>CM073541.1:15007500-17507500 GCA_037074615.1 Leucaena leucocephala
TTAATCTTAAATATTAAAAATATTTATCATATTTATCAATATTTTTTAATAACTTCTATTAATAGTCTCTCAACAACAATTAAATAAGATATAGATAAAATTAAAAAAAATTATTAGAATTTTTTTAAAAAAATATTTCATATTAATTAATTTAATTTTTTTTAAACTAATTAAATTATTTAAATATATTTTATATTAAGTAATAAATAAAAAAAGTTAGTTAGGAGTTGGTTAGGGGTAAGGAGGAGAAATATTACCCTTAGTAGCTAAGGGCTATAAATAGGGGGCTTAGGACTAACTGTAATCAGGCTTGGAATGATAATGAATTGAGTTACTCCCCTCTCTCTCTCATCTATCTATCTTTCCCTCTCTTTCCCCCTTTTTCCCTCTCTTTGGTACATTTTTTACACATCAGTAGTATTAGAGCCGACAATCCTCAACCTGTATACCCAAAACAAGATCCCATAAAACCCAACGAGAAATGGCAGAATAGTGTGAAGAAAGAATTCGTGCCAGTGAAGATGAACTTAGGGAGTTCTCTTACTTACCTGGCCAGTGCATGCACTCACATTACAAGTTCCCAGACATTTGCTGTCAAAAATTAACAAAACTTTACCTTTTATAATCCAACTTCCCCACTTTTCTGCTGTTCTATAAGGGCAATATTGAAAATTATACTTCAAATCCACTCCACTCATTAACGAGATTGTAATTTCAAAAACAATGGAGTGGGAGCCCTCTCTCTCCCCTCTCCTGTTTCTATAAAAATACCAAAATTTCTTGCTAAAACTAGCACAAGAATTATTCACAATTTACAGAGTATTATAAGCACAAGAATTCAGGTTGATGGGGTTTATTGATAATTTACAAGCAAGTATTCTAAGCAGTCAACCGAATTATGAAGAAATAAGCTATAGGATTCAGGGCATTCATCAGAGAGGAAAGAAGAAATAAAATAAACAAAGCACAAATATTGTTTGAAACAGTAACAATATTTACCACAGGGTGAGATCAATGTAGACAGATCTAGCTGTCCACTTAAAGCAGCACATGTTATGTCCATCTCATTCATTCTAGATAAGGAACTTTGTTTGTTGAAGCGATTTTTGCACCAGCCACTTCCAATAAAGATTTTAACTTGGCCCCAAGTGTAAGCAGGGAGGAAAAGGATAAATATATTCAGTATAACATTTCTAAGTTTTCTCAAATTAAAATAAAATACATTCAGTATAGTATTTCAGAGATTACAGAAGATTAAACAAAAAAGTAATACCAAGTGAACCGATTCCAAGAAAAATGTATATCCCTTTAAGCAGTGTTCACGGGCTCTGGGGTCAACAAATCTGACAGATGCTGCTTCCACTGACAGTGTTGGAATATAGCTGCTTAAGAAGGGGACAGAAAAGAGGAAAGTAGAAAAAGTAGAAAAAAATTGAAAATATCATTTGTAAGCTTCATTGGTGCTAGTGTCATGGAATATATAGCTAATTTAGCCAAAAGCCACAGAAAAAAGTAACACTTACGAATTAAAACTCGGAATTTCAGTGCTGATGTTCTTTTCTGCAACAAACTACACATAGAACAGGTAGTCTGGTAGGTGCTGTTCTGTAACCTGCAGTTCAACAAGCAAATAGAAATAGGAAAAGAAATTTACCTGAAAGAGGGTCGACTGGGAAGAGACTCCACAGCATTTTTCTTCAGTTTTTCCTTCATAAATTCTTGAATAATTAGCACTGGCTCCAGCCGAGACGGGCTTTTTGGAAGAAGCGAGGAATGGAAGGACAACGTTGCTAAAGCAAACGACAAGCCGTTTGTCTATCACGCATAAACGGCAGTGGATTCTAAAAACAAAACAAGCTCTTGGATACCTTCAAAATGAGCGTTTGGATAAAATTTTAGGGAATCACAATTTTTAGCGCTTAAAATTGATTTTTATTAGAATCCACAGTTCCAAACACACCCTCAAATTTCTAAATTTTATTTTACTCAAAACTAATATAAACACACTCAAAGCATTGGGCAACTACTTATGGAAAACGTGGTTTAAAATCCCATAATAGATTTAATCAAGATATGAAAGATAAATTTTTATAAACCTCAGTTTAGGAGTGTTTGTTAGCCTATAAAATAATCATAATTTTGAGTTCATAATTGATTTTAGCATGAATAAGGGAGCATTTTGATAGTTTTTAAGGAAATTGTGGCTTTAGCTTCTTTTTTTTTAATTCTACTTTTCAATTATTCTCAAATTCAATCTTTTAAATTAATTTTAAAAATCAACTACAACCAAATATATTCTCAAAAACATAATTATAAAATAGCTTTATTCAGAATCTATTTTCTTACCATTAATCCAAATATCCAAGGACTAAATTCGTTTCAATTGTTTTTAATAATATTAATTTTTGTTGTAAAAGCATTCAAGTGAATTAGAGCCCATTTATAAAAACTCTAATTTGTTAAAAAATATTTATATAACTCACTTTAGTGAACAAATTATTACATAGAAAAAATATTTATATACTCTAAGAATATTAAGTTATCTAAATTCTGTTCAATCAAAATTTAATAATTTAAAATATTTTAAAATATTTCATTGACCTTTTAATTTATATGGGCAGACTATCACAACTTTAAAGTAGTTCAAGTATATGAGATCTTTGTTCCTGAAAATTGTTGCATTTGTTCTTAATAAGTATGAAGACCGCGAATTTGGTTCTGATTTTTGGGACTTGTTCTTTGCCTCATTTCTAGAACAGGACGACTATCTGGGTAAGCAGCATTGTTCTGTATTTATATTGGTATATTCAAAATTTCTCTTTCTTTCTGTCTGAGTCTGGATTTCTCTCGTACGGTTTCGCTGCAACCATTTTCTCCTTCCTTCTCTCTCTCACTCATCAGTGTTTCCGTATTCTGCAGTGTTCAGCATCACTCTACCTCATTTTAAGCAGGGGGTGGTCTCGTCTTTTTCAACTCTTCCCCCACATGTATGTATGTATCAGTATTCTCACCAAATAACACAGAAATTCAACGTTTCCTTCTTCTGCAAATTTCATTAATACGCCAAACAAATCCTTAATCCCACTTCCAACTTAATTAAGATTCCATTGCCATATCTATGTCTCCACTTAAATATTTTACAAAGGTAAGATTTTTGTTTCCCTTTGGTTGGACTTATCCCCACCAAGATGATGAGATAATCATGAATTCATCTTCTATTAGCTCAATGAATGAGCATGGTTTGCCTAGTGCAGCTTTTCATTCGAAAAGTGATTTTCTTTCTATTTTCCAACGCGAAAATGTATTATTTTAAATAAAATTTAGCTTAATATGATTAAATTAATCAATTTTCTGATGGGTCTGAGAGACTCGACTATTCCTTGATGCTTCTCTTTGCTGTTCAGAGCTCTGAGAGACGGAAACGACCAGTTTCAGAAAACCAACAAAATTTTCTTATCTCATTCACATCATGCTTCTCTCTCTCTTTCTCTCACACATTCACACAAGTTGCCAAAATATTTTACAACTGTGTTCGATTCAGGGTGATAATTACCCCCATGGTGCTCTTCCAGGTCTTTTATGGCTTGTGAGGCTTCACGGATAGCGATAATAGACACTGGACCACTTGGTTTAATGCAATTCTTAGCCTTTTTGGTTTGACTTTATTCAACTTTGAGTTTTTCCCGCTAGCTTACCTAAATCACTGTTAGGTTTCCATCAATTTTCGCCTGCAAGTTGGATTATATGTTTGTTTTGGTTGAGCTCAGGCTCATGTTAAGCCTTTAAGTGGGTCAATTTTGCAAGAATGTCTGTGAATCGAAAGCTCTCTGGTTTAAATGGCAGGATGCCACCAAGTTCCAAGTCAGGCAAGCCAAATGAAGCTTTGCATGAGTCCAATTCTTCACGCAGGAAATGCAGGAAGAAGAAGCCCTTTTTTGGGTGAGGTTTTCTTGGCGTTGTTGCGTTGGGAATTGTGTGGTTCTTCATCAGTTCTCACTGTAACTCGTTCATGTTGAGCAAGGAGAAAAGGTTGGGTGATTGTGAGGAGGGAGCTCGAATCTTGCTACAACGGCACAATATCAGCAAAAAGCAACTTCATGCTTTCGTTTCCTTCTTCTCTATATCAGATCAGGTACTATGTTTATGCATTTTTACCTCCTTTCTTCAAGAAACTGCACTTATGGTCTCTCTTTACGTTTTCTCAATTCCTTTCTTAATGCGTCTGGATCACGTGCACTTGCAGTGCCGTGCATCGCCCCAAAATGACGCTGTTTTGGGAGATGCTGATTCAGACTTCTTTCCTGGGGTTGCTCCTCACCGTTCGTTGCTCTAATTTCATAATTCCTCTGAGTCTTCTCCCTGGAAGAATTGTTAGTTGGGAAGTCAAGAAATCCATGAGCGTAGCACAATTTTTTCCTAGGATTAACTTATATATTGAACACTTCCATTGTTGGCCCAAAAAAAAAAAGGAAAGGAACACTTTAATTTCTGAAAGTTCTATGATATTCTGAGAGCAAACACTGCTTGTTGTAGAGATGTATGTAATTAGCAGAAAAAGTGATGCTTTCTTTTTTCCCCTCTATCTCAATAGTCTATGATGCAGATTTTATCCCAATGTATCGATGAAAGAAGAGTGCAAAAGCTGTTAAGTGGTGACCTTGGCAATACCTTGCAAACGATATTTTCAGAGAACAAGGATTTCCATAAGGAGCATACTTGTGTCCAAGGCCAAGTCAAACTTATGGAGCAATGTCCAGTTCTCAATGATTCTGTTCATAGAAACCTGGAATCATCACTGCTAGTGCAAAAAACTGTATCATTGACCTCATACTCTGCTATCATGTCCAATTTGTTCAATAATTTGTTTCATGGAGAGGTAAAATCTTAACTAAAGCTGAGTGTGATATGTCGTACCCAGAAGTTCCATAGTTTAAACTGCTGATTCTGCCAAATAGCTAGCGCTATAAACTACCATTAATTATTATTCCCATATCCCATCCCTAAACCCATTGAAGGGTATGTATCATGGGTTACTTGATGGAGTTACAAAAGCGTAGCTATTGAGCATTGGCACTGTTGCTTATTATTTCTTGTAAAGTTTACGAGTTTGCTTACTCAAGGTTGGACATGTTATTGTTAATCATGCATTATATGGATCTATCGATAACTATTCATACACAAAACGTCACATGGATCCATAGAATTGCCTGGCTAGCAATGTGACGTTCTTTCTAGCTCAATAAGTGGTATAACACATTCTTGTGTTATTGGCTTAATTGGTAGAATAAGTGGAAGAACTTGAAGCATGATAAAAGACAGAGTAATATCACAAAAACTATTGGTATGTCATTTGAATTTAAACTAACAAATCTCATTCTATGGAAACACACTTGTATGGGTTTTATGAGCTCTGCTTTTGTTATGGAAGTTCCAAACAATGGATTTCCCTGTTAAATGAGGTATACCATGGTACACTTTGTATATACATCAGATATTGCGTTCTAGCACTCATTTTTTGCTATAACATATTAAGAAGTTCTTTCTTGTTCATTTTGAAACAAATGCGTCTGCATTTTATAATATAACGAACATGCTTATGGCTTTGCAGAACATTGTGCAGTCACGGGTATTGGAGTTAGTCGCAATACAGGGTTATCTGACTTTGTCTATAGGATGCTGGTGGATTCTTGTTGTAATTACGATTTGTTGCAGATCGGCTGGCATTCCTTTACTTTGGAATCAGAAGCTGGTTTCATAGCCAAAACAGTTGCAACATTCTGCTAGTCAAGATCTAAAGGGTGCTGGGAGTTGGAGGAAAAAGCTTTTAGTTACATTTGTGTTACTTGGAATAGTTGTGTCCATTTGGTTATTCTGGCACCTGAATAATGATATTATTTTGATGAGAGAAGAAATGCTCACCACTATGTGTGACGAGCGAGCTCACATGCTGCAGGATCAGTTCAATGTGAGCATGAACCACGTTCATGCTCTGGCTATTCTTGTTTCCACCTTTCACCACAGTAAACATCCATCTACTATTGACCAGGTAGTGTACTCCTCCCCATTTGGTTCTTACGACCTTCACAAATTGCAAATACTGATTTGGTAAGAATTAATCGGATTGACGCTATAGCATCATCAGTAGCTGGAATCGAAATATCCGTGAGGCAAATTGAAATTGTTGAATGTCAGTTATTACCCAATTCTGTGTACACTATCCTGAGTAAATTCTGTGTACTCCTCCCCATTTAATTATGGTGGATGTATGTGGCATTGCTATCTTAAACAACGAACAATATGAGATAATTTGTGTGAAAAGGAGGGAAAAGCGATTCTCAATCATCAGTATATCTTGTGGAGTGGCATTGGATATCCCTCCCTTTTGTAGGCAATTTAACACAAAATTATAACAGAGGGACTGTGAATGAAAGGAAAAGGAAGGAAGCTTAAGGCATTGTTTAGTTGGGGGGTTTTGGAGGGGAGAGTAAGGTAGGGGAGATATAAGTGTGTTTGGTTGGAAAAAATGGAGGGGAGGGGAGGGAATTTTTTTTGTCTTTTTGTGCTCCCCTACCCCTCTCTCTCACCCCTCCAAATTTGGGGTTTTTTGGAGGGGGGAGAAATATTAGGTATGATTCTGACTAAATTACCCCTACATATTTTTCAATTTGCCAAAATTACCCCAGTGTAAAAAACCCTTTCTCCTTCTTTTTGTTTGCCTGATAGAAATCGAGGCGTGAAACAGGAGGGTTGGATGCAATCTGGCTGAATCACGCAGGTAGGTTCGATGCAGGTTGGTTGAATGCAGTATCCCGAAGTTCTTCCGTCTAGGGTTGAGTTTGAGGATTTTATGAGAGTTGGACTCACGGCGCAACGCAGAGAGAGGTCAAAGTCTGAGAGCATTATGTGACCGTCTTCCCACACCAACACGTTCTTTGGTTTGAGGTCTCTGTAGATGATCCCAAGCATGTGAAGGTATTCCAAAGCAAGAACTTCTGCTACATAAAACCTGTACGGCTATACCAGGTGAATGAATGGAATAATAAGAACTTAATTATCTTTCATGGGACTGTCTCCTAAACAGGTTACTTGTTATTTCAATATTTTGACCATGTTTCAATAAGACTTGGGAGTGACGACACAGCATAGCAAGCTATTAGAATGGCAACATCATAGATAGGATATCAGATTCTTCTTAGCAGTCAATCAAGCTAGGAAGTTATGGATGACAACCAACGTGCACCGATTGTTCTAGCTGGAAAAAGAACAGAAACTGATGAATTAAGGCAAAAGATGTGTGCTAAAAGTAACCGTGTGTGATAGGAGAATCTAATCATGGCATTCACCAGATTGAAATTCACAAGTTCAATGTTTGTAAGACCAAAAACGTAGTTCATAGAAATATGAATAATCATAATAAATGGTGGAGAAGAGGAACTAGAGACCAAAGTAAGCAGAAAGGATGCAAGTAATAAGTAAGAAAGCAAAGAGCACCCAAAAAGAGAGAGAGATAGCAAGCAAGAAATAGTTCTGAACTAAGACTGGGATCCCTATTCCTCAGCCTGATTTGAGAAAACATGGCAGTTTTTTAAAGATTTTGTAACAAAAAAAAGTTATAGCATGATTAAGTTCTATGAGTATAAATTAAGTTTTTTTAAATTTATAAATAAAAAAATAACAATACCAATATAAATATTATAAATAAAAAATTAATAAATATAAATAAAGGTCTGAGGGTATATCTGTCAATTTTTTATTATCTACCCTCCCCTTCCTTCCTGAACCAAACAAGAAATATCACCTCTCTTCCCCTACCTTCACACTTATAACCTCTCCTACCTTGACCTACTCTCCCTTAAATTAATTTAACCTACTCTCCCCTCCGTTGAACCAAACATAGCCTAAAAGTATGAACATGATCATGAAATAATTAAGTACAAAACAAAATAGGAAGGATTCTGGTTTTGCCATAGGGATAGATCCAAAATGAAAAATCGTGTTGGTTCTTTTTTTTGGGTCTATTTTTTAGGAGGAAATATATCTATGTGCACTTTATTATTTTAATATTTGATTTTTAATATTTATTAATAACAACAAGAATACAAGTCTTATCTTATTAGATCAGGTCAATTACATGAATAACAATAAATTTTTAAAAATAATTATATAATTTGAAAACATCATTAAACATTAAATTATGTTCAATAGTATAAAAAATGTTGGAACAATAAAAAATATAGCTATAGATTAGTTTTACAAAACTTAAGTAATAAAAGAATATTCATGATGTAGGTTTTTAATAAACTAATAATTAATAAAATAATTTTATTTCTATATAACTATATATACAAGGCTTTTCTTCGGAGGGTGATGGTGGAGATGAAACCAGTCAAAAAGCTTTAGAAAAAGAAGGTAAGAGTCAACCAATTGGTTCAACTGTAGTGCCTTTAACCCAAAAGGAGCCTTTATTACCATACCTATTATCAATATAGCTACTGGAGGTTAGGGTGTATGTTGGTTCAGTATGATGAACACATAAGAAATGGGGCCTATGGAGATTATTTATTTGTAACGTCAGGAAAATAGTTGGCGTTTGATGTTCAAACATTAGCGAACAAGTGGAATTATGGATTTATTTGTTCAATCTCATTCCTAGTTGCCTAAAAAAAATGCTGACCCCTCTCTTGTTGGTCCACAAACAAGTCACCAAGACATTAAATTTTGTTCTTCTCTACACTCCTTAGTTAGTTTTCTTGTTGCTGTCTTGACAGGATATTAAAAATTATAAATTTAAAATAAGACAAAATACAAAGAAAAGGAAAACGAATCTTGAAGCTTCTTATGTTCTGCAGAAAGCTTTTGGAGAATATACAGAGAGAACAGCATTTGAAAGACCACTCACTAGTGGTGTTGCTTATGCTCTGAAAGTTCTCCACTCTGATAGGGAGCATTTTGAAAGGCAGCACGGGTGGACAATTAAGAAAATGGAAACTGAGAATGAAACACTTGTCCAAGATTGTATTCCTGAAAATCTAAATCCTGTACCCATTCAAGATGAATATGCACCAGTAATATTTGCTCAAGAAACTGTTTCCCATATTGTATCTATTGATCTGATGTCTAGAAAGGTTTGGCGTTCTTACCTTATTTTTACCCTTGTTTAATTTCATTATTAAGAAGAATTTGGGGCACCGTCTGAAACCGTCAATTTTATGTTTCTATAAATGTTCTAATAATGTTAATTCCTCATAAGAGGAAGAAGGCTTGTGTTTAGTTATCTCACAGACAGATCTTTTACTCGTCTTTAATTTTTCTTTATTCATTTTAGAAGCATTAGACTTTTGAATCATTTACTATCACTATTACTATTATTATTAATCTTGATTTTATTATTGTGAGCTGAACACACAAAGTAAATTATACCTTAAATTTTATTTTATATAATTTTCTTTAAAAAGGCAAAAGTTAGGTTTTGGGATAAAATAATGGCAGCAATAGGATGACTGTAAGCACTGGGATTACCCCGTCTGTGGATGTAACTAGGGTCTCTTGTACATAAATATGTGTGTGCGCGCGCATGTGTGCATGGACAGTCTAAAAGTTTGTTGCTTAACACAAATTATAATAAACACTGTAAAATAACAGTAAAAAAATTCAACTTTTATATGGGTATTGATGTTGAGTATGAGTTATCAGGTCTTCTTGGTTTATATGAATTCATGCATCTGATAGATTGAAAAGAGACAGAACAGGAGTGATTATGTATAGATTTGAGAATTGAATTGTTTAATTGTGTAGTTGTCTGACAGTTTGTTATTGTTATACAGGAAGACCATGAGAATATCTTGCGAGCAAGAGCAACCGGAAAGGGGGTGCTAACATCTCCTTTTAAACTACTGAAGTCCAATCATTTGGGTGTTGTCCTTACATTTGCTGTCTACAATGCTAATTTTCCTCCAAATGCTAGACCAGGGCAACGCGTTGAAGCTACTGTTGGGTATTTTATATAAGAATTTTCCCCAAATTGTTATTAATTATCTTTGTATCCATAAGCTAGTTAATTCATATGCTAGTCTGTTTCTAGGTACTTGGGTGCTTCCTATGACGTTCCATCACTGGCGGATAAGCTCCTCCACCAACTTGCCAGCAAGCAAACCATTGTTGTAAATGTTTATGATACAACTAATGCTTCTGCACCTATCAATATGTATGGTGCTGATGTTGTTGATACTGGGTTACTACATATCAGCAACCTGGATTTTGGTGATCCTACACGAAAACATGAGATGCATTGCAGGTTTGCTTTTGCCCTACTCAATGTGAAATTGTTATGTCCTAGAGCTTCATATAAGCTGAATTTTATTTATTTATTTCATCAACATTTTTCCAGGTTCAAGCACAAGCCTCCACTAACAGCAATCAATGCATCAGTTGGGGTACTTGTTATTATCTTGCTTCTTGGTCATATTTTTTATGCAGCAATCAGTCGAATAGCAAAAGTGGAGGATGATTACCGTGAAATGAGGGAGCTCATGGTTCGTGCTGAAGCTGCAGATGTAGCAAAATCTCAGGTTCGTTGTATTTCTGTGGCAGTTGTTTTTTTTTTGGGGGAAGATAATTGTGAGGCTGATGACAAGATGGTTTGTGATTTGATTTTCTCAAACGAAATGAGTTCACATATATAGAACATCACATGATTATCATCATGGCCCATTAGTATCAGTACTCATGACAATGTAATCTTTTTTTATTTATCTTAAATATAGTTATGATTCCTGCAATGACTTCTGTATTTTTATTTCCCTTTTTTGTAGTTTCTGGCAACAGTTTCACATGAGATTAGGACTCCAATGAATGGCGTTTTAGGTAATCCAATAAATTAAAGAACTCGATCTTATGTTAACTACTTCCCAATTCATTGATAGTAAGTGAAAGTCAACTTTTCTTATCATTTTCCAGGTATGCTGCAAATGTTGATGGATACTGAACTAGATGAAAGCTAGGTGGATTGTGCTCAGACTGCTCACAAGAGTGGTAAAGATCTTATATCAGTGATAAATGAGGTTCTTGACCAGGTTAAGATTGAGGCAGGAAAGCTTGAACTTGAAGCTGTAGAATTTGATCCACGTTATATTCTAGATGAAGTCCTATCTCTTTTCTCTGGAAAATCTAATGAAATAGGAATTGAGGTGAAATTTATGTTTTTGACTACCGTATTTTTGTTCCTCAAGTAATAGTTGGATATTAACTCTTTACATAAACTTACTTTTGTATATTTTGGGTGAGTACAGTTGGCTGTTTTTGTATCCAAAATGGTGCCAGAAGTTGTTATTGGTGATCCTAAACGATTCCGGCAGATAATAATTAATCTTGTTGGAAATTCACTTAAGGTATGCTATGTTTCTTGCGGCACTTTTTTTCATTTTTGGACTTTCATTACTATACAATTTTTGGATGCCAGAGACATCTCTTGGATGTAGATGGCTAATTTTCACACTCTCTGTTTACAAGGATATTATCTGTTCACACTAGCCTACATATGAATATCTTCCACGAATTACATCAATTAATCTATTCTGATTGCAAAATTGTTATCTTGGAGACGAGTTTGGACCATTTACTAATTTTGCTTGAGAGATCAAAGTTGAGTAGATGAAGAAATGTTGCATCTTCCATTATCCTAGGGATGCCATTTTCTGTGTTTCTTAGTGACTTTTTAATCCACTGTTATTTGGTATGGGCTTTTGCCAATATTTTATATAACTTATCTGGCTCTTCCTTTCGCTACCCTCACTATTCAGACATTTTGTATTACACGAGCAGATTTTCTTGATACACATAACATCTCACTTTAATTATTGGTTCATTATCTCAAGTAATTTATTTATCTGTTGTGTTTTAGTTCACTCATGGTATAGGACATTTACTTGTACCAGCAGATTTTCCTGACACCCATAAAAGTCCATAACTATTATTTCATGATCTCTAGCCATTTATTTATTTGTTGTCTTTCAGTTCACTCATGTTAAAGGACATGTATTTGTTTCGGTTCATCTGGCGAAAGTAGTAAAAAGCCCACTTCACATTATGGATGTAGTGCCTGAGTCAAGGGTTCCGGGACATGTCAAACAGAACCTATGATACATTGAGTGGGTTTCCTGTTGTCAATAGATGGAAAATCTGGGGAAATTTCAAAAAGTAGACTTTGTTGTCCTCCACATGAGCAATCAGTTACCTGTTTCGCTCTTTCAAAATGTCTTCTGGAAGCTTCAGTGAACTGGTCATCACTCAATTTCAGATTTGGATAGTCATATATGAGATTTTTCTAAACCCAAGACTCAGAAAGAAGTTTGTTAGTTACAAGGGAAAAATGATCCTAAATGCAAATAAGCAATACAAAATTATAAGAATTTACCAATAACGAAGTATCTACAAATGCGAAATTCGGATTTTCAGTTCGGAGTAACGCCATGTATATGTTCATAACCTATGAAAAGGATTGAATTTAAATATTTACAGATCTTTTAGAAAACTAATAAGAGAAAGAGGAGATAAGAGTCCAGAAATCTTTACGTCATCACTAAACCATTTATCCTCATCCATGAACTCAGACAATGCTTTCTTTGAAAGCATCCAAGGATGGTAGCCGGCATTCACTTCCACTTCCCAACTATCGAGAATAAATAGAAAATCAGATTACACTGTTTTCAGAATAATGCAAGTTTAAAGCCTCTGAATAATGTGGACTTACTTCTCAACAAGTCCATTGAAGCAGCCATGAACAATGTCACTCAGTTGTTTCTCATTACACTGTTCGGTTGTTGCATCTTCCAGGAAATCCAAATTGCTAGCCTTCACAAGATCTTTTCTCTCAAGACTTTCCTTAAGCTGTTGTATTTTTGTTTCCTATGCAATAGTCATTTATGAAAAAAAAAATTCAAATTCAAAACAAGCAGTGGATGGTTATTAAGCTAAACCTTTTTAACTTACAGGTGATATAAACTCCCCTGTCCCTTTTACAATTGTAACGCTCTCTTCCTCTGGTGGGGACTCCTTTGTTTGGGGAGGTGCAACTTTGACTTGCACCACAACAGAAATTATAATAGATCAATATTTTTATTTTCAAGATTTTACTAGGACAAAAATAATTGCATTAGACTGCCCACTCTTCTAGTGTACACTTTCGCCGGTGTTACAAGTCCTCCCTGCTTTTGTGACTTCCTCCTGCAGCGCTCCACTCCTTCTGGTGATGGAAAGGGTCTATCATCAAGAGTCTTTGTAAGCCACAATGGAACTTTTCTTTTTTCACTTATCTTTGCTCTTTTTTCATCATGTCCATTAGGTGACGGAATGGTATCTCCTCTTTCAAGCATCTGCGTGCATTGATCCACGGTCACCTCTCGTTCAACCTGCTCCATTGCTAGCCAAGTTTACTGCTGGATCTTATTTTGAGCATCCATGGACAGTATCCCTTTCCATACATCCCAGTAATCTTTTATTCCTGGTCTTATTACATAAAAAAAAGAAGTGAGACTGAATTAATGTATAAAACAAGCCTACATTCCAAAACAAGAACGAAACACTTGAATCTGATTTGTATAGTAAATTAAACAAAACTAACATAGACAAAGAATTCTCAAACAAGAGTAAAGCTTACCTTTTGCTAATTCACATCTTAATAAACTAAATTTATTCCTTGCTTTAACCTCATGCTCCATCCAGTTCTCCATCTCTCTAGTTGCATTTTATAGAGCTGAAACTGCAACGGACAAACATAAGGCCTATTGTAAAGACCCAGGTTCAACTTGAACATTGGCAGTATTGCCAATCCCATTTTGTCTTGTTCTTGATAGGAGATTGGCATACGCTCCAGATTACTCTCATAGGCATTCCAGTTAATGTCATCCTGCAAATGCACCAACATGCATTAGAATATGAATTTTGCCAGGTCAAATTAAAATAATAGTGACAGTAACTTACATTCGTCAAATTTCTGAAGCACTTCTCAATGGATATGAGCTCTTTAGAATCTTGTTTATTCTTCTTGCCCAGCTACTAGCCAACGGGAATGTTGCACGGAACTGTTCCAAAGTGTATAGATTGCTCAAAGGCTTGATGTATTCAAAAGCAAAAGCCTGAAAAATTATAAAAGAAAAAAATGAGTTGAATATGTTCTAATTCAACTCATTTTTTTCTTTTATAATTTTTCAGGCTTTTGTTTTTTAATACATCAAGCCTTTGAGCAATCTATACACTTTGGAACAGTTCCCTGCAACATTCCCGTTGGCTAGTAGCTGGGCTAGAAGAACAAATAAGACTCTAAAGAACTCATATCCTGAGGTGGACTTGGATGACATTGAGAAGTGCTTCAGAAATTTGACGAATGTAAGTTCCTGTCACTATTATTTTAATTTGACTTGGCAAAATTCATATTCTAATGCATGTTAGTGCATTTGCAGGATGACATTAATTGGAATGCTTATGAGAGTAATCTGGAGCGTATGCCAATCTCCTATCAAGAACAAGACAAAATGGGATTGGCAATACTGCCAATGTTCAAGTTGAACCTGGGTCTTTACAATAGGCCTTATGTTTGTCCGTTGCAGTTTCAACTCTCTAAAATACAATCTAGAGAGATGGAGAATTGGATGGAGCATGAGGTTAAAGCAAGGAATA
Source organism: Leucaena leucocephala (assembly GCA_037074615.1). Lineage (NCBI taxonomy): Eukaryota > Viridiplantae > Streptophyta > Magnoliopsida > Fabales > Fabaceae > Leucaena > Leucaena leucocephala. The sequence goes on from CM073541.1 coordinate 15,022,174, forward strand.
AATTTAGTTTATTAAGATGTGAATTAGCAAAAGGTAAGCTTTGCTCTTGTTTGAGAATTGCTTTGTCCATGTTAGTCTTGTTTAATTTACTATGCAAATCATATTCAAGTGTTTCGTTCTTGTTTTGGAATGTAGGCTTGTTTTATACATTAATTCAGTCCCACTTCTCTTTTTTATGTATCAGAACCAGGAAAAAAAGATTACTGGGATGTATGAAAAGGGATACTGTCCATTGATGTCATGGATGCTCGAAATAAGATCTAGCGGTAAACTTGGCTGGTAATGGAGCAAGTTGAACGAGAGGTGACCGTGGATCAATGCACGCAGATGCTTGAAAGAGGAGATACCATTCCGTCACCTAATGGATATGATGAAAAAAGAGCAAAGATAAGTGAAAAAAGAAAAGTTCCATTGTGGCTTACAAAGACTCTTGATGATAGACCCTTTCCATCACCAGAAGGAGTGGAGCGCTGCAGGAGGAAGTCACAAAAGCAGGGAGGACTTGTAACACCGGCGAAAGTGTACACTAGAAGAGTTGGCAGTCTAATGCAATTATTTTTGTCCTAGTAAAATCTTGAAAATAAAAATATTGATCTATTATAATTTCTGTTGTGGTGCAAGTCAAAGTTGCACCTCCCCAAACAAAGGAGTCCCCACCAGAGGAAGAGAGCGTTACAATTGTAAAAGGGACAGGGGAGTTTATATCACCTGTAAGTTAAAAAGGTTTAGCTTAATAACCATCCACTGCTTGTTTTGAATTTGAATTTTTTTTTCATAAATGACTATTGCATAGGAAACAAAAATACAACAGCTTAAGGAGAGTCTTGAGAGAAAAGATCTTGTGAAGGCTAGCAATTTGGATTTCCTGGAAGATGCAACAACCGAACAGTGTAATGAGAAACAACTGAGTGACATTGTTCATGGCTGCTTCAATGGACTTGTTGAGAAGTAAGTCCACATTATTCAGAGGCTTTAAACTTGCATTATTCTGAAAACAGTGTAATCTGATTTTCTATTTATTCTCGATAGTTGGGAAGTGGAAGTGAATGCCGGCTACCATCCTTGGATGCTTTCAAAGAAAGCATTGTCTGAGTTCATGGATGAGGATAAATGGTTTAGTGATGACGTAAAGATTTCTGGACTCTTATCTCCTCTTTCTCTTATTAGTTTTCTAAAAGATCTGTAAATATTTAAATTCAATCCTTTTCATAGGTTATGAACATATACATGGCGTTACTCCGAACTGAAAATCCAAATTTCGCATTTGTAGATACTTCGTTACTGGTAAATTCTTGTAATTTTGTATTGCTTATTTGCATTTAGGATCATTTTTCCCTTGTAACTAACAAACTTCTTTCTGAGTCTTGGGTTTAGAAAAATCTCATATATGACTATCCAAATCTGAAATTGAGTGATGACCAGTTCACTGAAGCTTCCAGAAGACATTTTGAAAGAGCGAAACAGGTAACTGATTGCTCATGTGGAAGACAACAAAGTCTACTTTGATTGTTTACTGGATGATATTTCAGATTTTTGTGCCAATAATTTATAAAAGTCACTGGCACTCAATGGTCTTTCATGTGGAGCATAAGAATGCCTTTGTTTTGGATACTATTGAGCATGATGAATCTTACTATGACACAATAAAGGAGGTGGCGGTATGTACAAGCTTAATTGCAACATATTTTACTATGGGCATAAGATGAATGCATTAATGTACTTTTTTCTTATTGTGGTGTAGGCATGTCTTGTTAATAAATTAATCAATGATTAAAGTTGCCAATAGACATTCTGTCAGGTTGTGGACACTCCAAAGCAAGTAGATGGCTCTACTTGCGGCCCCCTCACTTTGAGGATAATGCAATGTTGGGCGACAGGTATGAACCCTCATTTATAGGGAAAGTAAGTATGAAGAATCATGTTTCTTGTGGTAGGATAATTTTGTGTAATATATGACACCTTATTTGAGGTTTTATATGTATAGGTCGACGCTCACATTGCAAGAAAATTTATTATTTGGGAGATTATAAAGCGCCGACCAATAAATTCTTTGATGGATGGTCGAGAAATTGGTAATCATTTGGCAGTTAGGCCACCAAAAAAGCTTCTAATATTTGATTTGAACGGAGTGCTTTTGAAGTCATATGGACGTCATGATTCAGTATATAGACGTCACCATGAGGCTTTTTTGGAATTTTGCTCAAAAATGTTCGTTGTGGCCGTTTGGTCATAAAAAAAAGGGTCATATCAACATGCCAATATCTCGAAAGAAAAGTAAAGGGTCTGAAATTCCTCTTCTATTGGGTAGATTCCCCTTTAACCTGAAAAAATCTATTTCTTGATAGAAATGCATGATACTATTTTATTAGAAGCTGATGTATTCTGCAGAATCAAGACAAGTGCACCATTTTCCAGGAGAAGGTCCTTGGCCATCCTTAAAAGCCAATAATGTTTAAGGATCTACAAAGAGTGTGGCGAGTGTATCAGGATTATAATGCATCAAACACAGTATTAATAGATGATTCTGTGTATAAAACGTATCTTAATCCTGTAAGTACACCAAATTAGTTTACATTATGCAATTTATTTTTCTCTTTTGGTCTAATAACTATTTTTCATCTCCTCGATGCTCATTTTATTTTTTCCTTGTCTCATAACTATTTAGGAATACACTTCCATCATCCCCTTGTCATTTATAGAACAGGACGACTATCTGGGTAAGTAGCATTGTTTTGTATTTGTATTGGTATATTACTCATTGTTTGAATAACAAGAAAACCAAATACTTGCATATCCGCAAAATGATTTTGCAAAATATTTGGAGGAGTTGGCTGCTGCAGAGGACGTGCAAGATCATATTAAAAATAATCATTTTGGTGAGCCAGACTATCAAGACTCCTATACCAGGGAATACTATCAAGGTGCTGCTCAACGCAGCTTCTAACCCCGGTTGTAAATAATATCACAGCATCTAACCCTAGTTGTAAATGTATCACAACTTATAACCCCGATTGTAAATATACAAAGCTAACATAACCATGGTTGTAAATTGTTACGATTCGGTTTTAAATACATCTTTTATAAAGTGATGTATTTTAGATTCTTTCATATGGCATCCCGTGCTTTCTAAGAACAAGTCAAAAATAGTTGTAGGAAAATTTGAATTTCCCCGATGGAGGGGTAAACTCCACTGTGACAAGAAGAAGGCCTATGAAATAGATCCACTGTGGGCCTTGTTAGTGCGTCATCTCGGCTTAATGTGGATGATGGATCATCACCTAGTGGTTACTGAAATTTCTCCGATAGAGGGTATTTGGAAAATTTGAATTTCCCCAATAGAGAGGTAAACTAGTTCACTTCATTGTTTTGGGCCAACACATTATCGGCCTGCAAAGCGTATCCTAATACCTACAGTACGGTTTTGGATCCATTTGGGTAGGTTCCCCTTCAACCTCAAAAAACGTGTAAGAAAATGAATTTACGCGATAATGGGATTCCAGATTTCCCCAATAGAGGGGTAAACCCCACTATCAGGTATATGTTACCTATATACCACACCACGTCATCTCGGCCTAGTGTGGATGACGGATCATCACCATTTACCTACACTACGGTTTTCATCCATTTGGGTAGGTTCCCCTTTAACCTCAAAAAACCTATTTCCTGGGAGAAATCCATGATGCCACTTAATTAGGAGCTGATGTATTCTACAGAATCAAGACTAGTGCACCACTATCCAAAATACCCGACATTGTGGTGTTTGAATGCCGTTGAAATATTGGGAAATATTCATAGTTTTGCAGAAAATGAGGTTGTCATGTCATTATCAGATGTTTTGAATTTTTAAATTTTTCCCTCCATGAAATTGCAAAGCCTAAAAGGTGCTGGTACCAATGCATCAAGTAGTGTCCAGTTTTGATGGAGAATGTGCTCTCATATGAAGAATGCATCCAAGCTTCTATAGCCTTGGGGAAGAATTGGTGTCTTTTCGTGAGAAGAGATGGAATGAGTGACATTGTAACCTCACTTATAAGCTGACCGTGTATTATGTAGAGTTATTTATGAGGCTGGCCGTCTGTTCGTGAGAAGATAAGTAATGAAGGGCATGTGAAGCGACGTTTGTACTGTTCAGGCTAAAATGAAGGCATAACGACTCCGATTAGGTTGAGTCATTTATAAGGCGTGGCCATGGGTATGTGAAGCGACATTCTCACCAACCTAATTTCTTATATATCATATATATGTTTCTCCACCACAGATAGATCCACTCAATAAGAAACTTTTGTACTGTTCAGGCTGAAACGAAGGTAGACCGACACAGCATGCATTGTGGTAGGAACATGCTTGTATCAGAAGTGCGGCCTGGCAACGAAAATGGGGTTTTGGTCGTTAAGGTTGTCAGGATAATAACAAGAACCGAGACCCACACAAGTTACCACTACATGAGGCCACTGTCAGAGGTTATCTCAGATGATATTGTGTTCTTCGATGTACAGGTATGTTTATTAAGGATGTATGGCTTGTGCTCTATGATGTATTGTTGCGTGTTAACTTTTGATAATGTGTTTTTTTTTTCGTTTACTTCTATTTAAGAGTGATAGGATAATGGGAAGGCTAATGGGGGATGATGAGATTGAACGGAATCTATGGCGCCTCTAAGAAGGTCGGAGCTACAAACTCAGTCGGTTCCGAGTTAGGAGTGGTGGTGAAGGTGTTCATAAGTTGTACCACCTCTGTTTTACTAAGCGAACACTAGGATTGGGACTCACAGTTGCCTGACTATTGCTTTGTTTTGCGGCCTGTTCAAGATTTTAAAGGGAAAGTGGCTGTTATTCAAGATTTACGTGAGATGACAAGCCAGGTACTTCATTACTTCATTACTACAAATTAGGATATTACCTGCTTTGGTGCAGCCGTAGCCACCTCACAGTTTGGATAAGTGCTTTAGTTTATGGACTTCACCAGAGTATAGTGAATGACAACCACTTTCCTTTCCAAATCAGGGTCTTTTTGTAAATTGTGCTCTACCAAGTTACCGAACCAAATGCTCTGTTGTCAAGTTCCTTTATTGGTTTTGTTTATTGAAGGGACATATTTTCCACATTCGCGTGTTTTTATTATAATGCTTAAAGGTCAGTGGGAAACTTTTGACGAAGCAACTGCAAAGTTGAGCTTCGAATGATGAGGAGGAAAGGAGTTGCATGGAAATGATTTTTAGTTTGTAAAGGGAAGCGAATTTCCGGTTAAAGTAATACTATATATGTAGGAAATTTCTCAATGAATATCATTTTAAAAAGAAAAAATTCATCGACGGGGACTGGGAGATGTCAATTGATTGGGCTTAGTGCTGGCATTATTTGTGGTATCTGTATGGTACGAGACTATCTGATTTATTCCAGTTTAGTAAGTTGAATTTGAGAGCTTGGTGGGGATTCAATATGTTATGTTGATGCATTTGATTTGGTCATAATTTAACTTGACGTTCGTGCAATCTTGGATAGCTTTCCACTTTATCAATCACATAAATGCTAAACAAATACATTGATCTTCAGCATCATAAAAGGGTTTTCAAATCTGTATCCTAGAGCAATAGTGGGAACGAGAGCAGGGGAATTATCTATCTTGCTCGTGCAAGTTGATTTTTTCTGAATTAGCTGCAAAAGATTCTCCACTATCAATAATATTTCTTTCAAGTATGCGTTTGTTCTTTCTTTTGATATTATATTTAGTTGGATTTGGCATTTTGCTTATGAATTCTGTTTGTGCTCATAGATGTGCTGAGCAGGTAGGTGGTTCTCTCAGAAAGCTTGTGTTTCACTGATTTGGGGCTTACTGTGTTCGAAAAAATGCCAAACTGAGATAGAGGGCTAGCACAGAGAGAGAAGAAAGGGTTATCTGATTGTGTAGTGAAATGGTCGCCCCTGGTGAAATTTCTAACAAAGCATCGGGTTAGTCACTTTGTATGTGTTCGATAAAAAATGACATCTTCCCAATATGTAACTTCAAGGGCTAGAGACCCCAAGTTTGAGAAGCTAATGGACAAGTACAAGAACCTTCTTAAAGTCATTGCAATTCAGTATCTTATCCTTGCACACCTAAAGAAGCAGTCAGTTTCGGTTGAATTTCTCTCCAGACTCTCCCAAAGCTCCATCTCAACTGTGGCGCTACCGCTTTTTTATGCAAGTACCCCATATTTTCTGTATTTTCTATGAACCAAGTAAGTCCCAGCCATTTTGCAAATTAACTGATGTTGTTCTTGATATTTCCCAGCAGTGCTTCCATACCTTTTGTTGTTGATAGGCTGGTCTGGATACTGTCTATGTCTGCTCTAAAATGGTACCTCTTCTTGCCATTTTCAAGGTTTGGCAGGAACTTGGGCTTCTTGATGATTTCGAGGACTCGATAATTTCTCAAAATCACGTCTTTTTCAACTGTGCGATGCTTATGAACCAAATAGTCATTTATTGAAACTGGTTGATGTGCTTCCCAACAATCATTTTACAGCATCTGTTGAGAATTGGAGTTGTCGAATGATGTAAAGAAGATTGAAAGCTTGATCAGAGGGAAATGCAGTTTAGATTCAATCATGCATATCCTCTAGGTATAGGGCTGAGCAAGAGTTACAAGGCCAAGGTGAAGAAACAGCAGAGTTTGCCATATTTGGGGCCATATGGGATGATGGGTGAGAAGAAGAAATCCAAGGCTGGAATGATGGCTTTAGAAAATCGAGCTGTGTCAATTGTTCATGAACTCCTTATTTTGACAATGGAGAAGATGATTGAAGTAGAGAAGATAAGCCAAGTTCAGAAGGTGGTTTGTGATTGACTTGATCATAAGGGATTTGTTCCTCTATCACCCTGGGTATATTCTATTTGTCTACTAAGGCTAAATGGCACACTGTATTTTTGAGGGAAGCTTATGAGAGAGGGTGTTTGATTGAACCAAATCATGTGTATGAGGCAAGGAGAAGGCTTCTTGATCTTGTTGTTTTAGGACGTCGGGGTCTACCTGCTGTTAATTCCAAGTACCAGGATCAAAGCAGTAGCAATGAGGATGAACAAGAGGATAGCCAACAAAGACATGATTCATAATCACCTTGACAGGAGCTTTACGACCCTTGCAACAAGAATGATGTTCTATTTGCCATGTCGCTTGACTTTCTTTCATGTTTATGTTCCTTCTGCTGCTGGTACAAGGTAATTCATTCCATGAATAACTTTGCCTTTTAGTAGGTTGAATGTTTCAACTAGTTAAGTTCTGAGATTCTTACTATTGTCATTAAGAAAGTTGAATAAGAACTCAAACTGTTAACAAGTAGAGTTTGAATTACCCATTAACATATTGGAGTATGTTTGTAGGGCAGGATCACTTTAATGAAATGAAGAATGCTGCTGGATAATTATCCTATTTAATGAGAGCTTTCAGCGTGAAAGGTTGAAATGTTGTTTTAATACTTATTCGTTGTTACTTTCTTGATTTGAGCCTGCAATTGATGACATGTGATTTTAGTTCTGTTTGTGACATTAAAAGGATACAAAAGTTCTATACACCATCTACTTAGAATTAGAACTTTTGCTGCAGAGACAATATACGATGCCACAGTTCCTGATTCTTTGTTGCCCTCTGATTTTCAATATTGCGGCAGCTCTTAGATGGTTCCTATCCGAGGAGTGCATGGCGATCAAAGTGAAAGACTTTTCTTGGACTTGGAGTGGTAGTTACTATATTAGTTCAAGAATTGCTCCAGAGGAAGAGTGCTTGAACATAACATCTATTGTACCGGTGAAATCTCATGATACTCGTTCACAACAGTAGCTACAATCTCCAAATTCAGAGAACGCTGGAATCTGCAAATGTCTATGCATATCAAATTAGCAATATAAAGATTCTTTTTTTATTTTTTGTTTTTACTTTAGATCTTGGACCATGTCAAGTCAAATACTAACTAGTGCCCTAAGGGACAATAGTTAAGATGTATTGTTGTATGTCCTAATTTTGTGCCAATAAAATTTATAGAAAAATAGTTGTGATGATAAATTTACTTTGGTAATTCTTAAAGACAAAAGTTTGCTTTGAAAGTTATATAAAGTTTAAGAATTTTTTTGTCATTGTAACAAAAAAAAAAGTGTTTTAATTTTTTTATATATACTCACATGGCCTTAAAATAAGATATAGTTTATAGTGTAATTTGTATTATTAATTAAGTCTTATATTTAGGATTGGAAGAGTAGTATTTAACATAGGGTTTAAGGTTTTGTTTCCATAACTTGGGATTTTAAAATGTAGGCCTCAAGGTTTAACTAGTTTTGGTTCAATCTTCAGCACGCTGAAAACATGTAGGACATATCCCCATATGCTTTCTGAAAATGCTTCCCTGGGGATTAAGGTTTCTCAAGGAACCTGAGAATCTTTTGGTAATGCATACTTTTTTATGGCTTAATTTTTATGGGGTTGGAAGGGGTAGCTTGTTAGTAGAAACTAAGGTGTGTTCTTCCAAAATGCTTGACCATTATTTAAGATAAAATGTAGTCTGAGACCCGTGTTTTGTATATATAAGAACAGAGTAATAGCATGCATATGGCCTCTGTTAATTAACTTTTTCTGAATAGTGATATTGGTTCTTGGTGTTCAAATTCCACTAACAGTGTTTTCAACTCCAACTTAATGAGTGTTTGATACTTGTAAATATTATATCGAGGCGATTACTAAGAATATCTCAGTGCATATATCATAATTTAGGTCTGACATATTGAGTAATTTTGTCCAACGGGCATGCATAAATGAATCAGGTTTGACCTCCTACCGTTTATAATTTTCTGCACAGATTTGTTGGTTGTTATTTTAGTAGGAAATTTCCTTATTTGTATTTGACAACTCGTGCTTGTTTAGATTAGCTATTTAAAGCTCCAATTTGACTTTTTAATTATGCTTTTATAGTTTGTGAAACAAGTATGTCAAAAAAAAATTTGTTTGTTTGCATAAATGTGTTTATCGGAAACAAACCCAAACAAGAATGAGATTGATGATTAACACATGGATCGCATAAAGAGTGAACAGTGAAAAATAACAGTCGTGAAACCCACCCCACATGCACAGTAATCGTAATTATTTATTTATTTTTTCAATAGTAACTTTTAAATATTTATTTATTCAAAATTATTGTTTGCATGTGGTTTGAGAATCATGTTTTCTATATAGAGCCGTTTAGATAGGCTTTTAAAAAAAATTTACAAAAAAAAATTTGGACAGTGTTTAGAAAAGAATTTTTGGAGAAGAGTTTATAAAAAAAATAATTCTGAATAAATAAGTGTTTTGATAGTTATTTTCAGAATATTTTTTGTGATTGATAAATTATTAAAAAAGGTATAAAATTAAAAAAATAAATTAATTATCGGTGTTCATCATTTCCCAGGTGACAAAGACTATACAGGGAGTAGTGACCACGAGCGGATAGCAACGAGCATCGACGATGAGCGATTTTTCTCCAACAATGACTTCCTGATCTTCTTCTCTTCACAACGGAGGTGACTTCCTCTTCTTCTTTGACAACAACTTCCTCTCTTCCTCTTTGTGACTCTATACACGTTGGTGAAGAAGAAGGCCACGATGACATACCAGTGACATAACGAAAGAGAAGAAAAAGAAAAAAAGAGAGAAAGTGTACAAAAAATATAGATAAAATAATAATTAGTTAATTTATAAACTCTTTTATTATTCTAAAAATTATTCTTAAGAGTTTATTTAAAATTATAATTTTAAACTATAATTTAGTCTATACACCCTTTTTTAAAATATGATTATTTATTTTTAAAAAAATTAAACTAAAATGTAGCCAAAAAACTCTTAAAGTCTAAGTTTAGGGTTTAACAAATAGGTTTATAAACTTTAAAAACTCTTCTTCCAAAACCTACACCATAAACTCAATAAACTCTTTTTAAAAACTAAATTAAACGGAGCTTTATACACTTATACAAATATGAGTTGAAAAAATTCCATACAGAGCAATTTTCCTTGTTACTCGTATAATTGAATGTCACTAATGCCTATACAAAGAGCCAAAACAAGAGGCCGAAAAGAAATAAATGAAATGAATATAGAAAATGGTTAAATAATGAGACATACAGATTCAAAGATAATAACCGTTGCGTTACAATGCCCTTTTCGAGGCACTTAGACGCTAACAAAGTCTGAAGAAACCAAAACTTGTGCTTTCCAAAACGAAGATGATTACATAATCACTAAACCTATTGGCAGATTAGCAGCTTGCTGAAAGCATTTAAATTTACATGATTACATCCTCCACAAAAACACTGTTTTCAGGTTTCACCAGTCAGATAGTAAGGATTCCTTGAACTGTCATATTTTCCTGAGACATGCTTCTACTCACTCCAGCACCAAATCCATCGTATCTTTCTTCTTCTTCTTCACCAACCTGTAACAGTCACAATCTTCGTCTGCACTACTACTCTTCTTCTTCCTCTTCCTCTGGTTCACGCTGCTCGATTCTGCTTCAGAGAAAACACCTCACACTCAAACTGTATTATTAACCAGAACAAAACATAAGAAAACAGGGGAAAACAGGGAAATCTTGAGTATCAGCCACGGAAGAAGAGTGGAAGGTTCTGAGAGATGATGGGATCGATCATGATGATGAGAAATGAAGGACTTGAGCTCGAGTAGAGGGATTCAAGCATTTCAAGCTCTTCTTTTGCCTGCTGCTCCACGTTTTTCTCTCTGACAATGACTGCAGAGCATAGGGATGATGGAAGGAGAAGAAAAAGAGGAAAACATGGATATTAATAAAGGCAACAAGTGGGTTTGGATTGAGAGGTGGAAAGCCGTGTCGAGGTTGGATTAGGGATTTTCAGAGGTTATTAAATGAAAGCTATTTGTCTGTTTACTGGGTTAGTGGATTTGATGGCTTTTAATATTAATGGAAGAAGGGGTCTGCTTCTCTGTTCTATGGTACAGCTCTTGGACAGCGTGCTTTATCAAGATCAACAGGAGGATGTTTTGTAGCGAGAAATATTTACTCACAGTTGGAGCAACCTATCTAATTAAAATAAAATAATTGATAATTTTTTTTGATTAATTTTATTTTTAAAAAATAATTACTTTAATCTGAAAAAAAATATCTAAATCAAATTAATATGTTTGTATTTTCTTAAAAATGAAATAAATAAAAATTATTTTATATAAATTATATGCTAATTAAAATTAAAATATATTAAAGTATTATATTTTAAATAAATTGACTCTAGATGACATGATACAAGATATATAAGCATTTCTATATGTTATAATAAGATAATTGGTGGAAGGCAAAGTTTTAGAGGAAGCAGATAAGTATTCATAGATTTTCTTTTCTTGGAAGCATGAAAAACAATATATAAAGCATATATGTTTATAAGTGTTAGTGTCTCCACAGAAGTAGGTTTTGCTCACTAAATATATATGCATTTCAATTAAAGAAGCTATTATAACAATTGAGACAAAATAACAATAAATAACTGTAGAAATTGAAATCTAAAAGGGATTTGAAAGTAAGAACCCTACCTTAAGTTTAGAGTGCCGCAAAATACGAGAGACCTAAAAAGAATTTAGAAATTGGAAGTCAATCGAGGACGATATAGTACTTGTCTACTAGAGATATCACGGATTGACGCGGAGAGCGACCGAAGCCATGAGGGGAGGGGGACTGGTGGCGTAGTAAAGAGACCTAAAGAGGATTTTGAAATTACAAGACAAGCACAGTCTACTTGAGACAGCACGGCTTGTCGCTGAGGAGCAACCAAGGCCGTGAGGGGAGGGGGATTGGTGGCAGAGAACGGGAGACCTAAATCGGATGGGAATTGGCGATGGTGCCAAGTGCCTGGATGCCTGGTAAAGTCGTGGAGCTGAAGAGAAGAGTGAAGAGGAAAGGAAACTGTAGTGCACCTACGCGTCAAGTGACATTTTTAAAAAAAAAATACACTAGCGGGATAGAACAGGACGTCCTGAGGGTGTCTAACTAAGACCTGTCCTGTCCTGACCCTCCCTCTGTCTTGACCTGATGAATTCTTATCCTAGTCCTTCATAGGACGGGACGAACCCATCCCGTAATACCTTAGACTAGGCTTGGACAACCTTGTTTGGGACAAATTTGTTCAACCCTACATATATATATATATATATATATATATTAATAAAATCGTTGGATCATTGATTGAGACATTAGTTTATAATTTAATGATCGGATTGTGGTAGAATCGATTGTAAAAGAAATAATATATTTTATATAATATATGCTTGAAATAAAAAAGAAATAATCATCTGTAATGATAAAAATAAATATTTAAATTTAAATAAATATAATCTATAATAAAAAGACATAACTTCCATATAATTTTTTCATAGTAAAGAAAAAACAAGATGTGAGCCGCCTTAGTAGTTACTCCTCTACAAGCCCTTATATCCCCGTTTAAAGCCAAGGTTAGATTATCTTTATTTCAATTTTGAGGTTTAGTGTTAATTAAATTTGATTTGTTTAGAAAATTGAGATAATAAGTTATTGATCTTATTTGTTTGATGCTAAGAAACACTAAGAAAGATGATTGAAAGTTATATTTTTAAACTTTTTTAACAATCTTAGGATTTTGGAATAGTTAAGGTCAAATGATAATACTTTAAGTGCTTCTTTTTACATTTTAAAGTAGACATTATAAATTTTTTAAAAATTCCTAATTTATAATTTTTAGATATGTACGGAATTAGTTATAGATTTTTAAAATTAAATTAAATATTTTCAAGTGATTAATTTTGTTCATAGAACAATTTTACCCCTAAATATGAAAGTTTGATTTCAGTCCAGTGACATGTGGCTTATGTACTACTAAGCTTTTTCTGCGCCACTATGAATGGTAACATTGGTTTAAATCATTACTATAAAATAAGCTTTTTAAAGCTTTTTTTAAATCGATTCTCACGTAAATAAAAATCAAATATTTATATATAATATACACGTAATCGATATAAAAAAAATAATATTTTTATAAATAAAGATAAAATATTTATATCTAATATATACATGACTAGTATAAAATAAATAAATAGTGATATTTTTATAAATAAAAATAAAATATTTATACTTGATATACACGTGACTGATGTAAAAGAAATGAACGGTAGTATTTTTTATAAATAAGGGCAAAATATTTATACCTGATATACATGAGACCGGTCTAAAAGAAATAAACGGTGTCATTTTTATAAATAAGGGTGAAATATTTATACCTGATGTACATATGACTAGTATAATGAAATATTCTACACCTGATGTAATAGCATCCGGTGTAGAATGTCCTTACTATTAAAAATCTAATAAAAATTTATAGTTTCTGCATTTCCCTATCTTCACAAATCATAGTCGTTCATGGAGAAAACCAAACAAAAGAGAACATATGGTAACTGGAAGCTCTACCTTCGTAGCACACCGTCTAAAGCTTTCCAAAGAAAAAGATCTAGATATGCCACTATCCATACTTGTGCTCGTCGTTCTCGCCTATAAAGCTCGCCAGAGAAAAAGACTTAGATATATGATGGTGGGTATCTATTTTTTTTTTTGTTTCTTTCTTTCTGAGTTTTATTTAAATATATTTCTGTTCACTTTTAAATAGGTAAGTCAGAGGAATTGTGACGTCGTTTCTATGATGTCTTCAATTAGGTGACGGCGTTTCTGAATTTTTATTTCTGTGTATATATCTGAATTTTCGTTTCTTTTATTTCTAATTTCTCTAGCTTTTTCTTTCTTCCTCTTTTTTATTTTTTACTTACGTTTTACATGTACCTATTTTTTTATCACTCTCATCCTCTTTCAAATTTGTGACGAAGAAGGAAAGAACTTCGATTCTGAATTTTTTTATTTTTACATTACTTTTTGAACCGGTTGTATGGAATAAACGATTTAAAAAAATTGATTTTCTACACCGGTCGTACAATTGGTATAAAATATCAGACTTTTTACACGAGCTATTTTTACACCGCACAAAGATCTTATGTAAAAATCTATTTTTAACTAATTTAAAAAACTTATTTTCTAATAGTAAATCTATTTATTTGTAACTTCAATTTTATGTGTTTTATCATTGAGAGGAACTTTATTCGAACTCCTCCTCGCTCTTGGCATGCCAACGCTATCCCTAGCCACTAATGTTAGTGAATTATGATTACTACTGCAATTGATTTGAACTATAGATATTGAATGAATGTTGATGGGTCTCTTCTTGATTATATAGTCATTAGCTTTTGCTATAACTGATTATTATAATATCCTAATTTTTATTTTTAAAATTTAAGTAACATTAAAAAAGAAACTATTTTATGGTAAGTGTAATATACCATGTAATTATTTAAGTAAAACGAATTTACCCTAGTTTAAATTTTAAGAATTTAAATATAATTCCAAGCCATAATTGTTAGAAAAGGAGAAAAAATAAAGTTAAGTGAGGTTAAATAGAAATATTTAAATTAATCCCCACCGGGTGTGTTGGTACGAGGGATTTAAAAGGGAGAGGAGAGAAATAAAAAGGTTTTGCTATTTTCTTTTATTTGACCCTATAAAATTTGTAGAAAGGGAGGGAAATATTTTTAAAATTTTTTGTATTTCCCTCCCCTCCCCTCCCCACCCCACCCCACCCCACCCCACCCCACCCTCTAAAATTGAGAGTTTATAGGAAAATTAATTTTTTTTCTTATTTTAATTCTTATATCTATAATATTTATTTAATATTTCTAAAATAACCTTTTAACATCTCATAGTTATATATATAAATATTTTTTCTCCCTTTTCATCAATCTAAATGAGGTTATATTCAAATCACTTATTTTCCCTTATCTCCCCTCCCCTTATGTTAAAATCCCTCATTTCTTCTCCCCTTAGTTAAGCTAAATATACCCTTAAAGAATTTTAATTATCTAAATATTAAGTTATGCATTTAAAAAGGTAATTTTAGTCATTTGAATTTTATGAGAATTTTGAAAATTATTTTTTTAAAAAAAATTATGAATAAAGATTTCACGATTTATAAGGTTAAAATTCAAGACTTATAAAAATAAAAGAAAGTATACAATAATATTATTAGACCAGAATAAAACAATATATAAACTAAAAAAATGAGAGATTAAAGAAAACAAAAGAGAAAAAATATATATAAGGAAAGTTAGGGCATGTTTAAATAGGAGTTTAACAAAAGGCTTATGAAAAAAAAGAGCTTTTGGACAACTTTTAGAAAATAGTTTATGGATAAGAGTTTATGAAAAAAAATTGGTTCTGAATAAATAAGTGTGTGGATAGTTATTACCATAAGGATTTTTGTGATTGATAAATTATTAAAAATGTATGATTTTATTAAAAATATGAGAGATGAGTGAGGAAAGATGAGAGATAGAAAAAAGGAGAAAGGAGAGAAGGTGAAGAAGAGATAAGAGAGAAGGTAGAGAAGAGATATAATAGAGGAGAGATGGTGTAAGAAAAAGTAGGGATAAAATAGTAATTGGATAGTCTATAAACTCTTTTACTATTCTAGAAGCTATTCTCAATGGCTTATGCTAAACTTTAGTTTTAAACTATATTTTAGTCCAAAACCCGTTTGAACAAACATAACTATTTGTATTGAAATTTTTTTAAACTAAGATTTAGACTAAAAGTCTTTTTAAAATTTAGGTTTAAGTGAAATCCAAATATGCAATTTTTTTTGTATAATTTTTTTTTAAAAGGGGTTGGCTCACCCACTATCTAAGGGCAGGGCGGAATCTCCCTTCCTTTTAGGCGATACTAATGTCGGGTAAAGCGAGCCGTCTATTACTCTCAGGCGTAAACCTAAGCACATAGGAGCTAGGATGCTTCTCTAAATCTCGCAACTAAAATCACAATAAAGTTATACTCTTTAAAGATAGAATACGCTCTAAATAGTTATATATGTCACCCACCCATTTACTAGCTGAAGCTATGAGTAATCCAAATACGCAGTTAAAAGGTGGAACCCAAGGGCCCATTGCCCATTGCCCATTTAATATAGTGTGTAAAACGCACAGCACAAGATGAGTATTTTAGGCCCATTTGATTCCCTGGAAAGATTGAAACAAAAATAAATAAAAAGAAATAAAATAAAAAATTATCGATGATATTGATACTACAAAAAATAATTTAATAGAAAATTTTATGTTTTGTTGATTTAAAATGATAGAAAATTAGATAGGAAAACAACAAATGATTATATTGTCCTTAATTAAGCATTTATTAGTCAAATTTATATTCTAATTTAAAAATCAAAAGATTTAAAAATTCAACTGTTCATAAATAATTTGTAAAGATTATAATTTAAATAAATATTAATATTAATTAAAGTTATATTTGAATTTAAAATTTAATAATTAATATAATAATTTAATAAAAATAAAACAAATAAAAAGTAAATTACAATTTAAATAAATAAATATAAATATCTAATGATGAAGGAACTATAATACTTACCCATATGCATCTATTTCTCATCTATAATATAATTATTCAAACAATATTAATTAGTTTTGTTATCATATTTGTCTAGATTTATCTCTTAAAACTTTTAATTATCTATTAAATTCACATATAAAAAATTATAGATCGGTAGAGTTTGGGATATGGCTTCATAGCACATTTTATGTAAATAAAGTTCAAATTGGGGGAAATCTTAAATTGATCCAAGTCAAATTCAAACAATTTACTAAAAGTTATATCTACAAATCGTGGGGTTGCCAATTTAATTGAAGCAAAAGGTAAACTAAAGTTAGATGAACTAGTTAAATCCAAAAAAATTGATAGAATTTTCTTATTTACATGAAATGAAACAATATGACTAGGTGCAATTATTACACAACTTAACTCACGTGATTTGATTTAATAAGACTAGTTATATGAACTAATCTCGTCATTCCTAGAATTTTTTATCTATCTATCTATTTATTTATGTTTGTGTGCATCAATTAGGAAGATTTTACTTTCGTGTTCCATGACTAACTATTTTAGTAGCTAGGGAAATCCATTTTTACAAATTTGTGCTGTTTTTATTTTGATTGATTATAAATCCTTTATTTTTAATAGTATACAACAGAGTAAAATATAATAATTTAGAAATACAATAACTAAAATTAATTTCATGTACCTAAATTTATTTTATATAAACAAAATCGATTCCACTTCTCAAAATTAATTTTATGGCTAAAAAAAATTTTATTTGATATGGCAATATAATGTATAACTATATCCAAATTGATTTTTAGAGTGAGAAAACAATTTCGAGTGGCACGAATCCATTTCAACTTATCATTTCAAGTTATGTTATGCTCCATGTTTTCACAAATTTTGACATTTCTTTAATGTTTTTGAAATATCTCTTAAACCACGATTCCGTTTAATTTGAAACTTGTTTCATACGAAACTACATTCTAAATATAGTTCAAAAATATCAATCTCAATTTTAAAGAGTTCTATATAAAGGAGATACGCTTTTCAAAAAATAGTATTAAGATATCACGTTTTGTCTTTGACATTTATTTTTTTTTTCAATCATATTTTTTAGAATATAATAAATTTTTAAAATAGATCTTATTTCTTTAGAAACTAAACTCAAATACCTTTATAATGATAGGTAATTTGTTAATTTTGTAGTTGAATTGAGAAATTTATGTCTACCTTAAAATGAATTTCTCTAAAAAAAAAATAGAAATTGCATATCTGCTTCAGATTCATCCGTGACAATCTTTTAGGTGCTAGAGGTTGGATATAATGCCATTGAAGCTTATGGCTGCCATGGCTATGCTATCGCCTGAGACTTGCAGCCTGAGGCGACAAAAGCTGAAGCTCTATACTAATTCTCTTGCGCAACCAAGAGACTGCGTAAAACCGTGAACGCAGTTTAGAGATATGAATCTCGTGCTGTTAATAAGGAAGAGGAATAAAAAGAGGGCGAAGTTCTGTCGACGATTTCCTTGTTAAATTCAACTGATATAAAGTTTGGGGTCACATCGGTCTGTACGGAAGATGTAGTTTTAGTTCATCAGGGGCAAATTTGTATTTAATTTGAACGAAAAATCAAATCCCACTAAAAGGGAAAATAGGTTGCTAGAATTTCGATAATTAAAGAGCCGCTGCTAAGGAAAATTTTTCTCTCCTCCAATTTTTCACCAACTAAACTGGCCCTAAATTTCTTTAACAAGGAAAGAGAGTAACAGTGCCTTGGTCGTCTTCTTCTCTGTCCGCACAGTTACACCATTTTTCCATTTTAGGTTTAGATTTGAAAGCTCATTTTGGTGCTTAATATTACTCCTATTTATTAAACTCCCTTCATAAATATTGTTCTATTTAACTAGAGTTTTTTAATAATTATATTATTGTGAAAATTAGGATTTGAAATAAGTGTACACGTTTAATAATAGATAGCTATAAGATTGTAGAGCTAATTTAGTACAATCAAGTTTTATCAGTTTTGATTTGTCCATAAAATGATTTGAGAATTTAAAAGTCAGTTTTTATTTTAAAAATTTAGCATTTATGATATATATTATGTTTATACTGATTAAATTTAAATTAAATGATTGATTTGAGTTTGCTTGATTATTGTTAAATTTTTAATAATTTATTTTTGGGATTTAAGCTTGAAATAAGATGTTGAAATTTGGGTTTGAGAACTTTGGAGATTTTTATTAAAGTGAACACTGGAGGATTTATTAAGGATTCAATTAATTTATTTTGTCTTTAGAAAAATAGAAAATAGTGTGAAAATAATTAATTATGGATTATAGGAGGTTTGAAAATTCCTTTTAAACTAATATAATTTGTGGTCTCTTAACTTTGTCATCATTTTAATTTTAATCTTTCAAGTTTCTAACTATATATTTTAATTTCTCAAATTTTTCAATTTGAGTTTGAGGCTGTTAATCTCTCAAGAGTTAACAATATTAAATATGATGATATGACATTAATATCATTAACTATGCATATTTAACATAGTGATACTAAAACCATTCTCACATTTCTTTTTTTTCCTGTCCAATCAGAATTAAATAAGAATAAAATTAAAAAATATTTATTAGTAAATTCTAAATGAATTAATATTTAGGACTAAAAATTTCTTTTACATGGACTTAAAATAAAGACATCAATCTACCATTTAAAAAAAATTATCAAAAGGATCTGGTGTAATATTTTTTTAGCTATATGCAACATATCTTTAATTATATATATAATTTTTCAATATAAAAGTCACTTGCACTCAGATTGAAAATATGTTATACATAATTAAAAGACCCCTATATATGATATAACTATATAATGGTCAATTTTATTAAAGTTAATGAGGCTTGCTTATTACGTAGTCATACAAATATATATATATATATATATATATAATACTCTTTTCGATTATTAATATATGATATAATTAAAAAATTGATCTTATTCTTAAATATATAACGTATTTATTATATTTATCAATTTTTTTTAAATTACTTATATTGATACTTCCTCAACAATAATAAAGTGAGAGAGAAAATAAAAAATTAAGAAAAATGATTAAAATATTTTTAAAAAATTATTTTATATTAACTAATTTAATTAATTTATTTAATATAATTAAATTAATTAAATACATTAAAGATCATAGAGGAGTATAAAACTTCATCAACTAGCTACGAAGATAAAGACCTTTTCATAATTCAATCATATGGTTGGTATTTCTCCAGTTCTAACTATAAAATATTATTAAGAAATTAATCTTAGTATTAAATAAAATATATATTTGTTAAATTTGTCAACTCTTTCTCAAATTATCTATATTATATTCTTTTAATAATAATCAAATAAAACAATAATAGAAGGAATTAAGAAAAATAATTAAAATAACTTAAAAAATATTATAATAACTAATTTTTTTTAATTTAATTAAATTAGTAAAATATATTATTAGGAGAAATATAATTATAAAATAGTCAATTTTTTTGACGGATTAGTTAGTGTTTTTATATTTATATTTGGGTATACTTTGAAACTTTTGATTAATCCAAATTATTTGACTTAGATTGGGTCGAAGATTAGGATGATGTTAAGTTTTTGTGACTTTTCTCATCTATATTTAATTTTTTTTCCTTAAATCTTACTTAAATAATCAAATTTGAAATCAGGTGTACACCTACTTTTAATTTTCTTTTTTAACCAATCTAATCTAATAATTCATGTTAAAATATCATAGTGTTATATATTTTGATCTGATCAAGTGTATAATCTATTTTGAGGTTTAGAGTATAATTTTTTTTTACTTCTCCTAATAACTACGTTCCATGGATCAAATTTATATTCTCCATCACTTATCACTTTAACTAATAACTTATTGATAGGAGCTTATTTTTACTTTTTAACAGGGACATGACGTGAACTATATTATTTATAACTAAAAAGGAAAATTGGAGTTGGGTACATGCGTGATTTCACTTTTAATTAGATTTAATTGAATTTTTTCCTTTATTTTTAGTTTGTTTATTGGATTGTTTTATGTTTTTGTTTTATTTATATTTGAGTAAAGTTGATCTAACACTAAAAATTAATTTTGGAGGAACAATTAGTACCCTAAAGTATTTAAAAGTATAATTAGCACTCTGAATTAATTTTGAAAATACAATCAACACCCTAAGATATTTAAATATGCAATTAATACCCTGAATTAATTTTGGATGTACGACAAGCATCCTAAAATATTTAAATTGGTATAATTTTATATTTTTACTAATAAAAATACTTACTTTCTTTTGGTACATATCACATAAACTTTTTATTGCGACACATTATTGTTTAAAAGTTATATGTGTAATATTATTTTAATAAATTGTACTGAATAAACTATAAAATTTCTCAATCTTCACATATAAATTATATACAATATTAATTTTAAAGTTTATTCAATAATCTTATTTAAATAATATGAGACATGTGACTTTTTAAATAATAATGTGCTGAAATAAAAAGCTCACGTAACATAGATCATACAAAAATTTATATTTTTGTCAGTGAAAGAATAAAACTATACTAATTTAAATGTTTTAGGTTCTGATTGTACCTTTGAAATTAGTTTAAGGTGCTAATTGCACCTTTAAATACTTTAAAGTATTAGTTGTAACTCTAAAATTAGTTCAGGATGTTAATTACACCCCTAAATATTTTAGGGTATTAATTTTTCTTTTAAAATTTTTAATTTTTTTTAAATTAATCTAAGGTGTTATATGCACTTTTGATCAGAAACTTCAAAAATATTTTGACTTGATCTAATCCCATGACAAAATCATAAGACGCGGGAACAATTTTTTCTTAGACCCCTATATATGATATAACTATATAATGGTCAATTTTATTAAAGTTAATCAAGCTTGCTTATCTCGTAGTCATATATATAATTCTCTTCTAATATTTAATATATAATATAATTAAAAAAATAATTTTAATCTTAAATATAAATTATATTTATTATATTTATTAATTTTTTTTAAATTACTTATATTGATACTCCCTCAATAATAATCAAATAATAAAAGAAATAAGGAGTTAAAAAAAATTATTGAAATATTTTAAAAAAATTATGTCATATTAACTAATTTAATTTATTTTTTTAATATAATTAAATTAATTAAATATATTAAGGATAGGGAGGCGTATAAAATTTCATCAACTAGCTAACTATAGCACTTAAGCAAAGACGAAGATGAAGACCTTTTCATAATTGGATCATATGGGTGGTATTTTTCTAATTCTAAATATAAAATATAAGTAAGAAGTTGATCTTAGTCTTAAATATAATATTTATTTCTTAAATTTGTGAACTCTTTCTCAAATTATCTATATTATATTTTATTAATAATAATTAAATAAGAGAATGAGGGGAGAAATTAAGGAAGATGATTAGGATATTTTAGAAAAAAAATTATAATAACTAATTTATTTAATCTAATCAAATTAATTAAATATATTATATATTTAAAATATAATTATAAAAGGGTCAATTTTTTTTACGGATTACTTAGTATTTTTATATTTAGATTCGGGTGTACTATGAAACTTTTGATTAATCCAAATTATTTGACTTAGATTGGGTCTCCAATTAGGATGATGTTACGTTTTTGTGACTTTTCTCATCTATATTTTAATTTTTTTTCTTAAATCCTACTGAAATAATCAAATTTGAAATCAGGTGTACACCTACTTTTAATTTTCTTTTTTAACTACACAGAGATATTATATTATTTTAACAACATTCAAATTTATTTAATGATTAAGAACTCGTTAAAACTGATGTAAACCTGAATTTAGATTTTAGTATCTAATTAACATTTTTCTTTTCTTTTCTTTTTTAATTTTCATATGTATGCTTCCGCAATGTTAAAAAACCATACATTAATTACTTGTTAAGCATATGATTGAAACAAAATATCAATTATTGATTAATATTTTAAAACAACAGTTAAAATGAGACAAATATTTGGCCCCTAATTAAATATTTAAAACTACAGTTAAGATGCAATGGAGGAAGCAACAAAGTGGGCAATTAATAACAACAAATTTGGCCCCCTATCAATATATATATATATATATATATATATATATATATATATATTGACACACACAGGCATATATTAACATATGCATAATAACTAGATTTTACACCCTACGCGATGCATGTGAATATCTATTAAATTCTTATTTGGTGAGAGGACAGTGGGGATGTGCAACAAATTCTAAGGAGTTCAATTTTTTAAAAAATAAAATAATTGAGATTGAGAAGTTTTAATAAAGATAAGATGTAAGATAAATGATAAGAAGTTAAATTTTGAGTAAATATTGACTTGATAATGTTACAAGAAATACAAGTAATAATTTATTTTATTCAAAATTATTTCATACAAAGAAAATTAATATTAATATAATATCTGGTTATATTTTATAAAAAATTACGCTGTGCGTGGGCATGTTTGAAAGTTAAACAACTCTAAATTTTATTATCCTTAGCTCAGGTGTCTTAGAATTATTTTAATATTTTATTACTCCTGTGCATGCCAAAAATTAAACAACAATTTACTTGCTTTAAAATTTATTACCTTTTGCATATTTATATAGGTACAAAATTTATATCAAGTTCATTAGATCTATTCCATCAAGTTTTTTTTTTATACAAAAAAGATTAGGTGAGTTCGGCACCGGTCATCTACTAAAGTCATGGCACAGCTCTAAGGCTCAGAAAACGTTTACATAGGACTTACGAGTACCTACCAAAGGAGCCCTTATAACGGCAGCAGAAATTAAACTCGCATCCTTATGGGATATAAATCTATTTCTTATCATTTATGTCAATTCTCATTAGCTCCATCAAGTTCTCTAATCTCACCTTGCTATGTGTCTTTTTTCTTTTTAATATCTTCATTTAACTTAAAGTCACATATTCACATAAAAAAAATAATGTAATGTATAGCGTGATGGGAGAGCTTGAATATAATTAAGAAACTTGACGTAAATATGATATTTAAATATAGGTAAGAAATTATTTTATTTAAATTTATTATTTTTTTATAAATTAAAATGTCAAACAACAAATTTTTTTTAGTGGATTACATGCCTACCTTTTTCACAATTTGTGTAAATTAAATTTATAATTTCATTTTAGGTCACAAACTTGAATGTGTTTACTATATGTTATATATTAATTATCCATCACCCATTTTCTCCCCGTGGATCCTATTATCAAGTATCATATTTTCAAGTTTTGTTGCTGCTCTTCCTATTATATGTATCTCTTCTAAAAATTAAATTCAAAATCTAAAAAAATATAGTGGGACTTTACATAGTTAAATTAACTGTTTGTTAATTTTATTCTTTTTTACTACTATATCATTAATATATATAGTAATACGTGTAAATGAGTGTGTGTCTATATATATATATAAAGTTGCAATGTAAGATGGTTTGGGTTTTTACACGAGAGTCTTAGACAATAAAAATTTAAAGAACTAAAATTTATTGTTTAAAATTTAAATGACTAAAATCAATATTCGTGCAAACTTGGATTAAAATTGTATTAAAAAAATAATAAATAAATATAATAAATTGATATATTATATTTAGTATTAAAATCAATTCACAATTAACTCCTATCGGAAGTATTTAATATAGTCAATAATATTGCCTAACAATATAAAGTCAAATTGGGTGAGATTATATTTAAGATAGAAGATAAAGATAATTTTCTTAACACTCACTATTAAGAGGTACATCTCAACATTATTTTATGTATCCAGAGAAGTCAAATTAATAAACTACTCAAGTCGTTATTTAATCAAACATCAATAGCTAGGATTGACACAAAATTATAATTTTATTTTTTAATGACAAAGAGACAAATGCACTTCCATTGCGTGCATACATCGACTTATATAAAATATATATTACTTGTCTAATTCCTATGAGTAAATTAATTAATTATAATAATTATGACACATTCTCTTTAAAATACTTTGTATAAATTAGGTTATATATCACTTTATAAGTTAAATAATTTAATTTTAAGAAAAATAATAAATATAAAGAATAAAGTATATTAAAATCTTATATTTATGATCAAAATTAATACTTATTGATCGGAGGAGAAGTCATTAATAATTTATCAACACTTTTCTTTTCTCTCCCTCTACCTTATCTTATCCTTGAACTAATTAATCTCCTTTATTTATACTTCTCTGCCTTCCTCATCATGTTTATTACTCTCTCCTATGCCTAATAGTTGAGTATTAAATTTGATTCTAAATATAATATCTTAATTTATTTTATCTTCTATAATTAATTTGAGTATATTAAGAAACTTAAAGTTTAAATGGAATTTTAGGGACAACCATAATTAAGTTTTAATTAAAAGAGTCAATTAATAACATTTAGATAAAATAAGTGGTAATTATCGATTCAAACAAATTTTGAAATCTCAGTTATAAATAAGATATTTAAATTTCAAACATATCTCTCAATTTGCAATAGTTTCAATATGATATTTGCAGCTCATTTTTTTGTCTAAAAAAAAAGCTTATACAACTTTTGATCCCTTAATTATATTTTTATTTTAATTTTAGTCATTTAATTTTTAAACCGCGAGTTTTGATCCTTTAACTTTAAATTGTTTAAGGCCGTTAGTCCTTTTGTTATTCAGTGTTAAATTTGCCTATATGACATTAACATCATTTAAGATGTTTATTTGGCATGATGAATGTGCAATATGATGTGGAAAAAAAGCTGTGTTATGACCTAGATATTTGAATAAAATAAAACATAAATTAATTAAAATATCAGAATCAATAACGTAACCCACAAACGCATATCTCGGTTGAGGTTGAAGGGGAAAGGGAAAGTTAGCGCATTGAAGGTTGATATCGGCGAAGGTGAGAGGATGTTCGATGATATGTTCTTCACTGTTCTTTGTTTCTGGTGACGGTAATAGAACTACTAATTGTCGATCCCTAATGTTGTTGCGGCTGTGTGCCTGCTGTATCTATATATATATCAAGGACTACAAAGGAAGAGCGAGGCTTGTGGGTTATGTGAGATTTATTTAATATAATTATTTAGATATTAATTAAAATAATTAATAAATATTCTGAATGTGGCCTGTAGTCATTTTTTGGGCCCATTCCAAGGTAAGTAATTAACTCAGTAAATTAAAATTAATTTTCTGATGGTGAAAATTAACACACGATATAATTTTTTGAGTTGAGAGCGAAACGTAACATATCATCTACTCACTTTTTGAGGGTTCTCCCACTAGTAGAAAAATCACTTATTACGGCATCGTTAAAATCGTTGTTCTCCATCGTTAAAATCGTAAGTCACCGTTTAACTTCTTAATTTGCTCATTTTTCTTGCCTTTTCTATTGTTTGTTATTTATAAACTGTAATACATCATATAACAAAAGCTGACCGTGGTCCTTCTTCATTTGTTGTTTATAAATTGTAATACATCAGGAGCTTGAAGAGCTTTAATAGTAAAAGCTTTTTAGATCTTTACCTTTTTTTTGCCAGATTTGTAACTTTTTCTTTAGATCTTCAGCATTTTAGTGAGGCTGGCCGTGGTGGCTAACAGGGCGTGTTAGCAGATAGACCTTGTTGGAAGGAGCTCGAAGAGCTTTAATGGAAGAAACTTATGGATCTTAAGTTTTTTCACTAGATCTTTGACTTCTTCTCTCCAGATATGCTCTGATGCTTTTGATAAGTGTAACCGAGGTAGCTGATGGTGGGTGTAAGCTGATGAAAGAAAAAAAAATCAAGCAATTGACGACCATTTTTTCAAAACTGCAGTGAAATGTTACCTTTAACAACGGTTATAAAATCGCTGTTAAAAGTTATACTTACAATGGCGGTGGAATTCACGACGCTCCTAAAACTGTCATGAAATGTCACTTTTAACCGCCGTTATAAGCTTTTTTTTATAATAGTGTCCACTGGTGACGATAGTACCCAAGTTTTTATCACTGTGTCTAATCACCTGCTAGAAAAATCCTTGTTTGTTTTTTCTAACAGTGTTATCTAGTTAACATGTCTCTAATTTTATATCCAATTCTTTCTCAAATCAATTAAGCTAAGGGCTAAAGGTAACTATAAGTCCTCCGCTATATCTCTTATTGACATCATTTACATATATGTTATAATCTAGACAGGTTGAATAACGGTCATTTCAAGTAGTAGGAGAGGAGATCATGTGAAAGCTGTTAGAATATTTCGCATAACCTTTTCGAATAATCATATTTTAAATTTTTATGAAATTTTTTATGTTCCCTCTTACAAGAGAAATTTGATTTTCATGTCAAAATTGATTCCATTTGATTATCATTTTGGTCTTTCTAAGAAGGTAAAGAACAGTTGGTATGCAAGCTAAATAAATCAATATATGATCTGAAATAGGTTTCACGGCAGTGGTACTTAAAATTTCATGATGTGATCATATCATTTGGTTTTGTTGAAAATATCATGGATGACTGTATATACTACAAGGCTAGTGTGAGTAAGATTATATTCTTGATTCTATATGTGGATGACATTTTGCTTACTACAAATGATCTAGGACTATTGCGTGAGGTGAAACAGTTTTGTTTAAGAGTTTTGACATGAAAGACATGGGTGAGATATCTTATGTCATTAGCATAAATATCCATAGAGAGAACCTAACGTCTTGTAGGCTTATCTCAAGAGGCCTACATTGGCAAAATTCTTGAACAATTTAGAATGAAGAATTGTTCATCTTACATAGCTCCTATAAAAAAAGGAGATAAATTTAGTCTAAATCAATATCCTAAAATTGAACTTAAAATAAAATAGATAGAAAATGTCCCATATGCATCAACAGTCAGAAGCTTGATGTACGCACAAGTCTGTATAAGGCTTGGCATTATTTTTGCTGTGGGCATATTGGGAAGATATCAAAGTAATCATGGGAAAACATATTGGACTTTGCAAAGAAGGCGTTTAGGTATCTATAAGGTACTAAACAATACATGCTCACGTATAGAAGAACAGATAATCTAGAAGTAATTGGGTACTCAGATTCAGACCTTGGAGGATGTGTAGATACAAATAAATCTACAACTGGTTACATCTTCCTATTAGTAGAAGGAGTTATATCATAGAGAAGCGCAAATCAAACTCAAATAGCACCTTCTACTGGTGATGCTAAATACATTGCATGTTTTGAAGAAAATTCACAAGTGATTTGGATAATGAATTTCATTACTATGCTCAAGATTGTGGACTCAATCTCTAAGTCAATCAAAATGTATTAGGATAATGTGGCTGCGGTGGCCATAGCGAACAACAAAAGGAATAAAAATTGAAGCAAATTTGTCGAATTTAAATTCCTATACTTGAGAGAAAGAGTTAAGGATGACTAAATTTCGGTTGAATACATCAATACATTTGATATGTTAGCTTATCCTTTGACTAAAGGATTGAAGTTGAACAATTTTTAAACACATATACCTCACATGAGACTTTATCCTTCATTTCATTAGTTGAGGTATGAGTAATACAATTGAATTTATAGTTTATTATTTCAAATTTATGACTGTATATATTTGTGATATTAAAATTGATAAATATTGATACAGGAATCGAGTGAATATTGAGTTCATCCATAATGTGATACCCATTACGTGATGATGCTACTTGTAATACATGTAAGGTAATACTCGATAAAAGAGGACTTATCCATGATTATTATAGTATGACATCAATTAACCTTAACAGAGCAATGACATTGAGTATTCGGGTCAAGTAGAAAATGTGAGATATTTATTTATTAGAATTATTTAGATATTAATTAGGATAATTAATAAATATTCTGTGTAACATCCTGATTTTTGGGTCTAGGAGAACTGGGAGATAGTCTGATATGGGCAGGCTGCTAAATCCGTAGTCCTAAGATAGTAATCTGATATGTGCAGATCACTTATCTATATTTTGTAGGAATCCGAGGGATGAGTTAAGTCCCTCAGGATTTAAAGATGAGTTAAGTCTTTGACCTACAAAATATGGACAGTTCACCTAGGTTCAAAAAGAGGAATGTAAGGAATATCCTAAGTCTTAAGCTTAGGAATTCTGCAGGTAGCTACATATGGGCTGGCTCCTGAGTAAGATAATCTGATATGGGCGGGTTGTCGAGCCTTTCAATTAACAATGACTCCCGAAGAGTTCAGGGGATGAGTTGTTGAAAGAGAATTTTGAGAACTTAAGATCAAGGATAAAAAGATAAGTAAAGATATTAGAAAGAGAATATAGGGGCATAATCGTAATTATGGGAAGGATCGGGCAGGTAGCCGATGAGTACCATATTTTACCATATAATAGAAAAAATTATGCTGATCATTTCACTAAACTGTGAAATATGCATATGAGGTCTCTATAAGTATATAATAATTATGAAAAGTTAGGGACTTAATTGAAAAGAAGAAAAGTTTCCAAGGGCAAAATGGTAATTATGGAAAATTGAGCCAAAAGTGGCTTAGAACTGCCCGAAAACATTTCAGTCCTAAATTTTACTAGTAGATAGAGGAAATGATGCTGGTTAATCAGCTTAATACAAGAATTTTATCAGGACTCCAGATAGCCGAAATTTATCTGATAGTCTAAAAATATAAAAAAATCTTATCGGATATCCTAGACCTCAGATATGAGTGAAAAACTACAGGAAGATGCGTCCTGCAGAGACGAATGTCAGGGAACTGACAGAATACCGAAAGGAGGTCTGTAGAAGAAGTTATTCACATTTTAGTAAATTTAGACGGAGTTTGTGAGCTCCTGGGATCCGATAGGGAGATTTAACAGTAAATAAACTGGGACTAAATGAGCCCAGATGACAAAATACAGATGCCCATAGTGACACCAAGGTTGGTCCAGGCCCATGATATCAGTTCAGTGGTAAAAGGGGCCGGTGTCCCGAAAAAAATGTAAAATGACAAAAATACCCTTATGTTATAAAATAGGAAAAGAATGAGTAAAGGGTATTTTGGTCATTTGGATAAGGTTAGATAGTCAAGAAAGGTTATCTGGATAGTTGACCAGGGTCAGAGAATACTTTGGTGAAATGTGAAAAGACAATAATGCCCCTAGATTCATTAAAGTAAATAAAGATGAACTAAGGGCATTTTGGTAATTTGCCAAGGGATGTTTCTTGGGAATCGAGCCATCAGAGTACTTGAACTTGATCAGATACCCAAGATAGCATTTCCAGAGTCCAAAAACGTAGCCCAAGGAATATGTGATTAAAAGTAGCATTAAAATACTATTTTAGTGTTGTTTCCGTAAAATAAAGTTACCCGGTTGAAATGGTAACCGGGAGATTGATCAGATAAAGCTTTGAACTTATCTGGAAGTCATGGGATGGCGTGAAAGGTGCCAGCAAGATGCCACATGACACTGATCTAGAGGGAGAAGAAAAGCTGAGGACACGTGGCACGATCTCAGCCTTGTATTCCGGTACAAGACTCTGGAATTCTCTAAAAATACTGAGTCAGCATGTTGAGTCAGCAGGTAATTATGAAAGGCCATGAGTCATCAAGATGACATCACTATGATGATGCAATAAGTTGGATTAAAGAAAATAGGAAATTTCAGGAAAATCGGTGGCCACAAGATCAAAGTTCTTGAGAATTACAGAAATGTCATCCATGAAAAGTATAAATATCCCCTCCCCCTTGCCATTTCATTCACGGCCAAGAGCCAATTTAGAGAGAGAAGTGGGTTCTAGAGAGAGAAAGTGAGAGGAAGAAAGAAAGAAGGAAGTTCTGGCAGAGCCTGAAGCAGTATAGAGATAGTAGAGTTCTGCTAAACTAGTAAGGTAGTAACTAATCCTAACTTTTATGTAATGGCTTTGTGATGTGATGTGATATTGTTTGGTTGGATTGTTATCTTATATGTTACTTCTGAAGTTTTACTACATAATGCTATGATCATATGTTATTGAGTATGGAAGCACACGGCATACTTATCTGTATACAATCACAAATAAGCACTGTCACTCTGCATTACATATATTGTTATGGTTGTTACTACTGAGGTTCCCCCGAATCTCATTCCCTATGTATAACCCATTACAGGAAAATTATGTCAAAGTGAATTTTAAGAATGTTAAGAGACGCCGTTATGCTGCCAAAATTATGGCAAACTATCAGTTATGAAGGAAGGAGATGATACGTACTATATACGTAGGTACTGTCTAAGGAGTCTGGAAGTGAGTGGACTTAGCCGATTCATCCAGTCTTTCCTGGGTACTTACGTAGAATGGTAGTTCTCACGGGAATTACCGAATCAGTACAATATCAGTTATTTGTAAAGATGAAGCCTAGTAGTTATGCTGCCGGATTTCAGGAAGGAAAAGATGTAATAGAGATATGAGGATTTTGTACATGCCCTGTTGTATAACAATTTATTATTTAATAATTAATATTGTTTGGCATATTCAATTTGTGTATGAGAAATTATTAGAGAGAAATTCGCAGGTCCTAAAGTAGCAGTGTTTTGACCTTAGTTTGACCTAGTAAATGAAGGAATTTGGCCACAAAATTTGGTGAGCCAGTAGCACACATCTGGGGCATTACGTGGACAGGTAATAAGCCTCATTTGGATATGTAGAATTAAATAAATCAGTTCTCAAAATAAAGGTTCAGAACAAGAAACTTAAGAGTAAAATTTAAATTTATGGGCTTAAGTTAAGATATAATCGAGCCAATATCACTTCCTCGAGTGTACTCTGAGGGGTCTAAGGAAGGATGTTTCATTCTGAGTGTGGCCCGTAGTCATTTTTTGGGCTTAGTCTAAAGTGGATAATTAACTCAATTAATTAAAGTTAACTTTCTGATAGTGAAAATTAACACACGATATAATTTTCTGAGTTGAGAGCGAAATCTAACCTATTCTCTGCTCACTCTCTGAGGGTTCTCCATTGGTGACGGCGGTACCTAAGTCTCCATCATTATGCCTAATGACCAGCTGGAAAAATCTCTATTTGTTTCTTCTAACTATGTTATCTGGTTAACATGTCTCTAATTTTATATCTAGTTCTTCCTCAGATAAATTAAGCTAATGACAAAAGATAACTATAATTGTTTCACTGTATCTCTTAAGCCCACTTTCAGCGGCGACAAAGAAAAATCTGTCGCCGCTGAAAGTCTTGCTTTCAGCGGCGACTTTTCTTATTGTCGTGGAAAGTATATTTTCAGCGACGACTTTTCTTGTCGCCGCTGAAAAGTCGTCGTCAAAACTCTTTTTTTTTTTTTTGTAGTGCTTATAGGCATCATATATATATATATATATATGTTATTCTGGACTAGTTTAATAATGTATATGATGAATTTTATCTTACAGGTTCTGGATATTGTGGAACAATCCTGGGTGCACTGTATGTGATCTTGGGGCTCTTTTGTTTATTTGGTTCTGTTACAAGGTTTATGGGGATCAAAAGTTTTGCAATTCAGCTTGGTTGGTTGAGGGCTTCCTATGCAGACTTTGATTTTCCACTTGATAATAACTGAGAAAATCCCATTTATGCAGACTTCGTGGCCTGTGATTTGTTCTACTGTTGTGATTTCGTCTATTGAAATCGCACTTCCATTCGCGCCCATTTGAGGAGTCATTGGAGAAGAACACGCACGGGGTTAAATCGTCCAGCTACAACGTTCAAATCCAAAAAAATTTGTTCCTCACCTTGAAATGGAATGAAACGCCGAAGACACTACTATTTGTCATCTGCCGGCGATCGCCAACCGTTGACTGCTCCGGTAACGGCCGCTTAAGAATTCGCCGGCGTGTGAGTCCTCCTTAACCTAACCCTTTACCTTTTCTCCCAATGCCAATTGAACCAAGGTTCGAATGGTTCCATCGGGTGTGCGTTTTCTTTTGTATACGCGTGCGTTTTGGCTTTATTTTTTTCTTTATTTTTCTTTAAAAATCACACCCAGCTCAACAAGTGACAATAACCTTTTTTTTTTTATACAGTCAGAATGCTAAATAAATATTTCAAACATGTTAATAACATAAAAATTAATAATCTCAAATAGTTTAAAAATTGAGAGACTAAAACTAAAATTATAATATAGTTAAAGAGACTAAAAGTTATATTATCTCCAGAAAAATTCAAAGGACCTAACTTTTCTTAATGTACACTCTTTCAGGTATTTAAATGTCATTTCCCTCATTTCTTTTATGATTTTATATTTTATAAATATAAATATTATATCACTCGACAACCACATCCCAACGTCATGTCTTTTCCCCCTCTTTTGATCTCTAAATACTGCAAGTTCCTTCTCGTGTAGTTCCAGTCCTTCTTGTTATCTTCATCTTGGACATGGAAGATCTCAAGCCAGGCTCTGCAAACTCTTCTCCTCTCACTCCTTTAGGCTTCCTTGACAGAGCTGCCGCCGTCTACGGTGACTGCACTTCCATAATCTATAATCACACCACTTTCACTTGGTCCCAAATCCACCGTCGCTGTCTCCAACTAGCTTCCTCTCTCCGCTCCCTCGGAATCGGTCACCGCGATGTCGTGTCCGTCTTCGCCCCTAACATCCCCGCCATGTACGAGCTCCAATTTGCAGTTCCGTTTACCGGCGCTGTCCTCAACAACATCAACACCCGCGATGATGCTCCCACCATCTCATTCATCCTCCGCCACGCCGAACCCAAGCTTGTGTTCGTCGACTTCATGTCACGCTCTCTAGTCCTCGACGCCATCACGTTACTGCCTCCAGATGCTCAGCGCCCTATCCTCGTCCTCATCACTGACGACTCAGTGGAACGCACACCATCAGAGGGCTTCTTTGATACGTATGGAGGGTTGGTGGCGAAGGGTGATCCGAATTTCCAGTGGATCCGACCCAAAAGCGAGTGGGACCCGATGGTCTTGAATTACACCTCCGGTACGACGTCGTTTCCCAAGGGGGTGGTTCATTGCCACCGAGGGAGTTTCATGAGCACCGTCAATTTTCTGATAGATTGGGCCGTCCCCAAACAACCGCTCGTCCTCTGGTCGTCGTTGTATATGTTCCACGTTAATGGTTGGAGCTTCCCTTGGGGTATCGCAGCCATGGGAGGAACCAATATCTGCACACGAGATTTCGGTGCCGCCACCGTGTTCCCTCTGATCAAACTCCATGGCGTCACACACATGTGCGCTGCACCGTCGATACTCAACGAGATAACAACGGCAGCAGAATCGCCTCTTGAAAGCCCCGTTCAAGTCCTCACAGCAGCAGAATCGCCAAAAACGGCGGTGTTGGAACGAGCGGAAGCGTTAGGGTTTGTTGTTAGTCACGGATATGGGTTAACAGAAACCGGAGGGGTGGTGGTTTCATGTGCATGGGACCCTATGTGGAACTTGCTTCCGGCGACGGAGAGGGCAAGATTAAAGGCGAGACAAGGGGTGAGAACAATCGGGCTGGAGGAGATGGACGTGGTGGATCCGTATTCGGGTGAAAGCGTGAAGCACGACGGGTCAACCCTCGGGGAAGTAGTTTTACGGGGCGGATCCGTCATGTTGGGCTACTTGAAAGATCCAGGTGCCAACTTCGAGTGCTTCAAGAATGGCTGGTTCAACACAGGGGACTTAGGGGTGATTCATGAAGATGGGTACTTAGAGATAAGAGATCGATCCAAGGACATGATCAACGTTAAGGGAGAGAAAGTGAGCAGTGTGAAGGTTGAAGACGCGCTGTACAGACACAAAGCGGTGAAGGAGGCGGCGGTGGTTCCGAGGCCGGACGATAAATACGGAGAGTCGGTGTGCGCGTTTGTGGTATTGAAGGCTGAATTTGAAAAGAAGCTGACGGAGGAGGAAATTATAGAGGAGTGCCCAGGGATAAATGAATGGCCGAAGTCATTGAGGATCAAAACGGTGGTGTTTAAGAAAGAACTTCAAAAGACCGCGACTGGTAAGATTAAGAAGTCGGAGCTGAAAAAGGAAGCCAGAGATATGGGATCATTGAAATATGGTGCGGAGGCGAAGATGATGAGATTAGAAGGAGAAAGAAGGAACGTGGTTGGCATGAAGATACGTACAAAATTTACGTATGACATGCATGGAATGTTGCAGAGAAGATTAAATATGAATATCAAAATATTCCCTAAATTTACCCTAGACAAGCCACGTGCCACACATTTTACTGTTAAATATGTGAACAGTGGCAGCTACGTCCCCTGCATGTGGCTGTGAATAACGGGAAAATTGGGATTAAGGAGTTGATGGCAAAAATATGTTTTAAAACAAAATAAGGAAAATATGATGTTATAAGTAAGGAATGTAATCACCAAGTTATAAAATAAGTTAACAGTATAAATCTATTGCTATTTTCTGCATGAAATTTGTCATTATCAGTTCCTCATTTATTGTGAGATTTTTTAGTAATTATATTTTAATTTTATAGTATTTTTAAGGAAAAAAACCTATAAATTTTCAAATAAAAGCACACAAAAAGGCAGAATATGAAAACTATAATGTAGAACATAAAAAACAGAGTGTAGATTTTTTTTGTGAAGTCCTTTTTTGACCACATATAAAAATTTAGAATTTATCTTCTATGTTCTATATTTTAATTTCTGTATTGTACATTTTACTACATGTTTTTATATGATGTGTGTTTAGCTGAAGAAGTTTAGATCCTTTTTCTTTAATTAAATGTCTGAATCAGTCCTTATTTCCAATTTTTCCCTTTCACTTCTTTATAACATTTCAAACATGGTAATAATTTTTTTCTTTGTCTTTCTCATCTTCCTCGTCTCATCTCTCTCTCTATTAAGATGCCAACAGGGATGCCATTCATATATATCAGGAAATACAACCATCTCCGAGGTATTAACCAGCGGCCATCTCCAGTGACTCAAGGCAGAGATAGCCACTCACCCTCTCGCCATCGCCATCGATCAGCTGTCACTCATGGACACTCGGTTATCGTAATTATCGCATATATTTTCAGTAACGTGTGTATATATAATGTACCCACAATCCTATGTTTGTCCATATTAATTTAGGAGAATTACTGAGGTTATAAAAAAAATTATTATAAAAGTATCGTGAAATTATTAAATAATTAAATAATTTTATAGGGCTTAGGGATAATAAATTCAATTTGTGTAATTACTAAGATATCTTTATGTATAAATGATAAGTTTTTTGGGCACGCGATAACAACTTAAGATAGCACAAATGATAACTAGAGAAATAGGCAATGACAATTTGAAATGACACAAATAACAACTGTGAGTTGTTACCGTATGCCATCAGTTATTATTTGTGCTACTTTAAATTATCATCGCATACCCCTCTAATTATCTTTTATGCCACTTTAAGTTATCATGGCATTTTTAGTAACTTGTCATTTGTGCATAAGGATAGTTTGATAGTTGTATGAATCGAATTAAGGGTGGGCACAAGATGGGTTAAGATCGGGACAACCACATTTCGTGTCCCGTCTTGATACAGTACAAGGAACATAAAATGCATTCCGTGTCCCATCCCGTCTCGATCCTAATTTTTTTTGAAAAAAAAAAAACACTATAATAAGATGACATCAACAAAATAGAAGGCTATAGCTTGTAACATGTCCAGTGTTTTCCTTTACATCTTATGAAATGATCTTTCTTGGGCATATCCTTCTTAATGAGCACAAGTCAGTGTTGCATTTTTTGGTAAAATTGAAAAGGGATGGGATTCACTACAAACACTATTCAATTTAACCTTTGAATATCATAATTTCCTCATAAAAAGATTATAACTGAGAAGTTATGAGGCTAACCTCGACAGGGCGTCTTAGCTGTCCAAGTTTTCTAGTCATATGCAAAGCTTTTAATGTAGATAATGCATAAAATTATTCGTTGAGTTACGCTAATTTAGAATTAATTATTAATTAATATATATTATATTTTATTAGTTATTTAATTAATTATCTAAAATTAAGTTTAGAAATTATTTATGATCAAATTTAAATATTAAATTATCATATCTTAGAAGAATAAATTTGAAATATTATAATTATGATAGATTCTAAGTTTAGCCTATTAGCTTATATTTTTTTCTATATAAATGCCTATTTGTATTTTCATTCATTCAAGGATTAATAATAATTTGAGACTTTATTTTTTCTCTACTTTCAATCCTTCAAATCTCCACATGATATCAGAGCATGAATATTAAATATTGATTAAGGTCTCGCTGAAGAAGAAGAAGAAGAAAAAAATATCAAGTCTGAAGAGAAGGCACGCTTTCAAAGCCTTCAAGTGAGAATTAGTTACATATGATGGAAGAGGGTAACTTGGGTCTCTTCTCATAAAATCTCATAAATTATAAGATTAATTCATCTCCCTCATAGTAACCCAAGTGGGTTACAATGATTGTATGAGCATGTTGATCTTGCATAATACATATGATTCTTCATCAAGTTCCTCTATTGCAAATGTTCTTATTCTTGTCAGGCATCCAACAATGATGTTCTTCATCAAGTTTGGAATTTTATTTTAAGATCCAGATTTAAAATCCAATTAACTTCAATTCATTGGTCATTACTGGTTTAATAATTCAAATTTATGTTCTTCTATAATGATGCTGCTCACATTTAAGCTACCTCCCAGCTTAAGGGGAGTGTTGAGAAGTACAAATATTCAAGCTGTAAATCCAGCTTGAGGGGGAGTATTGAGATGTGCTAGTTTAGAATTAATTATTAATTAATATTATATTTTATTAGTTATTTAATTAATTATCCAAAATTAAGTTTAGATATTATTTATGATCAGATTTAAATATTAAATTATCATATCTTAGAAGAATAAATCTGAGAATTAGGATTATGATAGATTCTAGATTTAGCTTATTAACTTATATTTTTGCCTATATAAAGGCCTATTTGTATTCGCATTCATTCAAAGATTAATAATAATTTGAGACTTTATTTTTTCTCTATTTTCAATCCCTCAAATCTCCACATTATTCACATTATTCCAAGTGTTCCATCAAACATCCCAGCATCAACGACAATATCCTAATCAAAAGAATAAGAAACCATTAATATTAATAGGGGGGAATTTTCATATAAAACAAGTTTTGAGGACATAAATGCATAACCAAGTGAGAACCAATCAATAAAGCGTCAGCATCTGCATTTGCACCCTCTGCCAGTCCATTTACATTCCCCATTTCGTCCACCCACCTGGAAATAAGCATAATCATCAGTCCAACTTCCAAAAATCAAATGGTCAGAGTTGAAGAAGCCTGAAAGCTTACGTTCTCAAACCAGCATCCTCTATCCATGTTTGAATAAGATTAATTGCTCTCATGGAAGCTGGTCTAAGACAATTGTCAATTTTAATTAGATTTAATTGAATTTTTTGCCTTTCTTTTTAGTTTGTTTATCGGATTGTTTTATGTTTTTGTTTTATTTATATTTTGATCAAAAACTTCAAAAACATTCTGACTTGATCTGATCCCATGACAAAGTCATCAGACGCGGGAACAGTTTTTTCTTAGACCCCTC
This sequence comes from Leucaena leucocephala, assembly GCA_037074615.1. Taxonomy (NCBI): domain Eukaryota; kingdom Viridiplantae; phylum Streptophyta; class Magnoliopsida; order Fabales; family Fabaceae; genus Leucaena; species Leucaena leucocephala. The sequence continues at coordinate 15,060,274 of CM073541.1, forward strand.
AGAAATATTGGATGGTTGGTATATATGATATAACTATATAATGGTCAATTTTATTAAAGTTAATGAGGCTTGCTTATCACTTAGTCATATATATATATAATACTCTTCCAATTCTTAATATATGATATAATTAAAAAGTTGATCTTAGTCCTAAATTTAAAACGAATTTATTATATTTATCAATTTTTTTAAATTATTTATATTAATACTCCCTCAACAATAATCAAGTGAGAAAAGAAATAAGGAGTTAAAGAAGATAATTGGGATATTTTAAGAAAATTATGTCATATTAACTAATTTAACTAATTTTTTTAATATAATTAAATTAGTTAAATGTATTAAATATAGGAGGAATATAAAACTTCAACAACTAGCTAACTATAGCACTTAAGCAAAGATCAAGACGAAGACCTTTTCATAATTGGATCATATGGTTTGGTATGTCTCCAGTTCTAAATATAAAATATAATTATAAAGTTGATCTTAGTTTTAAATATAGTATCTATTTTTTAAATTTGTCAACTCTTTCTCAAGTTATCTATATTATATTCTTTTAATAATAATCAAGTAAGATAATGAGGGGAGGAATTAAAGAATATAATTAAGGTACTTTAAAAAAAATATTACAATAACTAATTTATTTAATCTAATCAAATTAATTAAATATATCATATATTTAAGACCGGAGAAATATAATTATAAAATGGTCAATTTTTTTGACAGATTAATTAGTGTTTTTATATTTAGATTGGGTGTACTATGAAACTTTTGATTAATCCAAATTATTTGACTTAGATTGGGTCTCCAATTAGGATGATGTTACGTTTTTGTGATTTTTCTCATCTATATTTTAAATTTTTTTCTTAAATCCTACTGAAATAATCAAATTTTAAATCAGGTGTACACCTAATTTTCTTTTTTAACTACAGAGAGATATTATATTATTTGAACAACATTCAAATTTTTTTAATGATTAAAAATTCGTCAAAAATAATGTAAACCTGAATTTAGATTTTAGTATTTAATTAGGATTTTTCTTTTCTTTTTCTTTTTAATTTTCATATGTTAAAAAACCATACATTAATTACTTGTTAAGCATATGATTGAAACAAAATATCAATTATTGATTAATATTTTAAAGCGACAGTTAAAATGAGACAAATATTTGGCCCCTAATTAAATATTTAAAACTACAGTCAAGATGCAATGGAGGAAGCAACAAAGTGGGCAATTAATAAAAAACAAATTTGGCCCCCTATCAATATATATATATATATATATATATTGACACACACAGGCATATATTAACATATGCATAATAACTAGATTTTACACCCTACGCGATGCATGGGAATATCTATTAAATTCTTATTTGGTGAGAGAACAGTGGGGATGTGCAACAAATTCTAAGGAGTTCAATTTTTTTAAAAATAAAATAATTGAGATTGAGAATTTTTAATAAAGATAAGATGTAAGATAAATGATAAGAAGTTAAATTTTGAGTAAATATTGACTTGATAATTTTACAAGAAATACAATTAATAATTTATTTTATTCAAAATTCCTTCACACAAAGAAAATTAATATTAATATAATATCTGGTAATATTTTATAAAAAATTTCGTTGTGCGTGTGCATAGGGGTGTTCATGGGCAGGGCTGGGCAGGGCAACCCCCTGCCCGGTGCCCTGCCCGAAAAAAGAATGGGCTGCATTTTGCAGCCCGATGCCCGGCCCTGCCCGATAAAAGCCCTAACTATTTTGAGCTGGGCATGCCCAGGTTGTGATGCTATGCTCATGTTGTGGAAAAAAATCTACAATTATAAATTTCTAAAATAATATCATATTCATATATCTTCAAGAGTTAAATAATATCTATAATCTACTAAAAATAAGCTAACAAAAATATAATAATTAAAGTCTTAAAATTTATTGCATATAAAAAAAATATTGAAATCTAAGTAGTTTATAATAACAACTTTACATCAATTTCCCAAATGTTGACAAGGATAAAGTATCTAAAAAAAATAAAATAAATAATTATAATTTGTAATGTAATCATATTATGATTAGTAAAGTTAAAAAAAATCAATATAGTTATAAATATTAAAAGACATAACTTACGTACTTAACTACTTATATTTCTAAAATGACCCTTTAGTCACCAGTAACTATCATATTCTCCCTTCCAAGTGTAGCATCTAGGGAGAAAAGTAAAAAAAAATAAAAAAAGGGGTGCTCATGGGCAAGGTAACCCCCTGCCCGGTGCCCAGTCCGAAAAAAGTATGGGCTGCATTTTGCAGCCCGATATCCAGCCCTGCCCTATATTTATCAGGGTTGGGCAGGGCCTTTTTTTCGCGGGCTTGGGTAGGCATACCGGACCGCGGGCTTTATGAACACCCCTACGTGTGCATGTTTGAAAGTTAAACAACATATTTTATTCTAAATTTTATTATCCTGTAGCTCAGGTGTATTAGAATTATTTTAATATTTTATTACTCCTGTGCATGCTAAAAATTAAAACAACAATTTACTTGCTTTAAAATTTATTACCTTTTATATATTTATAGAGGGACAAAATTTATATCAAGTTTATTACATCCATTCCATCAAGTTTTTTTAGTACAAAAAAATTTAGGTGGGTTCGGCATCTGTCCTCACTAAGGCCAAGGCATAGCTCTAAGATTTATAGAGTATTTATAGGGGACTTATGAGATCACTTACTAAATGAGCCCTCACAACGGCAGCAGGAATCGAACTTACTTTCTTATAAGATACGAGCTTTTTTTTTATCATCTATACCAACTCTCATTAGCTTCGTTAAATTCTCTAATCTCATTTTGCTATATGTCATTTTTCTTTTTAATATCTTCATTTAACTTAAAGTCACATACTCACATGAAAAAAATAATGTAATGTAAAACGTGATGGGAGAGCTTGACATAATAGTCATAATTAAGAAACTTAACATAAACATGATCTTTAAATATAAGTAAGAAATTATTTTATTTAAATTTATTTTTTATAAATTAAAATGTCAAACAACACAAATGTTTTAGTGGATTACATACCTACCTTTTTCACAATTTGTGTAAATTAAATTTATAATTTCATTTTAGGTCACAAACTTGCATGTGTTTACGATGTGTTATATATTAATTATCCATCAACCATTTTCTCTCATAGATCCTATTATTAGATTTCATAGTTTTAAGTTTCGTTGTTATCCTTCTCACCATATGTGTCTCTTCTAGGAATAAATTCGAGATCTAGAGAAATTTAGTGAGGCCTTATACAACTAAATCAATTCTATATTAATTTTATTCTTTCTTACTACTATATCATTAATATATATAGCAATACATGTAAGTGAGTGTGTCTATATATATATATATAAAGTTACCATGTAAAATAGTTGGGTTTTTATATCAGTGTCTTAGAGGAAAAGAAATTTAAAGAACTAAAATGTATTATTTAAAATTTAAATTTGAGAAAAAATATATTAACCATATATCAGGATAATTTAAAAAAAATAATAAATTAATATCTTATATTTAATATTAAAATCAATTCACAGCTAACTCCTCTTGGGAGTATTTAATATAGTCAATGATATTGGCTAACAATATAAAGTCAAATTGCGTGAGATTTAAGATAGAAGATAAAGATAATTTTTCTTAACACACACTATTAAGAGGGACATCTCAACATTATTTTATGTATCCACAAAAGTCAAACTAATAAACTACTCAAGTCGTTACTTAATCAAATCTCAATAGCTAGGATTGACACAAAATTATAATTTTATTTTTTAATGACAGAGACAAGTGAACTTGCATTGCGTACATACATCGACTTATATAAAATATATATTATTTGTCTAATCCCTAAGAGCAAATTAATTAATTATAATAATTATGATACATTCTCCTTAAAATACTTTGTATAAATTAAGTCATATATTGATTTAAATGTTATAAATTTAATTTAAAAAAAATAATAAATATAGAAGATAAAGTATATTAAAATTTTATATTTATGATCAAAATTAATAGAAGAGTAATCATTAATAATTTGTCAACACTCTTCCTTTCTCTCCCTCTACCTTATCTTACCTTTGAACTAATTAATCTCCTTCATTTAGAGCCCGTTTGGATTAACTTGTGAGAATAGATCCTGGAGAGAATAGATTTTGGGAAGAATAAGTGTTTGGATAGTTATTTTTAAAATGACTTTTTGGGAAGATAAATTACTAAAAATGGTATGATTTTATTAAAAGGAGGAGAGAGGAGAGAGGGTGGGGAATAGAGAAGAGAGGAGAGTGGGTGGAGAAGAGAGAGGAGAGAGGGTAGAGAGGAGAGATAGTGGAAAAGATAGAAAAGAGAGGAGAGATAGTGTAAGAAAAAGTAAGGATAAAATAGTAATTGGATAGTCCATAAGTTGTTTTACTGTTCTAAAAGCTATTCTAACCAGCTTTTCTAAAACTATGGTTTGGCCGAAACTGAAATTTTGAACAAAAATAGCTGTTTGTGTAAAATTTCTCTAAACCGAGGTTTTACCTAAAATTGATTCTGAAACTAAGGTGCCCAAAGACACACTTATACTTCTCTGCTTTCATCATCATCTTCATCATGTTTATTACGCTCTCTTATCTTTAATAGTTTGAGTATTAAATTTGATTTGAAATATAATATTTTAATTTATTTTATCTTTTATTATTAATTTGAGTATATTAAAAAATTTAAGGTTTAAATGAAATTTTAGGGAGAACCATAATTATGTTTTAATTAAAAAAGCCAATTAATAACATTTAGATAAAAATCCTGTTTGGATAGGATTTTAAAAAATGACTTAGGGTGTGTTTGGATGCTTCTGAAATCAGAAGCTCTTTTGGGCCAAACCTTGGTTTGGGGAAATTTTAAAACAAACAGCTATATTTGTCCATAAGTGCTTTTGGACAAAACCATGGTTTTGAATAAGCTATTAAAAATAACTTTTTCAACATTAAAAGAGTTTATGGACTATCCAATTACTATTTTACCCCTACTTTTTCTTACACTCTCTCTCCTACTTTTTCTTACACAATCTCTCCTCTCTCCTCTCTACTCTCTACTCTCTACCCTCTCTCCTCTCTCTTATCTTTTCTCTACCTCTCTCATCTCCCTTACTTTTAATCAAATCATATCCTTTTTAGTAATTTACCAATATAAAAAGTCATTCTAAAAATAACTATCCAAACACTTATTTATTCAAAACCACTTTTTTTTCCATAAACTCTTCTCTAAAAGCCATTTTTCATAAGTTGTCTATAAGCCCTTTTTTTTCATAAGCCCTTTTTTAAAATCCTATCCAAACAGCCCATTATTAAAAAAAAAGGCTTATGGATAGCTTATGGAAAAAGGGCTTTTAGAGAAGAGTTTATGGAAAAAAAGTGATTTTGAATAAATAAGTGTTTGGATAGTTATTTTTAGAATGACTTTTTCTATTGGTAAATTACTAAAAAAGTTATAATTTGATTTAAAGTAAGAGAGAGGAGAGAGGTAGAGAAAAGAGAAGAGAGAGGAGAGAGGGTAGAGAGGAGAAAGGAGAAATGATGTAAGAAAAAGTAGGAGAGATGAGAGAGGGTGTAAGAAAAAGTAGGGGTAAAAAAGTAATTGAATAGTTCATAAGCTCTTTTACTGTTGAAAAAACTAGTTTTAATAGCTTATTCAAAATCATAGTTTTACCCAAAAACACTTATAGATAAATATGACTTTGTTTTAAAATTTCTCAAAACTAAGGTTTTGCCCAAAAGGGCTTTTAAAACTATAGTTTAAAGGAGAACCAAACAGGCCCAAAATAAGTCGTAATTATCGATTCAAACAAATTTTGAAATCTCAGTTATAAATAAGATATTTAAATTTTAAACATATCTCTCAATTTGCAATGATTTCAATATGATATCTGCAACTCTTTTTTTTTTTTTGAAAAAAAAGGCTATAAATCTTTTTCCTCATCCTCATTTTTCTTTTTTATTCTAACATCTAAATCAGTCGTTTAATGGTCACCTAAAACCCCCAAATTTTGTCCCATGCTCTGCCTTTGATATCCAAAATTTTTTGTCCCTTCCTCGTCCTCATTCTTTCTCAACAGTCACCCAGAATTTTTAACATGCTTTATTATTATAATACGCGATAGTTATTAATATGAGTGGTTTAGTTATTAATAATTTGTGTCTGACATAAAAATTGACTTCTTGATTCGGAGCTTCGTGGGATGGAGAAGGTGTGGGAGTGAGTTACAAGAAGTTAATTTCTTTCTGCAGAATGGAATGCCAAGAGGTGTTTTAAACACGAGGAAGTAAAAAAAATGTTTCTCCATAATAGAATACAAAGGGGTAGTTATATATTTTCATAATTAGAAAAAATTAATCTCAAATCTCATAGAATTTTATAATAATTTTATCATTTTTTATAATTTTTTTATAATTTAATTCCTGAGACTTAACTACGATTCTCCATCTTTCTTTTTTTTTTTGAGTTGGAAGTGGGAGATCCAACCCTCCACCTCCCCTATGTAAAGGGACTACTTTGCCACTTACCAAAGTTCAACGACATTACAGTTCCGCAAGATTAAGATCTTCCGAAATGTCTAAAATGGTAACGTTTAGGCTGACCAATATGTCTGGATGAAATCAAGCATTAAATATCAATGCATTTAAAAGAATGCTTGGACATATTTCGCCATTGAATATACTAGAGAGAAGAGATAGACACTAGTACGTAGGTTAAGCTTCTACAGCTTAACCAAAAAATTGTAGTTGAGACTTGACTACTTGAGTGCAAATCCTTTTTCGTTCATTCACTAAATGCTACGCGATTTGAACATAAGAGTTCATAAACGTGATCAACTTTCATCTATTAACAATTACAGTAAATTTTAATACCCACGAATAATTTTCTGTGGTATGTAATTGATTTTGACTAATCAAGGTAAAATCTAGCCAAGTTATTGGATTCCAAGTAGGTAAATTGCTATTGGCTTTCTTGTGAGAGGAAGATTGCCTATTCGACCTCCTCAGTTGGTAACCTCACACTGTTAGTTCATAGCCTTATATATATATATTTTTTAAAATCTCGGATAGATTTGTGTTTGAGGGAGCACCAACTTGGTTGGCGGCCACCTCTCCACAAACCTAGGTTTAACATAGTTGAGTCTTGATATCTTATACATTGTGCCCGTTTAGATATATTTTTAAAAGAGTTTATAAAAAAAAATTTAAACAACTTTTAAAAAACGACTTCTGAAAAATAACTTATAAAAAAAATAATTCTAAATAAATTAGTGTTTTGATAAAAAAAATATAAATTAATCATTAACTACTATTTATCATCTTTGCAACAACGAATACCATAGAGAGCAGCGAGCGATGACAGCAAACAACCAACAATGAGCAGCAATGGTGAGCGGCTCTTCTCCGACGATGACTTCCTCTTCTTCTCTCCGAGACGGACGGCAATTTCCTCTCCTCTCCGTGACCCACGATAGCCCTATATAGCATTGGTGAAGAAGGCCACGGTGAAAAAATAGCGAAAGCACAAAAGAGAAGAGAGAGAAGAAGGAGAAGAGAAGAGAGAGAGTGTAAAAAAATAGAGATAAAATAATAATTTGGTAATCCATAAATTTTTTTACTATTTTAAAAATTATTCTTAAAAACTTATTCAAAACCATAGTTTGGCCTATGAACTCTGAGCTAAAATTTTTTTTAAAACCTAAGTTTTCAGAGGATACCAAACGAGCCCATTAACCACAGCTCATACATTAACTGCTATATGAAGCTCATATGGCCAATTTTGCATATTTGAGCCGCTCACCTAACAGCTAAATTATGATGAAATTGTTCTTTGTTGAATTCCTTGTTAGCAATGTTTTTTTTTATTATCTACCCGGTTCATCATAATTTTGTCCCAATTACATCCGAATCTGACCCACATCACGCACTAACTATGGTAAGTGAGCCTCTCAACAGGAATTTTTTGCATCCAAATCCTTGCTAGCAAAGTTGAATTGCATGGTAGAACCACAAGTCTATAATTGTGGACTCAAGAAGGTTAATCTGAATTTGCATAAATTACATTTGTATATTTGAAAAAAAAAAATTATCCACACCCAATAACCGATGATTTTAGCACCATACGTTCAAAAATTAAATCTTCAAACACTAGTGAAACTAATTCGATAATATTCCAATCGGTGCTTAAAGAGGTATCCCAACTCCTGAGTACTTAAGTTTATCTTTGAGGGTAATAAACAACTCACTCTGCCCGATATTAATATCACCTAGGAGAAAAAAAAAACTTCATCCTACCTTTAAATCCTACCTTTAAATCGTAAATAAACATAACCTCTTTCTAAAATTGATAATATAACTGCAACCAAACTTTTATGAAGGAGCCAGTCATATGATATCATAACTTCAAAATTGAAAATTATGCATTCTGACAATAAAATCTACTGTCTAACGATAAACTAAATCTTCAACAATAAGCAACCATATCTTCACTTTAGGTTCAATAGTAACATAAGACTGATGAGCAACAGGCAGGGGAAAACGCCACTCAGCTGACACTCTAAATACCACCCCACTCTCCATCGCTTAACGGTTGGCCTTAGCAACTCTCTCGATCTCATCCTTCTTCTTGATGGCATAGCTGAACAATTTCATGCCATAGTCAGCAACCATAGAAAGAGGTATTCATAACATACAGAAAGAAGCATGATAACTGAATAAAACAATTAGCAGAAAGAAAGAAAAACGGATAGCTACACAAGCATGATATTTTCAAGGAACAGGTGCAAAGTTGAAGAATTTCTATTTCTACAGGAGTAATAATTCATTTCAAGAATACCTGTTTGATGATCCCTTTGCAGCATTGATGAGTTCATCAGCCAAGCATTCTGCGATCGTCTTAATGTTCCTGAATGCAGACTCACGAGCTCCAGTAGTAAGGAGGTAAATTGCCTGATTCACACGTCGCAGAGGAGAAATATCCACAGCTTGACGTCTGACGACACCAGCAGATCCAATACGTGTGGCATCTTCCCTTGGTCCACTGGAGTAAATATACAAAAGTATTTGAATATAAAGTATCAAGAAAGTATGTTGTTGCATAGTTATAAAAAGAAAAGAGATGTTAGGCCTGTTTGGATAAGAGTTTAGGCTTACAAAAACAAGAGTTTTTAGAGATATTTTAGAAAAGAGTTTTTGGAGAAGAGTTTATGAAAAAAAAATGATTTTAAATAAATGAGTGTTTGGATAGTTATTATTAGAAAGACTTTTTGTAATTAGAAAATTACCTATGATTTTATTAAAAATAGGAGAGAGAAGAAAAGAGAGACAGTAGAGAAGAGAAAAGAAAGAAGAGAGAGAGAGGAGAAGATAAGAGAAAGGAGAGATGGTATAAGAAAAAATAAAGATAAAATAGTAATTAGGTAGTATATAAACTCTTTTACTATTATATAAACTAGTTTCACTTATCTAAAACTTTAATTTTAAACTATAATTTAGTCCAAAAATCTTTTTAGACAAATATAACTGTTTGTTTTTAAATTTTCCCAAGGCCAAAAACCCTTTTAAAACCTTAGTTTAAACTCTTTCCAAACACACCATTTTTTGTTTGCATACCTGTTGATCACGGCATCAACAATAACTTGGATGGGGTTTTGATCAGTGAGCAAGTGGATAATTTCCATTGCATGCTTAATAATCCTCACTGCCATTAGCTTTTTACCATTGTTTCTTCCATGCATCATGAGAGAGTTGGTGAGCCTCTCAACAACTGGACACTGTGCTTTCCTGAAACGCTTGACCGAATACCTCCCAGCAGTGTGAGGCACATAGGTTGCATGCTTGGCAGGAGCTACACCAATGTAATCAGCCAAGGATATGTCGTTTACCTAAAATCACGACATATAATCCAAATTTTAATTTTCAAAGAATTACGGAGTCCTTCACTACATCAACAGAATGAAGGTTTCATTGCAAAGCCAGTTTCAAAACAGAGATACAGAAAGAGCACAGAATGGTAGCTCTTTATACCAGCAATAGCAACCAAAAAAAGGAGCACGGGCATAAAATTCTCAGGCAGTGGATGCTGCAGGTAATTACCAGAACATCCCTTTCAAGTTCCACCGAAAAAGGACAGGAATTAACCAAGTTGTTCACCTGGTTGATTTTAATCTCGTCCAATCAGGCGAAGAACATCAATCAGAGAGGATGTTACATATATCAGTTGCCCTAAAGAATTTCAACTCCAGTTATAATGATCTAATACTTAAAACTATTAATCTAATCAACCCTAATATAGTTGCCTGAAGAGCTAAAGATGTGCAAGTGACAGTTCGGACATATCAAGTCCGAAACATGCGAAAGGCATTAGCAACTTAAAAAAAAAAAAAAGATATTTGTTCCGTAAAATCTTCTATACTTCAATACAAAAACAGCAATGAGATATAGTTTCTAGCTAAATCTGAAGCCTTTCATGACATATTATCCATCAAGGGAAGAAGGAAAAACGCAATTCCTTCCGAGACATCCAAGGTAAGCAAAAACTACCACGCATTGAGCACTGGCTACAATTTAACACAAAAAATGGAGGAAAGAGATCGACAATGCACAAAATAGAAACCTGAACATCGTCAAAGGTCCAGCGATTGAAGAGCTTAACGTCGATGACTGGCTCGGAGAGCTCGTGAGTTGGCGGTTCATCAACCACGGCGGCCATCTTGATGTTACTCTGGAGGTTGGAACACAGAAAAGCACCAAGAGAAACAGGAAACCCTGCTGATCTTCTTTGGGAGGCTCGAAGCTATAAGGAAACCCTACTGACTATTGATTTTTTGGTCAATTTGGGCTCTAATAATTCATGGGCTGAGCGTCGTGAATCCAGAACCCAGATTAGTATTATTGGATTTGCCACATCTTTATACCCAAATTAGTTTTGCAACATTTTTAGGCCCAAGCTAGTTTTGCAACTTGAACTAACCTTTCTATTGTGAGAAATAATAAAACATAAAAATATCAATAGGGTGGGGGCTCTCATCGATTAAATAAGTATTTAAGAGTTCAAATTTCAACACCTGTGTATATATGGCAACCAGGTAGGGTTTTGACCTTTATCCTCGGTACTCCCAAGAAGATTAGTTTCTGCCGCGGAACTCAACTGTGTCTCAAAAAAAAAAAAAAAATACAATCGCACACACAGTAATATTTGTTATATCAACAAAACTTAATATAACTAATAAATAATTAGATCTTTTAAATATGATATTTTAAATTTAAATTAAACTATATGTATAAAAAAATTGTTAAAAGAGACAAAATATATTTTAGTAATATCTAAGCTTCAAGACTTAAGAGAATTAGTCTCTAAACTATTAATTAGGGGATACTTATTGGTTTAAACCAAAGATAAAATAAATAACATTTGTTATGATTGCTAAAATTTTATTGATATCATGTGGACCATATAACATAGGTTATTTTTTATTTTTAATAATTAGATCATACTTATATCAAGTTCTTTATATATATTTTATTAAGTTTTCTAATTACACTTGGCCATGTATATTTTTTTATGTGGGTTTAAGTTAAATAAAACTATTAAAAAAATAAGACACATGGTAAAATGAGATTAGAGGTCTTGATAAATGAATATAAGGATATTGATATAAATTTTCTCCATTGTGGTTACCATACTTTATAGTTAATTTCAGATACACGAGGAAATTACTTTTTACATGGAAGCATGAGAAAGTTTTTATTGTGGATGTTCTCTCCATTGTTACATTCTTTTTTTGGTGCCTGCGGCTGTTTCTTATTTTATATATGTAGGATTGAAGGCATATAGATATATCAACGATTTTATAGTCTATTGATATAAAAAAAATTATAAATAGAAGGTTACAGTTTGATTCCACTTATAACTTAAGTTAATAGTGTCTACCCTTTAATTTCTTAAAAAAATAAATATATTTTTTAGTTATTTTTTCAGATAAAAATTTATGTGGGTTCGATACCGATCTTCCACTAAGGTCAGGATACAGCTCCAAGGCTCAAAGAGAGATTATAAAGAATCTATGATATCACCTACCACATAAATCCTCACGATAGCAGCAGAAATCAAACTCACATCTTTATAGAATACGTACAAATTTCTTACTATATGTAACAAGTCTGACATGCTATTGTTTAGTTATTAATAAGTGTTATAACTATGAAACAATACATATATAAGATATGCATGTAAATTAATATTAAAAAAAATCACCCCAACTTTTTTTTTTAGTGAATCTCCATTATGCATGGAGTTTCTTGATTCATGCTTTACATAATCCACCTAGTCATTTACATGCATGTATGCATGGATATAAAGCAAGAATTAAGTTACACACACACAAGTCATAGATTATTGGTTTGAAAATAATACCGCATTTATAATGAATTTCACACACAAACAGTTTTTATAAATGCAATGCTACAGATTAAAAAAATGCATGAAATAATAAATTTCCACGTACATTTAATACGAAGATGACTTCTAGTGTATCCGAAAATTGGTAAAAATTACAATTCATATGCACAAAAATGGACAAAAATATAAATCTAAATTCCGTTGTCAATATAAAGATATTGCTACAGCTATGCTTCAACAAGTCTTTATATTCTTAATGCTTCGATTTCCAACGATGAAGTGGGGAATCAAAATACATGAAAAATCTTGGGAAAAGAATATTTGCTCATGTTTGTTGAGACATTTGGAAGGAGAGAAGAGATGGAGCAAGCTAAGAGCTCCTCATAGGATTCAACCACTAACAACAAAGGTATTGCTTTTCTTTTTACTCAGAATCGATCAATGAGGACATCATCAAGCTCAAATTCCTGAGGAAGATCCCTAGAACGGTAGCCACCGCAACAAGGACGATCGATTAGATTAAGAACAGATGGCTCTATTGAAGCGTTGTTTTCAGTGATTCTATTGAAGCCTTGCGTCTCAGAGAATCATCCGCTCAACAACTAAGATCAGAGAATCAAAGGGGCACATGGCTAACTAGCCTTCTTGGACAAGCATGCGAGTCATGTTGCTGGCCTCATCCCCATTATATTTGGTGGGTGGGTGTGTAGGCTATATGAGCTGACGTTGAGGGGTTGATTTACTGAATGTATTATGGGGGCTCCCTAAATAGCCTGAGTTGTGACTTGTGGCCTTCCAAGTACTAGGGCTGGTCCAATCTACACAAACATGGTCCAACCTACTCAAAAACTATCCACATAACGAGTGGTAGGGATTAACAAACATAAGGACTTCGGAAGTCTCGGATGGATCGTCCATGAATTGACCACAGAGAATCTTGCATAAGATTTCGGAGGAGCGTGCTATGAGAAGGATCAACTACCCCCAACAATTAGATAGTGAGGATCAACATCAAGATTCTAGAAAAATATTTTTTTATAAAATTAAAAGATTAAACTAAAATCTCATTTAAAGTTAAATGAGAAAAATATGATTTTGGCAAGACAAAAAAAATCAATGCATATACTAATTAATGCTCTTGTCTCCCTAATATATGTAGATATCTTTAATAATGCATAGAATCCTAAAAAAGATTAATATTCCAAAGCCACCCAATCATCTTATGACAAAGATTAAGACACATGCCCTAGCATCCTAAATGAATTCAACTGTCTTAGGTATCCATTCCACGTCAATTTTAATGATCTTGCTTTTTTTTATACTTAAAATTAATGATTTTTTTTGTAGGTATAGGTATACTCTTATTTATTAGAGGAAATATATGTTTGAAGTGCAGTACTAAATATAAATATATTTTTTAATAAAAATTAAAATTTTAATTTGTTATGTTATGTTATAAGAAATTAATTCTTAATTGGTTGAATGATTTTTTTTTTCATTTGTTTTACTTTAGATTCAATGTTTACCCTTAGAAAAGTTATTCAATATTTGTTATATTTTGATAAGAAGAAGAAAATTAAGATTTGTTTGAAACAAATCCAACCACGTGCACGTGTATATATACTCCCATGCCAGTGTATTTGATATAAGGGATTTGGGGGGAGGGGGAGGGGGCAGATTTTTGTTTTTTTTCTTTTTTTTTTCCTCCCTCTAAAATTGAGAGGATTGGAGGAAAAAATTAAATTTTTATTTTTTATTATTATATTTATAATATTTTATTAATATCTTTAAAATATCCCTTATGCATCTTATATTTATGTATATAAAAATATTTTTTCTTTCTCTTCTTAAATTAAAGGATATATAATATTAAAATTCTTTCATTTTCTTTCCCTCTCCTCCCTAAAATTCCTCCATTTTCATTAATCCTAACAGCATGCAGATATATATATTTGCTTTTTCACTTCCTTTTCTTCTTTGGTCTCTTGAAAAATCTTAGCTTCTACCGAAGGGTGTTTAGCAACAAGCCAAAAGAGAACCAGCTGAAGTTATGGTGCCTTTGCCTGCAATAAAAGAAAGGTAAAACCAGTGTACCTCAAGGACTTGTCATCCATGTCTTCTTCTCCCTTCATCATCAAAGTCGTCACCAAGTCCTCATCCTCTTCTTTCTTTGTTTCATTCTTTTGGCTTATCTCTGCTCTCCTTGAAGCCTCCAAATCATTCTGGGTACCATGTGTCTGTAGAATATAAACTCTGCTTTATTAAAAGCTCTCTCGCATTCAATTTCTGAAGAATCGATGACGACATCTCTCAAAGTGGAGCCAGGTGGAAGCTGCCAATAGTCAATGGCAATGCGGGGCTTGATTGCACATACAGGGTTCATGCTAGTTGATCCTCCAAATTACGGGAGGAATAAATTTGAATTTTGGTTTTGTTTGATGGTATGGTAAATTCTAAAATCTGCTTGAGCGATGGAGAAAGAGGAAGGGCGAGAAGCCGACAAGAAGAGGGGGGGGGGGAGAGAGAGAGAGAGAGAGAAGGTTAGACTATGAGGGGGGGGGGGGAGAGAGTTGACAGGATGAGAGAGAATATGTTGGCACTGAACTTGTTGACCCCACATATACATAAAGTAACGGATGTTTGCCCAAGTTTAACAGATTTGCCACTTTTGCCCCTTGTGGAAAAGTTTATTTATATTTTTGAACCCAACGAGCCTTTACGGTGCTAGATGCGATTTTGGGAAAACACTATAAGTAAATTTGCACATTTACTCTGTTTTTTAAATATGATTATATAATTAAATTAAATTTTGAGTATTATTGACTTAATTGAGATTATTTTCTTAAATATATTTTCTATGTTTAAACGAAGTCAAAATCTTATATTTAAATAGATAAAATCTTTTTTATTTAAAATAATATTTATTAGTTATTTATTTTATTATTAAATTAAATATAAGTCAAAGAATTAAAATAATAATATGAAAATATAAATAATAACTACTGGATGGATCTTAATATAAAAATAATTTAATTAATTAATTATAATAAATATGATTTGATTTTTAAAAATATTATATAATATTATATTATATATCAATTTATAATTAAAATAAATTAATTTAAAAATAATAAATATTAAAAATAAACTGAATTTAAATCTAAGATTATAATCAACCACTCAATCAATTTTTATAATTAAAATATAGAGCATAACAAATAATAAAATATATGTAACTAAGAATTAAATAGTGGCGGGATAGGAGGGGAGAGTGAAATTGAAGCTCTGACATATTATAGTTACGGGTCGTACAAAAACACTCTATTAGACAAATTCTTCAAACATCCTAATCCAACCAGATGACAGCTCCTTCGATATTAAATATAAGAGTTATATAATAAAAAATATATATAAAATATATACAAATAATTTATAAATATTAAACAATTAATTAAATTACATAGAAAAAATTAATTCTCAAAATTTTATAATTTACTTCAATTCTAAACCAGATCCTCATAATTTATTTCTTTTAAATTATGTCCCAGTCTAAACTATTATAAGTTATAACATATAAATATTTACATATTTTAGAAGTGTTATTTTATTTGAATTTTATCTATCAAAATTTAATAACGTAACTGATTATTTAACTAAAAAATTATAATTTATTTTATTTAAAAAAATAAATATTTTAATTTTAAAATATAAAATCTTATCTAAACTAAATTAAAAATTTTATTTTTTAATAAAATATAATATAAATTATTTTAAATTAATCATCAGTTAATTATTATTAAAATATAATAAATTATTATATTTTAATTAAATAAAAATTAGATAACCTACTCATAAGATATATAAATATGTCTCCTTATAACATCTTCAACTTTAATGAGTTGGAAGCTGAGTGAGCTAACATGTGGACAAACAATACTTGGCGGCTAGGTGGATTAATTCCCCAATGCTGCTTGGATTCTTCGCCGCTCACAGGGACTACTAGGGGTGTTCATGAGCAGGGCTGGGCAGGGCGACCCCCCTGTCCAGTGCCCTGCCCAGAAAAAGCATAGGCTACATTTTACAGCCCGATGCCCGGCCCTGCCCGGTAAAAGCCCTAACTATTTTGGGCTGGGCATGAGCGGACTGGGCGTGAGCGGGCTGGGCATGCCCAAGTTGTGATGCCATGCTCATGTTGTGAAAAAAATTTATAATTATAAACTTCTAAAATAATATCATATTCATATGTCTTCAAGAGTTAAATAATATCTATAATCCACTAAAAATAAGGTAACAAAAAGATGATAATTAAAGTCTTGAAATTCATTGCATATAAAAAACCTTGAAGTCTAAGTAGTTTATAATTACAACTTTACATCAATTTCCCAAATGTTGACAAGGATGAAGTATCTAAAAAAATAAAATAAATAATTATAATTTGTAATGTAATCATATTATGATTAATAAAGTAAAAAAAATTAATGTAGTTATAAATATTAAAAGATGCAACTTACATACTTAACTACTTATATTTCTAAAATGACCCTTTAGTCACCAGTAACTATCATATTCTCCCTTCTAAATGTAGCATCTACGGAGAAAATAAAAAAAATAAAAAAAGAGGCGCTCATGGGCAGGGCAGGGCAGGGCAACCCCCCTGCCCGGTGCCCAGCCCGAAAAAAGTATGGGCTGCATTTTGTAGCCCGATGCCCAGCCCTGCCCTATATTTATCGGGTTAGGCAGGGTTATTTTTTCCCGGTCTCGGGTGGACATACCGGGCCGCGGGCTTTATGAACACCTCTAGGGACTACCTCATCTTCATCATCACTCTCTTGGAATTAATTTTCTCTGTTAATTATTTATAATAAATATATATTAATTTTATTAAAATATTTTATTTAATTATTATTTATGGATATAAAAACTTCTTTTATATATACCATTAATAAGAATAATTTAAAATATACATTTTAGAGTTAAACAATATAAATTTAAATATTATATTTAAAATTAAAATAAATTTATCAAAAAAAATTGATTCAATTAATAAATAATTTATTTATACCCTACAAATACGGGAATATCTATTGTCAGAGCAAAAAAATATGCGAGTAATTCTAAAAAAATTGATATAAATTTAGAGTATCTATTATAAAAAAATTAATTAATTTTTTTTATCGTAAATTTTTTAAAAAAATTTTAGTAGTGATCATAAATTTTTGTTCATATTTATTATTAATAATTAAACTCCTAATTAGAAAGTTAAAAAACCTAGTTAAGTGTTGATAGAACTCATGATTTATATCTCTATAAAAAATTGAGAACTCAAAAGATCAATTAAGGATATCGATGGGACATGAAGATTCTGGGCCTTATTTATTGCCACACACGTGGTCCTATCTTGTTAGACCTATAACGAAAGTATTGGTCTTTTTAATTTAATTTTTACCTTAAAGGCCGCGATACAGTTGCGTACATAATTTGATAGGATTGAGGTCCAATGCAGCCATGAAAAACTAGCTATGCTTCTAATTACAAAAGTAACTAATTTTTTTAGATAAATTTAAAAAATTAAATAAATTAATTAATTATAATTAATATAAAAATTTATTTATTTATTTTTTTAATTTTTTAATTTTTTTTAAAAAATAACTAGCTTTTATATTTAAAATAAAAGGAAGGGAATAATTTTTAGTATCTTGATGGATTGAGTTTCTATCATTCAAATTAACCCAATAAAAATATATTCAAATTTTTTATTTAATGTAAATTTAACGCTTTTTTATTTGAGGTTTAGAATATATAAAATTTTTAATTTTTTTAATAAGTACAATTCTTAGAATTAAAATTTGAATTATTTGTTTGTAGAGTGAGATTATTTATCATTTCAACTTAACTAATAATTTGTTAGTAAAAAATTATATTTATTTTAATTCTATAATCATTAAAAATAAAATAAAAGAAAATAAATATTAAATTTGAAGGGGAGGGTGATTAGCACCCAAACTAATCCTATTTGAACAATATAAAAATTATTAAAATCATACAATGCAATGTATCTTCAAAATCTACAATATCTTAAGATTATAATGCTACTATATATGTATATGTATAAGAATGTTTTCTCTTTCTCAGTACAAATACAACTCTAGACTACTTTTTTCACCCCCCAATTTCAAACAACGACAAACTTTTGTTTTGTTCTTATCAAAAAGGTTTAGGCGCAAATTTATTTAATTTTTTTTTAATTAAGATACAGTATTATCTAGAAAGTTATTTTTTAAGTTCAATATCATGTCAAAAATTTTAAAATATAATAATATTTTTTTGCTCAACTAAAAAATTAATATTTATTATTAATATTATAACAGTAAAAGATAAAAATATTCTATTTTAATATTTTTAAAGTAATATTAAATTTTAAAAAAAAATTAAAATAACATTATTTTTAAATAAAAATTTTCAGAATAAATTTAAGTTCACTCTATCTCAAAATGACACAGAACTCTTCTTCTGCACCTTCTTAAACACAAATCTAGTCTCACAATATCATATATTTGTATATATTTGAACTTAATTTGCTCGGCTTATGGATTTGCTCAAAAAGGAAGAAATAATCCCATCCCAGAAATTCACCATTTCTCGTGAAAACAAACATGAATCTTATCTTATTCTAAATTAATCCAACGTGTGGGATTGCATTCGCGTGATTGCATGTATATAACTTGCTTTTCTACATATTGATCTATAACGTCAAATCTAATCATCTTGCTCACAATCTGCTGTGTTTCAAGGACCCCATATCTTTGGCTTCTTTTCTCAGAACGTACTTCTGAATTTTACCGGTCGAAGTCTTTGGAAGATCCTCCTTGAACACCACCGTCTTCGGCACCATGAAATGCGGCATCCTCGCCCTGCAATACTCTATTATCTCCTTCTCCGTCGGCTTCTTCTCCAATCCCTCCCTCAGGCTCACGAACGCGCACGGCGTCTCTCCCCAGAACTCGTCCGGCCTCGCCACCACCCCCGCCTCGTTCACCGCCGGGTTGCTATACAGCACCGATTCCACCTCCACGCTGCTCAGATTCTCACCCCCACTAATAATCACGTCCTTGGATCTATCTTTAATCTCTAAGTACCCATCTAGATGCATCACTCCAACATCTCCGGTGTAGAACCACCCATTCTTGAAGCACTTGGAGTTCGCTTCTGGGTCTCTCAAGTAGCCCAACATGATGCATCCGCCCCGAATGACCACTTCCCCAAGGGTTGACCCGTCGCGTTTCACGCTTTTACCCGAATCCGGATCCACCACGTCCATCTCCGCCATCCCAATTGTTCTTACCCCTTGCCTCGCCTTTAATTGTGCCCTCTCCGTCGCCGGTAGCAAGTTCCACCCAGGCTTCCACGCACACGAAATCACCAACCCGCCGGTTTCTGTCAATCCATACCCGTGACTCACCACAAATCCTAACGCTTCTGTTCGAAGCAGCACCGCCGATGGTGGTGGCGCTCCCGCCGTGAGGACTTGAATGGTGCTTCTCAGAGGTTTGTTTTTTGGGGAGTTTGTTAGCATGTTTAGCACCACCGGTGCGCCGCACATGTGTGTGACACCGTGGCTTTCGATCAGATTAAACACGGTGGCGGCGTCGAATTTTCGGACGCAGATATTCGTTCCTCCGACTGCTGCCATCCCCCACGGGAAGGTCCACCCATTAGCGTGGAACATATTCAGCGTCCACAGGTAGACCGGTTGTTTGGGAACGGCCCAGTCAATCAGAGAATCCACCGTCATCATGAACATCCCTCTGTGGCAATGAACCACCCCCTTTGGAGCCGACGTCGTACCGGACGTGTAATTCAATATCATCGGATCCCACTCACTTTCGGGCCGGATCCACTGGAAATTCGGATCACCCTTCGTCACCAACCCCTCGTACGAGTCGAAGAATCCCTCTGTTGATATGGGTTCCACTGAGTCGTCAGTGATGAGGATCAGAGTAGGCCGTGGAATCTCGGGAGGCAGAAAGGAGATGGCCTCAAGGACGAGAGCCCGGAAGAAGCAATCGACGAAGACGAGCTTGGATTCACCATGGCGGAGGATGACGGAGATGGTGCGAGCATCGAGGCGGGTGTTGATGTTGTTGAGAACGGCGCCGGTGAAGGGAACTGCGAAGTGGAGCTCATACATAGCAGGGATGTTGGGGGCGACAACGGAGACGACATGACCGCGACGGATTCCGATTGAGGAGAGAGATGAGGCAAGTTGAAGACAGCGACGGTTGGTTTGGGACCAAGTGAAAGTGGTGTGGTTATAGATAATAGAAGTGCAGTCACCATAAACAGTGGAAGCTCTATCGAGAAAACCTAAAGGAGAGAGAGGAGGAGAATTCGCAGGGCTTGGCTTAAGATCTTCCATGTCGACGATGAAGACGACGAAGAAGAGGAGGACTTGTGATCCAACGACACCGGAGCGAGCAGCGGCAGTAGAAAAGATCAAGAGAGAGAAAGCAGAAGCGATGGTGACGTGGCTGATAAGTGATGTAATATTAATCTGTTTGCGAGAGAGAGAGTCATGTGATATTTATACTTAAAAATATACTAAATCGTATCATAATAATAGTAAGAATTAATATTAAAAGTTAAAACGGATGACCCATTCATTTGATAAGGATAATTTAAAAAAAAAATAAAAAATTAAATTAATTAATTAATTATAATTAATATAAAAATTAATTAGTTTAAATATATTATAAATTATTTTTTAGATTAAATTTGATTATAATTAACTGATTTATTTAATTTATTAATTTTTTTTAAAAAAATAATTAGCTATTATAATTAAGATTAAAAAAATATTAGTTATAATTAATTTTTTTAATATATTTAAAAATTTTAATTAGTTTTTATAATCAAAACTGGAGTAACAATGAAGAGAGAGGACATTGTTTTTTTTTTTTGTCCACCCGGTTTACCGGAGGTTTGCCTCGACTATATCCGGATCCGACCCGCGTCGCGCACCTGGCTGTGGTGGGTGAGTCTCCCAACGGGGATTTTTTGCATTCGCTAAGGCTCGAACTTGAGATCTCGTTTAAGCGATACTGAGCCACTTATCACTCGGACCAACTAGGAGTGGCAAGAAGAGCGCGCCAAAGAGAAAGGAAGAAACCAGAAATTATAGATTGTTTCGAGTATTTTTTTTATATAAATGGATGCAGAAAAGGGCATTATCCTTGTCATCCCCAAACCAAACAGGGAAAGAAAGAAGGAAAATAAAAATACTGAAATGTCCTTGTCCCCAGAAACGGATAGAATTGGGATAGGGATTACCAATTAATTACTCCGTCTTTTCTATAAGTATTTTATAGAAATTAATGAAAAGAAAAATGGGGAGATTCCCCATTAAAAAACAATGTTGCTGATAAGGAATGAGCTAATCCTAATAATATAAAAAGATACGTATATATTTAATATTTAATAGTATCTTAAATATAATTATTAGTAAAAATTGATCTAATTAATAAAAAATTAATTTATAATTTAAAAAATATGAGTTTAAATTTTGCTATTGATTTGAATATATTGTTAGTAGGTTATCTGTAAGTATTTATATAAATATTTTTTTAGATTGAAAGCATAATCTTATCTTGGTGAGCCCCGGTAGTCAATTTATCTAAATTTTTATTGTATAAAAACAATAAAATATTATTTCTAATTGAAAAATATATGTGCTTAATAAAAAAAAATACTCTGTATACAATAACATTATTAAGTTGTTCTTACCAATAAAATTTTTAATACAAAATTCCTAATTTTCCCTTAATGAAATTAGTTAAATTTAATTATTTGTTGTAAAATTTAAAAATTGTTTTCTATAAAAGCTGTTAGTGGGAGGAGTTTGTTTAACTAGTTAGAAATAGTAAATAAAAAATTAATATTTTAAATAAAATATATCTTATATTATGAAATATATTAGAGATACTTTTATTAAAGAGCTGAGGGGTACTCCTCTTCGTTTCAAATTAATAATTAAAAATATTAATTTTTTAAAAAAATAAAGTAATTTATAATACTACTATTATATTAATTTCTACACATCCTTACTATGCTTATTAAATATAGATATATGGGCAAAAAATATTTAATACTTTTTAGAAATATTAAATGTCTCACAAGTCATAACCAATAACACCTTGCTCAGTATATCGAACCGAAGGGAGTACATAAGTTTTCTTACGTCCAACAAAGTTAAACTTTTTTTTTTTTTACTATTTTTACATTTTATATTTATTGTAAAACATTGATGATCGGATTAAATTTGGATAATGTATAACTTTTCTAATTTAATTTTTTTTAATTTCTAAGATTGAATAGATAAACCTTTTGTTATTAATTAGTTGGTCAACGTTTCATTAAAATTATAGAATAAATTTATAGCCTAAAGTAAAAATATGCATTTTATTTGGCTTGTTCACTATTCAATATAAATAAATAAACTAAATAATAAATAGTATTGGTTATTTGTCGCTTTCATAGACCTATTTTATGCGGTAACCAAATTAGAGTGCTGCTTTGGTGTATTAATAAATTGGGAACTGACGTGTCTCATGGGATTGGATTGGATTGCAATATGTGATTGCTATGTAAATGTCATCTGGCGCGGTTGACCTGAAGCCAACAAACTATAATTTTAGGAGGGTAGCCTAAACCTCAAGTAAATTTTTTTTTTTTAATAAATAGTCATGTTTATTTAAAAAAAAATTTGGACTAAACTATAATTTTAGATAAATTGATCAGAGTAACTTTTAGAACAGTAAAATAGCTTATAAATTACTCAATTACTATTTTATCTTTATTTTTTCTTACACTATCTCTCCTCTCTCTTTTATCTTTTCCACCCTCTCTCATCTCTCCTCTATCTTCTTCACTATCTCTCTTCTCTCCTATATCTTTTTTACTCTCTCTCATATCTCATATCTCATACATACCTTTTTTAGTAATTTTTCAAATATAAACCCCTTTTAGTAATAACTATCTAAACAGTCATTTATCTAAAATCATTTTTTTTCATAAGCTCTTATCTAAAAGTCCTTTTTCATAAGCTGTCTAAAAGCCTATTTTTTTTATAAACTATTTTTTAAAATCTTATCCAAACATAATTATTATCACATCCCAAAGAAAAAAATATATAATTACTAAAAGTATCAAAATAAGGGAGCGATTATGAATCCATTGTTATTCTATACTTAAATTTATCATTACATGCTCACATTACATATTATTTTATTGAGATTTTATAATAAATTTTCTATAAAATTAAGAATATAAAATATATTGTGGACAAAAGTAATGTTATTTAATAAGTTTAATTTTGGGAGCATGTGATGACAATCCTAATTATTATTTATGTTATATTAAATAGTCATAGTATGTCCCTAGTTATTATTTATATTATATGAAGTTGTAATCGTTTATCCCTAATTATTATTTATACCACATCAAATGTTATTCTATACTAAGTAACTTATTATTTGTGTATAAAGGTAATTTAGTAATTAAATAAATTAAATTTATTACTTCAGGTCCCTTAAGATTATTTAATTATTTAATAATTTCATGAGACTTTTTAGATAATAAATTATCTTTCATAGTACTTCTGAGTAATTGCCTCTATTTTTTTTAAATAGGTAAAGTAGCATATAATATCTTGATCTTATTTTTCATATGATGTATCTTAATTTTATCTGTGATACGATTTTACCTATAATTTTTTTAATTTAGTGTAATTTTATATATAATCTTTTTAATTTGATATGATTTTACCTATAATCTTATATGTTGTTGTTGATTAAAAATAAAACGTTTTATATAACCTTTATTATGTTTTTATTATCATTACATTTTACGTCATTTATTTTTCTTTATTATTATGTAAGGACAAGAATATTTTTTATTCATTTCAAATTAAAGTGACCAGTACGAAACTTGAAAGGGGGGAAAATAAAAGCTACATTAAACAACAAGAATATCAGGTCCCTGGATTAATTTACACCAGTCCTTTACTAAAATGTCCAAATTATATCCATCATTTTAAAATTTTAATTTTAATTCATATTTCATTAAATCTTCTTGTAATTAATGTCTTCCTTATTGGCTCTACCATTGTCATCACATTGTGGCCAACATTGTTGTGAGTAGGTTGCACAAAGACTACACTGAACCGGACTAACTAAACATTAGTCCGAAGTTTGATTTGAAAAATAATTAGGTTGGATTTTTTGGTTCGAGGATAAGTTCAATTTAGTTAGGATCAAGATCAGGTAGGACTTGATCCACTGGGTTACTAGGCTGGTCTAGGTTACTTTGTTGCTTATATTTCTTTATTTTTTTTTTGAAAACAACTTACAGATGAAGGGTTACTGTGTTGACTATTTAAGGAGAGAAAGGGATTAGGGTGTCAGTCAACTGCGAATCCCCCTTCCAACAATTTCTCCAAGCTAACGTTGTAGACATGAGCAAAGCCGAGGTGAGGGAGACGGAAGTCCCTTTTCACGCTGCATTGTAGTTGGTGTCCATGGAGAGAGTTGCTTTGCACACCCGAGATTTGGGAGAAAGGTAGAGGAGTTGATTTAGTTAGGATGGTGGAGACGATGGAGGCTAAAGGGGAATAAAATGATAAGAGGGAGAAGGATTTGGTGAAAAATAAATATAGGTATTGGGTCAGACTAGACTAAGACTATTCGGTCTGAAGAATCAGTTTGAAACCCAATCACCAACGGGGGTTGATCCGAGTGGTAAGCGGCTCGGTATCGCTTAAGCGAGGTCTCGAGTTCGAGCCTTAGCATATGCAGAAAATCCCCGTTGGGAGACTCACCCACCATAGCCAGGTGCGCGACGCGGGTCGGATCCAGATGTAGTCGGGGTAAAACTCCGGTGAACCGGGTGGGCAACCAAAAAAAAAAATTTGAAACCCAATCTTACTTGAAGTCCAACCTGATCAGGTCTAGCCCATTTTGGTGTCTACGCTGCTTTTCTTTTGGGTTGGATTGCCCAGGTTTCTTCAAACTAGACTAGGTTTGTTTGGATTATAATTTTTTGAACAATAGTGAGAACTTGTTGGTGAATTCAACTAGTGAAAAGGTGACTAGTGAGAGTTGGTTTGAGTGGTAAACAGTTTAGTATTGCTTAAATGAGGTCTCTTCGAGCCTTGACATATGCAGAAAATCTCTGTTGGGAGACTCACCCACCATAACCAGGTGCGCGACGCGGGTCAGATCCGGATATAGTTGGGGCAAAGATCCGGATGTAGTCAGGGCAAAGCTCCGGTGAACCGGGTAGGCAAAAAAAAAAACTAGTGAAGGGATGAGACATGCTATTATTTGGAGCGTGTTTGACCCCTAGGAAGTACCACTTTGTTGTAGTTCTAGTAGCGGCGTTTATGGAGACATCTTAGCTCCTGGGTACCTAGGTTTATGCCTGAGGGTAATGGACGGCTCGCCTTGCTCGGCATTGATATCGTCTAGGAGGAAAGGAGATTTTGCCTTACCCTTGGATCGTGGGTGAGCCTAACCCCTTTCTAACAAATTTTTATAAAAAAAAAATGCTGATGAGAGTTAACACATATAGTAAATAATGGATTCATATTCTATAAGAATACGAGTTTGATTCCTATTATCGTTATGATGACTCATTTGGTAAGCGATCTCGTAAATCTCCTGTAAGTGTTTTCTAAGCCCTAAAATTATACCATAGTCTTGATGCCGAACTCACCTAAATTTTTGTATAAAGTAATCGTGAGAACTGAACCGTTTCAATACATTTTTTTTTAATTTTTTCAAATTTTAATTCATGATTGCAAGTTATGAATATCTATATCAAATAAGCAAGGAACAAAAAAGAAAATTGAAAAAATATGCAAGAAATGTTCATACATGTATTCAAAATTATAAATCATACCAAACGAGTTGGGTGTAATGGAAAAGACTTATTTCTCACAACATGATGAATTAAAGTGTGAATTTCTACGGTAAAAAATGCTAATATTTAATATTTGACAATGTTTCGAATAAAATTATCTCTAATAATAAAATAATTGTGTATATAGAAGAAATTATAAATCATAAATATGAAATAAATTATTGGCTTAGGGATGTTTCTAACATCTTAAAAAGAAGTTTTTGGCTAAAGATTCTTGTCTTGGCTAGTTATAGTTGGCATCTTCACAGTCTTTTCTTACGAAAATATTGTTTGAATGAGTACAGTAACACTGAGACTTTCTTTAATTTTATTTTAAAGCAACGAAACATTGAGACCTTTTGCTTTTGCATATCATACATCGATATAAATATTATTACTTATATCTTAATTATAAAATTTAGTTAATTTTTTAAATAAATTTATAAAATCAAATAAATTAACTAATTATGATTAAACTCAACTTTTTAAAATAAATTTATATTATATATTTTTTAATCTATCTAAATTAATTAATTAATTCTTATATTAGTTATAATTAAATAATTTATTTTATTTTTTGAAGATATTATTAATATTATTGATTATTATTAAATTTAAAAGGCAGATTGGGCGATTCATCCTTCATACGTTGGGCCCACATGCTTCGTCGTTTTCTCAAACAGACAAACAAAGATTGTTGGCAACTAGCCATACATAGCCCACTCTTCATTTTTTGCAAGCCACTTATGTAATTATTTCCATACTTTTTCCCATCAATCAACTTAAAAGTAAAGTTTGTACCAAAAAAAAACTTAAAAGTAAAGTCCTTTATTTTTGTTTAAATTAAAAAATATATAAAATTAGAATTTAAAAATTATGAAGAGTAAAATTCACATTGTTAATATCTTGGGAAAATGATACATAGGTCCCTTCCGAGAAACTAATTGCTGAAAGTCACGATAGTTTGAGAAATATTTGAAAGGTCACTTTAGTTCTTGGCTGTCATTTTTGAAGCTTGTTTTTCTCTATGTTGAGCATATGTATCATCCTATTAAAAATAATTCTATCTAAAAAACTGTTAGATATTAAATAAAAATGTATTTTTAATAAAAATTTTAATATTAATTTACTATATTATAAGAAATTAGCCCCTTTTATTATATGTAATTCTTATTAGTCATTTATGAAGCTCTGCGAGGAAGAAGTTCCTCCTCCATTTTTCTTCTCTCTCCATTCTTCCACCACAATTGTGATCGATCGGCCAACGACAGTCAATAGATCATAATTAGGGTTATTGTCATCGTAAGATATTCAAAATTCTTCCTATGATTTTTTTATTATTAAAAAATGTGTAAAATTATGATTTTTTTACAATGACTCCAAAGCCATTGACAATGGTGGAAACTGGAGAGAGAGGAGCATTATGAGAGAGAAGAAAATGGAGAGCCAATTTCATCTGACATTAATTTCACAATTGTTACCCAAGGACCAAGGGACCTTTTTGTTAAACCTATTATTGGTCTATGTTATATTTGATGGATAATATTAATCACATATATGTGAATATCAATATCATGCTTTAGACCAAGATAAATTAAGCATAAAGATGAAATACTTATTATTATGATGAGATTTAAGTTATTTAAATTAAATCTAAACAGTCTGAATTTAAAATTTTTAATTTATATTTTTTATTGATAAATTTATTTTTAAGTAAAGTTATAATTATCATTATAAGATTATCTTTATTTTAAATTTTGTATATATATATATTAAAATATAATTATAAAATTATTTTTATTTTAAATTTTGTATATATATATTAAAATAAAAATATTAAATTATATTAAATTTAGACAGTGTAAAATCAATCTAAACGATCTAGATTGTGATGATCACAGAATGTGCTGGCATTACTCCTCAATCCATGCGTTTAATAAAGCCACCCATGATGTTGGGAAGGAAATCAGACTCTAGAACTAAGGGTGTGTTTGGATTAGCTTTTGGAGAATAGATTATGGGAAGAATAGATTTTGGAGAATAGATTTTGGGTAGAATAGATTTTGGGAAGAATAGATTTTGGGAATAAAGATGTTTGGATGATTAGTAGTAGAATCACTTTTTATATTGGTAAATTACTAAAAAGGGTATGATATGATTAAAAGTAAGAGAGATGAAAGATGATAGATAAGAAAGAGGAGAGAGAAGAGAGTGTAGAGAGGAGAGAGGAGAGAGAAAAAGAGAGATAAGAGAGGAGAGAAGAGAGAGAAAAAGAGAGATAAGAGAAGAGAGAGGAGAGATAATAGAGATGAGAGAGGAGAGAGGGTGTAAAAAAAGTAAGGGTATAATAGTAATTGGATAATCCAAAACCTAGGTTTCAAAGAAAAAGCTATTTTCAGTAGCTTATTCAAAACCTAGGTTTCAAACCGAGGTTTTGTCCAAAATCAATTCTCAACAAAAAATGCTGTTTGTGTGAAAATTTTCCAAACCGAGGTTTTGCCCCATAATTGATTATCAAACCGAGGTGCCAAACAGGCACTAAATAGAAATCCATGAATTTAGGAGAGGAACATCATGCAGATGGAATTTTCTACAAAACATAGGTTGTTTGTTCAACTATATCTTTAAATATAGGTTATTTGTTCAAAATGGAATTCAAATAAAAATGTTATAACTACTTAAATTTAAATATTAAAATATGGATTTTGCGCAAAGTTCTATTTTGAATTTTCCCACCATTTTGACCATATCTTACAAAATACAATAAACTTTTATAGACAATCTGCTTTATTGAAAAGTACATTCCGAGAGATTTTTCAATGATAGGTTATTTGTTGAATTTAGGGTTAAATTAAGAAACATATATGTCTCCTAGAAATTGCATTCTATTTGAATGAATTTGCTTAAAGACACCTAGAATGCTCTCTGGTTATTTTTTTTTTTAAATACAAGGTCACAAAAAATTCCGCAAATGAAAAGGAAATTAAAGGACTAGCACAAATTGGCTACAATGAGATCTACACCTAAACCGTAGGTAGCATGAGTTCTTGATAAGGTGAAAATAAAAATAGAATTAGACTAAAAATATGTTTTAAAAATTTATTTAGTAGGTTAGAAATGGGTATAGAATTAATATATATTTTTTTATAATTTGGGTAAAATAATCTAAAATATTTTTTTTATAACTTGGTAAGGGATAAAGTTGTTCATAAATTTTATAACTTAGGGTAAAATTATCTAAAATATTTTATTTCCACTTCTCCCATCTTATTTTCTAATTTTTTTATAGAACTAAAATTGCTCAAAATATTATAAGTAGAAGTGACTTCTATTGTACTAATAGAAATACTTAATTCTACTTCTACTTTTCTATTTCTATTTCTAAGCTACCAAACATGCCATTGGGGTAGTATCAAAAAGTCCAACATTGACATCCCTATTGATGCTGATCTTGATTAATAACAAGCCAATTGCGTAATTGTTCAATTCTCTACTAGTGTGATATAGAGAAATTGTCCAATCTTTTCTGATGAAATCCCTAACGTTCTAAGACCCATTTGGTAGGAAGAATTGATTGTGACCGAAAGGAAGAGAAGGAAATGAAAAATTTTCGATCGCTGACATGTTTGATAGCACTGGAAGGAAAAATAGTTTGATGAAAAAAATTATATTAAGTAGATTGAAGATAATGGTAAAATAAATATGTAGGAAAAAAATATGCAGACAGTCATGTTGCCCTTAAATGAGTATTTATAATCAATCGGGGATAAAGTATTAAATAAATATAAATATTAAATAAGTCACTTAATTAATATATAATAAGATTAATATATTAAAGTAATATATACATGATTAAATATTATATAAAATATAATAATCATATAAATATTAATTAATATATACATATGAAATTAAATATATAATATAGAAAAAAAAAGAGTTTTTGGGAAGAAACTCCCAAGGAACAACTTGAGTTCCCTCCAAATTTCACTCTTAGAAGTGTCTCGGTTGCCATTGCTGATGCTAATGAAGATGATGCGATGAAGAAGATGAAGAAAGGAGAGCATGGAGGAAGAAGTTGATGGGGTTATTTGGAAATTTCTTGCCTTTGAAAATTGGATCCCATTAGGAAGGAAAATTAAGATTTTTCTTTTCCTTCCTAACACTTTCAACGTTCTTTGATAATTGATATTAATAAGCAATTGATTCAAAGAGAATTCCCTTTTGAACAAGTCTAATAACTCTGTCATTACATGCATTGATTTTTTTTTTATAACTTTGATTTTAATATAGTCTTAGACCTATCAAAATTCAAAATACCTTGATCAAATTTTTTTGGGTAGAATCAAAAGTATCTCCCAGTACTGAACTTTGTTGGTAATACCTTGATCAAGTTTCATGGCATATCTGAAAAAAAAACAAAATTTTCTACCGAGTCCATTTATTATGATCTCAAGTAAGTCCCCACAAGTACCAAACCAGTTTGAACTCTGATCAATTTCTATTTGAATAGATTTTTTTTATTTGATTCCAGTTCTAAGTTTGTTGTGAGAACAAGTTATTCTAAAGCTAATCAGAGTTAACAAAGATGGTAAAGAATGAACTTATATTCTATAAAAATACGAGTTCGATTCCTGCTGCCGTTGTGAGAGCTCATTTAGTAGGCGATCTCGTTAATTCCCTTCAAGCGCTCTCTAAACCCTGGGGCTGTACCCTGGCCTTAGTAAGAGACCGGTACTAAATTCAACTAAACTTTTTTGTACAAAAAAAAATTATTCAAGTAAAGATGCTTTAAGATTATGGTAAAAAGTTTTAAGAATTCAATCTTTTAATTGCATTTAAATTTTTAATTTCATTTCATAGCTTAATATCATATAAAAAATAAGGCATAATTATTACTTATTTATAATTTTAGAAAATATTTCTTTTGATCCTTCTATTGTTTTCATGGAAATATAGTTGGAATATAAGTAATTATATTTTTATTAACAAATAAAATTAATTTACTAGTTTTTGGGTAATATATTCATACACCATAATATTTTCTCAACTAACAAGAAAAGAGGTCAGTACAGTAGAAATGACTAATCCCTTACAATATGATAAAATAATATTCAAATATTTGTTAAAAAATGTACTCACATTTAGTACTCAATAGTACTTAGCACAATATTGTCTCCAATAAGAAAATATTAATGTTCAGCACACAAAAAATAAAAGAAAAGTAAATATTTTGTCGGCCCTTGTGATAGAACGGAACTGCATCATGATATATTATTGTTCTCGTCAAAACTTGAATGAAATGTTGGCAAGAAAAAATATTGGTAAGAAACTCTCGTCTTAAAATTAAAAGAATAATTGTTACATAATAGAGTAATAACAAGAATATGAGAGATATTATATATTATTATTTTTTACATAGAAAATGATTTTCTTTCTAGTCAGTAAAACCAAACAGGGCTTTAACTCGTTGGTGACAATGAAGTACAAAAACAAAATAAGAATAAAAAATTAATGTTTGTGTTCATACCCTAAGAAGTAATTAAAGAAAAATGTGTCAGATAGGGTATCAAAGTCCAAGCACAGCCAGACAGCCTTGTTGGCATATATCTAACCGTATCCATATCCTCTGAAAACAATTCAGCCAATGAAAGTTGGCATCCATGGTAAGAAACGGGCTTGTATTTTATAAAGACGCGAGTTCGATTCCTACTGCCGTCGTGAGAGCTTCTTTAGTAGGCGATCTCGTAAGTCCTCTGTAAGCGCTCTCTGAGCCTTGGGGCTGTACTTTGACCTTAGTGGAGAACTAGTGTCGAACCCGCCTAAACTTTTCTTGTTATCAGCAAAAAGAAAATTAGTGCATTTGAAGATTTTGGACGAAAGCCATATTTGTGTTGGTTTTCCACACTATGAGAAGGAATGGAATGTTAATAATTCTCTGTTTACGCTAATAACTGGATAACCATTGGTCTTTTTATATACTTACCGTTATAATGACCTAATCAAAATTTGAGGATTTTATACCAACCAAGGTTGAGCTAGCAAAAAGGGTTAATCCTTCACAATTTCGTGAATCAAGGTTCATATCTGCACTAGGAAATGTGTCCACATTTAGTATCTGACAGTGCCTCGAATAAGTTTGCCTCTAATAGGAGGATACCTGTGCCAATCAAAAGAAAATTTTGAGAGTTTTATTTCAATCATTAAAATGCAGCTAATAAGGCAGTTTCTACCTGAAGTTTTATTATTTCTCTTGAGTGTTAATTTATGGCCGAAAGGAGAACAGAACAGAAAGGACATTTTATTCCCAAAGTTTGGTATATGTCCAATTTCCAGGAACACAAAAGAATCTCAAAATTTAGAAAACGTAACATTTTAAGATTACTATCAGCATACAGGGGAACCACAAGATATTTTCTTACCTTCTGTAATGTGTGTCACCATTACATTTGTTCTTATCCTCAGAGGTTCTACATACTGATGTAAATCATTCACAGGAATACCAGTGGAAATACAATTCTGAATATTCCGTTTTACATTTTGTCCCTCGCCTTTTGAGGTCTGATATTGTTAATGATTGAGATTTCCAGGTGTCCACAGAGAAATCTATGCAACCATACATGGTCTCTTGTTCAAACGATATCTCAGATTATGTCAAACTGTGGCAAATCATAGTTACAACTTAACACAATGTGATTAACAAGAAGGAATATAACTTTCATCCAAGCATGAAATCACAATTCACAAGTATCATGTAAGAGCCTGCTTCATATATTATGATGGGTTGCAGGCACACAAATAAAATCTATTCCTACTGTGGCAAGCAAGCACATGAAATTTCTCACCTGGAGTGAAAGTGCCACCCCGACTTCGAACTTTATCAGCTACGAGCTTGATGTCATTCTCAATGTGATCTTTGGTGGCATCACATGCAATGATGACATAATATGCAGCCTTAATTTCCCCAACATGAAACCCATTCCTTAACGGCAATCCTTGCATTGTCCATAATGCAAAATATACCCATGCCTCACTTTCTAGAAAGAGGATCATGAAGGTAAAATAATATTGTTTTGGTTTTCCACAATGTCAAATTGCTTCTATTTTAACATAGTCAAGGCTTCATTCAAAGAACCAGAAGCTGATTACATCTAAACAAGTGAAATCGCAACTGAGAAATAACTGTATACTTCTCTATTACATCTAATATGCTTCAGGTTTGAGCTCTGTAGTCTGTGCATGTGTCCGGCCAAAGGAATTGGTAAGTGCAACGTACTTTATTTGTTGGCTTAAGATATGCATCCACAACGCATCAGTGTCTCTTTCTTCAAATTTTTCAGGTCCATATAGAATCCAAGGGAGGTACCATGGCTTATTCTTGGACAGGGGTTACTCCTCGAATCCGTTCCTTTTCATCCAACAGGTGAAAAGTGGGGTGAAAACTGGGGGCCTCAGCAGAATTTCTTATTCAACAATCTGCCCAACTGTAACCTGGATTCTTTTGAACATGCTTATCTCTCATCAAATTTCTTATTCGTGCTGATCCTTCCCAATCCTCAGAAGTTGCAAGTATATTAGATAATTGAATGAAAGCCATGGAATTTCCAGGATCAAGCTCAATAATTTGCTCAGCAGCCTTCTTGCCAAGAGTCTTGTTTCCATGGGCTACGCAGCCTCTCAATATTGATGACCACATGCTTGCATCAGCCTCAAAAGGCATCTCTTCCATAAGATCCATTGCTTCCCCAAAGCAACCAGCACGGGCTAAAAGATCCACCATGCAAGAGTAATGCTCAATCCCTGGATCTATATTGTAGTCACTTTTCATACTACTGAACCAATTTCTTCCTTCTTCAACTAGACCACTTTGATCACATGCTGAGAGAACCGCGGTAAAAGTGATACCAGAAGGTCTAACACCAGCAAGCCTCATTTCACTGAAGAGGGCTAGTGCTTCAAATCCATATCCATTTGTGGCATATCCCATCAACATTGTATTCCAAGAGACTTCATCAGTTTTGATCATTCCATAAAAAATTTTATGGCCTATCTCAGCAAATCCACATTTACAGTAAAAATCAACAAGGGAAGTAGAAATGATCAGGTCAGATTCGAGCCCAATAGTAATAGCTTTACCAAATATTTGCTCACCAAGTTTAAGGGATGAAGTACTTGCACAACAACTGATCACACTGGCAATGCTAAACTTGTCCAATTTTAAGTCCAGCTTAACCATCTGACAAAAGATATCTAATGCTTCATGTGGACAAGCATTCTGAGAGAGGCCCACTACCATTGAGTTCCACGTTACCATAGTTTTATTCGGCATTGTCTTGAAAATCCATTTAGCATCATCAATTCTTCCACAAGTGGAATATACAGTGATCATAGTATTAAGTAAAACCATATCATAAGCTCTGAGCTCACCGAACAATTTGCAAGATTCATAAAGACTTTGACATTTTGCATATGCATCAAGCAAAGCACTAGCAACAATAACGTCCTCGGACACCCCAGCTTTAGTAGCATGGGCATGCATCTGTATGACAAGCTCAGTAATGAGCAAGCTACTGCAAGCACTCAAAATGTTTGCAATAGTAGACGGGTCTTCCTCAATCCCATTTTTACGCATTCTGTTGAACAGAGCCAATGCTTCCAATTCCTCACCATTGGATATATATCCTGAAATAATTGAATTCCACAAGATGTGACATGGATTAATTTTTCTTTCAAAAATTCTTCTAGCTTCGCTCATTCTACCAAAATGTGCATACCCCGATATTAGAGCTGATAGAGAGAAATCATCAGGTTCCCCCACAACATCCATAATATGATCTGCAGTGACAAAATCACCACATTTCCCATATAAATTAATCAATGAACTACACAAGACTGAGTCAAGTTCCATATCATCAATAAAAGTGCGAGCATGGATTTGTTTGCCACAGTTTAAAGCCAGCAAATCTGTGCAAGCCCTAATTACAGTCGCCAAAATGAATGTATCCCGATGCCTTGCTTCTAATGGGTCTGAATTCAAATTCTTGAAGAGTATTAAAGCTTTTCCAGGTTGCGCGTTTCGGACATAACCATGAATCATCGAATTCCACACTAGCTCATTTTTCCTGGGCATAGCATTGAACAATGGATGGGCAATTTCTAGTTCGCCAGCCTTCGCAAATCCTGAAACAACCACATTCCAGGAGTAATCATTCTTCTGGGGCATGATATCAAATAACTCCAGGGACTTGTGCTTGTGACCTAGCTTCATATAACCTTCAACCATTGTGTTCCACGAGAAACAATTTCTCTGGGGCATCTCCTCAAACAGCTGTCGTGCATCTACCATGCTACCACACCTAGAGTACAGCTGAAGGAGGCGGTTTCCGATTGTAAGAGCAGAATTCAGAATACCCCTTTTGAGAAAAGCCAGGTGGAGTTGCTTCACTTGAGAAATTGAGTAATGGGTATTGCCGGAGTAAATTGCACAGGTAAGAGCATGCAAATCAGGATTCATTTTCTGATCGTTCAATCCGAGAAAAGATAAAACTGACCACAGACGATGGATTTCTACTTCATAGTACATAGAGCAAGAAGTGCATGCAAAAGCAAGATGAACACATACAGCATGGAGCAAGCTAGAGAGTTCGCAACTTCACTTCACATACATGGTTCAGCCTTCCAATCACCACCTGATTTCTTTTAGCCTACATTTGTTTTGACCAATTTTGTAGGGAAAAAAGTTGGGTAAGGAAACAACTTTAGGATGCGATAAGAATAGGAAGGAAAAAAGATTCAAAGAGGAAAAAAATTGTGGTTCCCAGGTATATTACTTTGCCCATAGCTCTCTCTATACGTAAAGTAGAAGAAGCCGGGGAAGGAGGATCAATCCATTCATTTTAAAATTTAAAGTTCAAACCTGAAAGCCAGCACATGTACTGTATGAAGCTTAGATTTCATGCCCTGAAGATATTCGCTGGAATGCCTTTAAAGAAAATCTTCATTTTAGCATACAGACATCTATGGTTTTCATAAGATTTTTATTAGACAACCACATTTTATTAAAAAAATTAAAAAAATAATTTTATTCATGAAAAAATATTAAAAACTAACACAAGATCAGTTACTCAAGATTAGGTGCCTCTGTCTTCATCCACAATTACAGACATAGGAATAATGCTTCCATTAATCATCTACAAAGCCCAACCTCCCAGTAGCTTTTACATCGCCAAAATATCAACAGCTGATAAGTTTTTATTCACTTCTTGATAAATTTAGAATCTTGTTGACTTATTATAAGCAACTAAGGGCAATTAACGGGGTTGGTCCGAGTGGTAAGTGATTCGGTATCGCTTAAGCGAGCTCTCGAGTTCGAGCCTTGGCGTAAGTAGAAAATTCCCGTTGGGAGACTCACCCACCATAGCCATGTGCGCAACGCGGGTCGGATTCGGATTTAGTAGGGGCAAAGTTCCGGTGAATCGGGTGGGCAAAAAAAAAAGCACCTAAGGGCAGTGTTTGGTTGGAGGTTTTAGACGGGAGAGTAGGGAAGGAGAGATATAAACATATTTGGTTAGGAAAAATAGAAAGGAGGGGAGGTAAAAATTTGTCTTTATGTACTCACCTCCCCACTTCTATCTCCCCTCTAAAAGTAAAGGTTTCTGGAGAGGAGAGAAATTTTTTACCTAATCTTAACAAAATTGCCTATTGTATTCTTTTAATATTTCAATTTTACCCTCTTGAGTTGAAACTTTTTATTTTCATTCTCCTCAGGCAAGATTTTTGCTTTGATTGTAGAAGCCTAATAAGCATGCTAAATGATTTATATATTATATTAATATATATAATAATTATAAAATTAATGAGAGATAATGTTAAAATTTTATCATATTTTTTAATTTTTTTAATTTTATCATATATATAAATGAGATAATTTTTTTTTGAGATTCATACATTGAAAAATAATAATTTTAATATGAATATTATAAATAAAGAGTAAATAAATTTAAATAAAGAGATAAGGGTATATTTGTCAATTTTTAATTAACTTCTCTCTCTTCTTTTTATGAACCAAACAAAAAATATCATCTCTCCTCTCCTATCTTCATACCCATAACCTTACCTACCTTTCTCTATCCTCCTTTCAATTAATCCAACTTATCTAACTCCACTTTTTACCCCCAAAAAACAAAAGAATTAACAAAAGTTCGTTCAGCACTTCAGCTACTGTAAAAAAATAAATTCATGGTAGAAGGATACGGTAGAAAAACAACTTGTTCGTAGAGAAAAACAGGGGAAGCAAGGAAGAGACGGATTAGTTTACCGCAGATTCTCAAACCAACGATCATGACTCGACTGAAAAATTAGTCAAGGCAAAGCTGAAAACTCTTCCGCCTCACCTCTCCCCCAACGTGAAAATCAGGGTTAAAAATACTGTTTAGTGGTTGCCATCGATCAGAAATAGATGCAAGTAGTGCTTCAAAAGAGGAAGGAGGTACACTAAGGCCATGTTCGGTTCGAAGGAATAGGAGGGAAAGGGAAAAAAATGAACCACTCCTCTTATTCGGTTTGTAATTTTTAGGGGGAGGGAGCTAAAAATTTAGCACTCGTCCCTTCCCTCCTCCAGATTTTACATCTCTTTAAATCAGGATTTTTCGGAAGAACATTAA
Organism: Leucaena leucocephala; assembly: GCA_037074615.1. Lineage (NCBI taxonomy): Eukaryota > Viridiplantae > Streptophyta > Magnoliopsida > Fabales > Fabaceae > Leucaena > Leucaena leucocephala. The sequence goes on from CM073541.1 coordinate 15,098,340, forward strand.
AATTTAGGATAATTATATCCTGTATGCATGTAGCTGTCCTCTATGCAAAAAGTTGTGTTGCATCTTCACACCATTGTTTCTGTCAAATGGTCGAGTGGGTTCACTGTGGAAGTATTCGTACCGTGGCTGTGGCCGTCGCCTAGGTCTTCTCTACACACTAGTCTGTAGTTAGTTGTTTCTGCTGGCCGTCATTGTTGCTTCTGTGTTCTCTAGAGGTAAAGTTTTATTCAACCACATCCTTGTGTTCTTAATTTTGAGCTGTGTTTTGTGCAGATTTTATGGCCGACATCTAGCATGTTGTCTAGATTCGAGCATTATAGATGACATTTTAACCTGGCATTACTTCCATGCTAGTCGACTTAGTATTATAGTTCATATAGTTCTTTTCTATTGAATGTTGATTTGTTGATATATAATTTTTGTCTTGCTGTATTAGATGGAGTTCATAATTGAATACTTTATATTGGTGTATCGATAGTTTTAACTGCGTCCAAGAGTAATAATAAGACTTGCGTGTGTTGGTGCGCAAGTATATATCACTCAAGTTGTACGTCTCGTAATCATGTCAACTCCATTTTGTCATGTGAACACAAGTTTTCCTGACAGATTGACATTCGAGTTTCAAATGTCAAACTATTTTTTAACATCTTATAACTATGTAAACTCGAGTTTATTGTTAGAGAACAAGTTTCCATGACCGAAAAACATTATAGTTTAAGATGTCAAACTCGTGTTCAACTTCGCATATCCTTTTAAACTAGAGTTGTTTGTATAAACCAGAGTTTCTCCTACTATACTACTTGATCTTCAGTCGTTAGACGCTAGCTGTAAAAGTGGTCAGTTTTTAAAATTGGTTTGAGCTGCTTTGCTCTTCTATTTCTTTAGCAGTCTTGCTCTGATAGAACCTCTAGAATGTGCTTCAGAAGAAGAGGTATGTGTATAGTTTGTAGTTTCTGTGGTAAGAGCCATCAGAGAGGTCTTCATGGATACACTTCTAAAAATATGCTTCCCTTTTTGAACTTCCTCAGCTTTTCTTTTTCGAGTAGTCGAACTAGACACAAGCGTATGCCCTTGTGCAGACTTAGACCCTACTAGCAAAGAAGTTATCCTTTTTCTCTGCATGTCTTTGTCCCGAATAGTCTCTTTCTTCTTTTGCGACCCTTCAGTTTTAGCTACATCCTTTATCATTCTTTAATTTTAGCTCGTATGTGCAGATTTACCCATTGCTTCAAATAATATATTTACTGTAAACATTTTTGTTTGGGCTATTCTAGAGTTACGTGACTGAAAACATTAGTTAGAATAGGTTGAACAATTCTTACAAAAAATCACTATGACTAAATTTGGATAGACAATTTGAAAAAAAAACAGACTTTTAAATTGACTTAAATATATACCTAGACAATGTTAAAACTCAAATTTCTTCAAAAAAATCGAATAATTACACATTAAACTCTATTTTTCTATCGTTACTCAATTTTTATCTTTTTACCTAAATCAAATTTCCTAAAAAATCCCCTAAATTCTTTGATTTAAAAAAAAAACGGATAAATTAACCATATCATCTCTTCTTTTTACTTTTTTCTCTCTTCTCTCTTTTAACCGAACAAGTAATCGTTGAAAACACATTCTCTCCCTTCTCTTTCTTCCCAATCAAACTTAAAACTCCGCTCCCCTCCCTATCCGCACACAGCTAGAGCAAAAGGAACCCAATTGGACAAAGAGAATGCCAATCTCTCAATAACCCGAGCAACCAAAATCAGAGGAATGAAGAAAAGAATTTAGGAGAGAACAGAAGCGACGGAAAGAACACTTCCTTCTCTAACTTAATCACAGAATATAAAGAGACTAGATAATCATCACAAGAGGCGAGAGCAGAAGCGACGGGGATAAAAGAGAACAGAGACAAAAAAGAAAGAAAGAAAAGAAAAACCGGAAAAAACCTGGATGCCAAAGAGAGTGAGCTCTGTGGCGACGGCGAGAGACGAGAGGAAAGAGTCAGGCAAATAGCAGCAGGGAAGCACTCGATATGGGAAAGGGAATGGCGCGACGGGGAGCAGCTTGAACTCGAAGAAGAGAAGTGGAGGAAGAAAGAGGCGCCGGTAGGCTCAGGGACTTGGGATTCGCAGGTGTTCTGTTCTGCCCAGGGCCCAGATACGAAAGGGAATGGCCGGAGCCCAGAACGCAAAATTGAAAGGAGGGGAGAAAAGTCGCCTAAAACGCAATACAACCTACAAGGCTTTGGTTCATAGGAAAAAAAAAAACCTTTCTCCCCTTATCTGTAGGCCTGTAAATATTAGTCTCTGAATTTTTGATTAAGATTAGAAGATCCTACTTGATTTTTCCTAAAATAAAAAATAATATTTAATATCCCTAAATATGATATTATGAGTTTAAACTAAGTTATATATAAAAAAAATTTTGTCAAGAGAAATAAATTTTACTATGATAATCTCTACATATTAAAAGAATTATGTTTAATATATCTATTTGACTAGAGGATATTGCTAGACTGTACTAAAAAAGATAAATAATATTTGATTAAGATAATATATGAACTTAACAATTATTTATTATTTTTACATAATATTCTCTCTTGTCCTATTAAAAAGTTAGATTTAGTTAATAATATAAGATATCAATTTATTTTGTCTATTAAATTTATAATTCTTTTTATACTATCATATTAATTGCACATATAAAAAAGTTTATATCTAAAGATAATCATAATAAGAGATAATATTTAAAAAAATAAACTATATTTATTATATATAATTAAATTAAATTTTTTAATCTATATTAGTTATGTACAAAGTGAATCACTTTAAAGGGTTTCCTTTCGGTCATATGAGTGAATTAGTTCTATTTAGAAATAAAACACTTCATTTCTGAGGCTCGTTCTATTTTGACTGCATCTCTCACTCAAAATCAACGATCTTACTTCTCTCTGGCAAGAAGAGGCAACTTGAGGCTTCCTCTAACTTTGACCATCATCCTTATCTCAAGGCTCTGTTCTAGCTCAAACTTCGGCCATGAAGTTCCTTAGTTGGAATACTGTGTGTAATTAAAACTGAAAGTTTGTCATGATTAGCACTAAAGTTTTTTTAAAAAATGTATAATATAAAAGGACCAATCAATGATGGACGCGAATTTCTGAAAATTATTTATTCTTTAATTAAATAATATAAATTAAAAGGCTGACAAGTAATGTTACACATCAGATTAAATTTAATTATGTGGCGTATTTTTATTCGTCAGTGATGTTTTGCACACAAAAGTTTCTCTATAAATGCTTGCCAAAAGCAGATTTTCTAACATTTTGTGAAACCAGAAATAGCATTTAGGAAATAAGGATATCGAGCATACCATGGAACAGCAAATTTTTTAATATTATTAATTTCTTAAATTATTTTATTTATAATTTGTTTAATGGGTTAAAAAAATAATGCGATTGGTGGCAATATCCATTTATAATCTCAGTTGACAAAGATATATATCGTATTACTGGCAATGATTATAATGTTTTTCCAGCAAAAAATACAATAGTTAATTAAAACCCAATAATTAAAATTTACTTTTTAGTCATCGGTTACTATTTATTATTTAGTATTTTTAAATTTTTAATTTAATTTTAAAAATTTATAACTAATTATAGACAACTTGTACGAGGATGATTCAACTCTCAACAACCATTTTTGCAATGGATGGAACCAAAAGCAAATGTGTTTTCCCAAAGTACATCCCCTTGGAAGCTGATGGATCATATATAGAAAGAGCTACTTTTGCTCTAAAAAATCCCACTCCTGAAGTGAGTACGTACGACTAGAAAAACCCAAAATGGTAAATCAGTGTAATTAATCCAATGAAGATTTTAGAATTATAGCATTAGAGTAATTAAGCAAGGCACTCTTTTGCTCTTTTAATGGAAAATATGCATTATAGTTTGTTGATAGTAAAAAAAAAAAAGTGAAGGCCATGGCGCTTGACGTAGATGAAGCAGCAAAGGTAGATATTAAGTTTCAATCAAGATAGGCATATGGTGGGTCTCATATTCTCTAATAAGCCTTTGCCTTGCAGCAAAACAATTACTTCAGACATTGATGGCCTTAATTCAGCAGATGCTTGTGTGGAAAGCAGACCAATCTCTATGATTTTCTTCACTTCCTCTGCATTATAATCATTATGGCCCAAGGTATTGTCCACTAATTTTATGTGTATGCCTCTCTCATATAGTTCCAAGCCTATCATGTGAATTAAAGGGAAATGAAACAAGAAGGACAAACAAAGACAAAGTTAAACTAAATAGTCCTTCATTTTCAAATTTTCTCTAACGAAACTGCTCTTTTTAATTAATCATAGGAATTCTCTTACTGTTTGAAGGAGGAATGCATCTTCAATTCATTACTTCGTTAACCATTGATAATTTTTAGGGCTACAATGCCATAACTATAAATATAAGTTTCTTTTGATAATTATCCATGGCTTGTATATTCTGATGATGCTATGTATACTTTGAAAAATGTATAATTTGAATATGAAATAGGCATATACAATGGGAAGTGTTGCATCATGTGTGACATCAATACGAATTCTTACGGTATACTCCATCTAATTTTTAATATAAGAATTAGGTGGATTATTCATTTTGATTCTTCTAAGAGAACGTTGTTAGTCTTAACATCTCTATGTATGATATGGACATGAAATTCTTCAAATAGATAAGTTAAATCCCTTGTTGTTCCTAAAATTATATCATATCATTGTTTCCAACTAAGAGAACCTCTATTTTTATCTATTTAACAAAATTTTCACACTTTAAAGGGTTGAGGAAAAAGAGTAGCGTTTATATGAAAAAAAATTCGAGAAGGTATTGACATGTAGTTTGTTTATTTAATTCTTAAATGAAATTGTTAGAAGGATTAATGTGTCATTAACTAGTTGAGATAGGCTCTATATAAAGAGTCTAATATAATGTGTTGAGTGAGTGAGGGATTTAGAATTTTCTCTCAATGAGAGAGGATAATTTGGATCTCTCTCATAGAAGTTCTAGTGTTTAGGGCTAATCCTAATAGTTTTGGGTTGTCTGGGTATCCTTCAAAGGAAGAATTTGGTTAACCCTAAAAGGTTCATTGTATAGTGTTGTTGATTAATGGTATTTGGTTATCTTCTCTTCCATTTGTTAACATGGTATTAGAGTTAGGTTGATTGATTCCTCGCATATCAATACATGTGGGTGTAATATCTTCTAACATATTGCATCCAATATATCCTTAAGGCGCCAATCAAAGCATAACTCAGGGAACTTTTTAATCAGCTTCCCAAACATCCTTAAAGTATAGAATGCTTTCTTCCACTTCCTGTTGTCAACAGAGATTGCATCCGCAAAAGATCGCATGATGCGATAAGCTGTGGTTAAGACACTCGTAATAACATGCATATCAAAATAACGTTCCCCAAAATTCCTCGATCAGCACCTCCAAAACTTGTGCAGCAGAATCTTGAAGTTTATGATACTTGCCCAAGCCCAAATAACAACGTGCAGCATAGTCGACAATGGTGTTTTGTGACTTTACGCTTTTAGTACGAATGAGGTTCTGTATAGGGCCTCCCCACACCTACAGTGAAAACGACTATTACTGTTATTGGTCAAGCATCGCACTAACGTGTGAAATATTTTCTCTGATTGCGGATCTAAAACATTTTTTCGAACTCTGACTATAATATCGCCAATCATTTTAAGAACATATCCCAGTCCAGCTGAATGGTTACAACTTATCAAATTATTAAGAAGAAAATCTAGTCGTTCTAGCAAGCTCTCAACTGAAAGTCTATAATGATGCAAATAGTGCGACAAAATCTCACTTTATTTTGTCGGTAATCGTTTCCCATTCACTTGTCACAATTACTTGACCAACAATGGTAATAAGATTAGGAGGTACACCAAGCTCACGTTTGACAATTAATACCCAGGAATTCATGGTGAATACTTATATAAATAGATGAAACAAAATTCAGGCACAAAGATCTCGTATTCTTGAGCTGCTTTGAAATTGTGGTGGTCTTGTCAAGACTTAAATGCCCATCTTCCCAATGCTTAGAATTTAACAACCGTTAGATGTAATGTACCATAAAGATCCTGTCGGAGACCTGATGGAGATAGAGAAAGACATGGAGAGAGAGAAACACGTTGTGTTGTGTGAGAGGATCCAAATGCTAGATTGAATTAGTAATAATATACGGTAATTATCTCAGTTGAATGAAGGACCAGGATTCTCTCTCTGCCCAAAATAAAAGAGAAGGGCCAAGAGTTTTTTTTGGTAAAAACGAAGGGCCACGATTAAACTTTATCAAACTCAGCCGGTTATTAAGCAAGATAATTTTCTACCATTAGATGAAATTGACGCTCCATATTGTCAGACCCGGAGACACACAGCAGAGAAGCACATGAAGAGAATCGGAAAGCCAAGATCTATATATTTTTCCAATCCTGATTTGTCTTTCTCACATGCCACCTAACCCCTGAGCTTTTCCGTCTCTCTTCCGGTGCGGGATCAAGGACGAGAAATTCTTCGATCAGCGATGAGCAGGCGAACTGGAGCCGGCAATCCATCGGCTTTGACTCGGGCGGTAGAATCTGTCTTTGCCTTTGTCAAATTCGCCGAGTTTGAGATCCTCTTCTTTCTTTTCTTTGTCATCGCTTATGTTATCTTCAAAGACATTGTACGTTCTTCCTTCCTTTCCCCTTCTCCCTGTGATTTAGATGTAAATATCAATTATGATTTTATCTAAACTTCAATTTCGATGGTGTACGGATATGAATATTTTCGTGTTCTGGATCAATTTGGTTCTTAATGTTTAGTCTTAAGGAATAATTCGGATAGACCTTGACATTACCCTGTGTACATCTCAATGATGTATGGTTGATCTGTTACCAGTGTTTGTTCATTTTTATAGAATTTCTCTCTTTGTAATTAACATAACTTGTGAATAAATAAATTCTATTTACAGAGAAATGAATCTATAGGTTGAGTGTTTCACATTACATAACTTGAGAAAGAGCCGAAGAGGTAGGGGCTCCATTGTTCAAATCTGATGGAATAATTGGGCTCTTTGATATGTAGAATATTAGGTATTTAAATAGAGACAAAACGAAGATGTTAGGGGAAGATGACTCTTGTGCCTTGCAAAAAAATGAGTGATGAAGAGATACACATTGTTGAGTAAATGATGAAGTCCTAATAGACATTGCATATTCCATTTTCTGTTTAATAGAGTTAACAAGAACATAATATATATTGCATTTTTTTGTGATTTCTTTTCAATCGAGAGGAATTCTATTTCCCTCCTTCTACCAAACATGGCATAAAAACTTAAGGGGAGTCCCTCTTTTTTTAGGATTTATAAGTAACATGTGATACATGGATGCTAAAAAACAGCGCTCTCTTGGGGTTGTCATAGGTATTGCTTTATAAATTCACAATAGTGGAATTATGCAAGTTAGATGTAGTAAGCAGTGAGATCTGTTTTCTCTAGTAATGTGGTCAATATTAGTTTGTTTCTTTCATTAATTCAAGCACCACTATTGGATCAACAATTTGTTTTCAGTTTTAATAGAATAATGTCATATTCAACAGTCTCCACCTCAGAATAATTTAGTCCAATACTATTGGCTGACTTTTACAATCCCTGTTGTAGAATTTGGGGGAAAAGGCCAAAATTTAACTTCGGGAATGTACATATTAAGATTCCCCAGCTGTAGTTAGAGACTACTTTCATTATTTTCAAAAGCACGATAATGTTGCTGATTAGGAGGGATGACACCTGGGCAGGGGCAGAGAGGCCTTCCTAGTTTATTTTCTCAAACCTAGTCCCCTTTCCCATGTTTTAGACAGGAGTAACTTACCCAGCCTGTGTCCTGAGGGGCAGAAATCTTTCCTATCACCACTATATGGGGCAATACCAACGGAGATCTCACTAACAGGGAAGTTGCCATCCCTAACTAGGGCAGTTAGACAACTGCAACAGGTTTAGAACTGTCTTCTTCATAGCTGAGTAATGAACTTGAGCAAGGTTTAGCACTGTCTCTGCATTAGTTTGTTTTGCTGATGATGCTCAATTATTCATTAGTACTTAATGACTGGATTTTTAATTCACATTTGATCCTGATAAGTTATTGAACATGAACTTTTGATGAACAATATTTTTAAAGATGTGATTGTTGATAGAGTATAATGATATCGTGTAATCTATATAGCTAACCCTATCTAGTGGGATAATGCTTCTTGTTGTTGAAGTATTTGGTCTTGATATGTTGAAATGCTTGGCAACTAATCTTATATTCTCTATCTCTGGTCCTCATATTCCCCTATTATCTGCCTGTTATCCAATAATTGTGAATGTTAATAATTGATTATTTTCATTGCAGACATCAAGGCCTGCATACAATCAAATACTTGTAAAGAAGCCTGGTGGAATTGATCTTTGGCCTTACTAGAAGAAGAAAAGTTTTTGTTTGAATTTGTTGGATGTTAGCTTAGCATCAATGGTATATTTAGCATGCCCTCCTACGACTGTGCAGAGTCCCTATCGTATTTATATGTTATATTAATTTTGTAAGCGAAACAGATGAAACTTCAAAATTGTATACGGTTCCATTCTCCAAACAGGAATAGCAAAACCGAGTAAAAGAATTGCAACGTTACACTTGTTGGTTTTAAATCCCATCTCTATTCTAATTTTGTCTTTCCTTTACCCCTTTTCATGATTAGTTTTTAGTTATGCCTTACATATAATACTTATAAATGAACCTAACCTAACCAGGCCCTTTTTTTTAATTAAAGAAATAATTTTCCCTGATTGTTGCAGCAGAAAAAAAAAGAAAGCAAAAAGGCTCGTTTGAGCTTTGAATTGAACTGTTGATTAATGGAATGAAATAAGCATGAAATATCTAAAAAAGTAAAGGAAACTGAAGAATACATTAATGATAAAAACTTCTTAAAAAGTAAAATAGTAATTTAAAAAGCCAAAGTGAGTCTAATAATCCTAAATTCTTCAAGTGGAAAGAATTTATGAAGCTGTGACCCTTGGAAGGTGAATGTACGAACCTACTTCAATTCATTATATTCCTCCTATTTTTAATACAATATCTAATATCCGATAATAATAAGTATTCCAGATCTTATACTTAAGTGATTTTATACATTTCACTAAACTCACGTTGGCTGAACATATTCCATTATATTCCTTTTTAATGTTTACCTTGTAATGTAACCATTCAAACAATGGGTTTAATTTTTCTTACGCTACCCCATCCTTCGAAACTGAACGAGAGGAGACAAAAATGCATCAAGTTGCATCATATGGATGGTTTATTTTTTACTCCTAACAACCTTGTTAACAGCTTTTTATAGAGCCTAAAAGTTCATATATTACATAAGCCCTGAACTTGGGTCAAATTATAGGTTCTCCCCTTTCTTATATTGCATTCTTGACCCCGGCTACAGTGCAGTATTTGGGAAGTAGCCTGAGCTTTCTGAAGGTTAAGTACCGTATTCTATGAACGAAACCACATTTGTAAGCCATCCTTCTAAGTCACAGTACTGGTAAGCAGCAGTTATGTCACTAATCCAAGAAAAGGGAGCGAAAAGCCTGGAAGGGATCTTGCTTTATAAAGTAACCTATGAGGCTTGTTAGCTGTAAATAGGTATATATGCTTCTGATGAATAGTTGAATCATCTCTGGCCCTTGAACATCCTTACTTTCATATGGTGTTTCAGCACGGAGAAAATTAAAATCCACATCAAAATGATCATTAGAATGCAGATCCTTGAACATCTTAAGGTCTCTTTCATGAATAATAATGATTGATACGGTTCCTATAATGCTTCATATACATATAACACAGCATTGCAATGATGTCAACAATGCTGAGGATAATGTTATTTTCAAATGGCTTGATCATTTGGGATAAACATCTTACATATTTCAAACTCACAAATAAAAACCACACAGTATCGTTAACAACCATTCGAATTTCAAATAAAAATAATGCTTACCAACAGGGGGCATAATACAATTTTAAAACTTTGCATTATCCAATACCCAGTTCTTGTGAAGCTGCATCTAGTCTTCCTTGGTCACCTCATTTGCCTTGGCTGGTTCATTCAAGCCAGACGGATCTGTAAGCCTTCTCACCTCATTTGCGATCTATAAGCCTTTCCACAGGAACTTTGGCTACATCACGGCGTACTCCGATGTCGGAAACAAGACGGCTAATACAGTACATGCCACAACCAACCAGTGGCAGACCACTAAAGCTGGTGGTCAAGAAGCGGAGTGGTGAAGAAACTACAGCACTAACAGCAGCCACATATGATGCTGCCTGCCCACTCCGGCCTACACTGATGTTTGTGACCACAAGAAGGCCTGTTTTGCAGTAAATTGCAAAGTCTTCACAGTTGTTTTTGAAGACATTGTAGAGGCCAAATCCATTTTGAAGAAGATATCTAGCACGGTGGAGGACATCTTCGGGTGGGTCAGAAGTGGCGAGTGTGCAGGTGCCTCCTCGAGCTTTGGCGAGAAAAAATGCCGGTGAGACACCATACTCAAATCGATATAGATGACCACCAAAAAGAAAACAATCCAAGCATGAAGAAATGACACCATGAAGCTTCAATTGGTCGCCACATTTTGGACATGGATTGTCAGCAGAATGAGTGGGAGATGAACTCAAAAGGAGACGGTCCAAGATAGTTCCCGTGCAAATTTCTTGACCCCCTCTAGTGAAGTGGATTACCATTTCCTCGCCAACATATATTCCTGTTGTCTTGTACAAAAGCAATAAGCAATACAAAATAGCCATTTCAGCAAGATGTACATTATTATTAAGAAAGATAAAAATTGATTCATGCCAATCCAAAAGAAGGTTTATAGAATTTTAAATGTGGTCTTGAAAACAACCACAGCATGCAAAAAGTTCAAAGGTTGCTCGATCTTAGTATGGATAAATAAGGACAAGATGCTAATTAATTCTAGGACGTATTGCTATTTTCTACATATACTTTCTTTGCCACTCCTGCTAATATGTTCTTTAGTAAAAATATCCCATGCAAGGAATTCAACCTGGAGGTCCTGAATTGCTGTTCAATTGATCAAATATATATATATATATATATATGTAGACTGCATATTCCATACATTTCCTCAATAGGCAGCATTAATTTTTTTTTTTTTTCATTTTCTAAAATGTGAAAAACAACCTTGGCTTGCGCTAATAACTAAGAAAAGCTGAACATCAAAACACAATTATTTTACATCCATACATATATTTTTTAAAATCTCCTACCTCAATAGCCCAATTCTTCAATCATAAGTGAATAACAACTTGATTCATATCAGAAACCAGATGACAGAAGTCCAGAAACTAGAACATCTATCCATAGCATTTTATAACAATTAATACATCCCTGTCGCCTTGTTGGTTCATCTACCCAAACACATTTAGGGGCCGTAATTCTGGTGATTAAGAGCTTTTAACTTTCACAAGAAGAATATGCAACGGGATCACAGCCACAACACTAATCATCGCAGTATAGCCTCAAGTCTCCCATTTTCATTTTGTAAAACATTAAATTACATTGCACATTCAAACTCCCAGGGAGAAACATTGAGACAATATTGGCTCATTCCTTAAACCCACAAGGCCTGTTTAAAATCTTCAAGTATTGCAGTCAAACAAGATAAACTCTACTGTCAAAATTTGGGAACTTCCAGCTTCAAATGCGCAAGCATCATTGCACCACTAAATGTCTCTCAGTGTATAATACAAATAATGTCACTTGATTCAGAAATATTGCAACTGTGACAAAAGTAACCTAAGCCACTGGGCTTTCTTACTAAGGGTTGACAAAAGTAGCCAAAATTTCAGATCGACTCTTCTACTTGTGCGGGGATCAATTTACAAGATGGCAGCAAGAGGTCACACCAGTAACCACCCGAAAGCAAAGGTTACAGGTTCAAATGCTCAAGCATTGTTGCTGACAGTTGGCGAGCTTGAAAAATGAATTACTATTTTACTGGGCGCTAGTTTTTTTTTTTTTTTATTAGGCATCCTAATAAAACGTTGGATCCCACACAATGTTGCAGAACCAATTGCTATCACTTGGAAATGATCAAAACAGCGCTCTTACATTACGAGCTTAAGAAATTTCAACAAAATACAACCTCCCGTCTACTTAAATGTTTTCCTTTTTTGTAGTCACACCCACTTGAAATTTTTAACGCATCCAAAAGATCGATATGAACTAGGAACTTAATATATAATAATCTCTAAACGACGCAACACAAACATTCAAATTTGACCAAGTAAGCTTAATCGATAGACAAAAATATCTAAATAATCTAATATTTATGATGAAATTAAATGGAACAACCCCTATTCCCGCCAATCAACAAACCCATAAACCAAAACATAACCAGAACCTCCATAAGAATCACATAAAAGGGGGCGAAACCCCAATAACCTGTGCTATAGAAAACACAAAACGCAAAACTGGAACTTGGAAAGAAGCAGACAGAGTAACCCGATTAAAATCCCACACGCACACATTAAGGACAAATAGTAAAGCAGAAAACAGAAAGTAATTGAGGAGGATAAGGAGAAAAGGGATGACCATGATGCGCATAAATGTGTGCATCCCTCCAGGAGTAAATGTGGTCACCGGGCTCTAGTTCTTCCCGATCGATCTTGTTCGAGAGCACTCCCATGATTCCTCACTCTAGGTTTGTTCACCAACAACAACAGATCTCTTTCCTAACTCGAATTTTTATGGCTGAAGAAAGCAGAGTAAATTAATGACTCTCACTGTTGGAAAATGAGAGGAAAAGAGAGAGAGAGTGAGCGAGGAAGACAGTAGATTAAACGCAAACGTTTTGGTTCATTCCTTCGTCGCAACGTCTGTGTTTAGGAGAAACAAATGAGCCGCAAAAACGTGGGAAAATGGAGATGGCAATAATAATAACAACGGAAAATCTTAAAAAAAAAACTTAAATTTTAAAATTTTAAATCAAGAATAATGTAATAAATATATTAATTTAAAATTTTAAATAATATTTTTTTAAAAAAAATCTAATAATAATAAGTACAAAAGTTTTCACATTTTAATTTTAATTTAGTAGCTAGATATATCTTTTTTCTGGGTTTTCAAATTAAAATGTGATATCATTGCATAGCACCCAAAACTCATTCTTCAATAACCCTAACTATTCTAAACTACTCAATCCAATTTTTAATATAAAATTTAGTATGAAATAAAATTTATACTACTACAAATTAAATATTATATTAAATATGAAAAATAGTAATATTTTTTAGGAACATTCAATACCTAGTACATTTTTTTCAATAATTTTTAATACTTCCATTTATTTTTATTTAAAAAAATAGGAACAGTGTGGTAAAATAACAAAATTTGAAAATCCTAAATTGTTTTCTTTAGACTGATTTTGTAGACTCCTTAAGTATTATTATATCCAATTGAAATAATTTTTTTAATCTGAATTTTTTCACGAAGTTTTTTAAAAAATTAAATTTTAAATTTTTATATTATTTACTAAATTTTATTATCAGATATCTAGTTTCAGAATTTATGATTATCCCTCTTAATATAATATAAGTGTATCTCTTTAGAAATTGAACTTAAGAACTAAAAAATTGAATTTTAACTTTATTTAAGACAAAATGAATAGTTTTTAAAGTAAAACGGGAAAAAGAAGAAAATATAATAAACTATAAAGTTAAGGGAATATTCTTTTACACGTTGCTATTGATTTTGTTACCCAAGTAACACGATATTAGAGAATCTCTATCTTGGAATTTTCTCATCTATTGAGTTTGTTAGACAACAAAATAACATCTTTTTAACATTTTAAGCAAACAAGCTAAACCCATTGGTTTTGGCTTGTAATAGTGACAGACTTTTGTACTAACTTTTCAAATAATTAATATAATATTATTGCAATATATTTATTAATACTCCTATATTATACACACACACATAATCTATTTATAAAACTCGTGCACAATAACTTGCACCTAATTAATTTAAATTGCATTGCAAATAAATGTAGAAAAAATCACAATAAATATGTCTGTTGCATTAATAAATAGGATAGGATTGGATGTTTAGCTTTTTGATAAAAGAAGATAAAATTTGAGCCACAATAACAATAGTGTTATTGTATGGGGTCTGAATTTGTTTCTACCCCAATCTGTCATCTATTAATACTGTTAATCTTGTATAATAGTACAAAGTAAAGTTAAATAATTTAATTAAAAAATATTAAATTAAAAATTAAAAGAAATAATAGATAGTTATAAAATAGTTTTTTATAATTTTAAGAGTTAATATAATTTTTATTTTTTAAATTTATTCTTATTTTATATTAGTTATTTAAATTTAAGAGTTATCATGTTAGTTTTAAATAATAAATTTTAGTCCATTAATTTTTTTTAAATTATTGGTTCCAATTATTTAATAAAAATTTGTATCATTTTGTTCATTAAAAGACTACAATATATAGTTTAAAACTCAAGGGACTAAAATAAAATTTTATATAAATTTAAGAGATAAAAAATTATATTAAATTTAATTTTAAAATAAAAGTAAAATATCCATTAGATTTAAAAAAATATTTCTCCAACTCTTAATATGTGATATAATTAAGGAGTTGAACTTTATCCTAAATATAATATTTTTTTATTATATTTATTTATTTTATTAATTTTGATTTAATAATAATTAAGTAAGAGAGAGTTAAAAAATAATTTAAATATTTTAAAAAAATTATATTATATTAATTAATTTAATTAATTTTTTAATTTAATATTAAATATATTTTATTATATTAAGGATATAATGAGTATTAAAGAAAAGCCGAACAAAAAAAAAGAAGTTGAATTGTAGTCCACGCGCTTGACCTTTCAGCCCTAGAAAAAGTCCACCCAATTTCCAACAAATGCTTGTGTGCTTCCTTTCTCCTCCTCTGTGGCTCCCCCTCTCTCTCTATCTTCGCAATCCTCCTCCTCGCCCTCCGCCATGTCTGCCTCTCCATCGCGTCGTCTCCTTCTGCAGATCGCCGCCGCCTTATGGCTTTTCTCCCTCTTCATCTCTGCTAGCGCCAGGCCCTGCAGAACATTCTTCGTCTCCACCTACTCCTTCTCCCTCCGCCGCCCTTCCGAGGATTCAAACCCTTCTCAAACCCTTACTACCTTCACCCACATCAGATCCTTCATCCCCGTCTACGTCGTTTCCAATACCGACGATAAACCCTCATTAGGCGCCGAGATTTTCTTCGATCGCGCCCTTCCTGCCATCCCCTTCGAGAAGGAGCACGAAATTGAGCCACAGGCTTCGAATTTGCCTGTCCCCTTTGGGTTCTCATCCTATGATTTCAGCTCCCTCCGTGATCGGACCAAGGACATTTTAAGTGTTGTCGTTGCCTTGCTCTTCGGCGTCGGATGTGGCGCTCTTACCGCTGCTACCATGTATTTGGTATGGTCTCTGTTCTCTAACCGCTATGAGTTTGGTTCTTATGATGATTACGTCGATGAGGATGACCATGTTGATGGCTTTGAAAGCCCCAAGAAAATGGGGTATGTGAAGATTCCGGCAGCTGAGTCTGTGCCTGCACCAGCCAAAGAAGCGGTGTGAGAGTAGCTATTCATGTAACCCGCTTTTGGCGCGTGGGTCAAATGAATGGTCCTTGCGACTGTATTGTGTATTGTTAATAAGGATAGTATAATCTAATAGAAAACGGGCAAACTTATGGTCTGTTCTAGTACTTGTTAATGACATGTTTACTGTTCTGCTTATGATTCACGTACTAAGCACTGAAATATCGTCTGTTGTATTTTTACCATCAGTTCTCGTTGGTGCTCTTCCTTTCGTAGGCTATTTGTCTATAACATTATATATCGGCTACTTATGAATTATGATTCTCTTAAGTTTGGATTTATCATATATGGGTCCCTAAATTCTGCATCATTACTTTATACTATCGTCTGCCTGTTTGTATTTTGCGGCAAGATTGTTTATTATTCCATCATCATCGTATATATAAACCTTCAGATGATTCCATCTAATCAATGATGTACCTAGAACAAAAGTCTGCCTTTTAACTTGTTTTATATATTTTGAGTGTTTATCTTGTGATAAGAAAACTGATTTGTGTCAGGGATCCACTGGTTGCATTTAGTTGCAGTCTTGCAGCCTTCACTTTTCTCGATAAAACTGTTAGATGGGTTAGCTAATCCATGATTCCTGGAGGATTGTCCGCTGTTGTCTTCTTCCTCATCATTGTGCACTTTTATATTAAATTGATGCAAAGCATGCGGAACAAGAAGTACCGTTGAAATCAGTATAGAAGTTAAAATTGTAATGGGATTTTGCTGCTTCCTTGTGAAGTTCTACAGTGATAAAGAACTGCTGAATCAAATTTCTCCAATTTGCAACATGACAGAACTAGGCAATATGCGTTTTGAGAAGTAAAAACGGTTGGGTGTTATAATTGCCTTGCTTGTCTTTTTTTGCTATGAGTAGTTTCTTTCAACAACTGATCCTTTGGAAATCATCCAAGGTAGTAGGATTGTAGGTAGTGAAACAGAAACAGTTTTATTCTCCAATTAATGCCTAGCTCCATACTGGCTCAATTTTTGTGGCATTGAAGATGCGTTTGGAAGTTAGATTATCTGCTACAAGCAATTAACATCCAGTGTATTGATTGGACTATAATATGTATTCTATGTATAATAAACTTAGATGTGAGTTGTAGAATCCTGCAGACATGCTATGTGATTGACCTCATACTTGAGTGCTTGTACACTTTTGGGTTGAAGGTGGATGTTGGGAGGGATGACCAAGTTGTATTTTAAGGCTGCATGAAATAAGTACTATTCAATATTTAAATGGTGGCGTTGTGAATAGAAATTCTTTCTGTTTTCATCTTTCATGAATTCATAGGACTTGGCATTAGACACTTAAGTTTGGCTTTTACTTGGATAGACCTTATTTGCACTTTGCCACTGTCTTTGTCCTTTCATCTTTTCTTCATCATATATCTTACTATCTCTGCAGCACTGTCACTGGTTCACCTTTCTGATTTAGTTCTACAAACATTTTCATGTTTTCTTACTCGTCCTAGCATAAGCTTGATAATGATGAAAGAATTCAGATAAGGTGGCATTAGTCTTGTAGTTGTGGGTTAGGTCCTTTCCGTTTATCCCTTTCCAACTCCATCACTCTCCCTTATTGAAGGTATGGCCAGGCTAGCCTAAGCAAACTCTCAATGAAGGTAGCATAAAAAAAACTCTGAAGACGGTTGTAATTGTTTGAATGTCACTTGGTAAGAATCACTGGCAAATGAGACGATCTTCCCCCTCTTTTTACCTGTTCATCTGTCTATCTGTGTCTTTGTTCGTGAGGTAAACTTTTCATGTGTTTTAATTTGATTTCAAAATTCTATATTCTGCTTTGTTTGTATTAGCCCCTTGAAGCTTAAATTCCTTGGTAAATAGGTTTTTTGTGGGGCTGATAACGTGAATTGTGTGGCCCCTAAATTGAATCCAGTTCATTTCCTCAACTTTCTATTTGGACTTCATTTGTTTGGTTTTTGCCCTTTCAAGTCATCAGTTCATTGAGCTTAGTGGGAGATTCGAAGACATCGAGTAACAGTCAGGGTCTTGAAGATGTTTGTAGTCGACATGAGTCATTTGGCTTCACACTGTTAACTTCTGCTTTGATGCTAGCTATGAATTTTGGCTGCTATCCTTGTGTGAAAGAATAGGATCCATGAAGTGAAATGCAATGTATTTTCTTCCTTTTTTCTTCTTATATATACACTTATTCCCCTCATTATTACAATGCGCTTTGCTACAATCCCACGCACATTTAACAATCCAAGCTGAAATTAATGACATTTTGTAGCTTCTCTAAATGGACCAAGCTTGAACTCTGCCTTTTTAGTATCTATCTACTGTGTTGTTCAAGGTATCAGATTTGGATGCTTTGCATTTCTGTGATCCCCCTTGCTCGTCTCAAGGTTTCATATGTTAAGGCAAATTCTCACTATACCAGAAGGGGGAAAGAAAATAAAAAATCTAGGCTTGGCTCTTGCATTCTTATCCATCAAAATGTGCGCAGTAGCAATGGGAACATGAGGACATTGGATCAAATAGGAAAATAGTTGCAACGTGTTGCTGATCCATTCAGGTTCTTGAATTAATCAGACCAGGGCATGACTAAACACATTTGCTAAGTAAATAAACCAACAAAGGTTTATTCAAAGGAAATTAAATACTGCATCATCAATGCAACCGTCACGCTATCAAATGAATGTGCAAGCTTCTCGTTTCATGAAAGCTTCTCGTTTCATGAAAGAATCCGGAGTCCGAAAATCTGTCATTCAAGGCTCAATACTTTAGAACTTAACGTCCAGTAATCTGAAAGCTTCCCACATAGTTATATGGTAGGAAACTGGAAGGCAATACAGAATCCAAAGCTACGGCATTTTCAAGGCTCAATGCTTCGTTCATTCCTGTTGGTTCCCAAGCAATTCAAATTTCTAACATGAGATTTCTTCGATCATATCTCATATGTGTCCACATTCGTTGAGTGCTACTGCTTTAGATCCCCGTTGAACAAAACAAATGCTGGGAAAGCATTGATTCCTTACTTTCTCCACTTAGATTCTTGCTAATGAATCAATGAATCCTTCCTTGTTGGGAAGCCTCATAAAATTAATGTCAAGCAAGGTCCAAGAACATCTTGTTCAGTTTATTTATCATCACCATCATCTTCTAAACACACTGACTTCAAATGCTTCTCCATCTCAAACGAAGCCAACATGATCTCTTTCGTTAAGTGATGAGAATAATTTCCAGATACAAATTCACAAACTGCTCCATTTATTTCAATTGAGCTGCTTCCAGGAACCTTTCTCACATTCTTTTCCTGCATTCCTGTCCGTACTTTCGTCACGTCGTCCCATTGTTTTGCAGAAGCAAACATGTTTGAAAGTAGAGTATGAACTCCACCATGGTCCAAATTCTGCTCATTTAAGAACTTGAATATCTCTTTAGCTAAGTCAACTTCTCCATGCATTCTACAAGCATTCAGTAATGCACCTAAAACGTATGAATCCGCCTCCATCGGCATCTTCCTCACCACACGTTTCGCCTCTTCCAGCATTCCTGCTCTACCCAAGAGGTCCACCAAACATCCATAGTGCTGAACCCATGGCTCAATCCCATAATCCTCTCTCATGCTTTTAAATATTCTCAAACCTTTATCTACTAATCCCATTCTACTGCATGCACTCAAAACACATATGAATGTAACTTCATTTGGTGCAACTCCTTCATGTCGCATTTTCTCAAACAGCTCAACTGCACTCGCACTCTCATCATGGTTGGCGAAGCCTGAAATCAGAGAAGTGAAAGCAAAAACATCTCTAATGGGCATTTTATTGAAAACACTATGAGCAGTTTCAATGTTGCCACATTTGGCATACATGTCAATAAGAGTCGTACCCAATGTTGTATCCAACTCCATCTTGTTTCTATCTACATATGCATGTATCCATCTTCCCTGATCTAATGCCCCAAGTGAAGTACAAGCTGTTAATGCACTCACAATCCCTGCAGGTGTAGGTCTATATCCAGAAGCAAGCATCTCATTGAAAAGCTCCAAAGCCTCTTTGAAAAAACCCAATTGGGCATACCCATTTATCATTGCACTCCAAGAAACTGAATTCTTCTCAGGCATTTCATCAAACAGTTCTCGTGCAACCATTACCTGTCCCAACTTTACATACCCATTAATCAAAGCCGTCCATGTGATAACATCCCTGTTCAAGCTCGAATCAAACAGTTTCCTAGCTGAGTCCATAATGTTACAAGATGCATACAAGTGTATCAACCCATTTTGCACAAAATCATAGGACTCCCAACCCAGTTTAATGGCATGGTCATGGAGCATAAACCCCATGGATAAAGCAGAGAGCTTAGTACAAGCTCTTAAAAGAAAAGAGAAAGTGAAGTTATTAGGCAAGAAGCCATTGTGGAGCATTCTAGTGTACAGACACACAGAAGTGGTGGGATCATCCTTTTCTTCAAAAGCTCTGATCATGGTGTTCCAAATCACAGTATTCCGACATGGTAGACAACGGAAGAGTCGGTAAGAATGGTACAAATCGCCGAAATCTGAAATAGCACAAGTGGAAATCACTTTACTTGCTATGAAGGGATCAGATATGTTGCCCGAAACTGTCAGAAGAGATTGAATTTGCTTGATGTGTGACAATGTGAGGCATTGATCCAAGAG
Organism: Leucaena leucocephala; assembly: GCA_037074615.1. Lineage (NCBI taxonomy): Eukaryota > Viridiplantae > Streptophyta > Magnoliopsida > Fabales > Fabaceae > Leucaena > Leucaena leucocephala. The sequence goes on from CM073541.1 coordinate 15,118,718, forward strand.
TGATAATAATGCTCTTGATCCCATAATTGGCCAAACTAGAAATTGTGGTGTTTTGTTTGCAAATTATGGTGTTTGAATCTCATTTGCTCCGGAATCTGAAAACTAGATAACTACTAAGAGAAAAACACCAAGTGATATTATTGATTGAAGCCTGAATAAGTAATGCTTCGTATGCAGTTCCCGGCGTTCCATGCACGAATGCAGAATGAGTTCTACATTAATCCATAAAACCAAATGTGTAGTATTTATATGATTATTTTTTATTCAATAATGTAAGCTTGAAAGAATTGTTGAAAAATCTCCTTTTCTTTTGTACAAATTTATTGCTTAAAAGTATATAAAATTTATTTAAAGACTCAGGAAAACATATTAAGTAGGTATAATTTTTCTTTAGTTATATCTAACTATATCTTTAGTTATGTGTATAAACTAAAAAATATTTATATTTAATTAAATATATATTACACATAACTAAAAAAGATTCATCCATACTAAAGATAAGTTATACTTAGTTTAAAACTTTGATCCTTACTTAGTTTAAAACTTTGATCCTTAGGAACTTTTGAGGTATGTTTGGTAGTATGAAAGTAGAAGTGAGGAGGTGGAAATGAAAGTGGCATAAGCATTTTTCTTATTTGTTATAACAGAAGCTACTTCTACTTCTACTTTTATTTCTAATATTTTATGCCATTTCAATTCTATCAAAAAAATTGGGAAAGTAGATGTGAAAAGTGGAAGTGAAATATTTTAAACTATTTTACCCCAAATTATAAAATTCTTGGACAACTTTAACCCTTCCCATGTTATAAAAAAAATATTTTGGATTATTTTACGCCAAGTTAAAAAAATTATATACATCAATTCTATACTTATTTTTAACCTACTAAACAAATTTTAAAGGCCATTTTCAGGCTAATTCTATTTCTATTTTTACTTTCACTTCTATCAAAAAACGCTTCCATCCTACCAAACGTACTATTAGGCTAAAATTTTTCAACGAGGATTTTTAACAATTTTTCTTATAAATTTCATATAATATTTTTTTAATAAAAATTATTTCATTCTATATACCAAATTACCTATATCATCGTGAGAGAACAAGGGATTTTTTTTTTCTAAAAACACATAGCGGCATGTAAACAAAGTGTTTTTTTAGAGAAAAAGTAGAGAGAATCTAGTATAGGCAATACATAGAACAGTTTGGGAAAGGATGTCCTACACAATGGGTTAAAAATGAGAAAATCTCAAAAAATACCACTTAAATTTTAAATTTTAAATCAGTTTATATACTATATTTAATAAGCTATTCATTACTCTTATAAAATAAATAACAACACATTTTTATAATAATTCTTAATTTAAAATTTTAAAATTCAAGTAGTATTTTTTTAAAATTTTCTTGTTAAAAAATGACCTTTAATAAAAATTGCTAAATGTCAATTAAGCCAGTTGGCCTATACTAGTTTCTCTCTACTGAACCTTAGTTAACGCAAAATGTAAAAATAATTCCAACACTTATCTACATATACTAAATTAGATCCTCCATGTCATCATCCATACGAAATAGCTCCTTATATGGAAAATTTTTAACTTATAATCTCATCCCAAATTTCTCAATTTATCGCTCTAAAAGAATATCTCATTCTGGCACTATCAAAAAGGGTTTCAAACTGATGTATTTCACTGCAGTCAACACAAAGTTGAAAATAGGCACATGTATATTATCATCGCAAGTTCTTTTAATCAATCCTCATAGAATCATTGAAGATAATGTTGGTGAAACAATACATAATTTTCACATAGGCAACGTTATTATGTAATGCTAAAATAAAAGCAATAAACAAGTAGAATTATCTCTTGGCCATGGGAGAAAACATTTTTGAACCATTTTAATACTACTCATACAAGCCAATTGGAGATTGTCCAGAAACAAGGTCGACATTCTGCTCTTGCCCGGAACCTCGATCCGGCTTAAGGACCTAAAGATTCCAGTCCTGCCACTTGGTCTCCCATTTTCTGGATATCTTCAGGTGAAAGTATTTTGATGTACCAAACATTATTGACGAATGATCTGCAAGAATTTTGGCAGGAGGTCAGCACAAAGAAGACAGAATATCAACAGACTTCAACCAAGTGAATACCATATATGGAACAATTTTAAGCAGTAAATTAAAATGCAAACGAAATATGTACTTACTCCCACGGATCGTCGCCAAGGAGAAGCATGTCATTCTCCCTGTCAACAAATACAAGCTGCCAGCCTGATCTAAGAGGGTCTTCCCCCTCGATTCCAAACATCTGAACCAACTCCTCTCTCAGTTCATGATAGCTGCTGAACCGGGAAATGTTGAGTGAGCGCCCAACTGACCCAGATTTGTAAACCTGTGAAAATAAAGAACATGACTACACTAGAAAAGGGGACTCGGGAAGCTGCTGCTAAAATTTCAAAATTTTTGTTATGACTTATACCTTGACAAATGTCTGGGTTTGATTTTGTGAGTCAACCTGCCCAGAACTTTGCAATAATTCTGATGAATCCTGCATGCAAGCATATGGATGACCCTGAAATCCAGAATTCCCTATTTGCATAGTTGAAGTATCAGTATCAACCGATGAAGGTGTGTAACCGGGGACAGTAGTTGGGAGCACAAGGCCAGATGAATCGATATTACAAAAGAGAGTAGGATTTTGGTCATCTGAAGTACAATGTGGAGGTGCCGATGCAGAATCTTTTCCACTATACTGTGCTTGTGACATCAAATTGCCAAAGGCACTGACCTGCACAGGTGGATACTTCGATGTCCATGATTGTTGGGGCATCTGTTCAGTCACCATGGACTTACCAGGCCTGGACAGATTTAAAATATCAATACCGCTCCCTTCAAGACACAGTGAACCAAGTACGTTTTGTATGGGGGAAACTGATGAAGAGAACTTCGTGCTTGAATCTAAGAAATCCGGTTTTGTAAATGATGGTGAAGGCACATTAGAGTGTTGCCTCTGATGGAACTGATCATTTTGAATCAAGAGTGAATCATGACAAGTATTATTCTGCTGGTGTGCTTGGTCTTCCTGATTGTTAATGTTAAGTGGTTTCTGAAGAAGGTTCTGTGACAGGTTCTCTGTCAATACATGCGCTTGTGGTTGCATAATATTGGATGAGACGGATTGCTGAATTGCTTGCTTCTGCTGAAGTTGCAAAGAAGGATTATGGTTTCCAGATTGTTGAAGAAAAGGAAAAGACTGCTGAAAATGCAGCATTTGTTGCCTCAGTAGATCTCCGTTCCCCGGGTTCTGCAAACCGGCTGCTAACAATGCTTGGTTCTGCTGATTATAATTATTTCCTGACAAAGCTGGATCCAACCTCTGCTGCATCCACGGCAACACACCACCACTTTGAAAGTTTAAAGAGTTGAAATTATGTTCTCCAGCTCCCCCACTACGCCACATTAGCCCATTAGTTGCATCATCTCTGCCACCTGCAAAAAAACAGGTAAACATATGAGCAGACAAAAAGAGGCAGTACTGAAGACCGTGAAACCCACTACACATCTTTTGGGGAGCAGGGATAAGGGCAACTATGTGTGTGAAAATAATTGGATATCTTTGCCTTCATGCTCAGGACATTTGCGAATGAAAACAACAGCAACTTACTTTGGTTTCCATTTACAATCAATTGTAACCAAACATACTTTTAACATTAATATTTGATTACAGAGTCGTCAAATACTTTCTTCATAAAGAAAAGGTTTCCATACAGTTAAGTCTCTTTAGTTTGGTTTTTTTCTGGCTAAATTTTTAAGCAAAAAATTTGCCATCAAATTGAGCCATGGGTAAAACACAAATTTTTTGGGACTTAAAACACAAATTATGAAGAATTTTTCTGCAATTTACCACCAGTCCACTAAAACAAATAGTCATCGTGTAAATATATAGGTAGCTAATTTCACAATTAGAAGCCAACTTAAGACGAACAAATATTTAGCCCCAGGAAAAACATGTACCATTCACAGATGAGGGGCTGGGATAGCATGGACGTTTAAAGCTGAGGGGAAATAGCAATGGATACATTGGGAATGTTGTCAAAGGCTCAACCTCCCACAATGAAACTCTTGGCTGTGTCTCTCCTGCTGTTGATTCATCCCAACCAACCTACATATCAAGTAAGGAAGACTCATATGGATATCATCCAAAGGGTTTTGCTATTTAAAAGGTTACTAAAGGAGCACTAGAAACACCTACAAGTCATCCATTTGGGCAATTATGTGTAAAGCAAATGGTTGAGTATCAAAAGGAAGAATCATTGAGGATGTATGATGTCTACACAAATCTGGATAACAATACAGTGGATGCAGAAAATATATAACTAAACAGGTGATTAGAGAATAACCTAGAGTTGAACCTAATTTTCATTAAATGTTAATGAATAATAAACTAAGCTTGTTCACAGCTCCACAACAGATCTGAAAGCTTACTGTTTCTATTTGCTTGTATTGCATTCCTGGATTGGACCCTTTTGTTATATGCCATAACAAGCCTTTGAGCCATTATGACCATTTAACCTACATACTAGTATATTTTTAAAATCCTATTTCTTTGCCATCAACCAAATATCCTGCAAACAAATGGCCATAAAATTTGAATGTTTGGAATTCTGATAGATTGTGCTGCACCACAAATTATTTCACCTAAATAGATTAAACAAGATGATTAAGAAAACTACAGAAAACTGCAAGAGGTCCCGACAAACTAAAACATACATAATGGTAGAATGGAGGGGAAAATGCCAGATAGATAATTTAAATAGCATTTAATTGGAAAGTGACACTAAATTTCATATAAGAACAGAGCATATAATATATAATGTTAAATGGTCTTATTAACATATTACTTGCATTGTAATCTTATTTACCTTTACTGATCGCCAGTGAGAGTTTGGCCAGCGAACAGGATCCAGATCGCTTATACCAGTTATTGTACCCATGTATCTGCAACAAAAGGTCAGCATACAAGTAAAGGCAGAATGGAATGGGGTCAATTAGTTGATAAGACGACACATTTCACTGCCTTTACACTTCATTTATTCTAATTGCAGCCCACAGCTAATTTTACTCATCAAAGATTAAACGCTGATGTGCAACTAAGCAGTTGACCTCAATCCCATTACTCTGGTTTTTACTACATGGAAGTTACTAATAGAAGGCCATTTACCAACCAACGGGGGTTAAATCTAACAGAAGGGGCTAGTCCCTCACAATGAGGCGAATTAAGATTCGAATGCCTGTTTGATGAGGTGACCACATTTAATGCCCGATAATACCTCAAATAGGATTGCCTCCGATATGAGGATACCTATGCTTAGCACAAAAAAAACAAACCAAAAGGGCCATTTGCCAAGAAACTTGCTTCCTCGGGTAGATAGGATAGATGCGTATTCCAGAAAAATAAACTCAAGCATGAGTATTTGGAAGTACAGCTTTTATATTTTAACTGCATCAATTCTTAGAACGCACAATTAATTGATATAACATCCGCAGGAATTATTTTTAAAGTGATATAAACAAAAACTCAACACATGATCAAGAAAAATAAAATAAAAATGGAGAATAAAAAATACCTGCGAACACTTGACTCATCAGTCTCAAATAGCATTCTGAAACGCAAACCAACCGAAACACATGTATGGTACACAGCTTTGATATATTTTGAAAGAGGAATAACGAACTCAGATGGACAAGCCCTGCCCATGATGTAGCCATCAAAAGAAGATCATGATTCCAATAAAGAATTGAAAATGGAAATTTAAACAAAAAATAAAACCTTGGATTATAGAAGACAGTAAAACAGCTATTAGTTGCAGCAGCATGAGCAGCAGCTGCAAGCAATCCAATGTGCATACTATCATTTGATAGAACTGATGAAGGAATCAAAGTTTGTGGTCGATTGGCTCGGCGTATTCCCAAAAGAAGCTGATTCTTTTCATTCCTAACAGCAAGAATAACCAGAAACAAGAAAGTCAGTAGCAATTTCCTCCATGTAAATTAAATGGCAGCTAAAAGAGGTAAAAGGAAATAGGTACCATATAAACAGCACAGAATCTCCAGTCACAAGTCTCTTGGAACTAACAAATACACTCCAGCCTGTTGTAAGAAGGTGACGTTTTGGCTGTCCTGAGATGGCATGGAAGCAACTGAGGTAAGACTTGGAAAGAAAATACAATCTCGCTAAAAATCTGTGCACGTGGTAATTAAAATGCCTTCTTATAGCAGGTAATCTCCAATTATAAACAATTTAATGGGGGGTTGCATAAAGACTTTTGCCATGATTTCATATATTATGATGGAAAGACTGACTCATGCAGGACAGGAAGGAGTAAAAAGGAAAACAAACAAGATTGCCTAGACTCAGTTAAAATTCAATATTTCAATACTCTGAGTGTAACAACTCCAGTTGACTAGATATGTATCTAATGAAAAGATATGGGCCAATCTAAGTCCTAATGAAAGAACAAAAAGATAATTATATCTTCTCACACTACTATATAACCGACTGGAAAATTCACTCCATTAAATTAGAAGAATGGGGAAGCAGAAGAATCATATGAAAAAGTAGATTGTACACTGCATGTGCATCAGAAATACAATTAGATCACGATTCAGTACTATAAAAAGATAAATATATTCCTGAAAACATGACATACAACATTTTACCAGGTAGTGGAAGAGAACTATGTAAAACAGTAACCCTAAAAAGGTCTCAGTCTAAAGATGGAAATGAGGCACATAGAAAATTGACAACCTAAGGCTAAGTTTGAGAACTTCCATTTTAGAATTGAATCAGACAATAATATAAATCTGTAAGAATCTCAAGTTTTATTAGTCTTTAGAAATTGGACTGAGTCAACAGCTTCAACCAGAAACCCAGTGAACTAAACCCTGTTTTGGTCTGGAAGACCCTTCAAACAAGCTTGTGGAAGAACCAAATGCTAGTAAAGAAATCATGTGGAACTACCTGGTTTTCCATGCAAACGAACATATCTCTGTATTCTGGCATTCTTTGACTTCCTAATGTAATGTATTGACATTTGATACAACATAGAACAGTAACTGCAGGACACTCAGTCACTGGTCCAAAGGCAGCTGACCTTCCTCCTACTTTTTGATACTAGATCTATTCTCTCAAACCAAAGTACTTTTGAATCAATCTAGAAGTACATACAATGATTTAAGTGTTCTTAGTTAGTATCACATACTCTAGAACCAAAAATGTTAAAATTTTGGAACAATAAAACATTAGGGGTGTTTACAAGCCAGGCCTGGGCCAAATGGGAACACCCTCAGGTTGCACAAATCAATCTGTGGCCCAACCCGGCCATACCAAGCCACAGGTTGTCTCAATAAAGAGTACATAAAATACTAAAACAAAAGCTAATTCATTTAATTCATCAAAAGTATAATTCATCTCATTCAAAATAAATATCCTTGAAAAATAATATTAAGATAAAGATTAGCATTTTATGAAATTATAAGTACTCAACAATAATACATTATTTTCACATTATGGGGCCATCTGGATAAACTTTTGGAAAATAGCTTATAGAAAAAAATGGCTTTTGGATAATTTAAAAAAAAAAAGCTTTTGGAAAAGAGCTTATAGAAAAAAGTAATTCTGCATAAATGAGTGTTTGGATAGTTATTATCAGAAGAATTTTTGTTATTGGCAAATTACCATAAAGGATATGATTTTATTAAAAAACATATCTTTTTTTCTTTTTCTTTTTCTTTTTTTCCCCTCTCTCCTGTTCTCTCCACCGTCGCACCGCCGTTATCGTCTCCACTCTACTCTCCTATTCTTTCTAGCAACGAGGGAGCATTTTCTTCTGTTCTTTCTGGTGACGACCTGGGGATGGAGCTCCGTAGTGATGGACGACCAGCGAAGGCAACAATGACGCTCCACTAAGTGATGACTGGCGACAGAGCTCCGTGGTGGCTGAAGACGGCATAATACCTTGACGCAACACGACCTTCCTCCCTCCTAGCGAAGCAACGGGACGGCGACGACGACGACAGTTTCCGATGACGAGAAGGGAGAGAAGAGAAGAGGGAGAAGAGGAGAGAAAGTGTAAGAAAAAGTAGGGATAAAATAGTATATGGATAGTCCATAAGCTTTTTTACTATTCTAAAAGCTATTCTCAGTGGCTTATCCAAAACCTTGGTTTTAAACCATGGTTTGGTCCAAAAGTCCTTTTGGACAAATATGGCTATTTGTTTTTAAATTTTCTCAAACTAAGGTTTGGGTCAGAAGCCCTTTTAAAACCTTACTTTTCTTTCTACCCAAACACATACTATATTAAGGTCAAAAAAATTAATTTAAAATTTCAGTTCCAAATAGAATTAAAAAAAATCTGAAATCATAAGAAGTTTTTACAATAATTATAATCAACTTATCACATGAGATATATAAAAAAAATCTTATAAAATTAATTAATGTCTTTAAAAAATTTAAACAAATATTGGGCCAGTCTAGTACCTTGCCCAATGTCCAGCTCAGCACAGTCTCATTTGAACTGTTTCTCAAATTGGCCCAGTCCAGCCTGATCACCTCAATTGGCCCACCAGGCCCCTTGAACACCCCTACATATAATATCTTTAACCTTTCAACTTCAATAAAGTGGAAACATATGTAGGTAGGAAAATCCAAAAGGTATTGATTGCATGACAAGACTTAGTTAGCCCATTGCAACAAGCCTATTTCCTCCAAGCCAAAATACTAGTCTACTACAAAATGCTTTTTCATCCCTTGAGCAAAGAGAATTATGTTCTTTATATAATGCTAGGTGTTGTTATTGAGAATGCCAAGGGAAAAACTCATGTACATTAGAAGGATGACAAAGAAGACCAAAATAATAAAAGAAAAAGAAATCAAACTTACACAATCTTCAACACAATAAGGTCAACACTATAAGAACAAGAATAAAAAACAGAACAGTACAAATAAACACTTAGAACTGACCCCGAAAAACGTGACGAAACTTCCACTCAACATCATGGAGATCCCTAGCAATTAGTTCTTGTGCTGGTGGTTGCTGTGAGTAATCCTGCACATCCAAATAAAAGATAAACACACCTATATCCAGCAAGAGTCAAGTAGGAAACTAAAATAAGAACAGTACCAGAGAAGGGAAGACTTTCTCAGCTGCACGACGAGGAACAGAGAAGCCTCCATGTGTGCTAGTGTCACTTGCTGTTAATATCTTGCAAAAATAATTTGAGGGCCGCTTACCTGTTATTCCCAATTCCATAGGAAGAAAAGTTTCCTTTTGCCCTTGCTGAATTTACATTTAATAAACAAAGTTCAACCCCAGAAAAGACAAAAGAAAGCCTATAAGTAAAACTAAAAGAAGGTCTATAAGTAAAACTAGTTGGCAAAATGAAGAACAAATACCGGAGTCAGTGGCTGCAGAGTCATTTGAGCATACACTTCATCTGTTTCAACATCTGCCTGAAAATTAACACATACTCTGGTTCACTTCATATTCATATTCTAATTTCTCTCATGAACTGTAAATACCATTATAACTACTTGGAACATATGATACTCACGTGCATTGTGACATTATGAAGTTGGCAAATCAACTGGGGTAGCAAGCTTGGATAATTAGGTATGTGCCCATCAACTTCCCTATTAGTTGTGGCCGCAACCTGCCATCATTATTACATAATCAGTTCAGTTCAATTTATGACAAGCATTTGGAGTTATATGCTTACAAACCAATTTTGCAAGTTATTAACTTCTCCAGTATGAAAATTAAACAATATTGAACATTAAACAATTCGTAGATAAAAGACATGTATTCAGGTAGGAAGTAAAACACACCTGCTCGCTATGACCCTGAGGGAAGTAAACAACACGAGTACCCGCAGTTGGTAGGGATACCAGGGGTCCAGCACATGCATGCCACAGCTCCGAATTCAAACACTTCTTCTCCACTCCTACCACCAAGGTCATCATCATACAGAATATTATTCAGACAATATTTTAAAGGGTCCAAATAAAACACTTAAGAGGATGCCTAAGACATTGGAAAAGGAATTGACAGGGACACAAATTTGTTTGACACGTAAAATTGAACGAGGAAGATACCTTCATGTCCCTGGTGGACCGACCCTGATGTTGAAAGCATCATGGCAAGCTTCACTTTTGCTTCCTTTTTCCAATAAAATATTTTATAATCACATGTATGCATAGAAACCTAGCTCAAATCTACCATTTCGAATGGTCTTGAAACCAATGCATTCCCCCATTTTCTCCTCCAACTTGCCCACTCACCCTACGCCCACAAATGGGGGAAAATTTCAACAATCAACGGAAAACGAAAGGCAGAAGGCCCTGGAAGATCAGAATCTCAAAATTCCGAACCCAACAATGCGCAAAGGACCCACGATTAAACAGGAGAGAGGGAATGAGAAGAAGCAGAGCAGTCGCAGTTTTAAGCCAGCCCACGAGCCAAAATCGAAATCCAATTCGAGCTAACTTGGGAATAGAGCAACACTGAAGATCTCCATGAAAAGAGCAGCACCGAGCAGAAGGGAAGCGCGAATGAAGAAGCTCAAGTGGACTGAGTAAACGAGTCGCTTGGCCTATCGCTTTCGATTAAGACCCAGGGATTGATTTTTGTGCTTTGAAGCGAACAGTCATGTGAGAGAGAGGAGGGCATAAGGAGAGAGAAAAAGAGAAAGCAGTGACTCTTAAGAGAAATGGGGAGGAGGGATATACACGGTTGACAGATCCGTACATGTAAATAATGACCGTTCCTTGGGGTATGATGTAACAGCAGGCACGCGCCACCCATCGTTCCGGGGTCGGTGGTCCCGTCAAAGTATGGAATAGTGTGCGAAAAACTAATTATAAATAGAATAAACATGCTAGAATTCTAAACTAACTTTAAAAAAATAATTAATATTTTAAAATATTTTTAAATTAATTTTATAAGAATAATTAACACTTTAAAATATTTAAATTGTTATAATTTTACCTTTTCGTTAATAAAAATACTAATTTTTATTTAATATATGTCACATAAATTTTTATTTTGACACATTATTATTTAAAATATCACATGTGTAATATTATTTTAATAAATTGTACTAAATACATCATAAATTTTTTTAATCTTCACATATGAATTCTATACAATATTAATTTTAAGATTTATTTAATACTCTTATTTAAACAATATGGCACAAATAATTTTTTAAATAATAATATGTTAAAATAAAAAGCTCACATAATATGGATCAGATAGAAATTTATATTTTTATCAGTGAAATTGTAGAGTTATACCAATTTAAATATTTTAGAATATTAGTAGTACCTCTAAAATTAGTTCAGGATACTAATTGCCCTCTTAAATATTTTAGGGTATTAGTCGCCCCTCTAAAATTAATTTAGGATGTTAATTATACTTTTAAATATTTTAAAATACTAATTATTTTTCTAAAATTAATTTAAAATGTTAAATATATTTTTACTATTATAAATATAAATGACAACATAATAATATTTTTCCTTATTTTTAAGACAAAATAATATTAGTAAATAAACAAGAGAAAAGGGGAAAAGATTATCAATAAGGGGAAGACGTATCTTACATTTTAAATATAATATTTTAAGTTTATATTAGATTATTTATATATATAAAATTTTAATTAAAAATGATAAAATTTATTTCAATAATTTTTATATTTTAAAAAATTATTTCATCGACTCTTCTGAAAAAAAATAGGAGAAGGGGCATTGGAAATAGAAATATGGGAAAACAACTTGAGTAGGATGTTCTCCTTTCAAATGACATTATTAATGCAGTTGAAACTTGAAACATTGCACTAATGCAGATAAATTTTAAATTGTTCCTATCGATCTCTTCTATTGTAAATTCAATAAAGACTAGGCTGGAAATATAGTGGTGTAAAATAAAATAATGTATTTTATTCCATAAACTAAGATTTTGCATGTTTTCACTAACATTGTCATGTGAATATTTAAAGTTTGATGAGTTGATAATTTATTTTGGAATGTAAAAATAAAATATCACATGGCGATTGATGAGCAAAAGTAATAACAACACCTACTGTCCTGACTTTTGTTATACACACCTACTTTTCTTTATTAATACATATTTTTTTAATTTTTAATATATATCATATTTAACTAATTTAATTAAATTTATATAGATAAATTATACATTCAACTGTTAAAAAAATTTAAAAATGATAAAAATTATTCCTAAAAATTTATCTAATTATATTATTCATAAATTATAAATATCATGACTCAAGTTTCAAATTTCATATATGACATTAATTATAATATAATCTTATCAAATAACATGCTTTAATAAAATTAAAGAATAAAATTATATTTTTAAAAATGAAAAATACTTTATTCATATAATTATTAAAATATTATTTTTTATAATTAAGTTTATAATTGACCTTTTTTTTATATAAAAAATTTTAAATAAGTTTAACAAATTTTTATTAAAGATAAAATATAACTTAAAATTTAAAAAAAATTATAAAAAATTTACTAGATCGTTTATTAAATTTTTTTATAATAATAACAAGAATAAAAACTCATGTCTTTATATACTCATGGATGCTATAATTGACCTTCAAGTGTATGAGTTTGACTCGTTTCTGTTTCACAAGGCTTGAGGGATCAGGGAAAAACTAAAAAGATGATAAACTGTGAGCTCATCGTTGACAACAAAGTATGTTAATCCAACGGTTTGTGTGAAGACCGGAACGTCTCTCAGGTAGGAGTAACAGAAGATAGAATGATAGTCGCAATTTCTCACCCTTTCTTCTTACTTTCTTGAGTTTCTTCATTAAACTATCTCTCGCTTATCGCTCTCATTATCCTCATTCACCAAAAGAACCAGGCTCATTCTCAAAGGGTAAAATTGTAGTTGCTATATTTTTCAAATAAAATTGATGTAATGGTGAAATTTTTTTTATTGTCAATCTTTGTTCTTATCGTCAATTTTGGGCTATGAAATCTTGGGTATCTGGTAAGTTCGCATATAAATACATTAATTGTTTTTCTAACTATGAAGATATTTTGTTTATGCTCATGCCATAATTCAGTTATTTCCCTAGCTTTACTGAGGATAAGGGAAGTATGTTGAATGTTAGTTTTACACTCTGAAGCTGGGAGCTTTATATTGCAGTACCAGAATAAACACTGAGCAGCTCTATTAAACTTAGGGAATTCATTATAGAACTTAGTTTAGATAGTTTATAAATTCTGGGTTAAACTTGCTGCTATCAGACTGCTGTATTAGTGTGATTTAGGTTTGATTTTGAGCTTTAATTTATATATAAATTATGGGTTAAATTTTCTGCTCCTTTTTTATATTATTAACGTGATCTAACTATTTTTTTTGGCTTAATTTTTGGTTCAAATTCTGGGTTGAACATACGGATTTACCACTGATGATACTAGATAAATTAGTTTTTCTGAGCTAAAATGCTGAGTTGAAATAATGCTTGCTGTTCTATTCATATTGACATTATTTAGGCTTGCTTTTAACCACAAAGTTGTGCCAAATAATGAGTTTAGTTGAAGCTTGCTGGCCTATGATCCTTAATATGTTTTAACCTTGCTCTGGAATTCAAATTTGTGCCTAATAATGAGCTGATCTAAAGCTCGCTGCCCTATATGGCATTAAATTGCATGACTTCTCTATGCTGAGCTTATGCTTACCAAATTAACTTAAGGTAACCATTTTTAGGAATTAGTAATGTGGGATGCTGATAATTTCTCTATGCTGAACTGGCCATTAAACCTATATTTGTTTTTCTAGACCATCATTTTCATTAAATAGGTGCCTGGAGGGCTGTAAAATTTTGAATCTGAGATTGCTGAACTCTGAAAATTTTCTGTTTATGCTCATCCATAATTCCATTATTTCCCTCCTTTTGGTTGCTGAGGGCAAGAAAGCATGATGAATCTTAGTTCTTAACCTCTGAACTGAGAGATTAACCATTGAGTTGCTTTTTTAGCCTTAGGGACTTCGTTGCAGATCATAATTTAGATATTTATACTAAAAACTGAGTAGTGATAAACATCTTTATTTGGGTCTTGTAAGTGTGCGTTGTCATTTCATAATGGTCACTGGTTGCCATGTATAACTTGAGAAAAAATCGCGTCAAACTGATATGCATTTGCTTGAAATATCTTGGTTTATGAGGGTGCGCCTGTCTGTGCGCATTATTTTAATTTTATAAAAGTGGCCAATCTTGGTTTACTATGTTACCAATGCAAAAAATTGCAAATATATTACGAAAGTGTGATTTCACAATTACTACATATGTGCATATCTGGTAAATGTCCTAGTTTTGCTATTTGATCCTGATCATCATCTGCCCCCTTGTGGGAAAATATCATAAGGTAGTTTCTTCTTCTTTCAAACCACATGCTAATAGAAGCATTGTCTTTTGTAGGAGAAGTTTGTTTGAAGTGCAAGGCATATATTCTCAACAGAGGTTACTAAAAAATGGAGTTGAGATCATTCATCTTGCAATCTAACTTGACACCTTTGTTTCCATCATTTACATGCTGTGTTAAGCCTTCTTTCCAGTCCAAGAAGATGGACCAGAAAGTTTATAAATTAGAGATCAGTAGAAGAATGGGACTTCTAGCAGCCATGACTTCAGTAATATTAGCAGGAGAGGGTATTTTTAGCACAAAAGTTGCAAATGGATTTGATTTTGGATTTGTGGCCCCTGATCAAACTATTGAAGAAGCAGAGAGCGGAGTCAGAAGTCATGCACAAGCCTTATTGCAAGTGAAAGATCTATTGGAGACTGAGTCATGGAAAGAAGCACAAAAAGCATTGCGAAGGAGTTCAGCGCTCCTGAAGAAGGATATCTATACTATAATCAATAGCAAGCCTGGAAGTGAGAGGGCCCCGCTAAGGAAGCTGTATTCCAGTCTTTTCAACAATGTCAGTAGAGTAAGCTCGGTAACACTATCCTTCTTTATACTTCATGGGAGTGGTAGATGCATTTTTTCCATTTTAAATATCTTATTTGCAACTATCATACCTATTTCTATTCATTTCCTAGTCTTTAAATATTTCTATAATTATATTTAAAGGAGTTTAATTCAATTTATACAGCTGCCTCAATTATACAAAAAACTGGTGGGCTTTGGCGGATTTATTGTGTCCAGCGTCTTATATATGGATGAAATAATTTATCTAACAAAAGAAGCACAAAGTAAGAGGGTAAGACATCTTCCCATGGAAAAGTAAAACGGTAGGTGGCAGTAATAGAATACATTTTGTCTATCAAGCTCTTAAATTCTTGCAATCAAATCAACCAGAAGTGATTTTTGAATTAACCATTACTGGTTGATCAGGGAGAAGGCATGTTCATTGCTGGGTAGGTGCTTACTTCCTTTGGGGAAGCTGAGAAACTATCATCAAGTTGGATTACTAACTTTGCCTGAAGATCTGTAATTCTGTACAGACTAGTGACTGCTTTTCCATAATCAAGTATTTACAGGGTAATTTATTTGAATGTCATGACTCATGTAACTGTGAAAACTAGCTTCCTTGTTATTATGTGTTGCCATATTTGAAGGAACCTTTTTCTGGGTTGTTTTTATTGTCATGCTTTATGTGAAGTTCTGTGTAGGAGCCATTCATATTTCTGATAAAGATATGACATTTCTTGCTCTGCTTCTATGTTTTGTTCTTTGGTGATAATATCTAGTCGACTGTATGAAGTGATTGTGGATAAATATTAATTTTTATATACATATGATGAACAATGCAGCTAGATTATGCAGCAAGAGACAAAGACACCCAACAAGTCTGGCAGTGTTACAACGGCATAGCTGTGGCTGTCAATGACATTCTATCGAGATTATATCCATCCTAGGCTTTTGAAAAGGAGGAATTGAGAACTTGGTGGCACAGGTATCAACTCAGCGTAGAAGGTTTATCTGTTTTTACAGATAGGATTATCAATTAGGGGGCCTTTGGTATAATCTATGGAAACGCATTCTTTTCAATTGCACTATAAATGATATATGCAAAAATTAATATATTCCTGTTATCATTACATAGCAATGACAATCTCTTTTCATTATCATTATTTATTTTAATTCAGGGGCACCAAAGACATTTCCAAGCTATAAAATCACTTTTTCTTTTTTTCTTTTTTTCTTTCTTTCTTCATTCTATTTTATTTTTTCATACCAAACAACCTGTAATGCCTTATCACAAAATTCATAGGCTTTCAAATAAAAAAAGTGCTTTTCACAGAAAAATTCCTCTCACATACTTATTTCATACAGCACAAAATTACTTAAAATAAGTTAATCCAAACACACATTTAACACCATAGGCCAAAGTGAGTGGCCACCCTTTCACACGAACTTTCCTACTTGTAGAATTGATGTTTCGTTGTACTCAAATCTTGAGTAATGGAATGAAGGAGAACACTTGCTCTATTTTCTTCTCCTTTTCTGGGTTCAAACTCCAAGTAACCCTTAACCGCATGTTCCTGAATGATGCAATCATCTTCCTGATATACTCGAAATGGAAACAGTAGCATGTGAAGATGTACCATTAGACGTAGAATTGTTTGTTCTAGGCCTCAAATTTGCATCAACATAGACAGGCATGGTGGGTTTCTTGTGCTCCATTAAGCCCTTGGTTTTGAGCATAACAACAATTTCAGACATTGTAGGCCTTGCTGCAGGAGAAGCTTGCGTGCAAAGCAATCCAATCTCTATGATTTTCTTTACCTCTTCTGCATCATACTCATTCGGATCTAAGGTATTGTCCACAAACTCTATGTGCATTCCTTTCTCATACAGTTTCCAAGCCTGCCAAGTAGGATCAAAGTGATATAGCAAAGAATAAGAGTTTCTTGAGATTTATTAGATGATTGCTATCAAGTGCTTTACCAAAACCCTAACATGTGGAATATTTTTTTCTAAGACAAATGTCAGTGTTGCAATGTTGAGCGGTTCAAAAACGTTCATTTGTTATGTTATCTATTGAAAATTGTTTAAACTCCTAAAGCTGCAGTTGGAGTTTCTTCGAGAAAAATAAGTCTTGTTATATGAGTTCTGGCAATTTGCTTACTCTTTGAAGGAGGAGTTCGCTTGAATCATCATTCTTCAATTCACCACTCTTTTGTCCACTTATGATTTCTAGAAGTACAACACCGTAGCTATAGGTATCAACCTTCTCTGATAATTGCCCATGCATTGCATATTCAGGTGCTGTGTATCCCCTAACAAAAGCATAATATTTATGGTATAATGGATCAAAACTACAACGTGTATGAAAATTGAACATCAAAACATATATGAGCATTGATAAAATTAAACTTGATATGTTCATATGCAACTTCAAGTGCTGTATCATAATTTAAATGTGTCATAAATGGGTACAATGTTTTTCTTGAAATGTTTGAGCTGTGTAGAAACAACAAAACATCAATGAAAAGGATCTAAATGTCTAATAACAGTGTTCCATTTGATCAATAGATGATTTTTTATAATTTCTTGTTTCTGTATGTGAATAATAAAAAGTGAACAGAATATGATAAATTGCATATGCCTTTACTTACATTGTTCCTGCAAATTTTGTGTTGAGATGAGATTGGTCCTTTGGCAAAAGCCTTGCTAGTCCAAAATCAGCAATTTTAGGTTGGAAATCATCATCCAAGAGGATGTTGCTGGTTTTTATATCCCTATGAATAATACAAACGTGGAATTCCTCATGTAGATAGGCCAAACCCCTTGCTGTGCCCAAAATTACACCATAACGTTGCTTCCAACTGAGGGAACCTTTATTTTTACCTATTTCCAACACTTTAGAGAGTTAAAAAAACAGTAATAGAGGAACTAAAGATGACTCTCAATCTATAAAGTAAATTGGTTCAAGTTTTGATTTTGCCTACCAAATAAGAATTGGCCAACATTGTTGTTTTCCATGTACTCATAAACAAGGAATCTCTCTTGATCCTTAGCGCAACATCCCAGAAGTCGAACAAGATTCCGATGATGGACATTACTTATCAACTTCACTTCACTCTCAAAATCTTTCTCCATTTGTTTGGATTGGCCCAATGCTAATTTCTTGACAGCAACTACTTTTCCATTTTTTAGAGTGCCCTGTCCAACAAAGACTAGTTATAGACTATAACACTTCTTATAAAGGGCATGATCATGTAGGCATGAAATACATTCACAAAAATTGCTATTGTATAGTGAAACACTGAAACTCTTTGTATCTTGTGTGATAAATATTATTAATAAACCTAGGTAGGTTGAATCTACACAAAAAGCCTCTATGCAGCATGCTTAAATGCAAACTTCTGTTGAGAAATGATATTTAAAATGAATGTTTAGAAAAGTTTACCTTGTAGACATCACCAAAACCTCCTTCTCCTAGTTTATTTTCTTTACTGAAATTTTTTGTTGCAGACTTCAGATCTTTATACCTATAGTTAACAGGGCCTTTCAACTCAGTTGCTCCCAAAATGTCACCTGTAAGGAAATACCAAAGTCACATCTCCCTATTACACATCCTTCATAATATTAAAACTATAGCATTTCCCTTTCAAGAAAAGTGAGAATCAGACCATCACATTTCCTAGTTATCTTACCTCTAGGATTCCTCTTGGATAACTGTGAACGTCTATGCAAAGCAAATAATGCAAGAAGAATCAAAATAACAGATACACCTCCGACGACCCCGCCTATAATAGCCTTCTTCTTGGTTGAACCTCCTCCTACAAGTAACAAGAGAAAACATAACCCCATGTCCAAGTTTTGCTAGCTCAAGTGTATGCAAAATATGTAATCTATTTGAAGTCTTAAGTTTTAAGTCTTACCTTGTTTCAAGAAGTGATTGATATTAGTGGTTTGATTATCAGCAAAGAAAGCAGTGGTGGAGTATCTCATGAAACAACCAGCATCATAAGTCTTAGAATTTGAGTTGGGAAGACATATCTGGAAATTTTTTAAGCCAGTATTCAGGCAATCCTGGCAGCCACTTTGAGTGAGAGTCTCGAGACATTGAGCAATGGCATAAATTGAAGTGTTAGTATTAGGCACTTGTGTTTTAGTGGCTGCATAGAAATTAGTTATTCTTGGTGTTGCTATTTCCAGATTTGTGACAACTTGTTGCACTGTTGAAGCAAGTTCTGTGGAGTTTCTTGGTTTATTCCCACACACAATGTTGTTGCCAGCGTCTGTGTTCTGGTCAAAGAAGCCACTGCTCTCGTACCTTAATAATTAAAACACAAGAGAGGGAGTATCAAAAAGTTATGTTTGGTAACTTCATAAAATTCCTTATACATTGAAAATATATGATGGAATTCATTCAAAGTTGCTTGTAATTTTGAGGGCATGTATCTTTGGAACTTTGCTGAGTTCTCAAAAGAATGTTCTCCTATGTACTTTCTATGTTTGTTTAACTCTATGTAATTCACGCATTTAACTGTCTCTTTTTCCAGGGGTTGATTGACTTGGACAAACAAAATTTGTTATGTCCTCTGTTTTGTTATTACATTGTATTGCATTGCATTATCAAAACGGTTTCAATTGAACCAAACAGACCCTTAGTTCATGATGATAGAAATTGGGAAAAATTACTAAAAAATTTCCCCATTGCAAAATTTTGTTTTCGTATAAATTGCACACAACTAAAGAGTTACATTCTCTAAAGATAGTTTGTACTTAGGTTTTTAAATAAATTTTAAATATTTTTAAGTAATAAATTTTGCAATGAAGGATTTTTCAACAATTTTTCTGAGAAATTATTGGTCTCCAACCAAACAAGGGTAGGATACTTGCACATTAAATAGAGTTATGGCACTTTCACAAACTTGATCAATCCCTTTGCACTACAAGGGGTAATCCATTGAAAAAAAAAACAAAGGAAGAAGAGAAACAAGTAAGATTCTACATAGTGCAACATATTTTAAATTTATATAGCATGATGATTATCTTGCAAATATATATACCACTTGACTAAGAAGAGAGAATGTCAATACCAATGTGCTATCTTACTAACACCGGCATTACATACATGGTCTAAGCTCAATTATGACTCAAAGGTAAATTTGTTATTTACAATTTGATTTCATATTATTTAGAAAAATACAAAAAGTTATATCTGCCCAATTGTTTCTACACAATCAATTTAATTATTCATGGTTTAATAATAACTAAATATCTTTAAAAGGTTTACATTTCTATCACTTGAAAAGAAACATTGAAGCATTATGTATCTTATTATTTGCTTTTAAATTTGATATCAATCAATTGATACAATTTAAAGAATTATCTAATATCAATGCCATTGTGACCCATGTCAATTAAGTGTCATGCATGGTATAACAGCAATTCATTCTTTCAATTTTGTATAATTTATGGAAACATATATTTTTTATTGGTAAATTATGAATATATATATATATATAGTTCTGAAGTCAAAACAAATCTTCACCATAGTTAATGCAAATGATTGTCAAAATTGGCAGCCCAAATTGGTCAATTTGCTAATGCTCTTAAATAGATCGTGTGGAGATGCCAGAAGCCAAATTATTATCTGTCGCTTTTGATTTGATCTCTTCAGTCAATTAATAAAACTGAAAGTGTTATCAAATGTCAATATTAATGTTATTTTCGAACAATAATCATTAATAGAATTTTTTTTTTCTTAATAAATCCCACTATTAACTAGTCATAGACAGTCTAGATAATGTAATTCAGTCTTTAAATTTCCTATATATTATCTAATTGTCAAAAATTCCCACTGGTCAAGTGTCAACATATTTAATGCAAAATACTGGGTTGTCAAAAATGGTAACTCCAAGTGGGTCCTTCTTGATAGATCTGTCAATGGACTGCATGCCTAGTTGACTGTGATTTCTCTTTGGTATTTCTTCATATTTTTTATTAATGATCTTAGGATATTATTTAATTTACTATCATAAAATTTGATAATTTTTTACGTGTATTTGTAAGCAGACTATTTATAACTCTAAAATATTCTGAATTTAAAATAATTATTTGAGATCGATAATATCTGCAGATATATTATTCTGTAACAACATGCATAACTTAACTTGTGTCTACGGCCAATGATTGAGAAAAAAAGTCAAAGTAATGTACCTGAGGAAGCAACCTTCGTAGATGATCCGGGCACCGGTGACGCCGACGGAGCAGTTGCGGATGTGATCGACAGCGAAGTCAAAGCACTTGAGACAGTCGTTGATGGAGAGGTAGTTTCTGCACTGAAAGATGGCATAAGCTGGGTTGTTACCATTCACTGCCTGCGCCGTCGCAAAGTGTTTGCTTTGGTTTCTGATCGCCGCTTTCAGGTCTCGAAACGTTGCGTTTAGGTTCTGATGGAAGATGTTCACGTCCGTAACGTTGTACTGGCTGCACCCTATTTTCACAAAGTTGGTCTGGGGGTCTGAAACGACGCCGTGTAGAGTCCCCCATGACCAGATTATGAAGCTCAGCAAGAAGAAGAAGAAAGGTTTTTGTTGCAAGTTTTGCTGCATCGTGTCTTGCTTAGTAGCAGGAAAGAGAGAGAGAGAAGGAGAAGAAGAAGAATGAATGATGAATGAGCGAATATTTTTAGTATAAATAGGGATAGTGTTTGAAATTCAATTAAAAAAAATAGATGAAAAGTTCTTATTTAAAAAATTAGTTGTATGAAGATTTTAGTTTTAAGGATGGATAGTATGAAATTTTTAAAGTATCAATACTTATATATATAAAATTATATTAGATTTTTATAGCTAATAAAAATTTTAAATATGATTTTTTTTAAAAATTTAATTATATTAATTATTTATAAAAAATATATATGAATTTTTTAAAATATTAATTCTAATTATTTATATGAAAAGCTACTCCCATAATATATATATATATATGTATTATAAATAAGAAGAGTTTATAAAAAATTATAAATTTAAAAATAAAATGAATAATATTTTATACTTTTCTAATTTTAAATATAAGAGTTAGTTAATTTTTTTTAAAAAAATTAAATAAATTAATTAATTATGATCAAATTCAATCTCTTAAAAAATTTATGTTAATCTACTCAAATTAGTCAACTAACTCTTATATTAAATATAATTAATTAATTTATTTAATTTTCTTAACCTATTAAAAAAATTAATTAATTTTTATATTTAAATAAAAAAATATTTAAAATTAAAACAAACCCTTTTAATACCATCCGAAAAGTATTAATCACTAGTGAACAAAAGTTTGATGATTGACTTCCAAGTGGATGCGGGGTTTCTATTATTATTATTGGCCGCCATTGGGGTTTCTTGGTATGAGAAATTTGACCATTTGATTTTTGAATGTGAAGACAAACTGATATTTGTTGCCTTTTTTATTTAATATACCAAGTGGCTTTAAAATTAAAAAAAAATTATATTTAAATCCTATATAAAAAATCTAATTATAAAAAAAATTTAAAAAATTATCAAATAACTCACACAGAACTTTAGATTATTTTTTTAAATAGTAACATGACAGAACTACCTTTAAAAAAATCACAGTTATTATTATTTTTATCCCCCAATTATTATTTTTTTTTAAAAAAATTATTATTCCTATTATTTGAGTTATTATTTTTTTAATAGAGTTATTATTATTTAAGCTATTTCTTTCTAGGGACAATTTCATCATTTCATAATTTAAAAAATTAATCATATATTCTGTAAAATTTCACAGATAAATTTATAGAATTTTTTTATAATTAAATTCTTTTTCCTAAAACTATGGCTAAGCCAGCTGAAAATCTCCTTTAAAAACGCCTACTCATTTAAATGTTTAATTTCCAACTTCTCGCTCTGGACTCTTCCTTTTTATTTTTATTTTTTCCTTTCAAATTTAATCTAAACAACACATATTTTTGTAGTCTAACATAAATATCAAGGAAACAACACTCGTCGTTAATATATAATCCAGAAAAAATACATATAACATTTTAAATTAATTTTAAAAAAATAATTAATATTCTAAAATATTTAAAGGCGTTATAATTAGTATCTTAAAGTAATTTTATAGATACAATTAATACCCTAAAGTATTTAAATTATTATAATTTTACCCTTTTATAATTACTAATAAAAACATAAATTTTTATTTAATCCATGCTATATAAACTTTTTATTTCAACACATTATTATTTAAAAGGCCATATATCTAATATTATTTTAATCAATTACACTAAATAAACCATAAAATTTCTCAATTTTCATATATGAATTCTATACAATGTTAATTTTAGAGTTTATTCAGTACTCTTTTTTAAATAATATGACACATGTGATATTTTAAATAATAATATATATTAAAATAAAAAGCTTATGTGACATAAATCGGATATAAATTTATATTTTTATTAGTGAAAAGGTAGAATTGTACTAATTTAAATATTTTATGGTATTGATCACATTTATAAAATTAGTTTGGGTATTAATTATACCCTTAAATACTTTAAGATATTAATTGATTCTCTAAAATTAGTTTAAAGTATTAGATACACCTTTACTATATATAATTAGATATCAATATCACCATTCAATACCCAAAAATCTTCCACGGTTTTCATGTGTTTTTAATTTATTATTTTTTTCAAAAAGAAAAAAGTTGGAGATAGAGACAAAGACTATTTAGTTTTGTATAAATTTTCTAAATTTGTTGGGCATAAATATATCTAAGAAAATTTAAAAAAGATAAACATGGTATGAGACTGTACCATAATTATCTCTATTTTTGTAAAATTAAACTTCATTTACAGCTGCACAAGAGGATATAAATTTTTTGCTAATTAAATTATACATAGTCATTTTTTAATTTTGGGTTACTGTTTGCATCATAAGTACCCGAGACGTGACAAGTAATAAAGTTATAAGAGAAATGTTGTTCCTTTGAAGATTTAGTTTCAAAATCTGATTAAATATTAATGATCACACTTTTATTTAATTAGAACGACACAAAAATTAAGAATGAAAGGAAACTATGACATAAACCTATACTAAACTTAAAAATTAATAAAAAGTGATTCTTTAACTTCAAAAATAAAATAGGATATGGACTTATTTATCCCCTTTTTTGTTAACTACATTCCATCTCATAGATTTCTTAACGAATATATATATATATATATGTTAGCCTACAGTTGAAAAGGTATTTGTAAAATATTTCTCAAGTCAAGAATATAAGTATTTAATTCTATTAATTATTCAATTGTCTATCGTTACAATTAATAAAATTTTATTATAGAAATAAAAAAAAATATAAAAGAGATTTGGTACAAAGGAAATGAGAAGGACAAAACAGAATTAGAGAGAAAAAGAAAATGATTCTCATTCATATTGTTATTTTTAATATATGTACACCATCCTCTATTTATAGGATACTAACATTAAGATTAATCCTAAAGAGTTATAAGTATATAAAGAAAAGAATTAAGTAACATATATAATTATATAATTAGAGGTCATAGAGAATAAATATTATAGACCCTTCAATTTAAGAGTTATAAGCTATAATGCCATTCAATATGAGATAAAATTCTAATAGACTATGAACATCCACACATTATGTGATATTTATAACAAATTTAAATTTAATTTAGAGAAAGCGATTAGTAATCAAGTGTTAATTTTAAAATAATCTTAAAACTAAGTGTTTAGCTACTCATTGGTAGTCATAAGCTAGACATATGCGAGGAAATACCTGTTATAACATAAATAATGAGAGAAAGAGGGAGAAAATATGGACAGAAAAAAAGACAAAATAAAAGCTTAAATTTCTTTAAATCTTCAATCTTTAACTTCAATGAAAAAAATTTCCCTATGATTCGTAATTGCATTAAACAATATTTCATTTTCTTTCCATTTTCGGCAATACAAGGACCCACCCTAATGAGAGCTACATTTATTTTTAATCTATCTGTACCCTTTTTATTTAATATAAGTTAGATGCGTGTAATCATTTCGACATGTGTACCTTTTTTTTTTGATACACCGGAAATTAAATGAGCAAGAAAACAAATGGAAAGAAACAATATATATATATATATATATCCTAATCAAAGTTTAGGTTGACCACTTCATGATTCTAAAGCTTCTGAGTTTTGATTGGTCTTCGTCCACTATATATGAATATTGCCCTCAATCATTAACTGACTTCGTTATTTAATTAGCATCATCATGATTCATGAACACGACTCTTTGAAATGTTGATAATATTAATTTTGTCGAATTAAGAAACAAAATAAGTCCTAAAAACATATGGTATAATTAAAATTAGTTGTAGGAATGAGTCAATTAATCAGATATATATATATATATACACCATTCCTATTTCCCATTTGGCACGCGATCGAGGAAATATTGGCTACCTAATGCCACGTCACGGCTTGATTTCCAAATTATTAACCGCACAAGTAATTCAAAAGTCAAAACCCAGTCAAGTTATGCTTTTCACACAGTTTAATTTGCTTTGAACACAAGATCGAGCACTATTATTTGACCTATATATGGGGTGATATTTGGTTATAACTATTACCAAGTGAATACTATTCAATCGTCAAAAGTTACAAACATTCTCAAGAATGTTGTTCCTATTATATTAAATAAAAAAATTAACATTTTTTATTTTTATATTACATACATTTTTTATTAAAATACTTATTTTTTAATTTCCATATTTAAAATATTTTACAAAATAATATATTATTTACTAACAAGCTGATAGTTGATGAGATAATTAAGTGGCCTCACCTCATAAAGAGAAAAACACAAATTTTAATTTTAAAAAATTTACTTGTTAAAATAGGTGAAAATTAATTATTATTTTTTAATTATTATATCTCACTATCGCTAATAAGGTTAGTTGTATCATCCCTTTTCTCTTTTAGTTTAGTCATGGTTGAAAATGTCAAAATTTGGAATCTCTCTATTTCCCATTCCTCAATTTCTTCTCTCTTTTTTATCTTAACCGTTGGATCAAAATTTGAACCGGTTAAAATTTAATATATTTATAAAATTATTAATAAAATATTATATTATTAATAAATAAGTAAATAGATTCAAACTACTAAAATTTGGTCAGGACAATTTATAACTGCAATAAAAAATATTAAAAATTATTTTATGAAATATTAAATCTCAAATTTTTATATACTAATTGAGATGAAAATTAATGCAGAAGAAGTGGAGGGACTATAATCCAAGTCCAAATCTTCCAACCCCATCGTGGTTGACTCGAGAAGCGACCGAGCAAGTCAAATGGACCACAATCGCACAATTTAAAAGCGTGTGGGGTAACCATACTTTTCTTAAATTGCATTGCCAGCCTTTTCATATATTAATTAATTGCTATTGCCTCCTTCAATAATTTTTTTTCCTATTAGCATCCTTCAAGAATTTGGAAGTGTGGAGAAACAGCTCCATTATGCAATTAATTATGTATTAACATTTGTATAGTACTAAACCTTAGACACAACTACAAGAAAGCCTCAATGGCAAACACCAATATGTGATTATGTGAATTGAAGAATTCAATTTCCATAAATTATATAAATAAATAAGCCTCAATGAGATAAACACCAATAAGTAATAAAGTGATTTGCTATATAAAGAGAAGGATTTAAGAATTTCCCTAAATCATATGAAGTCAGAAATAAAACCGCATTATTGCCACTTTCTATTGATTTTATATTTTATATTAAAAATTAATATATATATATATATATATATATATACATAATCCTCCAGTCCTATTTATAGGACAGAGAATTAAATTTTTTATATGAATAAATTATTTTATCTTTTATTTATTATTATATTTGACTTTATTTCTATATGATATAATATATATTAAATAAGAGTAAAGTTAAAAAAATTATTTAATTTTAATATTTTATAACATAATTAATATAGTTTAAGATTTTTGTTGGTTCGTGTGAAACATACTAATTTTAATTCTCTTTTGTATATTAAATAGGGTCAAAGGATTATATAAAAACAAAAATATTTAAAATATAGGGAAAAGTATACTTTTGTTCTCTAACTTTGCACAAAATTTTAGTTTATAAAATATATTTTCAGTCTTCTCTGATTGTAACATGAGTAGGCTCAAATGATTATTTTTTGTGTCTATCATTATTATTTTAAAAAATTAAATTTAATATGTTAGCATTTGTAAATGTCCTGTCAACATTCAAAACTTTAATGTTGACATTTTTTGTCAATGAAATTAACAATGTAAATGTTAAGGTTAAAAGATTAAAAAAATATTTCATAAAATTAAAAAACTAAAATAAAAATTTATATATAATTAAAGCATCAAAGATGCATTCTATTCTTAAAAATATTATCCTCAAGGAGATGTGGGAGTATTTTGTCAATAATCACACGTAATATATATATAATTAACATCTAATCTAATTAAAGGTAATCCGTTTGTAGCCCTTTATTTAATTTAATATACATTAGATAACATAATTATAAGGGTTATAATTTCAACATATATGTATTTCAAATACCATTATTGTAAGCTAAAGTTTATTTTCACATGTGAATGGGAAAGCGACTACCTACTTTTTTTTTTTTTCCATCCGGTTCACCGAAACTTTGCCCCGACTACATCCTGATTCGATTCGCATCGCGCACCTGGCTATGGTGGGTGAGTCTCCCAACGGGGATTTTCTGCGTACGCTAAGGCTCGAACTCGAAACCTCGCTTAAGCGATACCGAACCGCTTATCACTCGGATCAACCCCCGTTGGTAAGCGACTACCTACTTATTAAGTCTATAGAATCTCCCCCGTTACCTTTTTCCCGTTTTAATTTTTTTTAAAAGAAATTAAATTATTTTTATTGATATAACACTCAGACATCAAAATGATTCTTGTTCAAAGTTATGCTTTGATGCTAAGATAAGTTATTAAATATATTAGATTATTGCAAAATGTAATTGTATTTGTCTAAGATACCATTGAATTGAAATACTAAAATTATCATAGCATTTGAACTATATATATATTATCTCCCATGATGCTCGTAATTAAAGGGTAAAAATGTAAACAATAATAAAATATTTCATTAAAATTTTAAGGGCACAACGACATTGAAAAAAGAAACTAGAACTTGAAGGGACAATAATAATTTTGAAAATAACAATTATTATGCAAAAGGTAACTAGATGTCTAATTTATTAAATTAATTAATAACGCATTATTTCATTTCCATATGGCCTGTTGATGTGTTTTGACTTTGACTATACCTACACTATCCCTTCTGGTGGGATTTGTTTATTTTCTTTTGTACTACGGGCTCTGTCCATAATTGAATATGTAAGCGGCATAATCCTATTTTTTAATTAAGAAAACTAAATAATAATGTGTGACATTGACCGTTGGTTTCGAAAACAATTGCATTATTTTGCTCCAATTGTTATTGATTAGTGACATAAGAATTATTAATGTGACAGACCTATCAACGATCAATTATTGACTGAATTAATGTTTCTTTTCCTCTATTTATTTTCAGGAAACAAGTTTTGGGAGCAAGAAATTAAAAAAAAAGTTTAAATACTAATAAAAATT
The DNA here is from genome assembly GCA_037074615.1 of Leucaena leucocephala. Classification (NCBI taxonomy): domain Eukaryota; kingdom Viridiplantae; phylum Streptophyta; class Magnoliopsida; order Fabales; family Fabaceae; genus Leucaena; species Leucaena leucocephala. The sequence goes on from CM073541.1 coordinate 15,147,407, forward strand.
AATTTAATTAATAAAGAGTTGATTCATAACTCATATGGTTGCAAGTTTAGATCACGCTATCGATATGAAAATCTTATTAATAAATAATATATAAATATATATATAAGCACTTTTTAAATTTAGAGATATGCTAACCCTGATGAGCTCTCGAGATCCAACTCACCTAAATTTTTTTTTTTTTTTTTTGAAAAATTTTGGAGACCAGTGGTGGGTGCTTTTGTAGACAGAAACAGAATATTCTGAGTTCAGCAATCTTGGAAAAAAATAATCTTACACCATAGACAAAAAGAGGCCACCATTTCACAAAAACTTCAATTTCCTAGTTGTAGACTTAATGTTTCATTGACCTCAAAAATCTAGCGTACGTCATGGAATGAAGGAGAATACTCGCTCCATTTTCTTCATTATTATTATTCCTTTCTAGGTTCAAAAATTTGAAAATGAACCTTAACTACTACACGTTGCGTTCTTGAGTAGGATTGCAATCACCTTCCTGATAGAATGGACTGAGAGACAATAGCATTTGATGAAGATGAACTATTAGATGTACAAGTGTCTCTTTTGGGTCTCCAATTAGGATCAACATAAACAGGCATAGTGGGTTTCATGTTCTCCATTAATCCTTTGCTTTTGAGCATAACAACAATTTCAGACATTGTTGGCCTCGCCGCAGGAGATGCTTGAGTGCAAAGTAATCCGATCTCTATGATTTTCTTCACTTCCACTGCATCATACTCCCTGGTGTCTAAGGTTTTGTCCACAAACTCTAAGTGCATTCCCCTCTCGTATAGCTTCCAAGCCTACCAAACCAAGTGGGATCAAAGTGATTTAGCACAGAAAAATGATGAAGTAAAATCTTAATTAGTAAGGTTTATTGAATGATTGTTGTAATGTTGAGCTGTAAAAATGTTCATTTTTCATCGTTTACACACTTAAAACTGCAGTTGAAGTTTCTTCAATAAATAGTGCTAGCTCTTTGTTATATTGGTACTGGGAGTTTGCTTACCTTTTGAAGAAGTAATTCCCTTTCATTATTAACCTTCAATTCACCACTCTTTTGTCCGCTTATGATTTCTAAGACTACAACCCCATAGCTGTAAGTGTCAACCTTCTCTGATAGTGTTCCATGCATTGCATATTCAGGTGCCGTATATCCCCGGACAAAAACATAGTATTTATCACATAATGGATCAAAACAATAAGATATATATGAGACACAACAGAAAATGAAAACATACATGAACACTATCTTAAAACCAATTGTTTTCCCATCTGATATAATATCATAAGTGGATAAGCATATGCTTTACTTACATTGTTCCTGCAAATCTTGTATTAAGATGAGATTGGTCTCTAGGCAAAAGTCTTGCTAGTCCAAAATCGGCAATTTTAGGTTGAAAATCATCATCCAAGAGAATGTTGCTAGTTTTTATATCCCTGTGTATGATACAAACGTGAAACTCCTCATGTAGATAGGCCAAACCCCTTGCAATGCCCAAAATTATACCATGACGTAGCTTCCAACTGAGAGAACCTTTATTTTTACCTATATTATCCAATACTTGAGAGTAAGAGAAAACAGAATAAAAGATGTAAAGATGGCTCTCAAAGTTACTGATGAAATTAATTCAAGTATTTGATGTCCTACCGAATAAGTATTGGCCAACGTTGTTGTTTTTCATGTACTCATAAACAAGGAGTCTTTCTTGTCCTTTGCTACAACATCCCAGAAGCCGAACAAGATTCCGATGATGAACATTACTTATAAGCTTCACTTCACTTTCAAAGTTTTTCTCCATCTCTTTCGATTGCCCTAAAGCCAATTTCTTGACAGCAACACCTTTTCCATTTTTCAAAGTGCCCTGTTCAAGACATCATGCTTGACTATAAAATATGCTTATAGAACAACACAGTTATCATGAATTAAAGTATATAACATTTTGTTTTGGTTGTGAGATCACAATTTTTTGCTTCATTCATAAAAACTATTCACATAAGAATAAAAGATCTTGAAGACTGATATCAATTTTTTATCCTGAAAGGGAATGTTTATAAAGTTTTTACCTTGTAGACATCACCAAAACCTCCTTCTCCTAGTTTATGTTCTTTACTGAAATTTTTTGTTGCAGACTTCAGATCTTTATACCTATAGTTAACAGGGCCTTTCAACTCAGTTGCTCCCGAAATGTCACCTGTAAGGAAAAAGCAGAGTCAAATCTCCCTATTATACACCCCCTTCATAATATTAAAACATATAAAATTTCCCTTTTAAAAAAAAAAAGTCAGAATCAAACCATCACATTTCCTTTAGTTATAATCTCACCTCTATAATTCTTCTTAGATAATTGTGATCGTCTATGCAAAGCAAATAATGCAAGAAGAATCAAAATAACACATGCACCTCCAACGACCCCCCCAATAATAACCTTCGTCTTGGTTGAGCCTCCTCCTACAAGTCACAAGAAAAGCCATACCCCCATGTCCAAATTTTGGAAATATGGACTTTTCATTGATTTTCCCTCAAGTTTTTCTAGCTCAAGTGTATTCAAAATATGCAATGAAGTTTTAATAATTAGGTCTGAACTCTTACCTTGTTTCAAGAAGTGCTTGATATTAGTGGTTTGATTATCAGCAAAGAAAGAAGTGGTGGAGTATCTCATGAAACAACCAGCATCATAAGTCTTAGCATTTGAGTTGGGAAGACAAATCTGGAAATTTTTTAAGCCAGTCTTCAAGCAATCTTGGCAGCCACTTTGAGTGAGAGTCTCAAGGCATTGAGCAATGGCATAAATTAAAGTGTTAGTATTAGGCACTTGTGTTTTAGTAGCTGCATAGTAACCAGTTATTCTTGGTGTTGCTATTTCCAGCTTTGTGAGCACTTGTTGCACAGTTGAAGCAAGTTCTGTGGAGTTTCTTGCTTTATTCCCACACACTATGTTGTTGCCAGCGTCTGTGTTCTGATCAAAGAATCCACTGCTTTCGTACCTTAATTAAATTAATGTCCAATTAATTAATGTCATTTTTGGCGCCGGTATCTTAAAATTCTCAAAATATTCTGGTGCTATTTATGCTCAATCATCACGTAAGGACTAAGGTAAATTTACAATATATGTAATTTCATTTCATATTATTTAATTTAGAGAATATAAAAAGATAATATTATTCAAATTACAGATTGTTTTACTTATTTATTGTAACTATTCATGATTTAATAATCACTAAATATCTTAAGAAGGTTTGCATTTCAAGCTCCCTTGTAAACAGAAAAAAGAGTTAGATTGATCTCCTGAGTTAATAGATAGGATATAAAGTTTTATCATTACCAATATCAATAAAATAAATATAAAAAAATAATATAATTACCAATATATATATATATATAACATATCACATCTATAACAAATCATCTCAAAACAATTTATTATTCAGATTTTGTGAAATGCTAAAGAAAACACTTGTGAAATCAATGGAATAAAATGTCAAATTACTTAATGCAAGTGCTTTGATTGTCAACATTTGCAACTCAAAAGAGGGTCAAATTCGCCTTTTCACTTGGGATAGCATTTGTGTGGAGATGCAAAATGCCAAATCAATTTGAAGAGTTGTTTTGGTCCTACCTTAGAAGAATATAATGGTCAATGACCTCATGACTATATGGCTTATGTGTTCGTTTTTTCTTTGGTATTTGATAATTTTATTTTATTAATTAATAATTTGAAAGGTGCGGTGGTCCTGTCTTGCAAATAGAAGAAACTTGTTAATAAATATAGCTCTTCAAGATGCTGAAATAATTTTTTTTTTTATGGAAGATGCTGAAATTTTTTTGCTTATTTTGAAGTGAATTTTTATAAATAAGTTAACAATATTTTTTCTAATTATTCAATGTTACACTATACCCACAATAATCAAAATAATTTTTTTAAGAACATTTGTAGTTAAAAAAGCATAAAAAAAGTAATCAGTGTTTTGAATATATCTTATAAATAATTCATATTTTTATTGATTTTATATTGTCATATAATCATATATGATATGCTCTATTTTATTGAAATTTATCCAAGAAAATGGGGCTCAATTAGCATGCAACTAATTCTCTTCCAAGAAGATTTGATTTTCTATTTTTTTTTCATTAGGCCCAACAATATGAAATTTAACTTAATGAAAAGTTATAAGATGTATCTTATATATCTATATGACCCATAGACTAAAATATACCAATTAGTACACTTTCTTTTTGTGAAAGACAAAATATACCAACTAGCAGAAAAGTAGTACAAAGTACAAAAAGCTAAAAATATACTCATTTATAAGAGACAAACCAAAGTCCTTTTTTAGGCTTTATTGCAAGAAGTGAAGAAACAACTAACCAACTTTTGCCCCGTGAATTTAATAAAATATTCCAACCAAACCATTATATGCTGAGTAATTTTAATAGAATATTTTAGGAAAGAAAATTAAATAATTAACATATTTGTTGTTTTTAACTATTTTTGTCAATTTATATAAATTTATCTAAATTTAATTATAATTAATTTATTTAAATTTTTTAATCTATATAAAAAATAATTAATTTTTATATTGAGGATAAGAGAAATAATTATTTATTTTTTTAAATAAATTCGGTTGGAGTAGTTATTAGGAATTATGCTAGTTAAACAGTTTTTGTGTTCAAAATTTAGGTATGTAGCTATATTTAATATATTAATTCTATTAAAATAGTCCAAATACGGGCTGGTTTAACACAAACAAAGTCAAAACAACGTACCTGAGGAAGCAACCTTCAAGTGTGGATAAGATTTTAAAAATAGATTTATAAAAAAAATAGGATTATAGATAGCTTATGAAAAAAGAGTTTTTAAAAAAGAGATTATAGAAAAAAAATAATTTTATATTAATGAGTATTTGGATAGTTGTTAAAAAAAATATTTTATAATTAAAAAATTACTAAAAAATGTACGTATAAGAGATGAGAGTGGAGAGAGGGTAAAAAGATAGAGGAGAAAGGAGAGATAGTAGAAAAAATAGAGGAGAGATAAGAGATAGTGAAAAAGATAGAGGAGAGATAAGAGATAGTGAAAAAGATAGAGGAGATAGGGTGTAAGAAAAAATAGGGATAAAATAATAATTGAGTAGTTAAAAAGTAGTTTACTGTTCCAAAACTTTCTTGACCAGTTTATCTAAAATCATAATTTTAAACCATGGTTTAGTCTAAAAATCCGTTTCAACAAATATAGCTCTTTATTTTAAAAATTTTTTAAACTAAAGTTTGGCCAGCAGCCCTTTTAAAACTGCCGTTTTGGCGGTATCCGGGCACCGGTGGCGCTGTAGGAACAGTTAAGAATATTCCGGGCGGCGAATCGAAAGCAAGAAAGGCAGTCGGAGATGGAGAGGTAGTTTCTGCACTGAAAAAGACTAGAAGCTGGATTGTTCCCCTTCACTGCCTGCGACGTAGCAAAGTGTTTGCTTTGATTTTTTATCTGAGCTTTCAAGTCTCTGAATGTCATCTTCAGGTTGTCATGGAAGATTTTCGTGTCTGTGACGTTGTATTGGCTGCACCCTATTTTCACACGTAATTGGTCTGTGGGTCTGAAACGACGCCGTCCAGGGTCCACCATGACCAAATTATGAAGCTCAACAAGAAGAAGAAGAAAGGTTTTTGTGGCAAGCTTAGCTGCATCATGTCTTTCTTAGTTGCAGAAGAGAGAGAGAAGGGAAGAGAGAGTGATGATGAGGGAGGGGATGCTTCTAAAGAGTATAAATAAGCGTGGTGATTGAAAACGACACTGTAATTAATTAAGAGATACAAAATCTAATCTAATTATAATCTATTTGTAGCTTTTTTATTTATTAGTGCAGAGGGCTCTCAACCAATACATTTAGTGGAGATTTAAATTTATATTATCATCTTTATAAAATAAGGTTACTTACCACTTTAATAATTTAACTAATAGCTTGTTAATTTTTAAAAGCTACACTCTTGGTATGTCTAAATGTGTGTTTGGATAAAATTTTAAAAAAAATTTATGAAAAAAAAAGGTTCTTGGACAACTTATAAAAAATGGATTTTACAGAAGAGCTTATAGGAAAAAAAGTAGTTCTGAATAAATAAGTATTTAGATAGTTATTTTTATAATGACTTTTTATATTGATAAATTACTAAAAATGGTATGATTTAATTAAAAGTATGAGAGATGAGATATGAGAGATAAGAGAGAAAAGAGAAGAGAGATGAGAGAGAGTGTAGAGGAGAGAGGAGAGAAGATAGAAGGTAGAGAGGAGAAAGGAGAAAGGGTATAAGAAAAATTAGGAGTAATATAATAATTAGATAGTTTATAAACTCTTTTACTGTTCTAAAAATTAATTTCAGTAGTTTATTCAAAACCATGATTTTAAACCATAGTTTATCCCAAAAGCACTTATGGATAAATATGGCTTTTTATTTTAAAATTTCTTCGAATCAAAGTGTATGCTAAAAGCCCTCTTAAAACTATGATTTTAGAAAAAACCAAACAGGCTCTAAATATTAAATATAATTTTTTTTAATATTTATTGTTTAACTAACGCGCTTGGTATTCTGACAAAATAAGTTATATTTGTTTTACATATATATTGTTTTTAATTACCTTTTTGAGTTGTATAATTTAGCTATTTAAAGTTTATAAAAAGTACGAGTAAAGAATACATTAGAGGCTAGTGTTATCATCTCAACAAATATATTTCATCCAATCCCTTTTTAATTTATAAAACACTTTTAATTGTCTTACTATAAGTAAAGAGGGATAATTAAATTATTAATTTTGTCATATAATTTAATAAATTTTTAATTTTACCCCTTTTTTTAATAGGCATACGATCAGTTTTAATATTTGCATTACATTATCTCTTCGTTAATAACTTTAAATAAGAATAATATTAAAAATATTTAATTAATATTATTTCATTGAGTTATAATAAAAATCATTTATCTTTTCTTCTAAAATAAGGAATAGATTAGTATATTTCTAATGCCCTATAGCTTAGGCAAAAGTCTCCCAATAGAGCCAATTCACACGTCAACTCCTCTGACTCAATCTTTCACTGTGAAATTATATAATATATATATATATATATATATATATATATATATATTGTAATTTTGATTACGCTTATATGAATGAATTTTTTCCTACTTATAAAGTCGAATTAACTATTTGAATTAAAAATATAAATTATGAAGTATATAGATAAAAATACGGTTTCAACTTTCAAGCTCATTGGTGGATTTTGTTTTCTCTAATGAGGTCTATCTAATTAAAATAAAATAACTCAACTGATGATTTATCTAAAAAAATTAATGATTTATTCTTTTTAAGAAAAATAAATATTTTAATTTGAAAAAAATAAAACTTATGTTAACTAAATTAAAAGGTTTATTATTTTTGTAAAAATAAATTAAAATATTAATTATTTCATGAGTCATCATTCAACTATAATTAAAATATATTAAGTTGTTATATTTTGATTAGATAGAGTTTAAATATCGTAGGGCTTATAAAAGATGTAAGTATTTCTCGAGATAAAAAGGACAAACAAATGAGTTTTTAGTTTTTAGTTCAATTTTATTTATAAAAAAAGAAAATTATTAGAGAAATACTTACATACTCCAGGAGTGCCACGTCATATGAACTCTATCCAATTAAAATATAATAACTCACCACATTTTAGTCTTAGTTAGCTAACGACTTATATGAAATAATTCATATTTTATTTTATTTTTTAAAAATGAATCTCTTAATTTGGTTCAAATGGGTTTTTATTTTTTTCTAATTAAAATATTTAATTTTCTTAAAAATAAATAAAATAATAAATTTTTAAAATATGTCATCAGTTGAGTTATCATATTTTGATTAGACAGAATTCAGATGATATAACACTCTTAAGGTATACAAATATTTTTCAAATTATTAATGCTTTGATTTATTAGTTATTATTATATTACCTTATTTATTCTATTAAACATAAAAAAATTAAAATATCTTTTCCACTTCCCTCACCCACCCACTCTCCCTCTATATCTTTTTTTTTTTTGTAAATCCAAACAACCATTGTGGTATATATCATGGAGATTACATTTAATATTAGGCTAAAATATACGTTTAATATTTTATATTTATATTAAGTTCTATTTTAGTTATTTAATTTTAAAAAATCTACTTTAAATCATTTAAATTTACTCATGTTAATTTTATTAACAGAAAATACTAACTCAACAAATTTAAAATGATAATTATATAATTAGATACTGATAAAATATGTTTATATTTTAATCTTTTTAATATAAAATTTTTATTTTAATTTCTTAGTCAGTATGTAATTGCACAGTACTCATTTTAAATTTATTTAGTCAATATTTTTTGTCAATAAAATTAATAAAATTAAATTTAAAAGACTAAAAATATATTTTTAAATTTAATAGATTAAAATAAAATTTAATATAAATATAAAGAACTAAACATATACTTTATCTTTTAACATTATTAATTTAACACCACCATTCTATTACAAAAAAATCTTTCACCGTTTCCCCCCCCCCCTAAAAAGTTAAAAGTGATAGACAAAATATTAAACTTTGCTTGAATTCTCTAAAAGGCAGTTGAAGAGTAATAGTGTATGGAAGCTTCCCTTCACTCTCCAATTTTATAAGAAAATCCTGTGCACTTTATGGGGATATAGTTTTTTTTATAAAAAAATAAACTATACAAAAATTATTAAATAATAAAGGAACAATGCCCACTTATTCAACTTAACTTTAAAAGATTAAAAGAATTGGGGGAAAATAAAATCTTGTAAAACGAAAAACAAATAAAATAACAATACAAGAAAATTACTTTTCTTTTGGATAATATATTGATATGTTGATTTAAGAGCACAAAAAAAAAAAAAAAAAGGACTTCCGGATGACTTCCTTGAATTAAAATTGTAAATATAATCCAATCTATTTGTATCTTGTAGCCTCTTGTTCAAAAATATGCATTATAGGTAAAGACTGCGTCAAGTTTCACCTTTCCAAGTCCTCAGTCTTCCACTATGATTGCAGCTTGGTGCTCATTGAAGACTTCTAAAATGTAGATAATAAATTAAGTTAAGAAAAGAAATTTTGTCTAAAAGCGTCCAATATCAATTGATCGTAAGGATGAGTCAACTAGAAGCACCCATGAAAGCGACTAATACCCAATGTCAAATGAGGATTTAATTTCCCAATTATTAATATTTATATAAGTCAATATTCAATATAAATAGAAAAATCTATAAAAAATAATAATATATAAACTATGAAAATAGTGGCGTATTTCCTCAAATTCTGTGCAATATCAAATTCACAAGTTTTTGTTGATGTATTTTTTTATTTGAGATCATTATAATTAAAATATTATTGCGTATTAAATATGAACCTTTTTTACTACAAAAATTTAAATCTTATTTTTTTTATATTGTAAGAGACTATCTCTTTTAACTCAAATTCATAAATTTATAAAATGATTGTTTACTATGGGACATGTGGCACCTTTTTTGTATATGTGGATACATATTTATTAAAATATTTTTCTTTATGTTTGAAACTAATATTTCCATTATAAGAAAACGTAAATGTTATATTTTGGGAGTATGTAATAATCTCATTATCGCCTATAAGGTTGTATGTAATTAGGGGCAGGATTTGATGATGAGATTAGGGGTGTTCATAAAGCCCGCGGCCCGGTATGCCCACCCGAGCCCGCGAAAAAATGGCCCTGCCCAGCCCGATAAATATAGGGCAGGGCTGGGCATCGGGCTGCAAAATGCAGCCCATGCTTTTTTCGGGATGGGCACCGGGCAGGGGGTTGCCCTGCCCTGCCCTGCCCATGAGCACCCCTTTTTTTTATTTTTTTTATTTTCTCCGTAGATGCTACACTTAGAAAAGAGAATATGATAGTTACTGGTGACTAAAGGGTCATTTTAGAAATATAAGTAGTTAAGTACGTAAGTTGCACCTTTTAATATTTATAACTACATTAATTTTTTTAACTTTATTAATCATAATATGATTACATTACAAATTATAATTATTTATTTTATTTTTTTAGATACTTCATCCTTGTCAACATTTGAGAAATTGATGTAAAGTTGTAATTATAAACTACTTAGACTTCAAGATTTTTTTATATGCAATGAATTTTAAAACTTTAATTATTATCTTTTTGTTACCTTATTTTTAGTGGATTATAGATATTATTTAACTCTTGAAGACATATGAATATGATATTATTTTAGAAGTTTATAATTGCAGATTTTTTTCACAACATGAGCATGGCATCACAACTTGGGCATGCCCAGCCCGCCCACGCCCAGCCCGCCCATGCCCAGCCCAAAATGGTTAGGGCTTTTAACGGGCAGGGCCGGGCATCGGGCTGCAAAATGCAGCCCATACTTTTTCTGGGCAGGGCACCGGGCAGGGGGGTCGCCCTGCCCAGTCCTGCCCATGAACACCCCTAGCTGAGATGATGTCTTTTCTATTCAATCAAGCCAATTTTAATGCTATTAAATTAATTATTTATAATTTAATAATAAATTAATTTCTTATTAGTTTAATAATATTTAATTTATTTAGTAGTTTTATTAAATATATTGGCTTATCAAAAACAGATCCGAAATCCAACATATATAAAATGAATATGTTAAAGTGACTTGAAAAAAAATACACATAATTTTGAGTTTAAAAATATACTCCTCTCATCTATAATATAAGTATGATTTAACCACCTCACGTAACAAAAAACATTAGTTTCTAAAATGTAGTTATAACATTAAATATGTAAATAATTTGTAAAATTTTTCAAATATATCCTTAACAAGTGAATACTACATTAATAAAATGAATTAATTAATTATTTATAAAGTTTAACCATATATAGTAAAAATATTAAATATTCTAAATATTATTAAATTAGATTTATATTTTGAACTGAGCCAAATAATTATAGGAAAATGACCTATATTGTGAACAAAAAAAATGCTTGAAGAGCTTTCAAAATTATTAATTATTAATTAAAATTACATACTACATATTTATATATTTTGTGCTTATAATTCTCTTTTTTATATTATTTATTAAATTCTATTACTATCTATCCTAATTTTTTTAGTTTGTATCTATAATATATACTCTTATCGGTGACTTGGTCATCACTTTGACTTCAACTTTGGACTGAACTGAAGGCTAGCTTCTTTTTTGGGGTTAAGGTCATTGTTGGAAATTTCAGTCTTCCCACTCTTGGTCTTCCAAGTCCAGTCTCTGACGTAGTCCTGATGGATGCATGAAGCAATCAAGGCAATGGGTCCACACACAATTAAAAACCGTGAGTCACGCAACTTCCATAAATTTCGTTCTCATCCTCCAATCTTGGCAATTTGCTATTGCGTCCTTCAACAATTTCCGAATGAGACCCTGTGTGGGCAGAACATTAGGGTGATGATATAGTAATATACTCCTCCTATCCTATAGGAATTAATTAAAAAATTAATTTTGATCTTAAAATCTATTTTTTATATTTTATAATTTTTTTTCTTAAATCACACTTATTGATATTCTTTCAAAAATAAACAAGTAAAAGAGGGAGAGAGTTAAAGAATATAATTAAGGTATTTTAAAAAAATATCATATTAATTAAATTAACTAACTTTATTAATCTAATTAAATTAGTTAAATATACCATATATTAACTTATTAAGGACAGAAGGAGTGATATAATTAGCCTTTGATTTATTTTTGTTGTGGTCCAAAAACTTTTTTAAATATATATATTCCTATAGTCCTATTTATAGAGTAGAGAAAGAAGATTTATTTTTATCCTAATTATAAGATAGATAAAGCAATTTTTCATATGAATATTTCATTTTACTATTTATTTATGTTAACTTTGTTTCTATTGGGTGTAATGTATATTAAATATGAGTAAAGTTAAAAATTTATTAAATTTTATGTTATAGTTAGTAATATTTAAGATTTTCCTTGGTTTATATGAAATATGCTAGAAGTAACTTATAAATAAGATCAGAGGAGTAATGTGTTCAAGTACCATTTTTATAAATATGGTATATGCAATGTTTTGAACTATTTTTTTCTTTCTTTTAGATATATATCTAACTGATTTGGTTAGATTCGAGCATTATTATGTTCAATTAATTTTTTTAAAATTATTTTAAGATTGATAATAATAAAATAAACTCTGCAAAAGTATAATTAAATCACTTCTATCATGTTTTAATAGAATAAAAAAAATAATAAATTTCATTAATATAGCCCATACATTAAGAGTATGAAGTATATATAATATAATAATAAATGAAGAATAAAATTATATATTTATATAAAAATTAAATAATATAACTTATAAATAGAATAATAAAAAGATTATCTCTCTATATTATAAATAAAATGAGAAGAGTAGAATGTAATAATTCATAACATAAGAAAAACGTAAAAGTATAAGAATAAATTTCATATTCTTTTACTAACCTTTTTTTTTTCTCTCCCTTTTATACAAGCACTTTACAAAGTTGAAACTAAATATCCAAATCTCATCAATAAAATCATATACTAAAACTTCAATATTATCTTCATTTTTTTCAATTACTATGCCTTCCTTTGGTTAAACTCCATACACACACACATTCACACTCTCTCCTTTGGGCATGACCTCTCTTTGAAGATATATGTGTATGTGTATATATATATATATATAGTCTATTAAATTAAAGATTTACTTTGATTGCTTTTTATAGAAGCTAAGCCCTATGTTATCTTAACGTAACATCTCCCCAATCAGTGATGTATCCTAAAACCCCTTAATTAATTATATATATATCTTTTAAATTTCTTTTTTTCACTCATTCTCTCTCATCTCTTTTTGCATTCACCCTCTCTCTCACCCTCTCCATAAATAAATATATTTTAGGAAAATAAATTACATTTTTTTACCTATTTGTTGTCTTTAACAAATTTTAATCAACTTTTTAAATTACGTAATTTAATTATTTAAAACTTATATTTTGAATCAGAGAGAATATTATACTCTCTCTGATTTTTTTATAAGTTACAACTTACAAGTAACAGAATTATATATATTAAAAAATTAGTTAAACTTAATTAAAAATAATAAATGGATAAAAAATATTTTTTTTAATATACTCTTATTTATAGAGGAGTAAGTGGGGGCAGGTGAGAGAGGGAATGTGTAGGAAAAAAGGATGAGAGATCAGTAATTAATGTAGAGACATATAATCAAAAATAGAAAAATGTATTAAAATTTTAAACATCTTCAAAGTGTAACTTAAGACTAGTCTTATTTAAAAAGATTGTTACTTATTAAAAGAACACGAGGGAATAATAAATTAAATTTACTATTTATATACTTGGTTTGAATCTTTGATTTCCATAACCTCACTATGGTTACATCACGTAGCCCTTAAAATATATTTGAAAATATCTGATTGCGGTCTATTTCAAACACCATGACTCCTTTTTCGTTATTATCCTCATACTCCATAGAATCAAAGACCACTCTTTCTTTCTTTATTCATCTTCTTTCTCTCAATCAAACATGCTTCAGCATTCTCATCTCCTTACCTTATTTACTTTCATATTTTGGTCATCCGGTGCTCTTAACGGCGTCCTTTCAGATCCACAGACTCATATTCTTACCATCGGCTGCACCCCATTCACCCAGTTCGTCGTTTCCGACTTGTCTGTCTTCGTTGACAACCTAAACGCAACATTTCGAGATGTCAGAGAACAAGTTAGAGACCAAAACAAGCACTTCGTCACGGTTCAGGAAAGTGGTGGAGGAAGTCCCGTATCCACTCTTTTTCAGTGCAGAAACTACCTTTCCATCGCCGATTGTCTAGCGTGCTTCGATGTAGCTGCCGTCCTAGTCCGCAGCTGCCCCGCTGGAGCTCCCGGTGGCCACGTTGTCTACGACGGCTGCTTCCTCAGGTACAAAACTAGTTCACCAAGTTCCACTCTGGTTCTTTTCTTATACTTTAATTTTCCTGTAGATCCCTGTAGTTTAAAGTTTTTCATATACGTCCCCATAATTATATCACGATTACATGGTTCATTCCTATGCTTTCTTCCGCTAGCTCTATAATGGTGATGTGACGTAATTTAATAAAAAGGAAAAATGATATATAGGCCTTGGATATGTGACTTAATGAAAAATAAATTCCCCAAATTTATTAAATTATAAATAAGTTCTAAGGGACTTGAGTGTCATTATTTACCCTTTCAGAAACCTTCTACCCAACTTTGATTGGTCGTGATCAAATCACTTGACTTATCATAGGCCAGTCACTAGATAGTCATTGGACCTCTGCTGATGAGTCGACGGTGACGGCAACTAATTAAAAAACTATTTTTACTAAGATATTTAATAATTTAAATATCACAAATTTTTTGAAGAAGTTACACTCAGTCCTTTAGGACTTCACATCAATTTGATTATTTCATAAAATCTAATAATAATAATTTATTTTCCTTAAGACCTCAATGTGATTATATTCCCCTATGACTATATAAGTAGTTATATTATTTAAGTATTGTTAAACTTAATTGGAGAGGTAGCTTGATATTTTTTGCATATAAACTCAAATTTGAGGCCTCATGGAGCTAAAACCCCTTCCACTATGACCAACTCATCATATTGTTAATATCACAATTATTTTTAAAGTATTATTCTTGTGTACAAACCAATTTCTAAGATTAACTGGTGAATCAGAGTGCTCTTTTACAAATCAAAGGCCGTTCTATATCCATATTGCAAAAATCCAGATTGAACTTGGAAACTTTTTGGCATATTAAGGTATGATGCAAGTCCTTTCTTTGACCGGGCGACGGATACTTTCAATGCTGCACTGTGTGGGAATAAAACTACAGAAGAAGCCACTGCATTTACCTCAGCTGTGCAAAAATTGCTCATGAATCTCCAAAAAGAAACACCAACAATCCCTGGTTTTGTCGCAGCCACAAAGACACAAGTGCCTAATAATGGTCCAACTATTTATGCCTTTGTTCAGTGTACAGAAACTATCTCACAAATTGGATGCCTCAATTGCTTAAGTGTTGGATACAGAAATATGCAGACATGTCTTCCCACTTCAGATGGTAGAGCTTTTGATCAGGGCTGTTTCATGAGATACTCCACAACTTCCTTCTTTCCTGATAACTACCAGATTATTCATGTCACTCCCATAATGGTGGATAAACAAGGTATGCTGGATTTCAAGATTTAAATCTTATATGTTATATTTTTTACAAATAACAACTTAACTAATTTAATTTCTTTAATATCTATAAATTAGTTATCTAGCTTTTATATTAAGAATCGAGGACCAGAAGGAGTATTTATCTCATGCCATTGGTTTGATTAGACGATTTTCATGTATTGCAGATTCAAGCAAAAAGGGCCCCATCATCGGTGGAGTTGTTGGAGGAGTATTACTGCTTGTTTTGGTTGCCCTTGCACTTTTTGTTTGGACTAAACCACCCAAAAGCCCTAAAAGAGTTCTGGCTGGAGGTAAACATCTTCTGAAAAGTCTTCATTTACCGCATATTTTAAATGTTTTGGTGATGCACTGGTTTTTCTCTTTATCCATGAAAGAAAGAGTTATGGACTTTCATATAGATACAAAGGATGAATCCTTGATTCGTTTTTCTAATTTTTTAAGAGAATTTGACTGTTGTTTTTCTCACAGGAAACATAACTGGTGTAAGCGAGTTGAAAGGTGCAATTAATTACAGTTACATGGATTTGAAGTTTGCAACCAAAAATTTTAGTGTAGAAAATAAACTTGGAGAGGGAGGATTTGGTGCAGTGTACAAGGTAGCTATATATTTTGATTTAGATATCATGTTCCCCAAGTAAGGATGTTTCTATGTGAGATTTTATGTAGCTTTGCAAAAACTTGCATATTTATGAAATGACAAAGGGATCATAACATAACACTTTTAAGATTGAAATTCTTAATTGCCATGAACAGGGAACTTTGAAGAACGGGAAAATAGTTGCAGTAAAAAAATTGACTTTACGCCAATCCAATAAAGTGGAGGAAGAATTTGAGAGAGAAGTGAAGCTTATAAGTAATGTTCATCATCGAAATCTTGTTCGACTTCTTGGATATTGCAGTAAAGGCAATGAGAGAATTCTTGTTTATGAATACATGAAAAACACCAGCCTCGACAAATTCTTATTTGGTAAGCTCCTATATATCAACCTGCCCAAATTTATATACTGTTCTTTAAGTATTACCTACTTGGCATCTCCATAATATTATATATAACATGTGGATGCATTTTCAATTTCATATAATTGACTCTTCTAACAAATTTATACCAATTTCACTTTTATTCTTTCTACCATGTGTAAATATGATAACAGGTAAAATGAAAGATCCTCTTAATTGGAAGCAACGATATGATATAATTTTAGGCACTGCAAGGGGTTTGGTATATTTACACGAGGAATTTCATATTCGTATCATACATAGAGATATAAAGTCTAATAACATCCTCTTGGATGATGATCTTCAGCCTAAAATTGCTGACTTTGGGTTAGCAAGACTCTTACCTGATGACAGGTCTCATTTTAGCACGAAATTTGCAGGAACATTGTAAGTTGAAGCAATTATATTTGCATGATTTTCTATAACTTTTATTGTAGTATATGTATGCACATAAAATATATGGTTAGGTCAATAGAACACTCATATTGTATCAATAAATTGTTTTGACTTTTTTTTCCCTTTTTTGTCTATAATTAAAACGTGAATACTTTAAGAAAGAGTTTTTAGCTATGTTCCACATGACATAGTATATTATATTTGTTCCCGTCTATTTCAGATTTGTTGTCTTGAAATTGATACGGTTGTGTTTGTGTTATTTATACTATGAATTATGTTATAAATACTATATTTTTATCAGAGGATACGCGGCTCCAGAGTATGCAATAAATGGCCAATTATCTGAGAAGGTTGATATCTACAGCTATGGTATTGTAGTCCTAGAAATTATCAGTGGTCGAAAAAGTGAAGAATTGAATGTGAATGGCGTAGATGAAGGTGAATTCCTCGTTAAAAAGGTACGAAAATTCATACAAGTATATAAGTTTTTAAAAATACTATTACCTCCTGTTCTTAATATAAGAATTAGTTAATTTTTTTAGATAAATTAACTAAACCAAATAAATAAGTTACTTATAACTAAATTCAACCTATCAAGATAAATTTATATTATATACTCTTTAATCTATCCAAATTAGTCAATTAATTTTTATATTAGTTATAATTAATTGATTTATTTAGTTCTTTTAATTTTGTCTAAAAAAATTAACTATATTTTATGTTAAAGATAGGAGGGAATTCTTTTAGTAACTCAATACTACTTTTGCTTACATCTTTTCAAAGAGATGTATTTTTTTTCTTCACTGGAGAATGTAAAAGTAATAAAAACTTCTAAAATTAACCTAAGTAATTTCCTTTGCATTTCTATCCCGGTTATCTTATTTAACTTTTAATCCCAATTGTAGGCGTGGAAACTATATGAAAGAGGCATGCATCTAGAGTTGGTGGACAATACTTTAGACCCTAATGAGTATGATGAAGAAGAAGTCAAGAAAATCATAGAGATCGGTTTGCTTTGCACTCAAGCGTTAGCCGCAGTAAGACCGACAATGTCCGAAGTTGTTGTCTTGCTCCAAAACAAGGGCTTATTTAAAAACATGAGGCCAACTATGCCTTTCCTGGTTGAAACTAAATAAGGGCCCAAGGGACAGACTACACTTTTTCTTTTTTTCCCACCTAATTCACCAGAGCTTTATCCCGACTATATTTGAATCCGACCAGCGTCGCGCACCTGGCTATGGTGGGTGAGTCTCCCAACGGGAATTTTCTGCGTACGCCAAGGCTCGAACTCGAGACCTCGCTTAAGCGATACCGAGTCGCTTACCACTCGGACTAACCCCCGTTGGTGACAGAGTACACTTTTAGATTATTGTGTCTCGAACATAATTATTTTTAATAAGAGAATATTTATATTTAAAAAAATAAAATTCCCTTGAGTTCTAGACCATCAGAAAGATAATTATATTGATGTGAGGGACTTTGAGTTTTAAACCCAAAAATGGAATAAGAAAATAAAACTTTTGAGGCTTGTAGGAGCAAATGTGTGTTATGAAAGTTATAGATAAGTTGAAATAATCAGGCTGAATCGTTGATTAGTTGTTCTACCATTATTTGTAGTACTGAATATTAATGTTATAGACGAAAAGATCGATATGATTAAATTTTATTATTGGATCATGCTCTTCTCTCCCTTACTCTCTTTTACTTGTAATTGGTCACTTTGAGTAGGGGTGTCTAATATATTCTTATTCTGAATAATCTGTCCTGATGATATCGAGACAAATTTGTACTGTCCCGTAAATGATTGGGACGGGAATATTAACATGTTGGGCCACGACCCTCGAGTCGTCCTGTCCCCCTAGACTCGTCATGTCCCATCTCGACATGTTAATATTTTTTTTATAAATAACTATTTTTTTTACAAATAACTATTATTGTTTGTTTCTTTGTTTTAATCTTTAGAATGTTTTGATGTCTTTAATTCTTTTGTTTCTCTCTCTTTTTCTTGAAAGTTGTTGTAGATTTTCATATATAATAATTTTTTAAATAATTTATTATATATATATTTTTTTAAAAAAATAAAATCAGGAATTCCCGAATCCATCCCGATACCTCTCAGGATCAGAACGTATTCAGGACGGGATGGGACACGGACTCAAAATACGTCCCGTGTCCTATATCAGGACGGGCTACGGGACGGAATTGTCCCAGTTTCGAGCCGTCCCGTGCCCACCCCTAACTTCGAGCTAGCTAATCTTGGATTTATACTCAACTAACATTTACCATTTGGGATATTTTGTATCAAATGGGCATTTTTTTAAAAGTATTGTACATTAAGATTATTCAAATTCCCTAAACTCTATGGGTAATATACGCTTATTATCTCTAATTTTTATTTTTTTAAAAAGGTTATAAATTACATTCTCGGTTCTTGGTAGTTAGTAGCTTATGGTCCGATGACTCAAGTGAGTCAGTTCCATGAATCCTCTGTCTTGTGCTCTATGTGGTTTTGCCCCTACTTATATGTTGGCATATTCAATTAAATTTTAACCTATATTTAGATGTGAAAAAAATAAAAAAAATAAAAGAATAATACCAATAAAAAAACTTTTAAAATTAGCAATTTTATTTTATTATTGTAAGAAATTTGTCTTCTCAGTCCCTCTCTCCCATTTCCCCTCTATACCCTTCTCCTCTTATTAAGATCCAGGCAATCCATGGGACTAAGGCTAGAAAAGTGTGTTGTTGGTTTTTGCTTGGTTGCTATAGCTCTGACCCTGGTTTTCTTTTGTCTTTTCAATTAAAACCAATTTTATTCAAGTAAAGATGAAAAAATACATAACAGTTGGGCATCCTACGAGAATTGAGAACAGAGATCAGCAACCAAGGCAAACACTTCGCCACGGCGCAGGTAGTGGAGGGTTACTGTAATAGCCCTAAAAAAAACTAAATATATATAATAAAATGAGATGATTGATTCAGACGTTTATTGTTTTCTGTAAATTTCTTTAAAATGTAACTTTGTGGATTAGCGGCATTGAGGCTAAAAATTTATTTTTGGGGTTTCTCCCGACTTGGTAGGAGAACGGGAAGAAGCTTCGAGAGGAGGGGAGGCTCAGAACCTCATCTCCCATTCTCCCTCACCTTCTTCCGGATCCTTTCTCCGGCGATTACGACAGGAAAAAGGGGAAATAAATTTCTAAAGCTTTGGTCGAATTCTTCTCTGCTTACTGTTGCGTGCTTGTGCTTTTATCTTCCTCCTTGCTCTCTTGGCGTTGGGTGGTGGGTTGGGTGTTATACAACTTAGCTTTCTGATATTTTTCGATTTGTTGTATGTGCTTCCTTCTTCTGGGTTCTGCATCTCAGTCCTGCCTTCGTCTCTACTCTATGGCCGTGAGTGGTGTTGCGGTGAAGGTTGGAATTCCTTTTCTTTTGCTGCGGCTAATTGTTCAAAGAGAAGAGGACTTTGGGGTTTCAGTTAGTTGAAGCATCGGGGAGAAGATACACTCAAATAGGTATGTTCACAATTGTTTGTTTGATTTTATAAGACGAATAATATGTATTTTTGTGCTGTTTTTGTTCGGTTTAATTTGTCTCTGGACAGAGAATTGAGTTAGAAAGTATAGGAAATTATCCAATGATGTTTGATTATTGTTGGGCAAAGGATTTGGATAGTAAGAGGTTTGATGAGATTATTTTATCTTTGTTACACACAAGGGGTTTGTTAAAAGGCTTGAGATGATTCTATAACCAAGTGATTAGTTAATGGTGACTAAAGTTATATGGGGTAAATATAGCGTACAAACTTAAATTCATTCTCATGTTATATTATAGGAAGTAGAATTCTTTCTTCATAACTCAAGGCATTTATAGATTAAAAAAAATTAAAAGCAGAATGTAGTACTCTTGTTAGAAGAGAATTAGAAATGTAAATTGTGTTGTTGTGTTGGGCAAGAAGGTTTTAGTATAAGGTAGAGAATGAAAGGGAAGTAAGAGTTATGCTTATGTGTTTGGATTGTTGCGTGACTCCTCAACCTAAATTAGGTAATGAGATGGAATTTGGAAGCAACATAACTTTATAACGATATTGGAAAGAAGATTGTTGGAAAACTTCAACGATTAAGTTTGGTTTTTCCTACGTTAGTTCTTGTAGTGCATATAAAGTGTTTGATGAAATGTTTGAGAAAGGAACTTGTGGAATTGAATTGATGATAATTACATTTTTCATATTGAATTTTAATGGAATAAATGGTCTTGAAAGAAAACTAGTGAGAAGAAAATTAGAATGAAAATCTAGTTGTTAAATAAAAGAATTTGTTGGACAAGAAAAGGAATTTGGTCTTTACCTTAACTGTAAATTTAAGAAAAAATATGATATATCTATTAAGGCGCTGTAAATAAATGAGTTCTGAGATGAGGGTGAAAAACAAAATACACCACACCAATGTATTACTTAGACTTTTACCCGGGTTGAACTATTGTATTGAATATTTGGGGTACTATTTTACATTCTAGTATCTGGTTACCTTATTTTGATTTTCGCAAATATTCATACAAGTGATGTGCAATTTCAAGTGTGTTTCTATTTTGTGAATTACAGTGCTTGAAAGAAAAATAGAGTTACAATAGAAGTTGATGATTGATCATTCTAATTGGAATCCTGGATTGATTTCTTTCATTGATCTATATATGTATATAATGTATTTGAAAGGAAGTTTGGACATTTTGTTTTCGAATGTTTTATAAAATATATTTAAATATTTTACGAGAACATTTTTCATAAATTGAAAGAAATGATTTCCCATAAGAATTTCAACATCTTTACCAGAGGAACTAGACACAAAGCGCTTGTTACGTGCCCTTGAGTTACGCTTGTTTTCGTGGTTACGAGCCGTGCTTGGTTATTTACCTTTGCGTGTGTCCACGCTTGTTATTCGTAGCCTTCGTGTTGTGCTTGTTACTTGTGGCCTTGTGCTACGCTTGTTATTCGTGGCTTTCAAGCTGCGCTTGTTCTTCATTTTGTGTTGGTTCCTCTAATGAGAAAAGTTTTCAAAAGGAAAAAATGTTTTCATCAATGTTTCTTATTGTTCAAAAGGAATTCTTAAAGTTAACTTTATCTGAACTGAGCTTACAATTTTTATTTTTATTTTGTTTTCATTGTTGTTGAATACAAGCATGGTTATGAAAAGTTCGAAAACAAGTTTTATACATATATAAGTGATAACGTTCTTTTTTTCCTCTTTTATATTCTGAAGTCTGTATGAACGAAAATGCTTTGGTATGATTATTTATATTTTATATATTTGAATTGTTGCAGTATGACACATCTTGAGAAACTAATCATGATTCAATATTTATTTATGCACTTTTAAATTATTTTTGTAATAAATTCTATAATGAGACTCCGTTTACTTACCAAATTCTGTATTTTAGAGTGGATCACCTACAATTTGAGCAAGTGTATTAACTGTTATGGTAATTGACCTTTTAAAAATAAAGTTGATTTATTCATTTGTTGATTGATTGTTGCAAATACAGCTGAAAGGTTCAATATTTAAAGAAGTTTATGTTGAGTATTTATACAGAGGCTCATATATAAATGTCATAATTTTATGTTATAAAGGCTCATGTATAAATGTCAGAATTTTATGTTATACTGATTAAGTATATCTCTTTGATTGTAAATAGAAATTGTAAATTAAAAAGGAGCTTACGAAGTGCGGTTACCTCATATTTCATGCTGGTCATGCTTTAGCTTGTCAAGGCGTGACAGAATGGTATCAGAGCTTAGGTTACCTATGACTTTTGTAACGAGTTTTCTTCATGGGCATCTCAATTACCCTTGTCAATTTAGGCGTAATTATTAAAGGGCTTAGAAATGTCTATTCTTAACTTTGCTGTACTTTCTGACTTAGAAATGTGGTTGATCATGTTTTGTGAGAATTATAAAATAACCTAAGAGTTATATTGTTATTAGAAATTATTCAAGAATCCTTGTCTATACTTGTAGTGATACATTTAAAAGGTAATAATTCGGAAGAGCAAAAGTTGCGTTAGGTAACTATAATTTTCCATTACTTAGAGATTTTTCTTGATGTCCTCTATTTTGACATTTTGAGTTCGAGCTTGCATCAGTATTATGTTGAATGTTGTTACTTAGAGTCTGTGGATGGGGTTTGGATTTGATGGATTTTTTTTTTTTGGGGGGGGGGGGGAGGAGGAAATTTAAGAAAGCAAAGATGAGGATTGTTTTTTTTGAAAAAAACAATCCTAAATGCCGTGTATCATAATAAATATGTTCTAGATAGTAATTGAATTTGAAGAAATTGTCATGTAAGTGGAAAAGAGGAAAATTCATTTAGGCTGCATGCCTTTAATTTGTTAGGCATCACATAGCCAAGAACTTAGTAAAAGTTACAAATTAGTGAAGTGAAGCTGCATAAGTTTGGGCATAAATGATCTAATTTTGGCTTTTGCTTTTAGCCTTATATTATCTGTACTGGTTTTATCATGTTCTGGCCTTGAAGCTGTATTCGTATGCTTTGTATTGAATTGCTTATACCAATTTTTGTTGATAATCTTTGAGTTCTCTTCAGAGTGGCATAATCAACATGGTATATATAGTATCTTCTTATATGGATGTGTACAGGAAATGTTGTTAAGTAAGGATCATACAAGATGTTACCTCACATCTGCTCCTCTCCTGATCAAATGTTAAGGGAGAATGAAAGAATTGAAAAAACAAATTTATAGTAAAGGTAATGGCAAAATATAACCAACAACAAAAGTGCATCCAAATGATCTGCTGGATATTTAAGTTCCTGTTTTTGTTTATATAATAATCCTATCTTGTTTGTGTTCATCTAATAATTTTATCTTATTGCTGATAGTAGGGCATCCAAGTGAACTTCATGAAATTCATTGTTTTAATATCGTTAGATTGTTCTTCCAAGGTGATGATCTTTTTCCCTATGCCCAAAAAAAAAGGAGGTTGATAACAAGCAAAATCTATAAATGTTTTGGTAATCCTCTTGGTAGTGAAGACCACACTTCATGTTGATTCTGGAATTATGTGGTGGAATGTAAAGAAATGCACTGAGTAAAATAAAGCAAACGGAAATACGATGATTAACCTTAGTCCTCACAATTTGTGAGTTTTCTAGATGGAAAGTGAATCACTGGTCATGATTGCATTTATAGCCTTTCTTTCTATATCTTTTCTTCATAGGATAGAAGTAACTGACTATGAATATTGACAATATCCTGCATAGTGTTGGTCCAGAGCATATTTCAAGTGTAGGTCTTTTACATGGAATGTTGATAATAATGTGAGTGAAAGTTTTAATGTTTATATTGATGAGCTTAGGTATCTCCCTATAATTGAAATGATAGACGGCATTAGACTTAAATTGATGAGTAAGTGGGCAGAGAGTGAAAAGAATGTTGTGGAGGCGTAACTTTAGCTCTTAAGTGCATAGCATTATTTGAACTTAATAAGAGCTTGACTATGGGTTGTAAAGTTTTTTTCAACGGTGATGATGGATATGAGGTCACTGAAGGAGATGATAGACACACTGTCTTCATAAATAGGAAAAAATGCACTTGTAGAGGTTGGGACCTGACTAGGATCCCTTGCCAGCACGCCATATGTGCGCTATATCATGCTAATTTGGATCCAGTGTCACAAATTTTAAGGTACTACTACAAGGACACATATATTGCTAGTTATAGGATTAAGTTTCAACTTGTTAGAGGCAAAACTTTCTTGGGATTGATAGGTTCCAACCAATGGAACCACCACTTGTGTGTACAATGCCTGATAGACCTAAGAAGAAAAAGACACGGACAGAAGAAGTTGATAGGAGAAGGAAGGTTGGGAAGACAAAGCAAATGTCATAACAACAAGCACAAGAGACTGGTGAGAATGCCTCTGACTTGCCTCCACCTCAACCAGAAAAGTTGAGCAAAAGAGGTTCGGGATCAAAGTGTATAATATGTCATAAACAAGGGCACAATAGGGCAACTTGTAAATATGAGTTTGTCATTACTTTTATTACTTCATGTACTCCACCCACCATAACTAACAACATATTTCCCTTAATGCAGCGACCAGAATCGAGCAAACCGAGGACAGCAAGTAAGAAGCGTAGGACCAATCAGACTGAAAGCACTAACCTTAGTGGCACACCACAAAACAACAGTACTCAACAATTTGAGGCAACATCAAGACCCAAGGGTGGAAGAGCTTTCTATAAGACTCGAACTGAGATTCGCATGGGTGTTTGAATTAATGAGGACACAGGATGAACTATCTATAATGTATCCAATTAGTTTACTCGTACTTGTCATTTAACTTCATTTTAATTACTTCACGTTGTAACTTTATCTTTATTTTATTTTGTAGCCTGGCATGACTTCACGAGTTGTCATAAATGAGGGAACTGGAGGATGGTATATGCACAAACATGCTGATGTGGAGACTAGATTTTGCATCCCAAACGAGAGAAACATGAGGATGACAAGGAGCATGTCTACTTCAAACAACGGTGGGCCTCTGGTAGGGCAATTTGAACCTGAAGCAGGTTCAACTCCTTCTAACTTGCCATTCACACCTCCAGGACTCGTGAAGACTGGAGAGGATCACCAGCAATGACCACGTCACAACTGGTGGCAGAGAGGGACAAGACAATGATTGCTTCAACCAGTCTTACTAAGTTGACAACTCTAAGGGGAAGGGAATAGTTGGCATGTTAGCCATTTAGGGAAGGGGATTGTACATCTAGACCCTTATGATTGTAGTTTATCTTTATCTTTTGGCCTTGAGTATTTATGGACAACTTAGTTGCAGATGGATTGATGTACTCGTTAACTCATATGGTCTATTTTATGTGATGCCATGTTTTGTTTCAGACTATATGGCTTATTGGCATATTTTGCGCGTTATTAAAGTGTCTTTTGTAATGGACAATTTGGTTGCAGTATATGCATTCTTTCGTAATGGAAATTTCAAACATTATGTACTTACAACTTAAGTTACAATTATTGAATAAAAAACTCAAACCTTATCAACCACTAAACACTCTTGTCCATCATTTAACCCAACATAAAAAAAATACTCGTAATCAACAATGCCATGAATGCAAGCCTCACTCTTCTTCATCTGCATATATATCTCACCAATATCTGGTTCCACATCACCAAATTCTCTAAGCCTCGTATTCTTGTCGTGCAACCTGTCTACATGCCCAAGCAACTAATTGATAACCTCTGTCGACCTCTCACCCATTTCTTCATCATGCCATTCGAAAAACCCACATCCTCCCTATACATGAAAAAACCTCTTTCATTCCAGATTCCAGAAGCACAAGAACAATAATAAACAAATAAAGCATATCAAATTGGAGGAAAATTTTATGACACACACTTGTTAGTAATTTCGGCAACTATAGAATCTTCTCCCAGGTTTAATCTCAGTCCACAACGTACAAAGAGGGGCCAACGCACCATAGTGACATAGCCCAGTCGGACTATCGTTTGAACCTCGTGATCACAAGGTTGCACAAGTGCGACCCTCCTCCTTCACTGTCGTCGAAGACGCTGTTGAATCACCCATGAGTTCTGTTCTGCTTCGTCGCCGAACCCTCCCTCATTCGTGTAAATGCTTCACAGATGAATTTGGAGTGATTTTAATGAACTAATTTATTGATTTCCACCTAACAGAGCATAGCGAATGCCCTATGTAATGTGGCTTCTGACGTGGCGTCTTGTCCAACGTGGCACACCTCTGTTTGGGTCTCCTTCCACTGAGGTCGACATTGCTACTGTTTTTAGAATTCTTTTCTTGTTTTTGGTAAAAAAAATTTTGGAAGGGGTTGAGTCCCCCACGATCTAAGAACAGGGTAAAATCTCCCTTCCTCCTGAGTGATATCAATGTCGAGCAGGGCGAACCGTCGATTACCTTCAAGCGTAAACCTAAGCACCTAGGAGCTAGAATACCTCCTCAAACGCAATAACTAGAATCATAATAAAGTGAAACTCTCTAAAAATCGAATATAAATACGTTTCAAATAGTCGTATGTCTCTCCCTTCCCCCAATTAAATCTACGTACGATGAGTCTATTTTTAGAATTCTAACGTGACATCGAAGCTACAAAAACTTTCAAGATGGCATAGTTCCTTCGAATAGACTTCCAGGCCAAAAAAGAAATTAAATATTATTCCCCTACTAATTTTCCTTCCTCCCAGTTTTAAATATGGACAAACAAAAAATTATTAATTAAATTTTAAAATCTTAAATAAAAAATTATTATAAAAATATGTTATTATTTGTGTAATCAATAGCTTATAAAATCTAATAAATAAACAGACTTAAATTTTAAAAAGTATTTTTTTTAGAGGTTTTCCTTTAAATATTTTTTCTCCATTCAAACAAGTCCAAACATTACCCAGTAAAATATTTATGTTCCAATGTGTATAATAAATTCTCTGCAGAACCACATAAGGTAAATATATTTATGGAATAATGAAATTTGGTACGCATCATACAAAAAAAACAAACTGAAACATTTTATGGAATAATGTTTAATACGAATGAAATGAAAAAAATAGAAATTAAATAAAAGACATAAATGAACTAAAAAAACTGTTAGTTGAGAAAATAAGTGCCCTATGGAATATAATAAAAGTTCAAATTTCGAAAAACAAATTTATTATGAGAGATGAAAATTATTTGCGCTTTAAGCCTAGAAAAGATATGGATACCTTTGATTATATTAAAAAAATAGTTAAAGTGTAAATTTACCCTGTAAATTTCCACTCATTAGTGCTAGATATTAAAAAAAATTTATTGTAATAATGTTGTCCTCAAAATTTTCAAATAGTAGAAATATCGCCATAACCTTTAGCTAAAATTAAGTTTCACTGTTAGTTGATTAATATACTTGACGCGCGACATGCCATGTGACATCCATGTCATCTTTTTATTTTAGGTTAATGTGCAAGTTTGCTTTAGAAGTTTTCACCTAGGAGCGTTAGAAAAAAAAAAAGAAAAAGCATCACTCCATGTTTCGTTGTTATTAGAGTATCACTATGTAACAATATCTAAAAATAATATATGATAGTCTCATATATTATTTTTTTTATAAGTTAACATATGCCTGGAGTTATTCTTAAAATTAATCTCGGCATTTACGCTTTTCAATAATTTTCGTAAGTCCTTTTGTATATGTTATATTTTATACTTTTTGTTGCTTGCTTTATGCCCAAAAAATGTACCAAATTAAAGTATAATGATACTGTGCTAATGGCATAGTTAGCTTTGAGCAATGTATTTTTATAATTTTTTTATTTATAAATTTAACTTTTAAAGAAAATAAAGTGGATAACATATAGACTGTTAGTTTAATATATTTGATTAGTCTAGATATTGGTCGGAGCAACGTTGAACAAAAAAAAATCCAGATACTTAGTGTTCCTTAGTAAAAGTTTTTGAGATAAATTTGTAACTTAACTCAAACTAAAAGATGATATTGATGTCACGTGACATATCATATCAGTAAATTGGTCAACTAATAGTTAAACTTAATTTTAGTTAACAATTATAATGACATTGCTATGATTTAAAAATTTTTAGGGATAATATTATGGGAAAAAGACAAGAAACAACCATGTGAATTTAGAAAAGACAATTTGGGCATCTGAATATCTAAAAGGACAGATTGGGCAGGAGGCCCAATCTGTCATTTGTAAATTTGGATGAAAAGACCAAGAGGCCCCTGGAAGCATTTGAAGAAAACAATAGAGAATGAAACTCAGAGCAGAATGAAGTGGGAGAATGAAGCAGGAGATTAGGTTTCAGCTCTCATCAAACATTGCTCTGAAAATGGAATTCCAGCCGACGTTTGCACGGGTACTAGCTGTCGTTTCAAATACTCTGTCACCAAAATTAAATTTCACCCTGTCCGAACAAATCCCCATGATTGGGTTTGCTCAAGAAAATAAACAAAGCCAGAACAAAAAAGAAGCAATCCAATTAGAGTTGTCAGGAAACAAATTTCCAAAAAACAAAGGATGTGAAGGAATGATTGATCCTAGAAAAATAGCAGAAAAATATGGGAAAGTTGGATTAAAGCAAATTAGTGGAAGAAACAAGTAATATAAAATGAATTAGGCAGGGGATCAAAATATGGAGAATGAAGGAAGATTTTAAATTTGAGAGATTTGGTGAAGAGGGGAGAGAGATGTTGGGTTTCAGAAACTGAAGAATTGACACAATTTGATGACTAACCATCTTCTCCCTCTGAAATACTCTGCTTTTCTACGTCATTGTTAAAGTTACAAATCCCATTGTTAAAGCTGCAAATCCCATTACAGGAGTTGTAAATTCTATTAGTAATAGGTTACAATTTCAGTTGTAAACGTCATTGCAGAAGTTGCAAATGCCATCACAAGAGTTGCAAATCTCATTAGCAATAAGTTGTAATTTTAGTCTTTCCTGGGATTGGTCCCCTTCTTTTTATTGCACTCAATTTTAGACTTTAATTTATTTTGGTTTTTTATGAAAAAGAGGGAAAGGAGAAAATAAGAAGAAAAGTATATGAACAACTCATTAGTAATAGCTCACCTGAATACTTGGCAGCTTCTGCTCGTTGCACAACCACTCTAAGAGTCTTTGCATAAATCATTTTTGGCATTTGCCGCTTGCTAGATGATATTTCCAGCGAAGTATATTGAATTAGCAAAAAAATTAGAAAAGGATATGTTTCAGCTACTGCTAAAAATGAAGAATAAATGTAGTGTCACTTATAGAACTTTCGTGTTGGCTTTAATAAACTATTGTGTCCAGCACTATCTAAAGTTGATAAAAGAAAATTGTCTTACAGTGAGGAATTTCATCAGGTCTAAGCTTTGTAGTACTCAGTCCAAGAAATTTGCAGAAGTTAAATGATCGTTCTCCTTCTAACCAAGTATTCAACAACTTGATCCCTTCCTGATAAAGTATATTAACTCAGCACACATTAGAATCAAATTCGGGTCATGATCATTACAGAATATAATATACCCTAAAAAGTCTAACCTAGGAGTAAATAAAGATCATCTGGTTATCTAAACCTAAATGGTGTATTGAATGGCATGCATTTTAACATAAGTTTTGCAAGGGATGACAAGTATAAGTGGCTTATACTCAGATTTCAGGTACCCAATATTGTTTGCATATAACCATCTGTAATTTGAAAATAGACCCTGACACCATGGGGACATGTTTGCATATGTAATTTGAAGTATTAGTGTATAATACATTTGCACATGCCCATTCTACTTTCTGCAAGTTCCCATCCTTCATATTTTTGTTATTAAAAATAACTATATTAATTGCCTGCTGATAGCAATAGCTACTGGGTTTGGCTTTCCATCTTAGAAAAACTGTGGCTTGTGTTTTCCTTTTTACTAAATATCATTGCTATTTCCTAGTCAGCAGGCCAAATCACCACACTTGGTGCTACAGCTGTAATCTAAAAAAATTTGAGACATCTTAATGTGACTATAACTTTTATTTGGTACAGCAGAGGTATTCACATTTATAGGGCAGCTCGAGTTCTTATACGATCAATCTCTGGATACGATGGGGAGTTTATGCAGTGCCCTGTCATTACTAACTACTTCCTTGGGAAATTACCTGACCTCCTTCATTATTACAATAATATATTACTTAACAATACAAAGAGGACAACCTAGATGGATTCCTGACAACTTGAACGAGGATCATCTCCATTACTTCTTCTGTCTTATTGCTGGAATTAGTCTCTTAAATCTTTTTTACTTAGTCTGTGCCACATGGTACAACCAAAAGAAGGCCTTTTGAGATTTATGTCATTTGTATTGTACAGAAATCTTGTTATATATATGTTAATCAAGATATGGCATATTAGGATTGGGTGTATTTTTGAATTCTGGTAAGTTTCTGTGATAGTTGTATGATTGGTGTGTTTGTGAATTCAAGATGAATGCTCAGCAATTATGTTGAAGCTTCAGCAGTTGCTTGTTGATAAGTAAATATTGTAGATAGTATATTATGTAGGTCTTCCATTTGATATAAGGTTAATTCGAGAAGAACATTCACAAAAATACTTGACTTAAACCATATTTTGCTAATGGGATTTACAACTCCTATAATGGGATTTGCAACTTCAACAATGGGATTTACAACTTCAATAATGGTATTTATAACTGAAATTGCAACATATTGCTAATAGGATTTGCAACTCGTCTAACGGGATTTGCAACTTCAACAATGAAATTTGCAACTACTGCAATGACATTTACAACTAAAATTGTAATATATTGTTAATGGGATTTGCAACTCCTGTAATAATATTTGCAACTCGTTTAATGAGATTTGCAATTTAAACAATGGGATTTGCAACTACTGCAATAACATTTACAATTGAAATTTTAACCTATTGCTAATGGGATTTACAACACCTGTAATGGTATTTACAACTCGTCTAATGGTATTTGCAACTTGAACAATAGGGTTTGCAACTCCTGCAATGATATTTACAACTGAAATTGCAATATATTGCTAATGAGATTTGCAACTCCTATAGAAAGAGTAACCTCAGTTAAGTGGTCAATGTTATGAATGACCTCACTATGAGATTTGTAACTCCTGCAATATTCATATGTAATGTAATTGCTGTCATGGGCATGATTATTTTTTGTGAGTGACCTCAGTTAAGTGGTCAATGTCATGAATGAAATTGTACAGTTCATTATGACTATATATTACAAATCCCATTAGAGATGTTGACAATACCATTGTGAAAGTTGTAAATCTTATAGTGAAAGTTGCAAATCCCATTGGAGAACTTGCAAATATCCTTGTACAATTAGTTCCAACAAACGTTGTGGAAGTTGCAAATACCATTGGGGAAGTTGTAAATCCCATTGTGAAAGTTGAAAATCTCATAGTGAAAGTTGCAAATCCCATTGAAGAACTTGCAAATACCCTTGTGCAATTAGTTCCAACAAACGTTGTGGAAGTTGCAAACACTATTGTGGAAGTTCCAAATCCCATTAGAGAACTTGCAAATACCCTTGGGGAACTTGCAAACACCCTTGTGCAAGTCGTTGCAAACACCATTGGCTAAGGTGGACAGCTCAATGCGATAGCTGAGGGAAATTATGTATATAGTGATTATAAATTTAGTCATAGTCATTACAAAGGTTAACACTACAAATGTCGTACAGGAAAATATGTTTGCCTAATATCACCAGTTGGTCACTGGTTTAACTTCCCACAAATGAAGCATTATCAAACTTAACATTACAAACATTTAAACATCATTTGGTCATCATTGCACTCTTGCTTTCTGGAAGAAAGTTTAACGCAAATTCTCGACTTAAGTTAAGCTCGTGATTAACTAGCCACCACAGTATGTTTTGTCTAAACTCTACAACGTGTTCATCATCATAGTCAAGTGTGACATTAGGCTCCCATTTAGTCAACCAAATCAGCCAAAAATTCACAAATTCTCAAACTACAGATACACAGAACTAACGTACGTCAACAAAACTGATTGATGAGTCTTTCATTTTCTAAATCATTAGATGATATAGAAGACCTGTTTGAGAAAGTTCACTAGCTTATTCACTTCAAACTTCTATTGAATTAGTTCTCCTTCATTTTGAGTCAGCTTAAGTGCTAAAGCTTCCACCTACACATAATCGATTTTCCATACATTTCCATCCTCCAGTCAGCGAATGTTTTGAATTCTGAACAGAGCAATGTAGTCAATATAATGCAACATCAAACTACCAAAATTGTGTTTAGAAGAGTAAATATTATGTTTTATAAAAAAGATGATAGCAAATACAAACTACCAAAATTGTTCCTACATTCATTTGCCTAATCTAAAGTCTAAACGAAGGTTTGCACTATCTTGCAAAGGGATATGTGCTTCCAACAGCAAGTTAGCAAAAACTACTCAAATATTGAAGTGAAAGAAAGGACCTTGACACAATCCTGTATCTGAAGTTTAAAAAAGTATATTCTATGCCTATTCAAGTGCTACTAAACAGAGATATTAATTTGCAAGGTCAAAAGCATCCAATATCAAAAAGAAAGAGTGAATATCTAATGGACAAAACTTAGGTCCATTTATTTACATCCATTAATTCCAATTCTCCAATCAAATCTTAGCATATGGATTTTGTTTTAATAATTAAAACTCACATTGATAAAATTTTAAAATTTTGTTAAACCGTAGTTAATAATAAAAATCACATACGGAAATATTTGATTAGAGAATTGATCCAATAGATTTAAGCAAATGGACCTAAGTTTTGCCCATATCTAATAACCATGAAACATTCCCCAATTATCAGACACCGATGACACATTTACTTATACGAAATAAAAGCTCTTTGATGAAGAACTCACTCCATTGTAGTGATGCACACCCACTTTAGCAAGCATTGCATAATACTCTATCTCTGATTTCCTTAAAGGTGGGCAATTGTTGGCAATTATAATCAGTTTCCTGCAAAGAAGAGACAAAAATTTATCAAATTTCTAATTCTACACTGTTAGTAAATTCCATATTAATCTAGACAAGACCAAAACACTAAAGATAACAGTTGTACCTTAGAGATTTACCAACTAGAATTTTATTTAAATTATCTTTTCAAAGTTATCAAGGAAATCAAGTCTATTCAAATGCACAAGAAAAAAATATTCCATATCACTTTAAAAATCAGCTACATTAGAATTTTTTTAATGTAAAAAACTAGAAAGAGGTTTTCATTCATCAAAAGAACTACATGAGGTTATGAGAGTTACCTATCAACCTTTCATCATTCCCCACTTCCTTACAACAAGGTTGGGATGATCAAAGAAGTAATTTCACGAGTAAACCTAGCTAAAGAGCTAGAACAAGGGTTGGTTTCTCTAAAGATAAAATTCACAGGCAACTGCCAATTTCTAGCTAACAAGACTAAGCAGTAACATTAGAAATTTGACTAATGCAACATGGAATTCCTTTAAACCAGGATCTCCAAATCCCCCAAAAAGCTAAAAATCTTAGTTTACACACGGAACAATATTTAAAACCCCAATGCTACATATATCCAAATTAGAACTGATAATATTCAAGATATTTCTCAAACAAACCCATGACTTTAAAGGAACTCATGAAGCGGAAGAAAGGTAGTCAGCGATAGAATCAAGACACCCTATAATACAACAATAACTTTAGAGTTCCTAAGGGATTTTAGAACTATTTTATAACCCAAAGTATATTTCCCACTCTTCATGACCAGAGCGAGTCTGTTGTTGATACTCTCATGGGTCTTTTTCTGTTAAAGTTAAATCATAGAAAACAATTACCTCCAGGTCAAATCAAAATTAAAAGAACAAAATACATGAAAATGAAATGGCAAAGCTAATGCAAGAATAAATCAATAGCACTCTATGTGCTTTTTTATATACCTAACATGCAAAGGCGTGGCAGAGAGAGAGCTTACAGTTTTCTTGGCGACAACCATGGTGGAGGTTTGCTTGGATGGTGCTGGAATAAGGTCTGAGAATCTTCATTTAGTTATGACAGTCTCAAGCTTCGGGGGAGTTATGCGTTTTCCAGAATGAACTCCCCCACCTTTTCTTCATTTAGTCCAGGGGTAATTTGGTATTTGTATACAAATTTGTAAATGACAGATTGAGCCTCCTGCCCAATCTGTCCTTTTAAATATTCAGATGCCCAAATTGTCATTCTAAAATTGAAATAGGCTTTTTTTGTCTTTTTCCCTAATATTATTTCTAAAATTTTTTTTAATACCCATAGCTCTGAATAAAAACTTTCAAGATGCTAAAGTAAAAGGACATAAATGACCCTTAAATAAATATTTGAATAGTCTATATAGCCGGTATCCATTTGGAGGCCGTTGACTCTGCACTGGCTTTTATTTAACCGGCATCTCACATCCTAGTTACCTATCATGTTGGTCTCAGGATAGCGAAGTCTTGTTTCTTCACGTTTTTCTTTGAAAATAAGGGCACTATTGTTATATTCATTTTTATTACGTATAATAAAAATGATTTAAATTAACTTAATTAATTTTTTTAAAAAATTATTCCATATAAGCATACTCGCTGATTTTATTGATTTTAGTTTTTCTTTCTATATTTAAAATATTTTTAATTAAAAATATAAAGCAAAATTATGCATAACTCCCCTCAACTTCATCTTATGTATAGATAATTAACCTCTTTAAATTTTAAAACTTTGCAATGAATCCCTCTAAATTTTTACTTTAATATAGATAACTTCCCTATTAATAGTTTTATTCATTAATTATCTACATTTATCTTAAAATTTATGGAGATTATAAGTATACACACAAAAATATAATTTAAAAAAAATATATAATTGGTGGTTGAGATTTATCTATACAGTTGTATTGAATGTTTAGGTGGATTTGTTAGTAAATTTTAGTGATTAATGGAATTATTTGTATATGATTTAAAGTTAAATAAAGTTTTGTATAATTTAATCAAAATATAAATTACATGATATTTCAAGAAAACTTGGTGATAATATTTTTTTTTTTTGGTTGCCCACCCGGTTCACCGGAGCTTTGCCTTGACTACATCCGGATCCGACCCGCGTCGCGCACTTGGCTATGGTGGGTGAGTTTCCCAACGGAGATTTTCTGCGTACGCCAAGGCTCGAACTCGAGACCTCGTTTAAGCGATACCGAGCCGCTTACCACTCGGACCAACCCCCGTTGGTTGGTGATAATATTTTTAATTTATAACCTATATGCTCTTTTGCCCCTGGCTTTTAATTGTGGGCTGAAATTAAAGTTAGGGACTTTTCTCTCTCTCAGACATTATTGAAAATGTCCAAGTCTTATTGCCAATTTTGAAAACCCAGTTTTGGCTTAAGTTCCAACCAAGTGAGAGCTGGCATCGTGCCATAAAATCTATACGCGTGGCGGTCACAACTTTCAAAAATTGCATGGTCAACACCTCACAAATTGCTGTTTCATCCTTCAAGAATATTTAAATGAAGAAATATGTTGAGAAAGAAACAGTTCCATCCCCCTTATATTAAGCCACAGAAATTTTTGGAACCTGTCTCCACAAAAACGATGCTTCCACGACCTAATCTTCATCCCTTCTTCTTCTTCTTCTTCTTCTTCATATTCTGCTGGACTCTTAACGGCGTCGTTTCAGAGCCACAGACCAAGCTTCTGCACAGTGGGTGCAGCCCCTTCTATGAATATGTGTTGTCCAACTTCTCCAAGTTCAACGAAAACATCAACGCAACGTTTACAGACATCAGAGAGCAGATCGTTACTCAGAACATGTACTTCGCCACGGCGCAGCAAGGCGGCGGAGATAACCCAGTTTCCACTCTTTTTCAATGCAGAAATTACCTCTCCATACCTGACTGCGTCGCCTGCTTTGACGTCGCCTCTGTTCAAATCCGCAACTGCTCCACCGGGGCTCACGGTGCCCGTGTTGTCTACGACGGTTGCTTCCTCAGGTACACGATCCTCCTTTCTCTCAAAACGCAGAGCTAGGTGAAAAAAAATCGTCTTCCCCCTTAAATTTATAATTTGTTTAAACAGTTGTTCCTATTTATTGGATAGGGTAAGAGATTTTTTACGGGATAACTTAATGCAAATTATTAGAAAGAGTATTTAGGAAACCAATACTCCTTTTGATATACCACCTCCCGTCCTATTTATAACTTTCAAATAATTAATTTATATTAATTAAAAAATTAGTTAAAAATAATAAATATATAAGATATGTATTTTTTTTACAATTATGCCTTTATTTATAAAAAGATAAGTGAGAGAGAATGATTGGAAAAAAGATAAAAAATAATTGGTGGAAAAAAGAGATAAAAAAAACATATCATTAATTAGAGGTACAATTAAAAAAATATAATAAATGTATAAACATACCCAAAATGAAGTTTATAAAAAGGACCACATCCATTCTTAAATTTGAAGCTTTTAAGTAGGCCGGAGGGAGTGCGACTTTATTTTTGTATGTAAGTCATTTGTAGAGTAATTAATAATATTTTTTTAATTTTACTCCTATTAAATTTAAGATATTTATAGAGTAATTAATGACTTTTTTAATATTTTTTCTTTAATAAAGATAAATATAAAAAAATTATTAATTTAATATATTTTTTGTTACGTGAGTATGTGATACAAGTCTCTCATATATAGAATTAGAAAAGTACATAATTTTTTAATAAATAATTTTTCAGTCATTGTAATTACCAAATTTGGAAAATTTTAGATTAAAACATTATGCATTATGGTGTGAAGTGCCTAAACAACATTCTTAAAGAGCAAATAACCAAAACTATTGCTCACTACATAAAAAAATTTCTATTAATAAAAGATATAAATCCTTTAGAAAATAAAAAATACGAATAAAATGGACGTTGGTATGTGCTCTAATAATGAATTATTGATTCCTATATTTAGTACTAAAACTAACGCCACTAAGTCCAAGTTTGACTTTACTGTTGGAATAGTTTAGCTCTAAAATATTTATTGCGCCGTGAGGTTTCGGACAGTGATTTTCTTTTGGTTCTGCTTGGTCTGTATTTGGATTGATAATTAAACAAGAGAAACATTGGAGTAAGGAAATTTTAATTAATTAACTTTAATTTCTTTCTTATATAATAACTCTTTACAATACCATTAATAAGGTCATTTGTGAAAAGAATAATTTAATATTATTAACTTTTTGTAAGAAGACTTATATTTAGAATAAAAAAATTTTCTTTATAAAGTGGCCAGAGTACGTGGTGTGATTAATTAGCGTATATGATAATATAAAATTAAAGTTTAATAATAATAAATTTGATTAATTAAATTTGAATTTAAAAAAATTATTTACATATTTTTTTAGAGTGGACAACATTACACATAGATTGAATAGTTTAAGACAACTAAAATTTTAATGTTAAAAAAAAAAAAGCACAAGGAGCAGATTAAAGACAACCAAAGAAAACAAATAAAGGAAAAACTATTATTATATTTCCTACTTAGAGGAGGTCTATTCTATCTATATTATTTATGCTTCCCACCATAGGCAGGAGCATATTGAAGCCCCTGAATATTGAAATTGGAATTGGAAAAATGATTTGGTATACTTTGTGGCATGTTAAGGTATGAGACCAGTGCTTTCTTTGACCAAACGACAGCGTCGTTTAATACCGCATCATGTGGTGGAAATCAGACTAGAGGAGACGCCTCTACATTCACTTCATCTGCGCTACAACTGCTAACGAATCTCCAAACGACAACACCTCAAAAGAGTGGTTCTTCCGCAGCCATGAAGACGCAAGTGCCTAATAATAATGGTCCAATAGCTATATATGCCTTTGCTCAATGTATTCAAACTATCTCACAGAGTGGGTGCTCCAGTTGCTTAAACGCTGCGGTTAGCAATATGCCAACTTGTCTTCCCAATTCAGATGGTACGGCTTTTGCTGATGGGTGTTTCATGAGATACTCCACAACTTCATTTTTTCCTGATAACCAGACCATCGATATCACACCCTTGAAAAAACAAGGTACAGTTCATTTAAAGGTTTAAATTGAGTTAAGGTTGAATTTTGCCACATAAATTTTTATGTAGGAGATATAGGTATTTAGAAAATTTTCTTGGATCAATGTATCATCTAAGACGTATTAAAAAAAGAGCAATGGTTCTTCTAGCCGATAAAAATATAAACGGTCAAAATTAATTAATAGTTATGCTGATTTTATTCTGTTTTAACACTTCTAAAGCAATATTAATTCAATGAAAACTTTTGGATACCTACATGTCATATGCGGAAATATTTTAAATAAAATTGAACCTCAACCCTTTTTAATTTAACGCAGACACTATATATATAAATTCAATCTGCTTATCTATAAAAGTAAATCTCTTGCTTATATAGAATAGACATGGAAATAGGAAAGAAAATGTCTCAGTATACCTGTTTAATTAACAGGAAATGTTAACTCACTTGGAAATTTAAGCTATATTTTTTACTATATATGCAGGTTCAAGCAAAAATGGGTACATTATTGGTGGGATTGTTGGAGGTGCAGTAGCTTTTCTTTTGATCCTCTTTGCATTATTTGCCTGGATCAGACGACCAAAAACAGTTAAGAGAGTTCCAAGAGGTATATTACTTGGAAAGTCTTCAACATTTAATGATATAAAGAGATGCGATGGTTTTCAAAATATAGACTTTTATCTCTATCATGCGATCAATTCCTAACTAGTTTTTTTATATAAAAAAATTACAAATATACCTTGACTAATGTTCTCCTAATTAAACAGGAGAGATAATTGGAGCCAGCAAGTTAGACAGACCAGTTACTTATAGTTATAAGGATTTGAAGTTTGCAACCAAGAATTTTAGTGAAGAAAATAAACTAGGAGAAGGAGGCTTTGGTGTTGTATATAAGGTAACTTTATTTTGATTTTCAGCATATTTAATTTATATATTCAAAAAACACTGTCACTGCTAAAAAAAATATATATATATATATATATTACGGCGGTTAAAAAGGACTTTTCACAACAGTTTTAGAAATGACGTCAATACTAGTGTCGTAATAAGTTGAAGGATTTTACGGTAGTTTTATAACCGCTGTGAAAAGTGACTTTGGTTGTACTATTAACCAC
The DNA here is from genome assembly GCA_037074615.1 of Leucaena leucocephala. NCBI lineage: Eukaryota > Viridiplantae > Streptophyta > Magnoliopsida > Fabales > Fabaceae > Leucaena > Leucaena leucocephala. The sequence goes on from CM073541.1 coordinate 15,186,816, forward strand.
CATTATAAGTCACTAAGCCGACAACTACTGTTAGCCTCTATGGCTATCCTTGTCAAAAGTATTAGACCAAATATAAAGAAGAAGTCAAATATATGGTGGAAAAGTTAAAGATCAAGAAGCTTTTGCTATTTAAGCTCTTCGAGCTCCTTCTGATAAGGTTCATACGACACTACCCACTAACATCTACCACGACTATGTCATTGAGTGTATCAAACTAGATCTGGAGAAGAAGTCGAAGATCTGGTAGAAAAGTTAAAGATTCAGAAGCTTCTCCTAATAAGATGGCGAAGAGATTTCAAGGAGTGTAGAGTTGAAGGAGTGAAGAGAAAAATGACAAAATAAAAGAAAACTTACAAAATGGCTACAACTAGTACGATGGCTATAAAGTGGGTGGTGACACCGGAAACAGGAGGAAATTACTGATTTTTAGTTGTCGTTGAGGTTTGGATTGAGATAGGGTAAAGTAACTATAAAATTGTGAAATTGTTCGTCGCAATAAACTTATAAAATTTTAAAAATATTGAACGACGATTTTTTTTTAAAACTACAGTAAAATTTTACTTTTAACTGTATTTTATAACAAAGCACTGCAAAAAGAACTTTTAATGGCGATTTTTAACAACCGCGATTAAAACAACTTTTTATAGTGCCTTTTTTTTTTTTAAAAATCACAATTAAAAGTGAACTTTTACGATAAAGTAATAAAATTTTAAAAATATATAATGGCTATTTTTTAAAAAAGCATTATGAAAAGAATTTTTAACGACATTTTTTTAAATAAATATCGTTAAAAGTAAATTTTTATCAGTTTAATTATAAAGTTGCTACCTCCTTTTTTATGGCATTTTGCTATACTTTTTAGTAGTGTTTCATGATCAAAATGCTTATATAATAATGTTGATTAGGGTGCTCTGAAAAATGGGAAAGTAGTTGCAATCAAGAAATTAAATGCTCGCCAATTCACAAAGGTGGAGGAAGAATTTGAAAGTGAAGTGAAGCTGATAAGTAATGTTCATCATCTGAATCTTGTTCGACTTCTGGGATGTTGCAGTCAAGGGCACAACAGAATTCTTGTTTATGAATATATGAAAAATAATAGTCTTGACAAGTTCTTATTTGGTAAGCTCCTTTCAACCCTTTAATTTGAGGATGACTTTTATGTATGCCCCTGCCTTTTAATCATACCCCTTCAATTTAACTTGTTTAAACTTGGAAAATAGGTAAAAAGAAGGGTTCTCTCAATTGGAAGCAACGTTACAACATAATTTTAGGAACAATAAAAGGGTTGGCTTATCTACATGAGGAATTTCATGTTTGTATTATTCATAGAGATATAAAGAGTAATAACATACTCTTAGATGGTAATCTACAACCTAAAATTGCTGATTTTGGGTTGGCAAGACTTTTGCCCGAGGAGAAATCTCATCTCAGCACAAAATTTGCAGGAACATTGTAAGTTGACCTAATATTTGCTTAATTTTCTAAACTTCTATTATAGTATATCGATTATTGGAGATACAATGGAACACTCCTATTACTCCTCTAAATAGTTTTAACCTTTTGTATTTTTTTTCCATATAACATGAATACTTCCTGAAAGCATTTGTATTGATGTGGGACATGATGCAATCCTTTTATGTTGCGAATCTCTATTTCATACGTTTGTAGTTTCTTAATATTTAAAAAGCGATCGCTCATGTAAATGGTTTCTGAATATTTATATGTTTTGAAAATGCTATGACAATTGTAATTAAATATTGTGCATTTTTCAGAGGATACACGGCACCTGAGTATATTCTTCATGGTCAATTATCAGAGAAAGCTGATATCTATAGTTATGGTGTTATAGTCTTAGAAATCATCAGTGGTCGGCAAAGTAAAGAATTAACCACGGATGGCAATGCTGAGGGTGAATTCCTCCTTCAAAAGGTGAGAAAACTCACAAATATTTTCTAAAAGGCTTTTTTATTAGTAAATTTAAATTCAAGGCCATCTTAAACAACTTAGTTTAACTCTCTTTTGGTAAAGCTATTAACATTAATGGAGAAAACATTAACATTTGCCTTGCATTACCTGTTATACCCCTTCTTACTCCATTCCACCTTAATTATCAATTGTTAGGCTTGGAAATTATATGAGAAAGGCATGCACCTTGAGTTGGTGGACAAAACCTTAGACCCAAAAGAGTACGAGGAAGAAGAAGTGAAGAAAATCATAGAGATTGGTTTGCTTTGCACGCAAGCATCTGCTGAAGTTAGGCCAATGATGTCTGAAATAGTTGTTTTGCTCCAAAATAAGGAATTGTTAAATATGAAGCCCACTATGCCTATGTTGATTGAAACTAATTAAAGGTATATGGAAATATTTTCTTTTTTTATATTATTTACTAAATCATATTATCATATATCAAATTTTGAGATTCGTGTTAAAAATATTTTCTTTGTTGGTATGTATATACAAAGAATCTCTTAAAATATTTCTCTAATCCCCTTTTATTATTAGTCACATTATAAATTTGTTAGAGCTTAAATATTTTTTCATATCTGCCCTGTCTTGCAAACAATGATATAGGAGTAGTATGAACTTGTATTAGAGAACTTAAGACCAACCATGCCTCTCTTGGTTGAAACTAATTAAAAGCTCATGGGAGACATCTTTACCTCTTTCGCTTCCTCTAAGTCCAATGCTTTGACCATGTTAGTGAAATTATTAATATTACCTTTATTAATTATACTAAACTCTAATACCATACTCCCTCTAATTCTAATTATAAGAGTTAATTGATTTTTTTAATAGATTAAAGAAGTAAAATAAATCAGTTAATAAATTTTAAAATACTAAATGTAAATTTAAAATACTAAATTACCCTTAAAAATTTTCACATTCCCAGGGGAAAAAAAACTACGTTCCTAAATTAGCGCTACCATCTTCTTCCCGGTTATTGCCACTTCACCGTTTCCACATGGAAAATCTCAGAAGGAAGAAGGGCCCTGCCCTTTTTTGTCATCTTCAATTAATCCCTCCCCTTTTCTCTACCCATTCTCCGACCTTTTCCCTCTCTGCCTTTTAACTTTGAAGACTTTTGTTTACAAGCTTCGTAAAGTGATGCTCAATAAGAGTGGGGCGCCAATAACCTTTGCAAAAACACAATAATGGTGGCCCTTACTACGCGTGCTCTTGCAGTCAACAAAGATTGCTCTCTTGTCAGGAACTTATTTGTATTAAATGAAATTAGGGACCTAATTTGTATTGAACTTTTTTACTTGGAACCAGTGAGTTACTTTTCCCGTTTAGCAAGTCATCATCTAAATTTTGTTACTTGACATTTAAAAAAAAATTGAATCTAAAATAATTCATACTTATGTATATATAAATTTCAATTGAACAAAATACTTTAAATTTTTTAATAAAATACTTTTAACATAAGAATTTCCAATTTTTGATTGGGGCTAACACATATACAAGTTTATTTTTATATATAAATTACTTGTAAGAGAAAAGTTCAATCTTAAATATAAGTCACTTGTAAGGTGATTAATAATTTTTTTTTAATTTTATCCTTATTGAATATAAAAAAGTTGTCGGGTAATTAATGAAACTTTTTAATACCCCTATGTTAATAAGGAAAAATATAAAAAATGTTATCAATTTAATTAATGCATTTCTTAATATGTGAGAATAAAGTATAAGTAACTTACATATAGTAACCCAATGATACTTTTTTTTAGTGTCATTATGTATCAAATGCTTGTAATAAATTTGTGGTCTGGGTGATATTTCTTTAAAATTGTATTTAATTTGCAGAAAAAGAATAGAATTGCATAATTTCTTATTAAAATTATGTTAATCCATTGAATATTTGGATAATCCTTTACCACCCACTCTTGCTATATATTGGAAGGGTCACATCTTAAATATAAGTCACTTGGATGGGTCATATCTAATTCAATTTCATTCATAAGATGTATATTCTAAAACAAAAATAATTTTATAACCATCAGTTTTAAAAAATTATCATTCAAAAATGACAGACAGAAGCCAGTACTTGTTCATACATCAAAGTGGCCTAGCCCGGGCCTGGTATTCAATATGTTGATGTATGAGCGGTTCTGAGATGACGTGGAAGTCTGACATAAGATATAACTGTGCTAAATAAATATTCTTCCGGTCCTGAAACATATTTAACTAATTTAATTAGATTAAAAAATTTAGCTAAATTAATTAATATAGTATGTTATTTTTAAATCACTTTAACCGTCTCCTTTAATTTTCTTTTTTCATCTCTTATTTAATTATTGTTGAGAAAATCTCTATATAGGTAGTTTAAAAAAATAGATAAATATAAAAATATATCTTATATTTAGCATTAATATCAACTCTTAAATTAGATTTTATATTAAAGATAGGAGGAGTAATATAGAATAAAGGGGAAAGATTTATAAACTTAAGTTTTGAGAATTAGAGACCGAGGCAGTAATTTGTGTTGTTAACAATGATATTAATTAAGTTTTAGGGTAAATGGAGAAATAAATTTTAGTTACCTTTTATAGAAGCTATGATACTAGTTAACGCGCACACTCTTTCTCTATATAGAAAATACAATTGACAATAATAAATTTGTAAATTTTGATTACATGAAAAAATTCTCATAATTGGATCACTCTCTAGAAATACAAGAAAATTTTAGTACTACCAATCAAGATGAAACTAAACAAATAGAAGAATATGAGTCTTTAACTCCTGAAGAATCGTTCACTCTAGAAGATTCTACTATCTCTACTACCTCTAAATTCTGAGTGAAAAGCATTACTATGCTGACCTATGAAAATTATGTTAATTTTAATTAGCATTAAAATAAGGGTTAAGGTTAATCTAGCATATTAAAATATTTTTTCAGCGACAACACCTTAAAGTATTTTGTAGTTCATCTAATATTTTAAAATATTTTTTAAAAGTAACAACCTAAAGTATTTTGTGGTCCTCCCAGCCCCCTAAGTATTTTTTTTCAAATACCTTCAGCACCCTAGTTGGACATGTTCAGAAAAATATTTCAATGTACGAAATAAACTAAAAAATATTTTAAGATGTTGGATGTATCTTAAAAATTATTCAAAAAATATTTTATGATATTGGATGCACATGACAAAATTAAAAATACTTTATTAAATAAATCAATAATTATAACTAATGTAAGAGTTAATTAATTAATTTGAGTAAATTAAATAATATATAATATAAATTTATCTTAGGAGTTTAGATTTATTTATAATTAACTGATTTATTTAAATTTTTTAATCTATTAAAAAAATTAACTAGCTAGCTCTTATATTAAAAAATCATTGATCAGAGTTAATCCTTTATCACTAAGAAAAAGTGGAGAGAGTTTTTTTTTCATTAATCAAGTTTAATGTTTTTTTATTATGGTGAAATATATTAATAGTGGGAATAAATGACATCAGAGGAGGATATGTATATTGGTATATTATATGAGATCCTCATGAAATCTATTGCGATTTATATTATATTTAATAAAATAATAAACAAATTAATATCTTTTATTTTTATTCAATACACATCCATTTCTCATTTTTTATCAGAATATTAAAATAAGTATATATATAAGAGAATACGTAATATTCTTTTTAGCACTTGTCATTTTCTCATGGGATCGTTGTTTGAATTGAGCAAGTCTTCCACAATTAGTCCATCTTCTGCAACACTTAGTTCTGCTCCACCCAACAAGAAGCAAGCAAGCATTTTAAAAGAGCGTTGGTCACAAAAACTCTCATAAATTTCATTTCCTTATATATATATATATATATATATATATATATATATATATTGATAATATAACCGCTTTCCTTCTTCATCTTCACTCTCTTTACATGGAGCCCACCCTTCCCATGATCTAATCCATCTAAACCAAAGATGCTTCAACCTAATAATCTCCTTTCTCTGATCATCACTTTCATGTTTTCGTCGCGGACACTTTACGCCGTCATTCCAAGAGTCACAGACCAATCTTGTAATCAAAGGGTGCACCCCAAATGGCTTACTGGTGTTGTCCAACTTCTCCATCATCACAGACGGCATGAACGCAACGTTTACAGACATTAGAGAGGAGATCGTTAGTCAAAACAAGTACTTCGCTACGGCCCAACAAGGCAATGAAGAAAACTCCGTGAACACTCTTTTTCGGTGCAGGAACTACCTCTCCATTCGTGATTGTGTTAGCTGCTTTGACGTCGCCGCCGTTCAATCCGCAACTTCCCCTGTATGTATCCGGTGGCTATGTCGTCTATGACGGCAGCTTCCTCAGGTACAACTCCACCACCAACTTCATGCAATATCACTTTTCTTTCTTGTACATATATACATGAGAGAGACTCATTCCATGCTCATCTTAATCTACCTAGGGTGCTCGAATTGTTTGTATTTGTTTTAGATTATCCCAATATAATTTAATTTCACTTTTAAAATGCATAATTTAAAATAAAATTAATTTTAATTTTTTTTAAAACATTACGGTATAATTTTAACAATAAAATTTTACGGTACTAGCATGTGGCATCATAAAAGAGTAATTAAATATGGAGCATTTTTCCCACTCCCATTGATAGGGCCAAACGTCCGCCATTTGTTTCTATTGTGGGTCCCACTATTTTTGTAGCCTCCATCTCTCCTTTATCACTCTCTTCTCTCTGGCACGCTTGGTTTTTTTTTTTTTGTTTTACTTCTCCTCCATCTTTATCTTTCTCTTCGTTCGTTGGAACAAGCTGAAAGCAGAGCCCCAACTCTCAGCGAAAAGCATGGAGATGATCAACCTACGCAAGGGTAACACTCGGCTGTAGTTGGTCAGCCAAAATTGTCGTGGATCACGTCTTCGGCTTCAACATCGCCAATCGTTACCTGATTCTTCTTTATTAGCGTTCGATTAGGAGAAGGACGAAGAGATTGCTAGGGTGCAAGAGAAGTTGATGGTGACACCTGAAAGATCTAGAGACTGCTCTCCAGTCACAAGTTCAACACCAGATCTATCTGCAAATCCGTCGAAATCGTTGTTGACAGAGAGCTCTCTGCTACTTCATTTGGGCTTCATTTTAGCCTAGGCACAGATGCGCAACTTTATTTCCATTAGAGAAGTAACGGCATGAAGTTCGAACGATGAGTCACTTATGGTGAAGCTAGTAGGTTATAAGGCCATCGGTACATCTATACCATTATTTTGATTTCGTCTCCACATTTTCAATGATTTTTTCCTATTAAAGGAAAAATTGTAATTGTCAATTTTGGACTTTATTGGGTAGAGCTGTCAAAACATATTGAGCCTATTGGGTTGACCCATTTAAGCCGCCCAAGTTGAGGGTCAGACCTCTGCTTTCTGAGGTGTAGAAGAAAAGTATGCTTAAATGGGCTAACATGTTTAAGCCCAATAATAAACGAGCTACCCATTTAGGGTTAAAAATCAACCCGTTTAAACTTGTAATGAGTAATATATATTAAAATGAAATGATTCATAAATTTGAGCTTTAAATTTTGAGTTAAAATATGTTGTTCTTAAATGTTGATCTCCTATTTATTTTCTCTCCCCATTCTGCAACTACTTTTCCCATACCTAATAGCCCCCCAACCCCCAACCATCCTTTAATTTCTACGACATGTTCTTCCCTAGCCCTCCTTATGTAGATTTAGCCAAAGTTATGATGGGTTCTTAATTTGTGATTTTTTTATACAAAAATTTTTAGAAAAGAATTAGATTCATCCACAATTTAAAGGCAGAGTGAAATCTCCCTTCTTCCTTTATGATTCTTTACAACATCTAAGTCTCCCCATTGATTCTTGTGATTTTCCTTTATGCCCTGTGGTTTAGTCCAAGTTAGACTAGTCCTCCAGCAGCATCTTGTGCCTAATTAATTAATAGATTTTTCAAACAATCATTATATTATATTATATTATATTATATTATATTATATTATATTATATTATATTATATTATATTATATTATATTATATTATATTGAGCTATATATGACTAAAAGTCATCACAATTATCCAAGTTTATGCCTCCCACCTGGATTAATCGTGTATATCTTCCTAGATATAGAATTATATCTCATCTCAATTCTTAAACAAAGTCATATGACAAAACTATATGGCATGCAACACATGAACATCTCGCTCCCCGTCCATCTCTCTCACACATAAACTTTTTTGTTATTATTGTTTTTTAATAAAATGACTAAATTATTTTTTTTATTATTATAGTTGCTGATGGAAGGAGTATTAAATAGGAGGAGTATTTCAAGAAAAAAAATGAAAACTTTTCTAGGAAGTTCACAAGTTTAACATGTTTATAACTTTAAGTTGTTAGTGCATGTCTCTTTAATTAAAAAAAGAAGAAGAAAAATATCATAATTTTTTAATTTTGCCAACTGAAAAACTATTATACATTGTTGACAAACTTTTTTTTTTGGTACAAATAAGTTTAGGTAAGATTAGTACTAATCTTCACCATGCACTTGTTGACAAACTTTTTTTTTCTTTTAGCTTTTGGTACAAAAATTTTTAGAAAGGGGTTGGGTTCATCTAGGATCAAAGGGCAGAGAAAAGTCTACTTTCTTCCTAGGCGATACTAATGTCGGGCAGGACGAGTCGTCTATTACCCTCAGACGTAAACCTAAGCACCCAAGAGCTAGGATGCCTCCCCAAGCACCGTGACTGGAACTACAGCACAGTAGTACTTCCCATGTATTGAACACGCTCTAAATAGTCATATATTTTACCCTTTCGTCAGTTGAATCCACAGACCATAGGTGGCACTTGTTGACAAACTAATTGCAAATAAATCAATTTTTTTTTCCATTTTTTTTTTGTTTTTGGTTTTTAACAGTTGTAGGCCCGTGACCACTTGATGTTTACCTATGGGCTGCTGAGTATTATAATGTTGGTTTCTTTTGACATTGGGCCATTGTTTTTAAGTCTCGTAGTCTTCCCCCAATGGTCTTCTGCCACATGCACTTTTTAAATGCGCGTGGGTCTCACAAACACTTTGACAAATTGCCATTGTTTCTTCTTCCTCATAATTTTCTGATGAAATCCTCATTCCTCTGGTCAATGGTTATACTCCAAATTTCTCCATTGACAGTCACCGCATGACCTCTCTTTCCTTCTTCTTCATCTTCACTCTCTCCATGTACAAACAATCATTCGATCTCAACAAAAGATGCTTCAACCTAAGTTCCTTCCTTTAATCACCTTCATCTTCTGTTCATGGCGGTGTACGCTTAACGTCGTCGTTTCAGACCCGCGGGCTAATCTTCTGAGCAAAGGGTGTTCTCCATCTAACTCATTCGTCTCGGGCAACTTCTCCATCTTCAGTGACAACGTCAACAAAACGTTTCAAGATATCAGAGAGCAGCTTGTCAACAAAAACAAGTACTTTGCCACGGCGCAGCAAGCCAAAGCAGAAAACCCAGTTTTCACTCTTTTTCAGTGCAGAAACTACCTCTCCATTCATGACTGTGTCGCCTGCTTTGACAACGACGCCTCCATAGAAGCCCGTGACTGCCCTGCCGGAGCCCCAGGTGGCCGTGCCGTCTACGACAGCTGCTTCCTCAGGTACAACTAGCCCGCTAGTTGCTCTTATTCGTCTTCTTCTTTTATCCAGCCACTAAGTTTGAAGTTTGACTTTTTTTTTTAGTTGTTTAATCTTTTTGCTTCTGGAGAATGGCCTCGCCTCTTTTCTGAATAATAGATCATAGAGATTTAATTTAATTTATTTTATTGCTAGCATTATTATGCAGTGTTCACATTGATTAAAATGCACCTAATCATCAAGTGGCAGGATTTGGTTGGGATATATATAAGTAGAGGTATTGTCACAAACCTTGATGGTTAGGTGAAAATCTAGAGACAAAGGAGAAAATGAACTGTGATTAATTTTTATAGAATGTATGATGCCATAATACTTAATATATATTAATATGATAATTTTGATTATATCAAAGTTGTATTTCTATTTCAATCAAACTTTTGAAACTTATGTATATAAAAAATATTTTATTTTAAATAAAAGCTCCATAAGAAAAAAATATTTTAACACATATTTTATTGACATTAGAAAAATTAACGCGGCTCAATGTACAATACTTCTACCAGGTTGGGTATGTGGAAGAACATATGTATACAGTCTTAACCCCCACAAGCAAAGGCTATTTCTAAGATCTGAACACATAACATTCATCTATGTCACATGGCAACAATCTTTATCATTGCTCTAAGTCTCATCCTCTAAAAAATAATACTACATGTGTTCCTTAATATAAGGCCTAGTTGACTAATTTGGGAATATTAAGGAAGCAAAATAAATTACTTTAAAGTATTTATATTTATTATTTTTCACTAAGCTAATTTGCTTGACTTATAAATTGATATATAATATAATGATACTTATAATATCTGCTATAATTAAGTCACTTATTTAGCTTCCTTAATCTCCCTAAATTAATTAGTTAATTTAGTCTTATATCAAGAACAGAAGGAGTAAAATAAAAAATATATTTTGCACTAATAATAAGTCAATAGGTACATCGACAGGACAACTTATGTTTTGATTTGTAGAGAGCAAAACTCATATTGAACTTGGAAAAATGATACGATATATATACTTTTGTGTATTGAGGTACGAGACCAGCAGTTCTATCTTTCAGCAGACAACGGAGAATTTCAACACAGTATCGTGTGGCAATCAAACTGTAGGAGAATCCACTATATTATTTACCTCATTTGTGCAGCAAGTGCTAATGAATCTCCAAACAACAACACCCAAAACTAAAGGGTTTTTCGTGGCGACAAAAGCACAAGTGCCTGATAATAATGGTACAACTATTTATGCCTTTGCTCAATGTGTTCAGACAATCACACAGAGTGGGTGCGATGATTGCTTGAAGGCTGGTTATAGTAATATTCAGATTTGTCTTCCCAATTCGGATGGTAGAGCTTTTGCTGATGGCTGCTTCATGAGATACTCCACCACTTCCTTCTTTCCTGATAATTACCCGATCACTGATATCACTCCCTTCGGCAAACAAGGTATTTTTTCTTTGAAAAATCGTAAAAAAATAATAATTCAAAACTACCTCATTTTATCCTCATAATATCATTCATTTTATTTAGAAGGTTTAAGGTTAGAATTTGCACCGTTAGTTTTTTTTTTTAGATTTAAAGTTGCCCCGTAAGTGTTAAAATAGAAAAATATTATTTTTTACTATTAAAAATATTAATAAATATTAATTTTTTTAACAGTCAACATTAACTTTTTAATAGGGTAAGGCAACAATGCTGCGTTTTGATACCTTTAGGGATACATTGAACCTAAAAATAATTATGGGACATTATTTATTCTGACTGAAAATTTTGATGGCAAAGTTTCATCTTAACCCTATGTAGAATCTAATAATTAAACGGGTATAGTTGCATTAGAGGGAGGCACGTTAGAGGCCCTAAACCGGTATAGTTCCTTGATTCAAGGATTACAATTTAACATATATTATTGCAGCATTTCAATTTTATTTGCTTTTGTGTCCTATGAAAACTCCTGGTATATATTTCTTTTGTCAAGGCTTGATTATATTATATAGATATGCTCATGCTTGTACTTTTTTAAAGGAATATTTCATTTGCCAAAATTATTTATGACTTATTTGAAAACGAGTTCTCTGGTCATGTCTTGTAGGTTCCAGCATTAAGTGGGCTATTATCGGTGGAGTTGTTGGAGGTGTAATTCTTATTTTGATCCTCCTTATATTATTTGCCTGTATTAGACGGTTAAAATGCACTAAGAGGAGAGTTCATAGAGGTAAACAACTTGAAAATTTCCTGGTTTTACTCTCTTTTTTCACCAAAATGAAATATTTAAGTTACATACTTTCATTTCTATGAAGGGATATGAATCCCTTTTTGGTTCTTTCATTGTGAAGAGACCTTGATAAATACTTTACTTAACAGGAGACTTCATTAGAGCAACTAAGTTGAAGGGCCTTATTACATATACTTATAAGGATTTGAAGTTTGCAACTGAGAATTTTAGTGAAGAAAATAAACTAGGAGAAGGAGGATTTGGTGCAGTATATAAGGTAACTTTGTTTTTGATATTTTATGTATTTTAATATATATATATATATATATATATATATCATCATGTTTCAAAGTGAGTTTTATACAATGTAAAAAGTTACATTTCCAAAGCCACAAAAGCAAAACTTCTTATGACAATTTCTTGTTTGAAATTATAAATCATCATGAATAGGGCTCTACGAGGGAAGGGAAAGAAGTTGCAGTCAAGAAGTTAACTTTACAAAACTCCAGAAGATTAGAGGAAGATTTTGTGAGTGAAGTGATGCTCATAAGTGATGCTCATCATCCAAATCTTGTTCAACTTTTGGGATGGTGTAGCAAAGGTCGTGACAGAATCCTTGTTTATGAGTACATGAAAAACAACAGTCTCGACAGATTCTTATTTGGTATATTGCATCAACTAGAAAAAACTTATATAGTTCTTTAACTAAGCATTACATTTATGTTTCTTAATAACATTATGGCATATTTTTCAACTTAAAAATAGGAGAAATGTCTATGAGATTCTAAGAAAGAGATTTAATCCCTAAAAAATCCTAATGACAAGTGAGTAGCATAAATATGTTTTCATTACCTACTATATAACTTATCATTAAATACTGCTCAGTTGTCATTAGATTTTAGGATAATTAATTTTTCTTTTTAGAACTTCATCGTCATTCTTCCTTAAAAATACGTCATTAACTCAAAAACAAAAACCTTACTCATGTGTCAAAATTTTAACAAGAACTCAGAATACACACACATCAATTCCCTATTATAACATTTTGAGATTCTTTTGGTCTCACTCTTCCTTTTCCCCTATGTTCCAATGTTTATAACCTTGGGAAGCAGGTGAAAAGAAAGGTTATCTTAATTGGAAGCAGCGATATGACATAATTTTTGGAATAGCAAGAGGTTTGACTTATCTGCACGAGGAATTTCATGTTCGTATTATACATAGAGACATAAAGACGAACAACATCCTCTTAGACGATGATCTACAACCAAGAATTGCTGATTTTGGATTGGCAAGACTTTTACCTGAGGATAAATCTCATCTTAGTACAAAATTTGCAGGAACATTGTAAGCCAAACTAATAAAATTTCTTTAATTTCCTTAACTTCTATTACATTACATGGATTATCTACTATATTGATAAAATATATACTTCATGAGAACGCTCCTATTACCCCTGTAAATAGTTCTAGCCTTTCAAATTTTGTCTCTATATACCATGAATGCTTCAACAAAGAAATTAATAGCTTTATCAAATATATGATCCAATACTTTACATTGTACATGACTACTTTAGGTTTAGTTGGATCGTAATTTTCTATTTGTACTATTACTTTAATCAATTTCATCAAGTGAATATTATGCATTTTTCAGAGGATACATGGCACCAGAATATGCAATCCATGGTCAATTATCAGAGAAGGCTGATATCTATAGTTATGGTGTTGTAATCCTTGAAATCATCAGTGGGCAAAGAAGCAAAGCATTAAAGAATGATGGTGATACTGAAGACGATTTCCTCCTTCCAAAAGTGAGAACAATTCTTTGATTATTTGAAAAGTCATTATTTTGAGAAGTTTTATATACGTGTAGGACTTTTTTAACAACTCAAGTAACTAACTCTTGTTTTTAACCAAAGAACCTAATAATAAATGTCTATGAAAATTAATGTAAGTATTGCTCTGTTAGGCTTGGAAACTATACGAGAGAGGCATGCACTTAGAGTTGGTGGACAAAGCCATAGACCCTAATGACTACGACGCAGAAGAAGTGAAGAAAGTTATAGAGATTGGTTTGCTTTGCACTCAAGCATTTGCTGATTTAAGGCCAACGATGTCTGAAGCAATTGGTTTGCTCCAAAACAGTGGCTTATTAGAGAATTATAATATAAGACCCTCTATGCCTCTCTTGATTGTAACTGAATAGGGTTTCATGGAGAACCCCTCTAGCATGAAATGCTTTTGTGTGTTTTCATACATACTAAGAGCAAGATAGTTGAATATATTCTACAGGGAATGTGCAGTTTATGGGTGATTTTGAGTTTTTATCCCAAAATGGGGGACAATGTGATAGATAACGTTGAAGAAGTAGGACTAAACAAACGAATAATTATTATTCGTTTCATTCTTTAATCGTTGCGCGTAATTATGCATCAATCCTAGAAATTATATGTAAATTGATTATCAGTGTACAGTTTAATATGAGGAAACGACACTGATCTCTCTTAAGGTTTAGTTAAATTATGTTTGTTATATTTTATATTAAAAATGACATTAGGATACAATCCATTTTTATTTTCTAATTAATAATGAATTTAATATTTTTTATAGAAAAATAAATTTTTAAAAAGATTAATTATTTTTTTTACGATCATGTTAGGAATAAACCTCAATTACATGTATGCCATGTAAGAAAATAAAGGAACTTAAAAGATAAAATTGTCAAGAGCATTTTATACAACAATAAAAAAGAGAAAAATTAATCAGTTAGTACATAATGTTTTGACTCCATTACAATTTAATTACTGAAGTTTAATAACTTGATACAATTTAATCCGTCATATTTTATCTATTTAATTATTTGATTTGTAGGGCATATTTATAACTTAATTCCTTAAGAGCTAAATACTTTATAAAAGTGAAGAGACCAACGGTTTAAATGATTGAAATTTAAAGGACAAAGATAGATTATCTAAAGTTCAAAAACTAAGTTATAATCAAGTCAAAACTATATATAAAAAGTAAATGGTTAATTTTCCCCAAAATAAATGCTTTTTGAACTAAACATATTAGAATATTAAATTGTGTGACATATTGTATTTTAGTGGCTATTTGCTAAACAATATAATACGGAACAGTTAATTACCCATGTGACCATGTGGGCTATGCATCCGCTACTATATTTATTTCATTGTTCTACTTCTTATGATGAAATGATATTTTTTTTTAATGATAAATTTATATTGATTGTCTAATTAAAAGAATATTCTCCTCCTCCTCCTCACACAACCTTCGTTGTGCCCGCACTTGCTGTCGTCTTCCTCCTTGCACCACCGTGATTCTTCTCTAGTTGCAGATCTCGTTCAAACCTATAATTAAGGACCAATGGAATACTTAAGTAGGACCGATCAATATGTTTTTTATCTCTTCCCTAGTTTTATTAATTAACATTACGCTTTGGTAGGATGAAAGGGTTTTTTATAAAAATAAAAGTAGAAATAGAAGTGACAATATTCTTTAAAAAAATGTTTAGTAGGATGGAAATAAATATAGAATTTATGTATATATTTTTTATAATTTAGGGTAAAATAGTCCAAAATATTTTCTTATAACTTAGGAAAGGTTAAAATTATTTAAGAATTTTATAATTGGGGTAAAATAGTCTAAATAAAACAATTCCATGTCCACTTCCATCATCTCAATTCTCAATTTTTTTGATAGAATTAAAATGATCTAAAATATTAAAAATTAAAGTAGAAATAGAAGTGGCTTCTATCGTACCAAACGAAAAAAATGGTCCATCTCCCTATTTTTACTTCCCACCTATACCAAATGGCATAAAGGAATCCCCAAGTTGTTGTCATCTTGTCTTTATTGCTTGTTGGATCTTCGATTTCCTTGAAAGACATGTACAAGGCATCTAGTGTGTATCCCGCTTCTTTATCCACATAAATTTTAAAACTTATGGAAAGTAAGTATTAATCAAATTTTAAAAGTTTATAAATTTTATTTTGCACATAATTTAAAGTGTATTAGTACAATTTAGTGGAATTTAAATTTTGATATATATAATTGTGCGAACATTTTTATTATTGTAGACTTAAACAACTAATTAATCATTATTTTTTTTTAAAAAAAATTAACATATATATACAATTATAATCAAAGTTGAATAACTATATATAGTACATAATATAGGGTTGCTATCCAGAAACAAAATTATTTGTATTATATATATAATATGAATATATGAAATTAATATTACGTGATGACTTGGTTTCCCAATCATTAACTAAAAAATTCATATACTCCCCTTCATTATAAGGAACTTTTAACTAATTTACATCTCCCAATAAAGTAGTTAATGACTTTAAAATTACACATTCTTCTCGTACCTTTATTTAATAGGCTGCCTTATCAATTAGAAAAATCTTAATTAGTTAAATCCCCAATTAAGGACATTTATGAAAAATCTTGTTAATTATATACTTTTTTTTTGAGCCAGTTGTTAATTATACTTTGGAAGAAAAAAGGACTTATATTTTAACGTGATATTTCAAAAAAAAAAAAATCTTATAATTTTGAACACGAAAAGCTTTCAACACATGTGGGTGAAAGTATACTGTAGCGCTTGTTTTCTTGCGTCTACTTTGAAATGGTCACCATTTGCCCATTGTGATCAGTGATGTCATCAAGAAAAAAAATTATCCAATAGTCACGAAATCTTTTGTAATTTATTCCCTTCTAATCCTATTTATATTTATAAATCACATTCAATATATTTCATAAAAAAAAATTATATATCATTTAACTATATCTTAAAATTTAATAAATTTTTAACTTTATTCCTATTTAATATATACTTTACTCAAAAAATACAAAATATACACAACAATAAATAAAATATAAAATTATATATATATTTATATAAAAATACCAAAACAGTTCCAATCAAATGTCTCTTATTTTAGAACTATAAAACTCACAATTGAATCAATAAACCTAATATTAAATCAATTAAAGATTGAAATTATCATCCACTAATCCATAATCAAACTATAATAATCCAAAGCAAAGGGCTAACTATATAAATTGAACATCCTCATGAACAAAATATAAAAGGAAACCAAACATTAGCTCAATCCAAATAAGTTCAAAATCAAATAAAATAAAACGATAGTGAGATAGAGACGGCAGTGGAGTTCCTTCCGTCCTCACTCCGTGCTCTCTCTCTGGCTCCTATCAAACGATGAAGTCTGACTTATTCTCCCCCGTCATAGTGCCTTTAGGTTTTTAAACTCTCTAATGCTCAAAACTGTGCCTCTGCCTCCCTTGCAAACATAGAAATAATATAAAAATAGGAAACTAAAATAAAAATTGGAAACCATTAAAATAAAATAAACTAACAAAAATAAAAACAATTCACTTAAAGTGAAACTGATTTTTTTCTTTTTTAATTTTAGAAACTTAAATTCTATTTATTCTTTATTCTAATATAAACCATATCCATATTTTAAAAATATGATACCCATAGCAAAATTCCCCAATTAATGCCCAAAATTGATCTATTATTAAAATCTCAAATAAATCCCTTTAATTTTGTATTTAGCCTTTCCAAATATACTAAAATATATCTCAAATCTATCAAAATATATAAAATCATCATTACTCTCTGCCTTGTATATTGGACTAGACTCCAGAGGAGTATTATAATCAATGAAATAATTTATATTAAACAAATTAATATTTTTAATTTTTATTTAGGAGATACGTATATTTTCTTTTTATTAATAATATTAAAATAAATATTCATATTAAAATATATGGATAATGACAATAAAAGACCTTGTAAGAGAATTAATACATAATGAGAACCTGTTTACGATTGAAATTTCAAGATTTACAACTCAAACATCTATATTTATAATTTGAAAGTCCTTATATTTTACGTTAATCTTCTTACACAATTTTTAATTGTCATTCTTTCTAAAGTATACTCCTTTGATCCAATTTATAGAGATGAGAGAGACTATTTTAATTTGTTGGTGCTTAATATAAATCATATTAAATTTATTACATGAATGTAAAATTTATCCCTAATTTATTGTTTGTAGACTGTTATTTTCTTCTTAGATTTCTCAATATATCAAATAAGGGTAAAATTGAAAATTTATTAAATTTTAAAACATTGTTAATGGAAATGAGTTTCAATCTACGTATAGGATTGAGTTTGACTGCTCATCACTTGGCTATGAGCACAACATCTGGATCATTTAAATCTTATATCCACGGCCTAGATCTATGTTGTTTTATTTTTATTTTTTTTGAATTATTTTAATATGTACGTAATTTTAAATAACAATAATCTCTTAAATGTCAATTTTTTCAAAAAATGATTTTTATTATTTAAAAATGATCAATTAAAAATTTTACATATGAGCTATTAAAGGTGTATTTGGACAATGAAGATCTCACAACAGCAGTGGGCGAGCACGAAAGTGTTCATTGTTCAAATGCTCATCATCGCCATAAGCACCGAAAT
This sequence comes from Leucaena leucocephala, assembly GCA_037074615.1. Taxonomy (NCBI): domain Eukaryota; kingdom Viridiplantae; phylum Streptophyta; class Magnoliopsida; order Fabales; family Fabaceae; genus Leucaena; species Leucaena leucocephala. The sequence continues at coordinate 15,205,210 of CM073541.1, forward strand.
TGATTCCTAGTTAATGGAGTTTAATTTAAGATTTTTTTTTAGTTTTGAGTAAATACGTTGAAATAAGATAAGAAGAGTATATAATATATTTATAGATAAAGAGAAACATAAAAAAAAAGGTTAAGGTGCATTCATCACAATGACTTATTTTTTTAGGTGTATCTAATATTTTAAAATATTTTATGGTACATCCAATATCTTGAAGTATTTTTTATGTGCTTCTAGCATCTTAAAATATTTTTTAATGCATCTAGTATCTTGAAATATTTTTTTTATATGCGTTTAGCACCCTAATTTATTTTTTGGTACATCTACCACTGAGGCACAAAAAATATTTTAAAGTGTTAGGTGCACATAAAATAATATTTTAGGATGTTGGATGTACTATAAAATATTTTAAGATTTTAGATATACCAAGAAAATATTTCAGGTGCTAAAAGGACTTTAACCAAAAAAAATGGCATACTAATACTTTAAGATTGTGTGATCCTATTCTTATACTATATCATATCTTAATTATAAGAATTAATTAATTTTTTTAGATATACTAAGAAAATTAAATAAAATAGTTAATTAATTAATTTAAGTAAATTAAAAAATATATAATATAAATTTATCTTAAAATATTAAATTTAATTATAATTAATTAATTAATTTAATTTATTTAAAAAATTATCTGGCTAGGACATGAAAGGGTACTATCATTAGTTGTAAGACTGTGAACACTTGGGATTCAAAGATGGCCGCTGAATCTGATGCTAGTGTATTGTTTTGAAATTTCCAGGTCTTGGACTGATTAGTCTTCTGACACGCGCATTTTAAGCGCGTGCAGATCAGGAAACTTATTCCAACAATCGCCCCCTTAATTGACAAACCTCCCTAGCGGCCCCTTATCCCATCTTCATTCTTCTTTCTCTCCACAAAACAATGCTTCAACTTCATCATCATCTCCTTCGCTTATTTGCCCCCTTCTTCATGTTCTGCTCATGCTGGATTCTTAACGGTGTAGTTTCAGACCCTCAGATCTATTTCTTGACCAGAGGCTGCAACCCATACTATGAATTCCTCGTATCCAACGTCACCATCTTCGATCAAAACATAAACGCAACGTTGCAAGACATTAGAGAGCAGATCAGAGACCAAAACAAGCACTTCGCCACCTCACAGCAAGCAGCCAGTGGTGGAAACACCGTTTCTACTCTTTTTCAATGTAGAAGCTATCTCTCTATGGGCGACTGTGTCGCTTGCTTCGACGTCGCTGCCCCTCAAATCCTCAGTGCCGCTGGCGACCCTGGGGGCCATGTTTTCTATGACGGATGCTTCCTCAGGTACACAACCACTAGTCCGCCAACTTCAAGTTTGACTTCTGTTTTTTTTTTTTTTTTTTACAGTTAACGGAGATAAGGTATGATATTGATTGCATTATTATATCGCTATGTGCAATATTCATTGATAACCAAAAAGTATTGTTGCAATAAAAAATTTAGGATGCTAATTAATTTTTTAGATAAATTTTTTAGGCAAATTTTCTCCATACTAATCCCAGAAATTAAGTATAACTCTAGCAAATTTGTTCTAAAAGTTTTCCGCCATGATGAAATCAATATCCTTAACGTTCAGTTAGCGTAATATTCCCCTAAGAGTTTAAAACATGATGCAAAATGTCGCCCAATAATAACGTTTGACCAACGTTGACCATTATTGATTAGGAGGTTTAAAGGATAATTTTGCTGCCTCGGAAGTTTAACGCAAGAATTTAAGTATAAGTATAGTTTGGGAAATTAAAAAGGGTTAATATAATCTTTAATCTATTAAATTTATTTTCATCATTTTAGTTTTTAGTATTTTAAATTTCAAATTATAAGTTTTACCTTCTCAATTTTTTTTTATCTAAAATATTTGTCTCTATAGTTTAATAAAAACTAGAACATTTTACCTCTTGAGAAATAAAAAATAATAGTTTAAAACTTAAGAAATTAAAAATTATATTAATCTAATTAAAAATAATAAATATGAGAAATAAATAAAATTATTTAGTACTAAAATAAATTTTCAACAGGCTCAGATATTTTGAACAGGAGAGAATATTCCCCTATATTCATCGGTCAAACTCATCACTCTAGCAGATCTTATACGGGTCTTTATCTCTTTAATTTTCTGTCTGACTTTCTGCCATGCCACCCACGCCAGTTTTTATATACATGTCGACCATTCTGCGTGTGAAAAGAGGAAAACAAAAACCAATTCAAAAACATCCTAATATCATGCGGAAAAATCTAGTAACATTGAAATTCTTCAAAGAAAGAAATCAACAATTGCAAAAATATCTACTTTAAAACAGAACTAACTTTTAAAAAATAATAAATAGCTTGTCCATGATGAAGAATTTATAGGTAAACGATAAATCAAGCAGTGCTTTTTATGCTTTAAGCGTTGCACGGAGATGAACGTGATGCCCCACCGAATGATTAATCTAATGGTGGAAAAGTTGGACAGGATTGAAGCAAACCGGATCAATGAATATGGTGTGTTTGGGATCACTTTTACCCCATAAAAAAGTACTTTTAGATGGACAAAATGGCTTTTGTCCAAAATCATATGTTTAAGATAGTTTTTACCCCAAAATCACTTTTTGAGCAAAAGTATGTTTAAGATAGTTTTTACCCCAAAATCACTTTTTGAGCAAAAGTGACTTAAAAGCATAAGCCACTTTCAATGTGCATTTACTTTTTAACTTTTAGTTTTTCTTTATATTTAAACTTTCACAAACTAGTTTTTTTTATGTGTTTGTAATTAATTATTAAAAAGGTTGGTATCTCTAACTTATATCAAAATTATGGTTTTGGTAGAAAAATATATTTGAGAAAAAATGAGTATTTGGATAGCTTATACTAAAACTACGATTTTGATAAAAAAAATTGATTGTGGGAAACAAGGTTGTTTGTGTAGTTTTTTCCCAAACAATGGTTTTGTGGGACCTTGTGGAGATCCATTCAGGAAAAAATTGATTATAAAGTAATATTAGAAAATAGATTTATTAAAATATAAGTGTTTGAATGGTTATTATTAAATAACTTTTTTAATAGATAAATTACTATAATGGACATGAAGAAAAATGATAATTATATAATTAAAAGAGAGAGATGAGAGACAGCAAAAGGACAAAAAAATCATAGAAGCAAAATCGTCATTTCCCATGAATGCTTCATAGAAACCATAGTTTTGTCAATAATCAATTTTGACACAAAAATGGATATTTGGTTGCTTTTGATCAAATTATAGTTTGAATCCAAAGAACTCTTTTAAGGGATCCCTACCCTTTTGATGTTCATAATGTAAAAGGGTTTTTGTCTCTCTTAATCAGCGCACTTCCTATAATTTAAAGTTGTGTTATCTTCACGATAGTGCAGCAACTTATTACCTCAACCAACAATTTGTTGATACTAGTTTTTTAATACATTATATGTGAAATTAACTTTTTTACATAAGTCATTATATTGTCTGACTTTTATTTAACCTTGATTTTTCAAAAGTGAGATGGAATAAAAGCTATTTTCTCTACCGCCAATCCATACACACATTAAGCTTGATTTTTGGCTTGCAAACTTCTATATGGAATACTTTGTGTTGTGTTGTGTGAAGGTACGACATTAGTAGCGCTTTCTTTGGAGATACAACACAGTCTGTCAATAGCGCATCATGTGGGAATCAGACTACAGAAGAACCTTCTACTGCATTTACCTCAGCTGTTAAACAAATGCTAATGAATCTGCAAACAGCAACACCCAGAATCACTGGCTTCTCTGCAGCCACAAAGACGCACATGCCAAATAATGGTTCAACTATTTATGGTTTTGCTCAATGTATTCAAACTATCACACAAAGTAATTGCGAGGATTGCTTGAATGCTCAATACAACAATATGAAGACTTGTTTTCCCAATTCGGAAGGTAGGGCTTATGCTAATGGCTGTTTCTTGAGATATTCCACCACTTCCTTCTTTCCTGATAATCAGACCATTGATATCATCACACCCTCCTTCAAGCAAGGTACGCTGATCTTCAGATCATTCATATAATATGTTTGTGAGTGTGCTTTTTCTCAGAGGAATGTTTTATGCCTAAGAATTGCCACTTTTGATACTATATATATATCCCTTGTAGGAGAAAATTTTAGCCCTAAATATAATTCATTTGTAAGAATTTAAATCTCTACTTGTAAATATAAAGTTACATACATCTATTCCTTTTTAAATTTCAATTGGAGTTTTGTGCATCAGACCACCTTTATCACATCTAGCAGTGATTCGTAACCAAACTTCTTTGAAAATTTGTTCTATATTTCCATGTCTTGTAGGTTCAAGCAATAAGGGAGCCATTATAGGTGGAATTGTTGGAAGCTTAGTAGCTCTTGTTTTGATCTTTCTGGTATTATTTGTCTGGTTTAGACGACGACTAAAAAGGGCTAGGAGGGCTCCTAGAGGTGAACATCTTAAAATAGTTTTCAATTATCTAATTTGAGGCTTCTTTTTTTTTCAGTTTTTCCCCGAAACTAATGAAATGAATCCTTGATTTTGTTTTTTTTTATTTAATATTTTTAAAGATACCTTGACTAACATTCTCCCTAATAGGAGAAATAAGTGGAGGAAGCACATTGAACGCCACAGCTATTTATGATTATAAGGACTTGAAGACTGCAACCACGAATTTCAGTGCAGAAAATAAACTAGGAGAAGGAGGATTTGGGGTTGTATATAAGGTAACTTTATTTTGTTTTCAATATTTTAATCTAGACAAGCAAGGATGTCTCTAAGTGAGTTTTAAAGTGTTGTAAAAGGCTAAATTTCCAATAGAACAAAGGCAAAGCGTCTGAAAGCACTTTCATGATTAAAATTTTTTATAATGATGAACAGGGCACTTTGAAGAATGGAAAAGAAATTGCAGTCAAGAAATTAACATTTCGCCACTTCACGAGGATGGAGGAGGATTTTGAAAATGAAGTGAAGCTTATTAGTAATGTTCATCATCGGAATCTTGTTCGACTCATGGGATATTGTATTCATGACAAGAATAGAATTCTTGTTTATGAATACATGAAAAACAGCAGTCTTGACGTATTCTTATTCGGTAACCTTCTATCAATTAATTACCGATTTTATATATTGATCTTCATAACATTATGACATCAACCTAACAGCAGATCATCATCTCCTCTGACAAACTTATTCATATATGCTATAATTTTATTGAAGGACTCAATAAAATCTATATATATTTCCTATTTAATTCTTTTAATCGAGTAACACTTCTATGTTTCTTCACACTTGAGAATAGGTAAAATGAAAGGCTCACTCAACTGGAAGCAACGATATGATATAATTTTAGGCATAGCAAAAGGTCTAGCCTATTTACACGAGGAATTCCACATTTGTATCATACATAGAGATATAAAGCCTAACAACATTCTCTTGGATGAGGATCTTCAGCCTAAAATTGCTGATTTTGGATTGGCAAGACTTTTACCTGAGGATAAATCTCATCTTAGCACCAAATTTGCGGGAACATTGTAAGGTTAAATTTGTCTATTTTTCTTTAGTTTTTACTATTATAATGCAAGAATACATAACATACAGTAAAAGCTAAAGTTAGCTCACCAGAACTATGTTATTACACTAATAAATACTTTTAGCTTTTCTTTATTTCATCTTTTTAAAACCTGAATACTTTAAAAAGGAGTTCACACACACACACACACACACTTGGGGGTGTGTCTAGCGAAACATGATCATATGTTGTTAATCTCTATTTCATATTTTGTCATCTCTTAAAATTTACGTATTTGTCATTGATTTGGTTAATTAATTATGTCATAATATTATACACATTTTCCAGAGGATATACGGCACCGGAGTATTTAATTCATGGCCAGTTATCAGAAAAGGCTGATGTCTATAGTTATGGTATTGTAATCTTGGAGATTATCAGTAATAAAAAAAGTAAGGATCTAAGAGTATATGGTGATATTGAAGGCGAATTTCTCCTTCAAAAGGTAATAAAATTCTTATAGCTAAATAAGAAGATATGCTTTTTAAAGATAATTTAGACAGTGTTCTCAACAACTCAACACTATTTAATTGACTGTATTAGAATATAGATTCCTTCTTTATTGCAGATCATCATCCAATTATAGATATTAAAAAAAACAATATTCTCACTTTCGCTTTGCCTTTTTACCCCTCTCTTATTCAATTTCACTTTAATATCCCACTTTTTAGGCCTGGAAATTATATGAAAAGGGTATGCATGTGGAGCTAATAGACGATACCTTAGACCCTACTGATTATGATGTAGAAGAAGTGAAAAAAGTCATAGAGATTGGTTTGCTTTGCACCCAGGCATCTGCTGAAATAAGGCCAACAATGTCTGAAGTTGTTGTTTTTGTCACGTCCATACTTTTGGACCGTGACCGGCACAGAATATAAATGCATCATATTCTGAAAGCCTAGCATTTTAAGTAAAACCTTTAAATTCTTCATAGCATTTTTTCAAAATCATACAACCGTTTTCTAAGGTTCATGCAGAGTACTTTCCTTTCCAAAATAATAAAAGTTCTTAAGAAGCAATTACATCAAAAGTACTAATTATCAAACGAAGCTTCGGATCAACTGCAAGGCTCTTTACCGCTCAGCTAGAGAATTAGGGTCACCTGCACTATCTGAAACCAAAAATCTACTCGTGAATAACGTCCCAAAAAAAACATGATTTAAAAGAATGCGGAATTAAATAATGCATAAACATACTGAAAATGTATTTCATAACATTTCGTAATCTGATGCAAGTCTTTCTGTAAATATTTGTATTTCAAGGAAAACAACAATCTGAAATAACCATTTCTTTCAATATCATAACTTTTCTGTAGAACTTCAACAGAACGAAAACAGACGTGGACACACAGTCCACGAGGGCAACTAACCAATCTGGCAGCTCGAAGCTGCTAACTGTCGGTGGCTCAAGGCCACTAACCTTCGCGAGTACGAGACCCACGGTGAAATCTGGTAGCTTAGCCACTACCCTTCGCGAGTACGAAACCCACGGTGAAATCTGGTAGCTCAACCACTACCCTTCGCGAGTACAAAACCCACGGTGAAATCTGGTAGCTCAACCACTACCCTTCGCGAGTACAAAACCCACGGTGAAATCTGTCGAGCTCGGGTAACCAAGGTGCACCAAGGACTAACAGTACTGCTGTTAGCAACCAGCGTTCTGTATTCCGTCCTAAAACGTTTCCATCATGCGTGGGGTCCTTTTCACATGTAAAGATCTCAATCGTTTCAAATATCATAATCATTGATAAAGCCACTTTGAATTTCAAAAACCCCAGCATGAACATTCAAAATCAATTTACTGTAAAAACATATGCAATTCACGTAGGAATATTTCATGAATAACATCAGTTCACTGTCAAATCTTTTTCTAAAGCCTCTTTATCCAATTTCATGCATAATCGTAATCTTTTGTAAATCGATCGAAAGAAAATCATTTCTAACGATTTAAACTATACTTTCGTAAAACTTGCTTTTCAAAATCCATATTTGAAATTCATCATTTGAAATAACAATGCATTTGAAAAATGTAAATTTTAGGGAACGTTATTCACTCACCTGGAATGCTCCCTTCACTTACTCTTGCCTTTAGCTTTAGAGTATCATTCTCCCTTTTACTTTCCTAAATTTCTGAAAATAAAGGGTTCCATCAGTTATAAGTTTCAAATCAGTTATCACTATTTCAGGAGCTGCCTGACTCCATATCCTTCAAAACATCAAGCCTTGATTTCATAAATCTGGGATCCCATAATCCCAGCACATAAAGCTTAGGCAAAATAATAGCTTAATCACTTTTGAAAGTTATTAATGAACATCACAAACCACCAATCAACATAGCAATTACACCTAATACCCATATACACCTCATGCTTCTGTTTTTTTTTTTTTTTTTTTTCTTATCACTTTCAGATTAAACCCTTACCAATGCAACTATACACACACAACACACTTGGATACACTCTGACTGTGCACGCATACACAGCATTATCAACAACGCCAGAAAGAACATGTATTTATATACATTTCCTCAACAAACACTCAAACTGCCATCTAGCATCACAGCACACACATTCCTATCTATATATCTTCATAGCACTCTCAATCATAATGCATGCATATATATCAATATATAAGTATCATTCTCCTTCAACCCGAGCCTAGAGCTGCACCGTCCTCACGGCAACATTCACAGCACACTTTTCCAATTCATCAAACATCAAAGATTATTATCCTCCCAACAAAGAGTAATACGGCATACATGCACAGACTTATAAAAACAGGACAGACAGGGGAAGGGCATGGCGACTTCACCGCATCAGCAATACTGCCTAAACAGAAAGAAAAGAGCAACTAGATATTCCAATACCTTCACAGTGTCAGGTAGAATTTACTGGGTATACTCCACCGGCGGAGATTCATACAGCTTTCACCGCCGCACAGCCTTAATTCCATTTACCGCCACTACCCTGTCTCCTGTCATCCCATTGTACCCATTTCCTTCTCCTGCTCGTAGCCTCACGCTCACAGCTTCACGCGCCTACAGAAGCCAGTTGCTTGCGACCAACAGAAATGATGAACATTTGGTGCCTGGGAAAGTTGCTACAGTACCCCGAAGGCAAAGACAATGGAAATCCCGACGGAAGGAGATAAATTAGCACCCACTGAAGTTCAAGCCACCATTTCCAACATGTCGCAATGCCCACACCCTTTCCTCACCGATAATTTCCTTTGAAAACACACTCGTCCCCCCCATCGACCGAGACCAGAAATGAAGCTATAAATTGACAGAGAAAGATGGGAGTCAGCGATGATGGAACAAGACCGCAACATCACTGGCGGAAGCAACCTGAGTTTACGGCACTGGTAACGTGAAGATCTTCGCTCTGCTCTCGCCGCTTCCTTCCGTCTGCACCGCTGCGGATATTCAGAGAGAAAAAGAGAAGGGCGTTCGGTTTATGCACAAAGGGGATAGGGACATTTTAGTAATTTCACGCATGAAAAAAAAAATAAAAACCCACCATCTGCAGCCGCTAGGTCTTGAACACGGGATCTCAGGGTTTTCCTTCCGCATGTGGACCACTCTGCTAACCACAACCCTCTGACATTTTCCGCAGCAATATACCTATAACCCTTAATAAATTGATAAAAATTCTTGAGCCATGACATTCTTCCCCTCTTAAGAAATTCGGTCCTCCGAATTTGAAAATATATTTACCTTAGTCCTCGAATTAATGGGATTACTTAATTCGTATCTCACTTTCCTTCGATCACAACCTCTTAATATTCTACAACATGAGATGGATCATACAAGTACTTCTGTAGTATCGATGCATGGAACACCGGATGAGTTCCTGATAATTCTGGTAGTAGAGCTAAACAATAAGCTAATTTTAGACAAAATCTCAAAAGGCCCAATCTACCTCGGACTTAACTTGCCCTTCTTCCCAAATCTCATAACACCTTTCATTGGCAACACTCTCAAAAACACTTTATCCTTGACCATAAATTCCAATTCCCCATGACGACGATCCACGTAAGACTTCTGTCGACTTGTACTGTTAATATCCTTTGTTGAATCACTTTCATCTTTCTTTAGTGTCTCGAACCAAATCGGATCAAAAATTTCCTTAACTCTGAGGATGACATCCTATAAGGCGGAATAAAATTGGTTGCGTACCCGAAATGACGTCAACACCAAGTTCTATTTCTCTATCTGGGGGTAAACCAGACAATTCTTCCGGAAAGACGTCAGAAAATTCCTGAACAACAGGAATCTGATCCAAACTGACAAAGATTCCCCCAACAGGGGTGGCAAAAGTGAAAGGGCAATCTAGCCCGACAGAATTCTTACCCAACATCTTAGCAAAATATTTCAAAACATAAGAATGCGTCGATCTAAGCTTTAGACAATACATAAACTTTTTAAGAGCATAAAGTGATAATACCTGTGACCATGTCATTTGAGGCCCGAGCATCTTGCCTTGCCATCGCATACACCCTAGCTTGTCCCTGACCTGAAAAAGGTTGTTCTCTTTTCTTCAGAGGTCGTTCTGATGTACCTCTACCCGGCGAGGCAGTTGTCTCAAAGGACGGAGTTGCGAAAGTAGCAGGGTGAGGAGAATGTCGAACTGATCCATAGCTCGAAGTAGTTTGAGCAAACGGACAATCTCTCTTCAGGTGACCCGGTTGTCCACACCCATAACATGCCCCCAAGGTCTTAAGACAGGTTCCAGAATGATATTTCCCACACATATCACAAAGAGATCTGGAATAATTAGACTGACTAGCCCCAGACTGAGGTCTAGCACCTTCAAACTTAGGTCTCGGGCCAGAAACAGCCATCGAAGATCCATGAGGTCTGGGCGCATGCTGCATAGCAAAAGACGAGGGTTGGCCCTGAGAACAGTTCCCTTTAAATGAAGTGCCTTGGAACTTCCCATTTTCAGTCTTCTGTTTCTTAGAAACCTCATCTTCTTCCATGTGTCGTAACTCAATTCTCAAAGCACAGTCCACCACATCGGCATAAGAGGCAAAATGATTGAGCATCGGGGCTACTGCATCATGAATATGTATCGGCAATCCCTGAATAAACCTGCCAATCCTATCCCTCTCGGATGGAATCAAGGTAGATGCATATGAAGAAAGCTCTGTAAATCTTCTGTCATATTCTGCCACAGACATTCCAGTAGTACATTTCAACAGAAGAAACTCCTTAACTCTGGCATCCTTCTTGCTCTGGGGTAGAAAACGCTGCAGGAAAAGATCCTTGAAATCCGCCCATGATAATAACGGTACTCTATCCCCCTGAAATCCTGACACTGTCTTACTCCAAGCATTCGCAATCCCCTCTAATCGAAACAAGGCAAACTCCACATACTGCACATCCGGACATCTCAAAGCCCGACATCTCTTCTCGATTCCTTCCAAGAACTCCATGGGTTCCTCTCGAGTATCAAACCCTGAGAACTTCGGAGGATCCAACTTAATAAACTCTGATAACCTAACTGCTATAGATTCTTCCTCCATAACCTGGGGTGTTCCTACTGGAGTCTCGTGCCTAGAGGACGTAGAGATCTCAGGAGACTGTGGATGAGATGGTTCTGCCTCAGATAGAATTTCTCGAAGAGGTCTAAGGGGTCGACCTCCCCGAACCCTAGCACCCCTACGACCCTGTCCTCGGCCTCGAGGAGGCAAATCACTTCGCTGAGCAGAGCCTTGATCCGAAACCCTAGAGCTCCCTCTAGACTGTACTCGTCTAGGCGGCATTTAACTATTCATAAAACATAGAAAATATTCAGTTTATAAATAAATACGTTTCTGAGATCATAAGAAAAACACCACTTTCGAATTTTCTTTAGAGATCTTCAGAGATGCCACAACTATAGTTATGCCCGGGTTCATAACGATAATTGAGACCCCACCGAAGTATCTCTGCTCTGCTTAACCATAGAAAAACGTTGGCTTTGATACCAAACTGTCACGTCCATACTTTTGGACCGTGACCGGCACAGAATATAAATGCATCATATTCTGAAAGCCTAGCATTTTAAGTAAAACCTTTAAATTCTTCATAGCATTTTTTCAAAATCATACAACCGTTTTCTAAGGTTCATGCAGAGTACTTTCCTTTCCAAAATAATAAAAGTTCTTAAGAAGCAATTACATCAAAAGTACTAATTATCAAACGAAGCTTCGGATCAACTGCAAGGCTCTTTACCGCTCAGCTAGAGAATTAGGGTCACCTGCACTATCTGAAACCAAAAATCTACTCGTGAATAACGTCCCAAAAAAACATGATTTAAAAGAATGCGGAATTAAATAATGCATAAACATACTGAAAATGTATTTCATAACATTTCGTAATCTGATGCAAGTCTTTCTGTAAATATTTGTATTTCAAGGAAAACAACAATCTGAAATAACCATTTCTTTCAATATCATAACTTTTCTGTAGAACTTCAACAGAACGAAAACAGACGTGGACACACAGTCCACGAGGGCAACTAACCAATCTGGCAGCTCGAAGCTGCTAACTGTCGGTGGCTCAAGGCCACTAACCTTCGCGAGTACGAGACCCACGGTGAAATCTGGTAGCTTAGCCACTACCCTTCGCGAGTACGAAACCCACGGTGAAATCTGGTAGCTCAACCACTACCCTTCGCGAGTACAAAACCCACGGTGAAATCTGGTAGCTCAACCACTACCCTTCGCGAGTACAAAACCCACGGTGAAATCTGTCGAGCTCGGGTAACCAAGGTGCACCAAGGACTAACAGTACTGCTGTTAGCAACCAGCGTTCTGTATTCCGTCCTAAAACGTTTCCATCATGCGTGGGGTCCTTTTCACATGTAAAGATCTCAATCGTTTCAAATATCATAATCATTGATAAAGCCACTTTGAATTTCAAAAACCCCAGCATGAACATTCAAAATCAATTTACTGTAAAAACATATGCAATTCACGTAGGAATATTTCATGAATAACATCAGTTCACTGTCAAATCTTTTTCTAAAGCCTCTTTATCCAATTTCATGCATAATCGTAATCTTTTGTAAATCGATCGAAAGAAAATCATTTCTAACGATTTAAACTATACTTTCGTAAAACTTGCTTTTCAAAATCCATATTTGAAATTCATCATTTGAAATAACAATGCATTTGAAAAATGTAAATTTTAGGGAACGTTATTCACTCACCTGGAATGCTCCCTTCACTTACTCTTGCCTTTAGCTTTAGAGTATCATTCTCCCTTTTACTTTCCTAAATTTCTGAAAATAAAGGGTTCCATCAGTTATAAGTTTCAAATCAGTTATCACTATTTCAGGAGCTGCCTGACTCCATATCCTTCAAAACATCAAGCCTTGATTTCATAAATCTGGGATCCCATAATCCCAGCACATAAAGCTTAGGCAAAATAATAGCTTAATCACTTTTGAAAGTTATTAATGAACATCACAAACCACCAATCAACATAGCAATTACACCTAATACCCATATACACCTCATGCTTCTGTTTTTTTTTTTTTTTTTTTTCTTATCACTTTCAGATTAAACCCTTACCAATGCAACTATACACACACAACACACTTGGATACACTCTGACTGTGCACGCATACACAGCATTATCAACAACGCCAGAAAGAACATGTATTTATATACATTTCCTCAACAAACACTCAAACTGCCATCTAGCATCACAGCACACACATTCCTATCTATATATCTTCATAGCACTCTCAATCATAATGCATGCATATATATCAATATATAAGTATCATTCTCCTTCAACCCGAGCCTAGAGCTGCACCGTCCTCACGGCAACATTCACAGCACACTTTTCCAATTCATCAAACATCAAAGATTATTATCCTCCCAACAAAGAGTAATACGGCATACATGCACAGACTTATAAAAACAGGACAGACAGGGGAAGGGCATGGCGACTTCACCGCATCAGCAATACTGCCTAAACAGAAAGAAAAGAGCAACTAGATATTCCAATACCTTCACAGTGTCAGGTAGAATTTACTGGGTATACTCCACCGGCGGAGATTCATACAGCTTTCACCGCCGCACAGCCTTAATTCCATTTACCGCCACTACCCTGTCTCCTGTCATCCCATTGTACCCATTTCCTTCTCCTGCTCGTAGCCTCACGCTCACAGCTTCACGCGCCTACAGAAGCCAGTTGCTTGCGACCAACAGAAATGATGAACATTTGGTGCCTGGGAAAGTTGCTACAGTACCCCGAAGGCAAAGACAATGGAAATCCCGACGGAAGGAGATAAATTAGCACCCACTGAAGTTCAAGCCACCATTTCCAACATGTCGCAATGCCCACACCCTTTCCTCACCGATAATTTCCTTTGAAAACACACTCGTCCCCCCCATCGACCGAGACCAGAAATGAAGCTATAAATTGACAGAGAAAGATGGGAGTCAGCGATGATGGAACAAGACCGCAACATCACTGGCGGAAGCAACCTGAGTTTACGGCACTGGTAACGTGAAGATCTTCGCTCTGCTCTCGCCGCTTCCTTCCGTCTGCACCGCTGCGGATATTCAGAGAGAAAAAGAGAAGGGCGTTCGGTTTATGCACAAAGGGGATAGGGACATTTTAGTAATTTCACGCATGAAAAAAAAAATAAAAACCCACCATCTGCAGCCGCTAGGTCTTGAACACGGGATCTCAGGGTTTTCCTTCCGCATGTGGACCACTCTGCTAACCACAACCCTCTGACATTTTCCGCAGCAATATACCTATAACCCTTAATAAATTGATAAAAATTCTTGAGCCATGACAGTTTTGCTCCAAAAGAAGGACTTGTTAGAGAATAAGATACCCACTATGCCTGTCTTGATTGAAACAAATTAAAGACTCATTTTCTCCTATTGCTTGCACTTGTATAGGAATTTAAAGTTATGGGCGACTTTGAGTTTTGAACCCCAGATATAAAATAGAAGACGATGGTTGTCTTTCATTCCTTATTCTTGAACATTTGTTTGTAATTATTCATCAATTTGAGCAAGTGCATATGTCATTTATCATTCGGGAATGCAATTTTGATATATAAGTACATTAATTATAAAAGCGTCTGATATGCTTTTTATTAAAAAAAAATGACATTAATAATGCATTTTTTAACTAATAAAGTTAATTTTATAACTAATATGAATTTTTAATTGATATTACTTGAAAATGTTGCCATAGATTAAGCTTCTCTTCTAATAAATGCCAGATCAACCAAACTGAGTAACTGACCAAATTTTGTGCAAGACACGGCAATGCAACATGGTTTCTTATGATAGAGAATTCAAATCCATACAACCCAATACCTTTAAAGAAAAGCATCTCTTTTAAAGTTATAGAAGGCTCACCTCATAAACATCACCAAAATCTCTTCTACTCATTTATACAGTCCACACAAGAATAAAGTTATGAATGATATAAAGATAGACGGATTCCATCATTTTTAGTTAATCTCTTGTATTTATCCATAGAGACATGTCTCAATCTCTCCTTTTCTACAATCTAATTTGTTTAATACCATGCGTGACAACACAAGATTAAGGTGAATCATAATTTTTTTTAAATAAACCATTAATCAAAATAATGTCTACAATTGGAACAAAATCCTTATTAAACTCATAAAATCCTTTGCAAGATTCAAACCATAACCATAGGGATTAATTTGGACATAGAAATTAGGTTTCTCTCAATATAGGAGTATAAATGTGGAGACATCTCCTAATCAGGATTTTAATATTAATTCGTTATATTATAAGAGATTAATATCTTCTATTAGACTTAATATTCATTGGTTAGGTAAGTCTTTGAATAAAAACAAGGGCAACTTTGGATATAAAAGACATAAAACTATAAAAGATTTAAAACCCAAAACAGTGGCCTAAAGAGTCCTAAAAACAAGGGGGGGAAATCCAAAACCCGAAAAGTCCAAACATAAAGATCAAATTTGAAATTCAGAAAATAAAATAAAATTTTAATAAAAGTAGGAGGCCCAGTTCGCTCAACCCAGCCTTCAGAATAAGTAAAACAGCGTGTTTTCTGTACCCAAAAAAAAAATCGGGTTTTACTTGGGCAAAAACGACGTCGTGCCATTCTGAATGGGGCCAAAATGCAACGTCATCATCTCCATGGAGGACAAGTCCCACGACCCGATTTGGAGCCACAAAGGTGAAAGGACCCGACGACAAGCCAATCCCTTCAAGCGATGTTTTCTAATGTCAGTTATGTAATTCATGTATTTAGTAGTGGAGAGAGTAGGTTTTATTTTAGTGCCTGATTAGACATGGATATCTATATATATATATTAGGATTGTTTACGGGACAGGTCCGTCCCCCGTCTTGAATTTATCTCGGTCTTGTCAGGTTTGGGATGGGAATTCCCGATTCTAATTGTTTTAAAAAAATATTATAAAAAATCATCTCAATAAATCATTTCATATAAAATGCCACAGCAACTTTCTCTAAATACCAACATTCCTCCTGATATAAAATAATAACTTACCCATATAAGAGAAAAAAATAATAGTAAGAAAGAATAAAAATATCAATATAAAAATATCTATATAAGAATAAAAATATCTATATAATAGTAAAAAAGATAGGATAATGTAATATTTTTTTAAAAAAATAAAATTGGTTCGGGACAGGACGGGAGTCCTAAGGGATGGGCCGAGACCCGTCCCTTCCTGACTCTTCCCTTTGTCCCGTCCCGATAGTTTCCCAATCCGGTTCTTTTCGGGACGAGCCGGACTCATCCCGAAATCATCGGTATCAGATCGGGACACTTAGGACGGGACAATTTTAGATACCCCTAATATATATATATATAGTCGTACATAAAGATTGACTCATTTGAAAGTGAGATAAGTTATCTACTTTTTTGTTTCTTGCAAGTTCCAATAAGAAGGGGGCCATTATAGGTGTAGTTGTTGGAGCTTTAGCTTTTGTTTTGATCCTTCTTACAGCATTAGCCTGTATTAAACGACCAAAAAGGCACGAGACATCAGTTCCTAGAGGTAAATACCTTGGAAAGTCTTGTGTATCATTTTGTAATGATTTATTGATGTGATGCTTTGGTCTCATTTTCCATTTAAAGAAAACGTTATGGACTTGCATTCATCTCTAAGGAATCGCTAACTGCTTTTTCTTAATTTATGAAGAGAAGACTTAATTTGATTGACGTTTTCCTTGACAGGACGAGATATATCTGGAATAATTAAGTTGAGACGCCCAATTACTTATAGTTATAGGGAGTTGAAGTTTGCTACTAAAAGTTTCAGTGCGGAAAATAAACTTGGAGAAGGAGGATTTGGTGCATATATATATATATATATATATATAGTTGTGTGTGTTTGGATAATATTTTAAAATAGGGCTTATGGAAAAAAAGGGTTTTTGGACAGTTTATGGAAAATAGGCTTTTACAAAAGAGGTTATGAAAAAAAAGTAGTTCTGAATAAATAAATGTTTGGATAGTTATTTTTAGAATAACTTTTTATATTGGTAAATTATTAAAAAGAGTATGATTTGATTAAAAGTATGAGAGAGAAAAAAGGGTAAAAAAAGAAAAGGGGTTATTGGAATGCTGGTGGTCAGTCACTTCAATCCCAAACCCCCATTGGATTATATTAATTAACATGTCACTTCATTTGGATCTATTCCATAGAGGAATGATCTATTCCATATGTCCTAATCCTAATTAATATTGGTCTCAATTATTCCGGAACAGGGAAAGAAAATATTAAAATTGAAGTAATGTGGATTTTTTTTTTAATTTTCAACTCAATTAAATACTTCCATCAGGGCATCTTATTGGTAATTTTAGTTATATATATATATATGTATATATATTTATGGATGACGTCTTGGAAAGCTACTGCCTAATTGAACCAATTGAGACACAAACTTCTCGAATCTTGTCTACTGGGATTAACCCAAGTATGGGCCGTTTCGATTAGAGTTTAAATAATGGTTTATGAAAAAAAATAGTTTTTAGACAATTTTTAGAAAAGAAATTTTGGAGAAGAGGTTATGGAAAAAAAGTAGGTATAAAAAAATGAGTTTTTAGATAATTATTAGTAGAATATCTTTTGTAATTGATAAATTATTGAAAAAGGTATGATTTTATTAAAAATATGAGAGAGGGGAGGGGAGAGAGGGAAAGAAGAGAGATGGGAGATAATGGAAAAGAAAGAGGAGAGAGGAGAGAGGAGATAGGAGAGAGATAGAGAGTAAAGATGAGAGATGGGAGAGGATTAAGAAAATAGAAGAAAGATAAGAGAGGAGAGAGAGTATAAAAAAAGTAAAGGTAAAATAGTAATTGGGTAGTTCATAAGGTATTTAATGTTCTAAAAGCTAGTATGACTAGTTTATTCAAAACCTTGGTTTTAAACTATGGTTTGATTAAAAAACTTGTTTGAATAAATATGACTATTTGTTTTAAAATTTTTTCAACTGAGATTTGGGCCAAAAACTTTTTTAAAATCAAAGTTTATAATGTTTCCAAACATACGCTATAAATGAAATTAAAACTGCACTTGCTATCCAAAAACAAATTTATATGTATGTTTTTTGCCAATAAATTTATTTGAATTATATATGCACAACTGAAATTAATATTAAGGATTTTATTCTTCCAATATAATGTGATATCTTAGTTTCCCAATTATTAATTAATAAACTCATACTCCTCTAATCATATTTATAAGATAAAAAAAATTATTTATCTTATTTATAAATTATGTCATTAAATTTTTATATGAATATACAATTTATTATTGTATAGACTTTATTCTCATAAGGTATAATATATATAAAATAAAAATAAAGTTGTTAAATTTTAAAGTAAAATTAATAAAATTTAATTTTTTTAATTCTAATAAAATATATTAGAAATGACTTATAACATATAATTAAAGAAGTATTCTATCTTTTTTACTTAGTTAACTGCCATCAAAATTACACTATTAATCCTTCCATGTTTCCCCTTGTTTAATAGGGTGTCTCATCAATTAAAAAGAACTTATTAATTACATCCTCTAATTAAGGGAATTTTTGGAAAAATCTTACTAATTATACCTTAAAAGACTAAAAATGATTTATCTTTTTAAACATGATATTTCCAAAAAAAAATGTTTTAGAATTTTGCATTGTGGGTGAGGGAAT
Organism: Leucaena leucocephala; assembly: GCA_037074615.1. Taxonomy (NCBI): domain Eukaryota; kingdom Viridiplantae; phylum Streptophyta; class Magnoliopsida; order Fabales; family Fabaceae; genus Leucaena; species Leucaena leucocephala. Next base: position 15,224,004 of record CM073541.1, read on the forward strand.
AAGTCATTGGAAGACCGAAGAACTAGTCAACACACACACACACACACACACATATATATATATATGTGTGTGTGTGTGTGTGTGAAAAGGATATAGTGAAGCCGTTGTTTTCTTCCGTTTACTTTGATCAATGATGCTCAATGATTATCCCTTATCATTAAAAAAATTAAATCAAAGGGAAAATGACAGAAAGATTTTTTTTTTAAAATAAATATCAAAATATAATATTGTATTAGTAATACTTAATCTATTGTTAGTAATTGACCTGACTTAAAATTTATTATTTTATAGATTTTTTTTCTATCATTTCTCCTAAATTAAATTGTCGTTCTCCCTAAAATATATCACATAATGCATTTATTGGCTGCTGAATTTAATGTTGGCGTCATTGTTTTGCAATTTTCAAGTCTTTGACAAATTAGTCTTCTGCCACATTCAATTTCAGAGCATGTTGGGGTTACAAAACTTTCATAAATTTCATTTTCAGAGTGTGTATATCACTTTCTTCTTCTTTATTATTTTCTGTTGAAACTCCACAAAACAATGCTTCAATCTCATCTCCTTCCCTTATTTAAAGGTATGTATGCTTATTTCCTTCAAATGGTATCAGAGTGGTATTTCCTTGATGCCTCCGTAAATTTTTTCATTTACCGTTATGCTTCTCTGGTATATACGTCGCTGCCTTTTCATTTTTATCCCTTCTTAATTCATGACTTGTGAGATATATAGTACGTATAAAGCATTTGGGAATACAATAATTTTGATATTACTTATTTCTCGTCTCATTTACATATGCTAATGAAAATGGTGCCGTTAGATCAAGTTCCTCTTCTAAATGCTAGGTCAAGCAAACTGACCAAATTTTGTGCAAGAGACGGCAATGCAACATGGTTTCTTATGATAGAGAATCCAAATCCGCACAACACTCTTAAAAAAAAGCATTTCTTTTAAAATAATGGTCAATTATAATATTGAAGATTCATTTATAGAAGGTTTACCTTGTAAATATCACCCGCTGCCACTGGCCTTATTTAATTTCCTCCTACAAGTGGCAAGAAAAAACAAGCTGAACTTATTTAATTTCCTAATGGATTACTTTCTTTATATGGGTCCATGACATGAATTAATTAATGAAACAATAATTTCTATATATTTATTATTCACCCAATTGTTGTCAAACTGGCGAATTAAATCTTCGAGTTTATTTTTTGTTTTACATTTCTAACTTATAAAATTATGTTGATTATATTTAAACTTGTGATAGTAATAAATTCAGTTAAACTTGTGAGTTTACTCACCGAGTTTATTATTTTTATATTTTTAACTTAAAATCATGTTAGTTTACTCTTAAATTCATGCTAGTTTTATGGATTTGATTGTGTTTATTGACTTCATATGATCTTTATAGAAATGTCTCGATCAATGTAAAATTACTGATTGAAATTATTGATTGTAACTTATAGACAAAAAAATTGAAAGTATTAAATTAGATTTTAAGAGTATAATTAATTGATGATGATTACCTGATTGCTGTATTGGGAGAATGTTTAACCTTGCATGTACGTGTACATTTTTCATAATCATAAAATAAAAAATAAATGCTGACGCAGGTTTTCCCAATTAATTATAGAAGTCAACGGAGTTGCATTAATTGTCCTTTCTATATATTTCAAACACCATTATTCTTTTCACTGTCCTCTCATTCTCCATATAGGCAGAGGCCCGTTGACCTCTCTCTTCTCTTCATCTTCATCTTCATTATTCTCTCAACTAAACATGCTTCAGTCTTCTAATCTCATCCTTCCCTTACTTATTACCTTTATGTTCTGGTCATGCTGCAGTCTTAACGGCGTCGTTTCAGATCCACAGGCCAACCTTCTAAAGATCTATTGCAACCCATTCAACGATTTCTTCGTTACCAGCCTCTCCATCTTTAATGAGAACCTAAACGCAACGTTTCGAGACATCAGAGAACAAATCAGTAACCAAAACAAGCACTTCGCCACTTCACAACAGCAACAACATGAAGAAAACCCCATTATCACTCTTTTTCAATGCAGAAACTACCTTCCAAAACCTGACTGTGTCGCCTGCTTCGATGCTGCTGCCGGAAAAATACGTAGCTGCATCGCCGCCATAGCCCCTGGTGCCCATGTTGTCTACGACGGCTGCTTCCTCAGGTACCACTAGCTAGTCTACAATCTTAAAAGGTGTTTTTTTTGGCATATGTTGCGACATCATGACATTGTTTGCGTATGTTAACGTTGAATTTGATTATTAGAAAATTTAATCCTTTTAGTTCCTACGGATACCTTTTATAGATTGCGCCCTTACTCAAATTTATAGATCCAGTGGCACAAGTCTTAAGAAATAGACCGGTTAACCAGGTGAGGTACTAGTGTGAAGGTCAATGATCATATAGTAGTTGAATTATGAATAGGTTTATCATGATTAAATTAATATAGGGAAAATTAGTTTGCAAATCCTTATACTTTCACCTAATTTTTAATTAAGTTTTTTGTAATTTCTTTCCTTTTTATTAGGTCCTTATAATTTCAATTAATTAGGTTCCTATAGTTTTTTCCTTGTATCATGTCCTTATATTTTTACCTAAATTTTAATGAGATCCCTATGGTTTTTTTAGTAGTCATCTAAAACTATAGAGACCTAATTAAAAATCAGGTAAAATTATAAGGACATGATAAAAATGAACTATAGGATCATATAAAAATTTGAAACTATAGTTTTCACCTAAATTTTAATAAGATCTCTATAGATTTTTTTTTTCAATTATCCCCCACTATAGAGACCTGATTAAAAATTAAATGAAATTATAATGACCTAATAACAAAATAATAAGGAACTGATTAAAAAATTGGTGAAATTATAGAAACTTACATATTAATTTCCTCGTTGATACATTTTGAATATAATCTTATTATTTTAAAAAAGAAAGACAAAAATTAATAACAAAATTTCATAGACAAAATAGGTTTCAAATACGAACAACATTAACGTTAATTAAAAAATATAAGACAAGCAAAAAAAAATTAAAAATATAATTTAATAAAATTAACAAATATTTTATGGTTAAAAAATAAAACAAAAATAATAATAATGAGATGTAATATTTATTTAATTTATATTTTTATTTCAAATTTTATATTTTTAATTTATAATTTTTACACACATATTTCTTAAGCATTTCCTCACTATTCTTTTTTTAATGTTTATAGTATATGTGTTTATGTATAAAATATAACTTGAAAACATGATTTAAATTTTTCAAAAATAAAAAATTGACCAGTTCAAATGAATCCCCTTGTCTCTTTATGTGAAGTTCATGTGGTATCTTCAATTTGATAGTTAGAGGCTAATTTTTCTTTGGCTTATAGATCATTGAAGTGTGTTTTACTTCTCCCAACAAAACTCTTTCTATACACACGGCTTGGTTCAAACTCAATACATCATATTTAAGAAACCCAATCATCTATCAATTGTTCCAGGCTTTGTTGGTGTTAAATCCCCTTTTCTAATAATTGGTTTGCTTAGTTTGTTTCTGCAATTTTGAAAACATAACTACTGATCCCTAAAATAATGTACATGGACACAAACAACGTTAACTAGGGCTGATATGTAAAAAAAAAGCTGATGTGGATGCTAACTGGAAGCCACACGTACACTGCCACATAAGATACACTAGAAAAGGAAAGAGCATTAGAATGGAAAGAAAAAGGGGAAATTGGAGAAAAATTCCTACAAAAAATTTTATTGGTAAAAAGGATCTAATGAATTTTTATACGTAAGGAGTACTAATATTTTGTAAATTTTGTATACATATAGCACCAATTAAATTTTTAATAGAGGACTTTCTCCGAATTTTCAATAATCCAAAGTTGAAAAATTCGTCCTCTACTCATCATTAACTTGATCAATACACAACAAAGTCCATAAATTGCACTTGGAAAATGATACGAGATAATTTATGGTGTTTTCAGGTACAACTCCAATGGTTTTTTTGACGAGACAACGACGTTTCTCAATTTCGCATCATGTGGGAATCAGACTACTGGAGGAGAAGCCACTATATTTACCACATCAGCGAGAAAAGTTCTAATGAATCTCCAAACAACAACACCTAAAATCCCAAGTTTCTTTGCAGCCACGAAGATGAATGTTTCAAATAATGGTGTAACTATTTATGCGTTTGCTCAATGTATTGAGACTGCCACAACAAATGGGTGCCTTGATTGCTTGAAGAGTCGGTACAATAGTATGGAGACTTGTCTTCCCTTTTCAGAAGGCAGAGCTTTTGACGCTGGTTGTTTCTTGAGATACTCCACCACTTCCTTCTTTAATTATAACCACGCAATTGATATCACACCTACGGTAAAAAAAGGTACAAATAATTCAAATATTTGAATATAGGGGTCCCATCCATTATTTTAGCAATTTTATCATGTATTTGAGCCTATTTTACCATAAAATAGGGCGGGTTTGGGCTATCTTTTTGTCCTGCCCCACCTAGCCTGCGGGTTGGAACAACCAAGTCCATCAGCTTTTTTTTTTTTAAATTATTAATATTATTATTTATTTTACTTAAATATTATTTTGAATACTCCTATTATTGAAGACTAGTAAATATAATTACTTATTTATTGATATGTGTTGACATATTATAATTGATTAATATTATGCTAATATTTATTTAGATTTATAGTTGTAAAATTTGAGATTTTTTATAAAAAATAAGAATTTTTAAGAGTATAATATTAATAATTTTTTTATTATGCTAATATGACATTAAAATTTTTTTATTAGTAGTTTAAAAATTTAGAAATAATTTTTTAAAAATATTAAAAAATTAAAAAAATAGCGGGTTAGTGGGCTGACCTGCCACTTAAATGGGTTGGGCCGTTCAGCCCGTGGGTTGTAGCAAGCTAGCCTGCAACCTGCTCCCGTTCAGCCCGTGGGTTGTGGCGAGCTAACCCATTTTCCCTCATCTACTTGTAAGCATTATGATTCAAGCAAATAGTTAATTTAAGCCCATAAATTTAAAATTATATTTTAATTTTGGGTTACTATTCATTTGATATTTCAAAATTTTTGATACCAAAATATTGCGGCTGCCATTTTACATCTTTAGTACATACTTGTAAGTGTTATGGTTCAGGCGAATCATGAATTAAAGTCCATAAATTAAAATTTACAGTTTGAATCTCTATTCCGTTTTATTTTTGCCCTCGGGATTATCCAAAGTCTCAAAAAAATTATACTTTAGCCCTAGAAATATTTTTAATTGGCAATTTAGTTCCTAGAAATATTCTATCTTTTCAGACACTCTTAGGACTTCTGCTTAACTAGGTTTAGTAGCTTACTAATTTAAACTTATTCTTGAGCTTCTAGAGCTAAATCCGGGATATTACAATGGCCCCTTTTGTCTTAGATGTATGTAGTTACTTAGCTAGATAGGTGATCCCACCGATAACACATCAACGTCATATTTTGGTTTCTTAATGGGAAATTCAAAATGAGTGACTGGTTTGAAAATGAATTACCTTTGTTTCCTATATATATTGCAGGATCAAGCAAAAAGGGAGCCATAATTGGAGGGGTTGTTGGAGGTGTAGCTCTTGTTTTAATCCTCCTTGCATTGTTTGCTCTGATTAGGCGACCAAGAAGGAATAACAGGTTTCCTATAGGTAAATAACTTGAAACGTATATCAATTTGCTTTAACTTGGTTTTCATATCTATGAAGGATGAATAGTACTTGGCTATGATTCTCCTATATTGTTTAATTTCCTATTGATTTTCCTTGAAATAAGGTCAATTAGCACTGTAACGAAAGGAAAATCACCCTAGAGGGGTCGATCAAATCCCTAACTAGTTTTATTAATTAATTTGTGAAGTGACTTTGACTTACATTTTCCTAAACAGGAGACATAACTGGAGCAATCAAGTTGAAAGGTCTAGCTACTTATACTTATAATGATTTGGTATTTGCAACCAAGAATTTCAGAGAAGCAAACAAAATAGGACAAGGCGGATTTGGGACTGTATACAAGGTAACTTTAATCTGATATTCAATATTTATATATTGATCATTTTCTATAGCAAGGAAGTCCCTAAATTTGTTTTATATAATGTTGTAAAAAAAAAAAAAAGATTTCCAAAAGGACAAAGGTGGCACTTATTAAACTATAACAATTGAAGTTCTTTATCATCATAGGGAACTTTGAAGAATGGTAAAGTTGTTGCAGTCAAGAAATTAACTTTACAAGAAACAAGGAAGATAGAGGAGGATTTTGAAAGTGAAGTGGAGCTTATAAGTAATGTTCATCATCGGAATCTTGTTCGGCTTCTGGGATATTGTAGTGAAGGCCATGAGAGAATCCTTATTTATGAATACATGAAAAATGGAAGCCTTGACATGTTCCTATTTGGTATCTTATATCAACCAACCACTTTTATGCATGTTCATAAACTATTATTGTTCTTAATAACATTATGACAAAAGTGAACATTTTCAAATCAACCACTCAACAGTGACTTCTAAAACAAAAGCCTAATCATATGTCATAATTTTATTAGAGAACATAATAATAAGCTTTGATATCAATTCCTTGATCCTTTTTGAAGTTTACCCTTCATATTTTTCTAACCTTTTGAATTTTGTAAACTTGGAAAATAGGTAAAAACAAATGTTCTCTTAAGTGGAAGCAGCGATATAATATAATTTTAGGAGTAGCAAGAGGTTTGACTTATCTACATGAGGAATTTCATGTACGTATTATACATAGAGATATAAAAACTAACAACATCCTCTTAGATGATGATTTACAGCTTAAACTTGCTGATTTTGGATTGGCAAGACTTTTACCTCAGGATAAATCTCATCTAAACACAAAAGTTGCGGGAACATTGTAAGTCAAAAGAACTATATTTGTTTTTCTTTACTTCTATTAAGCATATAGATATCTATGTCAAACATGACACGGTGACTTACATTACATATGCGTACTTCAGATTGTATTGATCTATATTTATATGTATATATATACATGCTTCAATCAATTACATCATAAATATTATATTATTTGTTTGTTAGTGGATATACAGCACCAGAGTATGCAATTCATGGCAAATTATCAGAGAAAGCTGATATCTATAGCTATGGTGTCGTCATCTTAGAAATTATCAGTGGTCAAAAAAGTACAAAATTAAAGCTTGATAAAGATGGAGATGCGGGTGCATTCCTCCTTCAAAAAGTGAGAAAATTATCATTAATATTTAAAAATGCATTTCTTCCTTTTATTTTGAGAAAATTTACAAATTGGATGTGTTTTTTTAACAATATAGATTAAGCTTATTTCTATGCGTTTGGAAAATCCTTTCCTTCTTTGCCAATGAATCCAACAAAAACCTAAAACATTCACGTGACTGTTCATTTGTCTTTTGTACCCCTCTGTTCAACTTCCCTCTTATCTGACTTGATAGGCTTGGAAACTTTATGAGGATGACAAGCACTCGGGGTTAGCGGACGAGGCCTTAGATCCTAGAGGCTATGATACAGAAGAAGTGAAGAAAATCGTAGAGATTGCTTTGCTTTGCACTCAAGCATCTGCTGATATGAGGCCAACAATGTCTGAAATAGTTGTCATGCTCCAAAAGAAGGACTTATTAGAGAACATGAGGCCCACTATGCCGATCTTGATTGAAACTGATTAGTGGTTCATGGCTTACTCCTCTACTTGTACTGCTTCCTTTAACGCAATGTTACTGCCTTCCCTTATATATGTAGTAAATTTTTAACAACTCAAGCTTCAAATCAAAGAACCTAATAATAAATATTTATTAGCGGTTCATGACTCTTGTTTTGAACTCAAAATGGGGAAAAATGTGATAACGTTGAAGAAGGAGGAGTAAACAAACGAATGATTAGTATTCGTTCCATTCTTTAACCTTTATCTCCAGTTGCTTATATCCAGTCCATCTAGTTTTCCGATAAGCAAGTGCCACCTGTATTCATTAACCACATCATCATCTCACATCGTTCATCTTCTGTGCAAGCTGAAACCATATTTGCCTCTAAGGAGCTCTCCTCTCTTTGCCACTAATCAAAATCAAAGGGGCTAAAACGGCAATCAATTGATTTCCATTCAGCACAAATCAAATGAAGGGAGGTGGCTTCACTTCTCTCCATTAACAAATTGAAAGGGGATGACCGGTTCTGCTACTTACTTTTTCCCCAATTAATTATTTATGTTTTTGTTTAAAAATTGCTGAAGTTTTTTTTTCTTGTATACATCTTCTATTTATGATTTTGTACAAGGTACACATGGTGCATTGCCCTAGTGGTAAAGTAGTCCCCTTGCATATGGGAGGTGGAGGGTTCAATCTCCCATAGGACCGGTTTAGCCTCCTTTTCAACTTAAAAAAAAAAAGATTTTCTACAAGGTTAGAAAACAGTACAAGAATCTGGCTCTCACTCTTCACCCAGATAAAAACAAGTCTTAAGGTGCATATACAGTTGCTGCATGGGAGACGAGTCAAATATCTAAGGGGATTGATGGTTCTTTTCATAAAGTGGAGAAACCTTTGAACAAGAGGAGGATAAATGATACTAGTAGTAATGATATTAACTTGAGATATGAGCTAATGCAATAGAGTGGCATTAACCTAGGGGTCGTTGATCTCTTTTGAGAGCCAATTACACTACTAGCTAATTAAGATTAATTATAATTTAACCAAAGGATGTGAGAATGAAGTGAAACCACTAGCCTAGAATAGGAATAAACTAATATTTATGATTTTTCACTTTTATAATGGAAATGGATGAAGTGAGACTTCCTTGATGAATGAATGATTTAGCTAAACTTTGATAACACTATTGATAAGCTCAAGTGCACGTCATTAAGCTAACACCATTAGAACCATCCAGACCGGTCTGGCTTTCAAATCATTGACATAAATTTAAAACTTTGGCAAAAACAAGTCACATAAACTTCACTTGATCTAGCTATATGTATAATATTTATTTCTATGTTCCATAAAATTAAATATAGGTTCATGAATGGATTTATTGCATAGTATTTTCTAATAATGTAATTATATATTTTCATAATTATTATATTAATAAAGGATAAATTAATTACAAATTTATTTATTTTTTTCTTACGAATTTGACAATATATTGATGGATATGAATTCCATGAAAATAACGTTGACTGTTATCCATGAAAATATTTTCTTATATGGTGCACGAAATATAATTTTTGTCATTATTTTCTTTATATATGGCTGCCTCAAAATTCAAACTCAAGTTAGTTGGTCAACAAGAGACAATTTTTTCTTATAATGATTATCACATTGCAATGATTATTATTAAAAATTATTTATTTATTAAACAAATATATATTTATATGATAATCATTATTATTTACTGTTTTATTTCAGTCATTCGATTTGCTTCTAATTACCACAGCTGGTCTAGAGGACTAGAGCCATGAAAATGGCATTACAGTCAAAGAAAAAATAATGATCATTGAACCTTTTCCTTCTGTTAATAAGGTATTTTCCCTTATTCTTCAACAAGAACAGGAGTTAGGGCTTCTTCCCTCCTCCTACTGATTCCACTATACTTTCTCAAGGTCAAGAACGCAATCAGAAATTACGTACCTTTTGTAGCAAGCCACGTTACACTGTGGAGACATGCTATAAGAAGCATGGCTATCCTTCAGCCTTTAAGTTTCGGGGTTCTTCATCCTTTGTCAACAATATACTTACAATCAGTTCCTTCTTTGGACTTCTCTGACACTTCTTTTTCTTCATATTCTTCTGAGTAACATGACACTCCATCAAACACATCCGCATCACCTCGCAGATCCACCAGACAGAACAGGAGATACAAGAACCAATGATGGGTTCTCGTTAGGGTGGAGATAGAACAGATTTGCCGGATTCTGGACGGCATCAAGAAGGTGAGGAATTAGTCGGAGGAACGACAACCATATAGGAATAGCCGAGTTATGGCTCTGCTGATACCATAACACAATCTAAGAAGAAAAGAATCGGAGTAGAAGAGAGAGTGGAAGTACGAAGTGAGAGAGAGAGAGAGATAGATAAATAAAAGAATATATAAATGACTTGTATTAATTGATACTGTTGTAAATACGCCAGCACATTCCGTGCTCATCATCTTGATGATGACAATTTGCTCATCACCTATATTCATATTTAATCTAATTTAATTTTTACATTTTAAATATTTTTTTGTTTTAATAGATATAAAATTTAAAATAAAAATAATTTTATAACTGTCACTTCATTAAAAAATAATTTTACCATTTAAAAAATCTCAAATTAAAATTTTTAAATTTTGAATCATTTAGATTAGATTTAAACAGTTCAAATCTTATTAACCATTGATGAGCACTAAATGAGAAATATATATATATATATATAACACGTTTGATATGTACTTCCCAGCTAATTTACACCCTCATTCTGTTTATCTAATAACACAGCTGGTTCACTTTGCTATCTCCGTAATAATAGTCTAAAACTGATGGAGTATATTTTTTCTTGGAGTTGATATTTTATATTATATATGTACACACACATTTATACACATGCGTTCATAAACACTCATAATCATCACCTATTAAAATTTAAGGATATATATTTTTTACCCAAAAAAATTGTAGATATAGCATTACGATTGAAAATGAGTTGTATAATCAAATCAAGTTTATGTTCTCAATCGGGTTAAAACGCAAAAAAACAAAAAAAAATTATGTTCCATTATTTCAATCTTACGTCATCATATTTAAAAATTTAAACCTCGAAAGGGTCGATATATAATATATTGAGTCAAATTGACTTTTCCTTTTTGCCAAGAGTCATATTGATCGGATCTTATTAATTAAAATTCTTTGATTATTTATCATACGTTGAGGAGGTTGAAAGATTTAGAACATGAACAACAATTTAAAGATTCATGTTTCTGTGGCTATTAAATTATTTTGAATATAATATATACAAATTAATTAAATAACTTTTATATTAAGGATAGGAGTTTGTCCCATAATTTTTTTTTAAAACATAACATTAAGAGCTCTCCAAATTTGGCTAAAATGCAATGGTTTTATTTTCCCTGTATGTTTGAATCACACCATGAGTGATGGTGCTAGTCTTGTTCAATCTAGCATAGGGAGCTTGTAAATGCAAGAGAGTACATGCTGAGTACGAAGAAGTCTCTAATACCAAACAAACTATAGTACCAAACCCATACCTTCAAGTGACATTTGCTGCATTCCATCCAACAAATTAAATAGGAAAACTATATTGCATACCCACATTTTTTAAAAAAATTTATTTAATATCTGTATATTTTTTTTATTAAATATTTTATTTAATTTTATTCTGTTAGCACTGTTTAGTCTCTTGCATGAGAGTTAATAGTGCTAACAGAATAAATTTAAAAAAATTAATTAAGAGAGAAAATAAATTGATACTAAATTAAAAATTTTGAGAAAGTGTACAATATATATTTTTTCCAATTAAATATTATGGGAATATAGTCAGAAGAAAGTATACATAGTGATGAAAATTGAGAATAGATGTCATAGTTAGTAAATTCTCAGAGAGCGAATGAGAACTAGTTTTTTTAACTCACCAGCAGCCACTGCATCGTGCCAATAATGGCCTTATTTATTTTCCTCCAACAAATAGCAAGAAAAAAAGTTGAATTTATTTAATTTCCTAATAGATACCTTTCGCTCAGGTTTGCCCAATTAATTATAAAAGTCAACGGATTGTTGAATTAATTGTCCTTTTTATATATATTATAATAACAACATTTTCTTCGCTGTCTATATATTTCAAACACCATCATCCCTTCCTTTCCCTATACTCTCATTCTTCTTCATCTTCATTCTCTCAACTAAACATGCTTCAACCTTCTAATCTCCTCACCTTACTTACCTTCATATTCTGGTCTTGCTGCTCTTTTAACGGCGTCGTTTCAGAACCAAATAACACCTTTCTTCAGATCCAATGCAACCCATTCGACAAGTTCTTGATTAGCGACATCAACGTTTCAAGACATCAGAGAACAGATCAGTGACCACAACAAGCACTTCGCCACGTCACAACAGCAAAGCAGCGGAGAAACCCCCGTTACCACTCTTTCTCCATGCAGAAACTAACTTTCGAAAGCTGACTGTATTGCGTGTTTCGATGCTGCTTCGGTAAGAATCCGTCGCTGCACCGGCGAGGTATCCGTCGGTGGCCATGTCGTCTATGACGGCTGCTTCCTCAGGTACCACTAGTCTACAATCTTAAAGGGTTTTTTGGCCATATATTAAGACATTATTATGACATCAGTTTGCGGTGTTTAATGTTGAATTTAATTATTAGAAAAATTAATCTCTTTCATCAAAAAAAGAAAAAAAAAGAAGAAAAAACTAATCTCTTAAAGCTTGTTTGGATCAACATGTTTTTTTTTTTAAAAATATACTTTATGTTGTTTCAGGTACAACCCCATTTATTTCCTTGACCAGACGAATATAGGTTTCAATTTTATATCATGTGGGAATCAGACTACAGGTGAAGCCACTATATTTAGCTCAACAGTGCTACAAGTGCTAATGAATCTCCAAACAACAACACCTAAAATCCCAAATTTCTTTGCAGCCACGAAGTTGAATGTTCCAAACAATGATGCAACTATTTATGCATTTGCTCAATGTGTTGAGACTATCACACAAAATGGTTGTTTTGATTGCTTGAAGGGCCGGTAGCGATAGTATGCAACTTTGTCTTCCCTTTTCATATGGCAAAGCTTTTGATGCTGGTTGTTTCATGAGATACTCCACCGCTTCATTCTTTAATGATAGCTATGCAATTGATATCACACCCATTATAAAAAAAGGTACAAATCATTCAAAGATTTGAATTAGTTTGGTTTCTTAATGTTTAATTAAAAAATGAGCGACTAGTTTGAAAATGAATTGCTTTTCTTTCTCATATATATATATTTAATATTGCAGGATCAAGCAAAATGGGGGTCACAATTGGAGGGTTTGGTGGGGTTGTAGCTCTTGTTTTGATCCTACTTGCATTGGTTGCTTGGATTAGACGACCAAGAAGGAAGAAGAGGGTTCCCAGAGGTAAATAGCTTGAAAAATATTATATCCACTTGGCAACTAGTTTGGATAAATATGAGCACCCTTAGCTCATCAGATCTGAATCGTCCAAATTTGATCTAGATTGTCTAGATCAAATCTGCACTGTCAAGATATTATTTTTAAAACAACTATTATATTTTAAAAAAATTATTTTTTATTTAAAAAATATCATTTGAAAAAAAATTAAATCCATATCATCTATATATGGTGCTCATCTTAAAGAAAGATGAATACCGAAACTGGGTTCATCAATTTGTAATGTGATGCTTTGGTTTTCATATCTAAGAAGGATGAATAGTACTTGGCTCTGATTCTCCTATATAAGAGGATATAGCTAGGGTTTAGTTGTAGTACATTTTCAAATCACAAACTTATACATGGAACTAGAGCATTTAATGATCAAAGTCAAACCCCAGAGGAAAGGTAGATGAATCTTGTGCTTAATTACTCACATGTAACGAATGACTAAAATAGAAAAAGAAAAAGAAAACATAAAAGAATATGGAGAAATCTGTATGAGATCATAAGAAAATGACGTAAGTACCAAAAAATCTAATAATAAGTGAGTAATATAGATTTATTATCATTTATTATGTTAGAATTTATCATTACATGTATGCTAGTTGGATTTTAGATCTTGTTCAATTAGCCTCATGTTATCCATAACAGGTGATTTGACAACAATATATTTTTTAGTTTTTAATGTAAGACATATTTAACTAATTTAATTAGATTAAGGAAGTTAATTAAGTTAGTTAATATAGCATGTTTCTTTCTAAAATATCATAATTATCTTCCTTAATTCTCTCACTCTCTCTTACTTGATTATTGTTGAGGGAATATAAATAGGGATAATTTAAAAAAATTAATAAATATAAAAAATATGTTATATATTTATGATCAATATCATCTCCTCAATTAGACCTTATATAGGACTTTTCTTGCCATGAGTTGCAACGATTGTTGCTCTTCGGCTCTCCCATATATCTCAATTTTATTCAATTTCCTCTAAATTTTCGTTGAAATAAGGTCAATTAGCGCTAATTAAAGGAAAATTACCCTAGAGGGGTGGATCAAATCCCTAACTAGTCTTCTTAATTAATTTATGAAGTGAATTTGAATTCCATTTTTCTAAATAGGAGACATAGCTGGAGCAAGCAAGTTGAAAGGTCTAGCTACTTATACTTACAATGATTTGATATTTGCAACAAAGAATTTCAAAGAAGAAAACAAAATAGGACAAGGAGGATTTGGGGCCGTATACAAGGTAACTTTAATCCGATACTCAATATTTATATATTGATCATGTTCTATATATAGCAAGGATGTCTCTAAATTAGTTTTATATAATTTTGTAAAAAAATAGATTTCCAGAAGGACAAAGGTGGTACTTATATATAAAACTATAACAATTTAAATTCTTTATTATCATAGGGAACCTTGAAGAATGGTAAAGTGGTTGCGATCAAGAAATTTTTACACAAATCCAGGAAAGTGGAGGAAGAATTTGAAAGTGAAGTGAAGCTTATTAGTAATGTTCATCATCGGAATCTCGTTCGGCTTCTGGGATATTGTAGTAATGGCCATGAAAGAATCCTTATTTATGAATACATGAAAAACGGCAGCCTTGACAGATTCATATTTGGTATCTTACATCAACCAACTTCTTTTATACATGTGCATCAGCTATCATTTTTCTCAATAACATTATGACATATATGAGTGCATATTTTCAAATCAAAAGCGTAAACATATGTCATAATTTTATTGGAGAACATAGTAATAAGCTTTGATATTAATTCCCTAATCATTTTTAATTAAGGTTCACACCTTAATATTTTTCTTACCTTAAAAGTTTGTGAACTTGGAAAATAGGTAGAAATAAAGGTTCTCTCAAGTAGAAGGAACGATATGATATAATTTTAGGAATAGCAAGAGACTTGACTTATCTACATGAGAAATTTTATGTATGTATTATACATATACTGATATAAAGACTAACAATATCCTCTTAGATGATGATTTACAACCTAAAATTGCTGATTTTAGATTGGCAAAAGTTTTACCTGAGGATAGATCTCATCTAAGCACAAAAGTCATGAGAACATTGTAAGTCAAATGAACTACATTTATTTAATTTTCTTTTCTTCTATTATAGCACATGGATTGTCTAAGGTATTGATAATATATTTATGCGGAGACACTTACACACACAAGTCAATCGAACACTACTCCTTCTACACCTATTAACTTGAATACTTAACATGACACAATAACTTACATTATACACATGACTATTCAGATTTTATTAGATCTATATTATATGTAGATACAGGTTTAGTTTCTATTGGAGTCATTGTTTCAATCAGTTACATCATAAATATTATATTATTTATTTGTTAGAAGATATACAGTGCCGGAGTATGTAATTCATAGCCAATTATCATAAAAGGCTGATATTTATAGTTATTGTGTCTTCATCATAGAAATTATCACTAGTAAAAGAAGCATAGAAGTAAAGCTTGATAATTATGATGATGTGAGTGCATTCCTCCTTCAAAAAGTGAGAAAATTCCCATTAATATTTAAAAAAAAAAATGCAGCTTCTTCTTTTTTTTTGAGAGAATTTAGATATCGGATTTTTTTAACAACACAAATTAAGCTTTGTTTTCCTTTGCTTTTGGAATATCCATTCCTTCTTTGCCAATTAATCTAAGAAATATAATATCTATAAAACGTTCATGTGACTGTTCATTTGTCTTTTGTACCTCTCTCTGTTTCACGTCCCTCTCATCTGACTTGTTAGGCTTGGAAACTTTATGAGAAAGACAAGCACTCGGAGTTGGTAGACAAGAGCTTAGATCCAAATGACTATAATGCAGAAGAAGTGAAAAAATCATAGAGATTGGTTTGCTTTGCACACAAGCATCTGCTGATATGGGGCCATTGATGTCTGAAATAGTTGTTATGCTCCAAAACAAGCACTTATTAGAGAACATGAGGCCCACTGTGCCAATCTTGATTGAAACTCATTAGTGGTCCATGGCTTACTCCTCTATTAGCTGATAATCATGTTTTACGGAAAAAACCACTTAATTAAGGGTGATTTTGGAATTTCGATCATAAAAGCGAATAGAAAAGAATCGAGAATCCAATTGTACATCTTTCCACTATTCAATATTTGTGGGTAATTAATTAGACATCCATATTGGAAATTATACTGATTATTTACACTGACTTACACTGAGGAGAATAGCTTTCTCTATGATCCATTAGCTTTTAAGAGGATGTACTTTTGGGACAACACATTCGCTTTTGGTTCTATTCATTAGAAAAAAGGGTTGATTTTGTCTTTGTCCAGCTTAATTCTATGGGTATAAGAACTCTAGTAACGGAGAGGAATTTCCTTTAGAAAAGCTCATGGTCCATTTCATTTAAGATAATAATACTTCTTTTTACCAAAAAGCGGTTAGTTGAGATAATAAACGATATTATCTCAATAAAAAGGAGAATACAAATTTAAATCTTAGGAAGCCTATTTGTTAGGAAATGTAAAAATATTTTACTCTTTAAGCCTTAAAATGGATTATTCTTAATCCTAAAGTAGTTTAGGGACACCATTGATTGAATAAAAAATAATAATACTTCTGTTTGGTGCAATGATAATATAGTACATTTTATTGTGACAATTTAATTACTTGCAAACTTTGCAACATCCTTATATAAGGAGAGAAATTATGTTAGAGTCATCCTTTTGTTGACAACTTATTAAATTAAAATTACAATAGAGCATCACGTTTACATGTAACTTCTATCATTTTTTATTACAACGAAATAAAATTTTAAAATTTATTAACTCAGCTTAAAACTTAAAGTTTCCTATTACAAGGCCTTTCCCTCATAATGAAAAGTATATAGAAATTCTTAAAAATATAAAGGAAAGGAAAAAAATTAATATAGTTTATTCATAATTTAACAAACCAGAAAACATTTCTTTGAATTTTATTTGTTAGTTATATTTGTATTGAAAATTAATATAATTCATTTATCTTAAAATTTTATTATAATAAGGTATTTCTTAGTCTTTACTCTTAACTATATATATACAAGAATAATGTATCCATTACGTAAGTGTCCAATAATTATTATTATTATTATTATTTGTTTTCTTTCATATCATTGTATATCATGTTATCATACATAGAATCATACATTGACATTCCCTGGAAATTAATTATAGTATATATCTTTTCTGCTTTGTCTCTCTACCCTCAACTGTTTTGACGCGAGCCGCACATGCATAATAATGTCACAATATTCATTAAAAAATATTTCATTTAAATCTTCCTTCAAGATGGACTCATCATTGTTGCTGTCTTGGTCACACCATATAGTCGCATTAAATTCGTCTGAGGGTCTGAAACGACGCCGTCAAGAGTCCACCATGACCAGATTGAGATTATGAAGTTTATATAAGAAGATAAAGAAGAAGAAGAGTGACAATTTGTTGCGGTTGTTAATAAAAATGACTTTTTCCCCTAATAGTGGTTGTTAATTGTTCAAAAATAAAAGCAAAAAATAATTGATATGCATAATATTTTCGTAGAAGTGTTTCTTGCTCGTTGGATCTTCAATTTTCTCAAAAAGGCGAGGCCTCCAATGTATCATGCTTCTTTAATAAAATAATAAGTTAATTAAAAACGTAAAAGTTTTGTTGGGAAAAATATAACCTACCTCAATAATTTCTATAAGCCTTAAAAGAATCAGCTTCTAACTATCAGTTAGGAATACTGCCTAGACTCTAAAAGAATGAGGTTATCAACATAAATTTTAAAACTTGTGTAAATTAGCACTAATCAAATTTTAAAATTTAATATTTTTTTGACATAATTTAAAGTTTAAGTTGAATTTAAATTTTAATATATATACAATTTTTTTGGGTAAGAATATATATACAATTTTGACGATAAAAGTTTTTTTATAGACTTAAACAACTAAATCATGATTTTGTTTTAAAAAATTAAAATACACAGTTATAACCAAAGTTGGATACTTATAGTTATGGCCGACGACTTGGTAAGCTATTCTGCTCAGTGAAGCAATATGTCAGGCAGGCAAAAACTTTTAGAATCTTATCGACTGGGATTGACCCGAGAAATATGATATTGGGCTGCGATCCAGAAACAATTTTATTTGTATTATACTTGTTTTTGCCAACTATTTGTATTATATATATATGCACATATATATATGAAATTAATTAATATCAAGGACTTTACTCTACCAATAATGTGATGACTTAGATTCCCTATTATTAACCCGAAAATTCATTTACTCCATTCACTTTATCCCTATTATAAGATAATTTTTACAAAGAATGAGTGGTCTTTATTATAAGCCATTAATTTAAGTATTAATTACATTTTTTAATATTATCCCTGTTTTAAATATATGTAGATATTTTTTTCCTTTTCAAACAAATTAAATTTAATGATTTAAGCACTTAACTATCTCTCTTTAGTTCTAATAAAATGGTTGAAGATGTCTTATAAAAAAGACTTACGGCTTACATAAATTAATGTTTATAAAAGTGATTTTTATTTTAATTGATTTTTACAAATTAAAATTAAAATAAAAATCAATTGATATAATATAATTTATATTCGGATATACTTTTATAAAAAAATTAGTTTGATAGAAAATTTATTTGAATGAATATCGATTTCAGAATGTTGAACTTACTTTTATTTAATTCAATTTCAAAATGTTCAAATCTCTCTTTTTATTTAATTAAGGGTAACATCAATCCACCCCTTTGGCTTTGAGATTAATCATTCTCGACATTTAGAATATAAAATATTTTCATATTTTCTAATAAGTACGTTTTTTAAAATATAAATTTATATTACTCTTTACAGATATAAAGTCACTTAACACCTGAACATTAGTAGAATGTTCAAATTTAAAAAAAAAAAGAGTCAGAAATTATAAAAAATTTGCCAACCTAACTTTAAAACCTCTTTTTGCCTAGTCATTTTTCTCAAAGTCATCCCAAAATTGAAAAAAAAAAAAAAACCGGTCAATTTGCTTTTCCTTCAAAAAAAGTACAGTTGAGTCTTCCTAAGTGTACTGCAATCCAAACAAGCTTTGCTCTAATTGAAATTCTCATATCTTCCTCTGTCACTCAACTATCTCATTCCGTCTCTTCCTCCAGCATCTTCATTCTCTGATATTAATATTTCCAACAAAACTCCACAGAACAATGCTTCAACCTCATTATCTCCTTCCCTTATTTACCTTCTTCATATTCTGCTCATGCTGGATTATTGACGGTGAAAACCTAAACACAACGTTACGAGACATCAGAGCGCAGATCATTGACAAAAACAAGCACTTCGCCACCGTACGGCAAGGTGACAGCAGTGCCGTGTCTACTCTTTTTCAATGTAGAAGCTACCTCTCCATCGTCGACTGCGTCACCTGCTTCGACGTTGCCGCCCCTCAACTCCTCACCAACTGTGATGCCGGCGAACCTGGTGGCCATGTTGTCTATGACGGATGCTTCCTCAGGTACAATAATTCAACAACTAGTCATCCAAAAAGAGGGCAATAATCCTGTAAATGTATACAATTCAACTTACTGTTAGTTTTTTTTCCCGGTAAACACAAGTACAAAATTAATTATTTGACATTATTAACAAGTGAAAAATTAGATGAATAATTGATTTTGATATAACCTTAAAATATTATAAAAATATTTAAATTTTGTAAGGTTAAATTATATATAACTTTCCTAAATTTTGACCTATATACAAATAACCCCATTGACTTTATAAAACTTGAAAAAAAAAATCTTCTTAACTTTTAAGTTTGTGCATATAACTTTTCCATGATCAATATTTCGTTATTTGACTAATAGAGCATAACATGCTATTGACCAAATATCCTCGTTTTTTTGGTGCAGATAATTCTCGCCGATTTGAGTGTTATGCAAATAAATCCCTTTCTTATTATATTTACTCTATTCGTTTCTTAATATAAGAGTTAGAAAACTAATTTAGTTATATTATTAAATTAGTTATTTATAATATATATGTGTTAGTTTTCCTATAATACCCTTCCTAATCAGGTACATTATGACTAACCTTAATGGAACCCTTTACCATATGCAATCAATAGGGAGAATTTAGGAAAAAAAATCATAAAATTGGGAGATAAAATAGATTAGGGTTTATATTTAGGACTAAAATAAACCTCTTATATTTAAGACTAGAGGTAGTATTTGAGTGAAAAAGGTTAGGTTATTGATAGTGAAGTTATTTGCAAAAATGTAAAAGTTAAAGTTATGACTATAATGAACAATATCTATAACTAAGGAAACTATAGGGCTTATAAAAAGACAAAAAATCACAAGGACTTGACATAAAAAATGAGGTAACTTTATAGGGCTTATAAATCCATATGGAATATAAACTTTGTGTTGTGTGAAGGTATGACATGAGTAGCACTTTTTTTTCTGAAGCAACAGAGGCAATCAAGAGTGCATCATGCGGGAATCAGACTACAGATGAACCTTCTACTGCATTTACCTCAGCTGTTCAACAAATGCTAATGAATCTCCAAACAGCAACACCCAGAATCACTGGCTTCTCTGCAGGAACAAAGAGTGCCTAATAATGGTCCAACTATTTATGCATTTGCTCAAGGTATTCAAACAATCAGAAAAAGTAAGTGCGAGGATTGCTTGAATGCTCAATACAACAATGTGCAGACTTGTCTTCCCAATTCGGATGGTAGGGCTTATGCTAATGGCTGTTTCTTGAGATATTCCCCCACTTCCTTCTTTCCTCATAATCAGACCATTGATATCATACACCCTCCTTCAAGCAAGGTACATCGCTCTTCAGATCACAAATTTTCGAACAACTATTTCTTTTATTAATTTGAAGTATCAGATCCTTATTATATGTGGCAGTAATGATTCAAGTGAATAATTTGTTTGAAAAATTGTTATATGTTTTCCTGTCTTGTAGGTTCAAGCAATAAGGGAGCCATTGTAGGTTGAATTGTGGCAAGGGTAGTAGCTCTTGTTTTGATCTTTCTTGCATTATTTGTCTAGTTTAGACGACGACTAAAAAGGCCTAGGAGGGTTCTTACAGGTGAACACCTTAAAATGTCTTCAACTATTGCACTCACACACACAACAATAATAACAACAAACCTAGCTCAGTAGGTGGGACCAATTATCGGACAACCCTATTATGCTAGATCAATCAATAAATCCTTAGATCAATTGTTCACTAAGAGATTCTCTCTGTAACTTCATTTAGTGTTTTCTTTTGTCTTCCTTTATCCCATTTTGGAGGACTCCATACTACTTGCTCTACTAAAATAATGTCTTGAGCTATTACATATATATATATATATTAAGGTCATTATTAGCATTGTAATGAAAGCAAAATCACCATAGAGGGGTCGATCAAATAGCTAGTTTTATTAATTTAGAAGTGACATTGACTTGCATTTTCTAAACAGGAGACATAACAGGAGCAAGCAAGTTGAAAGGTCTAGCTACTTATAATTATAATGATTTGGTATTTGCAACCAAGAATTTCAGTGAAGAAAATAAAATAGGACAAGGAGGAATTGGGGCTGTGTACAAGGTAACTTTGAACTGATATTCAATATTTATATATTGATCATGTTCTATATATAGAAAGGATGTCTCTAAATTAGTTTAATATGATGTTGTAAAAAAATAGATTTCTCTAAAGGGACGATTGAAATTCTTTGTCATCGTAGGGAACTTTGAAGAATGGTAAAGTGGTTGCAGTCAAGAAATTGACTTAACACAAATCCAGGAAGATGGAGGAGGAATTTGAAAGTGAATGAAGCTTATAATTAAATAATGTTCATCATCGCAATCTTGTTTGACTTTTGGGATATTGTAGTAATGGCCATGATAGAATCCTTATTTATGAATATAGCCTTGACAGATTCCTATTTGGTATCTTACGTCAACCAACTTCTTTTTTGCATGTGTATCAGTTATTATTCTTTTCAATAACATCATGACATATATGAGTGCATATTTTCAAATCAACACAAAACATACTTCTCAAACAAATGCGCAAACATGTCATTATTTTATTGGACAACATAATAATAAGCTTTGATAACAATTCCCTAATCATTATTGATAATAACCCTTCATATTTTCCTAACTTTTCAAAGTTTGTCAACTTGGAAAATAGGTAGAAACAAAGGTTTTCTCAAGAGGAAGCAGCGATTATGAGGTAATTTTAGGAATAGCAAGAGGTTTGATTTATTTACATAAGGAATTTCATGTATGTATTATACATAAAGATATAAAAACTAACAATATCCTTTTAGATGATGATTTACAATTTAAAATTGCTGATTTTGGTTTGGCAAAACTTTTATTTTATGAGAGATCTTATCTAAGCACAAAAGTTACAGGAACATTATAAGTCAAAAGAACTACGTTTGTTTGATTTTCTTTACTTCTGTTATAGCACATGAATGGTCTAAGGTATTGATAATATATTTATATATAGACACACACAAGTCACTCGTACACTGCTCCTGCTACACCTATTAATTTTAATACTTGAATTCATATTGTACGCCAAACATGACCCAATAACTTGCATTACATTTGCATATTTCAGATTTTATTGGATCTATATTTATTTGTGTGTGTATATAAGTATGTTTTATTTCTATTGGAGTCATTGTTTCATTAAATTACATCATAAATATTTTATTATGTGTTTATTAGAGATATGCAACACCAGAATATATAATTCATGGCCAATTATTAGAAGAGTTCGATATCTATAGCTATGGTATTGTCATCTTCCAAGTTATTAATGGTAAAAAATACACAGAATTAAAGCTTGATGATGACGACAACGACGAGGGTTCATACCTCCATCAAAAAGTGAGAAAATTCCCATTATGATTTAAAAATGCAGTTTCTTCTTTTTATTTGTAGAAAAATTGTATATGGGATTTTTTTTCACAATATAGCTTAAGTTTGTTTCTTTGCTTTTGGAAAATCCATTCCTTCTTTGCCAATGAATCTAAGAAATATCTAAAAAAAATAAAAAATAAAAAATGTTCATTTGTCTTCTGTACCCCTCTTTTTCACGTCCCTCTTATCTGACTTGATAGGCTTGGAAACTATATGAGAAAGATAAACACTTGAAGTTGTTGGACAAGACCTTGTATCTTAATGGCCATGATGCAGAAGAAGTGAAGAAAAGCATAGAGATTGGTTTGCTTTGCACCAAAGCATCTGCGGATATGAGGCCAACAATGTCTGAAATAGTTGTACGTGAGGAAGCAGCCGTCGTGTATATGGCAGCTACATTGAATCAAGTGAGACAGACCGCCATGGAGAGGTAGTTTGTGCCCTGAAAAGGGCCATAAACGGAGATGTTAGCCTTCACTGCTTGAGCTTGTTTTGGTCTTTGATCTAAGCTCTCAGGTCTTGAAACGCTTTGTTTAGGATCTCCTTCGGGATGGACCCATCATTATTGTCGCCGTCTTGGTCACGCCATAGTCTCACTTGATTGATGTGAGGGTCTGAATCGACGCCATCAAGAGTCCACGACCAGGTTTTGAAGTTTAAGAACATGAAGAAGAGTAGTGGCTGCGTGGTGTTTTTTCTTATTTGCAAAAGCGATGAAGAATGAAAGATGAAGGGGGATGCAATGGTGGAATTAGAAATTCCAACGAGCTGTACTTTTACGTAAACCATGTATACTGCACGCAATACATATAAGTCTCATATTATAAAGCACAAAGTTGGAAAAAAAATTTAAGATCATAATTATGTAACTGTTTCTCTTAATGCTGATTGTGTGTTAGGTAAAAATGCTTTATATTTAAAACGGAGATAGTATGTTTGATTTTTATTGTTGCTTAAATTTATCTTTTTTTCTCCTCCAATGGGCACGGTTAATTCTAGTTATGATCATAATAAATTTCATTGTGGCAAGTTAATCACTAGCAACCTTGGCGATAAACAAGTCGTTCTATTTATCAAAATAAACTAAGCTAAACTATAGTAAAAGTAGAATCTAGTCTAGGCCATTCTTCTCAAGGAGTCTAATTAGAGCTAAGGTTTCCTAACAATTCCAATGAACCACAAGTTATCAATTTAATCAAGCGTGAGATGATTTAATTGTTTATTATTATGTTTGGATTTATAAAACTAATTTATAAAACTAAGATCTGTTGTTTATAATTTCCTGATTTATCTAAATGAGATGATGTGAAATGAAGATAGTATGAATGTTCCCCTAAAGATTCGCCTTGCCTTTCTAATCAACTAAGAATAATCCGGAAGTTCAACTTCCGAATAAAAGATTTATCCAACAACTCACTTCAAGACTACAACTCGTACGAATCAACAGTAAGTACTAAATCAATCGGTCTAGGAAGAGTAAAAAAGACAATCAATTCCTCTACCAACAGCCACAACTGTGTTCTGTTAGAAAATCGAGTAAATGAATCATGGAAAATGTTTCAACTCGATCCAGAATCCACAACACAAAATAATTTCATAATCAGAAGAAGTAATCTCAACTCGATCCCACAAATGAAATATCATTCCACTACTCCTAGAAAGATTCGATAGCTCTAGCTTAAAATCAAACAACACAGATTCTAAAATTACACAAGGAAATGTGCAACTCATTCATTCCAATAATAATTCCAGACTAGAACCAAGGAATTAGAAGGAACTCCCTCGTGAAGATCAAAGATTCAGGCTCAGCTCATCTCCAAGAGAACTCGATCTATTGTTCAGCCTCTTTGGATCCGTGCGAAGCTCGAATAGGAGAGCACAAAGGCCATTGAGGAGAAGATGAATATGACTTAAGGAAGAAAATGAACGAGGGTGCAAGTGTCGAGATCGGGAATTGAGTTTGGACGGAGGTGGAGTGCGATCGTGAGTGAGATGGAGAGAGATTAATAGAAATTGGTGAAGTATGCGATCATAAAGTCTGAAATGAATGATGGTATGTTTGATGCTCAAAATCTTATTCTCAATTGCAGAACCAAAACGATGTGTTTTTAGTCTTTGGTCCTTGGTGAGTGTTAATTTGTAGTAGGTTCTTGTCTACTATTATGCTTGGTCCTTCTTTGTCATTAGCTATTCCCACATGCCCAAATGTCCAAATTCACCTATAAATATAAAATGAAGTAGGTGATCAATCATTCCACTGTGGAAAATTATTTAGGAGTTAAAATATTAATAAAATCTACTAATTAGCTCATAAAATCTTAAAATGACATAAATGCCTTTTATACACATTTAATTTGTCCCTAATTGAGCCCAATTAATCAAGTAATAGTGCTAAAAAGATTAAGATTAGAGATATAAAAAACAATATTGGGATTTATCACTTGGCAATATTGTTTGCGCTAAGGAGGAAAGAAAAACTAATCCCATCACTAAAGTCATGGCCACCTTTGGAAACAGCTTGTTATTTAGAGGTTTATAATAGGGTTGTTCATGAATTCCGGTTGCCCACAATGCCCGGAGAAAATATGTTCAGCCTAACCTAAAAAAATCAGCCCGAAATAAAAATGGGCATTTTCCAACCAGGTTAATTTTTGGGCAAGGCGGGACATTGGGCAAAGTATACAGCCTTGCCTGAAGAATATATATATATAGTTTTATTTAAAATATATATTTTACAGCAATTATTTCCCCCTCTTCGTTGTGAATTTCTCAAGTAATAAACATGTTTCAGTCCTACTTACGTTTCTGGTCAAAATAGTTTTTACATGAATAATGGCTCAAACACGCTCTTTCGTCTTGTTGCTGCTATTTTCATCTTACTTTACTTTGTCTAAATGAACAAGTGAGAGCATATTGCAGGATTTGGCATGAGCAGACATCATGTTTATCTAGGAATTTATATTAATATTATTTCCTTGAGCTAGACACTTGTGTTTTTTATGCATTGGTCTGCAATTGAGACATTGGCAGTTTTTTTTATCTTTTCTCCAAAATTATGGACTTTAGGATGTCTTAGTACTTTTTCCATATGTTTCATTCTTTTGTCTAGTTTGGGGAAATTGATACAAACCATTTGAAATTTTAAGACTTTAATAATTACAATATTTTTGTTGCCTTATTTTTAATGGATTATGGATGTTATTTATTTTTTATTCAAGATATTGTGTTAAGAGACCTTTGATAGTGTTTTGTATTTCAGTACTCAAGTTAGTAGACTTGTTTGATTATGGATGTTGTGTACGACCTATTTTTGTTGTGTTTGATTATGGAATTATGAAATATATTTGAAGTTCAAAATATTATTTATCATATCTTAATTAGAGTTTTTTTAACATATGATATTATGGGAAGAGTGTCACCACTTGAGCAGGGAAGCCACCTTACCTAGCCTAGACTAAAATGACTTGGGCTTTTCACTAGTAGGGCCAGGCAACAGGGTGTAGTTCATTTTTGGGTTGAGCATTGCCCTACCCATCCTTACCCATGTGCAGCCTTGGTTTAGAGCATCATGTGACCTTGATATAATTCTCATACCCAAATTAATAAAAATTATGTGAATTAAAATTTAAAAAGTCAACTCTAAATAATTAATTGAAATTAAATAAATAATAATATCAAAATCCCATCATACCTTTACATACCTGATTACCTTTTTTAACGGAGACATTAAGAATTTTAAAGACAATATTATATATGAATCATTGGGTGGCGGCTACTCAACTTCTTACAGCCTGGGTCATGTATGTCAAGATGCATAATTTATCCCCCCCCCTCTATTTTTTTATACAATAAAGTATAGTTGAATTAAGTCTTAGGAGTTTAATGGGATTAGTGCATACTTTATGCTTAAAAAACGTTTATAGAAATACTTACATATATTTTTCACTCACAAGAGTATAACAACGGCCTCTCTCTCTATATATACGTATTTTCTTTCTTCAACCATAACCTCCCCCTTTTTTCTGCAAGTAAAACACCATGCTGCTAAAACTGAAACAAAATCCCTTGTTCTTCAACTTCTTGTTAAGCTTCATAATCTGGTCCGGGTGGACTCTTAACGGCGTCGTTTCAGACCCACAGCTTAGTCATGTGAAATTAGGTTGCAGCCCCTATAACGTCAGTGACGTGACCATCTTCAATGAGAACCTAAACGCAACAATGCGAAGCCTGAGAGATAAGGTCAGCAACCAAAGCAAACACTTCGCGACCGCGCAGGCGGTGAAGGGTAACAATCCAGCGTACGGTGTTTTTCAGTGTAGGAATTACCTCTCCATCGAAGATTGTCTCACGTGCTTCGACTTCGCCGCCGTTCGTATATACGACAACTGCTCCATCGCTGCCACCGGCGCCCGTGTCATTTACGAAGGTTGCTTCCTCAGGTACCTGACCAACTTTGACATTTTCTCTTGAAAAAAAAACAGAAATTATCGATTAGCAAAGAGAAACCATACCCCCACATGTCAGAAGATGATCTATTATTGTTATTATATGTTTATTACCATCTTCACTATAAGAAACTTTATAATCTCACGTTTTAAGGAATATATATATATATTACATTTACCGGTGCGTGTTTTTCAAGGTATGAGAGCAGTATTTTCTTTGATCAGTCCACAGACGGTGGCAACCACATTATGTGTGGGAATCGTGTGGCTAAAAACTCCACTGAACTTGCTTCAACTGTGCAACAAGTGCTGAAGAATCTGGAACAAGCAACACCAAGAATACCTGGTTACTTTGCAGCCACTATAACGCCAGTACCTAACAGTAATGGTTCAAATATTTATGCCTTTGCTCAATGTCTTGAGACCGTTACTCAAAGTGGGTGCCAGGATTGCTTGGAGTCTGGGTTCAGAAATTTTCAGATTTGTCTTCCCAATTCAAATGCTAAGATCTTTTATGCTGGTTGTTTCATGAGATACTCCACCTCTGCATTTTTTGCTCATAATCAGACCACTGATATCAAGCACATCTTGAAACAAGGTACACTTATAAAGGGAGATTTGCTACTTATTATAAGATTATAATAAAAACTTGGAAAATAAGCTTTTTTTCTGTGGCTTGTAGGAGATTCAAGCAAGAAGAAGGCCATTATTGGTGGAGTCGTTGGAGGTGCATCTTTTATTTTGATTCTCCTTGCAATATTTGCTTTATGTAGACGATCATTGTCCAGGAGGGTTCATAGAGGTAAGATAACTAGAAAAATATCTTTATTATTCAATTTGAAATTTGATTCATCTTGATGCTCTAGCTAGTTTGACCTTTTTTTTGCAGTTGACATTTTGGGAGCAACTGAGTTGAAAGGCCCGGTTAACTATAGGTATAAAGATTTGAAGGCTGCAACAAAAAATTTCAATAAAAAGAATAAATTAGGAGAAGGAGGTTTTGGTGATGTATACAAGGTAAACAATGTATTTAAACAGTCATTTTTTTTATAAATTCAATCTCGTAGGCTTTTTGATATAATATCACTCTGGTGCCAATTAATTATAAGTAGCTTGTAACACATTCTCATACACTAAGGAATGCATTAAATAGGTCATAGATTGATAAAAAATATTTAAATTTGCCTTTATTAAATTTCTCTCTACATTTATAAATTATTCTCGCATATCTCTCATCTTTCTAGCAAAAGTTAAATAGGGGCAAAATTGAACAATATCATTAATAATCCTCCAAATGACTTATATCTAAGACTAATTTTTTTTTCCACAAATGACTTATAATAATGACTGCAGTGGTATTTGCCTGCTAGATATATAGAGTTCCACTATATTGTTGACATGTAGTAAATAGTACGATTCATTTATTAGATTCCATGAAATATATAGGAAAATGTGTCTAATTCTAATTAATGAAAAGATTGGACTTCCTACAAGCATGCTTTATGGTAAAGAAATATGATCTTCTTCATTGAACAGGGTACTCTGAAAAATGGAGATGTAATTGCTATAAAGAAATTGGCTTTTGAGCAATCCAAAAAGATGGAGGAAGATTTTGAAAGTGAAGTGAAGCTAATAAGTAATGTTCATCATCGAAATCTTGTTCGACTTCTCGGATGTTGCAGCAAAGGAAAAGAGAGATTCCTTGTTTATGAGTACATGAAGAACAACAATGTTGGCCAATTCTTATTTGGTATATTCAATTAAACACTTGAATAAATTTCCTCTATACTTGAAAATCATCTACTTCCTCTATTCTCTTTTTTATTAGGTCCCCTTTCCCTTACTATCTAAAGTGTTGATAATAGGTGAAAATAAAGGTTCTCTCAGTTGGAAACAGCGTCATGGTATAATTTTAGGCACTGCAAGGGGTTTGGCATATCTTCACGAGGGATTCCACGTTTGCATCATACATAGAGATATAAAGCCTAGTAACATCCTATTAGATGATGATTTCCAGCCTAAAATTGCAGATTTTGGATTGGTAAGACTTTTGCCAGAGGATCAATCTCATCTCAATACAAAATTTGCAGGAACAATGTAAGTAACAACATATGTAATCATTCATATTTTCTGTGTTTAATTTATATCAGATGAACACGAGAGATTGTAATAGAACTCATTTATTGATCAAAGAGAACACGCCTTTAGCAACCAGATCTTTTCTCACACGTTTAGTTGTTTTTACAAAGCATGAAGACTTGTGTCCATTTACAGCTCACTAATATTATACAATGATTTAAGATTCACATTAACATTTTAAATTTGTCCATTTAAGTTTCCACGTATTGTTGCTTTTGATGTCTTATATATGGTAATTTTTTTATGCATTGTACCATAAATACTGTGCTCTTGTTAATTAGGGGATACACTGCTCCTGAGTACATAATGCATGGACAATTATCAGAGAAGGTTGATACCTATTGCTATGGTGTTGTAATATTAGAAATCATAAGCGGACAAAAGAGTACTGGTGAATTAAAGGATGATGAAGAAAGCGGGTTCTTCCTTCAAAGAGTAAGCAATCTTAAAACTAATATACCAAAGGAAAGCTTTTTATTTCTAGAAATTAAGATTTAACCAATCAAATGATTTTCAATATAGCATAACAAAGAATTATTTTTTCCAACTAGTGTTGTTATAAAGTACATGATGCCAATCTTTATGTTGTATCACTTTGATGCCCCTTGGCAGGCTTGGAAACTGTATGAGAGAGGAATGCACGTAGAGATTGTGGACAAAACCTTAGATCCAAATGAGTATGATGAAGAAGAAGTAAAGAAAATCATAGAGATTGGATTGCTTTGCACCCAAACTTCTCCTGCGACAAGGCCGACGATGTTTGAAGTTGTCGATATGCTCGAAAGCAAGGGCAGCTTAATGGATCACAAACAACCCACTATGCCCGTCTATGTTGATCCTAATTTGAGGCCTATTAGAAGAGATGATCAGCCTAATAGTTCATCTATATCAAATGCTACTGTCTCCATTTCTATTCCATCAGGAAGGTGATTGCATTACACAAGAACGTGCGGTTAAAGGTCACTTGAAGTTAATGATCATCATCAGCATGAAGAAGAATAAGACGAAAATAGAGCAATTAAGTATTCCCCTTCATTCATTCCATCACTGAAGATTTGAGTTCAACGAAACATCAATTCTGCAATTAGGAAAGTTTGTGTGAAATAGTGGCCATTTTGGCCTATGGTATAAAATAAATTAGTGGATGTAGTAAAGGCTCTGAGTTATATGTGATAAACCACTAAATTGATAATCTTATATACCGTGAGTGTACTCATGAATATCTCTATATATCTTACAGAATCAATCTGTATGTGAGCTCTTTCTTCCGCACTTTATGATGTGCCTTTAGATATCCATTCCTTAAGATCATATCCCTAATTAATATTTGTAGTGCTCTCTCACAAACATCATTATCTATATATATTTGATTAGTATCCTCTAAACTTTTTATTTTTTTATATAAAGATTTTGATTCATTATGTACAGTTATTATATTTGCATTTATAATTTTTTGTCCTTCTATTATTTCTTCAGTTTGTGTTCTTATTTCTTTCATTAGTTCTATATTATTTTTATCTAGATCTATATCTTGTTTATATAACTCTTCAAATCTTATCATATTTACACTATATTTATCAAAATTAATTGGTAATACACTTGGCTTATTTTCAACTTCTTTAATTCCTAATACTTGTTTTATTTGATTTAAATCTTTTTGTAAGGTTTTTAATTGATCTGTTATAAGGAATAATTTTTGATTTAATGTTTTATTTTCCTGTTTTAATCTTTCTATTATAGATTCTTCATTATCTAAATTTTCATCATCTTCTTGTACTGATATTGGTATATGACTTATAATATCTTCAATTTTTATCTTACCATTACTATTTTCTACTTCATCTATGATAGATTTATTTACTGATTCGGCTAACTTACTAAGTAAGTACATATTCAACCAATTTAATTATTTATGTTCATTTAATCCTACATCTCTAAGATAGACAAAAGGTGCTGCCATAGCTATATTATCAGTTCCTATAGGAATATAACTGCTATCAGGTAGATTTTCTAGTTTAAAATAATAGATTCTCGGTTCTAGATTATAGATTCGACTAATTGTATTGTAAATAAACAAAGCAAGAATTCACAAATAAAAGTATGAATGATAAATATAAGGAAAGAATAATTACTCATTATATAAAAACTATTATACTACTAAATTACAACCTTGCTCTGATACCATAATCGTGTGGCACTGGAGAAGATGAACAAAACTACTGTTCTTTGACCAGAATAAATCCACTTACTGAATAGCTATTTAAACCAGCTATAGATGCGGTGATTCCTGAGCTACAAAAGCTCTTCAAGCATATCCAGTAGTTCAGACTTACCCAGCACAGATTCAGTTCGTTTCCTACCCTGAACCGTATACAATTGATAATTTTTCTCATATTCTCCAGGGAACATAACTATAAAATCATCTCAAGATCAGAATTTAGAGATATAATAGTACTCTATATAACTTTCATTACCCTTTCCTTATAGAGGCTTTAGCTAGACATACTTACTTGGACTCCTTGCTCTTGAAATATATGAACAAAAGATTTTATTGCTTCTGCGTGTTTACAAGCAAGAGGTAGACTCAGAATACTCAAACGACTATTGAGACTTTAAACTCAAACTTGAAAAACTTGTGTCTAGACTTACAACTAGCATGGCCTTTTATAATGAGCCTTTGCCTTACATTGGATTCCCTTTCAATAATAATTTAGATGCCCGACATTACTTTAGTAAAGTAAAAGTACAATAATAGATATTCCTTCATACATCCATCATTAAAGGTTCCTCCATTTCTTTTTCCGTAGTAGCTCCATCATCTTCTATCTTCGTACAATATTTGCACTTATGACTTTTGTATTCTTCTAGTCGGTTACAGATGCGCTTCTGTGTTGCTTCATTATTTTCCATTTTATTGAACCTTATTTGGTCATACCATTGCTCTAGTCTATGAGTTCCATGCTGTATCTTTCCAGATGTAAAGATACACATATTTTGACTAGTATGATAGACCCATTGATTTTCTTCCTTAATAGTTATACATCTATTTAGTTCTTCAAATATTATTCGGTATCCGAGACTACGGATATGGCTTATTGTAACTGGAAAATCTTTATTATTGATTTCTTCCTTCTGCTCTTTTTCAGCCTCAATGATCCTCGTAGTTGTTCCAAGCTTAATCAGAGTAATGGGTGGATAAAATTTTTCTTTCGTTACCTCAACAACAGTAGAATAACATCTAATAAAGATCTTGTATTGTTTTACTATCCCGAAGTAAGATTTTAGAGCATCTTTTAGAGCCTTTGGTAAATATTTTATAGACTCCAAAGGATAGATGGCCTGTATAAGTCCAAATCCGAATAAACTTGCTACAGCTTCAGGATTGGCTCCTGTTTAATAATGTATTTATTCAACGATAATGGGATGTTATTCCCATATTCGGGATTTGATGGCACTTATTTGCTTTTTCCACTAGTGATCTGTAATAATTGTACTGTTGTTTTCTTTTTTGTATATCCGTTAGTGGTGCTTTGTTACTGGGACCGGCTTCTTTTGTCACTGCTTCCTTGTATTCCGTATCTACTTTTATTTTTTCCACTTTCTCAGAGATTTCCTTGTCGGATATCTCCATAGCTTTAATGGGACTATTATTAGTGGTACTGCCTAGAATAGTATCCTTTCTAGCTGTTATTTTTGCTCGTAATTCAGCAATATCTAGAGATACTTCATTTATGTTTTCATAAAGGGTTGTAAAATTACCCAATATGTTATTAAATGAACTTATCAGTAGATTTTGCTGCATTTTCAAGGTAGAAACCTCGAGAATTAATTGTCCTTCCATAGATGTAGATGTTAATGATCCTATTCCTGATAATGGACTCATTAGATTTCCCATCATATTTGGACTTGTCATATTAGTTGGACTGGCATTATTTGGACTTTCTTTCTGCTCCATCTCTGCTCAAATAATCAGCTACCAAATTATTTTTTCCTGGAACATACTCAACTAAATAATCATAATGAAACAAATCATTTTGCCATTTAAATAATATTTTATTGACAATACTAGTTTCTCTAATTCCCTTGTTTAACCAATGCTTTACTTGGGTGTTATCAGTTCTAATTTTAAATTGATATTGAACTATTAATAATTCAAATTTATTTACTACTTTTACTACTGCTAATAATTCCTTCCAATTAGAATGATATTTAACTTGATCTTCATTAAATTTTTCACTAGTGTATCTTGCTATTTCTTCATTTTTATTTTCTTCGAAATATAATGCTGCTCCCCAATGATCTTCAGATGCATCAGTATATAAAATCCATTTTATCGGTTCTATTTTTGGGATTTTTAATATTGGTAAATTCTGACATAATTCTTTTAATTTCTCAATATCTTTACTCATATTTATATTCCACTCAAAATTTATTTTTTCTCCAGATATCTTAGTTAATCTCCTAGTATATTTTGATAAATGAGGAATATAATTTCTAGCTTGATTTATTATTCCTAAAAATGATTGTAATTTTTTTTATTTTCTATATTATTGAATTCTAATATCTTTTTAGAAATATGATCTTGTAATTCTAATTCCCCATGAGATATTATTTGCCCTAAGAATTTAATTTTTTCTTTTCTTAATTCTACCTTTTCTAATGATATATTTATACCCTTTTCATATAGTACATTAATAAATTGACTTAAATGTTTTTCATGCTATTCAAGAGTATCTGAAAATATTAGCACATCATCAATATATACTATAACAAATTCTTTTAGGGTTTGTAATTTTTCATTTAAATAATTTTGAAATATACTTGGACTATTATGATAACCCATTGGTAATACATTCCAATCATATAGACCTTCTGATGTACTAAAAGCTGTATATTTTTTACTTTCTTCAGATAATTTTATTTGGAAAAACCCTGACTTACAGTCAAATTTACTAAATATTCTTTTTTCTTTTATTCTTTGAAATAATATTTCTATCTTTGGTATAGGATACCTATTTCTTATAGCAATTTCATTTAATCTTTTATAATGTATTACTAATCTAGATTTTTCTCTTATTATTTCATTATAGTTTGCTACTATCATTGCTGGTGAACTATAGGGTGATGTACTTTCTCTTATTAAATTATATTTTTTCATTTCATTTATATGCATTATAAATTCTTTCTTGTCCTTTTCTGTATAAGGATAAGGTTTTATATTTATTTCTTTACTATAATCTTTAATTTTATTTCTACTTTTGGTTTTGATTTTTCCCAAAACTCTAAAGGGTTTTCATTATAACATTCTTTTAGTTTTTCTTCTATACTTCTATTTTCATAATTTATAGTCATATTACAGAATTTTATATGTGATATTTTAGATCCACTTATATCTACTTTCCCTTTATTATCTAGCCATTGTATTTTATGAGGGTTAGTTTTTCTTTTAAAATTATCATCAGTTCTATTTAAAGGACTTTTTATTCTTACAGCCCATGCCGTGGGTTTACATGGTGTTACTAAAGATATACTATTTTGATATAATCCTACAGGCATATATTAATATAAAAAGTTGGTTCCTATCACTAAATCTGGTTTACATTCATTAAATTGATATATTAAAGGTATTCTTAATTCATATTCTCCTATTTGTGTTCTTACATTTAAAGCTCTATGTTTTAATGAATAAATTTCTTGTCCTGCTGTTCCTACTTGTGCTATAGGTCCAGTTTTCCATAGTTCTTCTGGTAAAATATTTGCTTTTCCTAAACATACATTTGCTCCAGTATCTAATAGTGCATGATATGCTCTAGTTTCATATTTATCGTATAATATTTTTACTAGGATAAAATGGTAATCACTCATAATTGAATAAGTTTATTAAGAATTACTACGGTATTGTGAATAGTTATAAGAATTCTTCTTTCTTATATATTATATGGTTTTACTGCATTTAAGAAATCTTTTCCTAAGACTCTAGAGTAGTTTTAGAATAATTTCATGGCATTAATAAGTGATATAGTGATATTTCTTGTGTGGTGATTTTGTAGACTATCATTGGGGTTTTGGAATAACTCCTAGTGGAGCACTAGATTGTTTGTGATTGATATTGATATAAACGGGGCCACTTGACTTATAGTAATTATTCCTTATTTTGACTAGAGGTAACCACTTTCTACTCATTGTGTGTGTTAATGTGATGTTTATGAGTGATTTGATATATATAAATCTATTGATATTTATATAATTATATTGAAAAATTTTTATTAATGATTTTATTGAAAATGGTCTTATGGGACTTAAAGTTTAATTTGAAAAGTTGAATTGAGATTAGAAACTTGTTATATCTTGTCATTGACATTTGAAGAAAGTTATTATATTGAGAAAAGCTTTATTATAATATTTATTGATGTTATTGATTATCAAGCTATTGATATTTTTTATTAATATTATTATCTTGAGAATTATGCATTGGGGATTGGTGATGAGGGAGTTATATTTATACCACGTGGTATTACCTCCATTGAAGCTAAATTGTTGGCTTCTGTCTCGCCTGTTTACCGAAGGACTTGCCCCACCTGTTTACCAAGGGGATCGACACCTTCACCTATTTACCGAGGGTGAATAAACTCATGGCCTAGTCAAGTGCTCTATAGATTTTGGCCGATCTATAACACTTGACTGGTTATCTTTTTGGGTGGCCAGTCATATGGTAGTTAACATTACCCATGTGTTCGGTCAGCGGGAATAAGGCGATTCAGTTGGATTGATGGAAGGAACTTGGGTAGTTTATCCATTTGATTATAATATGATGATATGTTATTATATATTATACTTTGTAAATTGTCTCACTTGACACCTCATGAGCGCATATTAGTATGCATGATGAGTATGACTATTGGTTATTGAGGCTTTTGTCTCACCCTATTTTTATTAACATTTTTCAGGAAGGCATAGTTGTGCTAGTTGAACTGTATAGAACCCTTCTTTATATTTATGTGTTGAGTAGATATATATTGCCACATAGGGCCTACTTTTATTTATACTATGATGATTTGCTATTTTTATGTTTGTACTGAATAATGTATGTTGGTAGGAGGCCTGGACCTTTAAGGATTATGCATGTGACTTGATGGACCCACGGTGACTATTTACTATATTATGAGTGTTATTTGGAAATTTTGCTTGCGTTATAGGCATTGGTGTTGTTCACTTGAGTACGTCACTCGGGGGCCTATTCCAAAAATTCGAATTGATAACTTTGATGATGTTAAATAGGGGCTGAACCATTTAACCATGTTAGTAGGGTTGAATTCTTTCTAACATAGTTTTACGTGCGAAAATGATTTAAAGTTTTTATATCCATGATAGTATCATTTTATAAGTTTCACTATTTTCTATTATGAATAACCTTTTTAAAATAAGTTACACTTTATTAACCGTAATAGTGTTGGATGAGTAGTTTTGTCTTTTCTATCATGTTAATTATCGATTAAGAAAAGTCTTTTGTAACTATGGTAGAGTTATTTTTGAATTTTAGTAAACTCTTTTCTAACATGGTTAACTCTTTTAAAATAAACTAAATTTATTTATAATATTATATTTTATACAAAAATATGTTTAAGTAATTAATAATAGTCATATAAAAAGAAGGATTTTATTTATAATATTATTTTTTTTATTTATATTTTATGAAGGATTTTACACATGGCACTTTTCAATATATCATGATATTTTATTATAATCAGGGGACGGAAGAGGGCTTGTGTTACCTACTGCATAACCTATATCTTGAGTGGCATTACAAAGCATTCTCCTGAATACAAAGTCTTGATGGTGGGCCGAATTTTGGGAGGCATTGCCACCTCACTCCTGTTTTTAGCATTAGAGTCCTGGCTCGTGGCTGAGCATGACAAGGTGACTTTTAAAGATTTTACTGGTTTCGATTAAAGAAGTTACTTTTGGATGTGTTATTATTACAAAACAATGTTAAACTATGAAACAAGACCTTTTGAATCTTGACACCACTTGAATCTCTGAAACTTGGATATCTTTACTGCGTTTAAGTTATGTTTTCACTTACAAATACATAATCTGAGAAGATATTGATTCCAAATGATGATTACCTACCTATTCCTGAAATTTTTATCAGATGGGAATTGAGCAACAATTACTGGCAATAACATTCTCAAAGGCTATATTTCTTGGAAATGGTCTTGTTGCTATCTTATATGGGCTGTTTGGAAACGTCCTTGTCGATTCTTTGGATCTAGGACCTGTGGCTCCCTTTGATGATGCTTCATGCTTTCTTGCAATTGGTATGGCTATCATGCTATCATCATGCTTTCTTGCAATTGTTGCTGTATTTACTGCCAATGGAGAATTCTGCCATATCTAGGGCTGGTGTAGATGCACTTGTGAAAGACGACCTTCTCAACAAATTAAAAGAAGGACCTCTGTAAGTGCTTATTGTCTCGGGTATGTGCATATATAACTAAATAAGAAGGACCTCTGAAAGTGCTTATGTTAATACTTTCTGTGTCCCTTTCACTTCTCTATTTTGTGTAGAATGTTGTGCTACTCAACTTATTAACACTTCATTGCTCACATGAAGGCCATCAATCCGCTGGAAGGCTATCTTAACAAGTTATTGCTTGTTCCCCTGTTTCACGTAGGTATTTTGAATTTACTTCTCCAGTGGTTTGATAATGTCAGTGAAGACGTGCAAGAAAAAGACATAATTGTGGAAGGTCACCAATTACTAGAATGTCATCGGGAAAGCCAAAGAAAAAAGATTGAATATCAATTTTAGCAGAAAAACATATATCATTGTGGAAGATTCTGGGTCTAGACACACAGTAAAAATGTGGAAGAATCCAAATTCAAACTGAGCAATATTGGTTGTTTGTATATTTTTTGTGTGAATACATTTGTAATGACCTTGGAAATTTCATAAATCTGAAAACTAATTTAGTAAAGTATATATATATTGCCGTGAAATTACAATGGGAATAGAATAGCTAAGTGGTCAGGGACGGAGGAGTTGGCTTCAGGAACCGTGTTCGAACCCCAGCACCTTCAGAAAGAGGATTTTAATTTCTTTTTCTGGCATACGAAATTACCATTTTGCCCCTCTGCCTATTTCACCTAACCCCCCGACTCCCTTTCCTCATTTTCCCTTCTGTGAAGTCCCCTCGCTATGGCAGAGCAGGCGGTAGCGTGACGCGAGGAGTAACGTAGGCGAGCGGTGCGGGGCGAGACTTTTATGTCACGGAAGGTCTGTCTCCGTCTCCTTTTATCCAAGCCATTTCCTCCCCCATGTCATTTCTTCCATGGACAGAAAAGCGAGGGAGAGAGAGAGAGCGAGATGGGAGCAGCAAAATCTTAGAGGAAACGATGGTGGCGGTGTCAGTTTTGGAGGAGGAGATCTTTTATGCAATCAATGAGTTCAACTGAGGTAAGTCTCCTCACCATTTTTTCCTCCATTTTTCCGGCGATCTATGAGTCTCCTGTGGGGTTTTGCACTGTAGCTATTTAAAAATGAAAAAAAAGCACAGAGGATGGCGTCGGTTTGTACTGTAGAAAGCAGAAACTTGCATTTCTGGTTTGTCTGACTTTGAACGCTTTGAAATCTAAGCTAAAGGAACCAGAAATGCTTAATAAAACATTGAACATGTGGGTCTTAAGTGTTGAGCCCATTTATGGGTTGTGTAAAATAAATATTTGGGTTATGATATGTACAGAAACGGGGCTCACCATTCTGGTTTATGTGGGCCTTGGTTCCATGAAATCAAAGTGAAAATGATAAAGCTATTAATAAAGTATTAAGTGGTGGATGTATAGGTGTGATTGGTTGCTGCATGTTCTTCACAATTTTGAATAAGGTTACTGAATAGGGGAAGCTGGTATGTGTGTTTTGATAAAGTCTGAAGCTATGGTTCTAGTGAGAGAAAATTAAGTAGCAAGTAGAATAATCATAACCCAAGCATAGATTGAGATTTGTATGGGTGAAATATGGTGTTGTATATGATTAAATGCTATTGCATGTTGAGATCAGAAAATCTAGAAGTATGGAAGCTGGAAAATACCACTGTTTTGATGTTGTAATATGTGCAGGAGTTAGATTCAAGTAAAAGATAAAATGTACTAAGCACTTAGAGACTCCAATGTGATAAATGGATGAAATGAAGTGATAAAACAAAACTTTATCCTACTCCCCTGTATTGGTTAGCTATTGTTTCTATAGGAGGGAGTTGAATCTTGTTTAAATTAAGTGTTCTCATGGGTTCAGAATGTAGAAAGCATATAGGAAAAAAAAATACCAAGAGTAGAAAGCCAGAAGCTTCAAAAGTTCAAAACTTTGAGGGTAAAAGTCAATGAGAAGAATTAAGTTTTGTTAATCTTAAACTCCTTATGTATCCTAAGGAGAATTTTGATATATAAATCTGGAAAGTTAAGGATTTTGAAGGAATACACAATGATTGTGCAGATTATGTAGTCCATTAAGTAAAAGAAAAGGAAGTTAACATGCTAGAATTATGAGCTTGGAATATATGAGCATGTGTAAGAGGGTGTTGTATAATAGAAATTAGTTGTGGAATAGAAGTTCAAGGAGGAGGATGCTACGGTATGTTTTGAAGCTGAAAAAAATAAATAATATATATATATATAATATCAAATGGTATTTAGCCTTAATGGTGACAACTTTGATTCGATTACAACAGTTTTGGTGTTGACATAAAATTAAAAATAAGGAAAAAGACTTTAACTAGTAGTAATTCATAAAAAGGTATATTGATTGGATTTTGAAAACAAAGTTATGAAAAAATTAAACGAAAGTCCTTATGAAGGAAATGGAGGAACTATGTTAAGAGTTTAGTAGATTTTATAAAGTCATAGTTAGGTGATAATGGTGTTATTTGTATGATAGGGAATTAAAAGTTGAAGCATATTGAAAGTCATCAAATATAATAGATTATAACTATTGGGATGACCAGGTGAGTGAATAACGTCCTTAACCTTGAAATTTTGAAATATAATCAGTTTTTTATATATTTATTAAATGTGAATTTTAGCACGAATTACGAGAAAAGAATTTCGAACTCATGACCTTATATTTTTATTTGACATTTCAGTTAAATGTTAATTTCAGCATGATTTACGAAAAAGCAAGCATATGAATTCATGATTTTAAATGTTGAAAATAGATATTTCATTATTGCATACTTGTTTATATGGATTGACAAAATGAGTTTTGATGATTTATCGAAAACGTTCATGATGGGGGAAAGTTCCATGATTATGAATAGTTTTAACGGAAAGTGTTGCATTGAAAAATGTTATTATTGAATGTAAATGGCCCCCATGCATGTTTGAAAGGTTTTAGAGGACGGAATACAGAACGCTGGTTACTAACAGCAGTACTATTAGTCCTTGGTGCACCATGGTTAACCCGAGCTCGACGAACATTCGTGAGTCTCATACTCTCGCCTATTATTCGTGGGATTTATTCTTGCGCCTGTTATTCGTGGGTCTTGTACCTGCGCCTGTATTTCGTGGGTTTCATACCTGCGCTTGTTTACGTGGCCCCGAGTCACGATGGATTGGTTAGTTACCCTCATGGACTGTATGTCCACGCCTGTTACGTTCTGTTGAAGTCCTATGGAAAAAAGGTTATTTCGAAACGATTGTTTTAAACGGTTTTTCTGAAAAGAAAACGTTTACCGAGTTATTCGTTTTGAATTACGAAGCTATATGATTTATGTTTAAAGGTATTGAAAATCAAGTATGTTTGAAGTCCTACGGAAAAGTGATTGATTTGCAACGACGATTTTGAAAGGTTTGTCATGAAATAAAGTGTTTACTTTCATGAAATGAAGTTGACTGAAACAATTGCATTGAATTATGAAAATATTATGATTTACATTTAAACATGCTGAAATTGCTTATTTTCACATTTCAAATTATATTTTTGGGACGTTATTCACAAGTAGATTATTTGACTTCAGATAATACAGTTGACTCTATTCCTCCAGCTGAGCAGTGAAGAGCCTCATGTCCGATCCGAAGCATTAATTTTTGGGTATATTAATGTAATTATAAATTTATGAAATACTTGTATTATTTTGTTTAAAGTTTAGATGCTCCACCTAGTTTATAGATCAGATTCTGGTTATTTTAAAAAATGCTTGTATGTGATTTGAAACGTTCACAGTCTGTTGTAGGATTTTCGGAAGGATGGTCATACCAAGACAATCTTACCTAAATTTCTACGGATGACTTGCCTTTTTATTTAAACGGAAAGATGAATTATGATTATTATTTTAAACGTTTTATTTAAGGTTTAAGGCTTAAGGAATATGAATTTATTTATATTCTGTGCCGGTCACGGCTCAGATTTCAGGACGTGACAACATTGCACACCCTCCTTTTTGTTTTGTAAATAGCTGTGGAAAGTCATGAAGTAATTTTTTGTAACATTGATTAATGGATAATAGGGTGGATGTTGACGAAGGTGACTATGTGTGTTATATTGCTTTTATGTTTGATGCAAAGAATTGGTATAATTGTAAAGTACATATATATGAAGTTATATTCTCACATGAATGGTGTTAGGAAGAAATGTGCCCAGAGTCAAGTTTTCATGGTTCATTGCAGGTATTAGGATACTGTGCCTAGTGCCTTTTGGGTCTTCCAAATATATGAGAATAAATGTGCCCAAGTTACTATTCCTTTACTATGGAGTTGTTATTTCTTTGTGGTGGTGTTATCATTTTTTATACCCATACTCATTTTTCTTATTCATTCCATGAGTTGGGCTGGCATACTTAGTGTATTCTGTGTATCCCAAATTAATGGAAAAAAATGTGCCAAAGTTGTTATTTATTCACCAACCGAGTTGTTATTTACTAGTGGTAGAATTGTTATTTTTCTACCAAGAGAGTAATGTTTGGTTCATTCATAGAAAAAAATGTGTTCAAGTTGCTATTATTTCACGATAGAGTTGTTATTTCCTAGTGGTAGAGTTATTATTTTTCTATCCAGATAGTAATTTTTTGGTTTATTCCTGGAAAAAATGTGTCCAAATTGTTATTCTTTTATGAAGGAGTTGTTATTTGCTAGTGGTGAGTTGTTATTTTTTCACCCAGACTGAGATCTGTTTGTTTCTTTCCAGATCTTAGGCATGTATGCCCAATGCACTTTAGGTCACCCAAATTGATGGGAAAAAATGTGCCCAAATTATTATTCTTTCGCCCATGGAGTTGTCATTCCTTCTTAGCGGAGTTATTTTCTTTCGCATAGTCATGTTTTCTTGGTTCATTACAGGTGTTGGGAACTAATGCCCCTAGTTGTTATTTTTTTCTTGAGGGAGTTATCATTTCTTTTTACTGGAGTTGTTATTCTTTCCCTATAGAGTTGTAATTGTTTGAAATCATATAAATCATTTGTTAATTGATTGTGAATAAAAGCGCCCAAGTTGTTATTCTTTTACCATGGCGTTGTCATTTCTTCATGTTTGAGTTGTCAAATTCCCTATGAAACTAAGCAATTCAACGTTACACAAGATCAATTAGTTAACGAACAACATAAAAATATTAAATTAATTTAAATTTTCTAATTACATGAGTTGTCAATAATTGTGAACTTTGTGACTAAGTAAAATAATCTTACGTCCGATGTCGCCTTGGGTTACTTCAAAAATTAAACTAATGATTGTGTATAGTGCAACATCAGGTTGTTCTCTTTGAGGAGCTAAAAATAAAATTAAATTCCTAAGTAACTAAATGCAATACAACCTAAACTCTAAAATGGGTGTGGATTAATTGACTAATAACTAAATGTAATGAATTAAAAATAAATTTAAATAAAATATTTTTAGTATTTTTAATTTAAAGATAGTGATAATGAATGAATGGAATGAAAGTGAAAGTGACTAATAATAAAAGTAATCATTCAATTCAATAGTGCAGCCAATCATAGCTTTAACAGATATGAGAGTTATAAACAATGAATCAAGAATTATAGTTAAACTTTTAATCCAACAATTAAGCCACATAGAATTGTCAAAAAATATTTTCTAAAGTCTTAATTTATTAATTGCCACTAAAATAATAAAATATGACTAAGGATATTAAAACTCAATGCTCAATCATAACTCAATAATTCATAAAAATTAGGATTAAATCCATCAAGAGATATAATGATCCAATAATTCAAGTAACCTTAAAAAATCACTAAATATTCACTATAACCTCAATACTAAGTCTTGACCCAAAATAGAGTCATGAAATTAAGTTATAATCAGTTTAATATCAAATGTCAAACAGTAATCCAATTATAATAATCCTCAATAAATATAAATAAATTATTATAAATATTCCCAATAATTATAAAATTTATCCTAAGACCTAGGAATCATAAAATAATTAATGAGTAAAGAATTAGAATAATTTAAACTCCCATTTGAGATTCCAAACTCATGTCTTTGCTACTGAATTGGCAGATTTGGATGCTCTAGCCACACATAGTCACAGAGATTAACACCAACTTCAAGATTTTATGGCCACCCATGTTCACTGTCGCTGGTTCTGTTCGCTCTATTGATGCTGGTCTTTGTTGTTCTGGTTCTATAAGTTGAAGGGGTATGGTGGACGGCAACAGGAGAGGATGATGGCAGAGGTACTGTGAGGCTACAGAATGGACGGAGGGATGGAGGTGGAAGATGATGGA
Organism: Leucaena leucocephala; assembly: GCA_037074615.1. Lineage (NCBI taxonomy): Eukaryota > Viridiplantae > Streptophyta > Magnoliopsida > Fabales > Fabaceae > Leucaena > Leucaena leucocephala. The sequence goes on from CM073541.1 coordinate 15,268,506, forward strand.
GTCGTGGGTGTGAAATCGAATAGTTAGAGGATGACGAGTAAGAATGGAGTTGGCGTGTGGATGATGGGTGACTGTAGAAGGGAGTGATGTATGTGCGAGAAAGGTTTCTTTCGGCCACGGGGCTCCACTGCTGTGCTTAGGTACAGTGAGGGGACGGTGCTGGATATGGAAGATGATGGAGATGGATGGAGGATGGTTGAATGGCGATGGCATGGGTGTGGATGGAGATGATGTGTGTGGGTGGATTAATAAAAATATGACAATTATGCCTCTATTAAGCACTTATTCAATATAAGGCATATTAATTAAAACAGTGCACAAATAATATAATTAAGGACCAAAATAATGACAAATGTCCACTAAAATGATATGAATAAATATATAAAAATATGGGTTTGTCAACTCCCCTACACTTAGCCTTTTGTACTCCTGGGCAAAATATCATTAAAAGGAAATCGAACAGTTAAACTCAATGCAAGCAAACAAAAAATCGACAAAGTAAGAATATACAATCAATTCAAGCAACCTCTATTCCTAACCAATCAACAGTCATGGAATACTTCGGTAAAAAGAAATTAACACAATAGACATAACATGATAGAAGGAAAATAAACATAATAGATCTCTCATAGGTATAAGTATCTCACTCAACTCTTAAATATGGGAAATTTTCACTCAATCTACCTAGATTAGCACCTACCATAGGATTATAAAGATTATACTATCTCCACCACAAACATACCATAGATTCATGATCAAGGGGACTTTGTAGGGATGTAATATTGGTGAAAGGCTAATGAATGAATGAAATGGAATGTAGAACAAGTTTAATATATGAGTATTAAGAAAGAGCTCAAAGCTAAAATGCGATGATCAAATGAACACCAATGTGCCAATAGAATCAATCTTTAATATTCAACCATCAATAGATGCCTTATTTCAAACTTTATTTCTTGTTGCCAATTTTTTTTCTTTTCTTTCTCTCTCTTTCTCTCTTTGTTTTTTTTTCAAACTTCTTTTTTAGCTTTTTCTGCACATTTTATTCTCTTTATTGTCTTTTCTATTTCTTTTCTCCTTTTTTTCTCTTTTTTTTATATTGGCAAAACTCACCTAAAGATAAAGATAACAACATCAATAGTGCACATTTAATCATGAAGAACATAATGTAACTCATGCAAAGTACTTGTTCAAAATCAATAGAATGAAATAAAAGTGATAGTCTCAAAGGGGGAAGCAAAGGCTATCAAGATGGCTTGTGTTTGGGTAAAAGGGTTTAGAAATGGATGCCCCTATCATGCTCACAAATCTAGGTATTAATGCAGCTTTGAAAAAGAATCTAGACAAGTTCTAGAGGTTAACCAAAATTAAGTGGAAATCACACAAGATGAGAAAGAAAATTAAAGCTAAAAAATCCTTCTAACAAGGCTTCTTCTAAGATGTTTCCTCCCTAAGATCAAGCTATGAAACAAGGTTAATAACACTACACCAAAGACACTCTATTATGCTAATCAACTGGAAATAATAATTACTCAAATTAAAATGCATTCTTACCTAGACATGTCAATACTCACATGCATAAAGCAATAAGGATTTAAAAACAAGGCCTAAGGATTGCACAAGTCAAGTTAAAAGGTAAGAATTACAGCAGCAAATCCAATCAATTTAGCTCAAAAAGTTTTTTTTTTAATTTTTCAGATTATTTCATATCAATGACAATCCAAGCAATGGCAAAAGAATCAGCAAAAGCAATCACAATTTCTCCCCCACACTTAAACCATACGTTGTCCTCAACACATCACTAAAACATTTATCAAAGGGAGAAGGGAAGATGGTTAAAGAGTCATGAGCTAAAGGGGAGATTTATTCAAAGAAAAAATTAACATAAGACTAAGAAATCCTTAAAATGCAACCTATTCTAATAAATTGTTAAAAGACAAAAAACAATAAATCTAAATTATTCTATATTTTACTATTGGGATAGTCCCTCCCCCACACTTATATCAAATAATAAAGCTCAATAAATAAAAGGGGGAGGAGGCAAGGAAAGAAATGGACAACCTTGAGGACAAAATCTCTTCAAATTTTTGTAAGAGAAGTTATCATCCCGGATGAGAAACATGTATTTCTTCATTGCAGCTACTTCTCCTACATTATTCTTCCTTGATGGTAGTGGTTCTTGATAATTGGAGGAGCCCTAAGATAGGGGATATAGTAATCACCATACAATTTTCTTAAGTAAGGTGCCTGCAAGAGATTTGACAAAACACAAGCAACACCCCCAAGTATAGGACAAGAATCAAAATACTTGAAACCATGAAAAGTTTGTCATGTTCATGCACATCAATCTCATCATCACCTATGGAGTCAGAAGGTGATCCTTTCTCCACTTGTATCATCATGATAGTTGTGGCATCTTTATCATTTTACACCACTAGTTCCAACATCTTCTTTTCTTGCAGGCTTTTAGATTGAATAGAGACTTCTTTCTCAACTTGAGAAGTTTTTTGAGTAGTGTTGGTCAAGGGAGATTCAACTTCTATTTCCTCATCAACCAGTTCTTCAACCTCTTCATTCTCTTCGAATTGCACTTTCTTGGCTCGACTTTCCTTCCCACTTCTCAGTGTAATTGCATTAAAAGATTTAGGATTTACCATTATGTTGGAGGATATAGAACCAATACTTTTTGCTTGTTGTTGTTGACTCAAGTTGTTAGAGATTTGAGTAACAAAAGGTTCAAGTTCTCATGCTTAGTCTTTATTTGCTCCAATTTAGAGAACACATTTTGTAGACATTAATCCATCTTATTCTCCATAGCATGTAACTTAGCCTCAGTTTGTGAATTCTGATGGTCAAATTTTGAATTAAGTTTGGTAATGCATTTCACGATCATAGCAAGTTCATTACCTCTAGAAGAAGAAAATGATGCCCCTTGATTAGAAACCACTTGATTGGAGAAATTTCTTTAAGTGTTGCCTTGATCCCCAGCCCATCTAAAGTTATGGTGATCTCTCTAACCTAGATTATAGGTGCTAGAGTAGGGATTATCACTTGCAAAGTCATAGAATCTAGGTAAGGAAGAATTTAATTCTCCTTTAATTTTAAATTCATATCATCAGTATAAAAGTCATAAGGATCATAATTAATATTAGAATTATAAATCTCCCTCATGCTTCTATTATCATCACCATTATGCCATAAGTTGTTCTCACTATATATGTTGTCCCCATTAAACCCATTATATCCATTAATATCATTAAAATCATTCATAGTTTCTTTTTCATGATTCAGAATCACTAACAAACAAGTGTTCACTAGAGGTAGCTGTCAGATAAAAAGAATGAAATAAAAGAAAAAGCCAAATAAAATAAAACAAAACAAAATGAATCAAACAAAATACAAAAGAAAAAAAGAAAAAGGAAGAACCAAATAAACAAAAGAAATTAACCTAAATTTTTATTTTATTTTTAAAAAATACAAATGAAAATGCAAATGCAAAAAATTATGCAAACTAACTAAGATAGACTCAACAAATAAATAAATCCCAGTCAATGTTACTTGACACTTATCTATTAAGGAACCAATTTCTTGGCTCCCCGATAACGGCGCCACTTGAAACAACCTTACGTCCGATGTCGCTTTGGGGTTACTTCAAAAATTAAATTAAGGATTGCGTATAGTGCAACCTCGGGTTGTTCTCTTTGAGGAGCTAAAGATAAAATTAAATTCCTAGGTAACTAAATGCAATATAACCTAAGCTCTAAAATGGGTATGGATTGATTGACTAATAACTAAATGCAATGCATTAAAAATAAATTTAAATAAAATATTTTGGTATTAGTAAACTAAAAATAAAATGAAAATCAACTTTATGTAATTTCTTCACTAAGGTAAGCTAAACAAGAGGGGTTATACCAAAAATAAAAGCTGACCAAAGAGGGGGAAACATTCAGAACTGAAAATATTTTTATAATGCCAAAACTAATAGTTAAACAAAATATTTTGTTAACATCTTTAAAATACTACCTCAGGGCTCTAGGTTCTTAATAAAGAGCTAATTGGAAAAATATATTTAGTCTAAAATATAAGACTTTAATTTATTTTGTATGTAATATTTATAATTTTTCTAAACTAATTTATCTAACTTATAAACTGATATATAATCTATTGTAATAAATGAGTAATTTGGGAAAATTATGTCACATACTCACATGTATTATAATTAAATAATTTATATGGCTTCCTTAATTTACTTAAATTAGTCAATTAATTTTTATATTAAAGATAGGAGGAAGTAATAAATATTAATCAAAATATTAATAAACACTCTACAAAATAAAATCAAAATAAAAAATGACTAAACAATTGCCCTTTTCATACTCGCTCCCCATATATTGGTCATATCACATATCACGTGAAAAAAGAAGAAGGAAAAACCCATCACTATATACCCTTTTTATTCTGAAACACCATGATCCTCATTTCCTAATTCTCTTCATTGGCAAAGGGCCCGTTGACCTCTCTTTTCTTCTTCATCTTCATTCTCTCAACTAAACATGGTTCAACCTCCTACTCTTCTCCTTGCATTATTTACCTTCGTATTCTGGTCATGCTGCACTCTTAACGGTATCGTTTCAGACCCACAGACCAATCTTCTTAAGATCCGGTGCACCCCATATGACAGGGTCGTCCCCAACGTCTCCATCTTCGATGAAAACCTAAACGCAACCTTTCGAGGCATCAGACGACAGATCAGTGACCAAAACAAGCACTTCGCCACAGCGTCGAAGGAGGCCAATGGAGAAGACCCCGCGGTTTACGTTATTTTTCAATGCAGAAACTATCTGTCCATCGCTGACTGTGTTGCGTGCTTCGACGTCGCCGCCGTCCACATCCGCAGCTGCACCACCGCCATGGCCTCGGCTGGCCTTATTGTCTACGATGGTTGCTTCATCAGGTACAACTACTAATCGCCATCAATGTTGACTTTTTAAGCAATATATAGTGTTGAGATAAGATATAATAATTGCGACATTATTTCTTTGGGTCAACTATTGCGACGTTATGAGATGTCTGTTAGCGTGGTTATTTAATTGATTATTTTAAAGGCAGAGAGAGACGATAAGAAAGCATAAACTTCGGATCATTCTGGTTAAAAAAACACTACCTTTAGATTCTTCCACTCTCATTTTGGTGCTTTAAGGGCAGTTTAGTTTAGTTTCTAGAAAAAAAAAATTTATGGAGAATATCTTTTGCAAGAGAAGCGATTATAAAGAAATAAGTGTTTTGATAGTTATTATTAGAATGATTTTTTTATAGATAAATTACTAAAAAATGTATGGTGTAAAATAATAGAGAAAAAAATAGGAATAAAATAGTCATTATATAGCCCAAAAGTATTTTTCTCAACTCAGAAGCTAGTCCCATAAATTTATCTGAAACTATAGTTTTACACTCCCGAAACTATAGTTTAGTCTAGAAGCAATTCTAGATACTTGATAGCTGTTTGTTTAATTCCAAAAATACTTTTAAAACTATAGTTTCCATGCAAACCAAATAGACATTGCTGCTTTTTTGAATTTTAACTCTCGTCCTTAAGTTTTATTTATTAGATTCCATTTACTGCCTCCAGTTCTTTTTATAAACAACAACTACATAAATTACATAGATTAAAGTATAAGTTAAAATTAGTTAAAAGTAATAAATATGTTAAAAATGTAAGTTGTTTTCTAAATATACCTTTTTATGAGAATGATAGGTGAGAAAGAAAATGAGTGAAAAAATAGATGAGAATGAATGAATGGGATAGAGATATATAATTAATTGAGGATAGATAGAAAAGGTATATTAAATTTTTAGACAAATACAAATTATTATTTATATATAAGACCAACCCTATAAAAAAAATACATTGCTTATAAAATATACATAGGAGGGAGGGAGTATTATATATTGCATGGATTCTTTATATAGTAGTCAGCATTGAATTTTAGAGCTTCTCTCATAGATAGCCCTCCTTTTATAGGATATTCAAAAAATACAAAAGTTATATTCTGATATATTAATTTATAATACAATTGTTTCTTCTAATCCTTAATATTTTAATTAATTTGAGTGAATTAAAGAATTGAGATAAATTAGTTATAATAAATATTATTTGATCTCCCTAAAATACATGTGTAATATTAAATTATATATCAGTTTATAGATTATGTAATTAGTTTGAGAAAAATAATAAATTTGATAGACAAAATAAATTGAGATATTATATTTAGGACTAAATCTTACCCCCAACTTACTATTTTTTATTCTTAATATAAGATCTAGATAACTAATTTATGAATATTAAATATATTAGTTATTTATAATAAATATGTGTTGATATCCCTATAATATCTCTTAAATCATGTGGAACTACCCCCTAGTAAAACCCCCCGATAAGTGAAATGGGATATTTTTAGGGAGAAAATTATAATTTTATTAGACAAAATAAATATCTTATGGTCTTATATTTATAATTCAAGAAGTAAAATATTGTCTAACTAGTAGATTTAGGACATTTCTAACCACATCAAAGTATAATCCGAGTTGAAATATTTATCTTCTCATTAACTTGACTTGTGGGATACTTTATGGTGTGTTGAGGTACAACTCCAATGGTTTCTTTGAAGAGCCGCCGCAACCTTTCAATATCGTATCCTGTGGAAATCAGACAAGAAGAGAAGACACTACATTTAACACGACAGCGAGACAAGTGCTAATGAATCTCCAAACAGAAACACCTAGAATCCCTAGTTTCTCTGCGGCCACGAAGATTCCTGTTCCTAACAATAATGGTGTCACTATCTATGCTTATGCTCAATGTGTTGCTACTGTCACAATGAACAAGTGCCTTGATTGCTTGAAGGTTGACTACAGTAGCGTAGAGATTTGTCTTCCCTATTCGGATGGAACAGCTTTTGATCATAGTTGTTTCATGAGATACTCCACCACTGCCTTCTTTCCTGATAACCAGACCATTGATATCACACCCTTTAAAAAACAAGGTACATTTATTATTCATTCAAATATTTAAATATACCCATTTGTTGTCTTGGATGTGTGTGTGTGTGTGTGTGTCTATATGGGGAACCAATTTCAATGCTCATCATAACGATGAACACTTATCACTATGGTGAGATCTGTAGCGCCAAAATACAATGTCATTGATTCAAATTAAAATTTTCAATTGATGATTGTAAAATAACAAAAATATTTTTGAAAACCTAAAGAAATTATCTTTATTTTAGATTTTGTACATATTAAAACATTTTAAAAAAAATATAAGTGAAAAAATTATACCTGTACCGTCAAGATTGGATATGGACAGTCTAGATTTTGGTCTATATATATAGTTAAATTTATCTTCCCCACATTAAATTTTGTATGCCATCTTCTATTCACCATGGCCGGGATTCATAATGAGCTAAGTGACTAGTTTGAAAATGAATTATTTGTTTCTGTCTTGTAGGCTCAAGCAATAAGGGGGCCACTATTGGTGTAGTAGTTGGTGGTATAGCTCTTGTTTTGCTTCTCCTTGGATTATTGTTTGCCTACTGGATTAGACGACCTAAAGAGAATGACAGTATTCCTAGAGGTAAACAACTTAAAAGTGATAATCAGTTTATAACTATTTCATGTGATGTTTTGCTTTCACTTTACGTATTTTTCCTCAACAGAAGACATAATTGGGGCAAGCAAGTTGAAAGGACCAATTACTTACCGTTATAAAGATTTGATGGCTGCAACCAACAATTATAGTGAAGAAAATAAACTAGGAGAGGGAGGATTCGGGGCTGTCTACAAGGTAGTTTTCATTTGATTTTCAATAATCTAGATCATGCTCTAAAAGCAAGGATGTCTCTAAAGTTTTATATAAGGGGAAATTAATGATTATGAGGTTGGACTTAATCACTAAAAAAGTCGCAATGACAAGTGAATAACATAAACTTATTGTCATGTTCTAGAACTTGTCATTGCATGCTCCTTAATTGTTATTTGACTTTATGATAATTAATTCTATTCGTTAGTATCTCATAGTCATTCTCCCTTTATCTAATATTATATATTGGAAGTTTATTTCCAAATGAACTAAGGGAGAATTTCTAATTGATAAAGCTATCATGATTGAAATTCTTTATCATCACTAATAGGGCACTTTGAAGAATGGGAAAGTTGTTGCTGTCAAGAAATTGACCTTAAATGACTCCACGAGTATAGAAGAAGATTTTGAAAGTGAAGTGAAGCTTATTAGTAATGTTCATCATCGAAATCTTGTTCAACTTCTGGGATATTGTTGTAAAGGCCATGACAGAATCCTTGTTTATGAATACATGAAAAATAGCAGCCTTGACAACTTCTTGTTTGGTATATATATATCTTATACCAACTGCAAAACTCTTGTACAATTTTTTTAAGCATGAGATATAGGCCTTATGCATGGGGGCATATTTCCAAATATTTTAACATTAATCTGTTTTACTTACATTTCAAAGTTTTAAATTTGAAAAACAGGTAAAAGAAAAGATTTTCTCAACTGGAAGCAGCGATATGATGTAATTTTAGGAATGGCAAGAGGTTTGACATATTTACATGAAGAATTTCATGTATGTATTATACACAGCTGGAAAAAAGCATTTCAACACCGGTTGAAAATGGCATTCAACATCGCACACACAACCGGTGTAGAAACGGACCGTGTAAAAAGTCAGATATTTTACACCGGTCCTACAATCGGTGTAGAATGTATAATTTTTTACACCGGACTAAATTTTAAATCGGTTCACATTTACATCCGGTGTAATATTTTTAACATCTGCACCGGTTGAATATTGGGACGGTGTAAATTTTTAAATTTTTAACACCGGTTGAATATTGGGACGGTGTAAATTTTTAAATTTTTAACACCGGTTGAATATTGGGACGGTGTAGATGTTATTAAATTTAATTTATAAATGTTCTTACTACACCGGTGGGTATGTACCTCCGATGTAGATGTTATTAAATTTATATTTGATAGATTTCGTTGGCCTGAAGCTTCAGAAGTAAACTGCCCAAATGTAATATATGACTCAATCATCGATCATCATCAGTTCAAGATGCCAGAGACATATATAATTCAATTGCTCATTATATTATTCATTGAATAAAACTCAATACAAAAATGCTACAATTTGAACAGAAAAATGTATTCAGTGAAAGACAAATACTATTGAGAAGGAAGGATTTGAACAAAAAACTCTGCCCACCGATTACGCAGATCCTCAATATCTTGGTCAGGAAATGGATCAGGTTGTTCAAACATCTGAAATATGAAATCAAAATCAAAGAAATTAAGGCATTACTAATTTAGATTAGATTGACAATTAAGAAATATGAAATCATTCAAAATATAATTTTACCTCCCCACTTAGGTCAATCCTATTTGCCAAGATAATATTGACCATGTGTCTGACTATGTAGAAGCCGCACAAGTTGCTTTCTCTGGGTTGCCTTCGACTCTGTAATGTTAACAAGAGAAAAATTATTTCTCATCATCAAAACGGGGAACCTAGCTAACACCTAATATATACTTTTATTACCATCGGTGTGATCCATTCAGGGTCCCTCACCAAATTAGCGTGCTTAAGGCCCCTTGCAACTGCGAATGTCCTCATAGCCCTATGACCAAAGTTAACAAGTTAGTAACCCATTTATCACACAGATCATTGTGTATAGAAGAGAACTCACGTACGTGTTCATGATCTTCCTAACATCCACCGAGGGCTTGTAATGGAGGGAGCATAAGAAGAAAACTTTATAGCTATGCTTACATAGGATGACAAGTTGCCAATGATTGCTGTAGAGATTAGTTAAAAGAAAATGAGTATTATAATTAAGCAACTACAAAACTAGTATATATAAAATAAAATGAAACATTATTATTCTTACTCATGCATATATGGTGCGAAGAAACAATCAATATCGGTTTCACCGAGCCTCTCTGAAATGTATGCAAGTCTCGAAGATTGAGAGGTCCCTTTAGCATAAATCTGAATTGGGCATAGGAATCCGAACTTTTTTTGTTTGCCCTTGGAGGAAACCAACTCAGCTTGCATGTACCTACAGGCAATGCATGCACGACATTAGTTGTAAGACTTGAACTTTGTTATTACATATATTTACATTTAAATTATACTTACATCAAAAACACTTGGATGCAGCCGGAGGTCAGTTCTTCCTTGGGAGTGATCAGAGATTTGACGTCCGCATGATCCAGGAAGGCCGGTGCCCCCATGTTGCCCACAACTGAATCCATAGGCAACGCGTCCACATGGAATGTTTTGTCATATGCCATTAGGATCACACGTTGCATGGCATTCAAAGCGGGAGGGGTGGGAAGTTGGTCGGGGGATGAGGCGACGTGATCCGAAACAAGATGCTTTGGCCACAATATGAAAGTCCCTTTTGCTTGGCTCACTGTCTTCACCTCATCAGTGGGAATTGGGACAAGAGCATCTCCAATTAGCACGGCTTCAACTGTCACCCTTAATTGATCGTCCTGAATTTGGACGTGGTGAACAGTAGTTGCCCCTAGGCTATGGATGGAGCCACGTGCCACTAAGCATCTAAGAGGATCCTCAACATATAGATCACAATGTTCTGCATCCTCTGACAGCGGCAAGCAACAACTCCCCTTAGTGCTTTGACGGACTGCAGTTGAGGGCGGGAGGGGATCAGTTGGCTCTTGCTGCCTTGATGTCATCATGGACAACATTTCTTCCTTCATCTTTGCGAACCCCTCTTGTAATCGCGCCTCAATTGAAGCTTCTGCTTGTGCCCTAGCCTCTATCCAAGCCTCTTCCTTAGCCTCTGCCCTTATGGTGGAGAGCAAGGATGCCAACTCTGCCCTCGGCACCACATGTGGGGAACGTATTTGAGATGCTCCAAAGTAATCTCTTATACCCACACCTCTTCCAACTCCCCTGACACGGCCCCCATGTTCTTGTTTCCCAGTGGCAACAGTCAAGATGTCATTCCTACCATCTGACTTGAAGGATCCATGGGACTCTTGTTGTTTAAGATCACTCTATAACATAGAAAGAACAACAAACATAAGGAAAATGATATAATTATATATAGTCTACTATCACAAAATAATGCAAGTAGTGCTTACAATTTTTTCAGCAATCATGCGAGCATTGTCGCTTGTAAAAGCTCCGCTCTTTCTTTGGCGAGCGTACAACCATTTTTCTTCGCGACGTATCGGAGAGGGGGGGTCAAGAAGAACACTAGGATCCGACCCAGCACTTTCTTCTAACCTCTTCCTCTTGGCCCCCAACAACTCTCTTTCTGCCTTCGCGTAACCCCCTCGAGACATTGTGTGGGGGCAATCATTCTTGAGGGCGTATTCAATCGCTTTTGCTCTTTTTTCCTACAAGACATGAAGTATTTAAAATCAATACATATGATACTCTGATACGTTTTCTGCAACCACATACAAAAGGATACACTCACCATTGCTACTGGCGTGGTCCGATTCCTAACAAATTGTTCCCACGCAGCTTCGTCAATGAATTGATACTTGCTGCATGGAGAAGGTTGAGGATGACCACTTCTGTCCTGTCCATGCAGATACTGACGAGCTAGTTGTGTCTTGAATGCCCTCCAACGCTCACAGCAATAAGACAACGTCTTCTTCTTCAAGAACTCATTGTTGGGCACATCGTAAGTGAGCTGCAATGTTTGCCATTGAAAGCAGAGTAATCAACAAACAGTTGTGTATTTGGTATTGCTCTGCATGCAATATTAGATAGTTCCTATACCCGGATAGTGTCCCAAATTTGATTCTTCACGCGATCATCCACAGCATCCCAAGTCAAATAGGTGATGCTAGGCTTGTTGCGTGCTAGGAGGCTGACAAAACTTACGTACTTTGTCCTGTGTTCACCAGTTGGGTTCCAGTTTCTGTCAAACTCTATCGGAAGCAGTTTCCCCTCTATCCTGTCCTTCGTAATGTCTTTCAAACGAGTCGCACTTCTGCCCTTCCTTTGCTTAGTGGCGCTTGGAGCATCGCCAGCCTCAATCTGAGTAACTCTATCCTCCATATTCCTATGTACGCAATAACAACATCAAAAACATTGAAAACAGACTTAACCCTTTTTCCCTCAACCCGTCAGAACACACAAAACTTGTTCCTTTAGCAGTTATGAATGGAAAGATGTGCCAGCATTCATCAGGAAAAATAGAAAACCTAGATTAAACGAACATAAAAATGGCATCGCACGTACACAGGGAAAAAAATGCAGAGAACACGTACACTTACGGAATAGCAGAACGAGAGAGGTGACAGAGAAGAACGACTGACCGAGCACGGAGAAGCCTCGCGAGAACCACAGAGCACGATGAGCGGCGATAAAAAAGAGTATGTGAGAAAGGAGAAGATTGAAGGTCATCGCGCCAAGAGGCGGGTTAAAAAAATGAATATAAACATTTAACACCGGTTGTAAATAATTCTAACCCGGTCAAAACATAAACGACGTAAAAGTGAAACATTTTACACCGTCTAATTTTAAAAACCGGTGTCAAAAATAAACATCGATAATTATAACACCGGATAAAGTATAACCCGGTGTAAAATCGAACAATAAATTATTATTAGACGTGACCTGTTACACCGAATATCACTTAAGACCGGTGTTAAATGTTGTAGTTTTTTTTTTAAAACTTCACCACCTTATAATATCATCCCATCCTTAGCGTCACAACATTCTTATCAGAACAAGAATCTGTCTCTGTTATTATTACATCAAAATCATATACGCAATCATTACAAGAAACTTAAAATTGCATGTTTAGACTAAACAAGAAACACATAGAAATTAATCAGAATCCACTTCTTCTTCATTTAATTGTGGTAAACCTACTGAAAAAGAAGGGATCTCATAAAAAGAATCATCATTGTCAACAACACTTTTCCCTTGGAGCGCGACAGACCATCTTTCATTCTGAGGATCAGTGATAAAGAACACTTGCTTTGCTTGGTCTGCCATAATGAAAGGCTCATCCCCAAAACTTATATTATTCAAATCCACCAGTGTAAATCCTAACTGATCGACCATAACACCGTTGTTTACATTAGCCCACTTGCATTTGAATACGGGAACTTTGAATTTGGAGTAGTCCACCTCCCAAATCTCTTCAACAACGCCATAATAAGGGATGGCTGCTAATTTAGGATTGTTGTCTTTTGAACTAGAGAAATGCATAGCTTCAGCCACTAACATAACACCACTGTTTTGCACGCTACTTCTATCATCTAGGGACTTCGTATAAAAGGAATACCCATTGATATCAAATGAATTCCAACAGATCACATTATGTTCAGGACCACATGCCAACCATCTAACTGTATCAGAAACACAATCCTCATTTTCAACCTCCAATTTGAACCAATGTGCAAAAGATTTGGTGTGTTCTCTAATGAGCCTTTGCTCTGTCATCCTATTATTTGTTTTCCGGACAAGATCTTTATGAACAGCAATATAGTCTTGAACTTCATCAATGTTATTCAAGATGTGTAAGTGTACTTGCTGTAGTTCATTACGATCAACACTCCTCACTGACATTCCGCGTTGACCCCCCTGTGTGGCAATGGGTTTGTGGAGACCAGTAAGTCTTGCTTTAGACAGGTATTGTTGACAAAAGTCCATAGCTTCTTCGGCCACATATTTTTGAACAATGGATGCTTCGGGCCGACTTGGATTCTTCATATACCCTTTAAGGATTTTCATGTATCTTTCAAATGGGTACATCCATCGTAAGTATACAGGGCCACACAGTTTTATCTCTCGCACTAGATGAACGATGAGGTGTACCATGATGTCAAAAAAGGAAGGAAGAAACTGTTTTTCAAGCTGGCACAAAATAACATAACCCTCGTGCTCCAATTCCTCCAACCTTTCAGTCTCAAAGACTTTGCCACATATAGCATTAAAGAAGAAGCAAAGTCGGGTTACAATGTGTCTCAACTCATCTTGAAGGATTCCTCGAACAGCCACTGGGAGTAATTGTTGCATCAGTACATGACAATCATGAGACTTTTGGCCTACTAATTTCAAATCTTTCATGGACACAATCCTCTTAAGATTAGATGAGTACCCAGAGGGAACTTTGATTCCTTGCAAACACTCACAAATACTTCTTCTCTCAGCCTTGGACAAAATATTAGTCTCTTCAACATGATAGCTCCCCTCACCATCTGGCCTCGGATGTAACTCCTCCCGTATTCCCATTTCTTCCAAATCCAATCTTGCCTTCAAACCGTCTTTGGAACTACCATGTGTGTTGAGAAGTGTTCCAACAATGCTGTCACACACATTTTTCTCCACATGCATCACATCAAGACAGTGCCTTACATGAAGATGTCGCCAATAAGGAAGCTCAAAGAACACAGATCTTTTTTTCCATACATTTTTCTCACTTTTCTTGGTAAGCTTACCGAAAGTGACATTAATGTCTCTCACCTTTTCATAAACTTGTTCGCCAGTCAATGGCTTTGGAGCATTTTCAAATTCTTGGCCGCCATAAAATTTCTTCTTCAGTCGACGGTATGGGTGGGCTTGTCTTAGAAATCTCCTATGACCTAGGTAGACCGTCTTTCTTCCATGACGAAGTTGATAGTAGCAAGTCCCTTCCTCACAAATCGGACATGCTTTATGGCCCTTAACACTATACCCTGACAAATTTCCGTATGCAGGAAAGTCATTAATTGTACAAAAGATCAAGGCCCGCAAATTGAAGACCTCCTTCTTAACAGCATCAAAAACAACTCACACAAGGACAATAAAACCTTCCATTGTCATCATCACCATTCCGTTTAGCAAAATCCAAAAACTCCTTCACCCCCTCAGCATACTCAACACTTGTTCGTTTAGCATTTATCCAACTACGATCCATATTTGTGGAAGACTATAAGAACTAGAAAAGCAGAAAACAAGAAATTAAACCTTTACGTTGCAGCTAATGCATGGAGAGAATAAATTTTCAGTTCGCGAGAGGAGTTCAAAACAAAACTCACCGTCCGTGAAGCGCCGAGAAGTCTTAACGCGCGAACCAGGGAAAAATGAGAGATGGAAGGCGCGAGAAATGTACCAAATAAAAGAGTATTTGGAAAAAAATAAGAAACTATACACCGGACAAACTGTTACACCGGTGTAGATATAAATATAAAAGTTTATTTATAGTATATTTTACATCGGACAATATATATTGACCGGTGTAAAATATATCAGTTTATTTATAGTATATTTTACACCGGTCAATAAATATGGACCGGTGTATAATATATCAGTTTTTTTTTCCTACATCCAGAGTCAGCCATGTCATCAACTTTTACACAAAAAAATATATACATCAGAATATATAAAAGTTGCAATCTTTCACTACTCATCAGACTCAGAGTTTTGGGAGTCATCAGATTGGGTGAGATCAACAGGATTAAAGAAGCTATCACGGGGTTGATGGCGGCGAACTTCTGAGCGGAAATCCCTGAAACTTGCTTTCAGTCTGTCAACTTTGCGATTCAGTTCTTCCACAGAGTCCTCCAGCCCATTGAAGCGCAGTATGAGTTCCTCAAGCCTCTCCATCAGAGTCACAACCAGGGGAGGAGGAGAAGGAACAGAAGGGTGAGGATCAGGATGTTTGTCTTCAAAGTCATCTCTGTTTCTTTTGTTGGGCGGAGAAGGAGGCGTGCGTGAGGAAGAGGCCATTGGAGGAGTCAGATAGATGAAAAGAAAATAAAACAGAAGAATGGTATACATATATATATGGTTAACGTTCATGATCAATAAGAATATAGAAGAATGCGCAATTGGCCTTCTATCATAATGACTACAAAGTATAAACGTTGGGAACCCAAGAAGTGAAATGAAAGGTCTGACAAATAAAGAAGCGAGCGGGAAATCATAGACAGGAAACTGAAGAGGCGATGAAGCTGCACCGGGTGTTTATATTTAAATCGGTTAATTTTAAAACCGGTGTAAACATTTAATTTTTTTATAAAATAGACACCGGACTATATATTTCCACCTCGGTCAATATAAATACGCTGTAGAAAGTAAAAATCTAAACCGGACTAAATATTTCCACATCGGTCTCTATAACATCCGCTGTAGAAAGTAAACATCTAAACCGGACTAAATATTTCCACATCGTTCATGAGTAAATACGGTGTGAATATTTCATTTTATTTACAAAAATGCCACCGCTCATTTTTGTAAAACCGTCTCCGCATTGACCGGTTTAAAAATGGGGATTTCGATTGCCCATTTTCCACCAGTGATACATAGAGACATAAAGCCTAACAATATCCTCTTAGATGATGATCTGCAGCCAAAAATTGCAGATTTTGGATTGGCAAGACTCTTACCTAATGACAAATCTCATCTTAGCACAAAAATTGTTGGAACATGGTAAGTCAAAATACCTACCTTTGTTTAATTTTCCTTATAGCTGTGTTAAACAAAAATGGTCCAAGGTATTCATGATATATGTGTGTGTGTGTTTTGGGGACTGACGTCTATAAGTCAGTAGAAGACTTATTAGCACCTATTCTTTTGAATACTTCAAAGAGTTCATATCTATGTCAAGCATGTCGCAATAATTCAAATTACAAGTTATTTCATATTTTTTTGAATCATAATATTTATATTTATTCTGATATATGAGCCATTTTTGTGATCAGTTACATCATAATAATTATAAATTTATTAGGGGATACACAGCACCAGAATATGTAATTCATGGTCAATTATCAGAAAAAGTTTATATTTATAGTTATGGCGTTGTCGTCTTAGAAATCATCAGTGGTCAAAAGAGTACTGAAGTAAAGCTTGATAGTGATGAAGAAGGCGCATTCCTCATTCAAAAAGTGAGAAAACTCCCTGACTATTTAATAAAGCATTTTTATTTTGATAAGATTTATTTGGGAAAAGAAATTCATTATATATTTTTTTTACCATAAAATCCAATCAAATAATAAATAATTGAAAAATAAACTAACGTGACATTCGTTCGCTTTGTTTTCTGGTACCCATCTTCCATTTGACTTCACTTTTATTTTATTTGATAGGTGTGGAAACTTTATGAGAACGATAAACACTTGGAGTTAGTGGATAAGGCCTTGGATCCTAATGAGTATGATGCAGAAGAAGTGAAGAAAATAATAGAGATCGGCTTGCTTTGTATCCAAGCATCTGTTGGTGCAAGGCCAATGATGTCTGAAGTAGTTGATTTGCTTCAAAACAAAGATTTATTGAAAAATTTGAGACCCACGATGCCTCTCTTGATTGAAATTAGTTAGAGGTTTTATGGGAAACTACTCTACTCGCACTGGTTTCTATAATATTTAATATTATTGCCTTCATAACTTTTATAATACTTCAAGTTATCATCGCCTAATCCCTATTTGTGATTTATGATACTTTAAATTGTCATCGCGTGTGAAAAACTTATCATTTGTGTATAAAAATAACTTAATAATTACACAAATCGAATTTATTACACCGAGGTCCTATGGGATTATTTAATTATTTAATAATTTCATAGGATTTTTTAATAATAAATTTTCTTTCACGGAATCTCTGAATACTTTTCTCTTCTTCTTTTCTCCATGAACCACACGGGCTCTCCTCTCATCCACCGACCCAATTTCTCCATTCTCCATTCTCCATTCCGTTCGTTTGTCTTCTTCTTCTTGTTCTTGCATTGTTCTCCACAATCCCGTCTTCATCCATTCATTTTTCCTCCTTCCACTTGACGGATCCATTGTTCATTAATTCGCGCTCAGCTTCGTCTTCTTTTTTGGTCTGGAGAATCGCGAATCCACTTTCTTCTTCCGCTCCACATATTTAATTCACCACTACGTACTCTTCAATCACAGAATTCATTCGTTCATTCGTCCCTATTATCAATTCTGACCACAACTGATCCATTTGCTCATCTATGATTTCCTTCAACCCCTTGCTGTTGCATTTCTTAAGTCCATGATCGATTCTTATTATTCCATTTTGTACCAACGGCCGCGAATCGATTGGAACTTGCTGAAGCAATTCTTGTGGCTAGAGTCAAATGTTCTTCATCAAGGGAAGTCGCCTAGTTCATTTTCTTTCAATATATTGCAGTTTTAGTTCCCAGGTGTATGAATTTGAGTTGTAATATTGACTTTTAGGTGTTTGTTAAAATGCCTCTTTGTATGGCAAAAAAAAAAAAAAAAAGCCTCTTTGTATCAACATTGAATTTGAGAATTGAACAATGGTTATCTTGCTGCAATTTTGTAAATCAAAATATTTCTTTACACTTTCGATTGATTTAGCCATATATATATATATACTCCCTCCACCTCCATTACTTAGTATAAAAGATTATTGACCTTTTTTAGTAGATTAAATAATTTAAATAAATCAGTTAATTATGATCAAATCTAATATTTCAAGTCGAATTCATATTATATACTATTTAATTGTTCTAAATTGGTCAACTTACTCTTAAATAAGTTATAATTAATTAATTTAATTTTCTTCATTAATCTACTTAAAAAATTAACTAGTTATTATATTAAAGAATAGAGGTAGGATATATATACTTGTTAGTCATCATATTGCTAGTGTGTATAGTTAAATTTTAGTGTATATACTTTTAATAAATTTTAGTTTTTGTCTCTATATTTAACAGTGTTAATTAATGCTATTAAACATCTAAGTCATTACATAATTATATGAACTAAAACTCACTGTTTGAAATTTGAAAGATCAAAATAAAATTTATGTAAATTTGAGAGATAAAAAATGATATTAGCTCTAATAAAAAAATATAATTAAGATCTTAATGAATGCCTTGCCGTGAAGTCAAAATAAAATAGGACTAACCACTTTCCCTTTTCATACTAGCTTACTTCATTCTCCATACATGCAAAGGCCCGTTGACCTCTCTTTTCTTCTTCATCTTCATTCTCTCAACTAAACATGCTTCAACCTCCTAATCTTCTCCTTCAATTATTTACCTTCGTATTCTGCGCATGCTGCACTCTTAACGCGTCGTTTCAGACCCTCACACCCATGTTCTTAAGATCCGCTGCAACCGATGTGACAGGGTCATTACCAACATCTCCATCTTCGATGAAAACCTAAACGAAACCTTCCGAGATATCAGACCGCTGATCAGTGACCAAAACAAGCACTTCGCGACAGCGTCGAAGGAGGCCAATGGAGAAGACCCCGCGGTTTACGCTATTTTTCAATGCAGAAACTATCTGTCCATCGCTGACCGTGTTGCTTGCTTCGACGTCGCCGCCGTCCACATACGCAGCTGCACCACCGCCATGGCTTTGGCTTGCCTTATCGTCTTCGATGGTTGCTTCATCAGGTACACCTAGTCGTCATCAATGTTGACTTTTTAAATACTATATAACTCAAGATAAGATATAATTGCGACATTTTTTTTCTGAGTCAACTATTGCGACGCTATATATATATATATATATATATATATATATATATATAACGTGGTTGTTTAGATGATTATTTAAAGAGCAGAGAGACGAAAGAGAGCAGAAACTTCGGATCATTCTGGCTAAAAGATAGGATTTGGCTTCTCTCCACTATTTAATAATTGCGACATATTTTAATAATAATTTTATAGAATGTTAAATCTTATTACTCATTCAAAATTTGATCCAAGGGTTGAGGGGAAAAGTGGAGAGAAAGTGAAGTATTGTAACCAACAGAGGTTGGGTCCATTGGAAGAGCCCAATCCCTCACAACGTAGTGAATTAAAATTTAAATCCCCATTAAAAGAAGTGTCAACATTTAATATGTGACATGATCTTGTATAGGATTGTCTTCAATAAAAAAATACATATACTTAATAAAAAGAATTGATTAATATGAATATCCCTCCTTTTAAATAGAAAATATATTATTTTTTTTATACAATAGAAAATATATTTACCTTATGGTACGGTTACTATTAAAGCCGTTGGGCCTTCTGGTCTAACGACACCAAGCATCTCTTTAGTTCTATTTTGAGGACGATGAGTTTGTTAGTTCCTTCCCAAAAGTGAAAGATGACAAATGAACAATGATTATTACAAAAGTTAAATTTTGATATACAAAGTTAATTAGGAAAATTCGTGAAAATTTCATGTTTAAAAATTTTATTGGTAAGAATGATCTTATATGTTTTTATACATAAAAAAATGTTAATATTCTAAAAATTTTATATAAAGAAGGTAGTAGCACTCGAACTCCTATCTTTCTGGCAAAAAAAAAATTCTAAACAAGACTATTCACCATTTTTTTTCCTAGTTAATTTACAATACAAATTAATCAATTAATGTCTAACCACAACAAAGTAATCCAAAGTTGAAATATTCACCCTCTCATTCGCTTGATTTATACACAACTTAACGAAATCCATAATGATATGGGATACTTTTTTGGTGTGTTGAGGTACAACTCCAATGGTTTCTTTGATGAGACGCCACAGCCTTTCAATATAGTATCCTGTGGAAATCAGACTACAGAAGAAGCCACTTCATTTAACACAACAGTGCGACAAGTTCTAATGAATCTCCAAACAGCCACACCTAGAATCCCTAATTTCTCTGCGGCCACGAAGATTCCTGTCCCTAACAATAATGGTATCACTATTTATGCTTATGCTCAGTGTGTTCCTACTGTCACAATGAACAAATGCCTTCATTGCTTGATGGTTGATTACAGTAGCGTGGAGATTTGTCTTCCCTATTCGGATGGTAGAGCTTTTGATTATAGTTGTTTCATGAGATACTCCACCGTACCACTGCCTTTTTTCCTAATAACCAGACCATTGATATCACACCTTTGGTCAAACAAGGTACATATTGCTCATTCAAATATTTAAATATAGCCACTTGTTCTCTTGGATGCATATATATATATATGTATGTATATACACACATATGGAACTAGTTTTGATGCTCGTTCACTGACGTGAAATCTGCACTATTAATACAGTTTTAATAGTCCAATTTTAAAAGTTTTAACTTGTGATTATAAAATAGAAAACATTTTTTAAAAAGATTGACAGTTAAGAGATTATCTTTATTTTAGATTATGTACACATTAAAATATTTTTTAAAAGATTAATAGAATTAAAAATAAATAAATCTAGACCGTCAATATTAGATATGGACAGTCTAGATTTCTATATATATATATATATATAAAGTTACCTTATGCTGCCATGATGGTGGAGTTTTCACACCTTAGATTTTGAATGTCATCTACTATTTTATCTTTTCTTATCCGTCTTTAATTTTGAATTTGTTCACCATGGCTGTAATTCATAATGAGCTGAGTGACTAGTTTGAAAATGAATTATTTGTTTTTGTCTTGTAGGTTCAAGCAATAAGGGGGCCACTATTGGTGTAGTAGTTGGTGGTATAGCTCTTGTTTTTATTCTCCTTGTTGGATTATTTGCTTGGATTAGACGACCTAAAAAGAATGAGAGAATTCCTAGAGGTAAATAACTTAATTAAAAGTCTTCAACTGCTGTATATCGTTTTTAACTATTTTATGAGATTATTTGCTTTCACTTTACGTTTCCCTCATCAGAAGACATAATTGGAGCAAGCAAGTTGAATGGATCAATTGCTTACAGTTATAAAGATTTGATGTCTGCAACCAACAATTATAGTGAAGAAAATAAACTAGGAGAGGGAGGATTCGGGGCTGTATACAAGGTAATTTTGCTGTGATTTTCAATATTCTTATTGTTGATCATGTTCTAAAAGCGAGAAGGTAGATTTCCAAATGAACTAAGAGAGAAATTCTAATTGATAAAGCTATCATGATTGAAATTTCGTATCATGACTAATAGGGCACTTTGAAGAATGGGAAAGTTGTTGCTGTCAAGAAATTGCCCTTAAAGAACTATGAGAGGATCGAGGAAGATTTTCAAAGTGAAGTGAAGCTTATTAGTAATGTTCATCATCGGAATCTTGTTCGGCTTCTTGGCTGTTGCAGTAAAGGCGATGAGAGAATACTTGTTTATGAGTACATGAAAAACACCTAGTTTTGACAGATTCTAATTTGGTATCTTATACCAACTTATAAAAACTCATATTTAACCATGAGCTATAACGCATGTGGTCATATTCCCATTTAATATTTCACCATTCGTTTTTTTACTTACATTCAAAGTTTTAGATTTAAAAAACAGGTGAAAGGAAAGGTTTTCTCAATTGGAAGCAGCGATATGATATAATTTTGGGAATGACAAGAGGTTTGGTATATTTACATGAGGAATTGTAGATTTTGGGTTAATAAGGCTCTTACCTAATGACAAATCTCATCTTAGCATAAAAATTGCTGGAACATTGTAAGTCAAAATATCTACATTTGTTTAATTTTCTTTACTCAGTTGTGATAAACAAGAATTGCCCAAGGTATTGATCAGTGTGTTCAAAGAGTTCATATCTATGTCAAGCATGTCGCAATAATTCAAATTACATGTTATTTCGGATTTTTGTTATCATAATATATATACACACAGTATGAGCTATTTTTGTGATCAGTTAACATCATAATTATTATAAATTTTCAAGCGATATATAGCACTAGAGCATGCAATTCATGACCAATTATTAAAAAAAGCTTATATTTATTGTTATTGCATTTTCGTCTTAGAAATTATTCGTGGTCAAATGTGCAAAGAATTAAATCTCGATGATGACGACGATGCAGGCACATTCCTCATTCAAAAGACAAGAAAAATCACTGACTATTTAATAAGGCCTTTTTACTTTTAGAAGATTTATTTGGGAAACGCAATTCATTCTTGGGGAATCCTATTTAAATCTCACCTAAGAGAATTTATCCCTATAAAGTCTCACAAGATCATTAAATCGTTGAAAAGTCCCATGGGACCTTAGAAGGAGAAATTTCAATTACAAGTCGCCAGTAACAAATGATAACTTATATAATTTAGACATAATATTTTAAGAGAAATAAAATTGTCGTTCATTTTATTTTACTTTTATTTTATTTGGTAGGCGTGCAAGCTTTATGAGAAAGATAAACACTTGGAGTTAGTGGATGGCCTTGGGTCCTAATGAGTATGATGCATAAGAAGTGAAGAAAATCATAGAGATTGGTTTGCTTTGCATCAAAGCATCTGCTGATGTAAGGCCAATGATGTCTGAAGTAGTTGTTTTACTTCAAAACAAGGATTTATTAGAGAGCTTGAGACCCACCATGCCTATCTTGATTAATATTAATTAGAGGGTTCATATGGGAGACTCATCTACTTGTACTGCTTAACTATAATTTAATGTTATTGCCTTCACTTTTTAACTATTAGAAAAGATAGTTTTGTGTAATTAGATATCATTTTGGAAACTATATGTGGATTGATTATTGGGAAAAAGAAAAACCATTTTGTAGGTATTTTTGTATTTTTTCTCTCAATTAAATACATTAACTTTACTCTTAGCACCATTTGCACCTGTAATAATAAAGCAAATTAAAATTAGAGTGGCTAATGGTACTATGTCAATACCATTAGACATAGTACCATTATTAGTCCCTATTCAATTTAAAACGTTTTTATTCTTTGGGAGAAGAAATCAGAGAATAAAAAATTCACTGTGGCCCGCTCTCTCAACTTAATGCAATGCATTAGTCAATATATATAGCGTTGAGGTAATATTTTACGAAAATAGGATTTAGGTGGATCACCAACAATGAGTGGTGATCGAAAGAAGAAAGTAAATGTGATAAGTAAAAATAAAAATCAAGAGGTATGGAGAGAGTTGATATTGTTATTGAAGAAGATATGTTTCTGAGCTACAATGAGTAACGAACAAAAATGATTTCGGTTACAATAGTTCAGGTGAGGAAGATCCCCCTCCCCTGCAAACGAGTTCAGGTGACACTGGTTTCCGCTTCAAAGGAGGGCTAATGCCCAATCAAAGCAATAGTCTGCAAGTGTGTCAGACACGAGTCAAGAACCGTAAACCGATAGTCCATCCTTTGCTAAAGTATCAGCAAGTCTATTTTGTTACCTGGTATATATATATATGTGTGTGTGTGTGTCTAATGTGTAAATCCCATGAATAGTCTAATAACTTCTGGATCTGCACAGCCATCAAGCTGCATAGTGTAATGTTATTTCTTTTCTCAAGTGCTTCCACAAGAGGTTTTGCATCAGATTCAAGTGTGAGTCGCCTAAATCCTAGGTCCCATGATAGGGTAAAGCCTCTGAAGATCTCCCATTACAAATGAACAAATAAAAAGAATAACGCTATCTGACTAAAACTGTTAGACTGGGCTGGGCCTATACATTTGGACCTGAAGATTACTTATCTTTATCTTTGAGACATTGCACCTCTATTCAATATTACACATACCAACCAACAGGGGTTAGTCCGAGTGGTAAGCGGCTCTGTATCGCTTAAGCGAGGTCTCAATTTTGAGTCTTGGTGTATGCAAAAAATTTCTGTTAGGAGACTCACCCACCATAGCCAGGTGCATAACGCGGGTCAGATCCGGATGTAGTCGGGGCAAAGTTCCGGTGAACCGGGTAGGCAACTAAAAAAAAATTACACATACCAACGGGGGTTGGTCTAAGTGGTAAGCAGTTCGGTATCGCTTAAGCGAGGTCTCGAGTTTGAGCATTGGCGTATGTAGAAAATTTTTGTTGGGAGACTCATCCACTATAGCCAGGTGCAGGACGCTGGTCAGATCCGGATGTAGTCGGGGCAAAGCTCCGATGAACTGAGTGGGTAACCAAAAAAAAAATATTTATGTGTAATCTTTATAAAAAATATATATTTATGTGTAATAACCCATCGTCTGTGGGTTCAGCTGACGAAGGGGTGAGATATGCAACCATTTAGAGCGTGTTCGATCTCTAGGGAGTATCATTTTATTGTAGTTCTAGTCGCGGCACTTGGGAAGGCATCCTAGCTCCTGGGTGCCTAGGTTTACGCCTGAGGGTAATAGACGGCTTGCTCTACCCAACATTTGTATCGTTTAGGAGGAAGGAAGACTTCGCCTTGCCCTTGGATCATGGGTGAGCCCAACCCCTTTTCAAAAAGTTTTATAACAAAAAAATATATATATGTGTAATACCCTATCGTCGTTTGTGAGTTCAGCTGTCAAAAGGATAAGACATAAGACCATTTGGAGCGTATTTGATCTCTTAAGAGTACCACTTTATTGTGGTTTCAGTCACAGGGCTTGTGGAAATATCTTAACTTCTGAGTGCCTAGGTTAACACTTGAGAATAATTGACAGCTCGCCCTACCTAACATTGATATCATCTAGTAGGAAGGGAGACTTCTCCCTTCCCTTTGATCGTGGGTGATCCCAACCCCGTTCCAAAAATGTTTGTACCAAAAAAAATTTACGTGTAATAAACATGGTGTCCTTAGTTCAAACTAGGGCGTGCGTATTGAAAAAGGTTTTGTTAGAAGATGCAAAACTACTTCAGTAATTTCTACGTCTCGGGAGAATTAATCTCTAAACTATTGGCTAGGGGATATCACATGATTTCTACCAAAAAAATATTTGTGTGTAATATTTGGTATGACGGGATTAGTTACGACTTCTGGAAGTAGATACCCTAAACTTACCTACAGAAATATTTGTGTGCAATTGGGCATCAATATTAGAAATTATACTTATTAATGGCACTCTATTGATTTACGTCATTTTGGGCTTGTCTAATCGTACACTTGCTTCAGGAGTGGGTTTTGTTAGAGTAGAAATAGCTTTCTCTATGATCCATTAGCTTTTAAGTGGATGTATTTTGGGAAAACACATTTGCTTTTGGTTCTTTCCATTAGAAAAAATGGTTGTTTGTCTTTATCCAGCTTCTTAAGGCAACGCAAAGCTTGTAAAGTTAAAAGTCAACCGTCATTACGGCCAACAAAAGCAAAAAACCAAAAAACAATCTTTTTATAGATCAAACCATAAAAATGCTTTATATTTAATTAAGTCTAGTTATGAATACAATACATTTCATTGTAATAATTTCTTATACTATTTATTGAATCATATTATCATATATCTAATTTTAAAATTTATAGTTGTCATTCCCAATATAAATTTCTCCTCGTGATAATTTAATCCCCAGCGCAAACCTCACAACATATGATGCGGCAAAAAGAGGGAAAAAATAATACTCCCATCACAAAAATCATAGCCCCGCACTCTTAGGAAGTAGCTTATATTAGCATCATGATTCCAGATAACCACGATATAATTGATAACCAAAATTAATAAATATTACTTATGAATTAAAATTTAAAAAGTCAACTCCAAATAAAGTAATTGAAATTCAATTAAATACTATCAAAATCCCAACGTTACCGATCTGAGTACCTTATTTTAACGAAGACAACATTAAGAATTTGAAAGACAATATTATATGAATCATTGGGCGGCAGCTTCCGGATCACTTTTGACTGCCGGTATAAAAATATGATGCAATTAAGCAGAATCAAAATATATAAATGATACCAATGACAGTTAGGTCTAGTAGAAAGAATTAATTACTCCAAATAGGAGAAGCAAAAATTCAAATCCTCGTTAAAAGATGTACCCATATTTAGTATCCGGTAGTATTTTGGATAAGATTGACTGTAATAAGAGAATACTTATACCTAGTAAAATATATACTCTTCTAATTTTTAATATAAGAGCTAATTAACTTTTTTAAATAGATTAACAAATTCAAATAAATTAGTTAATTATAAATAATATAGGAGTTATTTTAATTTTAGTTATATTAAGAGTATATATATGAATTCGTCTTAAGGATTGAATTTAATCATAATTAACTAATTTATTTAATTTTCTTAATCTACTTAAAAAATCAATAATGGCCTTATTTAATTTAGTATACATATGTGTGTGTGTTTGTGTGTATAAGAGCACCAACAGGAACAGCCCCTACATCGTCCCAATAATGGCCTTATTTAATTTCCTCCTACAACTGGCAAAAAAAACAAAAGTTTATTTAATTTCCTAATGGATTACTTTAGCGTAGGTTTGCCCAATTAATTATAAATTATAAAAGTCAATGGAGTGGAGCATTAAAGGTAAAAAAAAAAAGTATTGTTGCATTACATGTTCTTATATTATATATATATATAATATTATGGATGTCTTGTATTTTTTTTATATCATATTATTATGTATTCAAGTAACCAACTACTCTAATCTTAAAGTTTATAATTGCCCCTCCCAACACAGATATTTTCTCTAAAACTCAAAATCAAGACCTATAATATTTAGCAAGGAATTATATGCTAGTCTAACTCTATGTTTGGACGATCCTTTATATTCTAACAACACCATTATCTCTGCTACCTATATATTTCATCCCCCATGATCCCTTCCTTTCACTATCATCTCATTCTCCTCCATTATCCATATAGGCAAACACTCATATAGGATGTAACATGTATATAAATATATCAACTCCCCTCCTCACATAAGTACACGTGCAAGATTATATTTGTGAATTACGCTTCGCTGAAATTCATACATATATATATATATTGTGTATTGATATTGTATGAAAATGATTTATCTTTTTGGTGTTTGTGTGTGCAAATACATATACACACATTAGATAATTTTTTGTGTGACGTGCGGAGTAAATAATATTTTAAAAGTGTTTAAAAAATATATTACCTCCGATTATTAATATAGGAGTTAGTTGAAAAGATTGATAGTCCTAAATATAATATCTTAATCCATTTTATATATAATATTTATTATTTTAATTCAAAACTAATTTACCTAACTTAAAAAATGAAAAATAATCATAACTAATTAAGAAAGTATGTTAAGGAATCTTTGGACTAATACTCCATATAATTAAACACAATAATAGCAATTGAGAATAACCGTAACTAATAAGAAACACTAGGAGATTGAGTGAATGAGAATTAGGTTTTCTAAATCAAAAGCTATCACTCAGTCTATTGTTATTTTAATAACCTCATTTATTTAATTATTTATTGAATAAAACCTTAAACCTATATTTAGTCAAACTGAGGGGTGGCTCACACTCAGAATATTTTATTTAGAGAAAATGGATATAATTCATATAATCAAATACAATACAATATAATTAATAAATAAAATATCTAACAATCTCACCCCTAAGAAAGAACCCTCTTGTACCACGTTGGCCACCCGCGTATACGAGACAAATGATGCAAGCAGAATCAAAATATATAAAAGAAAAAATTGCCCCGCAGCCCCTACACCAATAAATGACCATATTTAATTTCTTCCTACAAGCTTGTGGCAAGAAAAAATTTTGAACTTATTATTTAATTTCCTAATGGATTACCATCATCCATGCCATGAACTCATGAAAGAGTAATTTCTATATATTTAATCCAGAAAATAAAAAATAAATGCAGATTTACCCAATTAATTATAAAAGTCAACGGTGGTGCATTAATTGATCTTTTACTCCAACAACATCATTTATGTTGCTGTCTATATAGAGTATAGACTCACTTAACTTGTAATAATATCATTTGAATTAGATAATAATTATATATATTGGGGAAATCTCAATTAAATTCCCTTAAAATAATTAAAACCTAAATCAGATTTACACTTTTAACAAATTCTTAGTCAGGACAAGAGATCTAATTAGGGATTTCAAAATATTGTTAAATGACAAGAATACCCCTATGTTTGAAAAGAAAACGAAGGTAGCAGTATATCAACGATGCTCCCTAATAAATATCAACTTAATTCTTTTAATATTTATTATATATATTTTTAAAATTTAAATTTGTTATTTGTTGCTTCTTTCCAGCTTTATATCTTAATACATGAAGATAGCAGTTGCTTCTCTATCCATTCGATTTTTTCCTCATCATTATTTATCCGTTAGTGACGCATTAACTTCCTTAGAGTAATGTGTAAATCTATTATGTCTTCTTTTGAATATAGCATCAAATCCATACTCATCTTATATTCTTTTGGGCTTTGGTTTCTATTCCATCTTGTTGGAGAAATGCGAATGACAAACTTAAATTTTTTTGTACTCGAATATGATCCCTGTGTCTATCTGTGAAAAACATTCCCAGTTCAGTTGAAGGCAAGGCAACCAATCTCATGGATTAGCATTTTAAAAATGCTAGTTGAACTGGAAAATATTTTAGGTTGCTGGATGTACACCTAGAAAAATATTTCAAAATACTGAATTAATTACAAAATACTTTAGAGTATTGGATGCACATAAAAAATACTTAAAATGCTAGACGTACCTTAACCCTTTTTTGACTTCCCATATTATAGCCAAACATTATGTTTGATCTCTTTCATGGAGATGTTTCAGCTTATGAAAGATTTTACATAAAAGTTGCATAATACTAGAGATGCAATAAGAAGGCAACAAGAATTAAATAAATCAAATCAATCAAAAGCTACTACTCTGTCCTTATTGTAAGTTACTTGTAGAAAAAAGTTTAATCTCAATCCTAAATATAAGTCACTTGGAAGATTATTAATGATCGCCTTCCAATTTCACTCCAATTTATTTTTTTCTAGAAAGAGAGAAAGATGGGAGAGATGTGAGAATGATTTGTATATGTAGAGAGAGACAATTTTTTAATAAGGGAAAATTTAAAATTTTTTATCAAATTAAGACATATTTAATGTATTTTTAGCATGTGAGAATAAGTTATAAGTGATTTATAATTAGGACAAAAGTGATACAAGAAAACAAGATCATCTTGAGTGATAATATTTTTTAAAACTTTTCATTCTAATATTAGTTGTCTTTAACTAGAGCCACCTCTCACTAGCGCAAGATATTCAAACACCATGCTTATTTATATACTCTCCAACTAGATTTCCTTCCTTCATCTTCCATCTCTCTCTCTCTCTCTCTCTTCCCCACCCCCCTGAAAGTAATAAAAACGTCATGCTGCTGCACCGGGAACAGAAGCCCTTCTTCTTCTTCTTCTTCTTGAGCTTCACTATCTGGTCAGGGTGGACTCTTGACGGCGTCGTTTCAGATCCCCAGACGTCTCTTTTGACGTTAGGGTGCACCCTAACTAACGTCAGCAATGTGTCCATCTTCCAAGACAACCTAAACGCAACATTTCGAGACATGAGAACGCAGATCAGCAATCAAAGCAAACGTTTCGCTACGGCGCAGGTGGTGAAGGGTAACAACCCCGCTTATAGCCTTTTTCAGTGCAGAAACTACCTCTCCAACGCCGACTGTCTCTCTTGTTTCGATTTCGCCGTTGTTCAAATAGGCAACTGCTCCGCGGCCCTCAACGGTGCCCACATCACTTACCGGGGTTGCTACCTCAGGTACATCTATAGCCAACTTTGACTTCTCAAATCGCTTAGTTTAGATATAATTCATTACAACTTATATGCTATTACAGGAATTACTATAAAGTCTTAATTAATAAATAGATTTAATTACTAAAAATTCTCAATAACAAGTTCATAGTATCAACTTGTTAGTTCTTAGCCTGAAACTTATCATTATTTGTTCTTGTTATTTAACTTTTAGGTAATTAAATCTTATCCATGTGACTTTATGGTAATTTCCTCTATATAATTTGCCACTAATTATTCAAGGTTTGCTTAGGATATTTTGTCATATGCTTCATTTTGGCACTTTTATTACCCATCTGGGAGCATTATGGTTAAGGAGATTTGTTAATTAAAACCCATAAATTGAAACATGAAACTGTTGCTATTCATTTGGAATATATATAGTAAATGAAATCCAATGCTCATGAGAATTGTTACGTCTAAAGTAGATATATAGAGCTTTCTAACAAGTTCTAAAACAAGTTGGATGTATGTATCATGAGGTATGAATATTTAAACTTTAGTCACATAATTTTTCTGAAAATCAGATCAAGGTTAGAATTTGAATTAACTGTACGAATATGTCAACACTCCAAAATGATATTTTTCTCATATAAAAGACCACAAGAGCTTCCCGAAGAATTTTAAAGCACATTCTTATGATTTTTCTACAATTAATTATAATTTTTTAAAGTTGGACAATAAGACTAAAAATACCAAATATAATAGTAAGCCAAGGATAAAGTTGAATGTTCTAGCTAGGACGATTCTGCTGAACCATAACGCTTCTAAATGCGTAATAAAAGTGTCAGAAAATGGAAGGTGTGATGTGTGTTTTTTCATCAATGACCGGTGATTATTATTCAAGTTTACTTATCCAAATGACCTGAAACTAACTTTGGAAACTTGCTTTCATGAGTTTTATTACGCAGGTACGACAGCAGTAACTTCTTTGACCAGGCCACAGACCCAGGCAACAGAATTCACTGTGGGAATGAAACAAGAAATTCCACTGAACTTGCTTCAACTGTTCAACAAGTTATAAGTAATCTGAAAATAGCAACACCAAGAATCCATGGTTACTTTGCAGCCACTAAAACGACAGTGCCTAACAGAAACGGCTCAAACATTTATGCCTTTGCTCAATGTCTTGAGACTCTCTCGCAAAGTGGTTGCGACACTTGCTTGAACGTTGCCTTAAGAAATTTCCAGATTTGTCTCCCAAACTCAGATGCTTTTACTTATGATTATGGTTGCTTCATGAGATACTCCTTCACTGCCTTCTTTGCTGATAATCAAACCACTAATATCAATCCCTTCTTGAAACCAGGTGGACTATAATAAATAAAACTTGAGATGGCTTGCATGTTTCAAACATATGCTTCGGTAAAAACTTGGTGGGTCAACATTTTTTCTTGTGACTTGTAGGAGATTCAAGCAAGAAGAAGGCCATTATTGGTGGCGTCGTTGGTGGAGCATCATTTATTTTGATTCTTCTTGCATTATTTGCTTGGTATATGCGATCAAAGTCATCCAAGATGGTTCCTATAGGTAAAATAACTACCAAAAAAATGTCTTTATTATTTAATTGAAATGATTTAATGTGATGCTTTGATCTCTACCGCTTCAAAAGAAAATTTATGAATTTGGCTGTGTGACACTTTGGTTTTCCTTACAGGTGACATTTTGGGAGCAACTGAATTAAAAGGTCCAGTTACCTTTAGGTATAAGGATCTAAAGACAGCGACAAAAAATTTCAGTGAAAAAAATAAACTAGGAGAAGAAGGTTTTGGTGATGTATACAAGGTAAACCTTATAAATTACTATCTCCTATCCTAATTATAAGAGCTAGTTAATTTTTTTTATAGATTAAGAAAGTCAAATAAATCAGTTAATTATAACTAATATAAGAGCTAGTTGACTAATTTGGGTAGATTGAAGAATATATAATATAAGTTCATCTTGAAGGGTCTGATTTATTTATAATTAACTAATTTATTTGGCTAACGTAATCTATCCAGAAAAGTTAATTATCTCTTATAATTAAAAGCGGAGGGATTATAACATTTGATTCTATTATTTCAAGAGATGTCCTTTATCAAGAGACACTTGTTTTTAAGCATAGATTCAGTCCACACTGTGATAGCTGTAACGTTTTTTGATATATTTTCTTCTTCCATGAATTGAGCTCATGAAAGAAGAAAAGGTTGATCTTACACACGCGCACACAAAAAAACCTTATACTTTATTTGATGGTTGATATATCGTTAAACGTCACATTTCAAACAAAGTAAAGATAGAACTTTCTATAAACATGTTCAGCAGGCGTTAAGTATAATGTCTTTGTTGAACAGGGGACTCTAAGAAATGGAAAAGTAGTTTCTATCAAGAAATTGAATTTAGGCCAATCCAAACAGATGGAAAAAGATTTTGAGAGTGAAGTGAAGTTGATAGGTAATGTTCATCATCGACATATAATTCGGCTCCTAGGATGTTGCAGTAAAGACCAAGAGAGATTTCTTGTTTACGAGTACATGAAAAACAATAGTGTTGGCCAATTCTTATCTGGTAAACAAAATCTAACACCCAAATGAATTTCTTCTATTGTTTTAATCAGCTTTAGTTCCTCTATTCTTCTTTTCTTTTTCCTTACTCTCTAAAGTGGTGGAAATAGGTGAAAATAAAGGTTATCTCACTTGGACACAACGTTATGGAATAATTTTGGGCACCGCAAGAGGTTTGGCATATCTACATGAGGGATTTCATGTCTGTATCATACATAGAGATGTGAAAACAAGCAATATCCTCTTAGATGATGATTTCCAACCTAAAATTTCTGATTTTGGATTGGCAAAGCTTTTGGCAAGAGACGAATCTCATCTCAATACACAATTTGTTGGAACAATGTAAGTGAATGCATATACATACCCTTTACCTATTTTACTCACTTTTATTATGTCAGACACGAAAACAAGAGATTGTTAAAAAAAAAATCATGTGTTAATCACATGGAACATTGTTATTACACCTTTAGATCCTTTTCATAGATGCTCTGTACGTTTATGATGCGTTTTAAATATTTGACATGAAAATGTATTGTTTTGAATCATTATTCCATAAATGATATGCTTTTGTTAGGGGATATGTGGCACCTGAATATGCCATGCATGGACAAGTGTCAAAAAATGTTGATACTTATAGCTTTGGCGTAGTAGTCCTAGAAATCATAAGCGGACAGAAGAGTAGTGCATTTAAAGTTGATGGTGATGATGAATACTTCCTTCAAAGAGTAAGTAAATAATTCCTAGGAAAAATATAACAATGGATTGCTTTTTTTCTTCCTTGAAAAAATTTAAAGTGGTTTACTTTTTCTCCACACTATTGTATATCACTTTGATCCCAGGCTTGGAAGCTGTATGATAGAGGGCTGCATATAGAGTTTGTCGACAAAACCTTAGACCCAAATGAGTATGATGCAGAAGAAGTAAAGAAAATCATAGAGATCGGATTGCTTTGCACGCAAACATCTGCGGCGAGGCCAAGAATGTCTGAAGTTGTGAGAATGCTCAAAAGAAAGAACTTAATGGAGAAGAAACAACCTACTATGCCTGTCTATGTTGATCCTAGTACTTGGCCCAGAAGGGACACCTCTATGAATAACAGTTCATCTTTTTCAAATGCTACCGTCTCCACTTCCACTCTATCAGGAAGGTGATTGCATTGCACATGATCATGCAGTTAAGGGTCACTTGAAGTTTGACCCTAGTGATATATAGTGGAAAAATAAATAAAGTGTTGAGTTAATCTTCTTCTTCTTCCGTTTTCTATATGATTTGTTTAGTTTAAAGTTTATTGTTATGAGTTTTATTTTAGCCATGTGGGGATAATTTATTTCTTTGATGCTTATGGATTAGAATTTGTTTTCGCTGATTTAATTATGTTTGATGTTAATTTTTATTATTCAATGTAATGGTTCTGAAAAATATATAAGATAGTTAAATGTGGCTCATTATATTTTTCTTTTTTCTCTATAACCTCATTTAATATAGGTAAAGTTGTAAAAAAAAAAAAATCAATTTAAGACAAATTCAATAAGTTAACTATCAGTTTTTGGTTTTAAAGAATTAGTTAGTGTGACTTATATTGGACTAGAGGGAGTATATATCTATGGGGGGTTTTTAGTTCAAATATTGGTGGTTATAAGAGTATTTTTTATTGTTACATTGCAATTACCATTATGCCCTTCGCTTAAAAAAAATCACCATCAGATTTTTTTTTTCCTTCTTTCCATCCTGTCGAGTGTCGACTTTCAGAAAGAAAAGGCAAAGGAGTTTAGCGGCTTCTGGAATCTGAGAACCCATGTTCGTCATTCGTGTGGGTGCCGACTTCCGTCATCGCCATGATTCTCCGTTAGTCGTCAGAGCTTATGCGCGTAGCTGCTGAACGTGGGCCGAGCCTGGGTTCTCTTCTGCATCATCATCTTCTTCCTCCCTCTGTTCTGGTTCGTCGAGTAGGTGCAGGGGCTTCATCTCTTTTCTTTTCTGTCATGGGTTCGATTGGAGTCGCTAATCTAAAAACTTTTTCTTCCCTTGTGCGACGCCTATGTGAGTGGTACGATTGAAGCTTTTTTCTTTCTCCCTTGTTTGGTTTGATGTTACTAGTTTATTTATTCTCCCTCGGATTGCGCCTCTGTTTGCGGCATGGAAGCTTCAATCCCTCTTGTTATGTCAGTTGTGGAAATGTGTGGAAAATTTGATTTGCGAAAACTTTTGAAACTATATGTAACAGGCACAAATATTAGGGAGCATCACACCCCTAAAGTTAATTGTTGGAGTTATGGGAACTCAAGACCTTTTAGGACCCTTTTTCAAGGTCACATTTCTAATGTCGGACTCATGATAATATACACCCCATCCTCGAGAGCTGACATCTTTGACAGTTGCACTTTATACGGCTTCCTATCAATCACAATCCTCTGTTAGACTCTCAATAAAAAATACTATTATAACGAGCACATGTCTTAAGAGAACTATACTTCTCCAAAAACTAGTTGTTAAAGTTGGAGAGTTCAAAGTCTTCTAAGATCCCATATTTCAATGTCACCCTCCCACACTATGTTGATGCTTGTTTTATGATTCGGATGTTGATGCACACAAGGTATTAGTGAAACTGTGTATGAGAGGAAAAGGATGGATTTGAGTATTGTTTTTTTATTATAAGTTGGACTTTGGTTAAGAAATTTAATTTAAGAGATTTATTAATGCTTGCGAGTATATTATTTGTTGGTAGTTTATGAATTGGGGTGTTATATGAAATGGGTGTGTTTGGGTAGAAAATAAAAAGCACTTTTAGGAGTAAGAATCATGGTTTTGACAAAAGATTGCAAAACAAAAAAGCACTTTAATAATTGGAAATCATAGTTTGCTTCACCAGCAAAAAAAATTCTGTTGTTTGATAATCTATTTTATTTTAAAATTAATTTTCTCTAAAAATTATTTTCCAAAAACTAATCCAAATATACCCTTAATCTTTAAGTGCCTAGTATTCGATAAAGTGTTCAAAAGGGGGGGAAATTTTATTTATATGTGTTTTTATAGTATTTTGATGGTGGAGAAGAATGTAGATATTATATTTTTGGTTGTTCACCTAAATGTTAAAACTCAGAAATGTATAGATATTGTTTGAACATATATAACGTTTAATCTAATAAGTGGAATCTTGAAGCGTGTATAAAATGGAAGAATGAGATATTTTCTTTTTAGGCTTATTTGGAATCTAGTTGAAATTGCTAGTTGGCTATGACCTTTATTTTATATTTATGTTTGAATTGGCATAGAATTAGAATGGGGAAAAGATGTTGATTTGAAATTTCAATGGTTATTCCTACCTATATCAGTCTTTGGGATTCCTTCACACAAATGTCTTATTCGAGATTTAAATTTGAGACTTAAAAAAATTTAACGAAGTTTTATATTACTAGACTAATTTTATGTTGATAGTTTGAGAGATTTTTGTTAAATGATTGAAGTAAGGGAAAGTTGAAAAAAAAATTAGGATCTTAATTATCTAACTGTCTCTCTTAATAATTGTGTTCGGTAAAAATGCGTTTATTTAAAGCGGAGGTAAATATGTTTGATATTTATTATCGAAATTAAATTTTTCTTTTTATTTTTCAATTGTGACAATTTAGTCACTTGCAAACTTCTCAACATCGTCTTACCATGTGGGAAAAATTGAAAAAACTAATCCCATCCCTAAAGTCAAAGCCCACCCTTTGGAAACAGCTTATAACCTCCATATAATTGATAATTCTCATACCCAAATTAATGAATATTACTATATGAATTATAATTTAAAAAGGGGAAAATCTCTAGTAATACCTTTTCAATTCTAAAATTTCTCTAAATTTTGAAATCCCAAATTAATATTTGTTACTTATAATCAATCTATCTTTTTACATATTAGAATACTCTTTTTTAGAATTTTAGAATTGAAAATATATTTTTTAGAGATTTCCCATTTAAAAAGTCAACTCTAAATAAAGTAATTGAAAAAAAAATTTGGCCACAAAGTAATTGATATTAAATGAAATACTATCAAAATCCAATCGCTACCAATCTAATCACCTTATTTTAAAGTAAACAACCTCGGTCCTGTTCCTTAATTTTTAAATGACCGTCGAGACTAGAGACGATATATCAAAAGCTGTAGAAGACATTTAGAATATGTATGGAATATGAGTCGCAAAATTTATGATTTATATATAATTTGTTTGAGTTTTTTTTATTATATATAAATTATATTAATTTCATAAAGTAAAATACAATAAATTTGAAAAATAAATAATTAGTTAATTTTATGCTAATAAAATTATTATGCTTAACTGATGATTAATTTTTTTTATATGGCTATCTGTCTGAATTAAATTTAAGTATTGTTAAGTCTAATTAGGAGTAGTTTTCTCAAAAATATTTTTTATATTTATACATATTCAAACTTAAAAATTCGTGCTTAAATAACTAAAATCCTTTCTATCTAGACTAAAGCCCAGTTGGTAAGTAAAAGGTTTTCAATTGTACTCATGAGTAAACAACAGATAAAATAAAATTCAACATTATGTAATTTTATAAGAGGAAAAAGACATTCAGAAGTGAAATTGTTAACACTTTGCCATAAAATCAAAATAAAAAATGACTAAACACTTTCCCTTTTCACTAATGAAATTATTATGCTTAACTAATGATTATTTTTTTATATGGCTATCTTCCATTATTAGATTTGAGTATTGTCAAAGATCTAATTAGAAATAGCTCTTTTAAAAATATTTTATATTTACACATATTCAAACTCGAATACTTTTATTTAAGTAACCAGGTATTGAACATTTTAGTGGGCTAGATCAAATGGAGCAAGCAAGAGTATCCTAATAATAGATTAAGGATTGAGCATTTAAAGAATTAAGCATATCTCTTCTCTCACATGCTGATCCCATGCCATTGGACACTTAGGGTCTTTATAATAATTAAGGTGGGAACTAAACATTAGTTTTCCTATTTTATGATCTAATTGATCTATTATTAGACCAATCACACTTTGGTTAATTAATGATGGGTATTAAAGAAAGGGAAAGTGGAAAAAATTTTAGGATCTTAATTATTATTTTGATCTTATTTACAAGTCACTTTTAACATATTTTACCAGAATAAAAAAAACCTTAAATCTCATTAATACTGTCTTAAAATTTAGTAACTTTTTAACTTTATTTTTAATTAATATAATATACACTTTACTTTAAGAATACAAAATCAACAAAATAATAAATACATAGTAAAATTGTACATTTATCACCATTCTCACATCTCTTTCCTCTTTATCTCATTACAACGATAATTAAATACGGGTAAACTTAGAAAGCATTTATTACTAATTCTCTAGGCTTACTTATATTTATGACTAAAAATTTCTTCTACAATAGATTTATATTAAGGCTCATAGTGATGTATGAAAATTTTAATGATTTGACTTACAAATAAAATAAAAAATAATTTCTATCTCTGTCTTATAAATATGATCATAAGAGTATCTAATTATTTCTCTTAATAATTGTGTGTTAGGTAAAAATGTCTTATATTTAAAATGGAGATAATATGTTTGATTTTTGTTGTCCTAATTAAATTTATCTTTTTTCTTTTTGTCCTTTGAAGCGCCCTGGTTAGTTCTAGTAATGATCAGAATACAGTTAAATAACTCGCAAACTTCGCAACATTGTCTTACAATGGGGGAAAAGAAGAACTAATCCCATCGCTAAACATGGCCCACACTCTTTGGCAACAGATTATTATATTTTAAGAGCATAATCTTTCCAGGAAAACCACGATATAATTGATAATTCTCATATCCAAATTAATGATATATGAATTAAAATTTAAAAAGTCAACTCTAAATAAAGTAATTGAAATTCAATTAAATACTATCAAAATCCCAACTTACCAATCTGAGATTACCTTATTTTAACGAAGACAACATTAAGAATTTGAAAGACAATATTATAGTAATCATTATTGGGCGGCGGCTTCCCAACTTCTTACAACCTGGTTCCTATGTCAAGATGCATAATCTCTCTCTCTCTCTCAATATATATATATATATATATATATATATAATTGTAAAATGTTACTTAATTTTTAAGAGCCTGTAGAGAGGATATACCAAAGATGTAGCAGACATTTAGAATCTGTATGGAGTATGAGGCACATAATTTATGATTTATACATTATTTGTTTGAGTTTTTATTATATATAGATTATATTAATCTCATAAAGTAAAATACTACCATTCTAATCTTTATTATAAGTTACTTGTATAAAAGTTTAGTCCTAAATATATGTAATTTAGAGGGTTTAATGATTGTTTTTCAATTTTAATCAACGTAAGACATATTGGAGAGAGAGAGAAATTAAAAAGGATAAATTTAAAATTTTAATCAATGTAAGACATATTTAATACATTCATTGATATCTAAAAATGAGTTACAAATGACTTATAATAAGGATCATATTGATTCTCCTCTAATTCTTAATGGATAACTTAATTGAGGAGTTAGTCTTAATTTTAAATATAAGACATATGATACTCATTTAACAATATTATCAAGTATAGTGGGTTCTTTTATGATAAGGGTGTTTAAAGAAAAATATGTCATATTCCTTAATTTTTGGTGTATAAAAAAAACTACTAAGGATAAGAGGAGTGTAAATTTTCAGGTGGAAATTAATGAGCATGGTTACATGGTGGAATTCCCTAAAGATGAGGACGAGCCACAAATTGCACTAGTCCCTTTTAGTGGGCTGGATCAAATGGAGCAAACAAGAATATCCTAATAATATATTAAGGATTGACCATTTAAAGAATGAAGCAGAGATCATGAGCAAGATTGGAAAACTCATGCAGTGAGGAAAACTCCCGGGAATCCTGGCTCAAAGTAGGGGACAAAAACACGTTTTTTTTTTTTCATTAGAAGAAAGAACAGAGAAATACAGCAGGTGATGAGATGTGTCTGATGAAAAATGAAACAGCGGTTGAGAAGCCTATTTAAAAGATATTACAAGTAATATAATATATGACAGTTATTAATAACAACTGTCACATAGTGTTTCATTTATTTGACAATTGTTTATAACGAACCATCAAGTATGTTGTTATTTTTTCAAAAAAATAAAATAAAATGTGACAACTCTTGATGGTGGTTTTCTTTAACTGTCAAGTATTTGTTTAATATAATTAACGGTTTCTATAAATATCTATTGTGAACTTTTAAGGATAAAATATATTCTTCTTTGAGAGAGATACGGTGAGCTTTAGAACAATTTCTATTATGAAAATAAACAAATATTAAATTCAACTTGATTTTTTCCTAAACTAATATCATAGATGACCAAAATATACTAAATACATCATTTTAATTATCAAAATAATTCATTAAAAAGATACAAATTTTCAAACTTATTTTGCATTAGAGCAGTCGGTGCTCTATGACCAGCCTGCATGCTTAATAAAGAGTGGAAGAGAAAGTTCACATTCACTTTTCACCAACCGGGCAAAAAAACTAAAACAAAAACAAACGGCTCATAAACTTACTTCACACCATAGGCTAAAGGATGACCTTTATTTCATCATAGGCCAAAGCCTTAAACCCTATTTTATTAGTCATTGTTACAACAATTTGTTCAGTTGAAACTTCAAGGCTAGTGAGTGACCCTTAACATCACATTCTTGCATAATGAATTCACCTTGCAGAAGGAGCAACAGTGGAGACAGTAGCATTTGATGGAGATAAACTATTCGACTGACCATCTCTTCTAGGCACCAAATTAGGATCAACGTAGACAGGCATAGTGGGTCGCTTGTGATCCCTTAAGCCGCCCTTGCTTTCAAGCATATCGATAATTTCAAACATTGTTGGCCTCCTTGTGGGGGATGCTTGCGTGCAAAGCAATCCAATCTCTATGATTTTCGTTACTTCTTCTGCATCGTAATCATTAGGGTCTAAAGTTTTGTCCACAAACTCTATGTGCATGTCTCTATCATAGAGTTTCCAAGCCTGCAAAGAAGCAAAATTATTAAAAAAGATAGAGAACCAAAGAAAAAAGATAGCATCCCTTTGTTATATCTGTTGAGAATATTTACTCTTTGAAGGAGGAGTTCGCCTTCATCATCGTCGTTTGATTCACCAGCTTTAAGTCCACTTATAATTTCTAAGACTACAACACCATAACTATAAGTGTCGGCCTTCTCTGATAGTTGTCCTTGCATTGCATATTCAGGTGCTGTATATCCCCTATCAAAAGCATAGTAGTTCATGGCATAATGAATCAAATCAACCACACAAAAACATGACAAGAATATATGCATATACTTTTTCCTTACATTGTTCCAGCAAATTTTGTGTTGAGATGAGATAAGTCATGTGGGAGAAGCCTTGCCAACCCAAAATCAGCAATTTTAGCATTGAAATCATCATCCAAGAGAATGTTACTGGTCTTTATATCTCTATGTATGATACAAACATGAAATTCCTCATGCAAATAGGCCAAACCCTTTGCCGTTCCTACAATTATATTATACCGTTGCTTCCAGTTGAGGGAGCCTTTACTTTTGCCTATTTTCAACAATTTAGAAATTATTAAAAGACAAATAAAATTTCTTAAAAACTATTCTCAAAATGATACAATGGTGACTTGTATATAATGTTGTAAAGAAGTCGACTCTTATTTGTTAAAACAAAAACATATTTGTATATCATACTTAAAAAATGGGCCAGAAACATTTTTAAAATATCATTTAAATTTTGCCTACCAAACAAGAATGTGCCAACATTATTGTTTCTCATGTACTCATAAACAAGTAGCCTCTCTTGCCCTTTACTGCAACATCCAAGAAGTCGAACAAGATTTCGATGATGAACGTTACTTATCAACTTCACTTCAATCTCGAAATCTTTCTCCATCTGTTTGGATTGCCCTAAAGCCAATTTCTTGACAGCGACCACTTTCCCATTTTTTAGAGTGCCCTATTCAACAAGGATATGTTACAAGATGATGCTTATAACCATTTTTAATAGGAGAAGATCTAGATCTATGCAACACGCTTAGAATCAATAATCTCTTTAAAAAAGGGTATCGATTATAATATTTAAGGGTTTAATTACCTTGTATACATCACCAAAGCCTCCTTCTCCTAGTTTATTTTCTTTACTGAAATCTTTTGTGGCCTTTTTAAGATCGCTGTACCTATAATTAATTGGGCCTTTCAACTCAGTCGCTCCTAAAATATCACCTGTAAGTGAAAAACAAAGCATATGGCGTTAATTAAATCATCAAATTTCAAGTTGAATAATAAATTATTTCCAAGCTATTATATCGTACCTCTATGAATCCTCTTGGATGACTTTGATCGTATGTACAAAGCAAATAATGCAAGGAGAATCAAAAGAAAAGATCCACCTCCCACCACTCCCCCAATTATGGCCTTCTTCTTGCTTGAACCTCCTCCTACAAGTCACAATAAAGAAGATAAACAGAGAGAGAGACTCAAGTTGCCCTAATTATGTTATTCCAAAGGAATTGTCTGTTATACTATCAACTGGTGCCCGACACTTTTGCTGAATCCTATCACCAATTATTTAAGCAATCGACTAAGTCCATTTTGAGAATTTGTGGCTGTCCCTCCAAATACAAATATTTCTTCTAGGACTTGAACTTGACACCTAAAGGGATTTAGTTGAGCCTTATACTATTAGACCAATTTTATGTTAGTAAAGGAATCACTTTCTAGTCATTTATGAATATATATATATATATATATATACACACACCTTGTTTCAAGAAGGGCCTAATATTAATGGTTTGATTATCAGCAAAGAAGGCTCTGTTGGAGTATCTCATGAAACAACCAGCATCATAAGTCTTAGCATTTGAGTTGGGAAGACAAATCTGAAAATTTCTTAACGCAATGTTGAGGCAATCTTGGCACCCAACTTGTGTGAGAGTCTCAATACATTGAGCAATGGCGTAAATGCTGGAGCCATTACTGTTAGGCAATGTAGTCTTAGTGGCTGCATAGAAACCATTGACTCTGGGTGTTGCTATGTTCAGATCTGTTAGAACTTGTTGAACAATTGGAGTAAGTCCTGTGGTGTTCCTGATTGTATGATTCCCACAGATTATGTTGTTTCCAGCGTCTGTGTTCTGATCCAAGAATCCACTACTCTCATACCTTGAAACAATACAAAAAGGAAAAAGTCATATAACTAATTTGCAGAGATCAAATAAATTAGTTATGTTAATTATTTGTAAAAAATATGAGTTAGTTTTCCTAAAGTCCTCTGATAGAAAACACCGTTACTAAATGCAATCAATGGAGAAAGTTTAGATAATATTATAAATTTAAAAGATAAAATAAATTGATGTCTTATATTTAAAATCGAAGAGAGTATTTCTTTTG
Organism: Leucaena leucocephala; assembly: GCA_037074615.1. Taxonomy (NCBI): domain Eukaryota; kingdom Viridiplantae; phylum Streptophyta; class Magnoliopsida; order Fabales; family Fabaceae; genus Leucaena; species Leucaena leucocephala. The sequence goes on from CM073541.1 coordinate 15,311,936, forward strand.
TGTTTGTGTATCTATGAAATTATGTTGCGCCTATGGATTCTAAAGTTTTTTTTTTCTTCATTAAATTGATGAACTTGTGTTTTTTCCCTTAAAAAAGATGTCTATTCAAGTGAGTATGTAGACTAATAATGTAGATGCTCTATGCAAAATATCTAAACTGATTATTGATTAATAAATTACAAGTACCAAAGTCTATTTGGGTACTTTTAATTGTCCATTTACCCTATTATATAAAATAACTAAATTCTATAAAATAAAATTTTCAAAAAATAGAAATAAAAATATAACTATTGATTTTTTTTTTTTGCTAGTGCACATGTATTCTCCTATTAGAAGTAATCCTATTTGAGACATGATCCCTTCTACTAATATAGGCACATCTTTTAACAAGGATTTGAATCTTAATTTATTATGTTGTTTAAGACTAATCCCTTTAAGTAGACTTAATTCTATTTTTATAATCTCTTTTAAATCAAGAATACTTTATCATTATATCCTTTGCCTGTTAAGGCATGTGCCCAAATTTTCTTGGGACAAGATTGTGTATGTGTTAGCATGTTAATTATGTTAATTACATCTGAAGGTAATAGATACCTTGCCCTGTCCGATATTAGTATCATCTAAGAGTAATGGAGATTTTGCCCTACTCTTGGATCGTGGGTAAGTCCAACCTCTTTCCAAAAATTTTTGTAAAAAAAATTATGATAGAAGTTATAAAAACAATATATTAACTTATATGAAATGGTACTATTCATTAATTATGATATTGATAAGGCGACTTATTTAGTTAATACAAATCACATGTCCATGTTTAGTTTTGTACTCCTCCGTTATACAAATAATCGAATAATGTTGTTTGAACAATTGGTTAAAATTAATTAAAAATAATACATATATAAAAATTATAATTTTTTTTTAAAAGTATCCTCATTTATGAAAAAGTTGAGTAGGAGAGAGAATAAGTAGAAAAAAATAATAAGAGATATATATAATTAATTGAGGATAAAAATAAAAAAATATATTAAATATTTAGATATTTCTAAATATATCTTTTAAAAAGAAACATACGCATTTATAAAATTGTAAGAAATACTAAAAAACATGTTACATGTATCCCAATGAAGTAATTTGAATAAAGAAGGTCAAAGTTAGAGTTGCACCTGAGGAAGCAGCCTTCGTAGATGATACGGGCACCAGTGGCGCCGGCAGAGCAGTTGCGAATATGGACGGCAGCCACGTCGAAGCAAGCGAGGCAATCTTTGATGGAGAGGTAGTTTCTGCACTGAAAAAGGCCGAACGCCGGATTGTTACCCTTTACACCCTGCCCTGTCGCGAAGTGCTTGCTCTGGTTGGTGATCTGCACTCTCAGGTCTCGCAGTGTTTTGTTTAAGTTGTCACTGAAGATGTTCAAGTCACTCACGTTATACTGGCTGCACCCTAGTTTCATAAAATTGGCCTGCGGGTCCGAAACGATGCCGTCAAGACTCCACAATGACCAGATTATCAAGCTGAAGAAGAAGACCAAGTGGGGTTTTTGTTGCAGGTGTAGCAACATGGTGTTCTATTCTGTTCTTTTGCCTTTTCCTATATTTGCAGAAGAGAGAGGAAGAGAAAGGTACTGGAGAAGATGCGGAGTGAATAATGAAGGGTGGGACGCTATTTATGAGACTAGCGGGCTATGTTGGAAAAGACATCAAATTTTATGTAACACGCACATAGTACGTATCTTTGTGTGTGTATGAAGATAGAGTTTTCATTCTATTCAAAAATTATAGAAAAATTGAAAAACAAAATCCCTGGATTAGAAGGATCGAGTTTGAGTATTCATATTTTATATGTATAATTTTTTTTAAATATTAATATTTTTTATATATAAAAATATATCAGATTCTTTTTATCAATAAAATTTTTAAATAAATATTTTTTATTAATTTTTTTTTTAAAATTAATATATATAATATGATTATGGGGAATTTTGACCAAGTGAGAATTAAGATGCATAGTTACCGTTTTTATTTCTATCCAAATTGTGTTTTCTAAGGGAAAAACTTTTCCACGTGAACAATCTAATTATTAAAAGAATTTTTGAGTTATCAATATGTTATATCCTATTATCATTTTTTACACAGATCTTATGATTATTATGTTGTTATTAATTTATTGTGGATCTTTTTAATTATTAATTATTTAATTTATATATGAGATTGCATAATAATTTTTTTGTTTGTTTTTATAAACCCTCCGTCTATAGAATATTCCAACACTATCTATCTGGCAAATACGTGACTTTATAACAACCTAGTTTCCCAATTATTGAATCAAAATCCACAATAAGATATTGGTAGAGAGAAGATTCAACCCTCATCTTGACCCACCTCTCACATCCTAACTAGCCGCCATAGATCGAAATTAAACGACAACGAAAGCTTTGTTTTTCTTGCCGTTTACTTGGAACACAGTCGCTTCCCTGCAATATATACGGCACCATTTTTGTTAATACATATGTACGGAACCATTAAATAATCTTTTTTTTTTTTTCTATTTTGCTTTCATTGTTGTCTTCTTCTTCCAATTAGTCTTCCATATTGTCCATCCTCTCTAAAAATTGTTAACTATTCTAAGTCAACTCTCTATGAAAAGGTCAAACCTTTACAATATTGAACAGCGTATTTTGAATTTAGATTCCTCGTCATTCCAAATAAATTCATAAAAATATTTAAATATTATGTATTTGAGAGAAATAAATTTGTTAAAAATAAAGGAAAACCATTATTAAGGTAATTATATTTTTTTAATTTGCTACTTGTGTGTTTTTCTCCCCTTATTAATCCTTTAATTTTATTCTATTAGTATCATTATGCCCTATATACTGTTAGGAGGTTGAATTAATTAGGTGATTAGTGTTAATCACTTGGTTACTAGATGACTCTAATTCTATATAAAGGGTCCTAATCTATTGGTTAAGTGTGTGAGATTATGTAATCTTCACCATAGTAAGGGAGAGGGTAACTTGGGTCTCTCCTCAAAGTCCCCAAGTGGGGTTGGTTTATCTCCCTCAAGTGAGGGTAGATTAGTGTGTAAATTTGAAGATGTTCTTCTCTAATTGATTTTCTTAACATGGTATCAAAGCCGGCAATGTCACACCTTTGGTTCTTGAAATCTTCTAATATTGAAAGGTTCTTGAATGGATTCTTTATACAAGTTTGAATTAATGGCTCCATATTCTTGGATGGATTCTTGATCTCCATCTCCATCCATCTCAGGATTTTCTTTGGCTACGGGCTTCTGGGAGTTCAAGCTGGAGGCGTAATAATCTGAGTTGGAGCAATCAGAAGAAATTTTGCGCTTGGAATTGGCAGTGGAATGGTCTTCGGGCTGGCTGAAGCCCTGGAAATGTTTCCCTTTCAAAGATCCACGGCATGAGTTGCCCATGAAACAATCAAGCAGATGCGTCTGCCTCCGTTGAGAATAATTAAGAAGATGCCACCAAGAAGAGAGGAAATCGATGAAGAAATGAAGACCAACAAGAAGAGAAATAGGCTGTCGGAGATTCAAGAAATGGCCAGCCATGCGCATAACGTCTCTTTCTTTCCCAAATTCGAAGAATCGAATCACTCTGAAGACAGAAAGATCAGGTAATCTTCACCGAAACTCCTCACCATTCTGTGCTGTGAAAGATGAATCACCAAAGAAGAAGAAGAAAGTGACGCAGTCTATTGGATCTTTAGTTCGGAACCTTCCTCTTTATAAGCAATTGTTGCTACTATGGAGGATGAAGAAAAAGATCGATGATGATATGGGAGGTCATTGTCACGATATCAAATTGGTGATAGAAAAGAAGATAAAAGAAAGGCTCTAGGTGCTGATGACGCAGGGGACTGTTTTTCTGCTTCAGCTGGTAGATTGTTGGACTTTAGTATGTCAGGTATTAGTATTACCAATGGTGATGAAGATAGCGAGGAGACAGAGTCTCTTGCTTCTGAATCCCGGGTTCCTGTTCGAGGGCACCACGTGAGAGAGAGCTATGCTCTTATTTTGCGCTCTATTTTTAACAAGTATGGGGATATAGGAGCAAGCTTTCAACTAGAATCAGCTATCATGCGCACATATTACTTGGAATGTGTATGCTTTGTCGTACAAGAGTTACAGTCCACCTCAGTAATGGAGTTCACAAAATCCAAAGTCAAAGAACTGATGGCTATCTTAAGGATGTAGAATCTGCTCAACTCCAAGTATCCCGGTTACGAAGCGTTCTCAATGAAGTTGCCGAATACATTGAACTGATCAATGACCATCAAGCCGCAGAGATGGCCAAGGCGAACTCTGACAGTGAAATAGAATCATTGAGGGAGGAGCTTGAATCAGAATTGAAAACCTTGACTCAGAAAGAGCAAGAGGTTGCTGATATCAAAAAACCGAATTGCTTAAGTATTGATTGAAGAGAGTTTTGAAGAAATTTTCATATTGTATTTTGTAAAATGAAAATAATTTTGGTTTAATTCACCTTACTCCCTTGTGTGTAGTGTTAGCAAGTTGAACACCTAGAGTTAAGGGGTGTCAACTTGAGCGGGGGTGTTAGGAGGTTGAATTAATTAGGTGATTAGTGTTAATCACTTGGTTACTAGATGACTCTAATTCTATATAAAGGGTCCTAATCTATTGGTTAAGTGTGTGAGATTATGTAATCTTCACCATAGTAAGGGAGAGGGTAACTTGGGTCTCTCCTCAAAGTCCCCAAGTGGGGTTGGTTTATCTCCCTCAAGTGAGGGTAAATTAGTGTGTAAATTTGAAGATGTTCTTCTCTAATTGATTTTCTTAACATATACAACCTTGCTCCATTAATTTTATTCTATTAGTTTTTTCTGAATAAAATATAAATAAAAAGGACATCTAAATTATACTCCCGGGTTCACGGCAAAACTTTCCTAAAGCATCTATATTATAAGCTCTCTTGACTGCCTCCTGACAACGGAGATCGGTGAGAGCAAGCATGAATTGGCTTAATTTGCTAATAATAATAAAATAAAATACGGCATTGCAATAATGTCCTAAAGTTCTCTGACTGCAGTTATATATAAACAAAACAATCTTATATACTCTTCTCGTTCCTGTTATTTTATAAGGGTTATAACCTCATTGCAGCTTGAAGATGTCTTATGTTCAAATTTTTTACCATAATTACCCACATAATATTATAGTGAAGTTTAATAATTGGTGGTGTTATTTTATTATCTTTAATGATTCTACAGCATTTTGGATTAAAAATTAGTGAGTCAGACAATTTCTAAAATTCCTTATATTCAGGATTAATAAATAGTTCTACATTTTTAGAATGACCCTTAGGGTGTGTTTGGTATGGCGGATTTGAAAAGGAGGGGAGGGGAAGAGAGGGATTTTTTCTCATTTTTTGTTGTTTGGCACCACAAAATTTTTAGGATGGGACAAATTTTTTTTAAAGATTTTCTCCCCCTTCTCCTCCTAACCCTCCCATCCAAAATTGGGGGGATTGTGGGGGGGAAATTAATTTTTTGTATTATTTTGACTATTATATCCATAATATTTTTAATATTCTTAAAATATACCCCTTCTACATCTCACAGTTATCTATATAAAAATATATTTTCTCCCCTACCCTAATGAATTAAAAATGTAACATTAAAATCACTTTGCTCCCCTCAATTTTTATCAATTCAAATAAGGTAATATTAAAATCCTTTTATTTCTTTTCTCTCCCCTTTCCCCTCCATTAAAATATCTCTCCTCAGTTGAACCAACCACACCCATATATAAATGATCTTAAAGTAGCCATATGCGATATCTTGAATCTTGTTAGCATTTTAGTGATATATTTTGCTCGACTTACAGAGCACATTGTGATTCAGGTGGAGTATTAAGTATGCTCATCTATGTGGATCTAAAACTAAAACTGATGTTAATAAGACTTTTTACGTCGACAATCATAAAAACTAACGTAGATAGTTACTTATCTATGTCAGGTTTGCTTAAGAACCGATGTAGTACTATTCAAAGGTACTCCTACAATAATAGCTAACATTACCATAACCTATACAATTACAAACTCTAATCCTTTGAACTTAACATCCTAGCCACATGATTAATAACCTAAACCAACACGAGTTGTTGTACCCAAGTATCTCGGATGAAATCAATATCTTTTTCAATGTAGGGGTCCTCATTATAAAAAAAAATCTACAAATTTAATTACATTATATTCATCAAGACCATAAAATAAACAGAAAATAAACTGAAACGATTCAATAACTATAACAAAACTAATATTATTGAGATTAATTAATTAACTAATTATCTCTTCTAATTTGACAATATATCTAGTTTGGATAATCTCATACCTGTAACGGATAACATAGTATACATATCTAGTTGCCAATGGCACTGAAAATAAAAAATAAATAGTAAACATGAAGTAAAGCATATATAAAGTGATTGTGGACGAACAACATTGGGTTCAAACTACTAAAACTGAGGTAATGACGAAGATGACAACGAAAATGAGATTATGTTATGAATATATTTGTCTAGAAAGAATGGGATGTGTGGATCATTGAGAACAGAAGATGAATTATGTAGAGGATATCTTTTCAGTTTTCATGGGCTGCTTCGTTTGGAATTAATTGAAATTAAATATCCATAAATCCCACCAGTACATGATAAGTATTATCTTAACGTAGACAAATTAAATTAAGAATTTAAAGGCAGCAAATTGATTAGAGGGTGGCGGCTACCCTATAATTAAATATCTATAATCATACTTCTCCGTTCCACAAAATTGACTAACTTAAAAAAATTAAAAAGGCTAAATAAATGACTTAATTATAGCATATGTTAAGTATCATTAGATTATATATTAATTTATATGTCAAGAAAATTAATTTAAAGAAACACGATAAATATAAATACTTTAAAATAATTTATTTAGCTTTTTTAATCTTCACAAATTAATTAACCGAGTCTTATATTAAGGAATAGAGGTAGTATAATTTTTTTAATAAGCTTAAAATGTAAGGAAATTCAAAATATACATATATTACCTGTCCAAGTTATCCTAAGTAATACATAGCTAGTTTCAATAATAAATATTGCAGTGAAGGTCCCCTCAATAAAAGTCAACGGAGTTGGATATTGTTATGACTTATGAAAGTTAAGAAGAAAAATTGTCGACCATGTGAGTAAGATCGTTTTCTCAGATGATTCCGGGCATCTCTTCAATCCATTAATTAATTCTCATTCTTTTATTTTTCTTACAGAATAATTTTTATTTGTGAAAAACCTTACAAGTCGATCTCTTGCACATGGTGACATGATCACACAACATGCAACTTATAAAAATAGTAATAATAATCGTCACTGTACTTTTTAATTATTCTCTAAAATCACCGTTGTCATTGCTATCTATAGCCTTTAATTTTGCAACTTTTAAACATCAGCAAATAGAAGCCCGTTAACCTCTCTCCTCCTCCTCTTCCTCTTCCTCCTCCTCACAGATCCGGGTTCTCATCTTCTTGATCGCCAAGTTGACGTTCTCCGTCTCTATCTGAGAAAGAGGAAGAATAAGAAGAAGTGGGAAAGTAGAGACAATAGAGAGAGAGAGAGAGAGGAGAGATGATGGATATTTTAATCTTTTCATCCAAAACTTTAAAATGTCATAATGGATCCTCGCATCTTTATGTTATTCGTAAATATTAGAGTCCCAATTTGAGGTTTCCTATTTTCTATAGCCTTTTTGGGTCATTTTCCCTATAGTTAATTGAAGGTAAAATTAAAAAAAACATTAAATATTTAGATATCTCCAAAATATATTTGATAAAAAGAATTATGCCCATTCAACAAATTGTATCTTACAAAAGGAAATATTACACTAGAACAGCCAGTGTTCTATTTGACGATATATAAAAATGACCTCCCTTTCACATTCACTTCACCAACCGGGCAAACTAAAAAAAAAAAAAAAAAGACAGCTCAGAAATTTATTATAACACTTTTCACCATAGGCCAAAGGACGACCTCCCTTTCGCATACACTTCTACCTATAATAGAATCGATATTTCATTACATACACAGCATGAATAATGAAATGAATAAGATATTGTTCTTACTCATTATTATACAGCAGTTTCTTCAGTTCAAACTTCATGTGACCCTAAATAATTTGCAATCACCTTCCAGATAGAACAACAGTGGAGGCAGTGGCATTCGAGGAAGATGAGTTATAAGAGGTTGAAGAGTCTCTTCTGGGATTGAAATTAGGATCCACATACACTGGCATAGTTGGTCTCCTGTTCTCCATTATACCCTGGCCTTTGAGCATAATTACAACTTCAGACATTGTTGGCCTCGCTGCAGGAGATGCTTGAGTGCAAAGCAAAGCAATCTCTATGATTTTCTTTACTTCTTCTGCATCGTACTCACTAGGGTCTAAGGTTTTGTCCACAAACTCTAAATGCATGCCTTTATCAAAGAGTTTCCAAGCCTGGAATCGAAATGATATAAAATTGAGAATTAAATATGAAAATAACAATAATATTTTGTTATATTTATTGAGAATTAACTTACTCTTTGAAGGAGGAATTCGCCTTCTTTATCATCCTTTGATTCACCACTCTTGTGTCCACTTATAATTTCTAAGACTACAACACCAAAACTATAAGTGTCGGCCTTCTCTGATAGTTGTCCATGCATTGCATATTCAGGTGCCGTATATCCCCTAACAAAAGCATAGTATTTATGTCATAATGAATCAAGTCAATCCCGCAAGACTTGACATAAATCACTGAAACTTATACGCTCACTATAATGTAACACAATTTGAAATATCCATGTTCAGTTTAAATATGAAAAATTGCATATGCTTACTTACATTGTTCCTGCAAATTTTGTGTTGAGATGAGATAAGTCATTTGGGAGAAGCCTTGCCAATCCAAAATCAGCAATTTTAGGTTTTAAATCATCATCCAGGAGAATGTTACTGCTCTTTATATCTCTATGTATGATACAAACATGAAATTCTTCATGCAAATAGGCCAAACCCTTTGCCGTGCCTAAAATTATATTATATCGTTGCTTCCAATTGAGAGTGCCTTTGTTTTTGCCTATTTTCAACAATTTAGAAATTATTAAAAGATGGATAAAATATCTTAAAGATTATTCTAAAAAAATTGATACAAGAATTTCATGCTATGTGTTTGATTATAGTATCCTTTATATATAAAATAGTGAGTTGTATATAATGCTGTTGTAAAGAATTCACATGCTTATTTGTTGAAAAACATGTTTGTATATCATACTTTTTGTTCAAAACAAAACAAAACAAGGCCAGAAATATTTTTAAAATATTATTTAAATTTGGCCTACCAAACAAGAATGTGCCAACATTGTTGTTTCTCATGTATTCATAAACAAGTAGCCTCTCTTGTCCTTTACTGCAACATCCAAGAAGCCGAACAAGATTGCGATGATGAACGTTACTGATCAGTTTCACTTCACTCTCAAAATCTTTCTCCATCTGTTTGGATTGGCCTAAAGCCAATTTCTTGACAGCAACTACTTTTCCATTTTTTAGAGTGCCCTATTCAAAAAAGGATATGTTGTAAATATAGTACATAGAGTATGCTTATTGAAGTAATAACAATCCCTAAAAAAATTAAATAAATAGAAGTCAATCATAAAAGTAAGGACTGTAGTATTCTTTGAACCTTGTTCACAAATAATATTAAGGAACCTACATAGATTGAATCAATACAAAATACCTCTATATATGCAACCCCTTGTTTTCCTCTCCTATATCTTAAATAGGTCAATTAATTTGATTTAATGGCTATGTAATACATTTCACATGTCAATAAAAATGGTTCCATTAGATCAAGCTCATCTCTCATCTGCTTAATAAAGTGAGCTAATTAAAAAAAGGTATCAATTATAATCAAAGTACTAAAAACTTGACTAGTCATTGAACCAATCGAGACAATGGATCAAGGGTTAGTAGTTTAGGTCAGAGTCAATCCAAAGACCAGTTAGACTAGTGATGATTAAAAACATTTAATTTAAATAAAATTAAAAATTCATCTAATTAAAGAGGTAGAACAGCTTTCCTAATATATGTAGTTTCTTCTAATTGAAGAATTAGAATTTAGCCATTTTTAATGTCGTTTTATCATTATGCAAGTTAAAAAAATTACTTAGGTTACTACTGGGTAACCCTAAGTCAAACCGGGTCACTCTGTAATACTTTTTAACTAGGTTAGCAAATTACTCGGGCCGGTCAAGTGGCTAGATCGCCAGATTCCAAACTAATCCAGCCATTTTGGTCCAAGTTTTCAAACCATAATTGTAATATTGAAGATAAATATTTATAGGGTTTACCTTGTATACATCACCGAAGCCTCCTTCTCCTAGCTTATTTTCTTTACTGAAATTTTTCGTGGCCTTCTTAAGATCGTTGTACCTATAATTAATTGGGCCTTTCAATTCAGTTGCTCCTAAAAGATCACCTGTAAGGAAAACCAGATAAATAAAATCAGCATATGGCGTTAATAAATCATCAAGTTCAAGTAGAATAATAAAGTATTTCCAAGCTATTGTCGTACCTCTATGAATCCTCTTGGAAGACTTTGATCGTATGTACAAAGCAAATAATGCAAGGAGAATCAAAAGAAAAGAGACACCTCCAACCACTCCCCCAATAATGGCCTTCTTCTTGCTTGAACCTCCCCCTACAAGTCACAAGAAAGAAAATAAACACAAGTTGACCCTAATCATATATTATTCCAAGCTTTGATAAGTATATATATTATATACCTTGTTTCAAGAAGGGCCTAATATTAATGGTTTGATTATCAGCAAAGAAGGCTCTGTTGGAGTATCTCATGAAACAACCAGCATCATAAGTCTTTGCATTTGAATTGGGAAGACAAATCTGAAAATTTCTTAACGCAATGTTGAGGCAATCTTGGCACCCAACTTGTGTGAGAGTCTCAATACATTGAGCAATGGCGTAAAGGCTGGAGCCATTACTATTAGGCAATGGAGTCTTAGTAGCTGCATAGAAACCTTTGATTCTGGGGGTTGCTATGTTCAGATCCGTCAGAACTTGTAGCACAGTTGAAGCAAGTCCTGTTGTGTTTCTGATCGTCTGATTCCCACATATTATGTTGTTTCCAGCGTCTGTGTTCTGATCGAAGAATCCACTGCTCTCATACCTTGATACAATAAAAAAAGAAAAAAAGAAAAGTCATATAATTTATATTACTATTATATAACCATAAATAATCTCTTATGTCGGAGCTAATTAAATAATTTACAAAAATTAAAAATATCCGGGATGTTAGTTATGTATGTGGTTTTCATAAAGTCTTTTTGATAAAAAACTCTCTTAATATATATAATCAATTGAAAAAAATTAAGAAAAAAATTATAAATTTAAAAAATAAAGTAGATTCAGATTTTATGTTTAGAATCAAATAAATATTTCTTTTGTGTGTTTGTGTATGTATGAAATTATGGTTCGCCTATGACTTCTAAAGGTTTCTTCACTTTCTTGATTAAATTGAACTTGCTTTTTTAGGAAGAGCACAATTAAGTCAATTTTTTTTCATTAAAAAAAAGGTTTATTCAAGTATGTAGCGTGATAATGTCGATACTATATGACTATTTGGGTATTTTTAATTGTCCCTTTGACTGCTTAGTTACAAGGCCTTTCCTCTATTATATAAAATAAAATTTTCAGAAAACCTATAAATAATATATTTTTATTCATAATATAGCTGATTATATGTAAATAACAATATCTGTTTTTTTTCTAGTACATATATATTCTCCTATTGAAAGTAATTTTGATATGGCTAGACACTAAATCTAAATGTGGATACCTCTTTTAAGGATGATTCAAATTTAGATTTGCCATATTATAAATAATTAACTTTTTTTACTAGATCAAATTTATTGATATAATCTCTTTTTAATCAATAACAATATATCAGTATATGTTTTGCCTGTTAAAGTATGTGACCAAATTTTCTTGGCCCAAGATTGTGTATGCGGTACGTGCTCATATTAATTATGATAAAAGTTATCTCTAGTTCTCGATGATTCAATGGGAAAATTTATTCTAGTACTAAATATAATAATTTTTTTATATTTATTTATTTATTTTTAGATTACGTTTATTAATATTCTCTTAATAATAATATAGTAAAAAGGGGGAGAGTTAGTTAAGAAAAATGATTATGGTATTTTAGGAAAAAAATGTTATAATAACTAACCTAACTAACTTATTTAATCTAATTAAATTAATTAAATATATCTTATATTAAGTAGCGAAGAGTATTAATTATGATAAAACTTATACGAAATGGTGGAGACTTATTTTTTTAATACAAATCAAATGTCCGAGTTTAGTTTTGTAATGAGAAAACATTTTATATCTGTCCCAATAATGTAACTTTTTTTTTTTTTAAAAAAAAGTCAAAGTTAGAGTTGTACCTGAGGAAGCAACCTTCGTAAATGATACGGGCACCGGTGGCGCCGACGGAGCAGTTACGTATATGAACGGTGGCGAAGTCGAAGCAAGCAACGCAATCTTTGATAGAGAGGTAGTTTCTGCACTGAAAAAGGCCATACGCTGGATTGTTACCCTTCACGGCCTGCGCCGTCGCGAAGTGCTTGCTCTGGTTGCTGATCTGCGCTCTCAGGTCTCTCAGTGTTATGTTTAAGTTATCACTGAAGATGGACAAGTCACTCACGTTGTACTGGCTACACCCTAGTTTCACAAAGTTGGTCTGCGGGTCGGAAACGACCCCATCAAGACTCCACCATGACCAGATTATCAAACTTAACAAAAAGACCAGGTGGGGTTTTTGTTGCAGATGCAGCAACATGGTGTTCTCTTTTTTGTTTTTCTTTTGTTTGTTTGTTCCTCTACTTGCACAAGAGAGAGAGAGTACTAGAGAAGATGCGGGGTGAATGAAGGATGGTACCCTATTTATGAGAGAGTAGATGGAAAAAGACTGCAAATTATATGTGTGTGTTGGTGTTTGTGTGTGTGTGTGACTGACTGTATGTGTGCTTGTGTGTATGAAGATAGAGTTTTCATTCGTATTAAAAATTGTACAATGGGAATTGGTCCGAGTGGTAAATGGCTCGGTATCATTTAAGTAAGATCTCGAGTTTGAGTCTTGGCGTATGCAGAAAATTTCCGTTGAGAGACTCACCTACCATAGCCAGGTGCGCGATGCTAGTCGGATTCAGATGTAGTCGAATTAAAACTCCAGTGAATCGGGTGGGCAACTAAAAAAAATTTAGACGTTTACCATGAACGTTGACCAATGGAAGAGAGTGAATAGTCCTTGTCTTGCTGAATAACGAAGAATCCGACGTGTGATTATGTGCTTGAATTATGATTATTAATTTGATATATTAATTCCATAGACCATTTTTTAAAGGGAAAATCATTATTAAATTATTTGTAGTTTCTTCAATTTTTAATTTAGTACCTGTTCTTCCATCTTTAATTAAATATTTTAATTTTATTCTATTAACATAATTTATTTCTGTAAATAGGCTAATAATATTAACAAAGTAAAATTATAAAGGTTAATGGTACTAAAAGAGTAAAATAAAAAAATTTAATTAACAATATTAACAATATTAAATTCTAAATGCTAGTTAAGGCTGATACTTAAGAGGGGGAATTAAGTGTCTTCAAAAGTTTTCAAAAACCTTTTCTTAAACAGAACTTAATGAGAATAGTTAAAACGCTTAAAATAGAGTAATAGCAAAATCAAGCTTTGAAATCAAAATGTTTCTCACGTAAATTTTGCCACAGCCAACTTAAACATAGTGGTATTTATAGATTTTCTTAAGAACGCTAGTCATTAGAAACAAGATTATAGTTATTGATAACTCAAAAGATACATTAGAAAAAGTGTTTTTCATGCACCAACCATATTAATTGCACGTCAAAAGGCTCATTAACAGGTTAAGTGCATGGTTAACGTGTTAAGTGCAATGTGAAGTAAAAGCTTTGGCTCATTCACGTCTATAACTAGAGTTAAGTATGGAAGTTAACACGTTAAATAAAAAAATGTGAAAAAAAAACTCTTTAAAAACAAAGGTTTGTTAACAAGTTACATAACTACAATAAAATTATGAAAATATCTCTAATTTTTTTAATAATGATTTGTAAATCACATCCTCAGTTTATAACATATAGAAGTTTTATCAATTTGGACAACTAAATTAGATTGATCATAATTTATTATTAAAATGTACAATTATATGGTTATGTATGAAAGCCACTGCCTAGGAGACTCATGCAGTCACATGAACTTTTAAAATTCCACATCTTATCTGTTGGGAATATTGACCAAGAATTATACTACCCATGTTAGGGGCTGCGATCCTCTTTAAAAATTATTGCCCAATCACTTGTCAGATGAAGCCTACCCATGAAATTCTAAACATTAGAAAACAAACAACCTTATAAAAACGCCAACTTGTTTTTTGTAATAGCCTCCAACTTGTGTTTGTTTAAGGGAAAATTGTTATAAGATTATAAAAAATAATATAATAACTAAAAAGTTTCAGAATAAATGAGCAACATCATGAATAGGCCTATTATTATTTCTTACTTCAAAACTTGACATTGCATACTATTTACTTATTATAGAATTTTTTTTAGTAATTACATGCATTACTAGAGATCTAATGGTGATTATTTCTTCTATTTTTTGAAAAAAAAGAAGCCTTTATTTACAACGAGAAATTCAAAATGGTTAAATATTTAGCAAATACGTTACATTATAATGACTTAGTTTTCCCAATTATTGAATCAAAATCCACAATAAGTCATGGTAATTAGGGAGAAGATTCAACACTCTTGACCAACCTCTCTTACATCTTAGCCAGCAGCCATTCAGGACGGGAAATTAAACGGCAATGGAAGTTTTGTTTTTCTTGCGTTTACTTTGAACAAATTCGCTTCCCCGCATTATATACGCCACCATTAAATTATCTTGTATTCTTTTTTGCTTTCATGATGCCTGAGCTAGAAATTATTAATTGTCTCTTCTTCCAAATTAGTCTTCCAAGTCGACGCTCTCCAAAAACTGTTATTCTAAGTCAACTCTCTTTGACAAGGTCAAACCTTTAGAATATTACAGCGTATTCTGAATTTAGATTACCTGTAATACCTGAATTCATTAAGTATTTAAATATAATGTATTTGAGAAAAATAAATTTGTTATAAATAAAATAGAAAAGAACAATAATATAAAGTTAATTTAGCGGTATAAAGCCCTATTAGATACCTATGTTAAAAAAGGTAGCCATAAATCTTAAAACTAAATACTTAGTAATAGGATTTAGTAATATAGTATAAAAAATAGAAAAGGACACCTAAATTCCCGTCTCCATGGCAAAAACTTTTTAAAGTGCACAGTTATGCTTTTCCTAACTAACATTTAATTGTTTGGGTTTGTTAAATTTAGGCAATATTACATTATTTTCTAATGGGATGCTAATGACTTTGTAGTTTAATGGTACGTAAAATCTTACGTAAGAGGAAGGTTATAAATTCAATCCCACTTGTAATATCAAATTGTAAGTGTCAGCCTCTTAATTTTAAAAAGAAAACCTTACATCATGGTTAATATTACACATTCAAATGAAGAATTCTTGGATATTGATGAGTCATATTTTATTATAGTTTTCTATGCATTATCTATGGATTTTATCATTTTCATTGGACTTAATTATATTACTTGTGAATAATTTGGATTAAAGGTCCTTGTACAAAAATATAATAAAAAAGGTAAGATTGTCACATTTTTATTATTACATTATCTTGAATTTGCATTGTAGGACATCTGGGAAAAATTGGAACAAAAAGCTGAAAAATAAAAGAATAGGCCCAGAATTAATGTTGCTGAAAACCAGAGAAAATCACAAAAAACCCAGAACTCTAGATAATTACATAAATGGCCCAAAATTCTCAATTCAGCTCTTTTTTTTTTTTTTTTTTTTGAATTAGGACTCCAGATTTAAGACTTGGGTGACCC
This sequence comes from Leucaena leucocephala, assembly GCA_037074615.1. NCBI lineage: Eukaryota > Viridiplantae > Streptophyta > Magnoliopsida > Fabales > Fabaceae > Leucaena > Leucaena leucocephala. The sequence goes on from CM073541.1 coordinate 15,328,027, forward strand.
AATCTCTGAGGATCCGGCCCATTCCTTCATTCCTCCTATTCCAATCGGCCTCCACACCTAAAAGGAGGCATCTTCATTGTTTCGAAAGAGAGAGAAGGGGCACAACTCATCTCCTCCTCTAAATCAGTCCAAAACCTTCACTCTCCATGGATAGGGTTTGGTTCAAGGTCATTGTGGCTGTGCTCTTTCTACGTGTAGCTATAGTGTTCTTACTTATTGAGGATGGCCACCATGGCTTGAGAACCTCATGGGAGAGTTTTCTAGTTTCACTTATGCTTTCCTACATTGTATTTGTTATTCCTACTTATAGGTTTCACATTTATATATATATACTTTAGACTTGATTTCCCACAACATTTGGATGTATCTATTGTGAAACTTTTGTGATTTGGATTGGATTTGTGGCTTTATTTATATGTTTAATTTCATGCTTGAGTTCACTATTCCAGCATCTTTGTGTTGTTGATAATATGGTTTGGCATTGGTTGGTGTTCGGTTGAGCGTTTGACATTAAAAGGAACTAGCTAGCTAATCTAATCCTAATCACAACCTAAACTCCCTTATTTTAAGTGAACAAGGATACCCAATTAATCATTCTCAATAGGTCCGTTATCATATTTGTAATCATTTCATCTATTCACTCCATTTTATATAAAAATACCAAAAACAAATAGATTAGATTTATTTTCATTCAATTTAAATGATTTTTAAAACTATACCCGTATTTATATTCATTTTAGATACTTAGCTAACTTAAATAAAAGCTCCTCAAGAAAACGACGATAGTCGTACTATAATGCATTGCTCAGTTTTATTTTTTATAGGGATCCCAAGGTGTACTTAAAAAATCCTCTCATCATAAGAGTACCACCTGATTTGTACTTTTCCCCAAAAAAAAAATTCTCAAATATTTTTATCCAATGTGTGAATCTAGTCACTATATGATTTAGTGTGTGAATCTCATTATCATATGAGCATTCTAAAATAATTTTTAATATATCTAAGTCTTAAAATATTTTTCTAATGGTATTAAGTATCATAAATTAATTTTTAGTATATCTAATATCTAAAAATATTTTTTAAGATCCTAGAGTAACATATTGCCAAATGTAAGAATAGCCAGATGCTAATGCTAGGGGCTATACTTTGCCTAACCCCATGTGAAGCCTCTCCTTTAAACATTAATTACATAGGTAAAATTAGTAATCAATGATCAATTACTCTCATATGAAGCCCACCTTTAAGCATTAATTATATAGATAAAATAAATAAATAAGTTTTTATTTATTTATTTTTTCACATACAATTGTTTAAAATAATTATCCAAACTGATCTTTTGGTTTTTTCTTTCTCGAACTTACTTTTAAAAACAATTTTATAAAAATATTCTAAAAATATAAAATACAGAAACAAAAATATTTGAAATTCTTAAATTTTAATACGCATCCATTACTTAAATTCTCAGACACATGTGGCGGCTCCTCATTTTCTCTGGCGTAAACGTTAAGGAAGTGGATCCTCTCATTATATGATAAAAATAAATGATTAAAATCTACAGTCTTTTATAAAATTATTATTATTTTATTTAAAGATAGTTTACAGGATCAAATTTTAATAATTTATTTATCTATTTTTAATATAATGTTATAATATAATTTTATAAGATATTAAATATCAACCATTTAATTTTTAAAATAGAAAAATAAAAAAACTAATAAATTTGGTCATGACAGTTTCTGTAGACTATCTTAAAATATAAAAATAATGGTTTTATAAAAGACTACACTCATTTTTTAATCCTAAGATGGAATGAGGAGAGATATGGAAAAAAAAATAGATGAAGAGAGGATTCAAATCCAAACAGAAACGTCAAACACCTTTACTCTTCATTCATCGCCACAGAGGCCATTTGATCTCTCTCCTTCCTTTTTCTTCATCTTCCTCGTGAAAGGATTCATGGTGACAATATTTCATGAAACGTATATACCAATCAATTATCAATTATATTCTTATAATTCTATAATATTTAAATTTATTAAAAATATATTTAAGTCAACTCGACTTAAATATCAACATTATTTTAACATTAATATCACTATCATCAATTTTAATTAATATCAACATTATTCTCCCTCCAGTTATATTTATAAGGCCTTTTTTTTCAACTGAATAGATATTTTTTTGTCATTTTTATTCGGCGCATCATATGATATAATTTATTAGTGTTTATACATTGCAGCTTATTCAATTATAGTTTATTCATGCTTTTCAAACTTGTCCCTTGGACTTGTCAACTGATGGGTTTTATAAAGGTAAAATTGTTAATTTACTTAATTTTTTTGCCAACGAAAATTTACTTAATTTATAAATAAATTAAATGAATTTTAAGATTTTTCTTTTAATAACTCAACCATTTAGTTTATTCATAAAATGTTTAAGCTCACAACCTCATATTTAAGAAAGCCTTCACAACCTCTTGTTTGAAAAAAAAAACATTAAAAAAAAGTGTTTGGTATCATTTCGGCTACAAGGTGATGACAAATTTAAGTTTTTCTTTAATTTTAGCAGAAATATTGGAAATAATTTATAAAAAAGGATTGGAGGAATCATCAAATAATAAAATTTATAACAAATCATCTTACTTACAAGATATGGATAGATATTTCTCTCGTGCGTGTTTCACGGAGGGTGGAAAAAAATATGTTAAATTTAATTAATTATTTATGATGATTATAATTTTTATTATCGTTAAAAATTTAAAATATTATAAAAATTTAAAATTTGATATTCAACAAATTTTGAACTTTCACTTCAATTTTTGAAAGATGTTGAGTCTTATTATGATAATTAATTAGTAATTCAAAAAATTTTAAGCTCATGATAATAATTAATTAATAATTCTATTAAAATGAGACTTGAAATCTTTTGAATATTAAATTGGGATTATTAATTGTAATTTACAGATAAATAAATTGAAAATATTAATAAGTTAGGTTGACTTATATATATTTTAAACTGAACTAAGTATAAAAAGTTTTTAAAAGTATAGTTGATTTCATTTAAAAACCATTGTAGCAATTTAATATCAAATTCCACAAAAGATTATGAAATTTCCCCTCACCCTTTGGATCAAAATGAAATGAAATTTTATAGGTGAAAAGATCTTAATACTCTTATGTGAATTTACAACAAAACATGCGAATTTATAACAGATATAAGCAAATTTACAGCAACACATAAAGGAATTAACAGCTCTCATTTCTCATATTTTCACCAAACTAATTTAAAATTGCAATGAGCAAATTTACAACAACACATAAAAAAATTAATAACTTTCATTTTCTATATTCCCACCAACCTATTTACAGCTACAATAAGTAAATTTACAACGACTCAAGGGAATGAGTTAGGAATATAGCAAATGAGAGTTGCTAAAACTCCCTTGGGTATTGTAAATTTGCTAATTGTAGTTGTAAAGTAGGTTGGTGTGAATATAGCAAATGAGAGTTATTAATTTATTTATGTCTATTGTAAATTCACCTGTTGTTTTAAATTAGGTTGATGGAAATATGAAAAATGAGAGTTGATAATTCTTGTATGTGATGTTGTAAATTTGTTAAATTGTAATTGTAAATTAGTTTGGTGGGAATATGGGAAATTGAGAGTTGTTAATTTCTTTAGGTGGTGCTGTAAATTGGGAAAATCCATGAAAAAGACTTGAAAATTGGTAAATCCTAAATTGAAACTCTAAATAGTATAAATGTTAGAGAAGTGTTAAGATTTAAATTGAGATTTTAAAATTCAGAGCTAAATGACTAAAATATCCCTTATTTTAATTAAAAAAAGTCAACCAACCCTCACAAGAGATCACCCTTTGCAAGCTCGTTGGTGGTCAACGACTGAGCTCTAGCGTTAGTAGGGACTATGGGGCCAATCGCCGATGAAGGATGATAATCGGTGAGGGTTGTTGACTTTTTTTTTTTACTTAACCAAGGGTCATTTTAGTGATTTGGCTATAAATTTTAAATCCTAATTTAGGTCTGGATATTTATCTAATGTTTATAAAATTTAAAGTCTCAATTTGAGATTTACCAATTTCTAAAGTATTTTTCAAGACCCAAATTAAGTATACCTCTATAAACATCTAATGTGGTGGCAAAAAATATACCTCTCATAATTAAGTATTTGTTATGGAAATAAAAGAAAATACAAGAAAGATTTGAGATGAGAGAAACGAGGAGGACAAGAAAATTGGAGAAAAAGAGGGAGTTATTCTCATTCATATTGTTGTTACTAATGTGTGTACATCATCCTCTATTTATAGGACACTAATATTATAGACTAACCTTAAAGAGTTACAAGTACATAAAGGAGGAAATTAAGCAACATAATTATACAATTAGAGGTTATAGAGAATAAATATTAGAGACCCTTCAATTTGGGAGTTATAAGCTATAATGACATTCAATATGAGATGAAATCCTAAGAGATTATAAATATCCACACATGACGTAATATTTATAATACTCCCCCTTAGTTGTTTATAGATAAATATTGTACCTCATTAAAAGCTTATTAAGAAAACCTTGTGGGACAAAAACCTAGTGAAGGAAAAAGAGTATACAATATATATTGAAGCTATATCAGTAAAAATATTATCAAGAAAACCCAGTAGGACAATATTTTAGTTAAGGAAAAAAAGAGTACATCAAATCTTTACTTTCCCTAATGAAAATATCACCTTTACTCCCCTTATGACAACATCAATTTTACTCACCCTTGTCACTATTTATCCTTTCATATGAACAAAATATACTAGTTTCTCAAACAAATTATTTCAATACATTTTGAGCATATCTTCATTTTATCCAAACTATCCATAATACCTTGCCATATTTTTTAAATATATTCCTCCAATATATCTTCTAGATATATTGAATTATCAATATACTTTTCATCTGCCTTATGCACTGTGAAAATAACAGAAAAATTATCCTGAAAATCACCATGATATATCTTGCATTCACATGTTCAATTTATTCAGAACAAAAAGATTTCATATAATATTTCGTAGAACTATCAAATATCAATTTTATGATCTATTTGTACCTGTAGAAACTTAATTTTGTCAATAAAATTAAAACATGCAACACCAATACAATAGGTAAATATTATAATAGAATAAATATATGAAACTTCTTATCCATTAAATTTAATATATTTTATAGACAAAATAATCATAAAAATTCAAAAATTATGAAATCACTGGAAATTCAACTTTAGACATTTTTCTTTATATGCTTCAAGAAATTTAAATCATTAAAAGATTATTATATAAATTTTACTATCTAGTAAGCCATATTTACAAGCTATAACAATATCTATTAGACACATTTTATTTTCATATACCGCCAAACTATTAATATATGCAAAAATTATTACATCCACCATAAAATAATATTCCTTATCATATTCATTATTAGATTTTATGAAAATCTTTATTTTTACATAAATATTTATATATTTCATAATAACTTTATATCTCAAGTGTTTGGACTGTAGGTCCATAATTTTTATATATTAAAATAATATAATTCTATTTTCAAGGTGTATTTGCCCTTTTACTTTTCCTTTTAGCCAAACATATTTTTCTGTCTATTTCACATGACAGATCTACTCACAAGATTCTATTTGATCACGTGATATTATTATCAAAACTATTGTTGACAACTTTATTTTTTTTTTATTTTTTTTTTATTGTTGTGACATAACTTATCGAGCTCTCTTTATTATTTTTCAGTAACCTAAACCTCTTTGAGGTTTTTGCAAGTAGTTATGTTTGGCAATCTTCTAGAGCACCTATCTCTTCATTATGATTATCTTAATACATGCTCCTACGTTTCCAAGGTATTTCTATTTGAAACCGATTTAGTCTTTCATACTTCAAGCATACCTCAATTTCATTTATATTAATTGAAGCATCTTCAGCTAAAATATGAGATTTGATAATTCTCATAGTCAGTAGTCATATATAACAGATATTTTATAATATTATATGAATACAATATTTGATGAATTTCTAGTTTATATTAATATATTTGAGGATCTATATTTAATAGTAATAATGTATCACATGTGTTTCTCTTTTCCAGCTACTCAATTTCTCTCCCTCATATTGGAAAAGTTTTGTCGAATGACAATCAACTAATCATGTAGTGTAAGTCTTTTAAATCCATTTGTTTCATATAGAAATATTCTTGTGTTTCATTTAGAGATAAATAAGAAGAAGAAAGTTCTTACCCAACATTTATCCCAACTTTCTTTAAATACACATTTATGTGCATTGTAGTTGATCAATAGAAATAAACATTGCACATTTAAAAACTAAAAAAAAGGTGGCTCCTGACCGAAAGCCAATTTAATTGGAAGAATTTTGTTGGCTTGATATGTATTGTAATATATTAAATCAAATATGCCGACACTAAACTAAAAATCTTGTTCTCATAAAAATCTTGAGTAAAATTCTATCCAATGTTAGCTTACATTTGTATTTCAATAATCTCCCCCTCAAGTGTAAGTCATCAACATATTTTCCTTTTTATATATTTCACTAGGAAGTTTAGATGCTTCTTACCTTATATACAATCATGGATCTAACGTAGATCTATGGGTGATAATTTTTATCATCAATCATCCCGTAAGAAAAATATGTATTAGTTCTTCAAGAACTATTTCATTTTTTTGTCACATAAGTTCTTCAGAAACTATCATATATTATTATATCACTATATAATTTTAGTATTCATTAATAACATACTTCAACATATTCAAAGTATTATAATTATTTATGATGTTTAGGGGGTACAATTGAATAAGATCTAACATATCATGAACATGATAATACAAAATAATAAATGATTATGATATTTATATTTTTCTTTCAAATTATCCCAACTATTTTAGCATCCATAAATTTAACTACTATTGATCAATAATTGAGTATCTAATATAAATAGCTTTAGAGATTACCAATCTCATAGCAAGTAAATATATAGCCAATAACTCACAGAATACACACATAGCTAATAACTCACATAGTACAAATTATTTTTAATATTTATTTGTATTAATCATCACTTTAATCATCAAATAAAGAGAGTAAAAATTACCTTCAGCTAATGGTAATTAATCCAAGATCCTCACATGAGTACTGTTACACTAGTATTAACTATATCTAATAGAATTCAAAATATGCCGCTAACAAAAAATAATTTTCAGAACTTGAATGTTAAGATTAGCAGGTAATAACTCTTAAGATTATAATCTATAAAATAATAAATTCTCATTCAAATGTAACATAAATATATGATTTTTCTTTCTCTCAAATGTCATAAGAAAACCAAATTTAATTATAATATATATGCCCAATAATTCATCACTTAAAAAATGAAGGTTGAAAACACCTCTCTTGAAATTATAATAGAATACTAATAACAAATATAAGTATATAATTGTATTTGACTCAATCTAATATTTATAAATCTTATCAAACCCAAAAATATAGAAGATCATTTAAAGAGAACTTTAATTTTGAGAATAAAGTATAAACCGAAAATATCATTCTAAACTTTTTAACATTATCCAAGATACTATTTGTCATTTGTTTGTAACATTCAAATATATCATGTGGATGAATTCTTACATATTGTATGAATGCTTAATTTTTCTTTCTTAACAAGCAATTAATTAAAGTAAAAAATAACTTCAAAAACTTATAATAAAATTTATCATTAATAAATAACAATAAATTCAAACTAATATTAAATAACATCGTACAAACAAATGAACAAAATATGTATAATATAGATCACACAAATGGCACAATATATTAATATCACAATACGATCGATAATTACATTTTAATTAATTTGATATACCATTCGTAGAATTTAATTTTCTTAAAGTTTTATATGTATTTGACACAATAGATGACACAAAAATAACTGAAACAAGTAAAATAGATTCAATCACCTTGAACACAAATGCTAGGAGAAAAACTATAGCGTCAACAATATCAAGTATCACTTGATAACACAATTGGTCTATTTGGTTTTATACAATTCTTGGAACACTTACACATATCACAATGTCAATCAAATATTTAAACAAATATATAATCACAATAAATATAAACAATAATAATAGAAATTAAGAATTAAACATCATGTAGCCTTCTAGTCTTAAATTATTTACTTTGGCTTGCCTACTATACTTATGATTATTCCTTTTGATATTTATCTCCACAATTTATTACATTAGGAATATAATTACTTTTGATATTTCCTATAAAATCTCTTGGTCTTTTTGGTGTCATCACCAATTTTGACATTTAATTTCAATGAAATGATGCATATTTATCCACATGACTTATGGTCACATTTTAATATTTTTGTTTCTTTATTTATATAACTTTTAGTCATCTTGTAATATTTACCGATAGAATTATCACCCTCATAATTATATTTTCTTGATTTTAATATCATGTAGTCAATTTCTCTAAATATTGGTCTACAAGACCATAGCAAAAAAAATTCAAAATTACAAGCTCTTTTGTATCATTTGATGTTTAAATCATTAGCCTTAAGGGATTTTATTTGTAATCATTATATCATCAAAATTTTCATATGTAACATGTCACAATATTTTCTTTATCATGTTATTTGTTAGAATCACAAAATTGTCTTTTACCAAAGAATCATTATCAATAGTCGCTTATGGTAATCTAATCATAAAATTGAGAGTATTGTGACTGCTAGTTATTAAATATATAGAATAAAAGAGATAAATAAATCTATATAAATCAATATATATATAGGAGGAGTGTCACAATATAAATAATTATACAACAATTTAAATAAAGACTAGAATAATACTATAAAGAACTTAATTAAATAAATTTAAATTCATAATTAAATATAAACAATAAATAAATCCATAATATATAAATCATATTATATAATACTATTATGTAATATATGATAAAGGAAAAATGAGGTGAAATAAAAATGAGACATAAATATATAATCTGATAACAAAATTAAAATGTATATAAAAGAACAATAGCACAAATACATAAGAGAATAACATAATACGAAGCAAATATATATAGAAAATAAAAATTGTATATGATAATTGAGTAAAAGAATAATTAAACAAAGGAAAAGTAATATAGAACATTATTAGATATGGTATAAGACCAAATGAATTTATAAGAAGTTCATACCTCAAATTTTTAGAGCAAATTCGTGCTAATAACGTGTTATAAATATAAAGGAAAATGCAAGAGAGATTTGGGATGAGAAAAATAAGGAGGACAAAGAGAGAATTGAAGAAAAAGATGGAATGATTCTCATTCATATTGTTGTTACCAATATGTGTACATCATCATCTATTTATAGGATATCAACATTGAAGACTAATCCTAAATAGTTATAAGTACATAAAGAAGGAAATTAGCAATATAATTATACAATTAGAGGTTGAATCATAAAAGACTATGAATATCTACACACCTGGTATAATATTTATAACAGTATTCATTTAACTATTCATTGTTTCCTTTTCTCCATATGTACTAGGCTATTTTTATCGTTAAACTACTCTACCCTCCATCTACTACTACCTTAATTAAAGGAAAAATAGGAAAGATAAATTTTTTAGGCACAAAACATTTCTTAATTCTTAACACGTGCTCTTAAGAACGAGTATTTTATTTACATTTTATATCCAAAATGGTTTTCAAACCCATAATAATGGCCTGGCACCTCATTTTGGTTGTTGCAATATAATCACCATGAAACACCATTGTTAACTCTTCATTCATTGCCACAGAGGCCATTTGATCTCTCTCTTTCCTTCTTCATCTTCTTTATCATTCACTAACAAAACATGTTTCGACCTGCTCATCTTCTTCTTCATCCCTTCTTCTTCTTCTTCTTCCTATTCTGCTCATACTGGACTCTTAACGTCGTCGTTTCAACCCCACAGACCAATCTTCTGTACACTGCGTGCACCCCACATGATGAATTCGACATCTCCAACTTCCCCATCTTCAGTCAGAACCTAAACGCAACGTTTCGAGACCTCAGAACGCAGGTCAAAGACCAAAACAAGCACTTTGCAACGTCTCAGAGAGGTGACCAGAACCCTGCTTCGTCTCTTTTTCAATGCAGAGACTACCTCTCCATCTTCGACTGTGTTACCTGCTTCGATGTTGCTGCCGTTGCAATACTCAATTGCTCTGCCGGCACCCATGGTGCTCGTGTCATCTACGACGGCTGCTTTCTCAGGTATCACTCCGCCACTCAATTTCAACTTCAAGTTGGAGTTTATTCTCATCTTGTTTTGAATAATAGAGCGTAGATAAGTTACTTATTGCCAAATTTATTATACTCATTAAGTCTTTAATATAAGATTTATTTAACTAATTTAATTAAATAAAAAAATTAGTTAAGTTAGTTAATATTACACTTTTTTTCTAAAACACTATAATAATTTTTCTTAACTTCTTCCCAATCTCTCTTAGTTGATTATTGTTGAAAAAATATTAATAGGAATAATCTTACAAAAAATTAACAAACATAAGAAATATATTTTATATTTAGAATTAAATTCAACTCTCTAATTAAATTATATATTAAAGATAAAAAAAGCACTAATACAATGGCTTAGAGATAAAATATATATTACCACATACATTTATTAGCTTGCATGGAGTACACTAGTTTAAACAATACTACCCCCGTAGATCTGTTACACACTTCAACTAATTCTCCCATACATCTATGATCTTATAAGGGGGAGAGAATATATTTTATTTTGATAACCCTTTAGGCCAACCGGTGTTTCAATATTTTTTTTAAATCTTATTATCAAATATCTGAATATTTCTAGATCAAAGCTTCATGATTAAGATATCTCTCCCAGAATCATTTTTTAACAAAGTGGGATTCAAACTTTAGTTCTTTTGTGCTTTAGTTGGTCCACCACTAAAGCAAGTACTCTTGAGTAGAGAGAGAATATTTTTTTATCCCAAGGTTACGGCATTAAATTTTTTCCATAAATGTATAATTTTAAGACAAAATTAATAAAGTTTAAATTTTTTCTTTTTTTTAGTTAAATATTATAATTGTCTTATAAATAGAATCAGAGAAGTATTAATAAATAATAGTTAAGTCATTCAATATATTTTAAATTGATAAAAGTTTTCAATTTTTTGCTTATTAAAATTTTTCTCTCCCTCTATATTTACTAATATTGTTATCTTTCTCTCATATTTCCTTTTTTTCAACAAGAATTAAATAGGAGTATTAGAAAGTACTATTAATAAACTGTTTAATTGACTTGAACAAACACTTCTTGTGCAAGAGACTTGTAATAATTAACGGAGTGATAACATCCAAATTAAAGAAAGTAGAAAGGCTTAAAATTTATTTTTTATTTAACCGAGACGTAGATTTTATTTAAAAATTAAATAAAATTTTAATTTAACCCTTATTTAAACTCATACGGTGTATTTTTTTTTTAAAAAGGAACTAAAATTAAACATGGGCAATAAAAAAATGTTATGAACATTCTATACGTGCCTTGTAAAAAATAAAGAAAATTCCTCTAGCTGCGTGCTATATTGCTAACTGTATTATAATAGTTTGTGTGGTTGACATTTGATTTTTGATTAATTAATAGAGCAGAAAGTGGGGAATTCAATATCTTCTCATTTTCTTGGCAAAAACCATGGTTAATTAATATCTAATATAATCTAAACATTCATTTAGTCCTATTTATAATTACTTCTGACATATTTCAAGTATATTAAGAAAAACTTAAACTTTACTTTAAAATTCAATAACTTTTAAAATTTATTCTTGTTTAATATATATTATAACCCATTGAGAATAAAATCAACACATTAATAAATAAATGATAAAATTATATATTTAAAAATTTTAATGATATAATTTATCACTATAACTAAAAAAGACTTTCTCTTTTTACACTATAAATAAGATCAGAAGAGTATATAAGTATTAATAATAATATTTTCTGATGATTTTTAAAAAATTATTGTTATGGTTATGTTGTGAATAATGAGAGTTTTAACAAAAAAATAATAATAATGAGAAAGTATCTCACCTCTTCCTTTTCTATCCCCGTTCATCATCAATAAACTCAAACTATCATCATCATCCGTGGTCAATAACACAAATATACTATCAATTTATGCATTATATCATATACTCTTTTAATCTTATTTATAAGTCATTTATAACATATTTCATATAGATTAAGAAAAACTTTAAATCTCATTAACTATGATATAAAATTCAACAATTTTATAAATTTATCCCTATTTAATATACATTATATGTAATAGAAATAAAATTAATATAATAATAAATAAAGGATAAAATTGTATATTCATATAAAAAATTTCTCTCCCAACCTTATAAATAAAACCAAAATAAATATTATCTCTACACCCTGTAAACTAGAGGAGTATTCCCTCCAATACTATATATAAGTAGCATTCTCTCACATAGAGTTGGTTCTATATATAAGTGACATTTTATATTTGTCTAAAAATTTAATGCACATGTCCATTTTTACCCCCAATTAACACGTCTCTCTTATCTATTTTTCCATTCATTCTTTCTCTCCCTCATCATAACAAATAAGACTATATTTAGAAAAAAATTACATCTCTTACATATTTATTACTTTTAACTAATTTTAACTAGCATTTTCATTTTAATCTACCCAGGAGTTTAGTGTAGCTTAGTTAATTGTTACTGATATATATATTCATATATTGAGCTTGGAAAAATGATATGGTATACGATGTTGTGGCGTGTTTTTTAGGTACGAGATGAGCACTTTTTTCAGCGAGACAACATCATTCAATGCTGTAGAGTGTGGGAATGATAGGGCAGGAGAAGCCACAGAATTTACCTCAGCTGCCCAAAAACTGCTAACGAATCTGCAAACGACAACACCAACCATCACTGGCTTTTATGAAGCTATTGAGACCCAAGTGCCTAACAATGATCCAACTATTTATGCATTTGCTCAATGTATTCAAACTATCACACAAAGTGCTTGCCTCGATTGCTTGAACACTGGCGTCAACAACATGCAGACTTGTCTTCCCAATTCAGATGGTAGGGCTTATTCTGCTGGCTGCTTCATCAGATACTCTACCTCTTCCTTCTTCCCTGATAACCAAACCATTCACACCATACCTTCGGTCAAACAAGGTACAATTCATTAATCCAAGATTTAAGTATGTGTCGGAGATATTAATACGGGATCTTAGTTAGTTAAGATTATAATTAGTTGGTCAAGATCACAATTAATTGATTAGTTGGCTAATTAGACTCTATATATATGAGTCTGATGAGGACCTTTATCACATGCCTTAGGGTCTCGATCAATAATTTAATCAAGGAGTGCAATATAGTGCACAATTTGGTCGTGATTACATTGGTTATACTCTATATAGAAGGAGTCGTATAGTGTGGATAGTAGAATCTCACTAAGAGGGATATTAACATAGGTCCTCGCCTCATGTAGCTAGGCCCAAGAGTTTGGGGTTGGTTCAACCTTAAAAGGCTCGCTTTGTTGATTAATCAAAGTCTCTTCATCTTTGTTATTCTTTCTTCTTCACTGCTTAACAGTATATATATAGATAATTATATATATATATATATATATATATATATATAGTGTTTATAGTGAGTGACTTATAATTGGAAATGAGGTACCTGTCTTGCGCACAGGTAGTAGCAATAATAAGGGGGCTATTATTGGTGGTGTAGTGGGAGCTGTGGCTGTTGTTGCTTTGGTCCTCATTGGATTACTTGTTTGGATCAAACGACGACGACCAAAACAGCCAAAGAGTGTTCCTAGAGGTAAATAATTTAAAAAGTCATTAACTATACCATATACTGAGTTGTAATGTTACAATGTTATGCTTTGGTTTTCACTGAAAGAATTATGGACTTTGGTGCTTAATTATGAAGGGTCGAATCCTTGGCTGGTTTTATTAATTTAATTACGAAGAGACTTTGGCTAATATTTCTCTATTAACAGATGACATACCTGGAGGAAGCAAGTTGAAACCACCAGAAACTTACAATTATAGAGACTTGAAGCTGGCTACAAAAAATTTTAGTGTAGAAAATAAGCTAGGAGAAGGAGGGTTTGGTGCTGTATACAAGGTTTGTTTGATTTTCAATATTTTCATATGGATCATGATCAAAAGCAAAAATGTTGCCAATATTGAGTTTTATAGTGTGGTAAAAAGCTAAGATTTTAAAAAGGACAAAGGAAGAACTAATAATATTTTTCATCATTGATCATCATGAATAGGGTACTTTGAAGAATGGGAAAGTCGTGGCAATCAAGAAATTAACCTTGCGCAACTCCAAGCGAGTTGAGAGAATGGAGGAAGAATTTGAGAGCGAAGTAAAGCTGATAAGTAATGTTCATCATCGAAATCTTAATCGACTTCTGGGATGTTGTAGTAGAGGTGACGAGAGAATCCTTGTTTATGAATACATGAAAAACACCAGCCTTGATAGATTCTTATTTGGTATGTTATAATGACCTATAAAATTTTTGGATGGTTCTTCTTTTTTTGTTTTACCATTATCTGTTTTCCTACCCCTCAAAATGTGTAGACTTTGGAAATAGGTGGAAGGAGAGGTTTTCTCACATGGAAGCAGAGATATGATGTTATTTTAGGAACAGCAAGAGGTTTAACTTATTTACATGAGGAATTTCATGTTCGTATAATACATAGAGACATAAAGACTGGTAATATTCTCTTGGATGATTATTTTCAACCTAGAATTGCTGATTTTGGGTTGGCAAGACTTTTACCAGAAGATAAATCTCATGTCAAGACAAAATTTGCTGGAACATTGTAAGTTGAAACAATTACACTTTTTTATTTTTCACAACTTTTTTTGTGTCAATGGAAATTCTTACTTTTTCTATACATTGTTTTAATAACTTCCCCTTTTTGTTTCAAGCATAAGACAATAAGTTATTTGTCAAATGTCTATATTTGAGATTTTGTTGGATCCCAATTTTTTTTGCTAAGCATATGTATCCTTCTATTATATTGGATACAATCATATAAGTACTATTTAGTACATTGGATCCCAATATTTATTTGTTCATGTTTGAGAAATTATTATAATCATGTACATATTACACATTTTAGGGGATATACAGCACCTGAATATGCATTACATGGCCAATTATCAGAAAAGGTTGATGTTTTCAGCTATGGCGTTGTAGTCTTGGAAATCATCAGTGGTAAAAGAAGCGACGAATTGAACCAAGATGATATTGAAGGCGAATTTCTCCTTCAAAAAGTAAGAAAATTTCTAGAACTATTTTAAAAAGACATTTTTGTTTTTCAAAAATAAAATGGAGGACTTATTTAACTCAGTATTACCACATGGTTAAATCTTCTATAAAAGCATTGAATCTAATAAAACATTTAATAAGAAAAAAAAAATAGTAACTTATGTTTTGCCTTGTTTACCCCCTCTTAATCCGTTTCACTTTAATCCCACTTCACAGGCTTGGAAACTATATTTGAAAGGCACGCACATGGAGCTGTTGGACAAAACCTTAAACCCTAATGAATATGATGAAGAAAAAGTGAAGAAAATAATAGAGATTGGTTTGCTTTGCACTCAAGCATCTGCTGAGATAAGGCCAACTATGTCAGAAGTAGTTGCTTTGCTCCAAAACAAGGACTTACCAGAGAACATAAAACCCACCACGCCTTTCTTCATTGAAGCTGATTAATCACAGAATACTAAAGTATTCTGTATTTCAACCTTAGAAATACAAAATACTTCGTATGTATAGAGTATGTAGGGCAACTTTTAAAACTATGATTTTTGCTCAAACCATAGTTTTAAAAATAGAGTAGTCAAGCACACTATTTTTCTCATAAAGTAATTTTTTTTTAATTGAAAATCATGGTTTGAGGTAGAAAACCGTGATTCTCAGGAATAAAAAATATTTCTGCTTTCTGATAATCTATTCTCTTTTAAAATTATTTTTATCGTTTTTTTTCTATAAATTATTCTCTAAAAGTTAATCCAACCATACCTTAGTGTTTGATTTTTTTTTCTTTTCGAAACTGTGATGTTGGGAAGCATCCAAACATACACTAATTCATCGAACTTTATTGCATCTTATACTTAATATATACCAACTTTGCGTTAATTGGAGGGCGCAATCTTCTTCTGGAACGAAAGCAGAGTAGTGTTAAACTTTCATCGTTTTGTTCTTCTATTTTACTTATTAATGCTTTATTATTTTTAAATTTTATTTAGTTTTATCCAAATCTTTATTCTAGTGTACCTTTATTCTAAGAATTTCCGCACAATTAAGAACTTTTAGCCGCAAGAGGCTCAATTTTGCGCTTGAGACTTGAGAGTTTGGGTTGCATTACTACGGAGGAAAAATAAATTAAAATACATATCTCTCCTTAGGGTAGGGGTGGTAATTTGGGTTGGGCCCGCGGGCCTAACCCGCCAAAAAATGGCGGGTTGAGTTGCAAAATTTGTAACCCATTTAGATGCGGGTCTTTTTGACCCGCACCCGCGACGGGCTAACCCGCCAACCCGGCGGGTTAGCCCGTTTTTTTTTTTTACTTTTTTTTATTATTTATATTCTATATTTATACTTTACTAATTTGAGAATTTTAGCCAGACAAGGGACATTATATTTAATTTATATTAACTTTATCTTATTGAGTTATTTCTTTATATATATTTATTTTATTTTATTATTATTTTCTTTGTGATAAATTTATCTATGAATGGTGACAAAGTTAAATAAATAAATATTTTGACAACTTCAAATATGATTCGAATCTAATTAATATTAAAATATATAATTTTTTTTTAAAAAGTAGGCATATATATTAAAAAAATAAAAAAAATTATGAAAAAAATAAAAAAAATTATGAAAAAAAGTAGCCATGGCGGGCTCGGGGTTGGGGTAATCCCAACCCGCCTAAAAGTGAGCCGGTTAAAACCGGCCCGCCTTTATCTCAACCCGCGGCGGGCCAACCCGTATCCGGCGGGTTAGCCCGTATTACCACCTCTACTTTAGGGTAATAAGTATTTTTTAAAATGAAAAGTCAACATTCAAACCCGATGCTCCTCATCTTGCGTGGACCATTCAAAAGGTATATACATTTCCTTTTCCAATAACAAATAAACTAAACTCCATCCCCATGAACGAGACTTGTGTAATGCCTCAATGGTGGTTTTGATACATGGAAATTACATTTGTTTTAACAAAGAAAAGAAAGCTAGCAAGATGATGGATATATTGGACTTGCCTCACTTAAACTAGAAGACTTAATGAGGCCTAATTAAACTAATATGAATTAAGTTAAAAAGGATCACAAAGGGCGAATTAAGCCAATACAACCCCTACTAGTTGAATGAAATGCTTGCTAGTTATAGCAGAATGACTTTGTCAAGGAAAAATAAAAATAAAAATCCCAAATTTACGGGAGAGTATTTCCATTCTCCTTTCTATTCCTATTTTATACCAAATGAGCCTTAAAAGCATTATATATTTTCTAGAATTATAAAAACTTGATTTTTTTATGCTACACATGGGGGATGAAAAATAGAAATTAGGATGATATAGTATGATTTTAATGTTAATAATATAAAGAATATATTTTTAATAAAAAATCATACGAGAAAAGGTAAAAATAAATATGCGCAGCTCATATAAAATGTGAATAACGCGATTTTGTTGACTATAGCTCATATATATAGAATAGAACGTATTGATTGACTATAGCTATTGGCATATTTTCAACTTGACAATATATAACTTCTTTAAAAAATATTCATTCATATCTCATAATTTTATTGAAAATCTTAATAACCATACATGTCCATTTTGTTGAATTGCTTTTATATTTCATCCTTTCCTTTTTACCTCTAACCTTTATAATCTGTTACCTTGGAAAATTGGTTAAAAGAAGGGTTCTCTTGGTTGGAAGCAGGAGGTATGATATAATTTCAGAAATATGCAAGAGGTTTGACTTATCTACATGAGGAATATCACGTTCATATGATACATAGAGATATAAAGATTAACAACATTATATTAAATGATGATCTAAACCTAAATTTTCTGACTTTATTTTAGCAAAACTTTTATCCTAGGAAAAATCTAGTACAAAAGTTGTAGGAACATTGTAAGTTTAAAGAATTGCATTTATTATTATTACAAAAGTTTCTTAATTTAATTTAGTTAAATAGGTAAAGAGTAACTAATTTTAACTATTTTCTTAAAAAGTACAATTCAGTTAAAGGGATATTATAAGGGGGAGAGTACATATTGAGTATTCACAGAGATGATCTATTGAAAGCCTACGTATACATGAAATTCTAAACATCAAGAAAACAAACAAAACTTTAAAAAGGCCAACATGGTTTTTTTTTAAAATAGCCTCTCCAACTTGTTTTTTTTTTTAAATATTTGAATACTCTAACACTATCTATCTGGCAAATACGTGACTTTATAATGACTTATTAGTTTCCCAATTATTGAATCAAAATCCGCACCTAATCATTGGTTTCAAATCCAGGGAGAGGAATTAAACGACAGTGAAAGCTTTGTTTTTCTTACCGTTTACTTTGAAAGCAGTCGCTTCCAAGCAATATATATACGGCACCATTAAATAATTTTGTTTCTATTTTGCTTTCATAATGCCTTGAGCTAGAAATTATTGTCAACTTCCAAGTCGATGCTCTCCAAAAACTGTTATTCTAAGTCAAACCTACAGACCAATCTTCTTAACACTGAGTGCAGCCCATACTACGAATTCGTCATCTCCGACTTCACCATCTTCAATGCGAACCTAAACGCAACGTTTCGAGACCTCAGAACGCAGGTCAAAGACCAGAACAAGCACTTTGCAACCTCGCAGCGAGGTGACCAGAGCAACCCTGCTTCGTCTCTTTTTCAATGCAGAGACTACCTTTCCATAGCCAACTGTCTCGCCTGCTTCGATGTCGCCACCGTTGCCATACGTAATTGCTCCCCTCGTAGCCATGGTGCTCGCGTCGTCTTCGACGGCTGCTTTGTCAGGTACCATTCCACCCAACTTCAAGTTTGACTTATTCTAAGATATTCTATTTTTTATAATATATCATTATTATATATTCATTTTAACTAATTCCTACCCATTTTAAATTATTTAATATATCTTAAATTTATAAAACTTTTTAAATTCGTCCTTATTAAGTAATGTATATTGACAAATATGTTACTCCTCATTTTTTTTATAAGATACAATTTTTTTAATATATTTCTTTTTATAAGATATATTTTAAAGATGTTTAAATATTTAATACTTGTTGTTTTATTTTTATTATCACTTAATTATATATTTCACTCATCTTTTTTTCTCATTTATTTTCTTTCGACTCTTTTTCCACTCCTTATCTCTCACCAACTCTTTCATAAATAAAAATATTTTTTAATAAATAAATTATATTTTTATATTTTTTTATTCTAACTAATTGTAACTAATTTTTTTATCAACAAATTTCAGTTAATGACTTAAATTTCATTATATTTGAGAATTAGTTAAAATAAATTTATAATAATGACGTGGTAATAAATTGGGTGGTTGTCATTTGATTAATTAATAAATAGTACAGCCCAGTGGAGACTAATATCTAAGTATTCATATTTTGTAATTATTAATAAAATTAAATTTATTATTTTTTCCACCGATCCACCCTACATCTCACCTCTTGCAAGTATAATACAATTTTTTGACATGGTATATTTTTTTATAAGAAACATTTAGAAGTTGTCTTAAATGTTTATTGTTAACTTCCATTTAATCCTCATTTAATTACTCATATTACTTATATATCAATACATTTAATTCACACTCTTGACTTAGTTTCAACCTCTTCACTATATATTCTCTCTTCTACATAAAGGTGGCCTGGGTATTTTAAAAAAAAATATCTTTTATATATTTATTATTTCTAATTAATTTTAACTAATTTTTTAATAGATATGATTCGATTAATTATCTTTTACAAAAAAGGGGTTGTGGTATAAATTAGTCCTCTTTGTTTTGGCCTGAAAAAGAAAAAGAAAAAAGAAAAGAATAAGCCACGCTTGTCGTTTACTTTAGTTTTAGGAATAGGATATTTATCGCCACATTTATTAGCATGGGTGATTGTTGACATTGACTTTATTTTACTTTCAATAATAGCGTGTTGATCCTTTTTAATACTCTTTCATGTTCTTTTTATAAGAAAAAACTATCTATATTATGCTGATCAAAATAATAATTAAAATTAGTTAAAATTAATAAATATATCAAAAATATAATTCATTTTTTAAATGTACTTTTATTTATGATGATGTGTGTGAGAGAGAGAATTGGTGGAAAAAAATGAGAGAGAATGAATAGGAAAGAAACAAGTTATTAATTGGGGTAAAAATAGAAAAGTTATATTAAATTTCTAGATAAATACAAAGTGTAGCTTATATATAGGAATACGCGAATGAGAGAGAATGTTATTTATAAAAAAGATAAAGATGAGTAATATCATTGAAATTAAGGGGAGGCTTAAAACTTGTTTTATCTTAGGGAGACATAAAACTTATTAAATTTATCTTAAAAGTATAAATTAAATAAGTTTTTAATTTAAACCTTATTTAAACTCAAATGGGATAATTTTTTTTAAGAAAAATCAAATATTAAAAAAGGCAATATAAAAAAGATGTAACAAATACCCGATATGATGCTTTATATAAAAAACAGAAAATTTTTCCTTGACATCCCTTCTGAAAATGACTGAAAGAAGTAGAGTGTGGATGAGTTTCTTATTTTCTTTTTTTAATTCGGACGGCAAGCATTTAGCCTTATGAAACTGGAGATTGAAAACGAAATCAAATGCCACTAGATGAGTTTCGTATTGCAAACTGATGATAATAGTTTGTGGGGTTGACATTTGATTAATTAATAGAGCAGACACCAAGGGAAATTAATATCTTTTAATTTTTTGGCCAAACCCATGGCTAAATGTCTAATTTAATCCAAGTAACGATAATAATATCTTATGATTATTTCTAAAAATTATCACTCTCATCTTTATTACAAGTCGCATATAGAAAAAACAGTTTGGTACTAAATATAAATTATTTAAAAATTTATTGATGATAATTTTCTAATTTTACTCCTATTTATTAATTTCTATTGGAAAATGAGAGAAATGAGAGAAAGTTAAGAATAATTTATAAATATAGAAAGAAATTTTTTAACAAGGGTAAATAGAGAAAATTTCTCAAGACATATTGAATCAATTTCTTAATACGTGAAAATTAATGAATTACAAATGGTTTATAATAAGCACATCAATGGTAAAGTTGTTGTCGTCATTATGGGTCCATTATGGGTCCGTTTGGATTAGCTTTCGGAGAAGAATTTATGGGGGGGGGAAAAGTGATTTTAGATAAGCTTTTATGGAGAAGAGTTTATAGAGAAAAAAAAAGTAATTCTGAATAAATTAGTGTTTGGGTGATTATTATTAAAATGACTTTCGTGATTAGTAAATTACTAGAAAGGGTTTGAAATGAAAAAATAATAACTATCAATCACTGTTCATTATCAGCATCACGTCCTGGATCTCCCTCTTATCTTCTCACATCTTCAGAGATCTCTCTGGCAATGTTAATGTCGGCGAAGGAGCGGGGGATTTCATGGCTGGCAATAGAGATGACCCTGACAACGGCGCAGTAGGGGAGGAGACGGGGGTTTCGATGTCCAACTTGCTAGAGGCTTCTTGTTGCTCCTTTAAACGAAAATCCTTGTAGCACTTGGAAGAGATTAGTAAGAGAGATTTGCAGAGCTTGGTGAACGGTGGCAGCGACAAAGGAGAGAGCTCGGTGAGGACAACTTGCAGCGACGGAGGATAAAACTCGGGCCAAGGGAGAAGTTTAGAAATATGGAGAGAGAGAGAGAGAGAGAGAAGAGAGCTGCAGAAGATGATGGATTAGTAGTGACGACGGAGGTCAAAGCAGAAGCAGCGATTGAGGACAGTGGACGACGGATGCAGAGTAGAAGTGACAACTGGAGACAGCGGAAAAGAGGGGAGAGAGGAGAGATTGTGAAAATAAAAAATAGGAGTAAAATGGTCATTAAATAGTCTAGAAGCTCTTTTCCCATTCTAGAAGCTATTCCTAGAAACTTATTTAAACTATTATTTGGTCTATAAGTTATTTTGGACAAATAGAGCTCTTTGTTTTAAATTTTTTTCAAACTATAATTTGGGCTAAAAACTGTTTTAAAACTTTAGTTTTAGGAAACCAAACACCTACTATGGCCCTGTTTGGAAACCATGTAAACCATGGTTTTAAAGGCTCTTTTGGGCAAAATCTTGGTTTGAATTTTTTTTAAAACAAACAGTCATATTTGTCCAAAAGGGCTTATAGACCAAATCATAGTTTCAGATAAGCTGGTAAGAGTAGCTTTTTTATCAGTAAAAGAGTTTATAGACTACTCAATTACTATTTTAACCTTACTTTTTCTTACACTATCTCCTCTCTCCTCTCCACCATCTCTCCTCTCTCATCTCTCTTCTCTATTCACTATTCTCCACCCTCTCTCCTCTCTCCTATCTCTTTTCCACCCTCTCTTCTCTCTCATCTCTCCTATTTTTAATAAAATCATACCATTTTTGATAATTTTTTAATTACAAAAGTCATTTTAGTAATAATTATCCAAACACTCATTTATCCAGAACTATTTTTTATTTTTATAAGCTCTTCTCCAAATTTTTTTTTCTAAAAGTTACCCAAAAATCTTTTTTTTTTCCATAAGCTATTTCCTAAAAGTCTATCTAAACACATGCTATATGTGAAGGATATGTAATTGCGGCAGCGGTTTCCCCAAGTAGACCTACTCCAAGTTCAAGTTTGTCCTTTTGTTTTAGACCGTATAAATTAAATTTAAAGAATACTTTAGGGAATCTAAAGTACCCCTTTTAATTTTTTTATTTAAAACTTTTTTTTCACTTGAACTTCGGTTACGTTAGATTATATTTTGTTTGGCTTTCATTGTGTAGATGTTTATGAGATGTTGCTTTTCAGCAAATAGATTCATAGAACTTCACTTCAACTTATGGCCTTAACATATACCAACTTTGTGCACGTTGATTGTAGTGGTGGGCGCAATGAATGAAAGCAAAGTAGAATGTTGAACTTTGGCCTTGTTTGATTTTATTTTTTATTTTTATATTTTTAGAGTAGTTTTAGGAAGTTATTTTTATAGCAAGTTTTGGAGAAAAAAATCTATTTATATTATTGTTATAAAAAGACACATTCTCCATTTTTTTTCAATTCCAAAAATCACAAAACACGTAACAGTTGTTATGATTTCTTTTTATTTTTTTAGAATACATTGTTATTTTAAGAATTTGCAAAACACTTAATTAAAAAGTAATTATTAAATATTTTTTTTAAAAAAACAAAAAATTGTTTTAAGAATAAGAAAGCAAACAAGCTCAGCCTGCAGTGGGGTTTCCTTCAGGAAGATTGAGCATGAAAGCTTAATGGTGTCCCTTGGCAATTCTTGATTATGCCAGCACACCCTGTTGATCTATCAGTCTTAGATTAGGCTCCATCCACATGGATAATAACACTCTCATCGCTTAAATAAAAGATTTGCCCTTGTTTTGCTTCTTATAGAGTTATGATGGAGAGGAAATTCCCAAGTATTTGCAAAGATCAGCAATACTTGCGAAACCAAGGTGTTCATTGAGTTGTATCTACAACGTGTATGGTTAAGGTAAGGAAATAACACAAGTTCAAATTCAAAAAAATGTACTTGTTAGGAGAGACAAAAATTATAAGCCTTGAAAAAGATTATACTTGTAATCAAATTAAAAAAGAGAAGAAATTAGCTAAAAGGTAGAAATAATCAATTTTCGCATATCAAGAAATTTGATGAATCAGGATAAAGTTGGTGGGCCCAAATGATTATATTCAGGCTATAATATAATGTGAAAAATGCTTCATTTCAATTTTCTTGTTGAACTGCATGTAGACAATTTTTGTTTTCTTTTTTGTGAAAGAGTTATGCTTCAATTATATATAAATATATTATCAATATCATGTATGTAGTGTTTTTCTAAGAAATCTAGAAAATTTGATGAGTCATGTGAATTAATATTATTGTCTATGTTTATCATATGTTTTAAGATATCTTACCTGGCTTTTTTTTTTTTACTCTATGACAAGAACATGAAAAAATTAAGTGAACCAAATCTATGTATAGAACACGAATTGGTAATTATATCTAAAAATCCATGCATTCAAAACAAGAGCATGAATTCAACTTAAATAATTTCTGAATGAATTAGTAACTAACTCAACTAATTAGGAAACTAAAGATGTATACAATATTTAGGTCTAATGTAACATTTAATAATCCTTAATTATTTGAATGCCAAAAGTTTAATAATGGATTAGAGAAAATCATAAGTTGTATCACACAACTGCCAATTCAAACATTTTCTAGATGTGTATGTGTAGGGGCGTGTGAGAGATATCAGTATAACACTAAATTATTGAATATGACATACAAAGAAATTTTAAAAAATAAAATAAAAGAAATCGATCAGATCACTTTACCATACTTTTTCTTTGAGAAAATTCACGAGAAAGACTTTTCTCAAAGTATTTTTGTCGAATTTCATTTGTGAGCTAAACTGTTTTTCTTTTCTTTATCTTTTCCTTTCTTCCTTTTTTCTTTTATTGACTTCTGACGAGAAAAACTGACAAATAATTTTGAATAAGCATTGGTAAACTCAACCAGCTAAGAAAAGAATGGCAAGAAGATGAAAAAAGACAAATTAAGAAATAGAAAAATGATTACCAGCCATTAATTAAATTCATTGGATAGAACAAAATCCAAAATATTAAAAGTTTATTATATTATTATTAATGAGTGGTCAAAAACCCATGTGCCACTAGTTTTTTTTTTCTGGGAACTGAATTTGCACTGGTTTAAAATTAATGCATACAACCTTCTTTTTACATGAATATACAAAATCCTGGCTTCAAAATATATATATGCAGATCTACTTAACGTTTTACCCAAAATTATATATTTTTTAATAAAGCATTAATATATATATGTATGTATGTATATCCACATACTCCAAGAGAAAAGGTCATAAAAACCATGGACTGAAATACACAGTTGTTTTTAATCTTACATGAATTTCAAATCCCTAGGTTTAAGCTTTGTAGAAGGAAAAAAAATCATATTGAAAAAGTTACCTCAATTTAGAGCTCAATAAAAGTAAAAATATCTATATTAGTCAATATTACCGTACAATAAATTAAATAGATGCCAGAAACAAAAAAGAATGTACAGAATCTCATTTTCAATTACACGTATTTATACATATATAAATACGTGAACTGCATGAATATATAAAACGTTTAATGCATGAATATATAAAACCCTCTTTTCCCAACTATTTGTACACATCTCCTTCTTCGTCTTCATAATTATCCTCCACAAAACTTCATTTGATTTTTAGCTTCATCCATGGTTGACAATGTTCCTTCCCACGATCATCCAACCTTACAAGAACAATTGTCAGGGCAAGAAATTAATACAACCTCGCCGTTTGATTAGTCAATATCAGATTCAACAAATTTCTCAAAATTTGAAGGAGCAGATCTTAGTATGTGAATTTTTTTTTCTCAATTTATCTTGGATAGTGTTTGGGTAGTTTATACAAAACTATGGTTTTGAATAAAAAAAATTAATTGTGAAAGAGTGTTTAGATTGCTTTTCTCAAAACTAGGGTTTTCTCTTGAAAATCATGGTTTTGAGCACTATCCAAACGCACTTAAATTATCATTGTAATATATTCATAACCTGACCGGCCTTCTTGCTAGCACGCTCTGGTCGTTGCTTGTTCCTCTCCTCTACCTTAAGACCTTTTCCTCTCGCTTGTGTCAATGAAGTGACTTCTTTAACCTCTCATTCAGTATCAGTCACTTTCTTAGTAGAGTAGTCAATATCGGTCACCCCAAGTCATTCCCATATCACCTTTTTTCGCCTTTTCGTGACATCATTAGTATCGCTCTTCAAATCTTCCCTGGTGAAATAAGATTGATTTTTTTTGCTTCTCCCAGGCGTATCGGTATTGGTACAGTGTCTTTCACTTTCTTAGCGCCTCTGTCTAAATGTCATGGATTCTGATTGTGTATTTAAATTAAAGTTTACTAGAATTTGTAATTGATTCTCTCTCAATTATTAAAAAACAATTTAATCTAATTGTTTGATCTCTTATTATTTAGCTATTATAACTATTTTATTTCTTTTATCAAATTACATGTATAAATCCATCGAAGATATGAAGAAGATGAACAATGAAGGAAATTCAGAATCACATCAGGCACAGCTTGTTGCGCCATTGTCTTAAGAGGTTAATTCTATGCTTGTTGTTGAAGTATCAATATAAAAGTTTAGTTGTGTGCTTGTGGTTGAACATCTAATCCCATTGAAACCAAAGTGTTACATGTTATGAAGAAAAAAAGAAGAAAAATAATGTCTAAACAGGTTTTGATGTGCCAAACGCAGTGTTTGTCTCCATAGTATTTATTTTCTGAATTTGATCGGGTTTTGTTATGCCTATAATATTGTTCCCGCAATATCTGTATTACTAAAAAATATTGACTTTTAGCGGAGACAATATTTAACTTTCTGGGAACAAATTAATTTTGTGCAGTCAATTTCATGTGATGAAAGTGGAAACAATACCAAATAATAATAACGAAAAAGACAAGCTTTAAGTTGGGGGGTGAGTGACCTTATACAATCTATTTTCTATAAAATTTTCTTAGTATCATAAAATAAAATATTGATATATATATATATAAGAATATACACTACAATTAATTAATTATAGATGCTGTTTTGTTTTGTTCATAGGAACCAAGTGGTGCTTCAACCAATAATGAATCAATAGGAAAAGAGAAGCAAAAGTGTGATGAGGAAATTGATCAAATGGCTAATGATAGAGAAAGAGTTGAAAATTTCCTGCTGAATCATATCAAAATTTGATGAATTATGATTTCGGGGATTCTGACGATTCTGACCATGCAATGTAATAAAATGCATCTTTTTAATTTTTCTTGAGACTTCATGTAGACTATATGTTTTTTTTTTAATTGTCTTTGAACTTCATGTAGGCCATATATTTTCGTGAAATAGTTATCCTTTAAATTTGTATCATATGTGTGTGTTGTGTTTTACACTGTATCATATGTTAATTTAATTAATCATGGAAATAATTAATATTATATATATATAGAGCATGTTTTTCTTGTTTCCACATATCTCTGACCTTGAAATTTTATGCCAAAAACATGAACTAAGCGCCAACTTAAATAATATCTAAATGAACATTGATTAACTCAGCCAATTAGGCAACCAAAGATATATACAATATTTAGGTATAATCTAATATTTAAGAATTAGATGTAAATGTAATTCCACCAAAATTCAGTAATTGATTAATTATTAGAGAAGATCATTAATTGTATTACAATAACTCAATAACCATTTCCAATTACCCCTTCATCAGTCCTATATATATATATAACCACCTTGTATATATATATGAAACAACCTTACATTTGATGTCGCCTTAGGGTTATTTCAAAAATTAAACAAAGAATTATGTATAGTGCAACTTCGGGTCGTTCGAAAATAAAATTGAATTCCTAAATAACTAAATGTAATGCAATATAAACTAGGAAATAAGGTTTGGATTGGTTGACTAACAACTAAATATAATGAATTATAAATAAATTTAAATAAAATATTTTTCATATTTTTAATTTAAAGATAGTGATAATGAATGAATAGAATGAAAATAAAAGTGATTAATAATAATAAAAGCAATACTCTAATTTATTAGCATAGGCAATCATAACTTTAATATGTATGAGAGTTAAAAATAATGAATCAAAAATTATAATTAAAATTTTAATCCAACAACATAGCCATCTCGAATTGTCACAAAATATTTTTTAAAATTTCAATCTATTAACTACCACCAGAATAATAAAATAGGACTAAGGATATTAGAGAATAATCTTTAAAAATAACTCAGAGATTTAAAATAGAAAGAATCAAAGCTAACAAATGATAAGATAATTCAATAATCTAAGCTACCTTAAAATCATTAATTATTCATAATAATCTCAATACAAAATCTGACTCAAATCAAAGTAAATAAAATTAAAGTTAATTAAAGAATCATATCAAATGTTAAGCAAAAATTCAGTCACAATAACCCTTAATAAATATAAATAAATTATTATAAGACTTTTTAATAATTATAAAATTATGCTAAGATTTAAAAAGTATAATTTAATTAATAGATAAAAAATTAGAAAAATATCAAGCTCATACCTTTTCGGCGGGGGGGGGGGGGGGATTTGGAGCAACTAGCCACGGTTTACCATAGAAGTAGATGCCACCATCAAGCTTTTACGGACACCCATGGTTAGTGCTGCCGTCGCTCACTGCTGGTTTTGTCTGGGCGTGAACCCTGCTGGTCCGTCTCCTTCGCTGCTGCTGTGTTTGCGTCCGACGGTGGAAGGCGGAATGGACGCGTTAGGTGCTGTTATGGAATGGAGGTGTGGAGAGGTGATGGCAGCGTGAGGTGTCGCGGCAGAAGCCCCTCTCGTCCTCTGCTGCTATGCCGTCGTGCACCGTCGCTCTGGTGTTCTGTCTTCTCCGTGGCTGCGCGTGCTGCTCTCGCTGGGCCGACGGTGGGAATGGAGGTGGAGGAAGATGATGAATGATGTGAATGGAGTGGGTGATGGAATGGAGTGAAGTTGGTTTTTGGGGTGTGAATGGCGGCTTCTGTGTATGTGGGAGGTGATGTCGCGGCCGTCCAAGCTTTTCTGGTGTGTTCACTCTCCTACTCGCTCTGCATGCGCCTGTGTTTAAAAGCTGTGAGGAATTAAATAACGGTTTAGCCTATTGGTCTTTTAATATAATTTTTAAATTTATATTCCTTTTTGTTATTTATAAATTTTAATTTCTTCTAAATTTTTGAAATATAATACATTTTATTCTTAAAATAATTATTTGAGAAAAATAATAAAAATATAACAATTATGCCCCTACTAAGCATTATTCAATATAAGGTATATTAATCTAAATAGTGCACAAATAATACAATTAAAGACTAAAATAATAACAAATACCTACTAAAATGATATGAATAAATATATAAAAATATGGGTTTCTCAATCTCTTCAGTAAAAATTGTTATTTTCTTGAATTTATAAAAAAAAAAGTTTAGCCCATAATTAACTTCTTGGCAAGAACTACATATATGGATGCCATGTCAATAAGCTTTCATCGCTAAGTGAATATCATTTTGATGTACCAAGGTGATTTTATTTGATAGATTATAGTGAAAAATATTTTTTATTCCAAAAAACAAGGTGAATAGTAATGACAAATGGAAATATAATATATATATATATATACACACACACACATATATACACACACCTTATCCCTCCACGATTTGGCAGCCCAGAGATATAAAAAAAATATTTATTTTATTTCTAGAAAAAGCCTGTCCATAAAATGTTTCTGGCTTTAAAGAAAATGTCACTGAAAGAATAAAAGAAAGAGGGAAGAAAAGAGTGATTCATTGTATTTAATTTTTTTAACCTCAAATAGTGGAAATGTGTATGATTCAAGGTATGAGATCATAGAAAATATAATAATACATGCACAATCATTTAATGTATTTCTTAATATGTATAAAATCGGATTTGCAAGAAAAATGTGATCTCTTTTTGAAATTATACACTGGATTTGAAACTAGTATACATGATATTAATGTTACTTTTAATTGTCACTTTTCTCATCTCATTAATTATTATACATAAATGCTCAATTAATATGGGCCAAAAGGATGATGAACAGTAATCTTGATTCACAAATTTATATCAACTTACTCTTAAACAAATATAAGCTGTAAATTTGGTTATACTTGCAAATTCACTCATCCAGTGTACCATTTTTATGTTTCTAGTCTAACTTATAAAATCGTGTTAACTTCTCTTAAATTTTTGTTAACTTTTTTGATTTGATTATGTTCAATGACTTCATATATAAACTTCAATTATTTAATTTCTTTGTGGAGTTTAATAAATTATGAATTTTGATAGATTAATTTCACTTATTTAAATTTAAAAATATATTTAAACTAAATTATTGTATTTTTTGTATTTTAATTATTTAAACCCATGACAAAACAACAATCATAATGAAAAATATACTCATCTAATCCTTAATATAAAATATAATTAAATAGTTAATTTTAGTCCTAATTATAATACTTATGTCACATATTTATTAATATTTTCTCAAATTATCCCTATAAATACTCCCTGAACAATAATCAAGTAAGAGAGAGAATGAGGGGAATTAAGGAAGATGATTAGGGTATTTTAGAAAAATTATATGTCATATTAACTAATTCAACTAACTTTCTTAATCTAAATAAATTAGTTAAATATATCTTATATTAAAGATCAGATAAGTATATCAAAAAAACATTAACCATAAGAAAAACAACATGTCCAAAAGCGCTCCGACCACAACACAAATAATCCTAGCAAGCAGCAGAATATTCAAAATATCCAAAGTATACTAAGAAGGCCATAAAATTTGGCTATATACATCAATTAAAACACATAAAAAGAAAAGGAGGCTATACAGAGTAGAAAAAAAGACTCAAGGCTTGCACAGCTTCCCTTTGGAACCAACACCTGAACCCTCACTTAAATAATAATAATAAACCATGTGGTGAGTCACTCTTGGACCCATTAACCAAAAATCCAATTTAACGAGTAGGGAATAATTATAAAATAGTTAAATAGACTAAACATTAGTTCGTATAACATAAAGTATAGATAGTTTTTTAGAAAAAATATAGTTCAAGAAATAATATTTAAGCGTGTGTGTGACTCCCTCAACCATCCTTATAACTTTCTCGACAAAACCCATGAACTACAACACATAATAGAATTTGTCTTTGTTACAAAATTGCACCATACGACAGAACTCACATCAAACTATAGATTCTCTTGTATTGAATATGGAAAGGTGTGACATTCTTTAAGCTGACCCTTAACCCGGCTAAGGAAGGGTGACACCAAGGGCATAAGAATGTTAAAGTCAACCTTGACCTAAGTGACAATTATTTTGGATCTAAAAATATAAAGTGTTACTCAAATGGGTACGCACACTCAATTTAGATTTAAAAAAAGATAGACGCATTTTTTTATGCATTGCTTAGAGTTTAATGGATGAGTCAGATTGTTTATATAGATTTATTTTTATATATTGATATTAGCTATTATAATTGATAGTTATTAATCGTTATTTTCACTGTGCAATGCTACATAGGAAAACTAAAACAGAGATGGTTGACTTGAAAAAATTTGAATGGGAGCTTGGGATAACTATAATTATATGAAACATGGAATTAAATTCTGTCTGGAGTTTATAAATAAAGTCAACTCTATCTTTTAATGGGAAAAAAAACAGGTTAACTACATTTTCCCCCATCTATTCATATTTTTGTTAATATTTTTTTTACAAGATCAATAATATTTTTTAACTCATATTGAAGCATAAAATCAACAGTGTTGAAATAATTTAGTCCTTATTATAATTTCAGCTACATTATGAAATAGGTTTTTACGCTTTACATTTTTTTTAAAACACCCTTTTGTTTTACGCAGCAACTTCCTCTGAAATTGAAATTTGTCAAATTGTCTTCCTTATTAAGCGAACTTTTCAAAAGCTTAATTGCACCTATTTTAAAGTTACTATATTGCAAAAAAGTATGAAGAATTCCTTAAGTGCTTCACCTGCAATAAGTATCTTAAGTGAAAACCTTTGATTGCTTTAATTTATTCTTTCAGCATCTTCTTTATGCTGATTCATCATACGAATGTGCTAAACATTGCTCGTACAAATGTTTCGTCAGAAACAAATCTTGAACAAATCATTCTGTAACTAGTAGAAAATTGAACAGAAAAGCTCGTTAAACAAAAACTGAATAGAAAAATACGAGAATTAATGTTTAATTAAATTAAGAGGTTAATATATATGTATATATGGTTACAACAACCCCATCTTCAACCTCATTATGATAACCTTAGATAAATGAAAAGAACAATAGGAAAAGATCTTGTAATAGTATCACTAGCTAGATGCTGAGAATAGATCAAAAAAAGCCCTCAAAATAAACTCATGATTTTTCTTGTCGTTAACAATCAAGTAACAACCTAATAACTCCTCCAATTTCTCCCATTCCTTCATCCCATGGAATTCCACCATCTCTTCCAATGACTTTCTAAACTCCTCGTAAGGATCATTTGAGTCCAGAACTATTAATACACTACTTTCGCAGAAACTAATCTCACGTGCATCATCATCATCAACCACGACCTTCTCTTTTCCTTTCAGTTTTCGCCAATCTATCGTCGTCTGAGATTGAGATTTCGAACAGCTTTCATTGGTCACTGACACAACTACTCTATTGGTCCCTGCTGCCTGATCAGCCATCACCAACAGTGAGCTCGTCCCACCGTTAGGCTCGAAAAACAGCCTCTCCGATGACCTCACCACTCCACGAACTAACTCCTCTAAAGAGTACTCGTGGTCAGAACTGTTGCAATAGTCAAGAAGATCTGACTCAACTGTAGATGATGAGGTTGTGAACTGGTTGGACCGGAGAGTTTGAACCGGGTCTCCAAGGACATGACTGGGTTTTCGAAAAGAGAGGGTGTTTGGTTGTGCACAATAGGGCAGGAACTGACATGGATGGAGGAGTTTTGGAGCTCCTCGCTTGGTTCTGAACAAAGATGCCAGCTTCATCGGTTTCCTCACCATTAGAGATCTCAGATACCCTAATAACTTCCTTGAGGAGGAGACTGGGGGGATGAGTCCTTTTAAAATGGTGTGTGCATTTAATTTTGGTCTCTGTAGCAATGATTTTTAAGAGACCATTCAGAGAACCTTCTTACAATTTTGAAATTGAAAAATATTTTACTCTCTAAAAAATATTCCTTAAAAAATTGAAAAATATATTTCATTAATTACATTTCTATATCACAATATACTACTCTACCAAATATTCAATTAACCTAATGAATCCTTTTGACTGTTACTCAGAATGCGATTAATTACATTCATCTCCCCATTCAACCACAGCTTGTATGGTCAACTAGTATAATTTGGACGTCAGAAAGAACCTGATTTTAGTGCACCAAGATGCATGTCTTTGGATTGTTAAGTCAGATTGTTATTTTTATAATTTGATAATTAGGAAATTGTTGTTTATTTTTCGTTATATTTCATTTAAGAATAAGATACACTAAGGGGTAAAAGTATGTAATTTAAAGAAATTTAATAGATTGTCCAAATCTCATATAGATAATTGCAAGATGATGGGAAAGGTATGTTATAGATAGATTGTCTAAATCTCATATAGATTATTGCAGAATAATTAGTTTCTTTGAAAAGATTTAGTATCATATATGGATATAGTCTTATCGCATTAATGCATAAAAATTAAAAGAACATATTATTTTATTTTTTTTCTCAATTTGTCATACGCCAAATCAAACTAAAATTTTCTACTTAAAAATTTTAAAGTAAAAAATGACTAAAAACGCATATATGGACTTTAGAGATGAACAAGAATTAAAAAATAAAAGAAAAAACCATGTTATAGGTACCTATATAGACTTTCCTTTAAATATTTAATTTGGGGCCTATCTTTTTTTTTTAATAAACCATTTAACTCTACTCTAGTAGCATAATTAGTTTTTGTTAAGAGGCTAACAGTGGTGATAAAGTAAAATTAAATGATTTAATAATATTGTCTAGCACTTCTGATAGGGATTCAAACTTTAGTTCGTCATATTATAATATACTAGTATTTTTGACTAAACTTAACTTCTGTTAACATGTATTTTATTTTTTTGTAGACATATGTATCTTTCAATTGGAAGCAATCATGTTCTAAATACTATTAGATATTAAATATGAGCACCTCTCACAACGAAGATTTGAACATTAGTTTGTACATATTATGAGATATTATTCCATTCTATCTTCCGCTAGACTCAACCTATTTGGTTGTATTTTATTTGTTTTTTTTTTTTGGGTAAAGAAATTTTTGAAAAGGGGTTGGACTCACCTACGATCCAAGAGCAAGGCGAAATCTCCCTTCCTCCTAAACAATACCAATGCGGGTAGAGCGAATCGTTTATTACCCTAAGGCATAAACTTAGGCACCCAAGAGTTAGGATACCTCCCTAAGCGCCGCGATTAGAACCATATCAAAGTGGTACTCCCTAAGATTCAAACATACTCTAAATAGTTACATGTCTTACCTTTCGTCAGTTAAACTCACCGACGGATGAGTTATATTTTATTTGTTGTTATTGCTAAATGAGACTGTATCCAGATGGGCCAGACCCAAAACATCACTAAAGCCCAACACCACAAACTTATAAACACCTTAATCATCATATTGGCTCTATACAACTAACAGAAGTTGATCCAAGTGATAAGCGATTCGATATCACTTAAACGAAGTCTCGAGTTTGAGCCTTGGCGTATGCA
This sequence comes from Leucaena leucocephala, assembly GCA_037074615.1. Classification (NCBI taxonomy): domain Eukaryota; kingdom Viridiplantae; phylum Streptophyta; class Magnoliopsida; order Fabales; family Fabaceae; genus Leucaena; species Leucaena leucocephala. The sequence goes on from CM073541.1 coordinate 15,362,876, forward strand.
TAAAATTTTCGTTGGAAGACTCACTCACCATAGTCAGGTGTGCGATGCGGGTTAGATCCGAATGTAATCAGGGCGAAACTCCGGTGAATCAGGTGGGCAACAAAAAAAATGTTGGCTCTATACAACAAGAAATACTTATACGTTCTCAAAGTACCACATCCTATATCCTCTAGCTAATTAAAATATATTATTTATTATCATATATTGATATTCTAATTGTGAGAGGTTTTTTCTCTTTACCAAAGATATAGCGGGTACTAACTAAAATTTAAATAAAATAAATTGTTATATTTTAATTAATTAAAATATAGATGAAGTTATACTAGGGGAGTGAAATTATATTATAGGAGTACGTGAGTATTTATCTTAGACAATTAGGGTTAAACATCACTGTCTCAATTTTGCAGCGAATTATTCGATTCTCTTCAGCCATACACCGATACACGCACGTGGACACACTTTGATTTTATATTCCTATACAATTGAATCAATTTATTAAAAATAAAATTAATTATTTAAACAATAATTCTTAAATACAATTCTATTTAAAAAAAACTATTTATTGGTTTTATACAGTGATTAACTAACTAAATACTCACATAACTTTCCTCAAACTTCGGATTCTGTTCATATAATATCTCCGACCACTTTCAGAACTTGACATTGAAGTATTGACCATGCTTTAATTTTTTATCGTATCATTAATTTTAATTAAGAATATTATTTTATCCCTAAAATATGCAATATGTTCGAGATTTAGGAGTTTAATTATAAGGAGATCGATGTTGGTGACAAAATTAACAAAAAAAGTTGGAATCGATTATCCCTATAATCGATTATCATTCCCTTTTATTTTGTCTCTTTGAAACGCACTACAGATTCTCACCCTCTTTGTTGCTACCGTCTAGTCATAAGATTTGCTAAGATTATAATTGTTTTTTTAAATATGTAATGTTTTAACTTAGCCCAATTTGAATTCACTGAAACCAAAACTCTAATATAATTTTTTTTAATAAAAAAAGTTAAGGTATACCCATCACCCAAACTATATTTTTAAATATAATTAATATTTTAAAATATTTTATAATGTAATTATTAATTTGCAGTGTTAAAAGTAGATAGAACAATTAGTACCCTTAGTTAACAGCCGCAAATGTGTTATAAATACCCTTGCATCTCATCTCCTACCCTCGTTCCATAAAGCGATTTAAGTTCTTCTTCCCCTACCCTAACCCTCTCATTCATCAAGCGTCTGGTTCGATAATTTGTTCAAGGGTATTTCAGTTATTTCACGTTGATATTCAAAATGCTAAAATGGATTTTTATATCTTCTATCATTTGCAAATGTTAAAATCTCAATTTGAGATTTATTAAATTCCAAAGTCTTTTTTCAGAAATTTTCCCTTTTTCTTATTACATTGACATGAGAGAATTTTTTAAAAGAATAAAAGATATTTTAATTATTGGTCAATAAAAACAATTCAATTTAGTTCTTTAATTTAGTCTTTTTGTTAACAGATATGATATTTTTTTATTAAAATTAATTTTATTTAATATATTATAGATATTAAATATAAATATTTTTTTTAACAAAATTTAATTTAGCTTTTTTGGTGAGCACTTAATATCTTGCTAATCATTATAGGAATTACTAACCAGGCTAATATGGATAGAATCATACTAGGATCTACATGGGTAACAATTTTACCCTCCACATTGTTGCATTCCCATGATTCAATCTTTAATTAAATTAAAATAACTTTTATAGTTGATTCAAACACTTGAAGGACATATTTAATACAATAGAAATAAAAATTAAAAAATATAAATAGAATATTTTATTTTTTATTTAGTATAATAAAAGTTACTTCTATTTTTAATAGTTTAAGTTTTTTTATTTTCGTAAAAAAAGTTAGAAAAAAAATAATAGAAATGGAAGTAAAATATTTTATCTCAAATTATAAATTTTTTAGATAATTTTAATCTTTTTCAAGTTATAAAAAAATATTTTAGATAATATTACCTAAATTATAAAAAATATATATATCAATTTTATACTCATTTATATTCTCCCAAATAAATTTTTAAAACTTACTTTTAACTTAATTATATTTTCACTCATACCCCTATTTCTATTTCTATTCCTATTTAACTCATATAAAAATCTATTACATCCGACGAAATGTACCGTTGGTAGTGGGAACCTGGTTCATTAAAATCCTTTGAGTGTAATTTACAGTACGGAGGAGGGCAGTAGGCTACGGTGGTCTTATACTTCAAAACAAAAAAAAAAAAAAGACCAAAAGTGGGTTTCATAAAAGTCGCGAACTTCTCCAATCCGAAGAGCAGCGGCGTAGCAGGGTTCCCCGGTTTGTCCTAGCCTATCTCCGGTGCCGATGGAAGTAGCAAACGCGCGTAACCGCGCCTCCAAACGGAAGTTTGACGACACCGTTTCACCATCCTCGCCGCCGACTGCAGCAGCCTCCTCCAATGGCTTCAACGATAGCAACAACATCAACGGCATCGACCTCTCGCTGCTCGAAGCCGTTGAGAAATCCCAGAGCTCTGTCGAAGTGCTAGACCTCAAAGCCCTCAAGAAACTTGTCCTCGCCTTCGAACGCCGCCTGAAGGACAACATCGAAGCTCGCCTCAAGTACCCGAACCAACCTGATCGATTTGCTGATTCAGAGATTGAGCTACATGAAGAGCTTCAGAAGCTCAAGGTCCTCGCAGGAGCTCCAGAACTGTACCCTGACCTCGTCAATCTTAACGTCGTGCCATCCATTGTAGATTTGTTGAACCACGACAACACTGACATTGCCATAGACGTTGTTCAGTTGCTTCAGGACTTGACTGATGAAGATGTACTCGAAGATAACGATGAGCCCGCTAGGGTTTTAGTCGATACTTTGCTTGAAAACAGTGTGCTTGAGTTGCTGGTCCAAAATTTGCATAGGTTGTCGGATTCTGACCAGGACGAGATGGCTGCGGTTTATAATACGCTAGCAACAATAGAGAACTTTATTGAGGTTAAGCCAGCAGTGGCAGAATTGGTTTGTGAGAAAACCAAGTTGTTGAAATGGTTGTTGGGGAAGATTAAAGTGAGAGAATTCGATGGTAATAAGCAGTATGCATCAGAGATATTGGCGATTTTGTTGCAGAACAGCACCGCTAATCAGAAAAGGTTAGGACATATGAATGGGGTAGATGTGGTGCTTCAGGCTGTAGCCATGTACAAGTCTAAGGATCCCAAGAGTTCGGATGAGGCAGAGATGGTGGAGAATCTGTTTGATTGTCTGTGCTGTTTATTGATGCCATTGGAGAACAAGGAAAGATTTGTGAAGGCTGAAGGAGTCGAATTGATGATAATTATTATGAAACAAAAGAAATTGGCTTATGGATCAGCTATAAGGGCACTTGATTTTGCAATGACCAAGTATCCTCCTGCTTGCGAACGGTTTGTTGATGTTTTAGGCTTGAAGACAGCATTTGCAGCTTTTATGGGTAAGGCAAGTGATACAACCTTCCTTTGATTTGGATAGCTTATTTTTGTTACAGTTATATGTTACAAATTGTCTTATTATGTACTATCGTTAACTCACAAATAATAATTGCTAGTACATAGTATTCATATAGTACGGAAGTCTATTTCATAAGTTCACTATAATTTGATGTGCAAGTCATATTCTCGTTTATATTTGTCCACCAACATAAGTAACTAATGAAATGAGCTTTTGTGACGGAGTCTCTGACAACGGCAAGTCTGCTGTTTTACAAAATTGATAGTGTCAAGTTTTCCATGTCTGCCTTCTTCATGTAACAAGAAAATAAAAATATATTTGAGTGAAAAATATAAAAGTAATAGAAGCATTTGTATTCCTTCTGGTCTCAAGACCTTTTGGGGTAAAATACTTTTTTTCTTGTCCATGACACATATTATACTTCCATTGAATATTGGTTCTCATGATGTTTGGACAGTAATTTTTAAGTTCATAATAGTGTAAAACCAAATTCTCCATCCATGTCTACCAAAAAAATGTCAATTATTAATTTTTTTCAAGCTTGTCACGGTGTCCCCTTCACAACCAGTTTCACTTTAAAGTTTGAAGATGTGATATCATAGGCATTTAATAGATTGATCAACGCTGACAAGTTGTGTCTTGTACTACATAGATTCCCATCAACAAGAAGAATAAGAAAGAACGCTACCAAGAAGAATTGGAGGAGCGCATTGTGTCGTTGATTTCTTCATTATTTGGTAAGCAGGCAAGTGAAATTGATTTAAGTTTTGACTAGGATGTATTAGTTGGAATTTGGTGAGTGACTGGCATTATGAACTTGTCTTCATCATTAGCCTTGATTTTATAGTCCACAAAGATCAAGTTGCTGTTTGTTGCACTGCAATGCATATGCAGAGCATCATACATTGACTTGGTACTGTACTGTAGAACTTTGGCCATGACTGAACAGAGAATTTTATTATGTGATGTCCCTCAAATATTTTATTCATACTTAGATAAATATCATAAATTTCTTACACTTGATTTTTGATTTATAATCTTTACTATTTTCATTCATTTATGCTGGATGTCTCAATTAAAGTTTACCGTTCCATGACATGGAAATTCCGGTTCTTCTCATTTTGGAAATTTGGCCAATAGAAGTTCTAGAAAATGTTACGTTTTCTTTGATTTATAGCATTTCTTATAATTCTTACAATATCTCTGCTGCCACTTATTATCATTTATGTGGGAAGAAACCCACAAGAATTTTATGTTTCAATTTCATACCAGAGATTCTTCTCTCCCTAATTTTATTGAATTGGCCACCTGAAGTACTTATATATAATGGTTTTGATTTTATTTTTTCTATACGTTATTAACATGCAATTTTTTGGCCTCTAAATATATTCTTTTTATTTGATTTCCCTCATTTTTTTATTTAGATGTGCTTCTAGTGTTGTGTTTATGAAAAGGAAATAATGAATTGGATGGTTGCGTTTTAGTCCTCTGCTGAATTCTTTTTGGGGTTTTGCATTCATTTAGAGTTACACCTTTGGTTGCCATTAGGGCATTTCTTTCTGCCCACAAATCTTATTGTCGTCATCTTTTTATGAATATAAATGATAGAAGCTAAGTGGGTATATTGTGTCATTGTGCGCATTGAAATGTGGTAAGTCAATTAGCTATCTGAAATGTTAGTATGCTGCAACATGGGAACTTTTTGTTTGTTTGTTTGTGTTTTCCTTTCATATATGTTATTTTGGGAGGGGGATATCTAATCAACCATTTGCATCAACAGCCTCTTGATCAAGCTAGGATGGCGGTTTCCTGGGCAAACAACTCAACTATGTACACTATATTGAATAACATCATGTTTGTGTAACTGAAAAAATAACATCAGATCAGCTTCTTTCTTTTCTTTTCTTTGTTTGGAATCTGTGGTCGTTAATAAAATGTGTATTTTAGGCCAGTAATTATTTTTTATTCTTTCCTCTTTTTTGTGACCAAACTTCAATGACCTATGTATCTTTCCAGGTGGAATTTTAAGAGGTTCTAGAAGAGAGAGATTATTAGGTAAATTTGTCGAAAATGAATGTGAGAAGATAGACAGGCTAATGGAACTATACATGAGGTAGGACAGCTCATCCTCTTCTCTTTCTAGAATTTATGATTATTTAAATTCATTGATTTGTTTGAAGTTTCATAGTTAAGAAGCTTAAAGTCAGAGCTCTTGCTATCTCTTCAGATATTCTGATAGAGTCAAAGCAGAAACTGAACGAATGGAACAGATTCCACTGGATGACTTTGAGGTAGTATACATAGTTACTTGGTTCCTGCTTGCCCTATTGAACTAAAAGTTTTACCTAAAATATAATATTCCTTCCTATGTTTTACAGCTGGATGAAGATGAGAAATACAATCGTAAACTAGAATCTGGACTTTATACTCTTCAGGTTAGAATTTTCGGGATGGTTAATCATTTATCTTCCCCATTAATGTCAGTGCATTTTGTATGGACTACTGGTTGTAGAGCAGCAAATTATATCCTGTTGTTGCTCTTGGAGATTTTTTTCCCGAATTTGTGAACAGTGATGGTATTTTTAGTTCCTTAGCAAATTCACTCATAATTGAAATAGCAGAAATCATGTTCCCTTATGGTTACAAAGCAAGCAAGTTTTAATTTGTTCCTTCTACTGGAACAAATTTATAATTTATAATTATTTACAAAAATGCATGTTACAAGCATTTGTTTCTATTCAATTCTAATTGCTTTTTAGGAAAATCTGTATTAACACCAATGGCACTTGCAATAGTACAATCTACAGATATGTAGATATCAAATTTACAGTAGCTTTTTTGTGTTGACTTTTTCATATGTGATCTTGCAGTTGATTGCAGTCATTCTTGGTCATCTTTGGTGCTCTGAGTAAGTATTTCCATCTATATATATAAACATTAATCTTATATTAAAACACATTTGACAACTGAGGCCTAGTCGCTACATTGGTGCATCAAATTTAAGAGGCAACAGAACACCCGTGTTGTTTGAAAAAAACACAACGCACCCAAATTAAAAGAGACTGAGAGTGACGTTTTCAGGATTTTTGTTTTTGTTTTATTGTTAAATAAAGGGGTAAAATGGGGGGTGGGTTTTTTTTTTTTTGGTTGCCCACCCGGTTCACCGGAGCTTTGCCCCGACTACATCCGGATCCGACCCGCGTCGTGCACCTGGCTATGGTGGTTGAGTCTCCCAACGGGGATTTTCTGCGTACGCCAAGGCTCGAACTCGAGACCTCGCTTAAACGATACCGAGCCGCTTACCACTCGGACCAACCCCCGTTGGTTGGGGGGGGGTGTTGTAAAAACTGTATTTTATTGTTCATGTGCTACAGCTGTAGTTGGGCCTTAGTTTTGGGGTAAAATATATTTTTTTCCCTTGATTTTAAGAGCCTTGATATGTGGAGTTATTTCTGACTTGCTCTAAATATATTCTTCCTGTGCAGACATCCACAAATAAGAGCGAGAATCGAACTACTTCTCAAGCAGAACAGACTGAGTAAAAATGATGTACAGGATATACTTCAGGTATAAGAATTTGTTTTTCGTTCTGAAATAATGCTTTTGATGCTTCTTTTGTATATATGTACGGTAAACATGCGATTATGCACTAGCATTCAATCCAAGTTAGCCAGTTTGCAAGATTTCTCACCTATTTACATAATACCAGCTTATTTCGTGATTTTGGGAATTGGGAGTTACCCCCCACCCAAGCTTTTATTGAAATGGCATCTTTCTCATTTTCAGGAATATCACGACAACATTGGTGATCTTGATGGGCCAGAAGAGAAGGAACGAGCTCAGGCTAAAATTCAGAAGTTCATCTCGGCATTATAAATGCTGTAACTTGTAAAACTCTCTTAGATTTCAGTTGGGCAGTACTAAAAATCTCAGCTCCTTTATCATGTACTGTGTGTAAAATCGGTCAGATGTCAAGAAGCAGAGGCATAGATTAAAAATGGAAATGGTAATGGAGAAAGACCTCTGGTTTGCAAATTTTTTATGTGACTGTTTGGTTTAATATCAAACCATGGTTTGAAAGGTGCTTTGGTTTGAGTTAAAAATTAAACAGCTATCAAATTTCTAGAAGAGTTTCTGGACTAAATTATAATTTAAAATTATGATTTTTTTTGTTGCTCATCCAGTTTACCGAAATTTTGTTTCGACTACATCTAGATTTGACCCGCATCGTGTACTTGGTTATGATAAGTGAGTCTCTTAATGGGAATTTTCTGTATATGCTAAAGCTTGAACTCGAGATTTTGTTTAAGCAATATCGAGCTACTTATTACTCGGATTAACTCCTGTCGGTAAAATTATGATTTTAAATAAACTTGTGGGAATAGTTTATAGGTAACAAAAGTATTTTTTGACTGTGTAATGACTATTTTATTCCTATTTTTTTTTCTATCATTTCACCTTATGTTATTTTTAATAATTTATTTATTAAAAAATTTATTTTATTAATAATTATTTAAATACTTTTAAGGATTTAGGGTTTAAGATTTTTTAATTCTTTTAAGTACTTTTAATAATTACTTCTTTATAATTATTTTAATTCTAAAAACTCTTTTTTAGAAGTTATTCTCTATAATTATTTTTAAATTATTTTTCCCCATCAATTTTTGTCTAAAAGTTAAACTACACGGTCGTATGTTGTTGAGGTCAAATTTATATAGTTATGTAGCTGCATTATTTCTCTTGTTTACAAATATATATATGACGACAGTAACCTACCTTACTGCCAGTTCTTTCTATAATTGCTGATTTATCAATTATTTTCTAGGATTAGTGACTGAAATTTTAATACTAGTTTCTTCTTGATAATAATTGGGCTTTTTTAGTACAGAAGAAATTGAGCTTAAAATAAAATAGTGGAAAACCAATTTTTGATGGTATAATTTGATACAAGGGAACTTGACAGATCAGGTTTTCCCCCCATTTAACCAATTTTTGTATGATGCCTGGAGTAAACAAAAGCAAGGGAAGTAATTCAACCTTGTACAACAAGCACAATCATACTGCAGTACAAGCACTGAATTAATGTTTGTAAATGTGGACCGGACTGGACCGGCTGTGTTGGCTGACTAATTGGTGACTTAGCCACTTGGCTGGTCCAGCCAAGGCGCTGACACGACATAGAGTTGACTTAGTACAACCTGGTGTGGCTTGGGGCAACCTGCTGAGTCAATAGTCTCCTCAGTGGAGTTAAAAGAGACCATAAAAAAGAAAGCTCGGCTTTTACTGAGAAAAAAGAAAGAAAGATGATGAAGAAGAAATCTACCATCCCTTCATTTGGTTTCCTCTTTAATAACATCAAAAACCACAAAAAGGAAATAACAAAGCATCAAGAAGCATATGATGTTTTTAACCAGCACCATTTGTTTAGCAACAAGAAGCGTGGACTATTTATGAGTCTTGATAGCTTCAACATATCGCAAGCGCAACAACCTCCAGTCTTCAAATGGCTTTGATTCATCAACTAGTTCAAGCACAAGCAAGGCATCCTTAATGGCCTGAGCCAAGTTCTGGTCATCATCAGCATTATGGAAGCACTCTCTTTGCTTAGCATCATTCAATATCTTTCTCCATACTGAGCTGCTCTTTCTAGAGTTTCTGCATTCCCCAATATCCAAAGACAATGTCTGCCCAAAAGCAAAAATTAAAAATAAAAATCCAATCAACTCATGATTACTGAAACTTCTCAAACCTTGATTTTCTGCTTCAGTGGAGAGATTTTCATTGTCAGATAAGCTAGAGCAGGCATATAAACAACGGGGAACATTACGAGGTCTCAAATAAGAGACATACCTAGAGCCACATTTGCTCTGTCTATTAGAACGGAACCCCAAGTTTCCCTTCTTATTAGATCTGAGAGTGGATATCATTATGATATATTCTTCACCACCTTGAAACCCATCAACAGAACGAACGTTCACAGAGAAGTTAGGATCTGAATCCATGTACTGTACTGATTAACTTTCTCTTGGATTTCATGGACTTTAGCCTCATATAGAGATATCACTCCTATACTGAGTTTACTTCTCTTGCTCAGGAACTCTGTAGCAGTAAAACAGAAGGGATCCTTCATATATTCAAAGCGTTCTTCTCAAGTAGATAGTGCCTAACCAATTACTCGTGTGTTTGGCTAACCATTAAAAAAGCACTTTTCAAGCAAAGCCATGGTTTTGCTTAATTTCATCCAAGCACCCAAAAAAAATGAAAGAGTGATTATAGAGCTTGAATCGTGGTTTGATAGAAGTGTTATTTCAAGATAGATTTATGTGGTAGTTGGTGTAATAATGAGGTAGTTAGAAGCAAACCTTATCTTCTTCTTTATGTAATTGTTCAATTAATTTATGTCTTTTTTAATGATTTATCTTCTGTACACAAAAAAAGTAATTCTAAAAATAATTATTTAAACTTTTCAATTTTATTGGGTGTGTTTGGATAGGTAAAAAAGTGTTTTTTGCAGAATAGATTTTCTCACAAGCTGATTAATCCAACCTCTCTCCAAATCATAGTTTCTAATTCATTAATCACCTTTTGCTTTTTTCTAGGTGTTTGGATGAAATTAAGAAAATCATGGTTTTGCTTATACCAATTTAAGTAGAATCAATGCGATTTTATAAGTTAGAAACGACTCCTTAGCTTCTTCAACCCAGTTCGAGCAAGTCATCACATGGATCTCAACTCCCTAGCTTCTAGCTTCTTGCTGTCATAGAATTGGGTGGAGTTCAAAATCTTAACAAATATTATTAAAAAAATCTTAGCAACTTGACAATCAAGAAGCCTAAGAGGCAAGAAGTCTGCCCGGCGTCCAATTCCAATATGTGCTGAACATGGCCTGGCATTAGCTGAGGACTTCACCGACGGTGGGCTTGAAGAAGCAGAAGAGGGAGACGCTGCCGGAGGTGGTGGAGTCGGAGCTGGGTTGCGTTTCTAATTTCTGGATGGGGAAGTTTTTTTGTTTCAAATTTATTTTTATCAAATACACAGTTGGATTGCAACTTTTAATAATGTTGAGTAATATTTTATGCCATGTAGGATAATTGTTTGATGACTCAAAATAAATTATATATTAAAAGAATTAAATTATTAAATGTGAAAAGATTACGTACCGAGTTTTAGACGAGTCAAAAGTTTAAGGACTAAGTTATACCGAGTTATAATTGAGGGATTGAATTATAAATAGATCAATAATTAAAGGACCAAAAATATTAACTTTCCCTTTATAATTTTTTAAATATGATAATAACTCTAATTTTTAAAATTTCTTAACTTAAAATTTAGAATAATTAAAGCTTTTAAATACTGTGTCTTGGATCCCGGTAGGCCCTCAGGTACCCCAACTTGAAAATGTTTTACAGACAATTAATCCTTAAAATACGAGATTTGATGCAAAAATAATGTATTTATTATTTTATATATGCAACTTAAACTCGGATTATATGCATTAAACTTGGATTATATGCAATTCAATAATTTATTGCATTAATTTTACTATATGGGCCTGTTTGGATAGGATTTTAAAAAATAGCTTATGGACAGCTATGGAAAGGGGCTTTTAGATAAGAGTTTATGAAAAAAAAAAGTGATTTTAAATAAATAAGTGTTTGGATAGTTATTTTTATAATGACTTTTTATATTGGTAAATTACCAAAAAGCGTATGATTTGATTAAAAGTAAGAGATGAGAGAGGTAGAGAAAAGATAGGATAGAGGGTAGAGAAGAGAGAAAAAAGAAGAAAGAGGAGAGAGGAGAGGGGTAGAGAGGAGAGAGGAGAGAGGGTGTAAAAAAAGTAGAGGTAAGATAGTAATTGGATAGTCCATAAGTTCTTTTACTATTCAAAAAGCTAATTCTAATAGCTGATTCAAAATCATGGTTTTGCCGAAAAGCACTTATGGATAAATATGGCTGTTTGTTTTAAAATTTTCCTAAATTAAGATTTTGCCCAAAAGGGCTTTTAAAACTATGGTTTACAGTGTAACCAAACAGGCCCTATATTCAAAATGTAAGCAGAATATTATATAATTTTATCTAAACTCTCATCTCCACATTAATAATGCAATAATGTGTTTTTTAGCAAAAATAATGTCGTGATATGAAGACAAATAAATTTCAGAAAGTATGATATGCAAAAACTTATTACTTTAAATTAATTCTAGAAAAACTTTTTACTTGGTAAACGACCTAAGTAAGGAAGATAAGACAAATTTGAATCCTCAAATCACTTTAGTCTTGATTAATCCCTCTCAAAACATAATCTCCTAACAAATGTATTTTACAAAATTTGAATTTATATTTTCTTTCTTATAAAGTCGATGCTATTTATCATCTCAACTAACAATTTGTTAGTCAAGAAAAGCAAGTTTTAATTACGTTCTTCAACATTGTTGACCAAAATGCAAGTCATGCGCATTCGTTTCTAAGGATATATTTATGCTTATGGCACTTGTAAGTTTTATCTATCTATTTTTGTTAACCAATGGCACTTGCAATAGCACAAATATCAAATTTACAACAGCTTTCTCTTTCTTAATTGGTTGACATTTACCTTCTATGATCCTGTAGTTGGTTGCTACCATTCTTGGTCATCTTCGATGCTCAGAGTAAGTATTCCAATGGATATATATATGTATACATTAATTTCATGTGAAATAAACATAGAGATCACAAACACCACAACAAAGGTTATTCACTTTGATTCCTTCCATCAACGCTTTGGTTTCCACCCACTGCCACTGGATGAACCTCTGGTATTCAATCATATGAACATTGATGAGCTCTTTAAACAAGCAATAACGTCAATCAACATATTCATTTTGATTATGTAGGTCATGGTATCAAAAGCCTATTAGTCAAACTAATGAATTAGTCCTCTAGTTGATCTGGTCAAAAGTTTTTTATGGGTCGACTAGTTTCTTCTTCCCTTATGAAGCCTAAAACGTCACTTTGAGTTTAAAAAATAATATTACATTCAATTTGTACTTAAGTAATCTGTTTTATTATATTATATGTGGTTTGTACATAAATATTACATTTACTAATAAATTAATGTCTTTTTTATTTAATTAAATTATATTATTCTAATCATGATCGTAGCTCAACTGCTATTGGACCACTGACTTTTGAACGACTATCTCAACCATATGAATGATCAATCCAATTTTCAGTGCTTTGGTGTAGTTAATGTATTGACCGTTTGTATTCATGAGTTGAGGGAAAAGTTATGGATCAATGTTGAGTTACCTGGAACTTGTAGAACCCGTTTCTGACTTGTCTTTCTTGTCCCTTATACTGAGTGACTTAAAAGGTGACTTTGATTCATCAACAAGTTCAAGCTCAAGTATGGCGTCCTTAATGGCTCCAGCCAAGTTCTTGTCCTCATCTGCATTATGGAAGCACCCTCTTTGCTTAGCATCATTTACTAACTTTTTCCAAACAGAACGACTCTGTTTTAGAGTTTCTGCATTCCCCAATATCCACAGACAATGCCTACAAAAGAAAAACACAGAGTTCTAATCACAACTCAAGCTTATATACTTACAAACTTGGTAGCAACATGATTAATGTAGAAAGTTCTACTTCATGATTTAGTTAGAAAGCCTCAATCCCTCTTAAGATCAAGTTTTTCATTCTTGAGCATATATCTTTCTTTTTTTTTGGAAAATCAATCATTTAGTCCTTATAGTTTTACCTCAATTATAACCTAGTCCTTCAACTTTAATTCAGAGCAACTCAGTGCTTATAGTTTTGACTTGGTTAAAACTCAGCCTTGAACAACTCAGCATGTATAGTTTATTCATTTGAAATTTTAGTCCCTAAATTTTAAAAAAATAACTTTAGTCCTTGTAATTTTGTTTTCTAAATTTTAGGGACCAACATTTTAAATGGTTAAAATTATAGAGACTGAGTTTCAACCGAAACAAAATTATAGAGACTAAGTTACACTAAGCTGCAATCGAGTCAAAATGACAGGGATCAAATGATTAATTTTTCCTTTTCTTTAAGGGCAGACACTAATGGTCTAAGGTTATAAGTGGGATCGAATCCACAACCTCCCACTTATAAGGAAGCTTTCATTACACTAGGCCACAAAGCTATTGACTCTTAGCATATATCTGATTTTGGTCATAACAAGTAACATACCTAGCACGAGTAAGAGCCACATTGGCTCTTTGTTTATTAGAAAGGAACCCCACATTTCCACTCTTGTTAGATCTGACAGTGGAGATCATTATGATATCTTCTTCACCACCTTGAAAGCCATCAACAGAACGAACACTCACAGAGAAGTCACCATCTGAAACCAAATTGGTTTTCTTCATTTTCTCTTGGATTTCATGGACTTGTGCCTTATATGGAGATATCACTCCTATGCTGACTTTCCTTCTGTTGCTCAGGAACTCTGTAGCGTAAAAACACATGTGATCAAACAAATTAAATGTTCTCAATTAGATAAGAGTTAGCAATAAAATCACACACAAACACATGTTCCTTAATTAGCAAGAAAGGAAACCTTTGTGAAGCCCTTTTATAATCTCTGTGATGGCAGAAACCTCCACCGTGTTCTTCAAGCTCTGTCCATGACCAAATTGCTCTTTGCCCTTAGCTATATTTATAAAAGAAAAGGAGCCAAACATTTTTCTCTCAAGAAAGCGTTTCCTATAGCTGGAATCTATGACATTCATGCCGTCCACAAGTTTCCCTTCATAGAATTCCCTATTGGGGAATAAGCTTATGGATGGATGCATTCTAAACTGGACATTGAGTAGATGTTTATTGTATCCCAACACCACCAGCCTCTCAAACATGCTTCTTCCAAATCCAGCTTCATCAGAAATCTGAAATTTGATTGTCATATACACATTAGACAGAAATTTTTGGTAATCTCTACATACACAAATCATGCGATCGATTCAAAACTTTGAATAGTTTTATTATGATCTTAATAGATACCTAAGCGTGATGGAGAACCCTACCCCAAAGCTAGCTTTGAGCTGGGAGAACCAACCTATTTAAATATCCTATTGAACCCTACCCCAAAAGCTAGCTTTTGAGGTAGAAGAACTAACCCATTTAAATATCTCATCAAGCATTCCATATTACTTAATGTGAGACTTATATCCTATACTACCAAGTCTTCATCAGATCTCTTAATAGACCCTACGACAAAAAAAAAAATGCCCATTGGATTTGAAGAATGGACAAAACATAACCAATCAAACCTCGTGCTAAAATTTAATTTTAATGAGTAGGAGAGCAAAGACCGAATCCAGACTACACAGTCATGTAAGTGTTAGTACCTTATTAATATCCATCCACATGCCCCTCACCCCCCCAAAAGGAAAAAAAAAAACACTCGAATTAAAATTTTAAGTTGTTAGGTGAATAATCATGAACATTTTATCATAAAATCTTTAACAAGACATAATGACAAACTCTACTACCTTGCTCTTAACCATTGCAGGAAGTTGCCTCTCATCACCTATGAGAACAGCATGCCTTGCACCTGGAAGTTGCAGAGGTATTGCTGACTCACACTCTTTGAGCTGAGCTGCTTCATCTATAACTACAAAGGGTATATGTGTCATTTCTTCAGTGAACAATTTGATAGAACCCGAAGCAGTACAGAAAATTAGGCATGCCTTCTTCAAGCAAAAATCTTTTGTTGCATACTGCCTTTTAAGTCGTCGAAGTGAACTTGACAAAGCGAGTGATCTAAGGATCCCAAGAAACTCGTCTCTTTCCAATCTTAACCTTCCAAAGCAAAATGTGACATCTTTTATTGGAATATCTGTTCCCATGGGCATAAGTGAATCATGGATAGGCTCCTCAATTGGAATTTCTGGTTGGCCGACGGAGTTTCCTTTTCCATCAACATTAAAATTGGGAATTTCTATGAACTCATTTCGACGCAAACAATTTTGAAGGGTTTCTAGCAAATTCAGTGCTCTACACATCTTCTTTGCCACATTAAAAGGAACAAGGTAAGTTGGTAGTTGTGAGTATAATGTCTGCAAGCAGGACTTGAGATTCTTACCTATGAAACTGAACCTCCTCTTTATAAACTGAACTTCAGCATTATAAGAAAGGTATTGGTCATTAATGTAACTATATCTCATCTTCACAAATTGCTCCAATGTCATATGATCATCTTTATCTTCAAGTTGCTTCTGAGAAAGATATGCTTGCTCTACACTGCTGTAATTAAGCTTAGTAAATTCTTCTAATGACATTAGATCATTAACCTCCTCATACTTTGCATCAAGGTTAGATAAAAGATACTGCTCATGAGGTTTCTCAAGTAAATTGATCATTGATTCCAAGTTAGGCTCCCATCCGGTCAATGGATTAAGACACTGCTCAAGCCTATCGACACGATAATCAAGAAAGATATCGGGAAGGCCCCAATAATTATCAACTTTCATTCGAGAATTATTCCCAAAAAGCACTATGTCACCCAGCCCATAAGAATCAAGCTGAAGTTGATCTTTAAGTAAATTACGCAAGCGAGATGCCACTTCCAACACAGCAATATTTGTTGGTGCGCATGTTAATGTTCTTGTTTTTAGTTTGAACAAGGAAAAAAGCATGGAAACAACTGTCTTTGTTTTTCCAGTCCCAGGAGGGCCCCAAATAAGTTTCACAGTGTGATTGTGATGACATTTCCTCATTTGAACACTACTTAATACAGCATCTTTCTGACATTTATTCAGATTCTGAGACCTAATTATGTTTGTTGTAATAGAAATGTCGGTATTTTGGCGCTCTAAAGAAGGGCAAACGTGACTGCTCTTCCCAATCTGTGAAAACAAGGCAGAATGAAAGCTTTAACATGGCTGCTTCATAACTATCTGGAGAATTAGTAAGGTTATTGTGTTTGCATAGTGCTCAAGCAATCTATAATAACTAAAATAATATCATTCTTATCAAATCCTCAAGTAGCATCACAATGCACATTAATTAAAAAACAATACCTAATTTAGGTAATGTTTTGTCGACAAGGACTTTTACAACATAAGAAATATGAAAAATCAAATACTATGAGATTAGATTCTTACCAATGTGTCAGGTTGCAGAACTTTCCCAATGATATTACAGTTTGCGCCTTCTAGCTGCGAGTTCAAGGCCCTCCAAATACGAATATTGGTTGTCAAGTTTATAAGATAAGCAGCATAAAGCTTTTGTGCCTTCCTGTTCCCCATGTCTGGTTCAATCTCCATGTTCTTTGATGAAACTAATGTGATCTTACCATCGTTTGAGCCTTGAACATAAGCAATATGATAGTATCTTGTGGGTTTGTTCAAGTCTTCAATGCGTTTTGGCCTACTATCAGTGATGGCGATGAGATCTCCAGATTCAGGTTCATATTGTCCACCGTTATTCAACGTCGCCTCATAAACAAAATCTTGCCTCTTCTTCAACCTCTTATATGTCAGGATTTCACAAGTAGGGGCTTTGGAAATGTCCTTCAAGCTTGAACATAAATCACTGTGTGTTTCCTCAATCAGTGAAGGAATAAAGGATTTCATGTATTCTGTTGCTGTCAAAAACGTCAATGGGATCTTTGGCACCTGAGAGACACCATGATTTTAAGTTCACTCGAAATGTCATGCAGTTCTATTAACATCACAAGACCAGAAACAGAAGAAAGGCAGATAAGAAATTAATGTTTGATCTAATTAAGGATAAGTTATTGTTTTCCTGGATTGATTCCTGGTTTTCTGTTTCTACATTCGAAATTATTTAAAAAAGGATCGGCATTGGGTCTCGTGAGTTCAACATTTCACTTTCCATAGTAAATGCCAGAGAGAGAGAGAGAGAGTGAGAGAAATGGAATGGAGAAGAAGAGAAACATTAAAGAACGAAGAGTGTTTGAATAAAATAATCTGACATACTTAAAAGGGGAAAATTACCTTGTTTTTATAAAGATTATCGTTGAGAGCATCTTGAATATTCCAAGAGAACACAATGTCGACCAAGCTGTTTATTCTTTCTTTTTTCGTTCTACCGTGAATCATCATCGTCTCCATGATTTTGATAACTTGTAGCTCAATGCCAAGGCCAAAACACAGAATCAGTCTTTCAGATTTTCTCGGCAAAAACCAGAAGGTAATAAAGGGTAAAGACAAGAGTTACGCTTTGAGAAGACAAAGATGATGAAAGATGCAAAGAGGAAGAAGTTGACGACAAGTCAATGTGAATGAATAGGACAAAGAAGGAATAATCTTTCATGAGGAAGCTTAATAGCTTATATTTCGAATTCGAATTATTGTTGGTGTATCGGAAAAAAGGAAGCAACTTCAAGGCTAAGAAACACGGAGAAGACTGACTTGAAATAGAACTTCAATGGATAGTCAAATCGACATGGTAGTCAAATCGACATGGACAATATGCGATAAAATGAGAATCGACAGGGGCAGTATAGTAAAAAAAAGAAGGGAAGAAAAAGATGGGGAACTCCGTATGAATTTATCTTAACAAATTTTATTTATAAATAATATTATTCTAAAAATTTGTTTGGACTCAAGATGATGCAAAAGTGAAAAATTGAGCAACATTGCTCTTTTTTTATTAAAAATATTAATAATTAATATTAATTTTTTAATAGTTAATATTAATTTTTAACATAATTAAATAATTACTATATTTTTTTAATTTTTAGGATGACATTAAGACTAAAAAATTTATAGCGTAATATTATTTTTAAGTAAAAATTTTTAAAGTAAATTTATAGTTTAACTATTTAAAAAAATTTAGGATTGCTTTATCATGTATTGAAAATGGCTTAACAGTTATTTAGTAATTGTTTAAATTTATTTGTAATAAATATATTTATGCAAGTTGAGACAAAATTTATTTTAAATATTTATTTTATAAACCATAAAATTATAATTGAAAAGCTAAATTATAACTAAATCATCAATTGAAACAAACACTTAGTATATTGAGAAAAAAAATTGAGAACTAACAATCTTATAATTTAATGATACATAAACTTATGTGTAAGTGGAACTTGGCATGTTTAATCCTACTTGACTTGTACTATTAGTACGCGTTCCTTTATTTTTATTTTTATTTTTTAAAATTGAGATAGTGTAACAGGAAAAGGAAACAAAGATGAAAGAAACAACAAAAGGCAAAGATGAAAGAGACAACAAAGAAATGTAAAGAAATATTCCTTCCAAAAAGTTTATTTTAATTTTAAATATAAAATTTTAATTAATTTTATTTTTTATATTTATTATTTTTTTTAAACTATTTCTCCTTCAAAATAATAATGGTACAAAAGAATAATTTGAATAATATCATGCATTTTAACAAAAACAAAATATATTTTTTATAAATAAATTAATTTATTTAATTTATATAAATCAATTAATTAACTCCTAAGTAAGTTATTTTCATTTGTTTTGATTAGAAGAAAATTAATTTCTTTTAAGCAATAGGCAGAGAAAAGAAATGGAAGACTTGAATAAAGTTCATAAGTAACACTAATTATAACTAAAGTTGAGTTGTATGAAATTTAAGAAATAAGTTATATTGTAGTAATTTATAAAAATAATGTTTAACTGTATTATTAAATTTTAAAATATTGACTAAAATTTTTCAATTAAAAAATTTCCTAATCAATTCCAGTTAATTAAGATTAATACCACACTAGAAAATTTAATTTGCAATCACTCTAATCATGGTCTTTAAATTTAAATTAATATTAATTATGTTAAAAAAATATAAAAGGATGACATAAAAATAGAAAATGTTTGGAAAATCATTTTTTCCTAATAAATTAATTGTATAGGTAACATCTTTGCGGGAGGTCGTGCCGTGCCGTCGGCGTCCCTTAATACTCGACGTCTCCGCCTGAAAATCTTGCCTGTCGTGTGGTCGCGTGGGAGTTGATCGCTGCCAATACCCTGCTTCTGTGGTCAGGCTTGGTGGTCGGGTGTGTGGATCCGCACGTTTGAGCCATCATCATCGTCCCTCGGTGTCAATCTCATCCTGTCGTCTGTGACGCGCTGACGCCCTGTTCTGTAGAGCTCGCCAACTTCTTCAGGTAAAGTGAAGTGGCTGATTTGTGTTACTGCGTGCTTTCAGTCATGGTTACTGGGGTCATTCAGCTTCTGTTCTGCATGTTGGCCGAAGATTTGTTTTTTCAATTCGCTTTCTGCTAGTGTTCCACTCTTTCGGTTGATCTTCTGTGCTCTATGCTTCCCACATTGCGTGATGTTGTTATCTGCTGAACTGCCTGCGTATTGTTGGATTTTTCCGCATGATTTACCTCTGTGTGCTGTTGTCCGCATGATTTTTTCAATTCGCTTTCTGCTAGTGTTCCAGTGTTACGGTTGATCTTCTGTACTGGCAATGTGATCCGTGTGTTGACGTAGAACTGAAAATTTACATGTGTAGCCGGCTTGTACTCTCTCCCGTATGCTTGATTTCTGTAAAAAAGGGTTCTTTCCTTTTGTTGGCTGATTTCTGCACTGGCCTGTACAGAACACACATAATAGTTGAATTGGGTCATTTGTATCATTGTATGCTTGATTTCTGTTGGGGCAGATTGTCAGTATGAATGTGATGTGAATCTTGCGGATGGTTGGTGGCGCGTGTGAGTGCGTTGAAGGAAAGAAATTGCAGTAGTAGGATAATTAATTGCTTCACTTGTGTATAGGATCATGGTGAAGGACAAATGTAAAGCTTCATGGGATGCTAGCAGTACTAAGGTATTTATTGACCTTTGCATCGAACAACTTCACAAGGGTGAAAGAAAAGGTACTGTGTATACAAAGAAAGGATGGGCCCGTATTGCTGACGGGTTCACAGCACAGACTGGGAAAGTGTACGAAAAAATGCAGTTTAAAAACAAATATGACTCGATACGAAAGGAATGGCAAGCGTGGAACAAATTGATTAACGAGACAAGGTAGGATGGAATACGGAAAAGAACACAGTAGAAGCGCCAGATGATTGGTGGGAGAAGAAAAAATTGGTATGACAATGAGATTTGCTGATACGATATGTGTTCAACCCATGCCACATATGATTGTCCTTTATTTTTGTCTTTATGTCTGCAGGAGAACGCACAGTACGACAAATTCAGAATGAAAGGACTTTTGTTCCGGGCAGAGCTGGAGGAACTCTTCAGTAATGTGGCAGCCACAGGTCCAAGTGCATGGGCACCATCATCCATGACACTTCCAACAGAAAATACAGCAGCATACGCCAATGATGAGCCCGTTGATCTGGAAGAAGGGTCAGGAGATAGCGAGGAAATTTTGCTGGCTCCCACTGGCATAAGTGGGGATATCAATCGAATGACGTTCAACGCATCTCAAGGGACCAGTGGTGAAGGTAGCGTGCAGGGGAAGGAGCCAGTGTCTGGTTGCGGGTCATTAGGGGTTAGGAAGACGAGGGGAGGGATGAAGAAGAAGCACAAGGGACCTGCATCAACGAGGATAGCAGATTCACTCAGTCAAATTGTCGATTTAACTAGGGCAGAGGTGGAATATGCTCACAAGGGGGCAGGTGAAGCATCTGCCAACGTACCATCTATTACGGAAGTCATGAAACACCTAACTCAACTTGACGAAGTCATCGCTGATGATGATTGGTATGTGCGATGCACAAAATTGCTTCTGGATCCCGCAATGAGGGAAATGTATGCTTCACAGATGGGAATGAAGAAACAACTGTTACTATTTTTACGCCATTATTGCTATGCAGCTTGAGACTGTTTTCGCGGCATTAATGTTATGTTGATTGCGACTTTTTTTACAGCTTTATTGTTCTTGTGTAATCGGAATGCTCTCTGTGCTTCTGTGTGGATTTAGGGTCATGTTATTGTATCGATGGACATATTTGTGATCGAAGGTTTATTTATATATGTTCGTACTATTCTGTTTTCGACATATGCTTTTTATTTCGTCACCGATCACCTTCTGTACTGACATTCAAAATTAAAAATTAATGTCTCCGTGCACAGGTTAAAATAGATGGGGGACGACAGTAGAAACTTGACAAAAGATTATAAGCGACAGGTGAAGAGGCTTAAACAAGTTGGCGTATTGGTTGCCAGTTATGCAGCGCAATACTTGTCTAAGAACCCAATGCCCACTAGTGATCTTACAGGGTCCAAATGGGTTGATGAAGTATTATATGGTCATCCGAAGCGTTGTTTTGAACAGTTCAGAATGGAACCACGTGTGTTCTTCGAGCTTTGCATTGTATTACGGCAACTAGGTCTTAAGGAAAGTCATAACGTTTCAATACATGAAAAGGTGGCGATATTTTTAAACATTGTTGGACATGGGGAGTCCAGTAGGATGATGCAAGAAAGGTTTCAACACTCAGGAGAGACGATTCACAGACACTTTCATGATGTGTTGTTGGCCTGTTGTGGACTTGCAATGTCACTCATCAAACCCCAGGATCCAACCTTTCAAAATGTGCATAGCAAGATCAAGCTTGACCGTCGATACTGGCCATTTTTCAAAAATGCGATTGGAGCAATCGATGGCACACATATTCCTTGCGTTGTACCTGCCAATGAACAAACAAAATATATTGGTAGAAAGGGGTTCACGTCGCAAAATGTAATGGCGGTGTGTGATTGGGACATGTGCTTCACCTTTGTCTTGGCTGGATGGGAAGGTAGTGCCCATGATGCCCGTATATTCAGTCATGCATTGACAACTCCTTCCATGAACTTTCCTCATCCGCCTCAGGGTACGTTTCTGATACATTCAATCGGTTTCTCTTCACATGTGAGTACAATTAGTGAAAATACTGACCTCTCTTTCATGTAGGTAAATATTATTTGGTTGATGCTGGTTATCCAACACTAATTGGATATCTGGGTCCATACCGCCGTGAGCGTTACCATCTCCCTGATTTTCGACGTTCGTCTAGACTGGTGAACCCTAATGAAGTGTTCAATTATGCTCATTCAAGTTTGAGGTGCACAATAGAAAGAACTTTTGGAGTATGGAAAAAAAAGTTCGGCATTTTACAACGCATGCGCAGCTATGACTATCAAACGCAAGTTAAGATTGTTTGTGCAACGATGGCGATACACAATTTCGTTAGAAGAACCTCTATTACTGACCCTGATTTCGCGCGAGAGGACGAACACGATGATGAGCCAACGCAAGATGATGATGGTGATGATGAATACGACTCTTCACGAATACCTGTATCCATCACCTCTTCGTCTGAAATGGCGCGTTGTCGTGATTTCATACGAGATCAACTTATTTATTATAGACAAGACCAATAGTTTAAGATTGTACATTTTTCTGATGCACCTGGTATTTTCTAAGGAACGAAATGTAATTTGACCTTATCATTAATCTCAAACCTTCGTTTTAATGAATCATAATAGTAAATGTTTTTAATTTCTATATACATAAATTCTCTTTACTGTATACATTTTTAAATTATGCACATAAAGTCTAAATTAAAAAGTACTATTTAAGTGGGGGGAATTTAAATGAAGGTGAATGTTGAAAATTTTTTTCGTGCCCCAACACATATGTGTATGTTTTATTGTTAAATCAATTAAATCAAAATTTATAAATATAATTTATACCTTATGTAATTATCATAGTTGTTTATGTCCTTTTTGGTAAAATGTCAATTAAAAAAGCTATTCTGCTACTAATCATCCAAACACTTATTTTTTCAAAATCAATTTTTCCCCAAAATCTATTCTTCCAGAATCTATTCTCCAGAATCTATTATGCCCAGAATCTATTCTCCAAAAGCTAATCCAAACACACCCTTGGTATGTTTGGATTAGCTTTTGGAGAATAGATTCTGGGAAGAATAGATTCTGGAGAATAGATTCTGGAAGAATAGATTTTGGGAATAATAGATTTTAGGAAGAATAGTGTTTGGATAGTTATTTTCAAAATAATTTTTTGAGAAGGTAAAAATAATTTATAAAAAAATAATACATATACATATGAGTAATAAGATAAAAATTTTACAATATTTACTTTAATTTTAATTTTTTTTTCATTTAAATAGTATTTTTTTGAGCTCAAACGTGGCAAGAATCTCTTTGGACATGAGATTGTTGAAACCATAATTTTATGGTTTGGATAGAAAATCAATTTTAAGAGAAAAATGGGTGTTTGGGTGAAAGAGGACAAAACCATGGTTTACATAGAAAATTGATTTTCTAACCATATTGCCAAACCCACACTTGGATGATCCATAAGCAGATTTCTCACTCTTTTGGAAAAGCCACGACTCAAAATTCAACAATTCTCTCATCCAAGCCGCATTCTCTTGTGAATAGTAAAATAAGTTACGAGCCCCGACGAAGCGGTGACGATAATCGGCTTCAGAGAAATAGATTTTGGGTGTGTTTGGATTAGTTTTTAGAGAATAGATTCTAGGAAGAATAAATTTTGAAAAGAATAAATTTTAGAAAAAATAGATTTTGAAAATAGAGATGTTTGGATGATTAGTAGCAGAATCACTTTTTAGATTGGTAAATTATCAAAAGGGTATGATTTGATTAAAAGTAAGAGAGAGGAAAGATGATAGAGAAGAAAGAGGAGAGAGAAGAGAGAGGAGAGAGAAAAAAAGAGATAAGAGAGGAGGGGTAGAATAGTAATTGGATCATCCATAACTTAGGTTTCAAACTAAAACTATTTTCAGTGGCTTATTCAAAACCTAGATTTCAAACTGAGATTTTGCCCAAAATCAATTCTCAACAAAAATGATTGTTTGTGTAAAAAAATTTCAAACCGCGGGTTTGGCTAGAATTGATTCTCAAACTTGTTCCCAAACACACACTAAGGGTGTGTTTGGATTAGCTTTTGGAGAATAGGTTCTGGGAAGAATAGATTTTGGAGAATAGATTTTGGGAATAGAGATATTTGGATGATTAGTAGCAGAATGACTTTTATATTGGTAAATTACCAAAAAGGGTATGATTTGATTAAAAGTAAGAGAGAGGAAAGATGATAGAGAAAAAAGAGGAGAGAGAAGAGAGTGTAGAGAGGAGAGATGAGAGAGAAAAA
The DNA here is from genome assembly GCA_037074615.1 of Leucaena leucocephala. Classification (NCBI taxonomy): domain Eukaryota; kingdom Viridiplantae; phylum Streptophyta; class Magnoliopsida; order Fabales; family Fabaceae; genus Leucaena; species Leucaena leucocephala. The sequence goes on from CM073541.1 coordinate 15,387,474, forward strand.
GAGAGATAAAAGAAGAGAGAGGAGAGAGAGATAAGAGAGGAGAGAGGGTGTAAGAAAAAATAGGGGTAGAATAGTAATTGGATAATCCATAACCTAGGTTTGAAACTAAAAACTATTTTCAGTGGCTTATTTAAAACCTAGGTTTTAAACCGAAGTTTTACCTAAAATCAATTCTCAACAAAAATGACTGTTTGTATAAAAATTTTCTAAACCACGATTTTGGCCGAGAATTGATTCTCCACCGTGTTCCTAAACACACACTTTAAAAGATAGAGTTAAAACTCTAATTTTATCCCAAAAATTTTTGTAGTAGGTTTTGAAAAGTTTTCTATTGATCAATATTATACAACTATCACCGGGGTTTAAATCTATAAAAAAGAATTAGTTGCTCATAATATAGTAAATTTATATGCGAATCTTTGTTAAGAGATACTTATATTTAGTATCATATAATATTAAATTATTTTTAATAATTAACCAATATATATATCATCTTAAAAGTATTAAGAAAAAGTAAAATTATCATCATTAAAAAACACTAATATTAATTATTAATATTTTTAATAATTAAGAGTGATATTGATATTTTTTAACACTTCTAAAATAAAATTTATCCAAAAAAAATTTAGATACCCTTAAAGAAATTGAGAGAATTCCTCTAAATAGTCCAAAATACCGGAAGTAATATATTAAAATTATAAAATAATATAATTATCTATGTTATAATGAAACAAAACCCTGTCAACTGCGAGCAATTGTGGAGAGGCAATTATATTATTTTATAATTTTAATATATTATGCCCCGGTCATTTAAGATTATTTAATTGTTTAATAATTTAAAACAAAAGTTATAATTATTTATCTTCCAATTCTTCCAACAAAAATTTTGAGCGTAAAATTGGACCTAACCCTCTTGTTTTAAAAAAAAACAAATTTAATGTATACATATAATATACATGAAACAACTCTAGAGATGTTTTGGTCAGCTTTTCACTTATTCTATATAATTTTTATTTCATCCATTATTTAAGCAAAAAAAAAAAAAAAAGATTATCATTCATTTTAATTGCATATAAATATGATTTTCTTATGTCATAAATTTCCAGCTAAGTATCCTCTCTTGTGTTTTTTGCAAAAGAATACTAATATGTTACTCATTCGGGATCTAAACAACATGAAAGAATAATAATTTTATGGTTAAAAGAAATATTTCAGCAGACTCCTTTCAAACAATTGAAAAGAAAGAATACATTTCAAATAATGAAATCATTTTAATAATTAGATATTGTGTATTTGTGTTTGATGATGCAACTATCCTGCTGAATTATAATACGAGGGTTCCCGTATGTATTCCAGGGCCATTATCAATCGGGGTCGTAATAAGTAATCCACCGCGAGCGGCGAACTTTGATCGGCGAAAAAGTGGGAGGCGCGAAGGAAGTAAGCAACTCTGCCTCGATTCTCTTCACCGTCACTTCCATTCATATTGAAAATTCAAGTTTGGTGACCTGCAAATTTTCATATTTGCTCTTCTTTTTTAATTTATTCACGTTTTTGTCCTAAATTGAGCTCCTTTTCTTATGGGTGTCCTTTTATTCTCTCATTCTGCACTTTCATTTATGTATATGTATGATATAGACTGAGTTTTTACCCCTCTTTTAGCTTTTGTTCTTTGCAAATCACTCTGATCTGAATCTCTGGGTTAGGACTTTTTTATGTTTGAACTGAATTTTCAGACTCATATGTTTTATAACAAAATATCCCAAATTTAGTTCATTGCTTATGATGCTTTAATTTTCTATGTTAACTACTTCTGTTTGGGGTATAAACTTGCTCTATCAAAATAAAACAAGTTCAATAAGCTTTCTTGACTAAACAGGTGGTTGGTGCTTCATATTGATTGGATTGTGGGAAAATGCATCCTCCTCTAACCTTACACAAACACCCAATGTGCGCAGAAGTGAGTTTGAACATACGTTTTTGCTTAATATTAATTTCCTGCTGTTCATTTTTTCATTATATCTCCATTTCTCTGACGCATGACCGCAATATGGTTGTTGCCTTGTTGGATATTTGGTTCTAAACGGAGTATTAACTTGCGAGATGGTTCTGTGTTTTGTTCTGAATGATGTGGGGTGTGAATATTTTTGTTGCAACCTGGTTTTGTTGCGTGGACTAAGACCATATGTCTTTGTTTGTGGTGCTCAAAGCTATCATCAGTGATATTGCTATGATAATAAAGATTTGTGGTTTCTAACTTAAGTAGCATGAACCAATTTATTGCTTACTATGATTCTGGGATCTGCTTTGTGTAGATTATTGAGCAGTTCCAACAGTGCCATATAGACCATCCATATGGAAAATTCCTTGGTAAATGTACAGATCTGAAGATAAAGTTGGATCGCTGTTTCAGGCAGGAAGTGAGTTTTTACTGTTTTCTTTTTCATGGCTCTGCTATGATTTTGTGTGTTTTCTTTTCCCCACTGCTCAAATATGATTTGTTCTTCAACCAGAAAGCTTTGAAGCGGAAGGAAAACTTTGAAAGGAGTAAGGAGTTCAAGCAAAGGCTAGATGCTTTTAGGAAAGAAAATGCTGCAAGCAGCAGCCAGTAGAAGAATTTTCACCAAACTCGAGTGCGAAATTGTTAGACCAACACAGAAATTTAGTTCCTTGAGACTGAAGTGTGATTAGAGCTTTACTCCCTTTGAGCAAAGGATACTTTTAAGTCAACTATGTAGTATACAGATTTTGGTTATTGATGTTGTAGTTTGTTTACTTTGTTCCTCAATGCGTTAATTGTATTTTAGCAGAAACAAAAGTACAATAATGAGAGAGAAAGAATGAGGAAGGGATTGAATCTGTGTTTCTGTAGTTATGTTATTTTGAAAAGTGCAATAAATGAGTCAAATGTGAGGCCAGCACATTCAGATTACTCATTTAAACACCTTAGAAGATTTCTCAATTGAGAGGAGGATCTTTGTTGCCGACTTCCTGAATATTCTGCATTTCTGCCAATAGTTAGCTTACTTAGACAAAATTTTGCTCTCTGGGTGATCCAAAGGGGCTTCTTTGATCCCATTACTAACACTAGAAAAACTAATGAACAGAGTAGAAGAGAAGTTCCATGGTGGCTTGAGGAAAGATGGGGAAAATGTTTATGGTCATGGATGCACAAGACAAAACATGGTAACTGTCATTGCTATATACTACTAGTGAAGAGCATATTCTCTCTTTCTCTTTTGTAATTACAAAAGCAAGTCAACAGTTTGATTGATGTTACCATTAGAATTGACCTCTCATTTATAAGAAAGCTTTCATACCATTATGCCCAAAAGCATTGGCAAAAAAACATATTACTCCTTGCATTCCTGTTTATAAAAAACAAATATCTACTTTAACAATACTAAAAAAAGCAAGTAAATATAAATAAGTTATTAGTTAGTGTGGTAAACAGTTTTACCTCGATAAGGAAAAAAATATAAGTTCGAATCATAGAAAGCATACTTGCTTGTTGGAGAGAGAAAAATTATTTGCGTTATTAATCTCAAAAGTGTAAGAATACTCTTAACTAAAAAAAACAAGAAAAAGCAAATAAATTTAGTTATAAATTTTAGACGTGGTACATAGAACTTTTCTTTTCCAATAATACCTTTACTTGGGAAAATTAATGAGATTATATCTCCTCTCCAATAAAGGCATAACTGGAAAATTATAATAAATGCTCAAGACAAAGTATAATTGTTTTCGTATATCTAGGAATAAAACTACATTCCCAAAAATCTCTTACAAATAGAACAATGGAGTATCTATGAAGAACTGAAATTTCTCCTTGGTCATAGCATGAAGCAACATTATCTAATGAGATGAAGACCAAATAAGAGGATAACAGTACCAAAGTATCACTTTGACACTTTTCTAAATCAACATAGGAAAGTTACATGTTACATCATCTATAGATGAAAACAAAATAAAGTTCCACATGCATGTTCTCTATGAATATCAAGGTGTTACATTTACATCACACAAGACCCTGACCAATTCACCCAAGTATGCCTGGAATCTCCTTCCCAGCTGAAGCTTCCAAAACAATCTCATACTGGGTCAAGTCAAGTCAACTATACACAAAATTGTTTGTTTCCATTCACCAAATTTTCTGGCAGACATTGGCGAAGAGCGTCAGGGAGAAGTATTGCATCTCTTTCACTCTGACCTGTCTTCCAGACTTTGAATTCTGAAGCAGTTTTGCTAGTTTCACTCCAGCGTTTGAGCAATGACATCGAGAAGGGCCCCCTTTTTTCGCCACATGGACTTACACAATGCCATATCGGATTTTCAGGATTTTCATCTGTTTCTTTCGCCATTTGAGCATTCTGATCCTGCTCATCATCGTCACTTAAAACGATCATCTCACAAACTGGCGTGCGTTGCTTCTTCTTCAGATTTTCCTTGGTCATCTGTTCTGAATTCATGGAAGCATCTGATTTTCCTCCATCACAACCTGAACCAGAATCAGAGTGCCTTGGCTGAGAAAGACCAGATTTTGATGTTGCATTGCAGGTCGGAGGTTCCAACCTTAACTGCTCAGAAGAAAGTACATTGGTGGTGTTAACTTGCATAACTTTTGAACTAGATTGAAGTTGTTTTCCTGGAGGAGTGCATTTCTCTTGGACAATAGCAGTAACAGATGATTGTTCAACAGAAGTAGAAATTGTCCTATAATCTTGGCCACTCACTGCTCGAGTCTCTGGGGCTGGGCCACGAAAGTTAAAACATGTTCATGAATATTTTCTATAAACACTTATCGTTATGAACATCAAGTAGATCAGCTCCACAAAAAAGCTTGAGGCAAATGAAAACCACTTTTAATAGTGAAAGTGTATACAGACTAAAAAGAAGCAATATCAATCCAGATTAGGATGCAATAGATGATATAGGAATAAAATATATCATAAAAGGCATGCTACCCGCAATTTCTTTTCTTTTTTCTGTGTAATGCTACCTGCAATTTCTAATTAGTCTGAGAAGTAAGCCTAGCCACAATTAATATTCCCCTCATTATATTTGAATTTTAGAACAGTATAAATAAATACTCAATTTTGTAAAAGGATCTTCGCACGTTGATAAATCATATAGCTTGAACAAGAAAGAAAATGGCCTTCAGATACCCTAGTACAACATCAAGATAGAAAATTCCTAACAGAAAACTTACATGAGTTATTACAAATTACAAGGCCAGATAGAAGACACAGAAAGCTTGGCGAACCTGCAGTGGTTTTAGAAGGATCTTCAAGAGGAGTACGAGCTTCTCCCAGGACAGATTTCAGTAAGCCATTTTGCTCTAGCTTATTCTTACATGGGGTAACCTCTAGTTTATCCTTAATTGGTGTATCCTGTGGCTCCGGCGAGGATTTCATATGCAGGACATCTGGAATTACTTTTGGTCTGCCATTCAGCAAACGTGACTGTTCTGATTGAGTCTGTAGTAGCAGTTTTCTATCCATGTACTCAGAAAGTGTATGGAAATATTGCATGTTAAGGCTCAAATTGCCTATTATAGATATAAAATGAGCCCATGCACTTAATACTTAAAAGAAATCCAACAATGGTAACACTTCCCCACTATGAAGCCATTCAGGGCCTATTCCTATTTTAGTCTACTGCTCTATTTGCTTTTATATGTTTTTTATTTCAGTATTATTTATTATTTCCTTTTTTTTTTTTAGGAAAAGAAATCCTAGCAGACTTGTATATACATTTGTCTGGTTTGGGAATAAGAATTAGGGAAATCATAGATAAGTCCCTGTTTGAGAATTGTATTGGCTAAAAAGACTTGAGCTCGAGTACTGATACTCTCTGTGTATAAATTCTTTAAAGTAACAGTACTTTCTGTATATAAAAACATATTAGATTATTTAGGCTAATAAAACTTTTAAATAGAGACTTTTCACCAATTTTACCTAAAAATTATGCACGTGTGAATTTGTTCACTTAAGAATCAAATGGAGCAACAAGTAATGTACAGAGTGACAAAATACAATATCATGAAAGGATATTCTCTTCTCCATCCCTTTTCATTGGCCTGATCAATGCGTCTTTGTAATGCTGCCAACTCCCTTGGGATCCACTGCCATATTAGTTCTCAAGATATAAGAAAGTAATCAAAAGTAAATTAAAATAATGCCTACGGGGTCCATTAATAGTTGGGATTTGGGAGTCAAAAGTGTTGAATCATGTGCTTAACAAATTTAAATGTTGTCTTTCTTCAGGGACTAGATCCAGGCAAACAGCTAGATTCTGACTTTTAAACCAACGTTTAACTGTTGATCATACTTTCATAGGGTAATGCCAGTTGGGCCAGCTTGAACTTGCTCAAATTAAGCACAGTGATTTCATAAATTTTCAAAATTGCAAAATTTGAAGCATGTTGGAAAACAAATAAGTCAACTTTCAACTGGGAACAATTTCTCTTCACACATAGCATCTGATGTCATTTTAGTTAAAAATAACCAATGTTTCATTGTTAAGACTCCAGGAGCAGCAGTCAACAATTAAATGAAATCTATATATAAAGGTTTAAACAAAAAAACAAACACTCAAAATATTGATGTCAACACATACATGCTTTATAATATCTTCATGCAAACTTCTGGCTTTCTGTTCAAGCTTTAGCTGTAAAACAAAGAAAATGGTTAGCATCCACTTTCGTTATTTTATTAATCAACTCCATATATATATATATATTATTCTATGAATCCAACTTAGATTTGAAAGAACCATAATTCTCATGTCACAGGAGGTAAGTCTCAAAAACAGCAAAAAGTTGAACACCTTGGTCATGAATTATAATTATCATTTGTGTGTAAGTGCGCTTGCATGTGTATGTGTGTAAAGTTAAAGCATGTTTCGTAACCACACTAGCTGGGATCCAAAAGATAAAACTAATAAAGGGACTGAGTTAGGATGAAACTGAAGAAACAAAGCTCACCTTCCAATTACTAAACAGTTAAAAAAAAACTTTTAACATAGTGCATCAAAAAGATGTAGCCTTAGGGTTACATCGTTAAGGAACAAGCATATCAAAGAGAATGTGGCATCTATCCGAAGAGACAAATGAAGATAGGAAATTATTAAGGCATAACGTTTTAAATAATAAATAGCAAATACTAAGTGCTAAAGAACTTTAGCCTACATTAATTCATACAGCTGCTAAACAATAATTTCATTAGTTAACTCTGTTAAGATTTAGAGGAAACACATACTCGTACCAGATCAGATCAAAATACAATAGGAATCCTAATGTCACAGAAACACAAACTAAATCGCTAATGCATGATTAACTTACAACTGTAGGCTGTGAAAGTAGTCCATCTTTCATCCTTTGCTTCAGATCTTGGCATTCTTCCTGCAGAAAATTCCAGACATTATAAAGTTACACCTGGATAAACTGATCTAAAATTATTAGAATAGAAATAGAGTAGCGAACTCAGCAACGGGGAAAGTATCACGCTTCAAAATTTTTAGACCAGATTAATTGAAAAAAATGAACCCCAAAGAGACTGAACTGTAAACACAATTTTCTACAAGATTATGATTAAGTAAATGACACATTACAATAACCAACAACAAATTACAAATCTATGTGGTTTATGGTCACTGGAGAAACTTTTTGAGCTTTAAAGCAACAATGTATAACCAAAAGATTAATGAAACGTGAATCATTTATATGATGAATTGTCCAAGTTGACTTGGAATTGGTTTCTTATTTTTCTCCAATATCTCCCTAGAATAGGGACAAATGAACACAAAAAGATTGTTACAACAGCATTAGTACCTCAAAAAAGTCATCATCAGAAACTTTACAAATGGGAACATCTATTGGCACATTGGAAAGATGAAGCAGAATTTCTTTGTTGATTTCATTAATCTTTGAAGGTCTTTTTATGCCTGAAATTGATGAAGAAACAGAATGTGAATAAATGCATATAGAAGAAATAAATCCCATTGAAAGACAAAAGTATATATCAATTGTATTACTTGAAATATCATGTCTGCAGCAAATGAAGATATACAAAACCATTAAGAAATCATGACAATCTGCTCATAGCATCTTTTCCCAGGTTTTTGCACTTGTGCTTTAGGCCCAATATACCAATTAATTTTATGAAATGGCCTAATTGTTCGCATTAAAGCATGATGTGTCAGAAATTAGATACAAGATCTACCAATATCTTCCCAATATCCATGACTTCAATGAGACCCTGAAAGCTCTAGCTAAAATTGGAAGGTGCTTCTTCAAATATATATCTTGTTTGGTGCTTCAGGAAAACAACTCTCTGATAATAGAGATGACTCTATTGAGGATAGCTGGTATTATTTATAAGATTCAGATTCTTCCACCTTCTTTACTCTCCCTCCATTTCTTCCTCCCTCTCCCTTGTTCTCTATTCTTGCTATTGGCTCTACATCAAGGGTGCTCATTATTCAAAGTAAAACTAATCAGTATTTCAATCTGCCGCATTCAAACCACTAGCAGTGAGCTAGTTGTAAGATGCAAGTTAGTCTGCAAAAAGTCATAGGTTTGATCTTGAACCTTCGTGTTTTTGTTGTACTTGAAAGCTTTCAATAACTAATATTATTGAAATTCTAATTTTCTTTAAACAGCAATATTTTACCACATATGATGCTAGGTAAAACAAAGATATATGATTAACATCTGTGAGAGGCTTCTACGCATACTTCTTGAATCATGAATTTAGAGATTTCAAAGTTGACTTATGACAGATAATGGCTAGCAACATAGGAGAGAAAATTACCTACAACTTGCAATAGCTGATGAGAATTCTTCTGTAAATAGTCATTTGGATCAGATTTGACTCTCACAAAACTTCCAATCACTTTGCCATCAAAAGTTTCTGGTTGAGTCAAAAGCTCCTCTATTAAACTCCTCTTCAAGTAGACAAGCTTGATATTTGATGACACTATGGCTGCAAAACAGCTTTGATATCCTTCTGAAACTAGGTCCTCATAAGATGTTGAACTTGAGCTTAGTCTTTGCTTTTTACAATTGATTGACTCAATTTTATCCCCATCTTCTGAACCACTAGTGGTATCATCTTCCATTTCTTCACAATTGTCAGCAAAATGTGGCATCAAAAGATTATATAGACTGTTCTTATTCACTGATTTTCTACCCAACAAACTCTTTAGCTTTGCATCACAAAGTATCTTTTTCTTTTTCTCAGGGTGAAAAAGGCTGTTTTCTTTGCAGTACTGAATAATGATGGAGCAAACGTCATGTTGGGATAATACTTTCCTTGTGTCTTTACCAATTTGGAGGAGAAATTCAGTAAGACCTCTGGAACCCCACCCAATAAACTCTTTTTTCTTATCCTTTGCCTTTTCTTTAATTGTTTTCAGCTCCCTTACACGACGCTTCCGCTTCTTCCTGGGCTCACCAAAAGCTGTGTCATTAAAACCATCATCATCAGAAACAACAAAATTATCTTCAGATTCTTCAGAACCATCATCTCCTTCATCCATTTCATTCGACTCCCCATCACTTTTGTGGTTTTTGCCACTCTTCAATAAGTTATAGGCAGAATGTACTTGCTGAGAGTTCCACCCTTCTTGTTCCTTAATAATCTTGTAATAGTCTGAAAAGTAGAATTCATATGTATCTCGGTCTTCAAAGTCTATCTTTTCCTGTAGATTAAAAGCAGAAAGGCACAATCAGATATAAAAGAATGATAAAATTTTCATAGTGAAGCATCACGGTTCCAGTGAAACATACATACCCAGAGACAAAGATAAACCTCAACAAGAAATATATTAATGTAAATTATAGTAGGGTTAGGCACAAATCAAAAACATGGCTGAAACTGAAAGTTATATCAATAATATGAAATGGTCATCCTTCAGATTTCAGAGTCAGTTTGGCCTCCACCAATCAATATTTTAATGTTAGTATTATGATAACTTGGTAACACAACTGTGTGATTCAGTTTTAAAAAATGACCGTTTTCACATTTTGAACCTCACAACTCACATCCAAAATATGAATGTAGAACATTTATTCCTTCTTACTTAGGCAGAACTATCCTCCATTGTTTTTATCTCCAAAACAATCTTACCCCCTCAGAATCAACATCAGCATTTTCCTCTACAAGTTGTGCAAGTTTCAAGCAGTGACTACAAAATCCTTTATTCCCTTTGACAACTGAAAACTCAGCATCCCAGAAGCAGCGCCCACAAACAGCATTTGGACAGCAAAAGCACTGAAACTTTGAGGCTTTATGGCAACGGAAGCAATTATGCCAACCTGAAATTTTACCAGCAACGGATAATTATTTTGTGAAAACCTTTTGGAATTATTTGTTACAAGTGAACATACACAAACCAAAATACCACGTCCCCCAGAATACTTCAACTTTTCCACAAGGCTGCCAAGTGCTAAGGTGCAACTTGGGTGTGGAATTTTATCACATGGTCAAGAAAATAAAAACATATGGTTTATCTTGGTCTCTTGCGGTTGAGGACAAATCATGTGTTATTCAAAACAAGCTATTGTGGGGGTATCCACTGTACATAACAGGTAAATTACAACTGTTGGACATCAGATCCACAATGAATATGTACCGTGCTGAAAAGGAAAACAAAAACAAGAGATAAAATGTTTTACAATAATAGTTGAGAGATATAGATGCAGCTTACTACAACGTGAATATTTGCCAGTCTTCAAAAAGGAATCTTCTTTTCCCACACACTCAGTGTGGTATGCTTTAAGGCAGTCCCTGAAAGCAACATCAGTAACTTTGATCAGAAAGAAAGGCTCATCAATGACCTTGATGAGTTGTCCTTGGTCAAACATGTGCCATTGTTTGTGACAACTAAGCCCAAGCACAACAGACTTGTTGTAGAAAACTATGCAAACTAACCAGAGTTTTTCAATTCAGAAAAATAAAAAAGGTAAACACCTAATTTTTTTTAACACTGACCTCGTGATTTTTCCTTGTTTCTTTGTATTATATTTTAAAAAAGCTAAGCCCATACCACAAGAGATACCCAACTTGAAACTGTTTTATAATCATTTAGAAAAGCTTCGACAAGCAAAGTCAGAAATTACAGCATTGGCCTGAACATTTTCAAAGAGCATAAACTCAAAAACAAGAACATTATTCAGCAGTGATTATGACCAAATTATGTGGGGGGAAATGTCCAGAGTTCATATTCTTTTACTGGTTTCAATTGACTGACTAAGAAAACGGAAGACAAAATATATTATTTTAAGTATTTTATAAGCAATCACTTTACTTCCATATCAATTTATTAGTCCTGATTTACTAACAAAGAAAATGAAAGACAAAATCATGGTTGGCAAAGAAATAATGGACGATATTACGCAGTAAGAATATATAGTAAAGGTTCTGCACTTACCTGTATTCGCACAAGATTAATAGTCCTCCATCCTTACAAGTAAAGCACCAATCCTCAGCAATCTCTTCCTTATTTAGTTTCTTCTTCCTTCCCATGTTTTAAACTTAAAACCGTTCGCAATCAAATAGGCTCCACTGTTAGAATGAACGTAACTCTCTGTTCTCTACAAGAACTCTTCAACAATTGCCCAAGTAGAAAACCAAAATAAGAGATAATATTAAGAAAACACATTTGAAGAGAAAGATCAGGAAACAAAAAACAAAAATGGTGAACGAGAGAGTGCATTGCACTAAAAATCATGAATTACACTTTTTCCCAAAAACATAAAATTTATAAAATGCTCACGGTAGGATCAATGACCAGGAGCCACTACAACTCGCTCATCATCGTACCAGAAACAAGCAGGTACAGGTAACTAGCTTATTAGCGCCACGGCGAACTGGTCACCGGTGGCATACCAGGCAGTGCAATTCCCACTAGTCGAACGAAAGAAATAACTCATTGCAAATAGGAGCATCAATAGATACACACTTGCTCTTCAAATGGGGGAAAAACAAGAAGTCAGAGAGAGAAACTTACAGTCTACAAAGAGGGACCTTGATCCAGAAAGCTTTGGCATTTCAAGTTTCACGAAGCTCACTGTTTCTCTGGCGATGACATTGAGGGATTGATCATTTGATCAAAATGCGAGAGCTGGAGGCCAGATGATCAAAGAAACGCACTTCTACCACTCACGCGAAACGAGGGGAGCAGTGGTGTTGTTGGCGTGGCGACGGACAGTGAGAGAAAAAGCTTCAATGGTGTTCCCGAGTCCCGAGGCAGCCGTTTTGTGTTGGGCACTCTCTAAATGAGAAATTGATACACATAAAATTCAATTTCAAACGGTATCCAAATGAAGCTTGAAAGAAATGTTTACCTCATCTCAAAATTTTATCTAATTAAAATATAATAATTTAATATATTTAATTTTAATTAATTAATATTTAATTTAAAATAATTTATATTTTATTTTTAAAAATAAATATTTTAATTTGATTAAAATAAATTTTTATTTTTAAAATTAAAATATTTATTTATTTTTAAATAATATAAATTATAAATTTTTTAGATGAGTTTAGCTGAATAGATATATTTTAATTAGATAAAATTTTTATAGTATGGTACCCTTATAATATATAAGTATTTCTCCTAAATAGAGATCCTATAGTAGATTTAATTAACGAGAAATTTTTATATACTACATATGGATATATTATCTAAATTCTATATAATTAAAATACAATAGTTCAGCTATTCGTCTAAAAAGTTTTATAGTTTATTTTATTTTTAATAAAAATAAATAGTTTAATTTAAAAAAATAAAAATTCATCTGAACTAAATTAAAAAATTTATTTTTTAAAAAAATAAAATAAAATATAAATTATTTCGTATGAGTTATCGGTCAATTATGATTAAAATATATTAAGTCGTGTATTTTTTTTGGTATATAATTTATGAGATTAGCAATTTTAAATTTGTTGTATGATCAATTATCATAATATTTAGAAATGCTAAATTTTGCTTAAATTGATTTATCCAATATAGTCATGAGATAATTGCTAATTCTATGATTTTCTTTAAACATCCTTTTAAATTTAGTATAGGAATTATTAATTAACGAAATAGCTAATGGGTTCAATGCTCCTAATCGTTCTTTGACTCGTGATATGGCATAATCAGTAATGACATGGCTTTTTATTTAAAAAATCAAAAGGTATGTCCTTTTGTTTGTTTTTGTTAATTTAAATAAATTAATTCTAATTAATTTTTAAAATACTTTTGAAGAGTTAGTTCCCAGAATCACATTCAAGATTCAACGTTATGATTCAGAAGATTGATGTAGATAAGATTGTGAAATTCTTGTGGTTAAAGATTATTAAATAATATTGAAATAAAAATAATACCCAATATTACTCTGACTTTAAAGTTCTTAGCTTATGTTTTTTATTGCTCATTAAAATAAATTAATTATAATTCCTATCATAATTTTATAAAGAATTAATAAAAATTTTAATTTTTTAAATTTATTATTATTTTAATTTTATTCTCTCAAATTTTAAACTATATAATTTAATCTTTTAAAAAAATTTCTTCTAAGATATTAATTATTATAATTTAATAAAAATTTAGATTATTTTATAAAGACTAAAATAGAATGTATTGGTGGAAAATAATTAATATAATCCTATTTATAAATAATAATTATAATAAAATTGAATTGATTAGGACCCGTGAGTTTAGTGTGAACATATCTATCTCCATAAAATAAAAATTGACCATAATCAATTCTCTATTTGAGAACCTTGTTACTCTTTTTTCCTATTCTCCTCCTAATATCACTCTATAATAAATCAGTTTCCTTATTAACATCATTTTGCCTATTATTAAAAAAGAGTATAAATCTCTTGACAAAACCACCAATAGTCTCCTTGGGGCCTTACAGTTTTTAAGGGGAAAACCATGGTAAAATCTTAAGAGATGAATGTAACTATTAAAATGTGGTAAAACATGCGAACAATTTTAAACATATTATTATTTTTTTATATTAAAATTTATTAATATATATATATTTTAATAATTATATTTTTTTTATTAAGATATCATAGCGATTCTTATCATGATTATCTCTTTTTTTAACTTTTTATTCATTGTTAGACTATTTAAAAATTTATATCTTTATTTAAATTATATATTAATTAATATAAAATTTATAAAAAGTTATATAGTTAGAATGTGACTAATATTTTAAAATATTTTTTATAAAAATTTTAAAATAATTATTGATATAATTTTATTTTTAAAATTAAAATAATATAATCTTATGTAAATATGTTAGGTAAAGTTTATTTTTTCAGTTAACGGATGATTGAGTTTCAGCCTAACCCCAAAAAACTGATTTGGAAATAAGTAGATGAGTTGGCTATTTTATGAAGTGAAAAAAAAAATCCAGAAATTAGGGTTTCTTCATTAGATGACGCCGCCGACATGATCTTCTTCAGATGAATTAAGCAGCCCTAGGAATGTTTCAAATAACCCATCTTGTTCCCCGAGGCTCAGATTCATGGACCCCAAGAACATAGTGACAACAATGACACGACGAAAGGATCAAATTTCACCACCACAGCCACTCAAGTTGCATATGGAAAAGCCTCAAGCGATAATATTGGAAGAACAAGAAGCTCAGTTTCAGAAGCAGAAATCGTCATCAGTCCGAAAGTGTAAGAAAGCTGCAACTGAAAAGTTTAGTCCACGGCTCAATGAAAGCCCTATTGTTCGAAACAAGCTTAGATGAATCGTTTGTTCGACCATTATTATCATCCTCCAGTGACAGAAAGAGTACAAGAGGATGAATAGGAAACCCGCCATGGACAACCATTTGTTCAACTGTTCTCGTTCGGCCGGATGATTTCGGGGGCGTTCATCTGAAAAAGAAACCCTAATTTCTGGAATTTTTTTAACTTTATAAAATAGCCAACTCAACTGCGCGTGTCATATGCCAATCTAGTTTTTTGGGTGAAACCAGAGTCATTATTTAACTGGCAAAAATAAACTTTTTATAATATTAAGATGAAATTATATAATTTTAAATACTTTAAAAATAAAATTACACTACCAATTACTTTAACATATTAGACGTACAAAAATATTTTATATAACTGGACGGGCCTTAACCCAAAGTCAAATTAATTTCCCACAAGCTACTCATAAGAAATATTTGAACGATAGTTTTAATAATAAATTAAATATTATTTATGAGGTTAAAATATATATTTAATTATTTATATTTATCTTAAATTTTATTTTAATTCTTTAAATTTTTTTAAAAAAATAATTTTAACATTAATATTATTTAACTTAAAATATTAATTCATGAAACTTAAAATTAGACATTACAATTAAAACTAATAAAATATATATATTTTTTAATCTTTTTAAATTATATTATTTTTTATATTAAAAAATTAAAATTTAGATATATGTTTTGTTTGAATTTAATTGTTAGGTTATTATTTTAAATTTATTAAGTCGGTAGTTTAGTTTAATAATATTAATTTAAAAGATTAAAAATATATTTTTTAAATATAAATGATTAAAATAAAATTTAATTTAAACATAAATGATTAAATGCATATTTAAAATAAACTTAAGACTCAAAATGAAATTTTTTTTGCCAAACATATTTCAAAACAATTTTAAATTTAACATTTTTTTTTACACAATCCATTTAAAGAAACGTACTCACATACATAACACATGCGAAAGCTAAATTTGAGTATGAGATCTCATCTAAGTGTAACGTGCTGTTTATTCAGACAATTAGCCATGGACTAAATTTAACAACTTTTTTTTAGTAAAAAATAAGTGGTATCTACTAGTTTAAAAAATAATTACCTAAGGCTTATAAATTATCTAATTAGGTTTTGCAATTCTCAATTTAACAAATTTTAATATGAAAAATATTATCAATGGCTAGTAACAAATTTAAATTTAAATTTTTTTATAAAAATTATGTATATCTAGTATTTGATATTATCTTAAATATTATTATATATAATAAAAGGATATTTATATCTATAAAAAAATAAAAATGTGTTTTTTCTTCGGACAATAACGTTCTTACAGACCAATAATCTTTTATAAAAAAATGCTGGCACATCATTTTCTCCAATATCAAAATACGGATAGAGACGAACGTTTTATCACCTGTTTGCTCACGGGAAATAATAAAAAAAAAGGGGAAAAAAGAAGAAATAATCGAATCATTGATCTTATCCAATAATATCCATCACGCTGAAGCTTTCCTTATAAACCATCCATGTCTGCTTAATCCTCAGACGCACAAGTCTCTATCTGTCTATTCCATTGAAAGCTCCCGGCTTTATAACACTGAAAAGGCCAAGACTTTTTTGTGTGATAGGTTCGAATTTTATATATATGTATATGTCTGTATGTATGTATACACTGAATCAAACCATAGAAACCATAAAGGGTATTCGTAGAAGAACTCAGAAATGGAGCTGCTGAAGAATCGCATGGTTGAAGCTCATAATGATGATGATGATCTTGTTCAT
Source organism: Leucaena leucocephala (assembly GCA_037074615.1). Taxonomy (NCBI): domain Eukaryota; kingdom Viridiplantae; phylum Streptophyta; class Magnoliopsida; order Fabales; family Fabaceae; genus Leucaena; species Leucaena leucocephala. The sequence goes on from CM073541.1 coordinate 15,404,018, forward strand.
TCTTCATCTTCTGGGATTTCAACTGGGTCATCATCAATGGAATCGGATTCCTTGGAAGAAGAAACATCCAGCAATTTTGTTCCATCTTCATCAGCTCTGAGCGACATGTCGTCTCTGTTGCAGCAACTTCCGATTAAGTAAGCGAGCTTGATTATTCTTGGTTCTTGGTTCTGAGTTTCTGGGGTTGTGCTTAGGGTTATAAAGATTGAATCTTTGTGTTGCAGAATGGGGCTGTCGAGGCATTACGAGGGGAAATCAAGATCATTTACTTCATTGGCGAGTGTGAGGGGGTTGCAGGATCTGGGGAAGGAAGAAAATGCAGAGGAGAAGAAGAAGAAGAAGTGTTGCAGAAGAAGCTATGGAGGACTGTGGCGAACGAATGCATTTTCAAGAAATATTGGGAAGAAGGAATGGAATTCAAGAAGGAGGCCACCAATAACTCCTCCTCCTCATAGATCTACCACCATTTCTAATCAAACTGCGTTGTTTGCTTGAAATATCCCTGTTTTAAACACAGCTTCCAGTTTTCTTTTGCTCGGATTTTGCAGAGAAGTTTCTCTCTTCTTCTTGTGAGGTATATCATCTTGAGCAGCAATTATCACAATCAGCGGCTGAATTTTGTGTATGCTCATTGTTGATGCAATTTCTGGTCGTATGGTTATTAACAATGTTACAACTTGATGACCGGAATAATAAAGGAATCGCTGAAGAAATAATGTGAGGAGGAAGAAGAGGATCTCTGAATATTATTACTAAAGATGTGTTTTTGTTTACAATGAGTCAGTTGAGTGACTGGAGTTCCCCTGACCTTAGCCTACCATACTTCTTTTATTGGCGCCTCTTGAGGCAATGGGGACATCGTCGACGGTCTCCGAGATTCTTGGCGCGGACCTTGGGGACTTTGGGGCCAACGGCCACCCCGTGATACTAGAGATCCCTTGGGGAGTCGCTCTCCTCTTCCTGCAGGTACGGCTGAGAGTCAACTAGGCCTGGGAGGAGAAGCCCAACGTGAGGCGGATAGTACTGGGCCTGGTAGTGGATTGGGCTGGCATTGCTAAGGGCCCAACACTCATTTTCTTTATTTTTAATAATTATCTTATGTTTGATATCCATTACTACTGGATAGAATCTGAGCATTATCTTGCTATTTGGAAATGCAATTTCTTTTTGGCTAAGCATATATATATATATATATATATATATATATATATTTTTATTAAAAATAATTTAAAATACTAAATATAAATATTTATTTTAATAGGAATTTAAACATTAATTTATTTAACTTTTTTCATAAATCTTAACCCTATTTGTCAGATATACAATTTTGCTAGTGCCATTATCATTAGTTATCATTTAAGGAATCTTTTTTTTTACCACAACAATAGTATTTATACTTGCTCTTTATTATAAAAATTAGTTAACTAATTTATTAAAATTTAAAAATTTAGTTGAATGAGTTATTTTAAAAAAAAATTATTAAATTTTCTAATACATTTATCATTTAACAATTTAATAATTTATATTTAATTATTGTTAAAGGACATCTCACGAGAATAATATTTAAATTTTAAAATATGAATCAGGATTCTTACTGTTGTTAACTAATATCAATTTACTAATTAAATTCTATAAGAGTAGAGGAGTAATTCAATTTGTGCTCATCATATCAGCAAATTAGAAGATTCAAATTGCTTCTATTTGTCTGTTTTAATTCTTAAATTACATAACTAAGGCAGAATTAATTAAGAAAAATCCTTTAAAAAAACTCTAGAAATTACTATATCTCAAATTGAAACTCTAACTTTTATAAATGCAAGAAAAGTGTGACGGCTCAATTTAATATTTTGAAGTTCATAGCTAAATGATTAAAATACTCTTTGTTTATTAAAAAAAACATCATCCAACCAAAAAAAAGTCATCCTCCTTAATGTCGTATCTCTTCTGCCGTCATTAGCTTTGTTTCTAGTTTTATCTTCCCCAATGAAGTTGAGTCATCAGAGGTTTGGGTTCCGTCACATATCTCTTCTATTGTCATTAGCTTCGTCATTATTGTCAAAAATTTAAAATATCATTAAATTAATTAATAAAATTATTAATTTATTATTATCATAAAGTTTAAAATGATTAAAATGAGATTATTGATTATGGTTTATAAATAAAAAAAATTAAAAATATTAAGTTAAATCGATTTATATATATTTTTAATTAAATTATATATTATAATATTTTAAAATGATAGTTGATTGATTCAAATCATGATTTGGCTACTTTTAAAATGAGCAATTCAATTTGGACTTTACTAATCTTCTGCTCGGCTATCTTACATCAAATGAGAATAAAAAGCATATATGAGAGCTCAATCTACCCGCCACGGAAATACGAAACAAACAAATACACAAAAGATCATACATAAACTCATAGTATTTATACTTGCTCTTTATTATAAAAATTAGTTAACTAATTTATTAAAATTTAAAAATTTAGTTGAATGAGTTATTTTAAAAAAAAATTATTAAATTTTCTAATACATTTATCATTTAACAATTTAATAATTTATATTTAAATTATTGTTAAAGAACATCTCACGAGAATAATATTTAAATTTTAAAATATGAATCAGGATTCTTACTGTTGTTAACTAATATCAATTTACTAATTAAATTCTATAAGAGTAGAGGAGTAATTCAATTTGTGCTCATCATATCAGCAAATTAGAAGATTCAAATTGCTTCTATTTGTCTGTTTTAATTCTTAAATTACATAACTAAGGCAGAATTAATTAAGAAAAATCCTTTAAAAAAACTCTAGAAATTACTATATCTCAAATTGAAACTCTAACTTTTATAAATGCAAGAAAAGTGTGACGGCTCAATTTAATATTTTGAAGTTCATAGCTAATTGAAACTCTAGAATCGATGCAATATCTCTATGTTAATAGTTAGAAATTAATACTTTTAAAATATAAAAATTATTGAAGTAAATTTTATCTTTTTTAACAGAGCTTTTTTTATACATATAGCTAGATTCGAATATAAGATAATATATTTAAATGATTCAATTATCTATCAATTGTGCTAGATTTTGTTAATCATAAGATATTAAAACACTATTGAAATAAAAGTTTAGAGCTGTAAGACCTAATCACGAGGCTAGAAAAGAGCACATAAATATTCACACGTCAATGCCTTGACCAGCAAATACAAGAGACAATTATGAGGTATAGTGCAGTTGGTATTTAGTTAGATTTTTTTAAATATTTAGTTATAGGTTTAATCTTATATAGAGAGAGTTTTATAACTAATACTAAAACTTTTTAAGAAAGTTTACAATACGAGAGAATTAATTACTGTTTTTGACAATAGACAACCTAAATTTACTTAAAATACAAGAGATTGGGGCTGGACTAATTTAGCTTGTGAGTTAAATAAATTAGCTCATTTAGCCTTTTTCCTCCTTTTATAGATACTTCTCATTTATCCTAATTTTTTTGCTGTCTCCACTGTAATTAATCTCTTACCCTCCTCAATTCTCATCCATTTGTGAAATGTGAATTGTGATGGTCACTTTTATAGGAAAAATCTTTGCCTTCCTCCTCCTCTATCTAGAAAATTTTTAATTACATGGGGAAGGCAAAATCATTTATATGTTATTGTTTTTTTTCCTTTTGGTGAGTACCTTCAAAAGAATATGTGCCTTTAATTTTATACTAAAAACATATGAAAATTCAAAATATACAAAAAAAAAAAGAATTTTTTTTGGTACAAAAAAAAATTGATTAACTAGCAAGACAAAGGTAGTCTATTGGGCTTTTGGCCCATCCTTAAAGGCTATGTTGTAAAACTTTTGACCTGTTAGTAAACATGCTAGCTTGATCAAACTTGGTGTTGACCCACCAACTAACGGAAGTTAGTTTGAGTAGTAAGCGATTCAGTATCATTTAAGTGAGGTTTTGAATTTGAGTCTTGGCGTATGTAGAAAATCTCCATTGGAAAACTCATCCACCATAGCTAGGTGCGTGACGCAGGTCGGATCCGGATGTAGTCAGGGTAAAGCTCCGGTGAATCGGGTGGGCATAAAAAAAAACTTGGTGTTAACCCATGCCCACACTTTTTGATAATATCATATATGGTCCGTAAGTTCAGCAAGTAAAAGGGTGAGACATATGATTATTTAAAGCGTGTTCGATTTCTGTGGAGTATAATTTTATTGTGTTCCAGTCATGACATTTGGGAAGGCATTATAGCTCTTGAGTGCTTAGATTTACGCCTGATAGTAATTAATAGCTTCCCCTACTCTACATTGGTATCGCCTAGGAAGAAAGGAGACTTCGTACTGCCTTTAGATCGTGGGTGAGTCTAACCTACTTCTAAAAATTTCAGTATAAAAAAATTATTTGATAATGTCGAATAAAATTATCTCCAATAGAATGATACATATGTTTAGTAAATAAAATATAAGCATCTCTCTTAACAAAGATTCAAATCTTGATTCGCTATCTTATAAGATATTAATTTTTTTTACTGGACCCAACCCCAATGTTATCTCACAATTCTTATACTTACACTACTGATTCTTATTATAAATTTATTTGTAAAAGAAAATTTTAGTCCTAAATGTAAATATAGTTAAATGTTATTAATTATTGTTTTCCAATGTTACCGTCATTTAATTCTCGTTGGAAAGAAAAAAAAAGAAATATAAGAATGATTTGTAAATATAAAAATAAAATAAGATTAAATTTTTTAATTTTTTTTATCAATTTAAGATATATTTAATGATTAACTATTATTCTTTAGTATATAATAATAAGTTAAAATAAACTTATAATCAATATAATATATTTAAATTAGTGGAGTGATTGGAAACTTCTTTAGCTCCCTTGTAGTGGACGGTGGAGATGACTATTTGGTGGTCAAAAGCCATGGTCGGTGGGTCTTAGTGGGGCTTGTTGGTAATATATAGTCAATCTAATTGGCTTGTTAGAAATATTATAATTCATGTGATTATTTATGGCCCTGTCATCACTCTATATAAATATGCATATACTCATACTTTATTTGAAGTATGATAATTAATCCCTTATAAATATAGTATATTTTTATATAAAATTTATACTTTATCATTTGATTAAAAATATCCTTTTCACATTTTTATAGCAAGTATTTCAATTTAAAAATTAAAATCAAACTATAAGTATATATCTTTTTAATAAACACATTTATCATTATATAAACAATCTAGTTCAAAATATTATTGAGCACTAAGGGTACATTTGGTACGCAGCATTGAAGACTTGTGACTGATATAAGGACAGAGAATGGGCTAAATAAGTTATTTAGTATGCAGCATTAGGAATGAGCTTGGGATTGGGCAATACCACATAGGTGGGATTGGGCAATCCCACCTCCCCCCATGGTATTACAATCTCAATCTTAGGATTGAAGTTTATTAAGATAAAAGTATCACTGTAAATATAATTTTTGGACAAAGTTACCCTTGCCTTATTTTGTTAATATAATCTTTTTATAATTTATGGCTTATTATAAAATAAATAAAATCATTCCCTTCAAATATTGTTTTATACCAAACGTAATTTTAAAAACTCATTCCCAGTCACAATCCCAATCACAATCCTAGTCCATCAAAATCTAGTGTTGCATACCAAACGTGGCCTAAATATAGACATTTTTCTTAGTCGAGTTACAAACTTTGATTCGTTATATTGTAAGAAGCTAACTCTTTCTGTTAGAGTCAATCCCTGTTAGTTATATGTCTTAAACAATTTTAAAAGAATCTTATAATTTTAATAAAATTAAAAAATTTAATAAAAAAAACTTAAAAAAATATCAATACAATAACGAACCATATACGAGTGGTGAACAATACAACCCCATTTCCTAAAATTTCTATTTTGATTGAAACTTCCAAAGCCAGGGACCATTGTTGCATTCTAACTGATATGGCTTCATCTGTTTTCCACAAACTATATTTTTTTTCTAAAAAGATATAGAAATTGTAAATAATAATTTTTATTTGTTTTTAATTTCATTAAGAGAATTTGAAGCTGGTTTACACATCAAACTTACCTTTACCATAATGTAATTAATCTAACCAAATGACACTGCTACCATGCAAGTATTTTTGAGAGATCAGACTTAAAAAAAATTATTACAAAATAATATGATTTAAATTATAGATATCAATATCAATAATCAATATATACAAAAACTACTGGAAATCAAATTGTTTATATATCTGTGAATAGTGCGATTTTCAATTTTTTGTAGAGCACGAAATAATCTAAATACCTAATTGACATTAATATCAATATAAAATATAAAAATGATGAGAAATTATAGATAATGTTGTAATTAAAGGGTGGGCCCTTATTTGCTTGGCAAAGAGGAATCATCAATGAATGGTCAAATTTGAAAGCAAACAGCTGGCATCTGCCTTTCAAAGTCAAGCCACCAACAAACAATGTTTTTAAAAAAAAAAAAAAAAAAAAGTAAACCAAAAAGTTAGTCAAGCCCAGCAAGCAATGCAACCCTACAACCACGACAAGAAGTTATTCCTATTCATAGCGCTCTAACAATTTTGAAATCTGCTAAGATAAGTAAATGAAAATATTTTAATATTAGTAACAAATTTAACATCTATTAAAAATAAAGATAAATTCTTTTATATTTTTTAAAAATTCAAGTTATAAACTTCTTATGTTGCAATACTTTAGTTTTTTTTTTTATTTGAATGCGTCTACAGCCTTATACACGTATTCCTAGAATCGAGAAATAATGTGTAAATTGACAATAATAAAATTAAAAGTTCCTTTCAAAATTTTAATAAGTTATTCTTTTTTCGTGACTAAATGATTGAGAATATTTTTGCCCTTTCCAAGCGAACTTCAGTTCCTTTAAGGGCTGAAAATAATTGGATTTTCACATATTTTGTCAGGTCCTTAAATATAATTTTATCTAAACATATTATTACTAACGAGAATTAAATATAATAAAAATAATTAGTCTTTTATGACATGATAGATTAATATTTAAATTTTTATTAAAAAAAATTTATATATTTAATATCTCATAATATTTTAAATAATATTTATCTCTCATAAAAGGATACATATATTTGAAAAAAATTAAAAATAAAAATATTCTATTTGAATAATTTATATTCAAGTTTTTTCTTTCATAATTATAGTTATTTTTAATATTTTAATGTATATTAAAATATGTGCTGACATATTTTTATTTTAAAATCAACATGTAAATAAATATATTTTTTATATTAATAATTTTACAATAATATTAAAAGCTTTAAATGATTCCGATTTATATCGTCAAAAATTATTAATTTTTCGGTACACAAAAATTATTAATTTAATATTAAATAAACAAGTAAATGTATGAGTTTGGTGCCATTTTTTAATTAATCAATTAATAATTAATTAAATTGTTGGCAAAAAAATCGATCAATTAATAACTGATATATACATATTTCATATCCGTCCCTATAACGTGGGTGCGTGGGAGTGTATATAAATATAAAATTTTAAAAAAAGATTTATAAAAAAAAAAGCTTATGGATAAGTTATGGAGAATAGTTTTTAGAGAAGAGTTTATGAAAAAAAATAGTTATAAATAAATAAGTGTTTATATAGTTATTTTTAGAATGACTTTTTATATTGGTAAATTATCAAAAAAGGTATAATTTGATTAAAAGTAAGAGAGAGAGGAGAGAGGTAGAGAAAATAGAAGAGAAATGAGAGAGTGTAAGAAAAAGTAAAGGAGAGGAGAGAAAATATAAGAAAAAATAAGAATAAGATAATAATTAGATAGATTATAAATATATTTAAAAAATTAATTTTAATAACTTATTTAAAAAGATGGTTTGACTCCTCATTCATCCAGGCCTAGAGAGAGAGAGAGATCGCATAAGCGCAAGCGGCACGCAAACACCGTCACAGGTCACCGTGAGAGAGAAGGTCTTTTGGCTTACTTTGGCTTCTTCGTTCGTGATCTTCGTCTTCGATCACAAATTTACAACTTTTACAGACTTCCGTACTATTTTGTCCAGGATTCATCTTCTGGCCGACTCATCTTCTGGAATTTTCTCTTCTATTTGGGGGTTGGCCTCTTAGATTTCTTCAATTCCTCCGATCCACCTGATTCCCTTCCATGGCGACGATCGGCCACAACAACATCAACGCCAAATTGGTGAGCGAATTTTTTTCTCCCTTTTCTGTTGAATTTCCAGTTTCGATGACGATTTTAGGTTTTAATACTGAATCTGTGGAGTTATCTAAAACCAGGTTCTCCTTGGGGACATGGGTGCCGGAAAATCCAGCATCGTCTTGCGTTTTGTTAAGGGTCAATTTCTAGAATTCCAGGTTATATTTACCTCCCTTTTGATTTCTTAGTTAATTTGGGTACTGCTTGCAACTAACTTGGAAGGATTTCCTTATTTGTTTGCTGAAAAATTTCCCACGATTTGTTACATATGATAGTGTTGTGATTGACTTTTCCGTGACGAGATATGGTCACATTTTGTACTTAGCTGATTTATGCCGTGTTGACCCCAAGAAAAAAAAGCATTTTGGAGAAATAGACTTTCCAATTACATTTACCGAATGGAATCAGGATTCTGCTAATTTTTTGATGAAACGAATTTAAAAGCTATAATAGGTTCGATGAGAGAAGTTTCAGCTGGTTATAAAATTTACAACCTAGTTTGCTAGCTGTTTTCCTTTTGAACGGGAAAGGAAGATAGTGAGCGTTGATTGTGTAGCTGTTTTGGCCCTCAAATTGATATTTTGTTACCACAGTCAAAAAGAAGGGGGCAGCGGGACGGCAAATTTATCCTCTCATTAGCAAAATATGCATGCTAATAGAGTTGGCCTTTTCGGCTCTCAGGCCTGATATGTTGTGCCAAAGCTTGATGCAAATGAAATCATACCTGAAGATTCTTTTGCTGAATTTATTTGATCGATTGAACTGACAGGAATCTACAATAGGGGCTGCATTTTTTTCACAAACGTTGGCAGTAAATGATGCAACCGTGAAATTTGAGATTTGGGATACTGCTGGACAGGAGAGGTACCATAGTTTGGCTCCCATGTACTACAGAGGTGCTGCTGCTGCTATCATCGTCTATGACATTACGAATGAAGTATGATATCTTCCCCTTTTGATGTTTAGTATTATGTATTGCAAGGGTAATATTGTTATTCATCAATTAATTGTGTTCTTGTTTGTGCTTCAGTGCTAAAATCCCTTTCTTGTTTATATGATTTCATATTGGAAACTTTAAACGATGAGACAAGTATAGGGATTTAAAAAGTTTGTTGCAGCTTAGTTGCACTGCTTAATAAGTAGTAAAGTCACAATTATAATTTCATTCTTTTCTTTTCTTTGCTTTTTGAGTGATGTAGATGACTGAGTACTTCAATTTTTCCTTTTTTTCTATTCTTATATCCATGAGGTGGATTTCTTGACTTTAGTTGAATTCTGTCCAATCATTTACCTTGTGTTTTTGTCCCTTGAGTCTTGAAAAATACTACATTCTAGGCAAAGTTGCTAAATTGTGCAATGCTTGCCTAGGACATACTATGAGTTGCATTAGCAAACGTCAGGCCCTCTAATTGATGAATATAGATAGGTGGGGAAGCCCAATCCTTGAACTTGGATTTGATGGGCAAAACCTTCTAGAAAAAAATTGGCTAAAGTATATATTTGCAGAATTTGAGTTTGTTAGATGGAAACTTGAAAACCATTTTGTTTGCAAATTGTTGAAAACAAAGTGATATGAATCGATATGATATTTGCACAAAAGTTGAGGAGACTCAATCTTCTGGCAGTGCTATGCTTATGTGTTTGGGTAGGTCCAAGACTGAATTTTGACATTTTTATGCTGTGCTCACTAAGGCTAGTTCTACCTCTCAATTGCAGGATTCATTTGCACGAGCTAAGAAGTGGGTCCTAGAACTTCTAAAGCAAGGTATTTTCTGATTGCTGTTGAAGTTTCCTTTCTTTATGTGCTGGATCTAATATATTACCATAATATTTAGTGGACATATAAAGTTTTTAGATTGCAAAATGAAAATCAGAATATTGATATTTAATATTCCACGTACTAGTATCTAAATTCTTACTGTCTGTATTTATGGATAGTGCAATCTTGTTTACGATCCGCATCTTTTAATATCTTTTTCTCAAGAATTGATTGTTTTGTTTCATAATAACTTGACTGTTATCTTAGCTTTATTTGTTAACATAAAACATCGAACACTTCATTTGAGAATAGAAGAGCGTGAATGTTCATATAAACAAATATCTGTAGGTCTTTACACAAACATAATTTTTCTTCCAGAGGGAAAGTGTGGGATTCTCTCAGAGTTAGATTGCCAGATTCCCAAATCATACACTTATTTTGGTGTGTTTTACAGGGAATCCTAACATGGTTGTGGCACTTGCTGGTAACAAAGCTGACTTGGAAGATAAGAGGAAAGTGACAGCTGATGTAAGTATTGCTACATATTCTAATTTTCTTATTATGGCATGTATACTTTTAGTAACTAAAGTTCTTGAACTGACTTGCTAATTTCGTTTCAACTTTGGTAAAACAATATTTGTTTACTCTTAAGAGTTAAATTTGAAATTGGTTCAATGACAAAGTGGAATTTTACACCATATTGTTGTTATTATTTTTTTGTGTACCTGATTATAACAACTGATGGTGTCACTTTGATTTTTTGTGCATTTGAGTTGTCGAATAATGAAATTTTATGGACTTTTTTTTGGGTGATGGCTGTAAACTGTTCTGAGCTACAAAGCACGTATGCTTGCATAGACACAAAACAACAACAACAACAAGCCTTATCCCATTAATTTGAAGTGTCTATATGTCATTTAAACTGTTGCGTTGTGTCTGATGTGAGTGCTTGACATGTTTCAGACAGACATAACTCTTGATTCAAGTGTTGTGCATCATTGGTCTTAGGCTTCTCTTTATGTCAGCTCTGAATATCCATTAAGACCACCACTTGAAGTATGAGGAACTGTAACATCCCAATTTTCAGGCCTAGAGACACGGAAATAGCCTGAGAATGAGAGACTACCAGACCCCTTTTTAGCAGAAGTCCCAGAGGAACGTAAAGAGTTTCAGGGACTGAGCTACGAGTAAGTAAAGGTACAGGGACTTACGTGTAAACAGTGGAAGTCCCAAGGGGTAGAATGGCCATTTGGGATGATGTAAAGGTCAAAGGTTGAAGAGTTACGAGCTGACCGTTATGGTCGCGACTAAAGTAAAGTATGGTCGCGACTAGTGGCTGCAGAAAGAGCCACGCGCGACAAGAAAGCATTGTGGTCGCGATGTTGAAGACTTTGGTCGCGACGAGAGTGTATTATGGCCGCGACTAATAGTGGCAGAAAGCCTTAGACGCGACTAAAATGTGTTGTGGTCGCGACGAGAAGATGTTGTGGTCGCGACTAATGTACACAGAAGTGTAAGGTCGCGACAAGATGATGTTGAGGTCGCGACTAGTGACTAAAGTGGTGCCAAGCGTACGGCCATGAGTGGAGAAGGTCCAAATGAGATAGTTACCCGGTTAGAGATAGACCGGAGACAGGAGGCCAGATACAGGAAAGGTTATCTGGAAACCATGAGGTGGACTAATAAGGTATCCTCATGGGACCCACAAGATGCCACATGGCATTAAAGTAATGGTTCAGTAGAGTACAGTTACTCGGTTGGCACAAAAACCGAGGAAGTGATCAGATAAGTCTGGGGCTTATCTGGATAGCATTGGGAAGCGTGCAAGGTCTCTTCCAGTCGCCACATGGCATTAGTCTGGAGAAAGCAGATAAAGCTGGGGGCACGCATTACGAGGCAGGAGACTGGACCGGTGAGTCAGCATGCTGAGTCAGCTGCTGAGGTGTCCAAGATTTTCAGCATGTGATAAATGTGGCGCTGAGGTGTCCCGATGAGGTCATGCATGATGCAGTAAATGAGGAATTAAAGAAAATAGGAAAAACCAGGACCGCAGGATCAAAGTTCATGGTAATTACGGAATTGCCATTGAAGGCAATTATAAATACCCCCCATGGCTCATTTGCATTCACGCATGGAGAGGAGAATGAGAGAGAAAGAAGAGAGAGAAAGGGAAGGAAAGGAAGAGAGAAAGGAGAAAGGAAGAAAGGAAGTTCTGGCGGAGCTGGAAGCAGAATAGAGATAGTAAGGTTCTGCTAAGCTAGCCAGGTAGTAACTAATCCTAGCTTTTATGTAATGGCTTTGTGATTTGATGTGCTATTGTTTGGTTGGATTGTTGTCTTATATGTTATGTCTGAAGCTCTGCTGTAATGCTATGATCATATGTTATTAAGCATGGAAGCACGCAGCATACTTATCTGTACACAATCACAAGCAAGCACTGTCACTCTGCATTACATATATTGTTATGATTGTTGCTACTGAGATTCCCCCGAATCTCATTCCCATCCATAACCCATTACAGGGAGGTTATGCTGAAGTGGATTTTGAGAATCCTGGGAGACGCGGTTATGCTGCCGAAGTTAAGACTGAACGTCATAGTATATGATAAGTACTGTGTACGTAGTGCTGTCTAAGGAGGCTAGAAGTGAGTGGACCTAGCCGGTTCATCTAGTATTTCCTGGGTACTACGTAGAATGGTAGTCCTCATGAGGGAATTACCGAATCAGTACAGTTCAGTTCTTTGTACAGCTGAAGCGTAGCGGTTATGCTGCCGGAGTTTAGGCAGAAAGAGATGTAATAGGAATATGAGAATTATGTATATGTCTTGTTGTATATGCCATATTGTATGACATTTTATGATTCAATGATAATATGGTTTGGCATATTCAAATTATGAATGATGAAGTTAAGCCATTTTAAGCTAATATTGCTTCCGCTAGTGTACTCTGAGGGCTGTAAGGGAGGATGTTTCAGGAACCATTTGCTGGAAATCTGGATTGTCTGATGTGCGGTCCTGACCCTCCATCTTTTTCTTTCCTCTTTTGTTTTAATCCTGGCCATCCTTTTTTTTTTCCTTTTAATTTTGAAAGAAACATAAAATAAAGGGTTAAATACAATATTTGGTCCTTATAGTTTGCCCTCATTTTGGTTTTAGTTCCTGTAGTTTCAAATTGGTTTCCCCATGAATAAAAGTTGGCGAAGCATTTTGAATGATTTTTCATGAATAATGGGATCCCTTTCCTGCATTGCAGCTTAGTTTCTAGGTCCCCTGCAAGAAAATCCTTTGATGCCCCTTTTGCAAGTGCAATTTTGATAATCTGTTTGTCATTAAAGGCTTATACATTGTGAAACTGATTTGAACCTGTTGGGTAGTTGTGTCTTCTTCATAAATTTGTACTGGCAAAGGCGCTTTAATTTGGAATATTTTGTACTGATATGTGTGGTTTGTTCATCCATGATTGGTAAATTGCTTTTTTTTTTGGGGCCTATGATAAATTTCGTAGGTTTTTGTACAGTATATTTTAAAATCTTGTATGCTAAGTGTATTTCTTCGAAGTACCGACTCACAAGCTTTATCTCATTGGCATTGCAGGAGGCACGAATATATGCTGAAGAAAATAATCTCTTTTTCATGGAAACATCTGCCAAAAATGCAACGAACGTAAACGACATGTTCTATGAAATAGGTGTGCCCTATTTTCTTTGTTGAATCCTCTTTGGGCTGCTTGATGTGGATGATGAGCTATCATATTTTAATATTTTCTTACCCTCTATTTTTTTAATTGAATTGCTTTAGTATAATTCCAATGTAGACAGAACCCATACTTCTCCTGCAGGGCAAGATTTTGCAATTATATTTGCAAGTGATTGGAATTTAAATTAACATTTTATGCGATTGGTTTTGGACTGGGAAGTAATAATCAGAACCCAATCACATAACCGAACATTTAGCCATGAATCTCGTGATCATAGCTAAATGTCTTCTTTCGAAGTTCATCTTCTTAAGCATGTGAATATTTCTGATGCAAGTTGTTTATTTTATGTGCTGTAGTGATGAACTTTGTTGCCTGACTTACAATTTGGTAATGTAAACAGCGAAGAGATTACCGAGGGCTCAGCCTGCTGCGAACCCGGCAGGGATGGTTCTTGTGGACAGACCTGCAGAAGGATCCAGAACTGCTGCATCTTGTTGTTCATAAGCATTGGTGTTGTAATTCTTCTTCCTTTATAACTTAGCATGATCTGTGTTCTCTTCTGTGCTTTGTCTTTGGCACTTGAGTGGCACACTGTTATTGGTAGCTCCAAGCGCCTTGGAATTAATGCTTTCAGTGGGTTGATTTGATGAAGACGTGGGGTGAAATGTGCATGCAACTTTCAGCTCTCTGGCATAAATATGTGTGAATAACTTTATTATTTTTTAGTGGCTGCAAAATATTTGAATGATAAATTAAAAGTTTTAATCATATTATTATTGACTGGCCATTTGATGATTCAATAATTTCTCTGTTGATTTTACGGTTTTTTTATGCAATGATTTTACGGTTATGAACAAACTGATTTTCGTTGTCATTAATACTTATCAGTGGGTTGATTCCAGTTTTAGAATCTTTGGAATTACTACTTCTATATAATAATTACTGGGTCTTAATTTTAGATGCAGGGCTTGTTTGCTTCAATTCCTTAGGCTCGTTTTGGTATGTTGGAATTGATTTTGATAGAAATGGAGATGGATGTGAAAATGGACTTGGAGATGGTGTTTAAAAATATGTTTGGTATGTTCGTGGAATTTAGCATAATTTTTATTTAAGAAGACCATAATACTCTTCTAAGTTGAAAAAGTAGAAGCTTTTCCATGAACAACAAGCAACACCAATCGAAGTCCGAACAACGAACATCATCATCAGAACCACTGTAATCTCAGAAATAAATATACAAATTTTGTCTAATTTAAAAACCAACAAATAAGGAATAATGAACCTAGATCCCAAACCCAAAAAACGTGAAGCAAAAGGAAAAGGAAAGAGTTCGCTAAGGAAAATGTGTTGTTGCTAGTGATAAGTTTGAAGGAGGTCAATGAATAAATCGAAGAATGCCATCATCGCTGAGGAGGTTGTAGATGAGCCGCCGTTTATCGGGGCTTCGATTATTAGTTCCCTTATCATCAGGCACCAACTTCTTTAATCTTCCGGCATTAGACAAGCTTTAGCTCCTATACATGATCTTATAACTTTTTGGAGACGTGTTTTTGGTAGAGAGTTGCTTGAGCTTGGTCAGTGAATGATGACCAAGAGGCAGCAGATAAGTTGTGCTCCTAAAGTTTCTAAATTCGTGAATTGCAACCTTGGTTGCAGTTTTCCTTGATGGTTCACGATGGGAGATATATCTAGAAGAAGGTGGTTTGTTGCCGGCGATGGAGTCATGCGAAGTCAATGGTGTTGTCGTTGAAATCGCTTTAGTCCACAGGAAGCTCACTGGAGGTTGGGTGAGAAGCTACCAAGGTTGAAGAAAAATGACGAGAAGCTTGGTGGTGATGGGTGAGATACCGTGAAGCTTGAAGGTTGGCACAACGGCTGGCTCTATGGTGAGACATCATGAATCTTCAAGGGTAGAGGGAGAGGGTAAGAGGTGGGAATGTAATTAGGTTCCACGGGGAGTAGGATAGAAGCCAATTCCAACTATTTTGGTGGAATTGGAATTGGAAATGGAAAAATTTAAAATTCCATGCCACTAAACAAACATTTTTCTCAATTTCAATTCCATACCTCCCAATTCCAACATACCAAACAGCCCTAAGGCTCAAAGCATGCAACCCACGGAATAGAAAGAAATAAAATGATTATTACCTAGGACATGGGAAATATCTAATTAAATAAAAATAACAATGAGAAGTCCGAAATACCCCTTGAAAAAAATTTCCACATCTCTTGTTGGAGGCGATCGTACTTAAGGTATTATCAGATATTAAAAATGAGTACATATCTTAACGAAAATTTAAATAGTAATTTGTTACGTTGTTAAAAACTAATCAATTTCAGTAGATCCAATTTTCCCATGATTTTTTCATTTTCTCTTCTTTCATCATGGAGCCAACAATATAGCTGAGCCCAAATGAAAAAATCCAAGGGAAAATCATGCCTAGTTTACATGGGAGAGGGTTGAAATATCAGAGATAAACACAAATCCAGAGTTGGCATGCAATAAGAGAATTTGTTGATTGATGATAAATGCTTATATTTTAGAAAAAAAAAATATTTAAGTCTCATGCAAAGAATATAATTACAGAAAAATCTGAGGAAATTATTAAACGACTATAAAGTCTTATAAGATTTGAGATTAATTTTTTAAATTATGAAATGACATAACTGCTCCTAAAAAAAATAATCCCATGTCTCATGACTTATTTATAATTAGATTTTGTGATTTAAATATAATTTTTCCTATATTTTATGGGTTAAATATGACTTTTAGAGACATGAAGGTATGGAGATTGTTGACAACTAAATTTTTTATAATTATGGTAGTAATGGGAATCAAAAGATGAATGAATTACCAACGGTAGTTTATCCGAGTGATAAGCGGCTCGGTATCGCTTAAGCGAGGTCTCGAGTTCGAGCCTTGGCGTACGCAGAAAATTCCCGTTGGGAGACTTACCCACCATAGCCAGGTACGCGACGCGGGTCGGATCCGGATGTAGTCGGGGCAAAGCGCTGGTGAACCGGGTGGGTAACAAAAAAAAAAAGATGAATGAATGGTTGGTGTTGCAACTTGCCAACGTCATCAATTAATGGAGCCATATTTATGAAGTTTCAATAGTATATAAATTACTAAACCCTCTTATTCTAATTATAAGAGCTAGTTGATTAATTTTATTATATTGATGAATATATAATATGAATTCATCTTGAAGAGTTGTATTTGATTATAAATAACTGATTTATTTAGTTTTCTTAATCTATAAAAAAAAGTCAACTAACTCTTACTCTTTCTGGTCCTAATTATAAGATCTAGTTGACTTTTTTTGATAGATCTATGAAGTTAAATAAATCAATTAATTATAATCAAGTCTAATATCTCAAGATAAATTCATATTATATATTATTTAATCTATCAAAATAAATTAACTTTTATATTAGTTATAATTAATTGATTTAATTTAAGAATTATATATTGACTCAAATTAATTTAAGAATTATATATTGACTCTGAGTCAATTAGCTCAATATATAATTCTTAAATTTCGGCTCATTGACCATGTAAGCAAGATAGGTATGTTCTTGAATATGAATTTGAATTTATTTTCAATTTCTTATCTTGCATTAATTTCCGAGATAATTTAAATGTAAACAATGTAAAACCCACCACTAAAGTAGATTTCATATATTGAAAGATGGGATCCATCATTTACACGGATTTGTCATTCATTTTGTGTTTATTTTTTAAATTTTAAATGCAATAAGGAAATTAAACTCCATTAACCAATTAAACTAATTAACTATAAATTAAACTAATTAACTATCTGAACTAACTATGTGACCACACATGAATAATTGTTCACATATTAACGTTTCTTTAGGTGGGGGACCTCAAATTGATGTTTAATTAACTATCTGATGAACTAACTATGTCACCACACCTTAATTCCTATTGATTAATTGATTTATCCAATAATAAGATATTTCTTAGAAGATATTTTATTTCCCATTTTATTTAGCCGATGATCTTATAGCTTAGTAACATGCGAGAACTTCCTCATAAATGAGAGGCTATATGATCGATTCTACTGTTGATCTCAAGTCATTAGTATTTATCCTCTAATTTTTAAAAAAAAGAAAAGAAAAAGAACAAGAAAGAAAGAAAGAAAAATTGGGTATTCAATATATTTAGTATAGTTTGGACTCATTAATGTAAGAATTGTTTTTATTTCCAATAACATTATTGATGTTAATTGAGTTAACTAAATGCGATTCCCATGTATTCTATGAAATCTGAATAATAAACCTTTTTTTTTGTAAAGAATAATAAAATTGAGCTTCCAAGAAACTATGCAAATAACTGGATAGAAAAAAATAAAATTGATGATAATTAATAGAATAAAGATATCTAGTCACAATGCCCAATCCTCACAAAGGGTAAGTAATAGTTTATCGAAAGAAGTTACGTGTTGATTGTTTATAAATAATATTATGACTTATATGATATTTTTATATATAAATATGGAATTGAAAAGTGTTATGAATATCAATCTATGTAGGGATGTTAACATCTCACAATATTTGCCTTCTTCTTTTATTACATCTCCCACACCATTATTATAAGAAATCTTTTAGTTAGGTTGTTGGTCGTCATCTATGCCAATAATTAGAGAACATCTGTTTTAGTTAAATCTCATTTATATAGTAAAATAATAGGGTGAAGGTGTATCTAGCATCCTAAATATTTTTTAAACAGTATTCAATATTTTAAATTAATTTATGATTTATCTAATATCTTAAAATATTTTTTTAATAGCACTTAGTATCCTAACTTCAGGAAGCTCATTGTTGATAAAAAAAATATTTTAAGGGCAAAATAACACTAAAAATACTTATATTTCAATGTACTGGATGAA
Organism: Leucaena leucocephala; assembly: GCA_037074615.1. NCBI lineage: Eukaryota > Viridiplantae > Streptophyta > Magnoliopsida > Fabales > Fabaceae > Leucaena > Leucaena leucocephala. The sequence continues at coordinate 15,422,625 of CM073541.1, forward strand.
CCACAAATTAGTTTAAGATACTAAATGATAAACACTTCAGATGTTGGAAACACTAATCTGTATTGTATTATACTTTAGAGAGAGAGAGAGAGAGCTCTTCTAGAGTTACACCGTATTCATGTTAAACTGACTCCCTCAACTTATATTCCATGACATCTTACATACTGGTATGGTTTCATAGATTTAATTAGTCACGTCTTGTGGGAAACTAATACTACTTGATTAACTTTACACTGGAATTTCTTGAACGAATCCAATTAATTAATCAGCATTATTTCCACATGGTTTTCCAGGAAAGTGTCATGATGCTGCATGCAAATTCACAACAAAGAAAAAATCCCTTTTGATTTCTATTAATTTCCACAACCATATCCAATGTTATTATTCTTGTTCATCATCCTCGGTTACTTAGAATAATGACAAATTCAAGAAATTCTTTATTTTGGTCTAGTCTTGTTGAGTATTTCTATCATCATCATTAATAATTAATACAAATAATTAGTGGCCAGCAAAAAGCCAAGAACATACCTTTTAATTTCTCCATTTTTTGTCCTGCTTTATGCAAACATAGTGGTTACGGTTTTTCCTGGTTATTATGGTCTCTCCAAAGAGTAAAGAGGAAGATCCTAATTTTTGAGATGTTGATAATTTTATTTAAAGTCAGCTTATTATTAATAAGCTCCTCTAATTTTTTTTATATATATTTGTGTAGATACTCCTCTAAATTTAATGCCACTGTCTTCCTAACACTCATGAGAGAGTTTTTTTTATTAAGTATAAATATTCTTCTATTGAAATCAGTCATATTCGAAATACTATCAAATACTAAATATGGTATCTAGTAAATACCAACTACTCGGGTGTTAAAATCAAATTTTTAATGCCAACTTCGATTCGAACTTTGGCACTTGCGTCCTTCTTTCTTACAAAAAAGAAAAGAAAAATATGGATGCAATTGAAGGGATGACAAATTTGAAAAATAAGATTGCAGATATTTACTTTCATTTCATTTAAAGAAGAAGAAGTTTACATCGTACACTGACCATGTCTGCATGTCTCAGTCTAAGTCTGCTTCTATCCTTCTTAATTAGAATTTAGGACTAATTTATAGCATGTTGTATTCCTTTCTCTTTCATAATATATAAAAAACAAAACAAAGTTAGGTAATTAAATTTACATAATAATGCCTCAACAATATGTTTAGTCCATGAACTATTTGCAGATTCATGAATGTTCAAAGGGAGAATCACAATTCAAAATCTATTCATGCATGTTTTTGAGATAATTAGACATGCTTGAAAAATAAACCCCATTATTTATAACTTAAAAATAATTTTACTCATAATTATGATTATGTTTTCTTATATCATCCAACATATCACTTGGAAATATCAATATAAAATGTAAAAATTATATCATTTATAAATACGAAGTCCATTGAATAAAAATTATCAGAGTATTTTTTTTTTTTTGAGAAAACTACGAGTGAGTATTAATTAGAGTTTGAATTGATCGTAATTTAACAGTATTTTTTTTATATTTTCCATTACTATCATTAATAATTAATAGTAATAGTAATACTGAGTTTTTTTATTATTATCTAGACTAAAGTATATATTTTATCTTTTAAATTAATATCAAGTTTCAATTTAGTCCATTGAGTTTATAAAGTATACTTTTAATCCTTTAATCTTAACACTATTATTCTCATTAGTGAAAAATGTTGACTAAGTGAATTTAAATGGGGACTCTACAATTAAATATTGGCAAAGCATATTTAAATTTTAACTCTTTAATATAATATATTAATTTTTTGAATATTTTAAATTCTATAATTCTAAATTAAAGGTTAATATGTCAGCATTTTTTTTGCCAGCGAATATGTCAACATTTCATTGTAGATCAGAGTCACCGTTTACATTCATCAAGTTAACATTTTCTGTTAATGATATTAGTGGTGTTAATATTAAGGGACTAATAATACACTTTATAAGCTTAAAGACTAAACTTATATTTAATACGGCTAGTAGTGTTTACTATACAATGTTTGAAGTCTAGTAATGGGGAGAGCCGTTATTCTAAGGAAAAACTTGGGCCTAGTTTCCCAAATCAAATATGGGCCTACAATGGCCCATGAATCCCAAATTAATGGAAAATATTGCAGGCCTGGCCCAACTCTGCTTCGGCGGTTCAGCCATTTTGCACAGTAGTATCTGAATTCTGTTGCTTTGAGCTGAAGAAGATTTCGGGTATGAACTATTCTCGTACTAATTTTTTGTCATAGCACTCCCGTTCTTATTATAATTTAATTTTTTTTTTAAATATGGTTTTGAATATTAGTCATTTAGATAGTTATTAATGACTACTTTTTAATTTTATTCTTATTTAATTTATGTCAGTAGAGAAAGGGATAGGTGAAAATAATTTGTAAATATAAAAAGAGAGAAATTTAATAAAAGCAAAATTAGAGGATTTTATTAATTTAAAATACATGGCAATTATATTGTATAAGCGTCATGAGCATTTTTGGCTAAAGATCATTTCTTTATAATTCCTCGCCAAGCACCATATTAAAATATCAATAATCCTGAGGACTAGAAGGGTTAATTTCCTTCATGTTAATTTTTATATGCTTATAAATTACTTTTATTATTCTTAGGTTATTTTATTTCTACTCTTATTCATGATTTGATTAAAGATCATTTCTCTAAAATTCTTGATGTTTTGTCATTGTCGGCAACCATCTCATTTCCCGCATTAGGAGGGGGGATGCACTAATGGGTTGAAACTTGAAAATGAAGTGTCCTTGTCATATATGGACAAAACAAAATCTAAGAATAGCAACCTATCGTCACTAGATTTAATTAGTAAAAATAAAATATATGACTATTTAGAACGTATTTGATATCTAAAAAATATTATTTTATTATAATTTTAATCGCTGTATTTGAAGAGACATCTTAGATCCTGAGTACTTAGATTTACGCTTAAAGGTAATAAATAGTTTCCTTTGTCTAATATTAGTATCACTTAACAGAAAGGGAGACTTCGCTCTACCCTTAAATTATGAATAAGACTAACCTTTTTTAAAAAATTTATGTAAAAAAAAAAATCCAAGGATAGCAAGCTTTGTCGTATTATGATATGCTTAGTTTCCACAAAATTAATTATTATATTAAAAAACGTAAAAAGTTAAATTATTCAAATTATTTTCTTATAAAATGTAACCATGAGGACTTTTTTTATAGCAACTATTATTGGGCTTTTTTTATTTCTTAGTTTAATTATTTTTGAATTAATTTTGCTATCAGATATATTTTAATAATTTCTTACCACATTTTGTTCCTGATTTCTTATTCATTTTCTCTCTACTAGATAATCTTTCCTATCTGCGGAGCTTACTCCTTGTACTCACCAAAAAAAACAAATAAATAAATAAATAAAAGTTTAATATATTTTTATAATATATCGAACATAATATAAAATTATAAATTTATATTTTATTTTAATTTTATTATGGTAGTTTTAAATTTTCTTTCTTCATCTTCAAAGTTATTCTCTATCTTTTTTTTATCAAAAAAATACTGTATGAGTTAGACATGAAAACTCATTAAAATTAGAGTATACCTCCATACTCAATGAGTAGTTATAAAAATATTTATAAATTACTCAATAATAAATTTTTCATATTAGTAACGGATTTAAACTCACAATCTTATAAGTTAAAAGCTACCTCTTCATCAATTAAATTAATTTTTATTAGTAAAGTTATTCTATTTCTAACTTCATTCCAATGACATTGTTCTTTGTAATTTAATACTCATTTTCCGTTTTTTTTTTTTAGAAAAAACAATTTCCCTCTTTTTTCTCTTTACTAGAAGAATCAATTCTATCTTCTACAAAAAAAAACCAATTCTATCGATTCTTCATCTAATTATTTTAGGTTTACCGACTAATCCCTTTTCCCATTTTGTTCATAGTCATTTAAATATATCACCTGATGTGGGAATTCAATGAAGGATTCTTGGGTAATTGTATCTAGCCATTATATTTTTTTAAACAATTTATACCTGCCAAGTGGCTGAACCAAGAAATAGTGTGAATCTCCATGTGTGATACAAAAATTATTATATCCTTCAAAAATTTCACAATTTTGTTAAAAGAAAACAATTTCAAATGTCATTAATAATAAGTGGTGGTCATCTGCGCAATGTACTAATTAAGCATTTCTCTTGAGTGTTTCTTAAAAACTCCATCCGATCTTAAATAAGCTAATTAAGCATTTCTCTTGAGTGTTTCTTAAAAACTCCATCCGATCTTAAATAAGCTTGACACAAAAATTATTTTAGTCCTAAATATAAAATTTTAATTTATTTTTTATAAAATTATAATTTTTCCTTAAAGTATCATTAAATTACACATATTAATAGAGTTTCTATTAAAAATAATTTAAATATACACAATTAAAAAAGATACTTTAGAAAAACTAATACATAATTATTACAAATAACTAACTTCATTAATTTATCTAAATTAATTAAGTAGATCTTACATTAAAGATTAGAAAATAATATTCAGTTGCAGGTTTAATCTTCTATAAATATGATGTAATGTGTATAGCCTATAATAAATAAACTTCACTAAAATTAGTCATTTGTCGTGGTTGCCAATAGTCACAACTTTGGGTTGAACGTTTTGACTGTAAGTAATGATAAAAAATTCAATAATTCAAAATAATTTTGACAAAAGGTGTTCAATAAGACATTTAATCTGTGCTAGGGGATCCTCGGATGTCAACTAAATTTTTCATAGGAGGCTACTTGTTGTGCGTGCTGAGTCCACCATTCTTTTTAGCCTATTTATTAGGTAAGCAGCCTCACTCTCTTAAAAAATAGAACACAAATTTAAATATTAAAAAATATATTTATTAAAAAAGATATAAATATTTTATACTTTAAATCTCAAAATAATAGAGATATCATTGACTAAATAAAAAATAATATAATTATTCTTTTGATTTTTAATTTAAAAATTATTTGCATTGTGTTTGGTACAATATTTTTAGAGGGGAGAGATAGGAAGGGGAGAGTTGTTACTACCTCGCCTTATTTGGCTTGAAATTTGTTTAAAGGATCCCCTCTTCTTGTTTAGATAAAATATTTTAAAAAAGAGAAGGGGTTCCGCTCCTTTTATTTTTCTTTTCTAGCCTCCCCTCCGAAAGTGAGTTTTTAGAATGTCGATGAGACACTTTTTTCTTATAATATTAATATCAATAAAATTATATAATTTCTCTTTTATCCTTTATATTTTATAACAGTATACCCCTTATGACGTTATTTCCTATGCCTCCTCATTAGAACATAGTTTTCAATCAAATATTTCTTTTTATCTTGCAGTTTATCTGACTGTATCTTGTTGGGTCTTAATTTTTTCATTTCTTAAATTTATATTCATATAGTTCTTTTTATCTTGCAACTTAAATATATATTTTTATTTAATTATTTTTATTAATGATTAGATCTATAATAATACAACGATATAATAATAAATAATTTATTTAAGTTTTATAAAATTAAAATAGTCTACCTTTTATTAGCTCTCCTCTCCACCCCCAATTAACAAGAACTATTGAAATCCCTTCCTTCATCTTACCTTCCTTCTAATATCTGCCCTCCCCACCCCTCCTCTTCCTTTCATTAAAAGCTCTCCCTTTTCCTCCCCTCCCATTCGTCAAGCCAAATACAAGGTTAACGTATGCTCATCTAACCCAAAAGGGAAAAATGAATATGCTGGGCCCAATTCAAAACACCCCACGTGCAACAAACAGTACAGTACGTATCAGTGAGATATTGTGCTGATTGGCGGTATCTTTTCACGAGATATTGTGGCCTCCAATTAGACATTTCTACTTTTTCCTTATTTGCATTTCTTGATCGTCAATAAATACTCCTCCTCTAGTGCATTTCTTGATTAATATACGAATTTGCTAAAAAATTAAATTTAATCTTAAATATAAAGTTTTAATTTATTTTATATATAATACTTATTATTTTTTTAAATTAATTTATATAACTTATAAACCGATATATAATCTAATATTATAATATTTTAATAAAATTATATCATATTTATTATAATTAACTGATTTATTTAGTTTATTCAATCTATTTAAATTAGTTAACTTTTATATTAAATACTAAAGGGAGTGCCAGGCCATCTGTTTTAGGTTGAGAATTGAGACTGAGAAGAACTAATGGGTTTGAAATTTAGAGCATGCATGTTTGGAAGACTAGTTGAAAAGTTCTTTCTCCAAACGCAACAGATTGTTGGACTTGGAAAAAAAATACGTTTTCCTTTATTTCCAAACGTAAGAAAAATTACTTTTGTGAGGGAAGCAGACACGTGGATTTACTTAGTTTTAAACATGATTTTTTAAATATTTTTTTTTCCTGATAAGAGATCGTGTTTGGTTAGATTTATGGCCATGTTGAAGATTAGTAGAAATAAAGGAACAAGTCATGGGAAATATTCCAGTGCCTCCATAATCGACCATAGTACAAAACAGCACTTCTACAACCAGCTTTTACTCCAATTGTTGCAAGTACGATATAAAAAGTGTAATATCAAGAATTATACTGCTAGAGAATAAAAAAACATTATGTTTTATGCGTTTATTTATAGTCTTTTTATTAAAGACCCTCTAGTATTTCTCATATTCCAAAGTTAGAAAAAAGAAAAGGAAAATTGTTAAAAAAAAAAAGAAAAGACGACAAAAAAAATACTCTAAAAAATAATAAATTATAAATAAAGTCTGTTAATAACAATAAATATAGTATTAATGATATAAATTCTTATTTTAATATTTATCATTTTTTAGATTATTTTTCTATTATTTTCCCTTTAAAAAATACCTCACTAAAATATTTATTATTTAAAATATTTAAAATTTATTTAAAAATATAAATAATTGGGTGAGTACAATTCATCTATATTTTATTATGTATATAAAAGTCTTTTATTTTGTCTTTAAAATATAGGAGTATATGACGTGAGTAACTCATCTATGAGTGTAATTATTTTTTAACTATATATCATATATCTTTAATTAATATTATTAGTGGTTGAATTGATTGAGGAGCGGTATGAGGATTTAGGTGACTTGGTCCATATGAAGAGAGTATTAAATACATTTAATATCTGAAATTTATAAATAATAAAAAATATGTTTTAGCTTTTTCTCTCAATTGATGTCTAACCTAATTGGAAATTTAAATTAGTCAGCTTATTCACCTTATTTGGATGACAGTGACATTTAATCATTGAATAGACCAAAAAAGACGGAACAATAAACCAAGTCAGTATAATTACATGGTCTGAAATATCTCCACGTAGATATGTTTTTTCGTGCCTTCAAAATCTCCACGTAGATTTTGTTTCTATCAAGAGGTGAAACGAGAAATAATAAACAGGCAGAATTACTATAAAATTATAAAAAATAAATAAAAAATAATAAAATATCTTAATAATAAATAAGTGGTATATATTTATTGTCATCTTCTATTATGTAACTTGTTATTACAAGTTATTTATTTATTATAGAATATTTTTACTATTTATATTCATTATTTAGAATTTTATAATGATTCTCTCGAATAAATAATGTCCCTATTTTAAAGTTTTTACTATGTACATTTGCACTTTCTTCTTGTTTTCAGCTTATTAGAACCCTACATGGTCTCATCTAGTTTTTCTTCCGTGAATATATATATATATATATATATATATATATATATCATAGAGTTGTATCAAAATGAGTGATAATTAATCTCAAATAGTTACATAATTAATCTACAAAATATTAATATTTCATATTTTTAAAATGAAAAAAAATCTCTTCATATTATGAACTCGATGTTGATCAATTGACAGCTAGTAATTATTAACGATTTAATAATTTTATAATAACTATTGTTTAATCAATTAAAGTATGTTTTTTTGATAATCCAATCAATTTAATTATTGTAATTAACTGAAATAAATCAGATAACTAATTTGCTAGTTTTTCAAGCAATTAAACAAGTTGGCATGAATCAATATTTTTCTTTCCCATGAGGATACTCCTCTGGTCCTAAATATAGAATTAGGGATAAATTGTAATCTTAAATATAAGATGTTAATATAATTTATCTCTTATATTTATTAATTTTCACAAACTAAGTTATTTAATTTATAATCTGGTATATATAATGTTACATAGAAATATTTTAGCAAGATCATGTCAAATATATTATAATTAAGTAATCTATTTATTTTTTTAATCTATTTAAATTAGATAAATAATTCTTATATTAAAGACTGAACGAGTATGTTTGTGTTTGGAAAGAGTTTAAACCAAGATTTTAAAAGAGCTTTTAGTTCAAATTTAGGTTTGAAAAATTTTAAAACAAACAGTTATATTTGTCTAAAAAAGTTTTTGGACCAAACTATTGTCTAAAACTAAGATTTTAAATAAGCTACTGATACTAGTTTTTGGAACAGTAAAAAAACTCATAGACTACCCAATTACTATTTTATCTCTACTTTTTCTTACACTCTCTCCCCTCTCTCCTATCTCTTATCTCTCATCCACTCTTTCTCCTCTCTCCTCTCTATTCTCTCTTCTCCACCCTCTTTATTCTCTCTTCTCTTCTATTTATAATAAAATTATACCGTTTCTGGTAATTTTTTAATTATAAAAGTTCTTCTAGTAATAATTATCCAAACACTCATTTATTTATAACTATTTTTTTTATAAGTTCTTCTCCAAAAGACCTTTTCTAAAAGCTATCTAAATTTTTTTTATAAGTCATTTTTTAAACTCTTATTCCTACATAAAAAGTGAATATTCCATGAATTATTATGCATGTGTCAAAGCATATATGTGTATGTAAATAAATGAGATCCACAATTTACGGATTATTTTTTTTTTCACGTTCTGTTTTTCAAAACGTGGCCTATTTCTGGACCTTTCAAGTGTTCAAGAGTTGTTCAATGCCCCGAAGCATATGTATGTACGAAGCTCCCCACGTTCAAAAGGCTTAATTAAAGCCAGGGACCGTCCTACCTACTTCTATTTTGCTGTACTCCTCTCCAATTATTAATAATAAATAATAGTATTCTATATTAAATATAAAAGTTAAAATAATTATAATAATAATAAGTCTTATCTAACTAAGTTACTATGTGTAATCGAAAAAATTAGATAACTGATATATAAAAATTAAAAAATTAATTAAATTAGTTATTTATAAACAAATATTACTACTAAAAAATATAGTTTTAACGATGCTATTTTACAGCGATTAAATAAAAAAATACTATAAAAAGAGATGATAGTATTTTTATAATTAAGTTGCTGAAAGTTTATTTTTAACGGCAAAATTTTAGACAACCACCATAAAAAGTTATTTTACATCATTTTTGTCTAAAACTACAAAAAAAATTCTGTTGTAAAAAGTTCGATGATTATTCAAAAAACTACTATCAAAAGTTCTTTTTATAACGATTTTCAGTAAAATAAGGTTTTTAATTTGAAGCTTAAAACTTCTATAAATAGTTTAGCATCTTTACTTTTCACTTTCTACAATCATTTTATCTTATCTTTACCCTACTCCAGATCTCAACAACAATCAAATATCATTAATTTTTTTTCTAGTTTTTTGTGTCACCACCTAATATGTCATCATTGTGCTTATCGTCGCTATTTGTAAGATTCCTTTTATCTTTGTCATCTTTCTCTTTACTCTTTTAACTTTGCACTCGTTTGAATCCATTCGCCATCTTATAAGAAGTAACTTGAAGAGCTTCAATGGTAAAAGCTTTCTGGATTTTCAATTTTTTCGGTAATTTTTTTACTTCTTCTCTAAATCTGATCTAATACTTTCGACGAGGTTGACTATGGTGGCTAATAGTGGGTGGTGACGGATGGACCTTGTTGAAAGGAGTTCAGAGAGTTTCAATAAAAGAAGTTGCTGGATGTTCAATTTCTTCATTAGATCTTCAACTTCTTCTTCAGACCTGATCTCATGCTTTCTAGACACCCACAGCTCCTATATATACAAAAATTTCTAAGACAAAATTAAAACTTAATTCTTTAAATTATTTAATTTTATGAGAGATAAATATGTGAAAAAACTTAGCTCATAAAGTGCAAAAGAGTTTTCTATTTTTTATTATGATAGTTGCGGGTCTATTATATATCAAAGTTTTCTACACAAATTGGATTCAATGTCACCCCAACATATATATATATATATATATATATATATATATCATCTCAATATATATATAGTCAAGATTCAAATCTCATGTTTCATCATGAATAGATGTTATTTCTATCTATATATGAGTAAGCATGTTGGGCTGAATACAAGGAATTTAGCTATGAATAAAAATATTCTATTCGTAACTTAGCTGAAAGGGGTTATGGTAGCTTAAATATGGATTCATAATTAGTGGGGTTAATATATTATATACTTATTTATTTAAAGTGTATATTTGAGAAAGACAATAAAATGCAGATTCCCTGATTTTCATGCCTAGAAGAATCAATAAAATATGGAAAATATAATATTAGTTTGCCTATTAATTAATGTTACTTATTAAAGGAGTTTTTTTTAACGAAAGAAATAAGAGATTCAGTTTAAAATATTCTCTGGGACAATTCATAATTCCATTCTTATATGTATTTAACTAGATATTCAGTGCATTAATTTTTGCAAACCTTTTGCACCAACAACTGTGAAAAAAATAATGTTATTGAGAATCCATAAAGTGATTCAAAATGACGAAGATGACATTAATTGAAAAATAACTAAAGTTGGCATCATGATTTATAAAAAAAATTAAATAAGTTGTATTATTATTATTATTATTATTATTATTAAAATCTGTATATATTAATAATTTTTCTAAACAATAATTTAAAATGTAATAAATTTTATAAATTTTGTCTTCGATAATAAAAACATTTTCTTCATAATCAATATGTGCACATCGCTAAAATCGAATCTATTCTTATTCATTTTACTTTCACAATCTTTTTTCTTTTTTTCTCTTTTGTTTGTTTTAGTTTTTATTTTTTGCATTTTTCAACCGATTTGAAAAGTCAATCCTCTAAAATGGAAAAAAAAAATAGCGTGTGGAAATTTATGGTATGGTATTATTATCGGTTGAAGACAAAGAACCAAATCACACCACACCTTTAATGAAAACAACTCATTAACTTCTTGTCTGTTTTCTGAAGGGCATTGAAAAAGAATAGCTTTCCTCATGATTAGGTTACTATATATTGGAAGAGATAATAATTCACACTTTTTTTGGAAAAAAAATCGTATTAAAGCATTTAATTTCTATTTGAATACTATAAGACATTAAAAACTCTAATAAAACGTGTGAAGAAAATTATAATAATAAAAAATACATTGAATTAATGGTATGGTTTCTTATAAGAATTAGCATATAATATTTTTCATGTAAATTTATTTTATTTGATGTCATTACTTATAGTATTTTATAGAAAAATTACTCCTTCTGATCTTTTAAAAACATTTTATTTCCAAAAATACATTATTTTACTTTTTTGTTGGTATAATTATTTTTTATATAATATGTATATTTTGAAAATAATGATTAATCATTTTTACTCTTATACTGAAACAAAATTATAATTATCTCTAAAGATTAGTTGTTTAAAAAAATTATAATACATCTACATACTCACACTATTAAATATAAACTACATGTATGTATGTTTTAAGAGAAGAACTAGTCATACTATTTATGACTTATGAATAATAATGCAATATCTTATAGATTTTATATGATTTATATATGTAACAAATATAATATATTATCCTTTATTTTTAATATAAAATGCTTAATCAAAAGCAAGATTGATGGGTGTCAACTACTGGTAAAACCTAACAAAATGGAGAAAGGAATGGAGAGTAACATGTACACCTTCCTTTTTTATTTCTTTAATCTCCAAATTTAGCTGCCAATCCTGCATCTTAATTTTCATTTTTAAGAAATAAAAAACTTGAAAAATTGAAAAATTGGCTGGAAACTAATTAATATAGTGAACTTTTTTTCTTGAGGATCAGTAATTGAACATGTCAAGACAGTAGTTCAATCGTGATTAAAATGAGGTTAATCCAATTATAATTAAAATATACAAAGTATTCATATATAATTTTGAAAACAAAAATATTTAAATTGAAAAGATATTAATCTATATAAGTAAATGAAATGTTTATGTAAAAAATATGCATAATCTAACAAACCAGAATAATTAAAGTATAAATCTAACAGACTATTATTTTTTAACTTAAAATAATATCGTTTCAAGCTCAATAAAAAAAAGAATAAATAAAACTTAATCCAATTAACCTATCCAAAATTTTTAGTCAGACTGGCTAGGGAATTGATTCATTAATTCACTAGTTTAATCAATCGATCTAGGTTGGGCTTTTATATTACCAGACTACAAAACTATATTGAGGGAGAGTAAATATAGAAAAAAATGAATTTGAGGAAGTGAAGGAGGGGAAATGTCCCTACTCACCAGCCAAGTAGGGCTTTTAGAATTTTGCATACAAGTTGATAGGTAGTTAGCGACGAGCAATCAAAACGTAGGGTTCAACTTCAATCTCACCCCGTGACAACCCCCACAACACTAGGATTCCCCACAAATATACGCTTTTCTCACTTGTCCATTTCCACTATTTTCACCTATTATTATTATTATTATTATTATTATTATTATTATTATTAGGGTAAATGTACAATCAATACTCTGAAATAATTTTAGACGTGCAATTAACATCCTAAAATATTTAAGGGTGCAATCAATACCCCAAACTAATTTTAAAGGGATAATAAACACCATAAAATATTTAAATTGGTACAATTTTGCTTTTTAGTTAACAAAAATACTAACTTTCGTTTAATACATAACACATAAATTTTTTATTTTGACACATTCTTGTTTAAAAAGTCACATATGTAATATTATTTTAATAAATTATACTAAATAAACTATTAAATTTTTTAATCTTCACATATGAATTCTATACAATATCAATTTTAGAGTTTATTCAATACTCTTATTTAAATAATATGACACATGTGATCTTTTAAATAATAATATGTCAAAATAAAAAGTTTATGTGACATGGATAGGATAAAAATTTATGTTTTTGTTAGTGAAAGGACAGAATTGTATCAGATTAAATACTTTAGGGTGCTGGTCGTACCTTTAAAATTGGTTCATGGTGCTAATTACACCCTTAATATTTGAGGGTACTAATTACTTTGCCAAAATTAGTTTGTTGCTGGATGCACCTTTATCTTTATTATTATTACAACTCTTTTTCAGCCGTATGCAACATATTTTTAACTACGCGTAAAACGAAAGACATTTTACATATAGTTAAAGAAATGTTTCACCCGTTCAAAAATTTGGGTATTTAGGTACTTTTGGGTGATAAATATTTTAATTGAGATTTTTAAGAATTTTTATTCAAAATTAATCAAAAATAGAAATATTTTTATTTTTGAAGATTTCAAAGCAAATCTAGACCCTCTCACGTACCAACGAATAATGCTGCCTAGTAAGCCAAGCGTTGGCTATAAATTGGGGTGTGGGCAAAGCGGCAAAATCATAAGTGTTGTTAGCTAAGCTTGTTAGGGTAAGATATATTTTGAGAGGATAAGAGAAAAGAGAATATGGGGGTGAAGGTTTATGGAGCAGCCATGGCAGCTTGCCCTCAAAGAGTGTTAGCTTGTCTCATCGAGAAAGGCGTCGACTTCGAGCTCATCCATGTTGATCTTGATCACGGAGAACACAAATCTCCTGACTTTCTTCTCCGTCAGGTTTCTCATTCCTCCCTCCTGTATATGTGTGTGTGTGCGTGTGTGTATAACTAGACATGTTTTCTCATGTATTGTTTAAATTCCTCTTTCATAAAACTAGACATGTTTTCTCGTGTATTGTTCGAAAAGAATGAACTCAAACACACACATGTCTTGTTGTTGTTGTGTGTATCATGGAAGTATGTTTTTGATGGAGTGAAGATTTTGTCTGTTGTTACGTTGCAGCCCTTTGGACAAGTGCCGGTGGTGGAAGATGGCGATTTCAAGCTTTATGGTGAGTAGCCATTTATCGCATGTTTCATTTGTCCTTTTACTACTCCCTCGATCGGGTGCTTATTATAAGTACTTCCTCTGATTTATTTTATAGGAGCACATCTTCTAGAAGATAATTTTAATAATTTTTATAAGATATTTTGATAGTTTTAATAAATATTAAATATTTTTTTATATATACCCATATTCAATAAAAGTAGCGAGAGAAAGTAGATAATATCGTCAGAGAATTCTCTTATGTCCAAAAGAGGGAAAGAAAACAACTAAAATCCCTATCGAAAATGCCCATGACATTTATGTTTTTTTTTAAAAGAAAATAACTAAGAAACTATCTTTCATAAACTATGTTATATCAACAAAGTTCAGTACAACTTATAAATAATTAGATTTTTTAAATATTATATTTTGAGTTCAAATTAGGTTATATATATAGAAAAAAATTTATTAGGAGACACAACTCGTTTATGCTGATACGATTCTAGAGCAATATCTGTGACCTCTTTTTGAATAATGTGTACTGTGCAGAATCAAGGGCAATCATCAGGTACTACGCAGCCAAATACGCAGACCGCGGTCCCGACCTGCTAGGGCAAAGCTTAGAGGAGAGAGCCATGGTGGACCAGTGGCTTGAAGTGGAGGCTCACAACTTCAACGACCTGTGCTTTAACCTGGTGCTTCAACTAGTCATCTTGCCCAGAATGGGTCAGTCTGGAGACTTGGCCTTGGCTCACAGCTGCGAGCAGAAGCTCGAGAAGGTCATGGATGTGTACGAAAAGCGGCTCGCCGAGAGCCCGTACCTAGCCGGCGACACTTTCACGCTGGCGGATCTTAGTCATCTTCCGGGGATCAGGTATCTGATAGAGGAAGCCAAGATGGGACATTTGATCACAGAGAGGAAGAACGTGAATGCATGGTGGGAATGTATTTCTGGTAGACCTGCTTGGAAGAAGCTCATGGAACTGGTTCACTGATTCATCTGTCCACGGAGATGATTGTGTTTGAGTGTGTGTGTGTAATAGTGTAGGGGAGTCGATTCTCTTAAGATGATGTCAAGTGAGACTCCCAAACTTCTCTTTTTTTCTCTGTTTAAAACTTTATAGGCTATGTTTAGATGGAGAAAAAAATTAAAACAAATTAGAAGGAAGGAATACTAGAAATAAAAATTTTTAAAAATGGTAAATTTGTTTTACTATTTTTAAATTTTTTTTACTAGTATTTTTTCTCCTTAATTTTCTTCCTATCCAAACATAAAGTTAGATTCACAGCTTGGAGAGAATCTAGTTCTGTGTATCATACAAGTATGTGAGTGTGAGAGAGAGATATTGTGATGAGTTTTTAGTTTTGATTTGGAAAATAAGAGGAAAGTGGTGGGAACGAGATAAGAGAAATATGAGTTATTTTAATGCGTGGTTTTGCTTTTGTTGTGTAGGATTTATGGACTTCAAATGTAAAAGATATGTCTTTAATTATTACCTCAGTTTTAATTATAAGATCCAGTTAATTTCTTTAAAATAGATTTAAAAATTTAAATAAATTAATTAATTATGATCAAATTTAACTTCTTAAAATAAATTTATATTATATAATTTTCAATATATCCAAATTTATCAATTAACTCTTATATAAGTTACAATTAATTGATTTATTTTATTTTCTAAATCTATCTAAAAAATTTAACTAAATTTTATAATTAAGACCAGATATAATACAAAAATATGAGTACTAACTGTGGAAGATATGTGTTTAATTACAAAAAAAATATTACTCATGTTCCAAATTACTTCCTCCATGTTTTTTCTTCATATATAGAACAAAAGTTAGGTCAGTTGAGTCATGATATGTTCAAAATATTTCCCTTTAATTCAAAGATGGCCTCCAAAATATTTACAAATTATCTATTAGTGCAGTTCTTCAGCTCTATTATTTTTATTTTTTAATTTAAACTTTTAAAGGTAAAAGGTCATATTGTTTATTTTCTTTTATTTGAGTTATTGATGAAATTGAGATATTTAAAAGGTTCACTTAATTAATATAGCGTACCAAAAGAAATATGTTACCAAAATTAATGAAACTATTTTTTAAAATATTATATTAGGAACAGTTTGAGTACTCATCTAAAACATGATTACCCAAAGCTCATTCTATTTAGATTATCTAAATCTGATCTGGATGGTCTATATTTAATTTTTTTATGTTTATTTTTTAAAAAATTATTTTAATGAGTATAGAATCTAAAATAAAAATAATCTTTTAACTACTAAATGCGGTCTTAATTATAAGAGCTAGTTGACTATTTTAGATAAATTGATGAAACTAAATAAATCAGTTAATTATAATTAAATCTAAACCCTCAAGATGAATTCATATTATATATACTTTAATATATCCAAATTAGTTAATTAGCTCTTATATTATTTATAATTAAATAATTCATTTAGTTTTCTATATATATATATCTAAAAAAAGTCAATTAGCTTGTATAATTAAGACTAGAGGTGGTATCATTTTTTTTTCAAAAAATGGTTGTCTTATTAAAAAAAAATTAGTTGGAAAAAAAATTAAATTTATACTATTTAATCA
The DNA here is from genome assembly GCA_037074615.1 of Leucaena leucocephala. Classification (NCBI taxonomy): domain Eukaryota; kingdom Viridiplantae; phylum Streptophyta; class Magnoliopsida; order Fabales; family Fabaceae; genus Leucaena; species Leucaena leucocephala. The sequence continues at coordinate 15,439,392 of CM073541.1, forward strand.
ATATTTAAGTAATCTAGATAAGATAAACTTTGGCTACTCATTTCTTTTAAATGAACCCCCAAACCCAAACCGGTTCCGAATCCCAATGATCAAACCACCAATCTAGGGTGTGTTTGGAAAACACCCAAACCGCGGTTTTAAAAGGGTTTTTGGCCCAAACCTCGGTTTGGGAAAATTTTAAAACAAACAGACTTATTTGTCCATAAGTGCTTTTGGACAAAACCATGGTTTAAAACCATGGTTTTGAATAAGCTATTTAAAATAGCTTTTTCAACAGTAAAAGCACTTATGGACTATCCAATTACTATCTTACCCCTACTTTTTCTTACACCCTCTCTCCTCTCTCTTACTTTTTCTTACACTCTCTCTCCTTTCTCCTCTCTTCCTTCTCTCCTCTCTCTTCTCTTTTCTCTAACTCCCCCCTCTCTCTTACTTTAAATCAAATCATACCCTTTTTGGTAATTTACCACCATAAAAGTCATTCTAAAAATAACTATCCAAACACCTATTTATTCAAAACCACTTTTTTTCCATAAACTCTTCTCTAAAAGTCCTTTTCCATAAGTTGTCCATAAGCCCTTTTTTTTCATAAGCCCTTTTTCAAAATCCTATCCAAACATGCCCTTAGTAACAATCCATATGTCGAAATAATTAACGTTATCTCTTAATTAAAAAAAAACATTTATCACAATAAAAAATTAAAAAAAATAGAAAGCACAAAGTTCCCAAAATAAGACATAAAACAATTGATCGCAAGCTCGCTATAAATAAGTGGGCTCAATCTATTATTTTTTAACTCTAAGTGGGGCCTGTTCTATGAAAAAATGTGTGTGTATACTTTATATATATATATATAGTGTTATGTAACTTTGTGAATTGTCTTCAGGGTCACCTACTTTTAGAAACCCTACTGGGCAGTGGTGATGTTATCAGTCACAAAATAGGGCCACAATTCTTTTATTTCCTTTTATGTCATTACCTCCCTAGCTACCTACCAGAGTGTAGGAATTGGTTGTGCTATGCTTCATACGAGTAGAATTACATTGAAAGATTTTTTTTTTTTAAGATTTTAAACATTAGTAAATACTTTTTAAGACTAAAATCATTGTTAAGTTTTAGGATATTTAATTTCAAAATTTAAATTTAAAATAATAACTATTACTCATACATTACAAAAATTGCTATTAATTATAAAGTGATTAGCTATTTGGTTCTAAATATAGGAACTAGTTAGTAGATTAATTTTAATTTTAATTTTAAATATAAAATTTTAATTCATTTTTTTTTAATTTTTTTAGATAAATTTAACTAATTTATAAACTGTTATATAATTTAATATTGTATATAAGTAATTTATGTATATCATATTATTAATTAATTAATTTAATTTTTTTAATTTATTTAAATTAATTAAGTAGTTCTTGAGAATTAAAGGAGTATAATATAACAATAGCTTTTTTAAATTTTGGTAACAAATTTAATAAAAATTTGATAATAGTTTTAATGAGTTCGGTTCATAAAATCTCAAAACTAATAAAATATGTCAAATATAGCCTGGCCCAACCCTTTTTTGGTACAGCCCAACCCATCTTATCACAACTCATGGTGAGCCAATGGAGATGGATCAGATTGGCCCATATTCCCTCTTTTTTTTTTTTATCTACCCGGTTCACCAGAGCTTTGCCTCAACTACATCTGGATCTGACCCGCGTTACGCACCTGGCTATGGTGGGTGAGTCTCCCAACAAAAATTTTCTGTATACGCCAAGCCTCGAACTCGAGACCTCGCTTAAACGATGCCGAGCTGCTTACTACTCAGACCAACCCCGTTGGTCACATTCCTTATTTTTACTAACACGTTTCATGGAAATATAGACTTAATGGGCCTCTTGCTCTTTATCTTTTCAAATGTGCTATGCATTTACTTATATTTAGTAAAAAAGTTTAACATACTAATAAAAGTTGATCCAGTTGATAAAAATTTGTCTTATAATTCATAGGATCGTGAGTTCAAATCCTGTTACTGATGTAAGGACTTTGTTAGTGGATAATTTATAAATATAAATACCGCTACAAGTACTCTTTGAATTTGGAAGTATATCTTAGTTTTGATAAGCCATAAGGGCCCAACTCACACAAATTTTATTTATATGTACAAAAAAAAATCATAACGCACATGGCTCTCTCAACCAGACACATTTGTTAGCTGTGACAAACAGTTTTATATGTAGTAACTTCGTATAACCGACCCACTAAAACATTAGTAGGATATATGCAAGATTTTATATTGCCATTAACACTAAACGCCATGCAAAAACAATTTCAAAATCTTGAAACTGATACCAACTCATTTCAAAACAATTTTTAAATTACTTAACTCACTATGGTAAAAAAGAAAAGAACTCGTTTGCAAAGGCTACTGTAGTAGTAAAAGAACACACTACTATAGAAGAGAAGGAAGAAACTAATTTAAAGGTCTACCATAATATAAGTACAGTTAACCATTGAATATGCTACCATAGTTAATCAAGTTTATAAATAATGCTGCAACTCCTTCAAGTTTTTTTCCCTAAAATCGTCTGTAGTTATGGAATTTTAACTTTTGCATCATAATTCATATTGAGACAAATATTTAGATTAGAAATACTTCAAGAGATTTGTGATGAATTAAAACTATAGTTTCCTAGTTTAATTAGTCGCACGGATATCGTAAGAACAAATTCGCCATTGATTAAAAAAATATTTATAATTCGAGAGAATATTATGATACTTTAAAAATAATTGTCACTGTAATTGATTGATTTAGTCAAATTTAAAAGAGTATAAACTCATAACTTGGAGGGTGAATTCTGAACTGTAATAATTGTGTTTTTCTCATAATTAACTCTCTTACTTTTGCTTTTATATTTTCTATACATTCCTATCAATTAATTTATTTTATCTTATTTTATTAAATTATTAATTATTTCTATTAGTAAAAGTGCAACCTCTTTGTGAATATGATTCCTTAATAAACTATACTTATATCAAATTTTTTACATCCATTTTATTGAGTTATCTAATTATACTTGGCAACGGGCATTATTTTTTTATGTGAATTTGAGTTAAATGAAAATATTAAAAAAAATAGGACACATGATAAAGTAGGATTAGAGAACATAACGAAATTAATACAAGTAATTTAATCTAAATTTTCTCCTCCCATAGTATTATGAGATTTTTACTTCATTGATCATGTACACTTATTTTCTTTCCTTGTAATATACCAAATTTCATTTACATCGTATATATGTATGGAAAATGGCATTCACATTTTTCTTCTGCACAAATGCAATATATATTATTTACTCTTCTAATCTTATTTATAAATTATTTTCAATATATTTCAGCCATGCTAAAAAAAATTTTAAATTTTATTAACTCTACTTAAAATTTAATAACTTTATAATTTTATTTCTATTTAATATATATTACACCCCATGAGAACAAAGTAACACAACAATAAATAAAAGATAAAATTGTACATTTATATATAAAATTTAATGATATGACTTATAGATAGGATTAAAAAAATTTTCCTCTCAGTTGTATAAATAAGACCAGAGAAATATTTAAGTATATTTTTTATGTTAATAATGGTGGTTTAATTTTCATCACAAAACATCCACAGGTCCTATAGTATTTAATTATCATCAGAAAATTCTTGCACTCATATAATTAGATACAAAACCTAATTAATGACATTTCGGTATGCTGATCTTAATTGAAGATGATATATATATATATATATATATATATATATATATATATATATATAACTTGAAAAGCCAATATATGTGACCTCGTTTTGAATAATGTGTGTTTTATGGCGCGGAATCAAGGGCAATCATCAGGTACTACGCAGCCAAGTACGCGGTCCCAACCTTCTAGGGCAGATCTTGGAGGAGAGAACCATGGTGGACCAGTGGCTTGAAGTGGAGGCTCACAACTTCAACGACCTGTGCTTTAACCTGGTGCTGCAACTAGTCATCTTGCCTAGAATGGGTCAGCCTGGAGATTTGGCTTTGGCTCACAGCTACGAGCAGAAGCTCGAGATGGTCATGGACGTGTATGAAAAGCGGCTCGGCGATAGCCCGTATCTCGCCGGCGACACCTTCACGTTGGCGGATCTCTGCGATCTTCCAGGGATCAGGTATCTGATGGAGGAAGCCAAGATGGGACATTTGAACACAGAGAGGGAGAACGTGAATTCATGGTGGGAAGGTATTTCTACTAGACCTGCTTGGAAGAAACTCATGGAACTAGTTCATTGATTCATCTGTGAAAATGATAAGGTTATCTTGGAAAGAATAGATGAGAAATACTGGCACATTTCGCCTAATCTTCAGAGATTTCCATCTCTTGGCTTCACATTCAGCCTTAATGAGTTGTCCCAATCGTTCCATGCACAACACAGATAAGTTGGGAAATTTTCCCTCCCCTCTCCTCCGCGCGCGTGTGTGTAAACATGTTTGGTTGTATTTTCCGGTGGTGTAGGAAAGTGAAGCGCAGCACCTTCCGATACTGGTGGGAGGAAAAATTCCTTCGTGGGCCCACAAGCTAGATGATAAGATTACCCTTTGAGATGTCACATGCTCCTAATTGTACTAGTTTCACCAACAATAAATATAGATATTGGTTCAGGTGACAGTGGAAGGGGGAAAGATTTTAATTACGTGAAATTTTAAGTTTGAGTCTATACAAATATAAAAAATATTTAAAAAAGTTACTTTTAATTAGATTTAACTATACTTAAATTTAACTAATCAAATAGTTATATAAAAAAATTATAATAATTTCAATGCTTTTCACTATTGTAAAATCTGCACCACTTAAATATAATTTCAATAATTTAAATTTAAAATTTTTAATTAATGATCTTTTAAAAAAAAATATTTTGAAAAAAACTAATAATGAAAAGATTATCTTTATTTTAGATTATGTATACATGAATTGGTTTCTGTCTCCATCAACAATGTTTTCGAACTTGGACCAGCTAAACTGTCGATCAGAGCTTTGAACGGCTCATTTTTTGGCTAAAGACCGTTTGAGCTAGAGCTGATAAAACAGGGGCTGAGCCCGTTTTACCTTAAAGGGGGGCAGGTAAGGGCTGGCAAAATGCTAACCCATTTTGGGGCGGGTTGGCCCATTTCAACCCGTCAACCCGCTTTTTTTTTAATTTTTAATATTATTATTTATTTTATATTTTACTTAAATATTGCTTTGAATACTCCTATTATCGAATACTAGTAAAGATAATTACTTATTTGCTAATATATGTTTACATATTATAATTGATTAATATTATGTTAATGTCTATTTAGATTTATAGTTATAAAATTTGAGATCTTTTTATAAAAAATATGAATTTTTAAGAGTATAATATGAGCAATTTTTTTATTATGCTAATATAACATTAGAAATTTTTTATTAGTATTTTTAAAATGTTAAAAATATTTTTTTCAAAATAAAAAAAAAAAGTGGCGGGCTAGCGGGCCAGCGGGCCAGCCAGCCACTAAGAGGGGGAGGACTCGGGCTAGCGTTTGCCAACCCGTTTTGAGGCGAGCTGCACAGCTCGCCCCCTCTTTCTGGTGGGCTGGCCCGTATTCCCAGCCCTAGTTTGAGTCGGCAAGAACCACTTTTTAAGCTAGAAACCGTTATTAAACGAACCAGAATGAATTTTAAAAAGCCATACAGATTCAGTGTCTAGTAATTAATTGTGCCATGTTTGATAAATTACGTTTAAAGATTTAAATTTTTCTAAGATTTCAAAAATTTGTATATATTTTTTAAGACTAAACTCTTAATCAAGTTTTAGGAGATTTATCTTCAAAAATAAAATAATTATTATTACTAGTTCATTACAAAATTACTATTAATTTATAGTTACTATAATATAATAAAAGTAACTTTTTCAAATTTTGGTAGTTATCCTCCTATTAGAGATGAGCTTATTCGATAAATTATCATGTACTAAATATGGACACTTCTTTTAGTAGAGATTTAAATATTGATTCATCACATTGTGAAAAATTAATCCCTTCCATTAGACCTAACCCCCATTGGTAAATTTTTAAAATTAATTATAAAGAGTTATGCAAGTCATTTCATAATTTATTATAAAGAGTTATGCAATCATATTTGAGGCCCCGCTGAATATATATGTACCTCTCCTAATAAATATTTGAACCTTGATTCATCGTATTATTATGAATGATTAATTTTTTCTGTTAGACCGAACCCATGGGTAGATTTTTTTTTTTAAATTAATTATAAAGAGTTATGCAAGTTAGCTCATATAAGGAGTTGGGTTGATAAATTCTCAAAACTAATAAGAAAATGTTAAATATAGCCTGGCCCAACCCATTTTATTACAACCCATGGTGGGCCAATGTCGATGGATCGGGTTGGCCAATATTCCCATTTTCAAATTTTTGTAGTTTAGATTTATCAAAAAAACAAAAATTGTAGTTTAGTAAATCTATTGAAATAAACTTAAAAAGTTCAAATTAAAAAAACGCCCCACTGTATTTTTTTTTAAAAAAAATAAAAAACTGTAACCATTTTTTTTTGTTTTGTTTAATTCCTTTGACTTTTTTTTGCTCTATTTTCCCAACATTTTCAATTGATATGAAATTATATGGGTAACAAAATGACATGAAAATCATACATTCTCACCTTTTCCACTTGAGTTAAATATGAATAACCAATAAAACTCGAACTTAAATTCCTCCTTCAATAAATATTGAAGACTCATTCGATTCTGTTTTAAATTTTTAGGTTCTTAAATAACATGTTTTCCAGTATTTTTTTTTTCAATTTCACCACTAAAAATAATAAAATAAGTAAAAACTGTTCTGATTTTTTATTTTTAACACAACTAAAAACTAATTATCAAACAAGAATTTTAAAAAAGCTATTATTCTGAAAATAAAGAACCAAACTGTAAAAGTAGTTTTGAATTTTTTATTTTTAAAAACAGATTTCTTTTTTTTTTATTTTACAAAACACTTAATTAAAACATAACAATCAAACAAATATTTTTACAATTTTTAAAAAATAAAAAGTTATTTTTAAAACAAAAATAAACAAGGCCTAAATTACTTCATCTGATCCAACCACTATGAGCAATCAGATTCATCTCCAATTAAATGGGAAAGAAAAGGCAAATAGCAAAACCTTACAAACTATTACTAGCTACAAAATGAGGATAATGAATTACAAAGCTGTTAATACATCATCATATACAGAGATTATGCATCTTTTTCTTCCCCTCCAGATTCTATTCTCAGTCCAGTTTTGTACAGAACTGTGTGAAGTAGGAGGATCAATCTATCTATCTATCTATCTATGTCTTGATTGGAGAAGATAACTTTCTTGAAGGAGGCATCATAGATTTAGAATAAGCAATTGGAAGAAAAAGTAATTTCTTGGCTTTGCTTACATATGCCCTCTTTGTGAAATTGTCATAATCATTTGCTTCAATCTCATCTAATATCTGCCGATACAATAGCAAGGACGCCCATACCTGCAAAACCCAGTAACACCCTTTTGCTTTCACAACTTTAAAATGCTAATCCATAGGTAATATATACGTGTGTGTGTGTGTGTGTATAACCAACATCCTCATTCATATCCACCAAGTCAGCATTTGAGTTGAGCACATTCTAAATTTAACCCACAATGAATAAACATGTAACAGAGCATGTTAATTTAAAAAGAAAAAAAAAATTCGAGAGGCAGACCCTGTCTATCTCTAGACCCTATATAGGAGCTTTATGCACTAAGTTGCCTTTTTTTTTAGAGGGGCAGACACTAAACACCTGAGTTTACAAAATGGGAGTGAACCACAACATGCCACAAAGCCATTGGCAATAGAGTATGTTACTTGTGGATGGATTCAGCGCATTGAGATGGCTAAATACAAAAGTTAGTGAATCGGATCATCGTGCACGCGTGGACAGAGAGAGAGGGGGAGGGAGATACAAAAAATTGTCACTGTGAATTTGGTAAACCCAGTCAAGTCAATCATGCTTAAAAGTATCGTGTCCGTTCTATTTGACCCAACTACTATTGGTAAATTTAAACACCCTTTTCTACTAAATTTTTAATTTTGACATGTTTCTAATGTCTTTTTATGATTCAGTTTCTGTATATTGAAATTTGCCTATATATCAAGGTTGGATAAAGGTTGCTGGCACTGCCCCATACAAGTCAAAGGGAAAACCTAACAAACTCATAGCCAACCAGCTCTTAGAAGAAAAGTGAAGGCTTGAAAAATAGTTCTCCTCAACTGAATTGAACCATAATAATGACGTGTCATGGTTAGGCTAATGACACGTCTGAAAGAAATTCAATTAACCAAAATTTCCACACTGTATGTCATCAATTTAGGTAAGCAAAACTACTTGAACGACTTACATCTCTCGCAATTGAAAAGTGGCTTTTACCTAAATTTAGGTTGAGGCTACATGAGATGTAATAGGATGCAGCCACTTGTAAAAATTGTGAGAAGAACTTCTGGTTGTGTAAAAGAACTTTTTTTTTTATTACAATTAAAAATAAAAAGATAACCAGTCAACGCGAACAATGATTGACCCAAAACAGTCAATGTGCACATGCTGGCATTTTGTCCTTATAACAACAAAGTCACAGATCTTTTTCTTTCTTTCTTTTTTTATTGAGGTAAATGATATCTTGTACTTGTCACAATCAAGGCACAGATATATATCTAAGATATTCCATAATGATAAAAGGCTTTGGAGTCTTACCGGCCACCTGCTAGCTTCATTAAGCTCTGTGACTCCCTTCTCTGCCTCATCAAAACACATCCTTGCCCTTTTAATTTGGCTCTTCATGAAGTTTCTCCATTTGTCTGTCACCTTCCCTGCAAATATGTCTTCATCTGATAGCCCTGCCTGAGCCAACTCATCCTGCGGTAGATATACTCTTCCTCTCCTTGCACTATCGAAGAATCAATTTTTTTTATGAGAAGGGGAAGACTAAGAAGAAGTGCAGGACATTCTAGAAAAATATTTTGGAAAAGCCAAGTATGATCTTTTGAAGACATAGAATCCCAAATATCAGTCCTTTTTCTCCCCTTCATTTTCTCTTATGTTTACCCTTCTCTTAGCGATCAGGTGAGGCATAAACAAAGAATCAACAAACCTCAACAAATAATATGGAACCTAATGTAAGTTTATGGAGCAGAACATACGAATGTTGATTGTATAGTGATATATCATCTAGGAAGTTTAGATCATTTGAGAAAAAACTAGGTGTCTTACAACATAGTTCACAACAAAACTTCTAAGGAGGTACGTAAATCATTATTAAAAAAAAAATAAAAAGAGAAAAAAAATTCAAACTTACTCTTCTCCAACATCTCTGAGTATGTTGGTTAGCTGGTTTGCAATTCCTAGGGCCAAGGCAGCATTATATACACTCTCTGTTGTGGCTTGTGAATTTGGTGAAATTCCCATGACTGGAACACTCATTAAACCAACTGTTCCAGCAACATAATAGCAGTAAAGATAAAGTTCGTCGAAGTTTTTGTATCTGGACTTCCTAAGGTCCATTCTCATTCCTTCGATCATATCTTTAAATGGCTGCATAAAGAAGAACAAAAGATATTGAGATAGGGATTCTCTCACATTGAAGGTGCACAAAATTAGACCTAGATTTCGATAATCATGAATTGAATTTAGGATTTGAATAAGTCAGTCTTTTGAGGGTAAGAGAAGTGGAATTCCATGGCAGACAAGAATATTACAAAGAAATGATTATTACTGATTGCAGATTTGCCTTCTGCAAACCACAATAACATGTAAATCCAAGCAATGTCAGAGAAATCTAATGAAGATACTGATGTTTTACTTCTATTATAGAATTCTAGAATTATTCAATCAAGAGAACTTTCTGAAGTGAAGACAATAGTATCATAGGATTGTTGTGTATTATATTACTAGAAAGCCATTAAGATGATAAAGCTAAATGATCTTTATTTTATTCCTTGTTGCACTTAAATACAAAAAAGCAAGATGATAGACCTCATAAATTTCAAAATCACTATTGCTCCTTATTATTATAATTCAACCTAGGATCTCACTTAGTCTTCATCCAACTTCTGAAATTGATCCCTACCTGAATATCAACAGGAAATTTGGCAACTGTATCTGCTAGGGCAGCATCAAGCATATCAAACGGACGACCTTGGAAAAGTTCTTCCAACCTTGATTCCCACCTATCCAAAGCAGTCGGCGTTATATGTGAAGCATTAGGGCCATCAACAAGTTCATCTGTTCTCCTACACCACACTGTAAAAGGGAACAACATAAGAGACCGGCAAGCTAACCATTTTTGGTGCAGGGTAAGCAAAGCCTTGCATGAGTAACTTATAAACAAGGCAAGACAAAGCAAAAACTGATTCACTTATGAACCAATGGCGGTGAGCATAACCACTTCATTAACTTACCCTTCCCACTTTTAAAGTAAAATGACAAAAATACATGGCTCTATCAATGTTGAGGGATCAATTTAATTTATCGTGTACGAAAAACACATCCACTGTCATTCAGACAGAATTTTTAAGACTGGGAATGTCTATTGAACATACACTACTAATAGAGTTGAAAAAGATGCTTGCTGCAAATATATTTATATGCATTTCATGGACCAGTAAGGTCTCAAAATGAAATGGATTAAGAAGAATGAGAATAATTCACCTATTGGTCAATATCACTCACCATATATAGCCCAAATAGCTCTTCTCCTTTCAGGGGTCATTAACTGAGTTCCTGGAAGACCAAAACAACCGATTTGAATTGGATTCAAACCATGATCCAAACCCAAATAAATCTACAAGTAAAATTCCTCACTTGGAGGAAAGATACGAGAAAGCTAACCCAAGTAAAACGTTTTGGCATATTCTGCACAAACTTCTCCACAACGATCATAAGCTTCGCTCAACAAGCCCAAATTCCCCGGTAGAGGAATATCTGGTTTCACATCAAGGTCCCCAACAGATCTTAGCTTCCTCTTAACCAGGGAAGCCTGCTTAAGCACCACCTCATAGACCTTCTGCTCTGATGAAACAGCCATTTCTCCTGCTGGGTTCGCTAGCACGTTTGATAGCAAAGGTAAATTGCTAGCATTCTCTAGGCCAGTATGGCCAACACATGAATACTTCAAATTTGTACTCAAAGAGCAAAGTCTCCACATCCTCTTCTTATCCTTCTTCGCTCTGATCGAGCTTGAATCCCGCGAGATAAACTTGGAAGAATCTAACAGCTTCACATCCCGGAACGAATCACGGAATCCAGAGAAATTGGAGACCTCTGAGCTAGTAGGGGAGACAACCCATAATAATGTCACAGGCATGACTGTATTCTGAATTTTAGCTGCTCGATTGTTAAAATAAATCTCTTCCTTCGTTACTCGCTACTTTTAAATGAGTAACTAGCCAATCAAGCGAAGCAACTTGCTGTATTCAATAGAAATCTTGGGAACTACTGTAACTGCAACTGAAAATGATGCTCTACGAAGGCTATCTGTAGTTGAATAAAAAACCAGGACGAAAATTCAGTATAAAAAGAACTTGAGCTAGAATGAACAAAAACAACCATTCCATTAGCAACAGCAAGAACTCACATAATGGGATCCAAACAATGAAGAAATCGCAGTCATCAGTCAGCGCAAGAAAAGATAAAACAACTGCTTATTTATCAGCATCACTATTTTATTTTATTCATACGGGTTTCTCGTGTGTTCATACTTCAGCACTGGAGTTGAATATAAAATTCAGAAGTTCGTTACACTTATCCAATGAAATCCAAAAAAGGCACACGCAAATTCAACCACTCAGAAAAAGAATGAAATTTCATTAGAAGAAACGAGAAAAAACAAATGCACACCTGTTGGGTATTGTACTTCTTATTAGAACCACTCACAGGAGCTTTTCCATTAATTAAACAAAACTAAGTAGGGAGGCATCAACATCATGGAGAGAAAACTAGCAACGGCCACTAAACATTCTTGGCTTCACAATCTGACCCACCAAAAACTCTCCACTCTTCCCAAACCTTCTTCTCCCAAAAAAAAAAAACAATTTTTAATGCTTCTTTCTTTTCTTGCTCCCCCTTTCTTCTTCTTCTTCCTCCTCCTCTTTTTTGTGTCTATATTGAAAATGAGAATGTCCCTTTTCTATCCCGAACTGTCTGTAATATTCTCTCTGTACTGTGGTATGTTTGCTTTCCACTTCCTCTTCACAGTGGGATTCGAGGTCTTCGTCTTCTCTCAAATCGTCTGGTTCTGGGTTTTACACGCCTGTTAAAAGGCTTGGGTAGAGTTTGGAGCTAGTGCGTGTACCATGCCTCTCCACGTCCTCTGCTTCAGCCCCCGACCCGACCCGCAAAATTGTCATGGATCGGGTCTGCTTCTTTTGATTTGCCGCCAGGATGCTCTTTATCAGAAGAAATTGTTTCACTAAAATAACATATTATTAATGGGAATGGAAAATAATAACTTTTTTTTAAATATATTGAAACAAGGGAAGTAATTTTCATAAAATTTTCTGGTCAAAGTAATTTATATTATACTTTTTTTATAAGTGCACATATTTACGTTAATGTCACTTGTCACTTGAACAGCTACTCATCAACAAAAATTAATTCAGCATAGATTAGTTAGGATCCAATTTGTGTAAATAATACAAAAAAACAGTCCATTCTTTCAAAATATTTTTTTATTATTTATAAAAGTTAAAATACATCTTTACTCTTAAAATATTTTTAAAATAACTCAATGTTTAGTATTTAAAAAATTACAATATGGTATTTATTTTAAAAATTTGTGTATTTTCTTTATGTGCCTATAGTTTTCCCGAAATAATTTTGGGTCAAGAATGCACTAGAAACCTATTTATTTATAATAGAAAGGATTAGATGGCAAAAAAAAATAATAGAAAGAATTAAAGTTTAAATATTTCTTTTAAGAAAATTACGTCATATTACATACGTGGATCTGACTCCGACCGAGGAAATAAGTCGACCCGATCCGAAAATGACGGCAGGTTGTAAGGAAAGGGCAATCCAACAAGGACAGCCACGTGGTAGAAATCAACCAATCAGCTGAAGATAACGTTATCAAAATACCACAATCCCCAAAAAAAGGAGCAACCGGAGAAAGTAACTTGGGAAAAATTGAGACCGTGCGTGTCAGACACGTGGCACGTCAATAGTGGTCGACAAATGGATACTCGGATCCTCTATTGGGTTGACAATGGGACCCACCGGAAAAAGGGGCTGCGCGACATGCAGGAACAGAGGATTTTGGCCCTTGTGGTTGTGGGGCCCAGTGGACCCTTTGTCGGTTTGTATGGTAACCCGGCAAGTGTGAAATGACCCACACGTTCCTCTTCCCCGGTTCGTTGGGCCGGATTACTTGCCACGTAGCCATGTGCACTTTGTGTGGACCTCGTTCCATTGGATTATTATTTCATCTATCAATTTCATTTAAATATTATATTGTACTCTATATTCTGCAATATTAAAGTGACAAAATATGGTTAGAGACATTACACTTCGAGAAAAAGACCCGAATCTTTAATGCTTGAATTTGTTTTACCTTCATAAGAAAATTATATAAAAAATAATAAGAGGATACTTGCGTTTATTAGAAAAAACGAAAAATTGTATAACGTTAGAATTTTTTTCCTTGTATTTATAGAAACAACACAAAATAAATAAAATCAGTACGACAAAAGGAAGTTCATTTTCCCTAAAAAAATAATATCTAATATAAAATAATTTTTTTTAAAAAAAAGGGATAAAAATAATGAAATGGAGGGATCATTATATTTTTGTTTGATACTTGGGAAATTAAGGGAGGAAAAATTTAAAGGAGTTTAATTTAAAATATTATTAAAATATTTTAATTTATTTATTTTATTTTTTTATTTTACATATTTTTTTATTAAAAATTTTAACCTAACATTCTTAAGTATGATATTTTAAATTTAAATCCTGTAAATATAAAAAATATTTTTAAAAAAATTATTTCTAATTAAATTTGATAATACTTAAATTTAACTCAATTAAATAGTTATAATAAAAAATTATAATTTTATTTATCTATTTCTTTTAAATTAGAGATTCTCCGTGCGTTGTGTCATGAGACAAAATATTATAATTAATTAATTAATTATAATTATTATAATTTTTATTATGATTATAAATTTAAAATATTATAAAAATTTAAATTTTAATTTAAAAAAAATTAAAATTATTGATTGTGTCTTATTATAAATGATACAAATTGAAAGTATTAAAATTTTAATTAAATTATATATTATAAAATTTTAAAAATATAATTAATTGATTAATGATTGAACTCACACAAATTTTACCTCCTTTCGCTCTATTTCCCTCGTACCAACAAATAGACCCCGGATGGAGGAAATATAACTTGAAAAATAAAATAAGTGTGCAAGAAAGTGAACGCAACGCGATTTCATTTGAATATATTTAATGTAGATTCAACTTAATATTCAATAATTACTTTTGAGAGGCACCTTTTTCAAAAGAGTCCAGATTCAGAGCTCCCGCCACGTGGGAGAGGTCAACCTTTGTTAACTACCATGGGTGGACCATCAAAATAGTAGTTGTTTATTTATTACAATAATCAGTGATTAAGACGTTTTTTTAATTAATTAAATATTAGGCAGAAGTGGAGGGTGTTTCTGAATCAGATCTCAATATCCCCAATTGTTTAATCCCAAAAAGAAGGTAAACTGTGTAGGGGTTTTTGTGATTGGAAAGTGATTAGATAATTTAGGCAACCATTAATTTAATTAAAAATAGTCAGAATAGGTTAAGATTTTTTTTTTTGTATTTGACTGCCTAAATAGGAAAAAGGATAATTTTTTTTTGTTACCCACCCGGTTCACCAAAATTTTTCTTCGATTATATCCGGATCTGACCTGCGTCGCGAACCTGGCTATATTAGGTGACTCTCCTAATGTAAATTTTCTGCATACGGTAAGGCTCGAATTCGAGACCTCATTTAAGCTATACCGAGCCGTAGAAAAAAGGATAATAATTTGCCTAACATGCTCTAATATGTTTGAGGTCACTTTTTGGTTTTTATAAATTTAGGATTTTTAATTATATATATATATTATAATGTTCATTCAATTAACTTTGATTTCAAGAATTCATAAAAAATACCAATAATTTATTAGTTAAGCTATAAAGACTAAAATACAAATTTGAATAATAAAAAATATATTTATTGAGAGAAATAAAAATTATTTATATTCTAAGCTCTAAAAAGGTAAGGATCTTCTGGACTGGATAAAAAAAAAAATCATAGAAATCGAAACAAACTTGATTACCCATGAATTTTTTTGATTGTTTATTTCATGGGATTTTATGGGCTTTAATACTAATAATAACTAGCTATACATAACTTCCCACGTGACACATGGTATCTAATTAACGTGAACACTCTAAATTATATTGTGGCATATATAACTCAAGAAAAAATGATCAGGGAAAGTGATCATATTGAAGAAAATATCACGTTTTAGTGCTACCAAAATTAAATTAAGAAAGACTAATTACATGATTGCGTGGCGTACATATGTTGTTGGGGGGGGGGAACAAATAGAAGTTGCCAATGAAATGAGCATTTTAATTTGTGCCCCTTTTCCAATACATAAATCATTGCAATCATAGGAGAGAATAGTTGACAAAAATGTAACAAAATATCAAGGCTTACTGAGAATACTGTATTTTTATTATTATTATTATTATCAATTATTATATGACATTGGTATCTTAGTGTTGGGAGGTATCTTAACTTATGGGTGTCTAAATTTATATCTGAGGATAATAGACAGTTCGTTCTGTCTAATATTGACATCGCCTAAGAAGAAGAGAGATTTTACCCTATCCTTAGATCGTGGGTGAACCCAACCTCTTTCAAAAAATTCTTATAGAAAAAAATTAGTATATGATATTTTTTTCTAAATATAATATGACTTTATATTAGGGCTAACTTTATAATAGTAATATTATATATCTTTTAAAGCTCTTCAAAGAAAATTTTGTCAAATGTCCCAATGCATGTGATCGAAGGGCTATTGTCAAATGTATGGAGATAATTATTGCTGGAAGAGTTTTATATATATGCTTATAAGATTTGAGCTGCTTTGATTTTAATTAGCTGGGGCTCAATAACACTTTTAAAATTGGGCTAATATTGCCAAATGTTCAAATATTAATTGGAAAATTTGGATAATATTCTTTAGACAAGGAAAGATATCAAAATCTCTCAAGAAATATGTCTCAAATTTATTTTACTTTTTGTCATGTTTGTTTACAAATTTTGTTTGACCATAACAAGAAGGGGAAAAAACTTTGAGGATATATATACCTATATAATTTTTTTTATAGAAAAGGAAAAAAAGTCATAATTCAATTTGATAAATAGATATATAGTAGTAGTTTTCTTTCGTCACGCCTTTAATCTAAAATGGTCAAAAGTATATATATCACATTAAAGATATTTCCCCACTTTTGCCCTATAGTCAAGATTCTTGCACAGTTGATGACGTGTCGTTAACCTCTGATTAATGCTTGCATATCCACCATTTGAATCTTCAACAATTATTCTTGGCATTATATGGGGATTCTTGATTGGTGCTGAGCTAATTATAGTGTAAAATAGGTTATTTGTATTCCTCCGAAACCCCCCCTCTACAGCCTAACGCGGCTTCTTAGGTCTAACTAAGGGTATACTTAGATAGATTTTTAAAAAAGAATTTAAAGAAAAAAAGAGTTTTTTAATGATAATTTTAAAAAAAAAACTTATAAAAAAAATAGCTGTAAATAAATAAATATTTGGATAGTTATTACCATAAGAACTTTTATGATTAGTAAATTATTAAAAAAATATGAGATAAAAATTATCTCTCCAAAACTCTCCCATCTTCTTCTCTTAAACAAGAAATATGTCTTTCTCTCCCTCTCATAGATTAATTTTCCCTACCCTTCTATACTAAACAAAGTCCAAGAGATTTAGTTATTTTTGTAAATTATTTATTTATTTTCCTGTTAAAACAAACCTAATAAGTAATAACTCATACAGCTTGGTTTATTATGAAGAAGAATGGGATATAAAGAATACCGAAATATGCATATGATATATAGGATTATGTCTCCTCATTTACTTAAAAAAAAATGTGCAGAATGCACATTTAACTTCAACCCTCCAAAATCATATTTATACAGTTATGACATTTTGTTTAAATAAATAAAATTTATTAAAAAATAGAGACTTTAAAATTAATTTGGAGGGTATACATCAAATGTGTGTGCGTATACACCTTTCACATTTATACCCAAAAAAAAACGAAAGAATTATTTGACTCTACAGTACATTATTTACTTCAATCAGAGTTAAATAATTAAACTGTAAAAGTTAAATCAATTATTTATAAAAAATAGGTGCTGAATTTTTTTAAAATATACTATTTAATCATTTGTACTTAAAATACTTCCTCTAATGGAAACTTTTCAATACATACAATTAATATAGATAATTTAAAAAAAAATACAGATGAAGTAAGGTCTCAAATTCGAATAAATATGAATACAAAAAATATTGTTAGAAGAAATATCCAATTGTGTTTAAGGGAATACTCTCTCCAATTTTAATTATAAGAATAATTTAACTTTTAGGTAGGTCTAAAAAATTAAATAAATTAATTAATTATAATCAAATATAACTCTTCGAACTGAATTCATATTATATACTTATCATTATACATTTGTCATAATAATATTGTTCATATGTTATGAAAAAATTTGGAGCATATCATTTAGAATTTTCTTTGTATTATATTAGTTACAATCCGTTTTTTCTTTTAAATTAGAACATTTGATATGTCAAACTCTTCATGCAGCTCTTTGTACTCGAGGTTTATCCTTAAAATGAACTTTCATCAATTTTCTTCCTTCTTGCCTATTCTAGTGCAACAATCAATTTTTTTTATATAAAAAAATTAAAATAAATTCGATACCGATCTTCATTAATGTCAAGACACGACTTTAAAACTAAAAAAATACTTACAAAACCTACTAAATAAATCTTTAATTTGAATTTGCATCTTAATTCTATGTTAATTCTAATTGGCTGCAACAATCATTTTATCATTTTTTTTTATACAAACAATTTTAAAAGAAGTTAAACTAACCCACATTTCAAGCAACACAAAATCTCCATTCCTCTTATTTTATCATTTATTTGCATTCACCTCGTGATTTTACAAAGCACATGACTTTTGGGCTGCCCAAACAACTCATTTTGGTTATTCTTCCATTGTGATTGCATAACATTAGGTCCATCTAATTAAAAGCCCACAGAGCACAGTCCAAATATTATTTGGACACCAGAGCAATTAGTTAGGGACCAGACACCAACGGGGGTTGGTCCGAGTGGTAAGCGGCTCGGTATTGCTTAAGCGAGGTCTCGAGTTCGAGCCTTGGCGTACGCAGAAAATCCCCATTGGGAGACTCACCCACCATAGCCAGGTGCGCGACGCGGGTCGGATCCTGATGTAGTCGGGGCAAAGCTCCGGTGAACCGAGTGGGCAACCAAAAAAAAAAGTTAGGGACCAGACTTGGCTTTTTAATGGGTAATGTAAGATTGTTTTCCAAATTTTTCATTGACAATTATCTGTTCAAATATTTTAACAAACGTTTAATTATACATTTTATTTTTTAACACTTCAAATTTACTAACGTTATTGGGGAGTTCATGAGGAAAAACACTAAAATAATAGTCATATTTTTATTATGAGTTCATCTTGTTATGAATATTAGAATATAGATATCCATCTCTATCTCCCTCTACCTCTTCAAATTTTTTAAGTCATTATTTCTCCATTCTAATGTCTTCGTGTTAGTGAAGAACTATATATTGCTAATAAGTTAACAGCAAATGATATATTTAGTCGTGTGTGACTAGCAAGATACATAAGCGTACCAATTGCACTAAGATAAGGCACTTCTAGGCCAAGTAGCTTTTCATCACCTTCTTGAGGTCTAAAGGGATCTTTATCTTTCTCCAGAGATCTTACAATCATCGGAGTGCGTAATGGATGTGATTTATCCATATAAAAACGTTTTAAGACTTTTCTCGTGTAAGTTTCTTCCCAGGCAAAATTTTGTTCTTCCCAGGTCCTTCATTTCAAACTCTTTCTTTAAACAATTCACTGCTTTGGAAATCTCTTCAGGAGTTCCAATGATATTTATGTCATCGACATAAATAGTAATTATTGCAAATTTATTTCCAGATCTTTTTATAAAAATGCATGGACATATCTGATCATTCTTATATCCTTCTTTCAATAGATATTCACTAAGTCGATTATATCACATGCGCCCTGATTGCTTTAATCCATATAAAGACTTATTTAACTTAATTAAGTACCGTTCTCGATAACTTGAATTATATATTTTTGATAACTCAAATCTATCAGGGAGACTCATATAAATGTCATTGTCAAGTGAGCCATACAAATAGGCTGTAACAACATCCATTAGACGCAAATCGAGGCTTTCTTTTACTAGCAGACTAATTAGATATCGAAAAGTAGTTGCATCCACTACTGGTGAGTATGTTTCTATAAAATCAATACTAGGTATTTGTGTAAATCCTTGAGCAACAAGTCGTACTTTATATCTTACTATTTCACCATTTTCATTTCGTTTTCTCACAAAAATCTATTTATATCCAACTAGTTTTACATCTTTAGGTGTAAGAACCACAGGCCAAAAACTTTTCATTTTTCTAATGATTTTAATTCAGCCTCAATTGCGTCTTTTCATTTTGACCAATCATCTCTTTATTTACATTCGCTAATAGATCTTGGTTCATGATCCTCATCATCATTTATTATATCAAGCGCTACATTATATGCAAAAATATCGTCAACGTTAATTTTATTTCGATCCCATCGTATTCTATTGACAATATAATTTATTGAGATCTCATTATTTTTATATATTTCAGGTACCTGAATGTCTCTCGAAATTGAGACATTAGTGTTGTCAAAGGACTCTTCTGGAGTCATTAAATTTTGTTGAATATCCTCGACCTGGCCATCTATATTTATAGCTCATTTTTTTTCTCGAGAATTTTTATCTTTGAAACCGATGGGCCTGCCACGCTTCAAGCGTGCTTTTGATCCATTTGTATCAGTAGATTGTCCAATAGGGATATCAATTCTGATAGGAGCATTCGTAGCTGGAACATGTGATTTGGTCACTTTCTTAGGGTCAGTGAATGCGTCTGACAATTGATTGGCTAAACTCTGTAAATGAATTATCTTTTAAACTTCTAGCTCACATTATTTTGTACGAGAACCAAGATGAGATAATGAAAATTCATTCCAACTAACTTTATTTTTCAACTGTTTATTTTCTCCTCCTAAAGTTGGAAAATTTGATTTGTCAAAATGACAATCAATAAATCGAGCCGTAAATAAATCTCCTGTTGTTGACTTTAAATATTTTATTATAGAAGGAGATTCATATCCAACATATATTCCCATCCTTCTTTGAGGACCCATTTTAGTACGTTGTGGTGGAGCAATCAGAACATATACCGCACATCCAAAAGTCCTTACATGAAAAATATTTGATTCCTGACCAAAAACCATTTGTAAAAGGGAGACCTTAAGATAATTAGTTGGCTTGATACGAATTAATATCGTTGCATGTAAAATTGCATGTCCCCAATTAGATATTGGGAGATTTGATTTCATAAGCAATGGTCTTGTAATCAACTGCAAACGTTTAATTAATGATTATGCAATACTATTTTATGTATGAACATGTGCTACAGGATGTTCAATATTGATTCTCAGAGACATACAATACTTATTGAAAGCTTGTGAAGTAAATTCACCAGCATTATCTAGACGTACTTTTTTAATAGGATAATATGAAAAAATGTGCTCTCAATCTAATTAGTTGAGCAAATAATCTCGTAAACGCTAGGTTACGAGAAGATAATAAGCAAACATATGACCATCTTGTTGATGCATCAATTAGAACCATAAAATATCTAAATGGTCTACATGGTGGGTGTATTGGCCTATAAATATCTCCCTGTATATGTTCTAAACAAGTGAGAAACTCACTTTCTATTTTTATCGATGATGGTCTAATAATTAATTTTTCTTCAGGACATGCAGCACATGAGAAAATATGGGATTGTGGAATTGATTCTCTTCCCAACGAATGTCCACATAAATTCTCAATTATTCTTCGCATCATTATTGTCTCAGGATAGCCTAACCGGTCATGCCAAATATTAAATTTATTCTCACTTATAAATTTTTGGTTTACAATAGCATGTGTTTCAATTGTACTAATAAATGTGTAGTACATTCTAGAAGAAAGAGCAGGGAATTTTTCTAGTGTGCATTTTTTACCAGAAATCATATATGTGATAACAATATATTCTTGATTTTCTTTATTTGTTGTTTCAATATGGTATCCATTTCTGCGGATATTCTTAAAACTCAACAAATTTCTGTTAAATTTGGAGGAATAAAATGCACTATCAATGTATAATTGTGTTCCTCCAAGTAACAATATATTAGCTCTTCCAAACCCCTCAATAATCTTTATACTTCCAGATATGACATGGATATTGGATTCTTGCATTACTAAAGATGAATAATATTTTACATTTCTGAATATTATATGAGTTGTTGCACTATCAACGAGACACAAATCTTTTTTGTTAATGTCAATGAGTGCCATTCTTCATTAACAGGAACATAGCAAAAGAAACACAAAAGAATTAATAAAAAGAAATACTCATAATTTTATTTATTGAGAGAAATAACTTCATTATATCAAAAAGAAAACACACATAATCATAAAACACACATAATCATAAAAATTTAGTTTATTTTTTGGACACTCCTATCATCAATTAGGTGATCAATTCTTCCGTTAGGATCGGCAAAGAAATCAGCAACATCTAAATGAGTCACATTCATGTTGCCATATCAGAATCGCTTTCTTCTCCAACAAAATTTATTTATATCTTTGGTTCTTTGCCTTTATTTTTATTTTTCCTTTTAAGCGATTCTTAATATAATTCAACCAAATGTCTTGGTGTACGACAAGTACGAATCCAATGACTTTTACCACCACAACGATGACATAAATTTTTAATATAATTATCGTTCCCACTAGTTTCTTTTTTGTGGTTATCATCATTGTTTGCCCACCTCGAGTGGGAACCACGACCACGACCACAACCACGGCCTCGTATATAGCCACAGTCGTGTCCACGTCCATGACCACATGATGATTCATTTGTTACTACATTCACTTCTGGGAATGCAGTAGAGTCAGTTGGACAGAATTCATAATTCCTCATTAAAAGCTTATTATTTTGTTCGGCCACCAAAAGGTAAGAAATTAGTTCAGAATACTTTTTAAAATATTTTTCACGATATTGTTGTTGCAAGAGCACATTAGATACATGAAATGTGGAGAATGTTCTTTCTAACATGTCATCATCAGTAATTTTCTCTCCACATAGTTTCAATTGAGAACTAATTATAAATAGTGCAGAATTATATTCACTAACTGATTTAAAATCTTGCAGACATAAATGCATCCAGTCATAACGAGCTTTTGGAAAAATCACAGTTTTTTGGTGGTCATACATTTATTTTATGTTGTTTCAAAGAATACAGTTAAATATTCAGTTTTTAGTTCTTTATCTAGGTGGTGGCGGAGAAAGATCATGACCTTTGCTTTGCCTTTGTTAGATTCCTGATTCCCATCCTTGATAGTGTTTCCTAAACCCATAGCATCTAGATAAATTTCTGCATCTAGTATCTAGGATAGATAATTCTTTCCAGTAATATCAAGAGCCACAAACTCAAGTTTTGTAAGATTCGACATGATGATACTATCATAAAATGTAACAAAAGTTAAATGGAGATTTAGATTAAGAAGATTGAGTAATTAGAAAATAATTAAACATAAAACTACAATTTAACATGAAAGTAATATAAAAACTCACCTCCAATGATAGATTTTACAATAATATCAGTTGGTTAGAGCAGTCGTGCTGATAACGTGTTATAAAACTAGCAATAAGATTAGAAAGAGAGAAAATATGGAGACAAGAAAATGAGAGAGGTATATATTATATTCTTTCTCCTTAACCTTACAACACAAATGTCATGCCCTATTTATAGGTATAGAAGTTGAAGATGAAGAGTCTAGTAATTAATGGAGATTAAGCACATTCTTCGTTACTTGAATGGTACTATGGATATAGGATTATTTTATTCAAATGAACATAAGACTGAATTTGCCAGATATGCTGATGCTGGATTTCAGTCTGATCCACATGTTGATAGATCGCAAACAGGCTATTTGTTCACATGTAATAGTACAGCTATTTCATGGCGATCAATGAAACAAACCATATCAGTCACATCATCTAATCATGCAAAAATAATAGCGATACATGAAATAAGTCAAGAATATATATAGTTAAGATTGATAATACATCATATACGTATTACTTGTAAATTGTTATCTAGTAAAATGATCCCAACAATTCTATATGAAGATAATACTACATGTATTACCTAACTAAAAGAAAGGTACATCAAAAGAGACAAGACAAAACATATTTCTCCAAAATTCTTTTTTATTAATGATCTTTAAAAGAATGATGAGATTAATATTTAACAAATCCGGTTTAAAGAAAATCTAACAGATTTATTCACCAAGTCACTTCTAGCAACAATATTTAAGAAGCTCATACATGATATCGGATTTAGCAAATTCAGAGATATCAATTGACGTTATAAAAAGAGGGAATCGATATACGCTGTACTTTTTTTCCCTTGTCTAAGATTTTGTCCCACTTGATTTTCCTAACAAAATTTTTAATGAGACATCTCTATAAATATATCAATTAATTGTATATTTTTTTTCTTTTATTAGGTTTTTATCCCACAGAATTTTTTCTAATTAAATTTTTTTTAATGAGGCACATTATTAAAGAATAGACATTTAAGAAAGAGTGTTATAAATATTATAATATAGTTGTTTATCTCCATCTCTCCCTACCTCTTAAAATTTTCTAGATCATTATTTCTCCGTTAATTACTAGACTATTCATTACTCCTCCATTAATTACTAAACTCTTCATTATTCCCCCATTAATTACTAAACTATTCTATCTTCAATTTTTATGCCTATAAATAGAACATACCATTTGTGTTATAAAATTAAAGAGAAAAAATATAATATATACTTCTTTTATCTTCTTGTCTCCATTTTTTCCCTCTCTCTAATTTTATTACTAATTTTATAACACATTTTTGAGTTATTAATACTTAACAAGTTCCCAAAACACACAAGTTTCGCAATTTTAACATAAAATACCAATTCAGTTGATAATTATCATTAATATTCCTGTTTCAAAATTCTAGACCATTTAGATTACCAACAAAAAAATTCCGGACTTTCTTTTTAAAATCTAAATTGTTTTAAGTCAGTACAGAAGTCCCTAGTGCTCACCAGATCAAATATGTAGACACATAGGCACAACATAGGAAGAAAAGAAAAATCAACAAAATCAATATATTTAAAAAAAATTAAAAAATAAATCGATGATTTTAAAAGTAGTGAGAAATGAAGAAAATAAGCGAAATGGATCAGATTCAATTGGCTTGGTTTCTCAAAAGAGAAAGATCGCTCAGTAATTTCAGCGTCGATCATCTGGGGAAATAATCATCACCTCCGTTTCTATTCAACACAGAAACCAACACAACTTCATAGTTCTAATTATACCCATACAATTACAGATTAACTATATAGTTTGGTACCCACAGAATGCCACAAAAAAAAAATCAACGAAATCAATATATTTGAAAAAAAATAAATCGATAGTTTCAAAAAATTGAGCAATGAAGAGAATGAGCAAGATGGATCAGATTCAATGGCTTGGTTTCTCAAAAGAGAAAAATCGCTCAGGAATTTCAGCGTCGATCATCTGGGGAAATAATCATCACATCCATACAAGTACAGATTAAACATATAGTTATATACACACAGCATAAGCAGAAAAATGTTATTTTTTTAAAAATAAAAACGATAATTTCACAAAAAAAATAGTGAGAAATGAAGAGAATGAGCGAGATGGATCAGATTCAATTGGCTTGGTTTCTCAAAAAGAGAAAAATCGCTCAGTAATTTCAGCTCCGATCATCTGGGGAAATAATCATCACTTCCATCTCTATTTAACTCAGGAACCAACACTAGAGTTTGAAACATCCACAAACCGAAAATCTGAATGAAATTCCATTGTATAACAAACGTCTCATCACATCCTAATTCTGATTTGAGATCGCTAAGGAAAAAAATTGAAGAAACAAATCCCTAAGATAAAAGTCAACAACGGTATTGGATTCCTTCGAGTTTTGACGAAGCTGAAGAGAAAAAGAGAATTAATACAGAAAAAAGAAGGTAGAGAGAGAATTTCCCGTCCGTGCAATAGGAACTGACATGACTGGTTAAGCAGAACACAAAATATTGCAGATCGGAGAGTTATGGCGTCAGCTCATACCAGAACCCACTAAATGCAGAGCAACAGTAATCAGTAATTGACGCAAGATACAAACAATCAAAGAGAATCAAAACCCTACATCAAAGCCATGCAATACCAATAGAGTGAAAAAGCTTGAGCCGAAAGCCACAATGGAGATGAGAGAATGTGAAGCTGCTTATAAAGGGAAGACTCTTCCTCCCTTTGAAACCCTAATTTGAGAGTGGGCCTTGTTTTTGTGGTCTTTAGACCGATGAAGGAAACCCAAAATGGAGTGAGCGCTCTTCGGTTCGCGACCAAGATCGAGCCACGCGTACTGTCCTTGTTTGTGTTTAAATTAAATGCAGGTGTGTTTAAATTAAATAAAAAAAAGGAAGAATTACTCATAGATCCTATGGGAAATAATTTATTATAAAAAAACTCATAAAATTATTAAATAATTAAATAGTTTTAAGAAATCTTGGAGTAATAAATAATAATTACTGAAGTGATACAAATAATAATTAGAAGTATGTAATGATAACTTGAAGTGTATATATAATAAATGGGGGCGTGCGATAATGACCTTGTTGTTATTTATACCACTTTTAGTTGTTACTGCATTACCTCAGTCGTTATTTGTGTTATTTTAAATTATCATCGTCTCTTTTTAGTTATCATTTATGCCATTTTAAATTATTACTGTATAACTAAAAAATTATTATTTGTACATAAATGTATATTGATAATTGTACAAATTAAATTTATTAGCTCCAGATCTCTTGGGACTATTGAATAGACTACATTTAATAGTATGAGAATATTCTAAAATGACTTAGCCAAATAATTATATAAAAAATTAACTAATTAAATGTTGATTTTTCTTGAAAATTTCATAAGTCTAAATTTAAAACATTAATTTTAACTTCTGAAAAATCTATTTTCAAAATCACATAATTAATTTGTAAAGTTAGATCATGCATCACAAAAGTATTAGTAATTTGTATGTTAATTAATACAATCATAACTTATCACCTAGTAAAATGAACTCAGGCTTCAAGGATACTCGAATTTATTTACCACCAAGGTTAGTTTTTTTTTTTTGTTTTAGATGGACGATTACACACTCTTATCTACTATTCTTCTGCCCATCTCTATTATAAGACGCTTCAATAATTTATCTAAAAATAAAATAAATTTTGATTTTACACATTTAAATAACAAATTTTAAATTTAATTATATTTTCTATCCTAACTAGCTAATGAATTTAGTATTTACATAAGATAATGTTAAAAAAAACATAATTAATACTACTATCAAGCTACTTATAATAAAGATGGTCTTTACTTGTGAGGAAGTACAACCCTTCTCATTGCTGTAAATAAATAAGTACTGCAGAATCTGGAGTCCTTGTTATCATTTTGTTTTGTTTTGCTTCTTTGTTTTCAAAATCTCGTTATGAAAAGTGGATACTGCAACAATACAAACCCATGAAGGTAATCATCTGAAACAGAAACAGGAATGAAGAATGGCACACTGCGTACACAAAAGCACCAGAAGCAGATGCCGTGAACATTGCACTTTCCCATATTCTCTCTCTCTCTTCCTCTCACCACACAGAAGAAAGGAATGATACGATACCTATAAGCTCCGTGATGGAAAACACTTGTCTTTTAAACTCTGAATCTCTTTTCTTCAAAAAGTGCTCATTCCTTTCCTTTTCTTCTCTTCCCAGATGTTCCTTCTCCAAAATCACTATTTTGTCATTTCATCCACACAAACACAAACCCCTTCATCATCTTCTTCTCTATAAATTCACACACATTTCTGTCATCCTAGCTAACAATCATATACACCCATCTTCTTCCTCTTCTTGGGTTCTCAGAGCTAATTAGGTCACCGGTCAAATAATGGCTTCTTCTTCTGCTTCAGCCCCTGCTTTGAAGCGCACGAACTCGATTGCAGACAACATGCCTGATGCATTGCGTCAGAGTAGGTACCATATGAAGAAGTGCTTTGCTAAGTACCTTGAGAAGGGAAGAAGGATCATGAAGCTTCACCATTTGATGGAGGAAATGGAGCAAGTCATTGATGACCACGCCGAGAGGAACCAAGTCTTGGAGGGCAATCTTGGCTACGTATTGGGTTCTACACAGGTTTTTGCTTTTGTTTCTCTTCTCTTCTTCAATCACTTCTGATCCTTTGTTTTCTCATAAGACCATGTTATGAAAGCATACCCTGGTTTAGCCGGTCAGACTAGTCAACTAATGAAGTCAAAGAGTTTTAAACCAGTTGACTAAATTATGTGTAATTTATACGTAAATATTCTATTTACTCATAGATTAATACTCTTTAATATTACTTTTTTCAAAGGTTATATATATGAATATTTTTGTATATCATATTAATGATAACTAGTCTGACCCCGGTTTAAATTATTGATCCTTGAACTACTACTTCCACCGCTTCATCAATCGGGTTTGGTTGGTTTTAAGTATCTTGGATAAGACGGTTGTGAGTGGACATTGAAAAGGATGATAATGCTTTGTTGTGAAACTTGATGCTTTGCAGGAAGCTATTGTTAGTCCACCATATGTTGCCTTTGCAATAAGGAGAAATCCTGGGGTTTGGGAATATGCTCAAGTCAGCTCTGAGAACCTCTCTGTTGTGGGAATCTCCTCCACTGACTACCTGAAATTGAAAGAATCAGTATATGATGAAAATTGGTATGTCTCATCTTTTCTTCTTCTTGATTTTCTGAATCTCCTCTATTTGCTGGATTTTTCTCCGATACCACTTACCAAGTTTTTTCGCAGTCCTCAATGCACCCCATTTTCTTAGACCTTCATCACTATGTGATGTTGTCATTTATGTCTTGAATTGAGTCTCACTTTTTAAAGCCAATGGTGGAATAAATGAGGTGAAAGGAGATTTAGGATTATACCTATGCTAGTAGATAAAGTTATCGTTATTTTTTTAACCAAAAGACCATTTGAGTTGGAACATCAAGAAATGAATGAGGAAGGTGAGGGAAATCATTTAATATATATATATAAAATTAAGGGTCAACTTGGAGCTAATAGAAACATAAAGAATAAAAAGAAAAAATCGAGATAAAGATAATGAACAAAATTAAAACTAACTGAAGTTAACGAAGGAAAATGAAATATTAAATAAAATTAAACAAAAATATTTTTTATAAAGAAATAAAAATATCCCTATAATATGCATGAAGCCTGAGATCAACCATATTGTCTATAGCTTATATATATTGTGGTTTTCTATAAATTTGAAGTATGCATGCAATAAAGGCAAAATAATAATAATTATTATAAATTATTACAAACCATTCTGGCTTTGCAAGGAAAGAATTTCTTCTTTGCAATCTGTGTGACATGAAGATCTTCTGTCATGGTACCATCATATTGCAGGGTAAATGATGAAAACGCATTTGAAGCAGATTTTGGAGCATTTGACTTCCCTATTCCACATTTAAACCTGTCTTCTTCAATTGGAAAAGGAATGAATTTTGCTTCAAAGTTCTTATCCTCAAAGCTAAGTGGGAAAGTGGAAAAAACACAAGCTCTAGTGGACTACTTGTCAACTCTAAGTCATGGTGGACAAGTGAGTGCAAGAACATGAAATATAGAATCAAACAAACTTTTTCCAAGTAGAAAACTTTGCTGTAATATATTTTTTCATGTTCATTTTTTTTCCTTTTTGTAATCTGAAAAAATGGCAGAAATTGATGATAAATGACACCCTGAACTCTGCTGCAAAGCTTCAGCTGGCACTAATAGTGGCTGACGTGTTCCTTGCCGGACTACCTAAGGACACTCCATATCAGAATTTTGAGCTAAGGTAAGCCCTCTATTTTTTTTATTGAAGAAGCCCCCGGCGTTGTGATGTGATGGGTACCTAAATGAGACGAGAAACCCTACCCTGAAAACTAACTATTGAGGTAGGAGAACCAACTCACTTCCATATCTCATTGAGTACTCCTTCTATTCAATGTGGGATTTAATATCCTATATTATTAAGTTTCCATCATAATACAAGACAAATGCAGGTTCAAGGAGTGGGGTTTTGAGAGAGGCTGGGGTGACACTGCAGAAAGAGTGAAGGAGACAATGAATTTTCTGGCTGAAGTACTCCAAGCACCGGACCCGAAGAATCTCGAGAAGTTTTTTAACAGAATTCCCACAATTTTCAATGTGGTGATCTTCTCTGTTCATGGTTATTTTGGACAAGCTGATGTCCTTGGCTTGCCAGACACCGGTGGTCAGGTAAAAGCTCGATGTTTTGGACAAAAAATAGTTTTCTAGTGTTTGGTTTCAGACTCTTCAATCAAAATATAACAAGTAGCTGAATCCCTTACAATTCAGCATTATATGATTGAGAATTTCATTTAACTTACTCTACAGGTTTAGGTTTTAATTGAAAACTTTGATATCAAATACCTAGTGAACTTAAAGCTTTGTCTAAAGTTTAAACCTTTGGAAAAATTTAGTACATGGAAACAAACTTTATGGGGTTCAATTTGGAACAGGTAGTTTACATCTTGGATCAAGTAAGAGCTTTGGAAGCAGAGTTGCTTCTCAGAATTAAGCAGCAAGGACTAACTGTGAAGCCTCAAATTCTTGTTGTAAGTTCACAAGTTGCAAGAAGGAATAATTATCTTAGTACATCAAGCAAACTGTTTACATAGATTTATCCAACAATGATCTTGTTCTAATGACAGGTTACAAGGCTCATACCTGATGCTAGAGGAACCAAATGTGATCAAGAGTTAGAACCAATCATGGATACCAAACACTCCCACATTCTTCGTGTTCCTTTCGTCACAGAAAAAGGAGTTCTTCGTCAATGGGTTTCTCGCTTTGACATTTATCCATATCTTGAGAGGTTTACTCAGGCAAGTATATCTGTATGTTACATTACCTTCTAGATTTTTCCTATTGAATCACCTTCCCTTCTGGTAACATCATTTTTTGTTCCTATATATATATATATAGGATGCTACAACAAAGATTCTAGACCACCTTGAAGGGAAACCGGATCTTGTTATTGGAAACTACACTGATGGGAATTTGGTAGCATCTCTTATGGCTAACAAACTTGGGATACCTCTGGTTAATATCTCTTTCTTCTCTGCTTAAAATTGTTGTTGCTGTTCACGAAAGGAGGTTTCTCATATATATGGACTAACTCTGAGGGTACTTTGAAACCAGGGAACTATAGCTCATGCTTTAGAGAAGACAAAGTATGAAGATTCGGATGTCAAGTGGAAGGAGCTTGATCCCAAGTATCATTTCTCATGCCAATTCATGGCTGATACAATTGCAATGAATGCGGCTGATTTCATCATCACCAGCACATACCAGGAAATTGCTGGAAAGTATGCTCATCAATCTTCTAACCATGTATATAAAATAGAAAATCTTAAATACGTAGGAATTTTATCGGCTCGAAGGATCTGAATTCGAGTACTAGTACTCTCTGTGTAATTCTTTAAAGTATTGACATTTTTTGTGTATGAAAATATATCAGGTCCTTCTAGCCAATAAAATTTCTATACAGCGACTTTTTACCCATTTTCCCTTTAAAAAACGAGTTATGCTAGTGTTATGATATTAGTTGCCCATGCTTCTTAGCTCAAGAAGTAAATCTTAGATATATACTAATTTATGGAAGTTCTTATTTGCAGCAAAGATAGACCTGGACAGTATGAAAGCCATGCCGCGTTTACACTTCCAGGGCTTTGTAGGGTTGTATCAGGAATAAACGTATTTGATCCCAAATTCAACATAGCTGCACCTGGAGCTGACCAGTCTGTGTATTTCCCTTATACAGACAAAGACCAAAGACTAGCTCAATTTCACCCTGCCATTGAAGAGCTACTTTATGGTAAAGCAGATAACAATGAGCATATGTAAGTGATTGTTGATTGTTGCTCCTCTGCATATGCATTTAAGATTCAAATGTGAATCGCTAATCCTCCAGTCCTAAATGTAGGAACTAGTCAGATGGTTTATTTTAGTTATAGATATAAGATCCCAATACACTTTATCTATTATATTTATTATTTTTCCAAATTAATTTACTTAACTTATAAATTGATGTATATATATAATCTAATTTTACATGAAAATATTTTAGGGAGATCAGGTCACATTTTTTATATTTAACTAATTTATTTAATTTCTTTAATCTACCTAAATTAGTTAAGTAGTTCTTACATTAAACATTTGAAGAGTATATCATTTTCCCCTCAAAATGATGAATGTTAACCTTTTGAAATTATTGTGGAAACAGTGGATCATTATCAGACAGGAGAAAACCTATCATCTTCTCAATGGCAAGGCTTGATGTTGTGAAGAACTTAACTGGGTTGGTTGAGTGGTATGGGAAGAACAAGAGATTGAGAAACTTGGTAAACCTTGTCATAGTTGGAGGCTTCTTTGACCCTTCAAAATCCAAAGACAGAGAGGAAATGGCAGAAATAAAAAAGATGCACTCTTTAATTGATAAGTACCAGCTAAGGGGTCAATTCAGATGGATTGCTGCACAGACTAACCGACATCGCAACGGTGAACTCTACCGATGCATTGCTGACACCAAGGGAGCTTTTGTTCAGCCTGCTTTATATGAAGCATTTGGACTTACTGTCATTGAAGCAATGAACTGTGGCTTGCCCACTTTTGCTACAAATCAAGGAGGTCCAGCTGAGATTATAGTTGATGGAATCTCCGGATTCCATATTGATCCCTTACACGGCGACGAATCAAGCAACAAAATCGCTGATTTCTTTGAGACTTGCAAAGTGGATCCAACACACTGGAGCAAGATTTCATCTGCCGGGTTGAGGCGCATAAATGAATGGTAAAAAAGAAATCATTCAAGATAGATTCCGCGTTATAGTGTATCTGCTTTCTCTTGTCTTTTTTTGATTTAGAGAGGCAGGCCCTAATGACCTAAGATTACAGACAGGATCAAACCTAGGACCTCCCACTTATAGGAGCTTCCTTGCCACAAGACTACAAGGTCATTGGCAGTGTATCCGCCTTCTGCAACAATCAAAGTCTTACGGTTTTATAAATGGCTTGTTTTGCAGCTACACTTGGGAGATTTATGCAAATAGGCTACTGAACATGGGAAGCATGTACACTTTCTGGAGGGCAGTGAATAAGGAGCAAAAAGAAGCAAAACAAAGATACATCCATATGTTTTATAACCTTATGTTCAAGAATTTGGTAAGACAATATATAGTTGATTGATTCTTAAAAAACCCAAAACATTTACACCAATGTTTCCATGTAACAATATGGTGACGAGATTCTAAGAAATTTTCTGATATGTCAATCAATGTCACAGGTGAAGACTGTACCTCTCCCAAGTGATGAACCTCAAAAACCAGTTACCAAGCAGCAGACTGTTAAACAACAGGGCACAAGGCATGTTAAATGATGATGATAATCTTTTTTGCCAACTCAAGTTCATTACATTGAACCTTTGATTTTCATTAGCATGTCTTTTGTTTAAAAATTTTATTGGTCAGAAAGACTTAAATTCGGGTACTAATAATTTATGTATAAAATCATCATACTACCTATACTTTCTGTGTATGAAAATATACCAAGTCTCTTTAGCTAATAAAATTTCTAAGTAGTGACTTTTAACTTATTTTCCTTTTTTTTTATCCAAACTAAAATCTTCTTTTCCTTTGATTTCTTTCTTTGGCTGCACCAGACGAGTACCATCCACATTGTCAAGGTAAGACTAACAAATATTGTTTCGGTTTAGGTCATGAATTTTGAATACAAGGTGTGATAGTTCACTGAAGCAATTCTTTGTTCTTTTACAGGTTACTTGGAGCTTGAAGTTTCCAGGAATAAAGCAGAGAAATTGCTTGCTGCATATTGCCGCCACTCGATTCATACTAGTCCTGGGCTAATGATGCAAATGTCTTTTTTTATTATTTTTTTCAATCATTATACAAACAAGCTCTGTAATAATTATTGAGATATTGGAAAGGGGTTTGTAATGTTATCAATAAAATTCATTTGAAAGTTCACCCCCAAAAAATGCATTTTTTTTTGTTGCCCACCCGGTTCACCGGAGCTTTGCCCCGACTACATCCGGATTCGACTCGCGTCGCGCACCTGGCTATGGTGGGTGAGTCTCCTAACAAAAATTTTCTGCGTACGCCAAAACTCGAACTCGAGACCTCGCTTAAGCGATACCGAGCCGCTCTTGGAACAAAGCAATTATTATCATCACTCCAATAGTCCAATGGCTCTAGCACTAAACTAAAGCCCAATAATACTTAAGTATAAATTAATCTAATAATACTTAAATTTAAATTTTATAATAGTTTGTACCAAAAAAAAAATTATAATAATAAATCCTTTGAGGTGATGAGAAATTCTTGCATACCCCCATGGCAATATCTCATTTGTGCACTGACCAATAAAATTATGACAACTCAGAGTTTTTTCATCCTACATGTTAGTCTACATGTCTCCTTTTAAATCATATTATTCAAATAATAAATTGTTCTAAAATTCCGCACTCCTTTAATAATCGCGTCCTCTCTCCTCTGCAACACAATCTCTCGCCTTCCTTCTCCTTCCTCTCTCTTTCCTTCCTTCACATCACAAAACACAAATCCGACATCAATACACTGTTTTAACAAGATTTAATTAACACCCCATGGTTGAACAACACGAATTTGTTTCATCAGACAAGGAAATTTTGAATCTTTGAGAGACAATGAAAGGAATCACATTCGTAGGTAATGGCAGGCCAAGAGTCATCTTTCTGAGATAGTGAACGATGAGCTCTTCATCAGAGGGAGGGGGAGAGAGTAGCCGTGCAATTTGCAAAAGGGGAGAGAAGATGGGCAGAGGGAGAGAGAGAAAACATGATTATTAATTAATTTGTTAAATGAGTGTGGATTTTTAGGACAATTTATTATTTGAATACAAAGGAGCGCGGATTTCTAGGACAATTCATTATTTGCCACTCTCTCACCCTCCCTCTCCCCCTCTGATGAAGCTCATCGTTCGCTATTTCAGGAAGGATGGCTCTTGGCCTACCATTACCAATATGATTTCTCTTAATGTCTTTTAAAGATTCAAAATTTTCTTGTTTGATGAAATAAATTCGTATTGTTCAACGGGGTGTTAATTAAATTATATTAAAAGGGTATATTGATGTCGGATTTGTGTTCCCTACGATGTGAGTGAAGGAGAGAGAGAGATGAAAGAGAAGGAGAGAGAGAGCGTTACAGTTGCATAGGAGAGAGAACGGGATTAATAAAGGAGTGCAATTTCTAAGACAATTTATTATTTGAATAATATGATTTAAAAGAAAACATGTAAACTGACATGAAGGATGAAAATACTTTGGAGCTACCCTAATTTTATTGGGCAGTGTACAAATGCGGCGGTGAACCGGCCAGTGCAAGAATTTTGTTTGTTGTTATAAATTAAAAACAAAATTGAGGTTCATTCGCGATTTAAAAATAAAATAATTTTTTTTATTAGACGATATCAATTTTAAATAAGACGAGCCGTTTATTATTTTTAAATTTAAATTTAAATACTCAAAAATTAAAATATCTCACTAAATATTATAACTAAAATTATAATAGTATTTTAAAAATAAAATTGTTTAATAAATAAAATTTCAGTTTCTATTAAACAAATGTGACATGATGGTGATAAGCCAAAAAAAAATCAAGGTAGACATGCCCTTTAGTGCCCATGGAGATGAAGGGTAAAAATAAGGGAATATTTCTCTAGGTTTATCATTAAATATTTTAATTTTATTTATAATTTTTTTAATTTAGTATAATTTTACATATAATTTTTTTAATTTGATATAATTTTATATATAATCTTATTTTTTAAATACTAAGAATTATTTTAAATTAAAAATATTATAGATAAAAAATCACATCATAAATAATATTAGAATACTAGACATATATGAAAAATAAGATTAAGATATTAAGTGCTATACAACCTTTTATTTTCTTTGAGACATTTACATTTAAATTCTTTTTTGTGAGTTGTGATTTGTTACATTCACTTGGCAAATGTATTTATATTTTGTACTTCTTCACTATTTAATATATGATATAATTAATAAGTTAATTTTAATCTTAAATATAAAATCTATTTTTTTATATTTATCAATTTTTTTTTAAATTACTTTATTAATACTTCATCAACAATAATCAAGTGAAAGAAGGAGAGGGGAAGTTAAAGAAGATGATAAATATATTTTAAAGAAAATATGTTATAAGTTAATTAAATTATTTAATTTAATTTAATTAAATAAATAAATTTTATATTAAAGAATTGATAAGTATTATTTTATTCAAAGAAAGGGGGAAAAATAAAGAACAAGAATTCCCTATCTGGTTAAGAGTAGCACTATGTCACGTGGCCATTACCCTCTCCCCATAAAACTGGTTGTACAGGGTATGCAGCGCCACACTTATATAGCCAGGACCCACCCCTCACCTATCCGATGTGGACTTATGAGTCGTCACAACTAGCTTCCTTGTGGTGTCCCTCCATAACAAGAAATATAGAGATAGAGAGGGACGACCCAAAGTTGAAGGTTTAGATTTCTTGTTCATTCATATTTTTGCATAAAATCTCAAACTCTGCAACATTTTGTTCAATCCTATCCTCTGTTAATCTCAAGCGAAGGAATTCTTCGGTATCGCTATGACTTCCTCATCATCAACCTCTGGCTCTGCAAATGTTGGACCCTCTGCTTCGTCTTCCAAGAATGGCAAAAAACCTAAATGTGAGTTATTCCTCGCCCCATTTATCCCTTTCCCCTCTTATATAGTATGTGTGTGTGTGTATGAGCGTCCCTGCTTCGATTTCTGTTTATGTTCTTTTCATGTTCATTACTGCAATCTCTATTGACATATTACATATATATGATACATTCACTTATATACAATTTTAATAGAAAGGCTTGCCACTTTATCCTTGTAATTAAGAGAGAAAAATCAGTCAGACCTAACGTGGAGAAATCGTGTAATTTCAAGAAATAGATTTAAGATGATAATCAATTAACTTTTACATGCTAGTTTTAACTGATGATATACAGCATCTTTTTTCCTTTCTGATGTTAGCTTAGAGTATAAATTTATATATTCCAAAGTTCGGATAACCAAATTGTATTTACGTCATAATGAATAAACTTTTGCTGCCAAGCAACAAGGCATTTTGCTCTAGAGTCTTCTCAACAGTGTTAGGTACATTTTTAGAGTTTTGAACATGGCTGAGGGAAGATTACTATAACCAGGTTTTTGAAACATGTAGTATAAAAATCTAGACACGTTTACTCTTGTATTGCTTGGAGCCTGCAATGAGTTGTGTATTGCTCATAAGTCATAACTTATGAATAGAATAGTGCCACTTGCTATAAATTGTCTATTAATTAATGTTGATTTGGGATCTTTTAATCTAGACACGTTTCGCCCATTACAATGTTGTTCTGTGGAAGTAAAATTGATTGAGTAATTTTACACTAATCTCAATCAACACTACCCAATAAATGTATGGTTATCTGTGCATAAAACATGATATGTAGTTTGAATTCTGTTGACGTCTCTTTGTAGTATGCATGCACAAGGGACTATCTTCATCTCTTGCATCTTTAAGAAAGACGTCTCCTCTTAAGTTTTTGAATCTTCAATGTTACGATGATCATTGTTGCTTTCATTTACCCTTGTCTTTGTTAGACAAAACAACATGGCATAGATTTTTAACCAAATTCCAGACAAACTGAGTGTTTCATGTAATTGTTTAAATCTTATAGTTGTTCTCCTATTAAGAGCTTGTTGTTTGTGATGTCTATGTGCCATTAAGCTTTTTTCTGAATAATATTTCCCCCGAGTTTGTTTCCCATGTTGTAGATTCTAAATTTTCACAGCAAGAACTTCCTGCATGGCAACCAATTATAACACCATCATGGGTATGACTTGCAAATTAACTTCTCTAATATGTCACCACTAAATCATACTACCTCTGGTCCTAATTATAAGAGCTAGTTGACTTTTTTGGATAGATTAAGGAAGCCAAATAAATCAGTTAATTGTAATTAATATAAGAACTAGTTGACTAATTTAGGTAGATTAAAGAGTATATAATATGAATTTATCTTGAGAGGTTGGATTTGGTCATAATTAACTGATTTATTTGGCTTCCTTAATATACCCAAAAAAGTCAACTAGCTCTTATAATTGGAACCGGAGGTAGTAGTATTCAACTCTTTCAGCCTTCTCATGCTCTAATAATTGATTAATGATTCATTGTCATTTTACAGGTCATTACACAATTTACAGTTATTGCAGTCATCTTCATTCCACTTGGTCTTGCCTCATTGTCTGCATCAGAGCATGTAATGTATTGTGATTATGATATAACCCTGAGAAATAATTTCCGAATAAAGCAGAAAAGAGAACAACAGCAGATATAAATGAGGGAAATCCTTAGGTTTTGATATTGATACTCAAGAAACCAAATCAAAGTTACAAGGGGCTTCACTGATTCTGGCCAAAACCCTATTCCCTTTCTACAACTCAAAAGATGCTCTAAACAGCAACTGGTACAGAAAATAGAGACTAAACACTGAACAAAATGATCAACAAAACACAATGAACCTTCTCTGGCATTCGAGAGCCCAGGGACTCTCCGGTACCAATATAACCCAAAAAGTAACTTTCACACCTCCCAAACATGGCCCAAAGCTACTAGACTAAGCTAAGAGCAGACTAGTTCATCATTTCTGGTTCCTTAAATCTGGGGCCTTAGAATAACTCCTCAGACCAACAGATTCATTCCCTTCTGTCCCTTGTGTCTTCCTCGGTTACCTCCCGTATGTTTTATTAAGACCAGCAGTCTTATCAGATTATATTTTACACCTGTTGTCAGATGGCATTTGTTTGCTGAAACTGACAATTCATTTGATCAAGAATTCCTGATCCAGGTGGTGGAAATAAGCTACAGATATGATCAGGAATGCATCCCTTATAAATATAGAGATGATGCATTGGCCTTTATTCAAAGCACTGCAACAAAGAAGACCTGCATCAGGAGATGGATTGTTAGTATCTTTCCTGTATCACTTCTAACATAGTTATTTTCTTTTCTTGGTTCATTAACTGAACCTAAACTGCAATCTGCTTCTCAAGATTCTGGTTTCTGATGAACTAATTTTATTAGATATCTTATAGGTTACAAAAAAGATGAAAGCCCCAATATATGTCTATTATCAGCTTGATAATTTCTATCAGAAT
Organism: Leucaena leucocephala; assembly: GCA_037074615.1. NCBI lineage: Eukaryota > Viridiplantae > Streptophyta > Magnoliopsida > Fabales > Fabaceae > Leucaena > Leucaena leucocephala. Next base: position 15,478,403 of record CM073541.1, read on the forward strand.
CATCGAAGGTAAGCACAGTTAACTAGTAGAATCTTGTTTTGGCTTCTTTTAGAGCTCATGTGCGTTTGAGATCGCCATGTTTCATAATTTGTCTCTCTAGCTAGACCCTTGATTTAAAGCATAAATCTTGTTAGATGTAAAATGCAACTTTCATTGAGAATGGCAGAGGTGAGGTAAGTGTCATGTTTTAGGTCACATAATATCTCTTTAATCGTAGCTCAACAAACATGCACATGCTTATGGGTGGATATTGGTGACTAGTTCTACTATGATGAGTTGATAAAATTTTTGTTTTTATAAAACTTGAAAAATAGTGGGATTGCAGAAAGAATTTTCAGCTATTCGTCAGCAAACTCTAGTACAATTAATGATCAATTTCAGGGTGTTGTGATGTACTGAGATTTTCTGTTTTCTTATCCCCTCATTTTTCTTCCCTTTTAATCTATCTTTCTGAAATTAGGGACTCTGAATAATGAAATGCTTTTCCATCTGCATGATATTCACAGATTTGTTAAAAGTAGAGATGACAAACAACTATGGAGTAAGGCAGATGAGAAGGGATCATCCTCTTGTGAACCTGAACTAAAGCATGATGGAAAACCAATTGTTCCATGTGGCCTCATTTCATGGAGTTTGTTCAATGACACCTTCAGCCTTTCAGCAAACAACAAGGATTTACTGATCGACAAAAAGAATATAGCATGGAAGAGTGACAAGACCACAAGATTTGGTTCTGATGTGTATCCAAAAAACTTTCAGCAGGGAAACTTGATCGGTGGAGCAAAACTCAATGAGAGCATACCTGTAAGTATATCTATCTTGAGTTATTGTGATTTTCATTATTCTCTTGAGTTCTGTAAGAAAAATTTCTTGCCTGTTTCTTTAATTTGTTAATAGTGATTTTCTTGGCATGCATCAGCTGAGTGAACTAGAGGATCTCATCGTTTGGATGCGAACAGCTCCATGGTCTTCTTTCAGAAAACTATATGGGAAGATTGAGACTGACCTTGAAGTTAATGATGAGTTATACATGGTTATTCAGAACAATTATAATACATACAGTTTTGGAGGAAAAAAGAATCTGGTTCTTTCAACAGCAACTTGGATTGGTGGGAGAAATGATTTTGTGGGGATGGCGTGTCTTGCCATTGGTGGACTCTCCTTGCTGTTTGAGTTAGTGTTCATAATCATGCATGTGATGAAGCCAAGGTATGGAAATACTATGCTCATCCTTCATCTATTGTTTCTGTTTTTTTTAGCAGGTAAAAAAATTTGGCAGAAAAATTAGATTTTGTGCACATTGTAGAATGAACTGCACTGTAAACAAATCTGGCATCATAATTTCTTCCTTGGCTCCAATATGTTGACCTTAAAATCTCCTGAATTTGAAACTTTGATCTTTATTGCTTCCATCTCCAATGACAAAAGGGTTTTTTTGAAACAATTTAAGCTCTTAATGATTAGTGTGCCAAACATGCAAGTTTTACACAATCCTTGACCGGCTAAAAATTTTTCCTCAAACATTTTAACTTCTCTCATATTTGATCTAAAGTTTTGTACATTTTGTTGTCCTTATAGTTAAAGTACTGGTTAGTCAGATAAGAAAATGCATATTATGATTCTTAAATGTCATAGGTTTTTCTCTGTTAATTCTTGCAAGTTGACGTCCTGTTTGGCTTTTGCATTATATGCAGGCCTCTTGGGGATCCATCCCACTTGACCTGGAACAAATATTCAGAAAAATAATATGTAATATAATTTGAATATTTTCATCTATGGGGAGACTTCACAAAGTTCTATATTCTTATTTATGCTTCGCTGAAGGTCTGTTTTCGATGAAGTATGAACCTTATAAAGAATATGACATCCAACTTGTGTGGGTGAAGGATTTGATACTCACACAGCTCTATGCTCAGCTGATCCATATGTAAATTATTTTTGTTAAATAATAAAGAAGGAAAAGAAGTAAAAGGTAAGTTATTCTATATAATAAGAGAGTACAAGTAACTTAATCAAAGAAAGTGTGTCAAAGTAAAAGTACAAGTACATATTGGGATACATTAGCCTCCAAGCTACTTAATTGGGAGAAACCCTAGGGAATTGAACCTTCTCAGATTAAACCCTTTTAGTTAGAAACAAAAATCAAATAATCAAATTTAGGGGTTAATCTTAATCAATCAACTGTGAAGTGGTTAGCCCACATGGTGCAAAGGGCCAAAGAAATTGTAAGGAAGATCCCTACCTTCTTCAACACCACACTAAACCCTCTTCCACTTTTGATACCAACAAACCAAACCCTTTCTTCCTCATTCCATGGCAGTTTCTTCTTGCTGCTACTTGCACTAGAGCAATATTTCTCCTCGACATCTTCATTTTGAGGGTCTAGTTTCCAGATTTGTTCATGCTCCCTCAAATATGAAGCAAAATGCATCAAGAGAAATGCAAATATGAACATAATAGCACTAGAAATCTTTGAAGGCTTCATTATTAGCTTTCCCATCGTGTAGTCTTTCAGTTTTGTGAAATAGGGCCCTTGGTTCTCCATTCTCAGTGTTTCTGTAGTCTGTGCTGTTTCTGCATTTTCTTCTGTAAGATTAGTGTTTGTTGCCATTACTGGGTTGAGATGAACCTTGATGGTTTGTGAAGGAACTATCTGGTGAAAGAATGTTTCGGCTGCTTGGCGACTTGCCACAAACATTCCATGGGTAACTTTTACTTCCTCAACAACCTCAAAGCAGCTTGGAGAGCTTGAATAGTCATCCATGGGGGTGCCTTCATCTATGAAGTTCTCATTTGGTTCATCATAATTGATGAATCCCGATGAGAAGTCATTGATGTTGTTGCTTTGCTGCTGCACAGATTCTGCTGCAAAATAAAAATCCCTCTAAATTATTATGGGAAAAATAATAGAGAAGCATCAAAGTTTACATAACCTTTAATTACATGGGGAAATTCTGAGTTATAAAACATGTTCTCATCCAATGTTTCAATAATAAAATTTAATTGCAAACACTTAAAATGTTCGATCAGTAAAGCCAGTTATATGATTTTCTATACCTTGCACCTCATTGTCTTTCTTGTTTATTTGGAAATTTGTAATATCCTCAATAGGAACAATCTTTTGATCTTCCATAAAGCTCTGTGCAATTGTACAGATGATCATATAAATTCAGTATTCATCAGGACACTATATATAGCAAGTATTTACCAAAAGAACTAATATGTTACCGTTACCTAATCAAACTAACATACCTTGTCCATATTTTTGCTCGACATTCCAACCCATCTCAAGTTCTCGACCATACTCTCTGCCTTGAACTCATAATCCAGATCTGCAATCTCTATTGACCTAATTGTGTTCTGATGATCTTCCCATGTAGTAGTCTCATTATTAAAGCCTCTGATCATGGAACTCCAGTCACTCACATGGTGGTTGTAGTCATAGTTCTGATCATCACCACTTCCTCTTCCCACCATGAAAGTGAAGTCATCGTCATCTTCTTCACGAGGAGCATAGTTTTCGTTGCCGCCGCCGCCGCCGCCCCATGTGGTGGGTAAATAGTTTGAGGTCTGATTATTAATGAGTTCCTGAGAAGCATGAGCTACTGATAGAATCTCCTGCAAAATATCTGTTGTTGCTGTTTCAGTTCTGCTTCCATGAATAATGGCACCAGAATGATGATCAGGTTGTTGTTGTTGTTGTGGCATCTTCAGTTCAGAAATCCCAACTTGAGGGAAGTCCTCCACCTCCAATGGAGGCATACTGAACCTATTCTGCATCCTTGCACATTCTAAAGCTATGTCCACCTGAAACACAAACACACACACATGAGCTGAATTATTCTAAAATACACTCACTCACACACAAGTATTATGAGTTTAACGTGGTTTCTAAAATCTTCATCTATATACTAATAGATAAGACTTGAGATCTTAAGCTATATTTGGTATCTCTAATCTTATATATTAGTATAAAGCATACACACACACACACATGTATCATAACGGTGGATAACAAAAGAAGAGTATGCATGGAAACTTTCATATTCTTAATCATTAGTTTGGCAATTCAATGCAAGATTATAAGTAACGGTAACAACAAAACATACCTTGCAGAAATTTAACAAAATTATAATTCAAATAAATTAGAGATAATCAAGTGTTTCTGGATGGCATGAGATGCGTATGATTAGATTGAAAGGTCATAATTACTGTGAGAAATTAAAGTTTTATCAAGAAAAGACTAATTATCAGCGATTTATAAAAGATAACCAAGCTAAACATTCAGATATGTGTGTACGTGTGTGTGTGTGTGTGTGTGTGTGTGATGCCACTTTTGGATAGCGCATATAAAATGTTTATAACATGAAACATTGCAAGCTTCCAGCCATTTTGAATATCTCTATGCATATACTAATAATCCAATTAATTATTAATTTGAACATCCTAAACATGCATATGTAGTAATAGAAATGACACAAGCACTAATAATTAAGGATTCATAAAGAAATCTTTTATCCATAACTAACTAGTTAAATACATGGAGGATTCTCTCTAGATTCCAGACCATCCAGATGCAGAGAGATAGATGGATTTGTGGGTCTCATCTAATGTGTAAGGCTTATTTTAACCGCAAATTATTTCTCCCTCTACCTAGTTGTCGAGTTAAATTAAATAACTAAATCCCCAAGCCAGAAAGCCATGCACTAGTCGTGAAGGCCTTATATATTTATGTATGTAAATAATGATGATTTACCTTGGACGGAGGATAGGATATGCAGGCGGCTCCATAGCTGGGGAAGGAAGAAGTTGTTGGGAGGCTTAAGAATGGATCATCAGACAAGAAGTGAGACCAACTAGGATTATTCGCATGTTGTTGAGTGATTCCTCCACAAGAATTGACATTATTTAGGTGGTGCTGGTGGTGCATGTAGTAATTATTTGAGCTGTCCAAGTCTTCGCCTCTTCCTTCAGAGTAAAGCTCATTCATGGTTGATGAGTTCTGATCACTACCCATCTGGTGATGTTGTTGATGATGATGGTGGAGGTAATTCCCATGGCTATTGCTCCTCATCACGTACTGCTCTTCTGTCTTTGGTGGGCTTATCACTGCGCTCTTCTTGAACACACGACACAGCGAATATGCCTCCTGAAATCATTCAAATATATTTTCCAAACGAACCACATATTGGAATTTTTTTTGGGAAAAAAGAGATTAATTAATACTCTTCCTATCCTTAAGAACTATTTAACTGATTTGTTTAGATTAAGAAAGTTAGATAAATTAGATAATTATAACAAATAAAATTACTTAATTTTCTTAAAATATCTATGTATAATATTATATATATTTCCACTGGTCCACAAGATAAGCACCCTCTAGAAGTTTTTCTTGATCTATAATATAATTCACTTATATAAAGACTAATTATGTAAACTTTCTATACTCTTAAGGGATAATAGCATATATTAAATAAAATTAAAATTAAAAAATTATTAAATTTTAAGATATAGTTAAATTTTTAGTTTTGAGAGAAATGATAAATATAAAAGATAAAATATATTAAAGTGGTTATCAAAATCTAGAGTAATAATAAAGAGATTGGAGGGGGTTTGAATGAAATACCTGCATGGCGGTAGAAGCAGGATCACATTCTCGTTCGTGAAGACGATACTCATGCATGACCCAACCAGTGCGAGAGCCATGAGGGGCCCTTCCTCGATAGTAAACTAGGGTTTTCTTCATCCCTACTGCTCTACTCTGTGAATTCACTTTCCTATCTTTCCCTGTCGCCTTCCAATAACCACATCTCGTCGCTCGGTTCGTTCTTGATCCATTCGGATACTTCCTATCTCGTGGACTGAAGAAATACCACTCCAAGTCCTTCCCCGGTAACAGCGATTTCCCTGCATCAAGAAAAGAAAAAACTTAGCTGAGAAAGTTTGTTTCTATGTATTGCATGCCATGCGAGTTTTGAATATCTTGGAGACCATGAAAATAATGTTCCTTTTAACAGCTTTTTGACTGTGGAATGAATTCCTTCTCTTGTCTTATTACTGGCTTCACGTTCACGTTCACGTTCGTAACCCTAGAAGCTTATATAATTAAGTACAAAATCTTTTTTGGGTAAACCACACCAGATATTTAATTTTATATGTGTTAAAACAAAATATATACTTGACCAATAAAGCAAGTATGTGTTTCATCCTCCAAGGAGTAGCTTGTGCTTTCACTTTTTCAAGCCAATTTTCTCGATAACCATTGGCTGATGATATAACTCTTACCATAAACCTCTATAATATCTTCAAGAAAACAATTTTAAAGCTTATTACAATTTTTGAGATTATGATATATATAACACACATATATATATGTATGTATGTAGGTACCTGGCAAGTCCCATGGTTCACACTTGTAGAGATCAACTTCAGGGATGATTTCTAACTCAATCTTTTGGCCATTAATCTTTCTTTTGAGATAGTAAGCTACCAGCTCTTCATCTGTAGGGTGGAACCTGAAACCTGGAGGAAACGAAACTGGTGCCATATATGTGTGTGCGCGCGCGCGTATCTCGCCTACCTTCGGACCTTCTTCTTTATGTTTCTCAGTTATCTGTTGACCTAAACAAAACAACACAGACTCAAAAAGCCTCAATTATCCCAAGTCATTGACTAATAATCATAATTATGCAGCAACCATATTAGTTATACTGTCAAAACACATTAAATGATGATTCATGCATTCATCTCTCTCTCTCTATATATATATATATAGAACACATATTAGTTCGAGAGAGAGGGATCAGACCGACCTTAGAGGAAGAAGATCCAAAGGCGGCAGAGAGAGAGAAAGGAAGAGAGCTTGAGGATGATCAAAGAATGGCAAAAGAGAAGAGGGAGAGATGATGAGTTCTGAGGGTTGCTTGGGGTTTTGATAAAGACAACAGGTATAGAGAGAGAGAGAGAGAGTAAACAAATCAAAAGCAAAGCGAAGGTTTGTATATATGTGTCAGGCCCGCTTGGCTTTTTGTTACTTTTCATTTGTTTTTTTAGATGATCATCAACATGATTGATTCCTCTTTTCTTTGTGATCAAGCTTACATTTCTTATTCGTTATCACTAATCTCTCTCTCTCTCTTCTGCAACCAGTTATCCTATGCTTCGTACTAGTTCCTTCCAAAATTCCAACCTCCTCCACGTGGCAACCCCCGAGTGGTTGCATCTCATGCACGTTAGTATTGTGTTCATGTATGTATATATGTATGTAAACAAGAATATGGGATCTATGTTAACGTGAGGAAACTCATGAAGACAACCCAACTTTGGCGGCTGTTTCTAAATGAAACCAACGACCCCTTTCACATTTCTCTCTGTGTCTATTATATATATAAATATGTTTTCTATTGTATATCTCACGTTCTTTACTTTATTATCTTATCGCCTATCATTTTTGTTCGCTTTTGTTACATTATGTTTTTCTTTTCTCGTGCATGCTGAATGGTTCAGAATTTGTGTGCTCTTACAACAACATATCTTCAAATTTTTACGCACTTTTTGCAGAGAACGAAATTCTTAACGTGTGTGTGTTTTCATGTTCTTTTTGGAATATTTAAGAACTGTTGATTCTCATACATTACGTTCCATTTTTGGATGCATGCAACACCGTTTCTCTTGTTCTTATATTGTGATCATCACTTACATTAATTAGATTGAAATTAGTAATCACCTACGTTAATTTTGTTATGTTGTCAGCTTTTTTTATACTACTCATATATATCCTCCCGTTAGAGCCACTGGTAAAATCCTAAATAGTAATATAGACACATATCCCAAATAAAAATTCAAACATTAATTCATATATATAATCTCTTCAAGAGTGGCAAAGAGTAAAACATATTCTATATACAAAAGAATTCAGATTTAAATCCACAACGACTTGTTTAAATGATGAGAGCTTCTATTACTCACATCAATCTGAATTGGTTATTAGGACATAAGTTTGTCCCTTTGTAAGCTAACTGCAAACTGAGCAACTAGCGTCAATATACAATATTTTAAAAAAAAATTGTTGAAAAATCCACTATTACAAAACGTATTGACTAAAGGTAAGGTTCAAATCTTCGAGCCAGTGTAAATTTTATTCAGTTTATATAATATATCCTTAGTTATATATAAATATTTTTTATTTTACATATAATTAAAGAAAAGTTATACCTATTAAAGATATGTTCTACCTAAGTCCTTCAACAAATTTTATAATGAACGATTTTTCAGCAATTTTATCATTTTTTTAGAAAAAATAATATACAATAAATGTAGCAAGGGACACATCCGTTCTACGTATATACAATTAAAAAGTTTTTATTCCGTATCAACCATATATTATTAGTTTACAGGATTATTTATGTAAGATTAATTATGGATTGAAAAATTTTAAACCTATGCGTCAGCAAAACAAGAATGAAAATTCTTAAACATATGAAGTATTAGGTTTATAAGAGACATCCATTAATTCATATAAGTCGTACTTATTTGAGAAATGAAACTTCTCGCCATGGATGATGGGAGGAAATGTACAGCTAAGTCCAAGGTGGGACCCATGTGGGGCCTGCTTTTGCCACGTGAACCAAACAAAGCATCTACGTATCATGCATGGAAGAATCACTTGTACGTTAGATATCTGATGCTTTTGCCTCTTGCCCTCCTCTCTATACAATTAAATAAGCTCCTCTTTATATATATATATATATATCATATCAAGCTTTCCCTTTCATGAATCCATTTTTTTGGTTCTTTTCTCCTTTATGAATCTATTCCTTCTCTACTTTTTCAGTTTTTCTTCCTCCATCGTCTTCTCTTAATTTCATACACACACACACACACATATCAGTAAAGATTTTTTTACTGGTATTATAGAAGTAGGAGTATTTGATTACTATTCCCTTTGATATTAAATAAGGTAAAAATGCATCCACTACCTTAAACTAATTTTAGAGGAATAATTAGCACCCTAAAGTATTTAAAGATACAATTAGCATCATGAACTAATTTTGAAACCCCTAAAGTATTTAAGGGTGTAATTAACATCCTGAACTAATTCTAGAAGTGTAATCAGCACCTTAAAATATTTAAATTAGTACAATTTTATTTTTTTCTGACAGAAATAAATTTCTGTCCGATCTATGTCCCGTGAGCTTTTTATTTGGACATATTATTATTTAAAAATTCACATATGTCATATTATTTATACAAAAGCATTAAATAAACCCTAAAATTGACATTGTATAGAATTTATATGTGAAGATTGAAAAATTTCATAATTTATTTAGTACAATTTATTAAAATAATATTACACATATGTCTTTTTAAACAATAATGTGTCAAAATAAAAAGTTTATATAGCGTGTATCAAATGAAAATTAATATTTTTGTTAGCGAAGGGGTAAAATTGCATTAATTTAAAAACTCTAGGTTGTTAATTGTCCCTCCAAAATTAGTTTTGAAGTGTTGATTGTACCCTTAAATAGTTTAAGGCGCTAATTACACCTCTAAAATTAATTGGAGCTGCTGATTTCACCCTTAAATATTTTAGGGTGATAATTACTCTTCCAAAATTAGTTTGAAATGCTAGATGCACTTTTAATCTATTAAATATAATAACTAATTAAAAAGTTTATTTTGATTCTAAATATATTATATCAATTACTTTATCTCCTAAATTTATAATTTTTTAAACTATCACTATTGATATATATATATAGATTATATTTATTTGTAATTAATAATAAATTGAGTTTAAAGTGTTGGGTAAGGTTTTGAGAGGGAAGGAAGGGTATGACCAAAAAGAGGGTCACCCAATCACAAGCTTTGAAGACAAAAGTGGACAAAAAGAAACAAAGTTTAAGGAATAAAGTTGTATCTTAACTCAAGTTTCTCTGCCTAAAAAGCTCTTTTTTTTTATGCAAAAAAACTCTTCTTCTCTTTTTTGATACTAAATTTTTTAAGAAAAGATTAAGCTCACTCATAATTAAACTCTTTTTAATTGGTCACACACCATTTTTTTTTTTGTACAAGAATTTTTGAAAAGGGGTTAGATTCACCCACAATCCAAGGACAGGACGAAGTCTCCCTTCCTCTTAGGCACTATCAATGTCAGGCAGGACGAGCCGTCTATTACCCTCAGGCATAAACCTAGGCACCCAGGAGTTATGATACCTCCCAAAGTGCCGCGATTGGAACTATAATAAAGTAATACTCCTTAGGAATCGAACACGCTCCAAATGATCGCATATCTCACCTCTTCGCTAGTTGAACCCACAGACGATAGGTTGGTCACACAATTTTTTTTTTGTTGCTCACTCGGTTCACCAGAGTTTTGCCCCGACTACATCCGGATCTGACCCGCGTCGCTCACCTGGCTATGGTAGGTGAGTCTCCCAGCGGGGATTTTCTACATACGCCAAGGCTCAAACTCGAGACCTTATTTAAACGATACTGAGCCGCTTACCACTCAAATAAACCCCCGTTATTCTCTTGGTGGCCTCACAAATACGTCAACATCCGCTGAGGCCCACAACAAGGGTTTTTTTTGTCCCCATGATGGACTTGAATAAATCATGACTGCCAATTAATTTATATTTTTTATTTAGTGAAGGGTATCCCTAACCTTTCAAAGTTTAAAGTATAAAAGAGTTTTCATATCTCTTAATAAATATGCTTTCCAGTATTTAAACTTATATTCTCATCTTCATGAGAGTAAGGTTGCATACCATCTCAATCAACAACTTGTTAGTTCAACTAATTGGTATTTCAATCATTAAAATTAAACTACTCTTCTGATCCTTAATATAAGATATATTTAATTGATTTGATTAGATTAAAGAAGTTAGTTAATATCTTAATTATCTTTCTTAATTTATCAATTTTCTCTTACTTGATTATTGCTAGGAGAATATTAATAGGGAAAATTTAGAAAAAATTTTTAACAAATATAAAAAATAAGTCTTATATATAGGATCGCTATTAACTCTTCAATCAGATCCTATATCAAGGATCGAAAAAAATACTTTATTTAGGTTTAATTCAATAATGATCACACGCACATTTTAATATATTTACATGTCTAGCCCTATATTTTGAATTTTTATTTCAACCGCCTATGGCTAGATATCAATAGGGTTCAAGTGTATTGCTCTCTCGAAACTGAGAAACTTAAAAGTATTTCAAAAGAAAATATAGGCTTCTAATGGTCAATTGTATGGAAGCTTCTCTGTCAGTGAAATGTTGCGGGTTTAATTTTACTTGTAACTATTAATCCATTAGTGACTTGACCCTTTAATTTAAAAAAACTAAGGAGGAAATATAGGCACTAAAAAAAAATTGATGAGCAAAAAGTGGAAATATAGGCACCCTAAGAAATATTAGCATAAAATTTTCTAAAATTGATGTAATATTACTTTTTTAAAAAGTAAATGTTGAGAAACAAAGTCTTCTGATTCATACTATCAGTTGATTTAATACATACTCCCTTTGTAGAAAGTAGGAATAGACCAAGTCAACATGTGAAGTTCTGCGATGATAAACCTAGTTTAATACCTAGTTTATGATTAGGATGAGTTAAAGATGAAAGTTTAAGAAGTTCCTCTTATCTAGCGAGTGGTTTTAATCCATATTTTAAAAGTCAGATCAAACATTAAACTGAGAAGACTTTGTGGGTTATGATTTTCATGATTCAGAGACAAGTATAAGGAAAAGAATAAATCAAAGTCAACAGACTTGCACTTAAAAAGGGAAAAGCTCGAACTTGTAGAGGCCAAAGGGAAAGAAGATGGAGCTTTTGAGTTTTGAGGCTGAGTTTTATACCCACCTAGTTCTTTAAAACTTGCTCCGATCCCCGATTCAAAAGCCAGTTCAAAACGACTCAATTCGTCTCATAACACCAGTAATAAGTTAATAACACCTCATTCTTTCTATGATACACGCAACTTCAAGAACTTCAGCAACCAAAAATTAGAGAATCTATTTCCATTTTTCTTGGATGATCCATTTCTTCATCTGGATATAGAACACAAGTTCCCAAACAACTCTCTTCTCTATATTTCTCTTGTTCCAAAACAAGCCCGGTTTCATGCATTACACTTCTTGTTCACACACCTAACTGACAAATGCAAAATCACCAGCACCAGCAGCATGAATGCACAAGCCTAAAACAAATTCTCTTAGCACTCTCCCCTGTATGACTTCCCAGTTCCTTATAAGTAAAGCTTTAAAACAAAACTAACAATGATGCAAATGACAAGAACAAATTTGGAGTCACCAAGAAAGTGATGATCAAATTTAAGTGAATTCCTATAAATAGATTGCCTGTGGGGGAAGTGGGGGATCTGTGTGTGGCTCTGTCTCGCCATTTCAGACTAAAACTAAGTGAAAGGAACAAGCTTTTATACTGTAGATTAGAGAAAGACAATGTTCTTGGTGACTGTACATAGAATGAGATAATGCCCCATAATATACTCATATGAACAAAGGATATTTGGATACGAGAAGACTTTTTAGCCCTTCTTGCAGTAAACCTCAGTCTCAGCTACAGACTCAACCAGGTCAACATTAGCCCTTCTCCCAGTTTTGGCTTGTCTTTATATATCCTTCAATCCCATACTTCTGATACACTGTGGCTTGATTCTTGTCCCACCATCTCTCGGCTTCCTTCTCAGAAAATTGTTTCCGGCTGCATTGCACAGATGCCAAAAATGGAGTTTCAGATCATCATGTGTTAAACAGATTATATAGATGATAAGTTAATCACAAAGATATACGTAAGCATGTCAAGCACACTTTTTAACAGTAACTCATCTGTCTCATGCTAATAAGTTTCAAAAAGTTCAAATATGAAAAAAAGCCAAAAGCCAGAAGCCAGAAAAACTTTCTTCAACTTTAAAGTGGCTTTTGAGCAAAAAGTCGGTTGCCCCAAAAGTCATGTCAAACATCGATTTTTCATTCAACTAAATTTTTTTGTCCCAACTGACTTCTAAGGCTCCTAACGATATCCCAAACAAGCCCTAAACTTGTTTTGGCTAACCACAACTTCACATGTTGTTGCTGAAGTTTAGGTATAGTTCATAAATATCTGTCTCCAACTTTAGCGGCTGTGTGTACCAGTATATGCCACTAAAAATTTCTTCAATAACATCCCTGTTAGATTGAAAAAATCAGAATAGAATTACCTGAATCTAACTCTCTTAAGGCCCTTCTGCCCACATGGCAAGGCAATTAAAGTGATGTAGACACCAGGCTCATACTGTTCTACCCATTCAACCTTCAAGCTCTCAGAGCTATCTTCATGAGATTCTGCTTTAGTTAACTGAGAATCCTCCTTTGATCTATCACTTTTAAGGATTGAACTTCTGGCAAGTCTGGATTTTAATGAGTCAAAGAACACTATAGGGGAATTCGATAGACCGTCAGCATTGCCATCCCTCGGAGAATTGATATCCGTACGAATGGGTGTTAAATTTGACGAACATTCCTGTATCCCAAGCTTTCCTTCTTTTCCAGCTATGGTTTTATCTGCTACCTTTTGCAGCTGCAAAAGCTATAATTATATAAATTACATAGTACAAGGACAGTAAGGTCACACCATAAAGACAAACTAACTAAAATACACTGTTTGCTGCAGAAAATTTTAATATCCTCACCTTAGTTCTATTATATATTATATCTTGTTTACCTAATATAGTTAGTGATCATAATTATAAATGGCATGTTGCGTTAAGGTCATTGTTTATATACAAAGAAAAGGTTCTAATGGAGGAACTTTTCATAAAAATATTAACACATCCATTCAAGAAGGTTGATTGATAATTTTATTTCGGGTTAAGGTCCAATTTTGCCTAGAAGTTTTCGCGTAGGAACTATGGGTACCAGAAAGCTTTTCTTAGATCAACACCACCGCAGAACCAAAGTGTTAAAAAAGGAACAATGTCGCCCCTGACCGTTAAAAATGTGAAAGTCAATGTTAGTTTTTTAACAGTTAGGACGACTTCAATCCTTTTTTAATACTTTCAGGGCGACATAAAACTTACGGGTACCCACAACTCTTACATGAAAACTAGGATAAAATTGGACCTTAACTTGTCATTTATTTTTTGACTTCTCTGATATTATAAGCAGAAACTTATCAGAGTGAAAGTAACAAGCTGATACAAAACGAAGGTGAATATGCTCAGTCAATTGAGCTTGGCTAGAAATCCAGATTCTATATATAAGGAGGACATAAAAGGACAAAGAAATAACTTACCCTTAATACCAATGCTTTTATGACCTCTTTTGCTGCCTTGCTCTTTGCAGCCTCCTCCTTTGCCAAGAGCCAAGTCTCCTCAATCTTTTTATGACATTCTTGTAACTTACGGTTTCCTATCTCGCATTGCTCTTCAAGGATTCTAGCCTAATTAAAGATATAAATTAGCACCATTTGGAGATAAACTCGGCTTTTAAATGTGAAGATAGAAAATTGTAACAGATAAGTTAAAGCAGAACAAGGAAGGAATTTTATGGACCAGCAAATATACCAAAATAAACCATTTGGGGTCACTTACCTCAGCTCTCAGCCTCTGAACTTCTTCTATCAATGTATTATCAGACTTTGTTGTATCTTTCTCTCCATACGAATTGTTGGATAAAGTAGACTCTAAATTTACTGAAGTAAGAGAACCTAATTTACTTCTAAATGATGGAACAGAATTTTCTGTACAGTTTTCAAACAGGACAGGGCATGGAACTTGCCCCCATTTCGGCGCTCCACCAGAAACAGAAGAAATATTTTCTAAATCATTCTGGATTTCTTGTTGGTTTTTCCAGTCCTTTCTTCCCCCTGTCATGCTTCTTTTGTAGCATGATTGACCGAGAGACAACAGTGGACCCTGTGTCACTGTTGTTTCTCCTCTATCTTCTGTAAAATCGGTGAACTTGTTCTGATTCTTCAGCAGCTTCTGTGAGTTGTAATTTCTAGACCTTGATGCCACAACTGAAGGTGTACCTCCAAGCTGTTTATTGAAGCATTGGTCACAAACCCGAAAAGCCTTGTTCTTATTCGGTGCTAGAGCTGCATTAGTAACCTTTTTACAACTACATGGATGACAAAAAAGGAGGCCACAATTATAGCAATTATGCTTCTTCCTTGTAAACCCAAAAGGCAATTTACAACCACTACAAGCTGACTGATCACTAACAGAAATCGGTTTGTGTAAACAGATCGCAGCTGTGCTGCTCGGTCCACAAGCAATACTCTCTACCTGCCAGTCTCTTAGAGCCACTACAAAAGACGGCGAGTATCTATCTTTGGTGTCACCTAAACCTAGCTGTCCATTTGCACCCTTTCCCCATGTATAGACACTCCTGGAAGATGTCAAGACAGCAACATGATATGAACCCGAGGATATCTCTTTCACAAACTCCTGTTTAAGTAGTCCTTCAACGATTGTCACTGATTTGTCCTTGGCAAGCGGATTTCCTAGCTGTCCATGCACTGCAGTTCCCATTGTGAAAACTTTGCCCATATTATTAAGTGCCACAGTCAACATTCTTCCACAAGATACTTGAACAAAGTCATAATCCAGAAGTTGTGAAACACAGGTTGGCAAAAGCTTCCTCCTGTTATCAGCATGGCCAAGCATCCCTTTCTCTCCATCACCCCAAGTAAACAGCTTACCAGTATTATACCTAAACCGGTCAACCATGACTTCAACAATTGCTGCTGTGTGCCATGATCCACAAGCAACAGACCTCACCCATAGACCCTTAAGAGATTCAACTTCTTTTGGTTGACAAATGCTCTGAGAATTCCCATGCCCGAGAGCTCCAAATGTACCATCCCCATATGTAAATAGCTGTCCACAAGACGAGACAATCGCCGTATGCCATTCCCCGCAAGTGACATGTGATATAATAATACCATCTAAAGGACCAGAGAGTTTGTTTGGTATCCATCGAGTTTTGAATTTCCCTTCACCAAACTGATCTGCAACACAACCATCATTACCCCAAGCATATACTTCGCCAGAATTCATTAAAGCACACGTGTGATACTCGCCACAGGCAACATCCTTTACATGGACCCCATTAAGAGAATCAACAATTTTTGGTGAGCTTATATCTATATCAATTTTGAGCCCCAGCCTTCCTCCTTTCCCTTCACCCCAGCTTAACACTTCGCCTTGTTTTGTAACAAGTGCAGCATGTTTTTCTCCTAATGCTATGTTTTCTACGTCTAACATCATGGTGGATTCTAGTAACTTTGGCAATAGCACGTGAGCTCCCCGTTGGTCAACGAGCTGATCATTGCCACTCCCTGCAATTCCGACAATCCCCCCACCCCAGATCATGACATCTTTCAATGTGTTGTTATTTGCTACACGTGGAGAGGTAGCAGGAACAAGATACCTATAGGGCAAATCCTTCTGATATTCTGTATCAACATATGTTGATTTACTCTTGCTAAGAATATCTGGGTCGATGTATGGAGAATTTGGAACTGAATTATCAACTGCCCTTTGAGTATCAGATGGGAAAGACTCCGATGAATAAAAGCTATCACAAGTATATGATAAGCCATCGGAAAAGCACCTCTCTGATAGTGACAAAGTGGGACTTGCACATACGCTGTGTACCTTCCAAAGAAGAACAATTGGCAGTCAAAATTAAGGTGGAAACTACATTTTAACACCACATTTCTAAGACATAATTTATTGCCGCCGTTTTTTATTCAAAAGATAGAGTAAGATGAAAGTAAGCAAATGAGATAAAAATACATAAAACCTACTTGTTCCATGGTATATGGAATACATCGTTGATATATTTATGTTTGGTATAGTAAGCATTGCTACTACTCAGAACACGATATGAGGTTTTGGAAAGACACAATTTCCCTGGTCTCTTCCACAAGAAAATCATATGTATTTCATAGTCTAAGAATGGTACAGCAGGGGGGGGAAATGAAAGATTGGTATACAATGAAAAACCTTGACTATAAAATATAACTTAACATACAGCATTAATGTATTTAACTTGTGATCTGAGTACACATTCAATCATTTGAAGAGTAATAATGATAATATCAAGTAAGAGGTCAATTTGATTTTTCATTTAATAGCAAACACACACAAAAGATCATAATCAATGTCAATGATTAAAAAAATCTAAGATATTACTTTCGAATTTGACCATTTTCCAAAGGATAGGAAAGGAAAGAAATTTCAACTTTAGGGAAAAAGTAATGCAGCAGATCTATGAAAACCTTTGTAAATTCAGCAGTATCCTCCAGAAGGCCAAGGTTTTTCTTTCTTCGTAAGATTCCAGCTGGACTGCTGACACAACTCTGTATACCTTTGCAGCTTCTTAAACTACGAAAAGGTTTTTGGTGTTGGGACTGAGAAATTACAGCTTTCAAGCCCACAAACCAAGAAGTAGCCTGTGCTTTGTCCTTGCATATCTAGTTGAAGAGGATCGAAACTGGAATTAGAATTTTTTAAATGCATGAATGTGTATGTACAAAACAAAAGCACATTTGTTATATACATATATATAACCACATTACCAGATCAAGTGAGCGTTCACCATTAGCATAAATTAGAGAAAATGAATGGCACTCGTTTCCATTTTGATTTAGCTTTTGGGACTTTATCTGAAAGTGGATAGCAATTTATTAGACAAACAAGTACGTTCTTTTTGTTTATCTTTCAAGGCTTTAGAGTTGAGTGGACAATGCAATGAGTGAGAAGGAATTAATGTCTGTTTCATACATTTCCCTGTCCTTGAATAATTTTCATGACCGAACTCAAGCGCAAGTGTTTTTCCCGCTGTCTGGAGTACCAAATCAAATTTTTCTCATCCTGAAATCAGGGGAAAAAACATTTTACGATAACCTTATCATAATAGACATAGGAAATACAGGAATAAATAGAATTATATGCAGGTGTATGTGTGTGCTTGCGAAACAATATCGGTCAATAGACAATGCAGTGAAGCACCACTAAAGTAACATATGACAGCAAACAAACACAACAATTAGAGACAAAACAACATTTGGGCTATGTCCACTGTTTATGCACAAATGCAGGACAAGTGCTAAGCAATCAACCTTTAGAAGTTGCCACTACAGACCTTTGAAATCAACATGTTATATATCAATTTTATTATTAGTCCCAAATTTCCCACGTTATACTGTGTTTGCCAAACTCCGCCTATGCATGTAGCCGGTCCCAAGCCCGGGTAAAGGAGGAGGGTTGTGTTAGGCCCCGACAGCCAACGTAAAAACTTGTCGAATCTTATGAACATGGACATACGGAGATATTGCGCTAATACTAGATCGTTGCCCGTAAGTAACGCGCTGTATGGCTCGAGTACAGTGAGAAGTGAGCAAGGGCCGCTGCATCGTCACCCGGATGTAGTGTTAAATGAGCAAGGGCTACCGCTCTCTTATGGACGGAGGCGGCTAAAGAAGCTAGTTCAGGAGAGAAAGATTAGATTTGGCACTTGGAATATTGGGATTATGACTGGAAAAGCGTGGGAGGTGGTGGGCCAAATGGTAAAGCGAAAGATTAACATCTTGTGCCTTCAGGAAACTAAATGGGTTGGAGAAAAATCTCGGGAAATCAATGAGTTCAAATTTTGGTACACAGGTAAAATAGGTACGAGGAATGGTGTTGGTATCATTGTGGATAAAGAGTGGAAGACGAATGTGGTGGATGTGAAAAGGATTGATGACAGAATTATATCTTTAAGAATAATTATTAGAAGGGATACAATCAACGTTATTAGTGCTTATGCACCTCAAGTGGGAACAGAAGCACACCTTAAGGAAAAGTTTTGGGAAGATTTGGAGGGGTTGATTCAGAGCATACCACTTACTGAGAAGATTTTTATTGGTGGAGACCTTAATGGTCATGTTGGTAAGGAGGCAGGGCAATATGCAGGGGCTCATGGTGGTTTTGGTTTTGGAGAGATTAATAATGAAGGGCAATCTATTCTTGAGTTTTCCTTAGCTTACAATCTTAAGATTATCAACACGTGCTTTAAGAAGCGGGAGGAGAACTTGGTCACATACAAGAGTGGGATCCACAGGTCACAGATTGATTTCTTTTTGGTAAGGAGTCATGACAGAAGACTTTGTACAAATTTTAAAGTGATTCCAGGGGACGGGGTGACAACCCAGCATAGGTTAATGGTCCTTGACGTGCGTATTAAGTGTAGGAAGGAAAAACGCCAACATGTTTTAAACACAAGAGTCAAGTGGTGGCAGTTAAAGGGGGAGAAGAGGGAAACTTTGTTAAATGAAAGGGTTTGGGAGGCGCAGGAAAATGCTAATATCATGTGGAAGGAAATGGCTGAGAAGGTCCAAACGGTTGCTAAAGTAATTTTGGGAGAATCTAAAGGTTTTGGTCGACGAGATAAGGAGACTTGGTGGTGGAATGAGGACGTACAAGAGAAAGTTAAGAACAAGAGAGACTGTTTCAAAGCTATACACTTATGTAATAATACTGAAAATTGAGAAAAGTATCGTTTAGCTAAGAAGGAAACTAAGAAGGCGGTGAGTGCAGCTCGTTTTAAAACTTTTGAGGAATTTTATAAGGAGCTAGGGACAAAGTCGAGAGAACGAAAGATTTATAAGATTGCAAGAGATAGGGAAAGGAAATCGAGGGATTTGGATCAAGTACGATGTATTAAGGATGAAGAAGGCAATGTTTTAGTTGCAGATGGTGATATTAAAGAACGGTGGGAGACCTATTTTTACAAATTGTTTAATGACGAGGGAGGAGGGTCGAGTTATGAGCTCGGGGATTTAACACGAGAAGTTGAACCAAATTTGGCATTTTACCGTAGAATCCGTGTTGACGAGGTTAAAGAGGCGCTTAAGAAAATGGAAAATAGTAAAGCTGTTGGACCTGACGGTATTCCTATTGAAATTTGGAAGTGTTTAGGCGAAGTGGGGGTGGTGTGGCTTGCTAAATTATTTAATGTGATCTTAAGTTCTAAGAAAATGCCTGATGACTGGAGGAAAAGTACTTTAGTTCCTATTTACAAAAATAAAGGGGATATTCAAAATTGTGCAAATTACAGAGGGATAAAGCTTATGAGTCACACTATGAAGTTGTGGGAAAAGGTAATTGAACACAGGTTGAGATTAGAGACTGATATTTCTGAGAATCAGTGTGGTTTTATGCGGGGTAGGTCTACAATAGAGGCGATTCATTTATTAAGGGGGTTAATGGAAAGGTACCGGACCAAAAGAAGAGACTTGCATATAGTCTTCATTGACTTAGAAAAAGCGTATGATCGAGTACCAAGGGAGGTGCTTTGGAAAGCTTTGGAAAAGAAAGGTGTGTGCATGGCATATATCAAGGCAATAAAAGATATGTATGAGGGGGTAACAACTACTGTAAGAACGTCTGGGGGCGAAACAAAGGATTTTCCCATAAAGATTGGTCTTCATCAGGGATCCTCCTTGAATCCTTATTTATTTAATTTAGTAGTGGATGTTCTAACCAAGCCTATTCAAGAAGAAATCCCTAAGTGCATGCTTTTTGCAGACGATATAGTTCGTGTGGCAGAGTCAAGAGAAGAGATTAATTTTAAACTTGAGTTATGGAGAAGTACTTTAGAGTCGAAGGGTTTTCGTCTGAGTAGAAGCAAGACTGAATATATGCATTGTAATTTTGATAAAAGGCAAGTTAGAAATAACTTGGAGGTCAAATTGGGAGATCAAGTTATTCCACAAATAGATAAGTTCAAATATTTGGGATCAATTATACAGAAGGATGGTGAAATTTTGGAGGATGTTAATCATAGAATTCAAGCTGGGTGGTTTAAATGGAGAAAGGCTACTGGGGTTATATGTGATCGGAAAGTACCAGATAAATTAAAAGGAAAATTTTATCGCACTGCTATAAGACCAACAATGCTTTATGGGAGTGAATGTTGGGCTTTAAAAGGACAGCAAGAGTATAAAGTCGGGGTAGCTAAGATGAAGATGTTGAGATGGATGTGTGGGCATACAAGAAATGATAAGATTCGTAATGAACAAATACGAGGAAGAATTGGAGTGGCATCTATTGAGGAGAAAATGGTAGAGAACCGTCTTAGGTGGTTTGGACACGTACAAAGAAGGCCAATGGATGCGCCAGTGAGGAGGGTGGATCAAATCGTATGGAGTCCGGTTAAAAGGAATAGAGGAAGGCCAAAGAGAACGCTCAACGAGGTCATTGAGCGGGATCTCCTGGTCAATAACTTAACCAAGGATTTAGTTTTTGATAGAGCACAATGGCGTCGTATGATCCATGTAGCCGACCCCATTTAATGGGATAAGGCTTTGTTGTTGTTGTTGTTGTTGTTGTTGTTGTTGTTGTTGTATACTGTGTTTGCCAATTGACATAAGCCATCTTGCATATCACATTTTTGCCTGTATATTTTTATGTCATCAATCAATTAAGAAGATAATAAATGACCCTGATTACTTTGCAAAGCCAAAGTTTGATGCACAATGCAACATAAAAGATACTCCCTCCGGTCCTAATTATAAGAGCTAGTTGATTTTTTTAGATAAATTAAGGAAGCCAAATAAATCAGTTAATTATGACCAAATCTAACCCCTCAAGATGAATTTATATTATATACCCCTCAATTTACTCAAATTAATCAATTAGCTCGTATATAAGTTATAATTAACTGATTTATTTGCCTTCCTTAACCTATCTAAAAAAATCAACTGACTCTTATAATTAGG
This sequence comes from Leucaena leucocephala, assembly GCA_037074615.1. Classification (NCBI taxonomy): domain Eukaryota; kingdom Viridiplantae; phylum Streptophyta; class Magnoliopsida; order Fabales; family Fabaceae; genus Leucaena; species Leucaena leucocephala. The sequence goes on from CM073541.1 coordinate 15,500,178, forward strand.
ACCGGAGGTAGTAATTTAGATGGTGATATGGCTTAAAATTACTCATCTTGTGCAGACTCTTAGTATAACTCATATTATTGATTGTACCTCCAAATCATGACATGTTAGAAAAGAAAAGAGCATTCTCGTCTGCATTCTATGAAATGTATATTTTGTCGCCTATTTCTTTTTCCTCTAAGGTTGATAAAAGTTCTACAAAGAAAATAAAAATTGTTTCCCGATTCTGATTCAAGTATTTTCTGCTTTCTTTGAAGTGAGAAAGATAGAATAAACTGAATTCTACATTTTCAAAGAGCTTTTTGTTCAAATACAAATTCTGCAGTCCACATCATGCATATTTGGAAACGACTGAAACTGGCAAAAATAGTAGTATTATCTCAACCTTAACTCAAAAAGTTTCATTTTGAGATCAGTACATGAATCTCAGTAGAATTATATGTAGAATGAATAATCAATTGAAGAGACAATGAAAATATCCTCCCACCATAACAAAGTTACAATGATAAAGAAACTAGCTAGAGGCAAGATTTAGAGTGGCTGTCTAGCTTGTTTGGATTTGCTTATGATAAGCACGTTTACAAAAGCCGAGACAAAACTCCTCACATCCTTAACTCATAAACTATAAAATTAGATTAAAAAGTCAAATTAGGGCTTCAAAACGCTAAGCCAAACAAGCACAGACAACCATGTTGTGCTTTAGCTTCTAATTCCAAATGTAACATTCATATGGCTAATCTAGAGAACAAATATAATATGAAAAAGCCAACCCATTCACATTGATATATCCTCATATTAGGAACATTTTGCCAATAAACTGTACATTTGCACTTAGGTTTTTTTTTATACAAAAAAAAAAATTCTGACATGGAATGATCAAAGAGGGTAGTCATAAATAATCTCCCATCCAACATATGTTCTTACCTGAGAAAGTCTGAATGGGCAGAGCTTCGGCTTCCCTCTGCGTCCACACTTTAGTAAGTATGCGCCTTTCTTTATAGATACAATTGCCTGAGTAGAATTTCACATGCCAAATTGTCAGTTGTGGATAAAAAAACGACAATAATTTTCTTCTTAAGGTAAATTAACAGTAGAAAATATTCCAGCAAGGAAATACAATACTAGAGTCCAAATATTAGTCACTTTGACAATCTTGGACTCGTGAAATGGACCGTCACACAAATAAACTCAGATTCAGACATATAAATAACCATGTACGGAAATGTATACGTATCTGTATCTGTATGACTGAATGTAAAAGGCATACAAAAAACTATACTGAATGAAATTAAGATCGCCAATACATTGAGATGTGTTTGGAGATTCTCGAGTGTTGCAGAATAGAAGTCAAAACAAAACTACATTAAACTGAACAGAAGGATTATAGATTTTCTCATGACTGACATAAAACCAATTATATATGTGATTCAGACATAGTAGATATATTCTGCCGGGGGAAAAAAGTAAAATGAGAAAGAAAGCTGCCGATCTATCCCATGCACGTTCTGAAAGTTAGTAAATGATAAAATCAGTTCAACGCTTTGTTTACAAAGGGAATGAAACAATATTGTTAGTGAAATTGTTAATAACTAGAGACTGAGAAACTCCGTTAAAACGGCAAAAAAATTTGAATGGGGAATATAAAGAGCCCATAAAGAGACAAAATTTGAATTTTGAATGGAAACCCAGTGATTACTTCACAAAGTTGGGACCCCCATTTGTAGTTTAGGCATATTGCAGAGAGAAAACATAGCGTAATCCTTTTATCAAACAGCTTCAAATCACACAAAAAAACGAAATTTGAAAACTTGAACACTGCAAAATTTGAAATCGTGTCAAGTAAGAACTGAAGAAAGGAACAGAAACATAACCTGTTCAACTGCTCTGTCAAAGGGGACTGTCATTGATATTGTCAAAGCCTCTTCTCCCATTTCATGGAACGAGAGAGGGAGGGAGGCAACTAATGGCAGGGAGACAACGAAACAAACAGTATAAGAAACCTTCCTTGGGTCTCCCACAGAAAGAAGAAGAAGAATGATTATTGAGAGAGAACAAGGAACAAGGAACAAAGAACAAAGAACACAGAAGCAAAAAGCAGACGATGCTCTCATTCAAGTTTCAGTCTTCTCTTGCCCATACCTCTCTGAACAAGGCATTATTAAACATCATTGGCACTTGGGGTCTGAACTCTGAAGTCTCTCTTCCCTTTTATGGGTTCAACGAGTAATGCTACTTCTGAACCTGTCGTTGTTTGCTTTCTTTCCTTTTCTTCCTTCTTCACTGTGTCTGTGACTCTGTGTTTCTTCTCACTTCGTAAGGCGTGCAATTGGCAGAGTGTGTGTTAATGAATGAGAGAATTCAGAAGCAACCAAAGCCCAGTTGCACGTGTACACCACATCACATGCTCTTCTCTTCTCTTTAATTCTTTCTCTTTTCGTGACCATAAAAGTAAATCGCCATATATCAATAGTAATAGTATATTACCACATGCTTATATTGTCCTTTCCTTCTCTCTTTTTTTCGCTTCATCTGTTTTCATGTTCTTGGGATAATAATATAATATAATAATTCTCCCTCAAGTTTGGAAAAGAAATATGTTACTGTTTAAATAAATGTTTTAAACTTAAAGTGATACTCAAATGAGAATGCATGAAACAAACTTTTACATTTTTTTAAGCATAATAATGTTATTTCATTCGAGACAATTTTTTCGAAAACAGTACATCTTTTATCTTACAAGAGAGATTAATTTATACCGTTAGGAGATACTTGATCCACAAAAAAAATATATATATATATATATATAATACTCACTCATTCTTAATAAGAATTAGATAAATAATTTATAAAAATTAAAAAAATAAATTGAGTAAAAAATGTATGGTGGTTCTCTTAAAACACTTTTTTTAATTTTTTTTTATAATTACAAAGTAAGTTAAAACTTAAAAATTATAATAAGGATAAACCTAAAGACAAACACAAGAGTTAACAAAGCTTTTCCTCAATCTCAATAATCTCAATGTAAATAGTTTGAAAAAAAATTATAATTTTAAAAAATAAAATAAATTATAATCTTATATTTAAGACTAAACTAAATATCTTAATTAATTAATATAATAATAAAAATGTAACGTTTGAAACGACTGTAATAATGCAGATTAATATGCAAAACTGGTGGCTAATGTCTGGGAATCAAAAGAGAACTTGTTGGAAAAATTAATTGTAAATTGATAGAATATGCTAATTTCACTGATTATATTCTTTGTTCAAGGATTCATTTCCTTTTGCCGTAAAAAATGCTAATAATAATATAATAATAAAATTAATGTTGTTTAATTGGATATGAGATCAATGATTTGCAATGTTATGGGAAAAAAATAACATAAATAGTAAATATTTATTTAAAAAATTATGATAAAAAAACTTTAGAACATTATCCGCACTAGTGACTAGACGATTGCTGCTTTCAATTTTCTTTTTGCAGGCGGAAGTGCAAAAGTGTTGAAATGAAAGAGTATGACATATATTGTCAATTTTTTTTTTAAAAAAAAATAAGGATATCAAGCATTTTTTTTAATAAATCTCTTAATTTTGGAATGCATGATTTGTTTTATTTAACTAACCTTTCTAATCAATTTGGGGCAGGGGTATAGTTTGAAATTGAATTAGATAAGTTAGATAGTGAAAAATATAATTATTTTTATGGATCTAAATTCATTTAAAAAAATAATACTTGTCTTATTTTTAAAAAAAACATTATAACGTTACTTTGAACTTAATGTTTATATTTGGTAGTATAATTTTCTCAAAACTTGATAATAATTTAATTCCTGTTAAATTTATATATTATAATTTGAAGTTTTTTTTTTAAATTTTAAAATAGTTAATATAATTTTTTTTAAATGTAATTTTTTTTTTACTTTTGAGAAAAGTGAATTGACAAGAACTCTATCAAATCACATCACAAATATATTTAAAGAGAAAAAAACAAAAAGTATGATGTTGGGTGTTGTAAAGATGAAATGAACTTAGGATGCTTAATGTTCCCAATTAGAAAGTAAATGAACTAGAAAGGAAAGTAACATCAAAACTTCCATTCAGTACATTAAAAAACGGTGAGAAATGAAACATTAAAAAGAATTAAAAAATTTTAAAAAAATATATAAAATAAAAGGTGAGCAATAATGAGTGGGCATTGGATTTAAATAAAATGAAATAATTAAATTGGTTGGTAAAAAATTGGATGGTTTATATTTGCTTCCAAAGTTTGGTTTACTAAAGTTACATTAACTCTGGACATTTTGTCCTTCTTGTAGGTCCCATTGACAGTTCATCTCTTTACCCCTTTAATTTATTTATTATTTTTTTATTACCTTTTCTTGTTTTCAAATCTCTTTTTCTTTATGCGTAGTAATTCCAAATTTTTTTTTATAAATATTGATTTGAAATTTCAAACTTAGCCATATTGTTATAGAAAAACTTTGTTGCATAGGAAATTAAATGAGATGTGAGTCTTAAATTAGTATGAAATGTAAAGTAAATCTTTATAACTTATAAATTATATAGCTCTAACTAATAAAATTTGACATAATTGATAGATAGTTAAATCTTTTAAATAATTTTTTTTGAATTTGAACTAGGTCATGTAAAAAAAATTTTGTTAAAAAAGTCAAAATCTATTTCAATAATCTCTATATCTTAAGAGAATTAATCTTTAGTTATTGACAAAAAAAAATCACCCGAACTCTAAAAAAAGATATGATGTGGTTTTATGTCCATCTTAGAGTGAATATTTATATTGATTGGTATTTTAAAATATCAATTTATAAGTAATTATTTCATTTATTAAAAATTAATATTAAAATACAAAATCTGTAAAAACTCTTGTTATGATTCATGCAATCTATAATTTTTTTTGTTTATTTTTTTGCACATTTTAGAAACGTTTAGGTGTTAAGAACAAACAAATATAATATTTCAAAAAAAAACTAATTATTACCTTTTATCATGTATTGCAAAAAGGAAAAAAAGAAAATCAAATTGGTTCATAAAAGGTTAAAATGTCAAAGGGCTTTGGTGGGAATGAGTACCATTATCTTATCCAAAAATTGATATATTGTAGTTTAATGTTTGAAAATTTAAATTACAAAAATATTGTTATAAATTTACAAAATTGTCTTGAGGGATTCCTCTAATTTTTTTAAAATGTCAATTATAAACATATAAATAAATAAAGAGGAAAAGAAATTTAGTTCTCCCACTAATAAGAGTTCCTAAACTTGTAGGAAGGTCCTCTAATATTATTACACTATTTGTTTTTGAGTAAAGTATTTTATCATAAAATACCAACTTTAGGATATATTATAACAATTTTATATAAATACTTTCATGGAAATATTGAAAATTATCTGGATAAAAAATGAGTAAGAATGAGGAGAGAGAGAAAAAAAATAGGAACCCTATAATTTTATGAAAAATTATAGATATAATACATAACTTTTTCTTTTTATCGTTATTATAAGCACTAATTAGAGATAATTTTTTATTCTAAATATAAATCACTTAACTGACTTAATAATTATTATTTTTCTATTTTATTTTTATTATTAATTGAGTTTATATTTTTTAAATAGACTCCTAAAACTCTATTTTTTTCTATATTCAGTATTTAAATAGGGGTACATTTAAAAATACATATTAATTTTATATAAATTTAATAACTTAACTGTCATTAGTATATGATAATTAGTTTAGAGTTCTAGAGCTAGTATTATTTGAAAAAAAAATTTGGAATCCCTTTGCATTGAAATTATATATAATATTTTCTAAATTTAACTCAAACTTTTTTTTAAAAATAAAAATAAAAATTATTGTTCCACCAAACCCAAGATACACTTTCTCTCTCAATGATTGAAGGGAATGACTTTTGACTATTGACAAGAGTAATTATTTGAGCCCTTCTTAGTTATGGTCAACATTTTGAACTGTGAGTTTCACTTCCGTATTCATCATTACTCACCCCAATGAACTGCAGCTTAAACAATGGGTTAATTCACATATCAATACTATTTTTTTCCAAAAGTGGCTTTAATTAGCTAACTAATTAGTAATTAACAATTAATTTCTTAAAAAACATAGCTCTTATGAGAGAATCTTGCTCACGCTTGCACCCACCTCTCACAAGCTTCAATACCAACAAAAAGACTACCTTTTTTTTATATTATTATATTGCATTTCTATGTGAACTTTATAATAGGTTCCAAAGAAAAAAAGTGATCATTTTAATAGTATTTTATTTCATTTTTTTTGTTAAAAATTAGACAGATTTTTTTTGAACTGTATATTTTCAATTATAAATGCCTATAAAATTTTGGTAAAGTTCATCTATAAAAGAAATAGGATAGATATCTGTATATTTTAAAAATAGAATATAAATTCGCATAATCTGAACAAAAATTGAAGGGAAGCTAGCATACATTTTTATTTTTAATTCTAAGAAAAATATTTATAAATTCTTAAAAAAGAGAGGGATCTTTACCATTTCAAATTAATTAAAGGATATCAATTATTCTTTTCTTTTTAATGAAAAAATTCAGAATAAATCATGTTTATGATTTTTAAATGGCAGCATATATATATATATATATATAGAGACCCACACACACGCCAAATATTGATTAGTTTTTTATAAGTTTAATTTAATTAGATAGTCTAAGCATGGAAGAACAAGCGATTAAGGGTAAATTAAAGGTTCCTTTATTTTGCCCTTATTCCCAAAAAAATAATTACTTCCCTCTTACATAATTGAACAAGCAAATCTTGTCACTTATAGACCAACAAATTAAAGGCATTAGGAGCAAAAAGTTTCATTGTACGCATTGGGGATATAAATAAATAAATAAATTTATTATGTGCATTTTTTGTTTTTATGCTGTTGAGTCATGAACAAAATGATTTAACTTCACATGGCTTCACTGTAATTTACAATTAGTAAGATAAATGTAAATCGCATTTGACAAAAGTAATTAAGAGATAAATGACTAATACATTTTTACCATATTAACAATTCTTAAAATAATTAAGATTTTATCAATAAATACATTATATTAAATAATCATGCATAATGTGCTTTTGAAATTAGTAAAGAAAATAAAATCAAATTTCTAAAAGCCATCTCCTCTTTTGCTTATTAAATTACTTTAATATAATAAATAGGGTCTATAATTGATTTATCAATAATGCAAGTTTTAATTTGATATTAATTTTTATGGATCTTGGGAATTGTATATTTCTTATATTAAGTGGGATTTCATTTTTTTATACATTTATCTGTTTTTATCATTTGATACTATCATGTCAAATTAAAGTATTATTAAGTTTAGTCAAGAATAGGTTTTCCAATTTATTTGTTTTTTTAGTCCACAAGGTTTGAACCTCAAACACACTCGAGAAATTGAGTTATTTTCAATTTTTCATTTTTATTGTTAAAATTTATATTTTTTAATTAATTTATATTTACACAAACAAATAATTACATATGAAATCCAATAAAGACTTTTAGCATTACTCTATTCATTTAATTATAAAATGGCGTCGTTTGTTTTTGTTTTAAAAAAAATAAAAGATAATGTAATTTGTGGTAAGGCATGAAGCAATGGAATGGGCTTAGAAATGTCTTGTTGTGAGGTGTCGTCATAGATATGAATCCAACAAAAGTAGGGTCTCCCTATAGCCAGGTGCGCGACGTGGGTCGGATCTAGATGTAGTCGGGGTAAAGATCCGGTGAACCGGGTGGGCAAAAAAAAAAAAAAACGTAGGGTCTCTTATTGTCTATCTGCGTTTGAATTGGGTCACAGCACAATTACAAGCCATGCCTGGTAATTTATTTTTTTTTATTATAAAAAATAAATATAATCAACGAGAGTTAGTCCGAGTAGTAAACGGCTTGGTATCGCTTAAATGAAGTCTCGAGTTCGAGCCTTAGCGTACACAGAAAATTCTCGTTGGGAGACTCACCCACTATAGCTAGGTGCGTGACGCGGATCGAATTCGGATGTAATCGGGGCAAAACTCTAGTAAACCGAGTGGGCAACCAAAAAATAAATAAATATATATATTATTTTACTCTTCAAAAAATATATATTATTATACTGATAAATTATTATGTGGTTTTTTTTTGTACAAAAGAAATTTGATAAAAAATTGTAATTCGTTGCATGTGTAGAAGAAGTAGATACCTAAAATAAAAAATCGTACCATGAAAAATAGAATGAAAAAGGGAACTATTCATTGTTTTACCATGTTTTCCAAGGTTTTAAAAGTCAGACCAGATATCATATCAAAAAGGCCATCGATTAAATAAAAAATTTAATAAACAATAATTATATGCATATAAAATATATAATAAATAAATCCATAATAAATTTAATTGTCAACATAATAACACTACAATATATAAAATTTTTAATTAAATAATAACATATAGCTAAAAATAGTTGAAACATATATTGGACCTTTTGAGATAATCAATTTTTTTTATAGATTTTTTTAATTTTTTTAACAATCTTTGTGTTAAACTCAGAACCTGTCCAATTTTCTAAAACCGCTCTAGTTCTAGTCTAATTTTAGATTTTAACTCAATAAAAGCTCAATTTCAATCCAACCCAGCTCAGCTATAAAAACCTATTTTTGTCCAAACTAAGCAGCTCCGATTCTTTAATCATGGATTTTTCCTTGTTCACAGGTAGTTAAGATTGGATTTAAAATATCAAAACAAGCGGTGTTATATGAGTTGCCAAATTTCTGTTCACCGAGATAAACTAAATATATTGAAAAAACAAGTGAGACATCAAATCACTCACTATATGATAAGAAAAATGATAATATTGAACCTTGATGTTATTCATATAAGTTGTTGGTTTGCTTTTGTTGTAGGAAGCAATATTTGAAGCAAATTAATGGAGAGCATAAGAACAATATGAGAGGGGTGGGGGTCACTTTGCTTTTAAATAAAGTCACTATGTGATAATTAACATAAAAACAATATGAAAAAGATGAAAGGTTCACTCAATTCAAAATCAAATGAAGAGTTTTTACTTTATACGTTTTTAATTTTTAATTTTTGTACTATTATGTCTCCTCATTTTAATGTGTGACATGTTTTAGCCTTTTAGGCCCTACAAAAATGCCCGGATTTTGTGGTCCTCATAAAATTAAAAATAAAAACTTGCATGCACATGAAATTTGGAATTCACCCATATTGACCATTAAATAAAAAGTTGAATTTGTAATAAATAATGCTCCATTATTTAATATTAGAACTATTTAATTAATTTTTATAGTAGTGAAATTATATCAAATTTTAAAAAATAAATAAATTAGTTAATTATAATAAATATGATATTATATTTTCAAAATACCCATGTGTCATATAAATGGGTGCATTTAAATTATTGTTATATATTTTGGTAAAAAAAATTATTGTTGTACGCGATTCTTATTAAGACAAAATAGATTGATAATTTATAATTATGATAAAAATTAACTTTTTAATTAACTTATATATTTAAGTCAGGAAGAATGATAAATTTTACCCACCAAATAGACCTAATTTCATACTCCTCCCTAAACCTTGTAATGAAATAAAATGCCTACAATACTTATGAAAGTTTTTTTTTTTAATGTGAAGCCTATTTTAATCCCAACAAATTTTCACTATCCAATTTAGCTAAACTTTTCTCCTTCTTTTTAAAAAAAATAATCAAATATTAAGCACTGCTTACCATTATAATTACAAAACTGTTTTTAAACAAAAATACATTTTTTTAAAATTATGAATTTCATTCCGAAAGAACATTAAACAACTTCTTAAAGCATTCATAAACAACTTCTTAACAATACAGAATAATTAATGTTACAAATAAAAGGCATTGATCTATCTTTAGCCTATTTTTAGGGATCAATCAATAGGCATGAAAATTGTTGTTTATTTTTGAAAAGAAATTTATTATATTAATTTTATAAATCAATCTTGAAGATAAAATGTAATTAATTCTCAACGGAAAAATGTATTGTGTTGACAAGGCATGAAGGAATGGGCATGAAAATTTGTTGACATGACAAATGGGCATTCAATTAATTAAGGATTTGGTGTCTGCTTGTCCATCGTCTTCATGGATATGAATCTAACCAAAATTAGGGTTTTCTTTCTGTCTGTCTTTCTTTCATTTCTCATTTCTTCATCTTCAGCATCTTTCTGTGTGGATATTGTCGGTCACTTATTGCTTACTTGTCTCTTTTTGTGGAATAATGAAAATAATTTCCTCTTGTTATACATACATACATATAAAATATATATATATAAGATCCGTCTCAATAAATTTTCAGCCATCTAAATTTCGAAACTTTCTGAGTTTTTTGACATTTAATCATTATTTTTTCAGACTTATTGATTTTTTATTTTTAAAAAAATAATTTGTATATATTATAGATAATATCTAGGGGCCGGTGGCTTTTACATTTCACGATTTGATCAAATCAAGTTCTTTATAACTGGTCCCATGTAAATCAATGAAAATACTAGTTTATAGTTGAATCATAATCAAATCGATGATAATTAAAGACTATAATACTCCTTCATGAAATAAAAAGATTTAAAATGAGGATGAAAATGGGTTTATTTTGGCTGCAAATTTAAGGGTCATATCATATGATTAATGCAAAACAAAATGAAAGATATGAAAGAAATGGCACGGGTTCAAAATCAGTTGGGTACAAGAATATGACTCCTCAAAAGGAAAAAAGAGAAGAATTTGGAACCAATGGATTCATGCATGTAGGTTTGGTAGAGGAAAATGATACCATATTCGAATGGTACCATAAGGACAATTAAATTAAAAATAGTGTACCATCCAATTGTTTTTGCCAATAATTGTTCTAAATCCTCGTTTATCCAACATGCAATATAGTTTCACATATATTTATATATTATTATATGCTTTGCTATTAAAAGTATGGATTAAGGTTAGTGTGTTGTTTAGTTGGAACCAAAGAAAATGACTTCTTTTGTCATTTTCATTTTGTATATATGAGGTCTGTGATATTTTTGTAAGTATTATTCACTAATTTTTATTCAATTTTAAAGTAAAAATGCTAACATAATTTATTTTGTTTCGTTTTATATTCTTTGCATAAAGAAGTCCTTGATCTATATTCTTCATTATATTTTTAATCTTGATTAATTCCAACATTAATAATTGTATTTTTACAATTTATACATACATTTCGTCTCTACCTAGCTTGAAAGCATGCATTATCTTATATTTTCCTTAATGGATTTGAAATAATATTAACAAAACTCTTTCTAAAACTATTTGATATTCAATATTATCATATTATATTTGAGTATTAAAATGCTCAAGTTGAAGTAATTAACTTCCCTTCTAATTTCTTTTCTATCCATAACATTTGAATCTTGAGGGTGAACATGAAAATAATAGTAAAGTTGTTATTACGTAGCTTGAAAATTGAGAGTTCAAATTATAAAAATAGACTCTCTATTTATAGGGATAAAACTACATACATCTGTCCCTCCCTAAATTCTATATGATGGGAGTCTTATGCACTAGGCCATCTAATTTAACATTAGAAACTTTAGTTTTTTAAATAACAAAAATTAAGTTATTTTTACTTCATCCAATTGTAATTAGTAAATTAAAAGAGAAAACTTATATTGAGTTCCTTATATTCATTTCGTTAAGTTCTTTAATCATATTTTGCCATGTAACATATTTTTTTAATATCTCCATTTAATTTAAACTCACATAAATAAAATAATATATATGACAAAGTGTGATTTGAGAATTTGATATAATAGATCCAAGGAATTTGATGGAAATATGGACATAAATGAAATCGTACTTTATTAATTTAACTAATTCACTTGGAGTCATCTAACAGACGAATTTCTTTACGTATGGTCTAATAATTCTTATCCTTATCTCATTCATTATTATTAAAGATTCAACCAACCAATGCCATATCTAATCCATAATAATCTAATAACACAACAGAAAAACTATGACAAGAACATATGTACAATTTATTTGAGAGCTCAAAATCAAGCAATCAAAGAGTTTGTGATTCTCATATTTTGAGATAAAGATTGTGGAATAGTTTTGACCACTTGTATTATCTCTTATATGGACCAAACATGCACAAAGTCACTGCAATGATTGGAAACCCTAATTGTCGTTGAAGCTAAAGTGGAGAAGTAATCAGCCAAACACTGCCTAACACTCTCATATATACAAGAAGAGCCTTATTGATGAATATTTCTTTTTGCATAGAGGATGCTGTTTTCACCAAAGGAAAATAGGTTCACCCGTCTAAAGACTTTGAAAGGGATGGATCAAAGACTCGTTTGGTATATAAATATCATATTCGTAGTTAGGTTGAGTGAAAGGGATATTCCTTCTATTCTTAATATATGACTTATTTAACTACTTTAATTATATTAAAGAAATTAGTTAAATTAATTAATATGATATATTTGTTCTAAAATACCATAATCATATTTCTTAACTTCCCCCTCTTACTTGATTATTATTGAGGGAGGATTAATAGGGATAATTTAGAAAAAAGTTAATAAATATAAAAAATATGTCTTATATTTAGAATTAAGATTATCTCTCTAATTAGATCGTATATTAAAAATTAGATGAGTACTTTATAAATGATCAAGTTTGGATCAAATTAATGGAACATATTATTGGAGGGTTGTTCTCACTACAATCCCCCACAATTTGAATATGATTTGGTCGTATAGTTTTAAAAAATAATTAGCCTAATTGAGAGAGGTATGCTCTTGACCTTCTATTATAATCATAATCTTGGGGTAGATTAATCTCTGCTATCATCATATAATATTTTTTATCCTAGAAAAAATGAAATGAAAATCAATAATCTATAATGATTAGAGAGAAAGACATATAAAGGCTATCAAAATTTGTGAATCTCAAAAAAACTTAATTTCTAAGAAATCCTTAAGGATTATTCTAGAATTCAAGTTGCAATTTGTTAAACTATTGTTGTTATCAATATTAAGAAATTTTTGTGAAATTAATTTTCACTGTCTTTGTTCTTGTAGTAATTTGATAAGTTAAAGTTATTACTACCTCCAGTCATAATTATAAGATCTATTTAATTTTTTTTAGATGAATCTAAGAAGTAAAATAAATAAATCAATTGTAACTAATATAATAGCTAATTGACTAATGTGTATATTAAAGAGTATATAATATAAATTTATCGTAAGACGTTAGATTTGATCATAATTAATTGATTTATTTGACTTTCTATATTTATCTAAAAAAGTTAAATCGATCTTATAATTAGGACCGAATGTGGTATTTGTTAAACTAGTATTGTCATTTTTTTTCAGAATTCAAATTAAGGATATTTAGATAATTTCATTACAAAATTTAAACCTAGATTAATTTCTAAGAACTTCACTGTGATTACGTCATTTTGCGATTTTGGATTGAGATTTGCATATCTAGGAGTATTTTGTATATTTCTAACTAATGATTATACGACCTCTCTCATGTTCAAAATATAAGTAATTTTTAATTATCTCATCAGAATTAAGAAAGAATGATTAACTCATTAAATTTATTTTAAATTAATTTTTTCTAATTTTATCCCTATTAAATAATATGCATATTCTCTCTCACATCTTACCTCTCTCATCTTTGTAATTAAAGAAGGGATAAAATTGGTAAAAAAATTAATTACTCTTAAAATGACTTATATTATAGACCAAACAATCCTCTTAAAAAGCCATTATGTTTTGGAGTTGAGGGAGTATATAATATACTACTCTGATCTTTATTATAAGTTTACTTGGAGAAGAAATTTTTTGTCCTAAATATAAATTTATTTTAAAATTATTAATGACTATTTTTTAATTTTATCTTTATTTAAGAATCATTGGTAAGAGAAAAAAATTAGATAAAAGTGATAATGATTTGTAAATGTAGAAGGAGAATAAAATTAAATTAAATTTTTTATTAATTTAATATATTTTTAATTATTTAATTTCTATTTTTTAATATGTGAGAATTAATTAAAATAAATTTATAATAAACACGTATACACTATAGTGAGTATTGTTAAAAGAATGAAAGTGTGTTTTGTTTTTTTGAAGGACAAGGAAGAAAGAATGAAAAGTCAGAATTGAAACACCAACACGTTTGGAAGTTGGACTTGTCAGAAGCATGAATGGACTGAATGAATGCCATGTGATTGGCCTCATTGAAGGCTGAGAGTGACATGTTTCAAGTATGGGCATGATAGCATGTGCCTATGTTTCACATTATAGCAAGTGTTTGTAACCAAAAAAATAAAATAAAATAAAATAGCAAGTGTTTGTCATTTCCCTTTTTAAGTCTCAATAAATATTAGCCAACGTTAATAAAAACTTAGTTCATGATCTATAAAATTATGAGTTTAAATTTTATTCTCAATGTAAAGATCTTATTGCTAGATAGTCTTTAAATACCTCTATAAATACTCTTTAAATTTAGAGGTATGCCCTAATCCTTAATTCTAGTAAGTCCTCGGGACTCAACTCACAATTTTTTTATCAAATTTCCACCCCTTATATCTAAGTTTTTCATTCGCACTTTATCATGTGTATTATTTTTCATGTAAGTTTAGATTAAATAAAAAGATTTAAAAAATAGAATATATGACAAGATGAGAATTTAAGAATTTGACATAATGTATAAAAAAAACTTGATTTAAGTTTTGTCCTGAAGAAAATTGGACACATGCAATATTGTTGCAGTATTAATTTGTTGAAAATATGTTTATTATGATTATATCTCATAATTAAGTGTATATTCAATCATGATATTCATTTAATTATGTTAGAGATGAGATGAGATGAGATAACCTTAAATAACTTGAGATGAGAATGATGAAGAAATGACATTTTAAAAAATGAGTCATAAATATTTTATTACATTTTTTAAGAGTATTATGTTAAGGACACTGAAAATGTTCTTATGCTAAAGGAGCATTTAAAAAAATGGAAGCCACTGAATTTACTTCAAAATTTGACATTGTAAATTTTTTTATATAAAAGTTTTTGTAGGTTCAACACCGATTTCTCACCAAGGCTAGGGTACAGCCTCAGGGTTTATAGAGTGCTTATAGTGGACTCACGAGATTTCTTATCAAATGAGCTCTTACAATAATAGTAAGAATCGAATTCACGTTCTTATAAGATATAAATATATTTTTTACTATACATACTAACTCACATTATAAATTTTAGACAAACGTTTGGGGCAAAAAAAAAAATTGTTGTGGGCCCTCCCAGCATTACACAGAGCCCAAGATGAACATCCTATTATACTTCCTCCGTTTTTAAATATAGTAAGTATTTGTCAAAAATACGTAGACAAAAAGTTTGTCTTTGTCTACAAATTTTATTCTAATAATAATGATTTTTTATTAAAAATATATTAATATACAAATTTAAAAAGGAAAAAAAACTTACACAAGTTTGAAGAATTTGTGGGAAAAAAGCACATTGAATCTACTGTAAATTTCTCGGTTTGGTTCATAAATATTAGAGGACTTGTAAATTACCGTGAAATAGAAAAAAATTGTGCTTTATTTCTGAGGTAAAATATATAAAGGAAAATTTCAAGTTTGATATAGATTTATAAAATTTGATGAATCTGTGGAATAAACACACATGATGAATTTAGAATGTGGAAGGGGAATTGTAAATAAGAATAACATTTAAAATATTAAAATAGTAATATTTACATAAAATATTACTACTTCGTATCTTTGATATAAGAGCTACTTGGAGAATTAAATTTAATTATAAATATAAAAACTTAATCATTTTCATTCTCACTGGCTGGTAGGGGTGTTCATAGTGCCCGGTGGCCCGGTCCGCCCGCCCGAGCCCGGTAAAAAATCGCCCGGCCCGGCCCTAAAAAAAGTGCCCAAAATATATTTGGGCAGGGCCGGGCCGGGCCAGTTGTCGGGCCGGGCCGGGCACCGGGCAGGGCATGCTGCCCTGCCCATTTGGCCCGGCCCTATATATATATATATTTATTATTTTTTTAATTTTTTTCTTAACTTATTTTATTTGTAATTTTACACTTTTCACTTTAACTGGCAACTCTCCTTGCTCATTTTTAAAATATTAAACATAACTTTTATATTTATGTAGATACCAAAGTTGCTTCTCTGCTTTACTTGCCAAGTATTCAATTTTTTGTGTTGCAATAACGCTACAAATATCCGACCTCTATATATTTTAATATTTCTTTTTTATATATGTAATAGACTTTGAGACTTTAATTACTATTTTTTTGATACCTTATTCTTAGTGAATTATATATATTATTTAACTCTTAAAAATATAAATATGATATTATTTTATAAGTTCATGATAGCAGATTTTTTTCTCACAATATGAGCAGGACATCACTATTTGGGCATGCCCAGCCCGCCCATGCCCAGCCCGCATATGCCCAGCCCGAATTGGTTAGGGCTTTTACCGGGCAGGGCTGGGCATCGGGCTGCAAAATGCAGCCCATGGTTTTTCCGGGCAGGGCACCGGGCAGGGTGGCTGCCCTGCCCAACCCGGCCCATGCACACCCCTACTGGCTGGTTTTACTTGCACCAGAATTAGTTTCCCAGCTCCAAGTCGACCCTTTTGTTTTCAAGGCTTGGTCGAGAAAAAGATGGGTACTTTGGTCTTTTTGACAAGAACTTAAAAATATTAGAATAGATCCTCACACTATCATTTGTAAATGTTAGAGTTTCATATTTTCTAACGTCTCGTGGTCGGTTTCCCAAAAAACTAACGGTAGCAATATGGCTTTTCATATGTTTCTCAAATTATATTAATAACTCAAATTTAAGAAACTTATTTGCAACAACCATTGTCTTAGAAACATATTCTGATATATTGACACGTGCATGCGCTACTAGTGTAAGAACTAGAGAACCACATGCCTATGAAAGATGTTACAAAACATAATGTTGTCCCAATGGACAGAACATTGAAGAGATGCAAGGAAACGGCATAACATGAGGCATGAGGCATGTGGCTTGTACATAGGTGCTTGAAGGTCTCGCTATACTCAATCTTGGGTGGGATCCTTGCTTATGGACCTGTCTGCTTCTGCTACACTCTCACAGACATGATAAGATTTTGGGCATCCTTCTCTAAATCATCCAAATATACTATTCTCTTTCATTATATCCTTCTCTAAATCATCAAGGACAACTTCAAATTTGTGTATCACCAAACTATTTTCTAGTATTATGTATATAGTTGAACAGGAAACAGTGATTTGTTCCCCACAAATGATAATGTTCTTTATTACACACAATACACAAATGCCATCAAATGGAGGAGCCATAAGCATCAACCTGAGCAAAAATATTGACCCCACAAATTTGAAATTTGACAGTAAATTCATTTTTGAATGATCTATTTAAACAGTTCATTGTTATTTACAAACCACAATATTGTTGTGCACTCTAAAAAAGGATGGTTCAATGTTCAAAGCTTCCATTAAATAAAGTTTACAAATTGATAGATATATACAGCCCTTACTTTGTAAACAAAAGTTAGTTTTAATATTTAAACCCCTAATATTTAAATCACATATAAATAACTTTACTATATCTAATTTCACTTTATATAATAGGACTTGTTGCTTCTCAAGAATTCTTTTCAAAAGGGATGTGAATTGAATGCAAAACAAGCTTGATCTGGGTCATCCAATATGATGTTAAATTCAATTATATTTGAGGGTGAGACTTAACATAGTAGTAAAATTATTATCATATAATTTAGAGATCATAGGTTCAAATCATAAAAATAACTTCTCCGTTTGTGAGAATAAGACTACATACATCTATGGTATAGATAAGGATACCTAACTTATCGCTGATTTAATATTACATTACATTAATACAATCATAAAACACAGTATTTACAAACATAGCGAAATAAGAAAAAATCCAAAATTTGAAGTACAACATGAAAAGCTGAGGAACATCTGATATAGGTATTCGAACACGTTAAAAAATGGAATAAATCTACATTTTCATAGAGATTCAGTACCGTTTCACTGGATTAGACAATAAAGGATAAATTCATCCCCTCAACAAATATCATCACCAGCTATCGTGAAAAGGAGTAAATGAATAATAAAAAGAATGTAACTATAAATCGCTCTGTACATTGCATTTACAAAAGAATTGCATCTTTTGAGATCCTAATAAATATACGCCACTTAAAATAATGAAAGATTTCATCTACTGCACAGTTCCGGCTTCTGAAACTTTCAAGCAAACACACGTGTGAAGAAAATGCTCAGGATTTATTAGGTTGTTCACCACCCAAGAAAAGGGTATCTCCAATTTTGGCTCTATCCCTTGAATGCGAACAAGCTTGATTTCAGCATTCTCGAGTTGAGAGCCAAGTGAAACAGGATCACATGAATTTTCTCCCCCTTCTTCGGCACTTTGCTTGGTGGTTGGATCTCTCTCATCAGTAAGGTTCTTTTCTGGAAAAAACTCAGGTAGAAGGCTTTCAACAGCATCTCTCAAGCTGAAGTACTTGCCTGTAGCGCAAGAGTAAATAGAAACAGATAAAACACATGGCGATAATTAGCACAAGATTATAAGAATGATAAGTAAAGTGACAATTTGAAGGAAATGTTGACACATATAACGGGTGGGAAAGGAAACTAACGCATCCCTGCCACTAGGTGGAGTAAATAACCTCCAAGATGCCCTCATCATTCTTGATGAACAAACACCAGAGTGATGATAAGTGTAAATTTCAGAGTTAATAATACTCTAATATGAATTTTATTGGAGACAGCATACATATATAGGGGAAGAAAGGAGCCAAACCTACTATGAATCCCAAAGTATCAGCAGAATCTGAACTAACATTAATCCGAATAAAAACTAATAAAATGAGGAAAAAATAGTATAAGAATAAGGAAAAAAGTTGAGCAAAAGGAAGGAAAACAAGAATTGTCAGCAAAAATCCTTTCAACAAAATGCAACTTCCCCTGATTTTTTTGATGAAAAAAAGAATAAACATGGAAGATAAACAGTTTTACTTTTAAAGGTACACAAGGATCCTCTATAGAACATGGTTTACCTTCTTCCTTGTGAACTTCAACAGGCCGATTTATATAAGAGATTTTGTCCCAACTATCAATTGGAGGTACATCTTCAAATTCATCAAAATCCTCACTGACAGTCCATACATAGAGTTGAACAGGAATTCTACCTAAAAAAGGGGTCACAGTTTGTAATCTACAAACTTTGTGAATGGTCGAAAGTACAAATATGGCACCAATCCAAGCCAAGAGTAAAAATATTCCAAATCAAAGTTTTAAATAAGAAGATGATGTTGATTAAAATGCTGCATTTTAAAGGGAAAACCAAGTCACACCATGGACATAAGATCTCAGAAGAAAAGAAAAAGAATAATGCAACATGTTTCCCTAGTAACTTATGAAATATAGATGTAGATTCTATTGTGGTTTAGGTAGATTGAAGCTCAAATACTATTGTGCCAAAGTATAGTACCGAGTTTACCACAAAAGCACACACCATTCTACAGAAGCAACGCAAATTGACAACACAAATCAAGAAGACCTGTAGCAAATAGAAATAGAACAAGCCAAATATGCAACACTAGAAAGTCCAGGAATCATAGAAATAAGTCCCAGGATTCCCTATAATCAAGGCACCTTAAACCTATTTAATTCCATCATCTTGCAACAGCCAAAGTCACCATCAAACAGAAATATGTCATGAAACCCATCATTGTATATCGGGCCATACAAGCAATGTCCTTAAACTTCCCTTCCAACTAGGCTTGCTGAGAGCCAACAAGTCACTGAGGATCATGCAAGAAGTAGCATCTCCATGTTGCTCACCTATCTTCATTTGTGCAGCCACATCTGTATCCCCAGCACTTTGTTGAGATTTTTTTGCGTTTGAATCAATATGTGCCACAAATTCATCTTCAAAAGTTTCAAGCTTAAGCTTAGATGACACCCGTTGATAGGCATCCAAATTAACTGCAATGAAAATGAGTGTTGATAGATAACTAATTGTCCAAAGCGGGAAAAACAGGTAAAAATACAAGCATAAGGAACGAAATTATTGAACTGCAAAAAAGTATCTCAATTTGTTTTAAACAGCACATGCTGCTGTACATATACTATAAATAAAATTGCCCAATAGAGTAAATGGAACACCAGCAAAGCAGTTGAAATTTAACGCTAAAAGAAGCATGATTTCTTCCCTGCAAGACTGCTAAATGTAAGATGAGAATTAAGTTAACCATATCCCGCCATAAATTCCTTTGGGAACATAGCAAGGAAATTTTACTAAACTTCATAAGCGTCATTGGAAGTTACTTTGTTCTAGAGAAAACTGAATAAAATCTAGTCAACAGAAATTCCTTTGGACCAGGGCTTTTCATTTGTATAATATAAAAACATTTGAATGGAATCTCAGAAAAAGAAATAAAAAGGCTTATGAAGAAAGTACTAACACAAATATCTAGCTAGCTGACATACCCTTTAAAACAGATTGCCAGAGCTCTACCTGATCAGTTTGAGACATGCTCATGGCATTTTTGCAGTTCCCATTTATAATGTATGCAGCCTGCAGGAAAAATTCAGATAGAAAAGACAAACAAGAGCAGTTTAAACTTTCCCATATTTTCAATTGGAACAGATAGCAGGTTTTAAGAATGCAACCCAACATAAATTAGCTTGCTCTTTTTTCCCCTTTGCCAACCTTAGCTCGCTCTTTTCACTGGTGGGACCTTGACATACTAATAAGCAGATTGACGTCACACAACAGACACACATATTATGAACAACTTGCATAAGGGAACTTGCTACTTGTTGAAAGAAAAGAAATTCTCAATGGCACATGGATGGAACAGATCCACTAGAAATC
The DNA here is from genome assembly GCA_037074615.1 of Leucaena leucocephala. Taxonomy (NCBI): domain Eukaryota; kingdom Viridiplantae; phylum Streptophyta; class Magnoliopsida; order Fabales; family Fabaceae; genus Leucaena; species Leucaena leucocephala. The sequence continues at coordinate 15,521,217 of CM073541.1, forward strand.
TATAGTCTGGCGCAGAAGAAAGACCAAAGACAAGGAATAATCCTCAAAACATTCTGAATATTTACCCCAATTCAATAATAAAAGGTTAATATCCTAAGACAGATTTTATGCCTTCATATAAGCAGAACTGAAACAATCCTAAGCCCACAAGGATAAGAAACCCACACTTTTTATCTACAGAAAAGAAACCCAAACTTTAGATTCAAGAAACTATAATTCAGAATAGGAAATAACCGGTTTACCCTGCAAAAAAAAAAAAATCTACCAACCCATGCAATCATACAGTTCATTATCTTAAAAACAGATAAGCCATTTAAATTTGGGAAGTTCCTTGAAGGAAAATGAAGCATATAGACTTCATATACTGAAAAAGTCAAAATGGCACCATATCAAGTGATCACACACACAAAGCCTCATCCCCAAAAGAGGAAAAAGAACCCTAACCTCTTTCAATGAGTTGATAAAGCTCCACTTTACACTGTCTTCACTTTCACAGGGCAACAATATATTACTTGGATATCCTCTGAAGTGTACCTGCAAAGAAGAGAGTAGAGAGAATCAGAAGAGAGTAGAGAGAATCAATTTAGCAAACTCATTGGAGTAAAGTAGTCTAACTTCCACACAAGTATCCTCAGAATGCTCAACCTAACTTGAAATAGGGGTGTAAATAAAGCCCGCCGCCCAGTGAGCCCACCGGAGCCCGCGAAAAAAAAAGCCTTGCCCAGCCCAAAAAATGCAGTGCCGGGCCGGCATTGGGCTACAAAATGCAACCCATTCTTTCTTCGGGCTGGGCACCGAGCAGGGGGGCTACCCTACCCAACCCTGCTCATGCACACCTCTTCTTTTACTTTTTTACTTTTTTCCCTTAGATGCTACATTTGAAGGGTATAATATGATATCTACTAGTAACTAAATGGTCATTTTATAAATATGAGTAGTCAAGTAGATAAGTTGCATCCTTTAAAATTTATATCTAGATTGATTTCTTTTTTTATTTTTTTTAACTTTGTTAACCATTATATAATTTCATTACAAATTATAATTGTTTCTTTTATTTTTTTTTCAGATTCTTCATGCTTGTCAACTTTGGGGAGATTGATGCAAAGTTACAATTGCAAACTATTTAGACTTCAAGGCTTTTTTTATATATGCAATAGACTTCAAGACTTTAATTACTATCTTTTTGTTGCCTTGAAAATGTATGAATATGATATTATTTTAAAAGTTCATAATTGCAGATTTTTGTCCCACAATATGAACAGGGGAATCACCACTTGGGCATGGATGCCCGCCTATGCCCAGCCCAAAATAGTTGGGGCTTTTATCAGGCCGGGTTTGGCATCGGGCTGCATTTCTTTCTTCAGGCTGGGAACCAGGCAGGGGGCTATCCTGCCTAGCCCTGCCTTTGCACACCCCTATTTTGAAAGATATATGGAAAGTCCTTACTGCTAAATTCCAAGGTCTTTCAAGCTCCGCACATAAAAGATCAAAAAGGACTCCAGTTGGAATATACCTGCATGAGAGATGACAAATAAACAATTTTAAGAGTTCAAATTCAACATTCTATGATAGAAATTGCTGTTGTCCTCTTATTAATACGCTAATAAATAGTTAGTGTAACGTGAATAATAAAGATGGTAGCTCAATAGCCACAACCAAATCTACAGTGCCAATAAAGGTATTAATGGCAAAGGAATAAAAATTGGAACCTTTTCTAAAAAAAGGTATTAATAAATGCCAAACCACCATATTTCCCAATCAATATTACAGGGGATTTCCCATGAAGAGAAGGTACAAAAATGTTAACTCATGATTGTGAACAGAACCATCTAATTTTTAATCTGTTGGAGCATACACACATATAAATATGAAGACTCCCTGCAAGCTTGCTTTTAACAAGATATCAGTCTATCAGAGGCTAATTGACGTCTGTCTCTAGACTAAAGTGCAATCCATCTGATTAATCTGTTGCTTTAGTTGTCATTCTGGATAAGTCCATCTAGTAATATTCCTTTTAATAAGTATCATTGCATAGGTATCTATTAAACTGTAATAATGACATATTATGCTAATACAGGCCTGTCAACTGACGTTGTGCATAATTAAATATATGTTGATATATAAAATATGATTTTGATGAATAGATATCTAGATTCTACGTTCCTGATATTTACAGGTTTTTATTCATAAAATAAGATGTCATTATGAGAAGAGAAATATATAAAGTCCTACTAGGGTAATCAAAAAAGAAGGCTAGAATGACAATAATTTATTTAAATTTGGCTTGTTAAAGGATACCTTATGGTTTCAATTTTGGCTATTAACCAATTTGAGCTTACAACATGTGCCAAATGGTCCTTTTCTTTCACTAACAAGTAATTAAAAGCATGGAAAACGAGGAACAATTAGGATTAATGAAACTTAATGCAAAAAATTTTGTTGCTAGGTAAATTATCACTTGAATTTATGATTTTATGAATGACTAATTACGACATACCATTTCAAAGGCAATCCTTTGTATTCAAACCAAATTGTATCTGCCCCAGGAGGAAGAGTACTGCTGACATGAGGCTTTATAACGGAAATCAACAATGGCAAGTATCCTATCCGAGGAGCTAAAACCTAATCCCACAAAAGATAAATATATTTATGATTAAATTAAAACATACTCACGCATATCCTGAAAATGTTATATCAAAGCTGTGGTAAAACAAACTGATGCAGCAAAGATTTATCATGTTACATAAATGTGTTAATTTGTATTCACATTTTTCTTATTTAATAAAATAATGTATTTTTCACCAAAATCACTTCGAGATGCCCTAAATAGAAAAACGCAATTAAGTGTGCCTCTGAAAATCAAACCCTTTTTGCTAAACAACACAAATTTTAGTTAACAAAAGGAGGAGGGGGGGGGGGAAGCATATCAAAATTAATTATCAGCAGTTTCCTTTCACCAACCAAACAAATACAAAGTAAAAGCTTGACATGAGAAGGAAACCTCTCAACAACAACAAAAAAGGGTATTTTGGGGAAAAGGAGGCAGAATACCAGGGCAGGTGGAGGAGGACGGAGAGTGGTAACTTCTGATTCATGGAGATGAATCTGCAGAGGAATGGCCCCATCCCAAATATACTTTCGTGCAGCCATCATGTATTCCTCTTCAAAAACAGGACTCTCCCTCTCCCTCTATGCAGTTGTTGATACAATTTAAATGTGTTCCAAGTGTTGAAGAAGTGAAAGGATATACTGTCCGCTGTACAAGGGTGAATTGTGATGGTGGAGGTCTGAACCTGAAACGGGTATTGAATTAGTAGGAGATTAAAAATAAAAGATAAAAAAAAAACCTTTGTTATATGAGTTGATGTGCTAAACAGACCAAGATATGAATTCAACCCATTTTGAAAGCTCTACCAATCAAAAAAGTTAAAACATGCTTAACAATCACTATGGCAGCGAGCAAGCTCTGAACAGAATTTGTATTCAATACCCAGCTAAAATCGTTAAGACAGCATGCAGGCGATGAACAGGATTTGTACTTAATTCTACTAAAAACAATATGACCGGGTTTAAAAATGACTAGGACATCAGGCAATATCTGCAAGCAAGAAATCAAGTTAAAACTATGATTCACAATCATTAAGATGGTGAACAAGCTAGGGAGACTATTTATACTGAAATCCGAGCTATAAATGTGGCACCAGCATACCGACGCGCAGTAATAAGTTTTTATCCAAATCACGAAATACGAGCAAACAGAGACATATTAAGCTCACTATATCTTACAGAAAACCAAATTACAGCAATGACGAAAGACAGCATAAAGTACAAAGTCCACTCAGATCACCATAAAGCATGCGAAATCCCCTTCCTCACTGAACCAAGTCAAAAGGAAGAAACCAACATAGAAGCGTGAAAATCAAGGAAAACCAAAATAGAACCGCGAACGTACCTCTCTTCAGCCGAATCCTAAGAGTCTAAGACCTTGAAGAACGACATTGTTCGCAGACTGTTGCTTTTGATTACTTGCTATTCCCTTGATCCTATGTCTCTCTTATTTCGGCTCTAGGTTCTCTAATCGTTCCCACTGGTGCTCTCACCTAACGTGGCAACGAAAGGGTGAAATTGGAGCAGAGCCGAGACGAAGTAGGCGTAGGCCACGAGTAAATGTTCGACCTTGGAACTTGGAGTGATCAGGGGAAGCGAAAAAGAGGAAGTGCCGTCCCCTCACCCATCCCAATTCTACCAGAAGACGGGGAATCTGAGCCTGTTTGTTTGTTTGCTTGCTTGCTCGAGAATGCCTTCCCGGTCCAGATCCTTAGGTATTGTTTGGTTGGAGGTTTTTAGAGGGGAGGGTTGGGTAGGGGAGGATATATGGGTGTTTGGTTCAAAAATTAGAGGGGAGGGGAGGCAAAAATTTTTGTCCTTATTTGCTCCCCTACCCCCTTCTCTCACCCCTCCAAAATTGAGGTTTTTTGGAGGGGTGAGAAACTTTACTCCACTTTTGGACAAGATTACCCTTGATAATTTTAGAAAATTCCAATTCTACCATGACAAACTTTATTTATATATTATATTAATATATAATAATTATAAAATTTTATTATATTTTTTAATTTATCCTATATATATAAATAAAGTAAAAAGTTTTTTAAATTTATAAATTAAGAAAAAATAATTTTGATATAATTATTTTAAATAAAAAGTAAATAAATTTAAATAAAAATAAAAGGGTATATTTGTAAATTTTTAATTACTTACCCTCCCCTCCCCTCCTGAACCAAATAAAAAATACTATCTCTCTTCCTATACTTTTATATTTATAACATCCCCTACCTTTCTTTACCCTCCCTTAAATTAACTTAACCTATCCTCCCCTTCGTTGAACCAAACATAGCCTTACTCTTCTATTTTTCATTTTTTTGTGTTTTAATATTCTACGTCAGCTCCTACTTTTTAAAAAAAAAAATGAAAAAAAAGATAAAAGGGTTAAACCCCTTGCTTTTTTTTTTTTAAAAAAAATTTGTAAAAAAAGTCAACTCAATCACCATTTAAAAATAAGATAAAGTAATACTAATATTAGATAAAATAAACTGTCTATTATCTTTAAATATAAACTTAAACACCTAAAAATTAAGATACCTCTTTAAATATCATAATTAAAATTATAATAAAATAATATTTTTTAAAGATCAAATATATTTTAAAATATTTTTTTAACGGTTGAACTTACGAAGGTAACCTCTTGCTTTTTTATTTTTGAAAAATAAGTACGGTGTTATTTTGGGCTTTTGGTTTCGACATGGAAACACGTGAGAATCAGCCCTGAGATTCTGTAGATTCGGCCTAGAAGTTTTGGACTAGACAAACCCATGATAATTTTTTGGGCCCACAAAATCATATAGACCTAACATGTAAATTCAACTAATAAAAAAATATGATATATGTCTATCTAAATTATATTCAATTTTTAAAGAGTATTATTTTATTATAATTCTAATTATGATATTTGAGGAGATATCCTAGTTCTGGGTATATAAATTTATGTTTGAGGATAATTGATAGCTTGACTTGCTTAATATTGATATCACCTAAGAGAAAATAATATTTCACTCTACTTTTATATCATGAGTGAGTTTAATCCTTTTCTAAATAATTTAGTATAAAAAAAAAAGAATATCACACCCAATGCTAATGGTAATTGAGTTCAGGAAAAATATAGTAAATTAAATGTAAGATATAGCATAAATGACTAATTTTTCGTAATTTAATGAATTAAAGTTTAAATCTCTATTAAAAAAGATGTCCAAATCTAATGTCAAATAATATCTTAAATAAAATTATTTATAATAGAAAGATATTTATATTAAAAAAAAGAGTTCGAGGCATAATCAACTTCACTAAAGAAAATTCAATAATTTATATAACCAACTCTTATTTAATAGGATAAAATTTATTTGTTATTGTTGTATTATATTCTCTCTTATACTCTTTTTGTTGGTAATTATAAAAATTAGATATGAGTTATATTTATTTTTAAACATAATACTAAAATCAATTTTATATTTTAAAATTATAATTTTTCAATATATCTTTATATTATTATATATATTAAAAAATATATATCAATAATAATTTAAACACACTAAATAATTTTTTCCTCTCCTAGTAATTTTTTTCAGTTCGAATCTAACATAATTATGTCTAAAAGACTACTATCTATAAACTATCATAAATTTAACTTTGTTGGTGAGTCGATACAAGTTGATTATTTAGAAATTTTCACGTTCCATTGCCAATTTGAGCTTGAAGAACCAAAACTCACGAGCTGGGCCCGCGAGAGCTGCTCAGCAGTTCTTGGTGTAATGATTGATCCCAGGTTCTGAAAGAAGCGAATGCTATAAACGATTCTTGCGTCTCAATGCCTCATGATCCATTTCAACTCTTCTGCTAGAGTTCTAATTCAAATCCTTCTTGTGCGTTTGTTGTCACGTTCCCATCAGCTCGTTTGCAATTTTTACCTTCATTCCCAAGCCATTAACTCTCCTCACCAACATTGACCCCAACCCTAGCACCTCCCCTGAATTTTTTTTTTTAAAATAGTTCTGTTTTTTTGTCTTCAGATATCTGATTCCCATTTCATTTTCAATCTCCCATGGTATTTCCCAGAATCTGCACTACGTCTCTCAATTCCCTTTATAAATTTTCGCATAATAGTTCCGTGAAGAAGTTCGACCATTTTCTCTGATTCTATGCTTCGCAGACCCGATAGATAGATGTGACTTTCGAAGGGATCTGGGAACTTCGAAGGACGCGAAGGAGGCGATGTTTGGGGCGATACAGTTAGGTTTGTTCGCGGCGTGCGTTGTGCTTTTTGTGCCGATGGGTATGGCGGGCTGGCATTTGAGCCGAAACAAGGTGCTCTTCTTCAGCGGTGCGCTGTTCATCACACTCGCTGTCGGTGTTCACCTTACTCCTTATTTTCCTTCAGTATCTGATTTCGTTACTTCTGTGTCTTCTATCGTTGTTTTGGACGATCGCGATTCTTGCTTTTCTTCGCTGCACGAAATTGAATGGGAAGTGAGGGTTAGCAGCCACTATGATCCTTTGAATAATAATTCTGTAAATTACGACAAGTCTTGGTATTGGAGGCGATCTAGTTCAGTTGATTCTTGCGAGTTTCAGAAGTTGAATCGGCCTGATGTTGCGGATTTGCTTAATGGGTCGTGGGTCATGGTGGCGGGTGATTCCCAAGCGCGGTTCTTCACGCTTTCTTTGCTGGGTTTGGTTTTGGATTCGGAGCAAATGGAATCTGCTCGAGCATCAATGTTTAGGAGGCATAGCAATTATCAGATCGTCATTAATGAGATTGGGATGAAATTGGATTTCATATGGGCACCTTATACGACCAATTTAACTGGTTTGGTGATGGATTTAAGTGAAAGTCGCAATTCCCCTGATGTTTTGGTAATGGGTTCTGGTCTATGGGATATGCTTCGCATAACAAATGCTTCAGATTATCGCTCATCGTTACAAGTGCTAAGAAGGTCGATAACATCACTCTTGCCTATCTCCCCAGAATTTGGCACAGAGGGAACTGTAACAGGTTCTGTGTCGGTTAGATCATCACATTTGTTTTGGCTTAGCTTGCCGACTTTGATTAACTCCTTGTTGAATACGGAGGAGAAGAGGGAGAAGATGACAGACGTTATGAGAGTTTCATATGAGAGAGAGCTTAAAAAAGGCCAGATTTTACAGCAATTTGGTGGCCCCTTTCAATTACTAGATATAGGATCACTGAGTTGGAATTGTGGGATCCGATGCACTGATGATGGTATGCATTATGATGGATCTGTCTATGAAGCAGCAGTTCAAATTTTGCTAAATGCATTGCTAATTGTATCTCATCAGAAGCTCTGAAGCTTGTAGCATCGGTTTTCTCCTAGAGGCACCCAGCTCCCTTCAAAGGGATATACGGTAGGATAACGATTTTGATTGTTAGAGAGGTTGAATTTTCTGTCCTAGCTTGATCTTTGTCATATGTTATTGTATATTTCTAATTTTTTTCTGGGGCCATAGATTTGATTAGGTGTAGAGTTATCATTGCTGCAAATCACATATTACATTCTTTCCGTCCCTTCTTTGCCTTGCTCCTCTGGACGCTAACAGATCATGTAATCTACAGTCACATAAGCTGTCGGTATAATTTCACATCAAATTCTCATGTCCAGAAAAAAAATTTAAATTTCTGTATAAACAGTTCATATGCTTTCCTGTATAATAAGGATTCATTCCTAGTGGTCTATCCAATTGGCTAACTAGAATATTGACATTGGTCATACTCTATTTTCTAGCATTTTTGTGTGAGATGATTGTGTTCTTTTCACAACGCACATAGCTTCTCTTCTTCTGTCTCTTGACTTGAATTTTGCAGATTTTGCTATTTGTGTTCATGCCATGTTCTCTCTATCGTTGTGTTCCTTTAGTTTATGACCACTATATATCCCTTTAAGATAGATATATTTGGGCTGCTTATTGTTGTTATCTGTGATTACTCTCTAGGAATCCTTACAGTGAATCTCAACCATTTCTTCTGTTAGCCTGAGGTTGTAACATACTCGATTGAAGCTTGATTCTTACACAATTGTACGTTCAACATGTCTTGCTTCCATCTTAACTAAGGACATGTTAAATGAATTCATAGATACGATGAGAAAGTGATAATAGCCAAAGTTGTAGATATGAAGTAGAAATATATGCTAAAAGATTATAGTGTACTAATAAAGTCTAGGAGAACAGTATTAACTAAATGAATTTGTTTTCTAAGAATAGTTATAATTTTTTTGGAATTAATTCTATTTGAATTAGGTACTAAATGTTAGCATTTTAATTTGTTTTCTAAGAATAGTTATAATTTTTTTAGAGTTAATTCTATTTGAATTACTATATGTTAGCATTTTAATTTGTTTTCTAAGAATAGTTATAATTTTTTTAGAGTTAATTCTATTTAAATTACTATTAGGTACTAAATGTTAGTACTTTTTTTAATGGGATTCAAATTTTAGTTCGCTATGTTATGAGGGATTAGTCTTTTCTATTAGACTCAATCTAGTTGGTAACTAAATGAATTCTTCTCATCTCAAGAAGGAAAAAGTATGGTTAGAGAAATTGATATGGATTGGGTGTGACCCTTGAGTCTGAGGACCGTACCAAAGAAATTCCTCTCATCTCATCTCAAGAAGGAAAATCTTTAAAAAAAATTCCTCTCTTCCTAAAAATTTTATAGTACTAACCAAAGAAAAAAATGACAAAATCCATCCATTCCATATCCTCGTATCCAACACAACCTAACACTTTATTGAAGAAATATTCTAGCGTTTTGTTGTATGTTTCTGTAAGATGGAAAAGGAACTGATTTATTCAATTGGGAATACGTAGATTATAATTTTTATCAGCTTAAATCCAGCAATAAGTGTACAACATTTCATTTGAGTGTGGTCTAAGATGATACTAGCAGAAGAATCATTCAGAGTAATAATTCAAATACTTAGATTGATTGTATATTACAAGTTCATTACATACATGGGAAACAAACAGCCATTAACTCACCTAACATTCGTTGCCTACCCAAAGATAATGTGGGAACGAAATGAGATCACCTTTTTACCTTATGCGAGCCACCAGTGCGCGACTCAATGAAGTTCTTTAGAAAAGAGGAATTATTATAAGATCTCAAATAAACAACACAATTATCCAAAAATATCAATAACAACTGAGGAGTTAACTGTAGTAAATTCCAATAAAGGAATTGATAGTAAGTTTATATTATTTGGGGCATTTTGATATGATTAAGTCTATTCTTTGAAACTTCTTAGTAATTCTTCCAAAATAAAAAAAAGCTACCTATACCTATTCCCTGGAGGGATCTTTTTTGTTTTAATGTTGAGGGAGGGGGGATACGAAATGATACCGAATGTATGTTTTGTGATACTTTTATGACTCAAATTGCTTGCCTTCAAAGGTTTGTCCGAAGCTCCAATCTTTGGGAGCAACATTGTAAGACGTCACTGTTAGGCCATCACTACCAGTGACCTCAAATGAAAGAGGTTGATTCTGTAGTAATGCATTCACATGCCAGTTTTGGCCCCAATTTCGACCCATTGGAAGCCAACCTGTTCTTGAGCCCTTCACCTTCACCGCCACTATGTCCCCAACGCCTGCTACATTGCTGATCAGCAGTGATATATAAATCCCAGAACCTGTGACCGTAAAACGCATTCCTCCTTGCTTTCGGCACTTTATCCTACAGGGACAAAACCGAATCCAAATTAACAGGAGCATAGTTAATCCATAATGAAAGGACCGAGTTTCCAAGATCAAATTGTTTGATACCCAAAACCAAAAAGAAAGAGTGCAATTTGTTTTTTACCACGCCAAACTTCATAGAAATTACCATCTGAAAGCAACTTTTGCTTAGGAAATGGAAAAACTTGAATTCCTTTATCACAAATTTCTCGCTGTTTTTCCTTTTTAATACCTTAGTAACTGATCTCGCCTCAGATGGCTTACCATAAGTTTCTTTATTAGCTACTTGGAATGAAATTTCTACATGGTTTGCTAACGAGACTCCATCTACTTCAAGTTAACTGTAAATAGCGCTTCATTTTCTTTATAGGCACGAGTTGCATAAGGATCTTTAACATGATAGTACTAACTGCACTCTATGTACAACACAAGACAAGAGAGTGTGGTGAGAGAACTGCGGCATGCTATTCTAACCAGACAGCCACATACTCATAATTTAGTTTAAAGCTTCATCCTTATTTGCTCTCTATCAATTACGCCATTGTTCAGTCCTTTATTCAGATTAGATAAGTAAATTATCTAAATAAAACCTTTGTAGAATGCAACTCTTGACAAATCCAGAGAGAGCCTGTGGACAAACCAAGAGTCCAATGGCAATAAGGAAATTCCTTAAATTTAGCATTAGATCCCCAAAATCTAAATAATCTAAATCATTTTTATTTAATTCATAGTTAGAAAAATATTTCCACTATGTGCTCTACTTTCTTTGAAACTAAAAAAAAATGTTAAAGTAGGAGGCAAAACTTGAAATCTAAGCTGTCCAAATTGGAAAATCCAAATTGCTCAATTAAACAATCACGGGATCTTCTCAACGCCCCGTTTTCCTCAATTTTCTTCCCAGAACTTTTCATCTTAAGTTTGAAGCATTTCCTTAAATTTTAATTTAAGAATTTCATCAAGCCCACATCTTGCTCTAGACAATCAAACCAAGGCTTTTTATGTTAAGCTTAAAGGACCAATGCACTCCTCCATCCTTCAAGACCTAATTGAAGCTTTCCAATGACCTTAAAGAATAATGAAAACCTTTTTTAAACAAGCATTGCGTACAATAGTAGTACATATAATTTCTCATTCTCCCCCTCTCTTTGTTCACACCGAAGTTGAAATATTACATCTTTGGTGAGTTGCTTCTCTAGCACTGACATTGGAGAACCCATATCTCTCACTCCTCTATGAAATCATTTCACAACCACAGGGCATAAAGTTGAAATATTACAGGCACACAGCCTTCCTAGACATTATTAATTCAAGGATTGTAATGATATTCAAGGTAAGCATATAAGTTGATCTTCTTTTGGTAAAGTCTTTTAAAATTAACGATTATAAAACAACAAAATTACCTGTATCATATCTCAATATTTTCAAAAGTTCGCCACCGGAAGAAGTTATCTTTTCCTAAAACTCTAGCTTACTTATGGGAGATGCTTGACGGAAGAAAGAATTGATATTCTAAAAGTTCAGAGTGCTCTGCCCTAGTTCTCTGTTAACAGCTTAATCTTGCAGATCCTCCCTCAGTCAGTCGTTTTGCATGTTTCCTCCCTCCTCCACAACCTCCATCGCTTAAATTCATTGCAGCTCCTTTAAATTATACTTAGACCTATGACCCGGTGATTCCCAAAACCTTATACATCGATGGCTTCATCAAGCAAAGCCCTACTGAGAACAGCCAACCTAGGCTTCCTCAAGTTCAATGGAATGAGCATATTCACTGCCCTTTCTCTTTTCACATCTGGACCTGATCAAAGTTGTTGGTCACTAATATAAATTCACGGGAACTTTTTATGCATCATTAAAGGTTATATATTAATTTCAGTGGGGGCTACTACTTGGGAGTGCAACTTCTAATATCAGGACTGTTTAAATTTTGATGCATTTTCTCTCACATCATACTTGACACTTGGCATATCGCATTAATGTTTCTTGCGTCATATACTTGGATTTTAACTCAAGACTATGTAACCTTTCCATTTGCCCTAAGGTCCCCACTGATAGTAATAAACACAACTTCCAATGAAATTTATCAACTCAAAGGTTACAATGATCAAGGGACTATACATTACACAGTGACTATATTGGGTGCTTTAAATTTAACCTGTGTTAAGAGTTCTGAGTTAACTACATTATTTATCTATTATCTTGATACTAACAACCAGAAATTGCCTTCATAAAAGCATAAAGTGGGGCAGAGGAAACATTATCATTAAAGTAGGTTACGGAAGCGGCTGAGGCGCCGACCTCGAAGTCCAAGCGCAAGTTAGCGCGCGAATTCAGCAATCAGTAGCTCACAAAGAACACTGATTTCAAACACTAACATGTGGGATAAATGATAATCAACTGCAAAAAAAACGATGATAGAATAGGTGCAAAACTACCTGCGATACTGAACCGGCATGTTCCCAGCTTTCCAAATAGCGATCTTCTCGAAAGCTTCAATCGGGAGCACGAAATGCTGGTTGGGAGGGTTACAACGGCCACCTCCCTCGGCGGTGAAGCCGTAGTTGGGGGCACAGAAATTCGTTGCAGTGACGATAATGGAGGTTCCTGGGATACACCAGCGAAGGTCATCGACGCAGCGGAGTTCGAAGCAGGCACCACAGATCTGGCCCCGTTCAAAGAGAGACTCACTGAGACCCACAGTGCCCATGCCGTAACCAGCTTTGACAAGGTCACCATATCCACACGCGCCGCCTACCGCGTCCCTGGGATCTGCGGCGGCGTAGTAAGTAGCGTGCGCAGATCGCCATTCGGAGGGCGAAGAGGAAGATGAAGAATGCTGAGCAGAAGAAGAATTGGAGGAGAAGGAGGAGTAATGGGAAGTGACTGTTGAAGAAAGTGTGAGCAGAAGTGTTAGTGTGAAAAACAGAGCAAGTGAGATTTCCATGGACTTCACTGAGAGCTCAAGAGAGAGAGAGAAGGGTGAAGGCAAGAAGAGACGGAAAGAGCAAACTAGAGTTAAAAGAAGAGAAAGTTGTTAAAGTGATTATGAAGTATCTATAATTCTTTAATCCAAAGTGACAAGAAGAGCACACTCTTTTTCATTGGAAGCAACTTTATCACCTTCAGTTTCTTTTTTTTCATTTATTTCTTTGAAAAATACTCTTGAAGCCGACATGAGTATTCCTACTACGTGTGTGTGTGTTTCTCTCCTTGATGAATTTCTTAATTGTAATCTGCTAGCACATTAACTCTTTATAAAAAAAACTACAAGTACTTGTTTCTAATTTTTGCAAGGGAAAATGACAAAAAAAGACTATTTGAAATTCAAAAGGATAAAAAGACCCGTGAATTTGAAAAAAGATAGATTGGGCAGGAGACCCAATCTGTCATTTTAGAAATTACTGTTCACAGTTGCAAATACCATTATGGGAGTTACGAATACCATTAGCAGAGTTGCAAATAAAAAATGAAATTGTATTTTTTACAACTCTGTCAATGGTATTTGCAACTTTTTCAATGGTATTTACAACTCTGCTAGTTATATTTGAATTCCTATAATGATATTTGCAACTATGCTAATGGTATTTGCAACTCGAATAATGGTATTTGCAACTGTGTACAGTAATTTGAAAATGACCGATTGGGCCTCCTGCTCAATCTATCTTTTTAAAAATTCATAGACATTTTTTATCCTTTTAAATTTCAAATAGTCTTTTTTTGTCATTTTTCCTTTTTTTAATCAATGTTCGTATCAATATCAATATCCATTCATTAATATAATCTCTCCTATCTCATATATATATACATTTATGTTACTTATTAAAAAGTTTACTTGGTACTAAATATAAATCTTAATATATTTTATCTTATTAATTTATACTATTTTTTTAAACTATTTCTATTATTACTCAAGAATAATTCAATAGAAATAATTATAAAATATTTTAGATAAATAAACATTTTTAAAAAAATAAACTTGGATTTTTCACCTAAAGACATACATGGTATTGCAAGATTTTCCTTCATGTCATCAAAATTTTCGAGTTAGTCAATCTATTGCACTGATAATTTTTTTTTTATATTAAAATTTTTTGAAAGGGGTTAAGTTCATCTACGATCTAAAAACAGGGTGAAAATTTTTCCCCCCTTAAGTAATACTAATATTAAGCAGGACGAGCTATCTATTATACTGATAAATCTAGTCCTATTATTAGACTTCCTAATTTTTTTTTTTTACAAATTTTTTTGGAAAGGGGTTGGACTCACCCACGATCCAAGAGCAGGGCGAAACTTCTCTTCCTCCTAGATGATACTAATGTCAGGCAGGACGAGCCGTCTATTACTTTCAGGCGTAAACCTAGGCACTCAGAACCTAGAATGCCTCCCCAAACACCACAACTAAAATTATATTAAAATAATATTTTTTAAGAATCAAACACGTTTCAAATAATTGCATAGTTTACCTTTTATCAGTTGAACTTAATGACCGATGGGTGGGTTCTTAACTTCCTAATTCTAAAGTATTGGTACATGCTCTGATGTACTCGTGCTATTACACTTTAACTGCTTCCAACCCAAGATCATGATGGACATCTTGATTGAATAACCCAAAAAACAAAAAGCTCCTTGAGGCCTTTAAAAAAAATGTACAAGAACCTGCAAGGTGCTGATTACAATTAGGCTTCGACTATTAACGCTTGAAGGATCGATACATGCGACAGACAAGGCTTAAAGAAGCGCTGAAACCAACAGCTCCAAGCATGAGGAAGAGACCATAGGAAATGCAAGCCATGTATCCAAAGAAGAAAGATGTTTGCACAAAGCCAGACATATCTGATCTTTGCATGATAGAAATAAAAGCTGTAGCCATATATGAAGAAGCGACAAGGAGCTTGAAGCTCTGACTTGCTATTGTGCCCAGCAATCCCACCCAATATTAACATAGGTGGGGTCACAAAAATCCATTTGAAGAAAATAACAACAATTGTTCCAAAAGGCAGTGCTGCAGTGGAGCTATAGGCAAGTGCAACAGTGTTGAGGACGCAGAACGTCATAAACAAAGGTCCATAGAATAGGCTTCCAGTCAATATCGAAGTTTTCACCTGGCAAACCACATCGTCAATTACCGTACTTCGTTGAATTCCGTGCTTTATGTAGTATAGTTTCATTTCTTTGCAAGAATGAGACTCGAGAGAAGAAACTGAAACCACAACCAAATATTGTTTGGTGACAGTTTCTACTATGAGGACACTGACAACTAGAATGAGAAGCACATTTATATTATCCGGGATAGAGATATTGAAGTTATTTGATTCACACGGAGAATAATGCCCAAGATTTCTCAGGCCTCTCAAACCCAGCATGTGTTGGCATGCTGGGATTCTAATGTTCAAGTATTCTACAACCTAGCCTGCCTGCTTTTAAATGAGTTTGGAGTCAACAGATAGCAAAATTATGCTTCTAGAAAGCGATTTCAGCATGAAGTTTCAAACCAAGAAAATTTGAGCACAGCAAGCAGTGTGATTCTTGCATAAGTTTGCATGAATGAAAACCGAATGAAGGTTAGTGGTAAACGAAACTTTAAGGTTGGAGCACCAATAACATGTTGTCTAAGGAGAAGAAATGTGCCCAGTTCTTCCCTTCAATCATATAATAGTAGTAACCTGCAGAGTAGCCTGCAATTCCAGACGTTAGCGCGTATACGATAATAAGTGCAGTAAACAGAGCACCCCTGTTGTTTGGATAGAACACGCCGACTTGTGGAAGCATATAGACGAAGATAACACAGAAATCAGGAGCAAAAGATTCATGGTTATAAATAGAGATGAACAACACTAGGCAAAAACTAAAAGCGCCATTTAAAGAGAAGCTACTTCAGAGGGATACTAACACAGTTATTAGCTGAGAGGCAGTTGCAAGCGCTACTGCAAACAAGGACTTGTATCTTGGGTACCTGAACGCATCACCAAGAATGTATTTCCAACCAGTGTCTTCTTGTTCATCATCTGCCTCCTCATTAGTCAGTGGAAATGATTCTTACCTCAAAAAATCATTCTTGATTATATGCATGAGCATTATATAAAGTCCAGTCGAGGAGACAAAATTAAAACACCTAGAAATAATTGTAAACCAAGGGATTTCCAAGCGACGTTTCAGTAGGGATTTCTGTGAGTATTTCTCAAACCGCTTCTCAAGTGGAGTGTCAGTTTCAATCCATATGACGGAATATGAGAAGTCTATATATATTTCTTTATCCTCTGTCAAGTCCACCAGTGTATTTGGATCATTTTGAACGACAATATCAATGATGTGATCCTAATTGTAAAGGATCTCAAACTTGAGATGCATAAAAAGGAGAACCGTAGGCCCAGTTGGATCATCTTCAGCTTCGCTGGTAAATCTTCCAATGGAACCCCAATTGGGCAAGTCGTCCAAGTACATTTGAAAAAAATAATTCTTCAAAACAGCAGTTCTGAATTTGGCAACCGCTTCTCTTTTGATCCTCTTTGTGCAGATAATCTCATGTTCTCTATTTGGAAAGAATCTCACATTCTTGAATCTTGGATGAATAATAGCAAAGCCAAGATTTCCTTGGAATTAGGATTGATTTAATTTAAAACTAAACACAATTAATGATATTATTAACTCTTAATTTTAATTTTTTTGGACTTTTTGGCTAAAATTCACAATTTTACCGTTACCCTTTACACAATTAATGATATTATTAATGAAAATGCGCAAAATACTATTTAATTTTAAAGAGGAGACAAAGATGTGGTAATTAAATCCGGCAAAATTTTAATACTATTCGCTGTCATTTTCTTCCTTACGTTAAATGTTATGCTTCAAAATGAAATGAACAAATGCCATATCGTAAAAGGATCTAAGAAGAAAAAAGCTTAGGTAATTCACAGTTGACGTAGAGAGAAGAAATGAATAATCGTAACCACCTATACAGCAGTCAAAGAGTGTATCCATTTAATATACATTTAATACACACACACACACACAATTTATAGAGATAGGGGTGGGGTGGGGGAAGAAAGGTAAATTTGTGGATTTTTTTTCTGGCGCACCTCTGAAGTAAATAACTAGATATAGAAGCACCACAACTAGAATTTGCACAGATGGAGAAATGTCAAAATTGTCCTCTAAGTCACTCCATAAGTTCAGAGAGAGAGACATGGGAAAACTCACGTTACACTGGTCATTACTGAGACCCACATTACATAGATAAACCCGATATCTGCTCTGCCTCCTTAAATTACAGATGAATTTAGAGGATTCTTGTTTGTTCCATAATTCCCACAATTCTCAGCTCCCTTTCCTTCTTCATTCATGCCATCTGAAACGGCTTAAACAGGGAACTTCTGTAAAGAACAGTATCAGTTATTGGAAATTCATTACAAGGAAAGGCGAATTCGTTGTTCTTCCCTCTCCACTTTAGTTACTGATGAGGCCTGGTTGTTTTCCCTCTCTGCAATACACCTCTTATATGGTACAAACCCTTTTCCACACTTCTTCAGATCAAATATAGCTTTAGTTTCCCTTTTGGCTTCCATATCTGATTTTTCATCCTTATTTACACAAGAGCTAGTGCTTGGATTAGTCAAAGATCCTTCATTTTTAACTTCTACATGTTCAATTTCCCTAAAATTGTAGTCTGGTTGCTGTTTTCCTTCCGGCACCTTCTTGTGCAGTGATCTAATGTGGGGAATACTCCAACATGGAACAACTTTTGAGTGAATCAACTTGCATGCTTGCATTGTTGGAGAGGATTGCCAGCAGTTATCTGTTACCAACAAAGTCGTCCCAAAAAGCTTCAGAATCCGACCAGATGATTCTTCTGCAGCATCTTCTTTGGTGGATATGCTTTCTTTCTGGAGAAGTTCATGCTTCTAAACATTAAAATAAGCAAAAGAACATCAAACCATTCAGAATATTTAAAGTGAAATTCATAAGCAGACTTAGCTTACAAGAGAGAGACCAAAATAATCCAGAAGAAACATATATATATATATATATATTAGAAATGGGATGAGAAATGTTTCTAAAATACTTGTTCTACCAATCTCTTAAACCGAGTATGTCTAGATAGTTTACTCTAATTAAGCTATACAAGTGATGATATGCATTCAACACAAATCAAAACAAACTAGTAATAGTAACTATACCATAAGTGGTTGCTTATCAAGAGTAGGATCAGCATTTAGTCCAGACGATGGTGGGCACCCTTCCTCCTCCAATTGTAGGTTTTCAGGTTCAGCAACTACAAAGCTGTTGGTATGAACAGCACTATTGGATGAAATTGGGGATGAGCTTCCATTTGGTGTGTCTGAATCAGAGGAACCAAGGGTGTCTGAACCAACTGCAGATAATACTGACTTGGGAGATTGGTTTTCTTGGTCAAAATCTGATGATTTCAGAGAATTAGACATCATCATTAGCCGTTTTGGTATGGAAGCCTCTTTGTTCGGGAGCTCCACCAGCTTACGAGGGTAAGGATGCATAGGCTTTCGTTTCGGACGTGGGGGTGGAATTTCAATGGACTCCATCGAGTTCGTATTGTTTCCACAAGGATCACGAAGAACCTAACACAAAGACAAAACAAGGGAATCAGAGAAAACTCAACAAAGCCGATCAACCTTTCAACTTAAAGGAAGTTTTCACTTGGCAAATCCTTTGGTATCTAAAGTTTTAACTTGGATTCATATATGGCTTAAGGCATTTAGAAATTATTGTACAGAATGGGAACTGAAAAAGAGCAGTAAACCTTATAAAAAAACTTCTGAGCATGACTTCGAATCTGAACTGTAGTCTTTGTGCCAACATGTTCTGTGGTGAAAATAAAGGATTCCAAGACTTAGACCAAGTTCAGCAAAATTCATACGAATTCATTCATGTTTATATTTCACTTGAAGAGTTGATAGCATACTCGCCTTTAAGATTTAAAAATTATAATTCTATGGATACCTTCAATCTTTCGCCATGCCCGGCCGTACAGCTTTAAAGCTTCAAGAAACTTCTTGTGCTCTTCATCTGTCCATCTCTCTCTTTGTTTTGTGATAGTATATGGTTTCCTTGCCTAATGAGACAAACATGAAATTTCTTTAGACAGATATAACATAGATGAGCAATTCAATATTGTAAAAGCTACATAAAGAATCCTGGGTGAACCGAACCTTTGGAGCATAGTCATTCCCACAAGAAAACTGATCATTTAGATGAACCCGTGCAACAGAATGAAGTCCAGAGTTCAAAGATGCTCCATTTCCTACTGGAATACTGCCGTGAGATCTGGTAACTCCATTTTGATCCTACATCCAAGTTCAAGAGAGAAAAACTCTCAATCTAAATTATATGGAGGATAAAATGAATGATTCCTAATTTGGAAGAAGCTTTTTAGACTTCCTTATAATAATCAACGATAAAAATATCTTTCAAGTAAATCATGCACTTCACATCAAGACATATGCTGCAAAAACCCATGAAAAATCACAAATCATTGAACCGATCCGAATACTCCAAGTTTTCCCAACAGCAGAGATAGAAGAAAAACAGGAAAGAGAAGTTAAAAAGAGAAGCTCACTAAATCTACCCAATTTCTGAAATATAAATAAATGTCACTGAAAAAGGTAAAGTTGATCATACTGAGTTCACCGTTCCATTTCAAAAAATAGTACGAAATATGTCCCGCCCAAAAGGAGGGAACAAATAGCTGGAAATATGAGCTTAACCCATGAATACACAAAAACAATAATCACAAAGAGACTCTAAGAAAACACATATAATACATACATGAATGGCCATAGCTGCAGAAACCACCAGCCCGTCAAACTGTGCCAAACACTCTTTAAGTTCGCCGTAAGATTTGATTGTCTTACAGAATCACAAGACCAGATAGGGAAAATACTACGAATAAATAAAAAACACCGGATTTCTTCTCTCCTACACAACCAATAATTCTATACGGAAATGGACGCTTCTTACTGCTCGAAAATTATGGTGCAAATTTTTAAACTGTTTCCCAGCTCAGAACTGCATAACCCTTCGGAACAATCCGAAAGAATCAAAGCTTATCAGCCAGATGAATCCCCTGTACCCATTCCATGGCTTCATCCACACAAATCAAAAGCATCTTGTCACAAGAATGCCAAAACTCCATCAAAATCTTCTTTCCAGAATGAAAAGAAGCAATAAAAATATGCTGCAAATTCAGATACAGCGTAGCAGTAGCAACAACGACCCAGGGAAAGGATGAAACCCAGATCAACGCATCAAACCCACTGAAAAAACAGCTCGAATGGTTCACGAGGAAAAATTGAAGAAGATATGGACACAGTAAAACAATCAAAAGAGCAACCCAAACACTTTCCTTCCAATAATCAGAGATCTCGAATCGTGTATCCTCTATAATTCCTTCCAGAACAATAAACCTTTAGAGCTTAGACTCTCTAATGGGCACAAATAGTCAAAATTAGTGAGAAAAAGAAAGATAGAGAGAGATGAAAGCTTTGAATTACAGAGGCGAGAAGATGAGGAGGAGGAGGAGGAGGAAGAAGAAGAACCGAGGGAAGCTTTGAACTGAAATGGAGATTGTGGTGAAAAAAATAAGGAAGCAAGGAAGGGATGCCACGTCAGATTTGAATTTCTCGTTTTTTTTATTTTTCGTATTAAGAAGAAAATTTTTGCCGTCGAAATCTCGAGAACACGATGCCATCTTGTGGCTCACATCGAAAGAGAGCCTCGGGACGTGGCGTTTGGTTGTCGCGTCTCTTTCTCTTCGCTTTTTCTCTTTTTTTTTTTTACTTTTTCCAGCTGAGATTTTTGTTTCTAATAAATTTGGTGGGCGAATAAAATACCAGCTCATTGTGGACAATACCGATACAATTCATACTCGCAGGCCTGCAGTCTCACAATGGTACTCGCTTGTAGAAAGTGCCACGTGTGTCTTTATGAGTGCACAGATTAACCGTTGGCTAATCCTTATCCACTCCCAAATGGATAAGTATAAATTTATTAGCTTTTGTATAATTTAAACGAATAAAATTGAGGAATCATTTTCATATGGTTGAATTAAAAATATTTCTAGAATTCAGATAATTTAGTTTTATTTTTTTTATAATTTAAATATTGCATAGTCAATACATTGTCAATAAAAAAATATTTGTATATGTCAATGAATTTATATTTTTATATTTTTTCAACTCATCCATTTTTTAAAACATGTATTACGAAATAAAATAATTTTAGGAAAATCATTATGTAAAGACTTACATCATCTTCTTTACTTCCATTTCATCAAATTTCCTAATTTTATTTTGTTATGCATCTTTTTTTAATATATTCATTTAACCTAGACTGATAAGAAACAATAGCATAATGCCAAAATGTGTTTGAAAAAATTGACAAAATAAGATATAAAAAACTTTATATAAATATAATATAATCATTATAAAATACAATATATAGATATAATTATTAAAAAATCTTACAATACATGAGTATTATAGATCTGTTATAATTTTTTAATTGAATGTATTTCTTCTTTAAGATCTTATATTAATTTTTTTAATAATTTTTTAATCAATAACTTGAAAAAACCCAAATAATTCATATATTTCATATTCAATATGAATAATTTATTCAACATAAGAAATGAATCATTTATAAATAATTTGTGTCCATTTGCAAATGTCCAAATTTATTGTTTACATATTACATAAATATTCTATTGCCTTATGTAATTATAGTCAAAATTATCACCATCAAGTTATAATAATGTATTTCTCATTTTTCAAGAAGTTTTGACTTTTTGAAATAGTACAATTTACCTTGGCCTTTTCAAAGTTCGTTCTTGCTTTCTAATTTCCTATACAATTATTTTATAATGGGATATTGACATATTGTTAAATTATTTTTTAACCTCAAGCGTATATTAATATCTTGATTGAAAATTTTAATTTAAGAAATCACAACATACATTAACATTATATTCTAACTTTCTTAAAAGAAAAAAAATACTCTTCCGATATTCAATATATGATCTAATTATGGAGTTAATCTTAATCCTAAATATAATACTCATTTTTTATATTTATTAATTTTTTTTAAATTATTCATATTGATACTCTCTCAATAATAATTAAATAAAAAATAAAAAAAATATGATTAAAAAATTTAATTATGATATTTTAAAATAAATATGTTATATTAATTAATTGAATTAATTTTTTTAATCTAACACAATATCTCATTATATAAAATAATAATATTTTTTAAAAATTACATTTTGTGTATCAAAAAATAATAATAACTTGTAAAGAATCATCCACAAATATTATGAATATTAAACGCAGTTCTAATATTAGAATTATCCTCATCCTTTGGACAAAAGAAATTAGAATTATCCATGCCAATAATATTCCACAATCCATAAATCAAGTTGAAAGTTTGTGTAAAAGAAAATAAATGATAAAAAAGCAGTGGGGACAAGTGTCAATATCAGAGAGCGAGTGGTGAAGAAACCTGAACACAAGAGGGGGGAGAGAGAGAGAGACAGAGTAGCAACAAGTAGGGGTGTTCATTATGCCCGTGGCCCGATCCGCCCGCCCGAGCCCGGGAAAAAATTGCCCAGCCCGGCCCAAAAAATATTGCCCAAAATACATTTGGGCAGGGCAGGGCCGGGCCAAATGTCGGGCAGGGCAGGGCATCGGGCAAGGTATGTCGCCCTGCCCATTTGGCCCGGCCCTATATATATATACATACATATATATTTTTTTTTATTTTTCTTATAAATTTATTTTTTTTATTTTTTTTAATTTATAATTTTATACTTTTCACAACTCTCTCTACTCATTTTTTAAATTTTGAATATAAATATTATATTTACGTAAATACTAAAATTACTTTCATACTTTACTTACCAAACATTTAATTATTAGTGTTGTAATATCTCTACAGATATCCGACCTTGATATAGATGTCAAATTTTTTTTATATATATAATATATTTCAAGATTTTAATTACTATTTTTTTGTTACTTTATTCTTAATAAATTATAGATATTATTTAACTCTTGAAGATATAAATATGGTATTATTTTATAATTTTATAATTACAGATTTTTTTTCACAATATGAGCAAGATATCACAATTCGGGCATGCCCAGCCCAGCCCGCCCATGCCCTGCCCAAAATAGTTAGGGTTTTTACCGGGTAGGGCTGGGCACCGGGCTGCAAAATGTAGCCCATAGATTTTTCGGGCAGGGCACCGGGCAGGGGGTTACCCTGCCCAGCCCTGCCCATGAACACCCCTAGCAACAAGTGTGGAAATAGAAACTAGATATTTTAAATAGTTGGATAATTTTTTAGTTTCCTGATAAAATAAAAAAAGGCACCTTGTGTGACGAGGAGAGAAGGATAAATAATAGCGAGACTTTGTTGTTGCGCTTTTCGCCACGTCGTCGCCGCTTGCCGCCGCCGCCATAACTATGCAGCCACGTGTACGTCAGAGACAATGCTACAGTTGGGTTAAGACCACTCGTTTTACCTCCCTTTCTTTGAAAAAAATTAAAATTAAAATTAAAATCCTCGAAATTTTCTAGCCACATACTTTTTTATGTGGATTTTTCATTTTTCCTGGTTTAAAAAAAAAGGCATTTTACGTACCAAGTGTTCCTTAGTGGCAGGTCACATCAAAAATAGACAAAGCATATAAATATTCTTAAACCAAAGTTGGATACATATATTTACGTAGGCCCCACCTAGAGCATCCACATTTTTCTCAAATCATGTAACAAAACAACTTATTTGTATCATATACAGTCACAGATAATGTATCTCATCTTACATTTTACGAAATTTCATAGTGTGTTTTGATTATATTTGAAAAATAATACTATCTCCAATCTTTTAATTAATTTTTTTAAATAAAATTAAAAAATCAAATAAAATAATTAATTATAATTAATATAAAAAATAATTAATTAATTTAAATAAATTAAAATATATATAATATAAATTTATTTTTATAGGTTAGATTTAATCATAATTAATTATTTTATTTAATTTTTTTAATTTTAAAAAAAATCAACTAGCTTTTATAATAAAAATTAGAAGGAATATTTTTTTTAAAAAAAATTACTCCTCCATCTTATCCTTATAACATAGTATTTAATTTAAGAGTTGATATTAATATTAAAGTTTATATTTATTATTTTTTTAAATTATTTCTATTTATACATCTCAACAATAATTAAATATAATAATAATTTAATAATGCACTAATGTATTAATAAAGTAAATAATGCTTATTAGTGTATATGTAAAGAAATTGAATAATGTCACACATAAAGAAATTCTACTATTTTTTATTTTTAAATAAAATAATTTTAAACATTTTTTAAAAATTCTACAAATTAGCATTAAACGCATTAAAAAATTAGCACGAGATTTTGTTGAATCTATAGATGGAGTTGATAATTTAAGCTCAACCCGCTAAAAAAATGACGGGTTGAGTTACAAAAATTGTGGATCATTTTAGTGTGGGTCACCCGCCAAACTTGTCCTTATGGCGATTTTTTTTTTTGCTTTATTATTTTTTTACTATTTATATTGTATGTTACTAATTTCAGAGTCTCAACTGAATCAAGGTTTATATTACACTTAATTTATATTAACTTTATCTCATTAGTCATTTCTTTATATATATTCATTTTATTTTATTATTATTTTACTTGTAACAGATTTATCTATGGATAGTGACAAAGCTGACTAAATAAATATTTTGATAATTTTAAATATTATTCGAATTCAATTAATATTGATACATGTGAATAATTTTTTTATTAAAACAAAACCGCCATGGCAGACTCGAATTAATATAATACCAATCTGCCTCTAACTCAACTCACATGGGCCAACCCATATTTCGCATTATCAACTCTGTCTATATATCTTGAAAATAACGAGAATCAAACAATACAATATGGAGAATTTCATTCATTTAAAGACTAAAATAGTGTCTATATACATATGAAGTCTATTATTATTTTATTATTATTAATTGTTAAAATATATATTTATATTTATAAATTTACTTATAAAATTGACCTAATAAATATAAATAATTTAACCTTAATTTTATCCTATATTATATTACCTTCATTATAGCTTGTTTGAGTTAATTTCTCAAAAGCACTTTTACATAAATCAAGACAAAATTCTTTTTACATAGTTATTTAATTTTAAAATTATTTTAAAAACACTAATTCATTATCTTTTTAAGATGTTTATAGTAGCTCTGAGAATAGTTTAAGACCAAAAATACACTTTCACCCATACATATACCTTTCTCTGATGTGAATAAAATCTTATTTGATTCCATAGAGTGAAAGTAAGAAATAAATCAGGTCACAAGTGGGATGAGATTTGAAAAGAAATAGATCACAAAAAGCAATTATTAGAAGGGGGCACACATATCTTTTGTAATTGACCTGGAAACAATGTATAGTATATAGTGTATGTGGCCACAATCCAAGATTAGATCAGGCTATTTAATTAGCTTAGCCACAATTAAGAGAGGTCACATGGAACCAACTCAGATGCATACATCAAACTGATGATTTGGCAGAGCTCTTAATTGCTCAAACTTCCACTACCTATTTTTGTCAATAAAATTAAATTAAATTAAAATTCCACAGCCTATAATATGTATATGCCGCGTAAACTTATTTTCAAATCCCCATCATCATTATTAGCACTATTATGGAATTAATTGGTAAATGTTTGTGAATTGATTTAAATTTGGACAATTTCTGTACTTGTTTTAATTCATTATAAAAATTGATTATGGGTTTTAATTTTCAATGATTACTTCTCTTCATTTAATTTTTACAAGCACCCCTAGCCCTTGCAAATTTCATTTCAACCCAAACATGGCATCAAGAAGATGGAAAAGAATTGACCAAAACCAATCTCCCAAATCCATACTTTAGCATTTCATATTCATAGAAACTCTGGTCTCCCTTGTTTAATACTAAAAAAATTATTTATCATGATACTACTTCACAATAGTTATAAGCAAAATTAGTGTAAAAAAAGCGGTAACATTTTTGTAAATAAGTTATATTTTAAAATATTTTTCACGATAATTCTGTGAAAAACCGTCGTAAAAAATATTCCACCCGAATTTAAAAAATTCAGGTGGAGTAAAAGTAGTAAAAATAATAGACTTTTAACTGTGATTTTTTTTTTAAAAAAATATCCGCTATTAAAAGTGATTAGAGTAGACATTTAACGGTAGTTCTTAAAAAATTCCGTTAAAAGTCTCCCGAAAATTTAAAGACCCTGAGCTGATTATAGTTTCCCTTTCATTTTTTTACAGCCATTTGAAATCACGTTCCTCTGCCCCACCACAACAAACTTGTACCAAAGTCATTTTTCAGCATTTTCCTCCTATTTTCAGTGCCTATCTCTGTCGTTCTCCATCGTCTCCATCATCGTAAAAGTCGTAAGTCACTGTTTAATTTTCTTCATTTGCTCCTTTTTTTTTACTTTTTCAGTTGTTTGTTATTTATAAACTATAATACATTATATATATAAGTTATCATATTTGTATTAAAAATGTATGTTTTCTTTTATATTCGACATCTTTTTAAATCTTCAATTTTTTTTGTCAGATCTACAACTTTTTCTTCAGATCTGGTCCAATACTTTTAGTGAGGTTGACCGTGGTGACTAAACATGGGTCTTGGCAGATAGATCTTGTTAGAAGGAGCTCTAAGAACTTTAATAGAAGAAACTTCTAGGTCTTCAGTTTTTTCACCAGATCTTTAACTTCTTATCTCCAGATTTGGTTTGATGAGTGTGATCGAGGTGGATGATGGTGGGTGTAGGTCGAGGAATGCTTAAAAAGATAAAAATAAAAAGTCTAGCTTTCCACGACAATTTTAATGAGAGCCGCCATGAAAAGAAAGCACATTTCATGACAAACCGTCCTTAAAAGATAGACTTATAATGGCTATAGAATTCACGCCGCTCCTAAAATCATCGTGAAAGACCACTTTTAACCGCCATTAAAAACTTGTTTTTTTCTAATAATGATTCTTCCATCTTCTTATTCAAGGTGACTGATGAATCTTCCTTAATCATCTTCTTCGTGGTCGTTTCATCCTTCACTAAGGGCCTGTTTGGATAGGATTTTAAAAAGGGTTTATGAAAAAAAATGGCTTATAGACAGCTTATGGAAAGGGGCTTTTAGAGAAAAGTTTATGGAAAAAGAGTGGTTTTGAATAAATAAATGTTTGGATAGTTATTTTTAGAATGATTTTTTATATTGGTAAATTACCAAAAAGGGTATGATTTGATTAAAAGTAAGAGAGAGGAGAGATGTAGAGAAAAGAGAAGAGAGAGGAGAGAGGGTAGAGAGTAAAGAGGAGAGAGGGTGTAAGAAAAAATAGGGGTAAGATAATAGGGGTAGATCTCCAATGGGTGCCTCTAAGTGTTGCGAAGTTGAAGAAATGTCTAAAGATGGAGCACCTGGATCTATAATAAAATTGGGTTTAGGGCCTGTTTGGTAAGGTACCAAACTATGGTTTTAAAAGGGCTTTTAGTCTAAACTTTAGTTTGAAAATTTTTTAAAACAAACAACCATATTTATCCATAAGTGCTTTTGGGTAAAATCATATTTAAAACTATAGTTTTGAATAAGCTATTAAAACTAGCTTTTTGAAATCCACCCCTTGTCGACAACATCCCACTTCTGATAACCGTCAGACTTCGCCTTCCCACCAATTCTCCCTGTTCCCAAATCGCCCACCCATGCACCCCATACCATGAAATCTCTAACTCACATGCCCCAATCAAAACCCCACTCGCACCAAACCCACATTAGAGAGAAAATGTCAACCATCACATCGCCCTCCCAAGAGAGCACCCTTGGATGATAAGGAAGAGGGTAAAAAATACACTCTAGCAAATCCCATCTTTGTGAGGAGTATAGGGGTGTGCATAAGTTAGGTTGAGTAGGACATCCTCCTAACTTGAAGAAAAAATAGGTTGTATTTTGCAGCTCCGATGCTTGGTCATACCCAATAAAAACCCTAACTATTTTGAGTTGGGCATAGGAGAATTGGGCAGAACAGTTTTCTATATGCAAGTAGTGATGTCCTGCTTATGTTGTGAGACAAAAAATTGTAATTATGAATTTCTAAAATAATACTGTATTCATATATATCTTTAACAGTTAAATAATATCCATAATTTATTAAGAACAATACAAGAAAATGATAGTAATTAAAGTCTTTAAATCTATTGCATATATAAAAGAAAAGCCTTAAAATTTAAGTAGTTTACAATTTCAACTTTGTATTAATTTCACCAAAGTTAATAAGGAAGAGGCATATGAAAAAAATAAAAAAATAATTAAATTTGTAATGTAATCATATGATGGTTAGTAAAGTTAAAAAAAAAGAAATCAATCTAGTTATAAATTTTAAAATATGCAATTTACCTACTTGACTACTCATATTTATAAAATGATCATTTAGTCACTAGTAGACATCATATTCTTTCCTTCAAGTGTAGCATCTAGGAGAAAAGAAAAAGAAAGGGTGTACATGTGCTGGGTTAGGCAATGGAGGTCCTTTGTCCAGTGTAACATCCCAATTTTCAGGCCTTGAGACGTAGAAATAGCCTGAGATTAAGAGGCTACTAGACCCCATTTGAGCAGAAGTTCCGGAGACACATAGAGGAGTTTCAGGAACTAAGCTGCGAATAAGCAAAGGTACGGGGACTTATGTGTAAACAGTAGAAGTCCCAAGGGGTAGAATGGCCATGTGGGATGATGTAAAGGTTAAAGGTTGTAGAGCTGACCATTTAGGTCGCGACTAGAGAGAAGTTTGGTCGCGACTAATGGTTACAGAAAATGCTATGCGCGACAAGAAAGTATTATGGTCGCGACGTGAAATAAGTATGGTCGCGACTAATAATGGCAGAAAGGTTTAGACGCGACTAAAATGTATTGTAGTCGCGACGATAGAATGTTGTGGTCGCGACGAGAAGATGTTGTGGTCGCGACTAATGTACACAGAAGTGTAAGGTCACGATAAGATGATGTTGAGGTCGCGACTAGTGACTAAAGTGGCGCTAAGCGTATGGGCTAAGAGTGGTGAAGGTTCAAGAGAGATAGTTACCCGGTTGGAGATAGACCGGAGGCAGGATATCAGATACAGGAAAGGTTATCTGGAAACCATGAAGTAAACTGATAAGGTATACTCATGGGTCCTGCAAGATGCCACAAGGCATTAAAGTAATGATTCAGTAAAGTAAAGATACCCGGTTGGCGCGATAACCGAGGAGGCACGAAAACTGAGGAGGTGATCAGATAAGTCTGGGACTTATCTGGATGGCATTGGGAAGCGTGCAAGGTCTCTTCCAGTCGCCACATAGCATTAGTCTGCAGAAAGCAGATAAAGCTGAGGGCACGCATTACGAGGCAAGAGACTGGACTGGTGAGTCAGCATGCTGAGGTGTCCCGGGAATTCAAGCATGTGATAAATGTGGCGCTGAGGTGGCAGGGTGAGTTGGAACGATGATGCAGTAAAGGAGAAATAAAAGAAAATAGGAAAAACCAGAACCATATATTCAGAGTTCCTGGAAATTACGATTGTGCCATTGAGCCCTATTATAAATACCCCCCTTGCCCTCCATTTCATTCACGCATGGGCAAGGCAAAGAGAGAGAAAGAAGAGAGAAGGGGAGAAGGAAAGGAAGAGAGAAAGGGAGAAAGGAAGTAAGGAAGTTCTGGCGGAGCTGGAAGCAGAATAAGGATAGTGGAGTTCTGCTAAGCTAGCCAGGTAGTAACTAATCCTAGCTTTTATGTAATGGCTTTGTGATTTATTGTGCTATTGTTTGGTTGGATTGTTGTCTTATATGTTATGTCTGAAGCTCTGCTGTAATGCTATGATCATATGTTATTAAGCATGGAAGCACGCAGCATACTTATCTGTACACAATCACAAGCAAGCACTGTCACACTGCATTACATATATTGTTATGATTGTTGCTACTGAGATTCCCCCGAATCTCATCCCCATATATAACCCATTACAGGGAGGTTATGCTGAAGTGGATTTTGAGAATCCTAGGAGACGCCGTTATGCTGCCCAAGTTAAGACTGAACGTCATAGTATATGATAAGTACTGTGTACGTAGTGCTGTCTAAGGAGGCTAGAAGTGAGTGGACCTAGCCGGTTCATCTAGTCTTTCCTGGGTACTACGTAGAATGGTAGTTCTCATGAGGGAATTACCGAATCAGTACGGTTCAGTTCTTTGTACAGATGAAGCGTAGCGGTTATGCTGCCAGAGTTTAGGAAGGAGAAGCTGTGATACAGCTAGTATAGCTTCCGCAAGTGTACTCTGAGGCGTCTAAGGGAGGATATTTCATTTTGGTATCAGAGGAAGAGATTCTGGCATTAACCAGATAAGATTCTGGCATAGGCCGGAAAGGGCTCTGGCTCAGAGTACTAGATTTTGGCATAGACCAGACAAGGAGTCTGGTTCAGAGCATAAGATTCTGGCACAGAATAGAAGGTTCTGGCTCAGTGATGCTCTGAGATAGTTAGATGGATGTTTAAATGAGTTAAAGATGTGAATTAGAAAGGTTAATTCCCTTAGAGTATGAGTTGATATGCTCAAGGTTGCGACTAATATGTTTTAGGTCGCGACAGGTACCCTCAAAGGGAGTTTTAGTCGCGACGAATAAGTGTCTAGGTCGCGACTGTTATTTACAAAGAGATTTGGTCGCGACATGTATGTTCCCAAGGGCGCGACGAGATGTGAGGTGGCGACGAGAAAGGTCTAATGTCGCGACTAGAAAGGTCCAGGTCGCGACGACAGAAGATTTAGGTCGCGACTAGAAGACAGAAATGTTAGGTCGTGACGAGTAAAGTGCGATGGTCGCGACGAAAGATAACAAAGGATGTGAGTCGCGACTATGCAAGACTCAGGTCGCTACAAATATGGGATGGAATGTGTTCATGTTTCGTTGTGAAGGAAAAGACAGGTGAACACAAAGCATGAACATAGAGCTTGAGTGGAGAAGCCATGCATAGAGGAAGTTGGCAACTCCAATAAGCAAGTCATCTTTGCTAGGCAGGATAAGCAGCAAAGGATGATAATGATGAGTTAAGATGAGCTAGCTAGATGAGATAGCTAGAATGAGACAGATCCTCCATTTGATTACGAGGAGTAGATCTACATGGTAAAGGTCTTATTCAACCTAGTTGAATAAAAGACCTAAGAGCTAGAATGAGACAGCAAGTATGAAATTTACCTAGGAATAATCCTAGGGCATAGCCTAAAGGCTAGAGATGTGATGATGTTTGATATGGCCTAAGGCTAAGGCTAGAGACGTGATGGTTAATAGGTAAAGAGTAATATTCCCTAAGCAGAGGAATTCCATCACAGAGATCTAGGGTAGAGTACCCTAAAGAATAGAAGTAATAGTAAAAGATGATGAATGAGATCTATGCGACGGAAGTTCGCTAGGATCAAGAGAAAGATGCGTTTTCAGGTACTTAAGGGCCGTGGCTCGTGTGTCTGGAAAACAAAACAGTGACCTCATGTGGGCACCAGGCCTGCCTAAGGGGAAAGCGTATAATATCTTTGTGAAGAGGTTCTGGGCTGTTACAGTAAAGGACGATAAGGAACCACAGTCCGGTCAAGAATAGACTGAGACTGATAGATAGACAAAAGAAGAAAAGAGATAGTAGAAAGGTAGCCACAGATTACAAGATACAGTGACTCCCCTATTCCCTATGTAAGAAAGAGTGATGAAGGGTTGAGTCTGTACCCTAATAAGAGGGTAGCGTGGCAGCCTAAGATAGATAAATATTTCAGGATGAATGATCAGGCTAAGATAGGCAATATGATAAAGAAATTATGTTTTGAGGCTTACTTAGCTTTACAATGTCTGATGGATGGTTGAGCAAAGTATGATGATGATATGGCTTATGATGCCATAAGTTATGATGAATAGTTGCATTTCCTTGCAGTTGTCATATGATGACATGCATGTTAGAGTATGCCATAATGAATGAATACTCCCTTTTTACAGTGCATGCAGGGTAGAGTATATATGAGATGAGAAAGTATGTTGCTCCCATACCATATGACATGTAATGAGATATGTATTGAGGATGATAGATAGTCTCAGTTCATGGGACAATAAGTTATGATATGATATTCAGATATGTTTGAGGTTACTCGGGTAATTCTGCAGACTTGTGAATACAGTACTCAGGACCATTTCTGTTGAAAGGAATGGTAGACAGAAAGAAAGCAGATAAGAGTAAAGAGATTGTTTTTAGATCACTCTTCAGATAAGAGTTGGATCTGAAATAGATGGCTCTCAGATAGAGCTAGATTCAGATGAGTATAGATCACTCTTCAGATAAGAGTTGGATCTGATACAGAACGCTCGCAGTTAGAGCATAGTTCAAACGGCTCGCAGTTAGAGCACAGATTGAAATGAGAAGTTATGATGAGGCCATAGCAGTAGAATGCAATGGCAGGTGGTTAGACCATGATGGCACAAGCCAATGGTAAGCCACAGTAAAGTAAGAAAGATGAGAAGGAACTCCTGAGTAAAAGAGGAAGTAAGTAAAGTCTGGGCAAATGATATGAGGCTAGAAAATTTCTAAAATTTTTATGGAGTTATCAACAGGTGGAAGCAGTTAACCTTATAACTTAGTCTGTTGGTTTAAGATCTTCGGGAGATATACAGTACAACAGAATCGCAGTAGATTCTGGAGGGTCGCAGTTAGATCCTAGTATGGCTCCAGGATCGCAGTTAGATCCTAATAGTTCCAGAGTCGCAGTTAGATTCTGAAGAGGCTAACGGTTGATCGCAGTTAGATCCCGAGGTCGCAGTTAGACCTAGCCTAAGGAAAGTAATGAGCCATGAGATATGAGTACGATGTAGTATCTCTTTGGAAAGATGAATGCCAAAGACAAAGTTAAGGTAAGGAAGTTTCACCAGTTGATACACTCAGTTAGAAATTTTTTTTTATAATTATTTTTCTCAGATAGCCTCTACAGACTGAACTTAGCTTTCCCTTAAACGAAGATGGAGTCCAAGTTCAAATCTGAGTACTGAGATTCAAAGTTTTGTAGAAGTATGCCTGAGAAGCAGAGCAGAGAATCCTCTGTGTAATGAGAAGCAGAGAAGAAAATCCTCAATGTAATGAGAACAGAAAAGTATGAGTAGATAGATTCCCCCAGATGAGGGATAAAAAGATTAAAGGGCTAGAGAAGACCTAGAAAAGAGGGTCTAAGACAAAGCTGAGATAGAACACAGTTCTATGAAAAAGAGAAAGATAGCCTTATGTTAGCCTTGTGATAAGACAAGATAAGTTATGAAAGGGTGAAATACACCATGAGATAGCCAGAGTTGGCTATATGCTATGATAAAAGTATCAAAAGCATGCAATGAGATACACTACGGTAGACGTGTTATAAGATGCGCACCGAGAAATGTGCATTGTATGAACAGACAGAGAAGCTCCCTGTTTGGTAGGGATCATATGTTTAAATGTTATGCTATGAAAGAGAATAGAAAATGAGAGTTTTCACTCCTTGCATGAGATGCTAGGCCTTATGTTATGCTAAAACTATGCAAGCTCCGAATGTTAGAGCTGTGCCTAGTTAGAACAGGAATGCTTGAGCTCCGATGTTAGAGCTTTGCATTCATAAGCAGGTATGCAGTCCTGCAGTATGTTGGCCAGGCATTATGCATGTTAGAGTAGGTGCTTTCATTTAGTAGCAAAGTAAAGAAAGAATAGCTGATTAAGTCCTCTCTCTGTATGACGTTAAGTGCAAAGAAAGATGAAATGTTGCAGATTTTAAAGCAGTCTGCGAGATATCAAGAAAAGTATTAAGAGATAAATGCTACAAGTATGATGAGTAGTTAGAAAAAACTCCCGAATACAGTAATATTCGAGAGAATTTCATATGAAAGAAATGGACACTACTCATAAGTGCAGTAAGTGATCCATAAGAGAAAAGTAGATTTCGACTCTGATTGAGTTGACTCAGAGAAAGATAAGCATGTTACGAAGAGATGTAACGTTTTATGATAAGTACTTTGCCAGATGTTAAGTTAATTTGGCTATGGTACTGATTAAATTTTGAGGACGAAATTTATTTAAAGGGGAGGAGAAATGTAACATCCCAATTTTCATGCCTTGAGACGTAGAAATAGCCTGAGATTAAGAGGCTACTAGACCCCCTTTGAGCAGAAGTTCTGGAGACACATAGAGGAGTTTCAGGAACTAAGCTGCGAATAAGCAAAGGTACGGGGACTTATGTGTAAACAGTAGAAGTCCCAAGGGGTATAATGGCCATGTGGGATGATGTAAAGGTTAAAGGTTGTAGAGCTAACCATTTAGGTCGCTACTAGAGAGAAGTTTGGTCGCGACTAATGGTTACAGAAAATGCTATGCGCGACAAGAAAGTATTATGGTCGCGACGTGAAATAAGTATGGTCGCGACTAATAATGGCAGAAAGGTTTAGACGCGACTAAAATGTGTTGTGGTCGCGACGAGAAGATGTTGTGGTCGCGACTAATGTACACAGAAGTTTAAGGTCGCGATAAGATGATGTTGAGGTCGCGACTAGTGACTAAAGTGGCGCTAAGCGTATGGGCCAAGAGTGGTGAAGGTTCAAGAGAGATAGTTACCCGGTTGGAGATAGACCGGAGGCAGGATATCAGATACAGGAAAGGTTATCTGGAAACCATGAAGTAAACTGATAAGGTATACTCATGGGTCCTGCAAGATGCCACATGGCATTAAAGTAATGATTCAGTAAAGTAAAGATACCCGGTTGGCGCGATAACCGAGGAGGCATGAAAATCGAGGAGGTGATCAGATAAGTCTGGGACTTATCTGGATGGCATTGGGAAGCGTGTAAGGTCTCTTCCAGTCGCCACATGGCATTAGTCTGCAGAAAGCAGATAAAGCTGAGGGCACGCATTACGAGGCAAGAGACTGGACTGGTGAGTCAGCATGCTGAGGTGTCCCGGGAATTCAAGCATGTGATAAATGTGGCGCTGAGGTGGCAGGGTGAGTTGGAACGATGATGCAGTAAAGAAGAAATAAAAGAAAATAGGAAAAACCAGAACCATATATTCAGAGTTCCTGGAAATTACGATTGTGCCATTGAGCCCTATTATAAATACCCCCCTTGCCCTCCATTTCATTCACGCATGGGCAAGGCAAAGAGAGAGAAAGAAGAGAGAAGGGGAGAAGGAAAGGAAGAGAGAAAGGGAGAAAGGAAGTAAGGAAGTTCTGGCGGAGCTGGAAGCAGAATAAGGATAGTGGAGTTCTGCTAAGCTAGCCAGGTAGTAACTAATCCTAGCTTTTATGTAATGGCTTTGTGATTTATTGTGCTATTGTTTGGTTGGATTGTTGTCT
Source organism: Leucaena leucocephala (assembly GCA_037074615.1). Classification (NCBI taxonomy): domain Eukaryota; kingdom Viridiplantae; phylum Streptophyta; class Magnoliopsida; order Fabales; family Fabaceae; genus Leucaena; species Leucaena leucocephala. The sequence goes on from CM073541.1 coordinate 15,556,998, forward strand.
TATATGTTATGTCTGAAGCTCTGCTGTAATGCTATGATCATATGTTATTAAGCATGGAAGCACGCAGCATACTTATCTGTACACAATCACAAGCAAGCACTGTCACACTGCATTACATATATTGTTATGATTGTTGCTACTGAGATTCCCCCGAATCTCATCCCCATATATAACCCATTACAGGGAGGTTATGCTGAAGTGGATTTTGAGAATCCTAGGAGACGCCGTTATGCTGCCCAAGTTAAGACTGAACGTCATAGTATATGATAAGTACTGTGTACGTAGTGCTGTCTAAGGAGGCTAGAAGTGAGTGGACCTAGCCGGTTCATCTAGTCTTTCCTGGGTACTACGTAGAATGGTAGTTCTCATGAGGGAATTACCGAATCAGTACGGTTCAGTTCTTTGTACAGATGAAGCGTAGCGGTTATGCTGCCAGAGTTTAGGAAGGAGAAGCTGTGATACAGCTAGTATAGCTTCCGCAAGTGTACTCTGAGGCGTCTAAGGGAGGATGTTTCATCCAGTGCCTAGTCCAAAGAAAAAATAGGTTATATTTTGTAGCTCGATAACTCACCCAACCTTCCATTTTTTAGGCTAGGCAAGACTATTTTTCATGGGTCTAAGTAGGTGCAGGCCATAGATTTTATGTATACTCTTATTTGTGATCAACCTTAAACTCGCTATATAGTAAGTAATCAACGCTATTAGTTTTAAATTATGATTTGCTTTTGCCAATCATTGTTATTAAAAAAATGAAATTTAATATATTGATATTTATGAATATTTTGCTAATATTTAAAATTTTAATATTGTTATTTTATGTTAATAAAATTAATAGTGTTAAGATTAAATAATTAAAAAGATATTTTATATAATTAAGAAATCAAATTAATTTTTTTATAAAGTTAAAGGATAAAAATATACTTTTTTACTGTTTATTTTTCTTTTTGTATAGCCTCGTGTCATTATAATATAGATATAGAACCTCACATCACACGTAGTGGAAAAAGAAACAGAATCTAGTATTTGCATTATATATGTAGAAGTGGATGCGTCGCGTAATTGCTATATTCTAAGCAAGGAAGGCGAACTAACGGACGATAGGATTTGAGGTGCATTTTTAGCTGCGCACTCTGTTATATGGCCATTTTGTCTAAACTTTCAAATATTTTTTTGTCTCCTCTTCCAAATACTTTTTTATATTTTTAATCATTAAATTATATATAAAATAAATAAAATTTTAATATATTATAAACAAAAAATAGTTTAATTTTTATTTTTTTATAATTTTTTAAAAATTTAATACTTTGAATTAGAAAAAATTGTAGCTCCCCTTTCTCTTCTGAGAGTATTAAATTTTTAAAAAATTATAAACAATTAAAAATTTGATTTTTTTTTTAGTTTATAAGATATCAAAATTTTATTTATTTTATATAAAATTTAATGATTAAAAAAATACAGAAAAAAATTTGGAAATGGAGACAAAATGGCAGGCAATGGAGAATACGTAGTTGACACCGATAATGTTAGGGCACTGTTTGGTACCTCCAGAAAAGGACGAAGATTTCGCCTAAAATGATAATCCTACTCACATGCCTTTTCAAGCCCAATCACATATTTACAAACACTCGTATTATATCCCCATCGTTGCTTACACACAATCACCATGCCACCAACTTTTCCGTGTTCTTTCCCTTGCTCGAATACTTTATCACCCTTAGAACGAAGATATGTTCAATTAATATATAAAATAAAAAGTATAAATTTAAATATAAAATAAAATTTAAGGTTCGCTTATATTTTAAAAAAATTATCATCTTTCTTCAAGTATTCAACTATACATGATTATAAAAATAAACTATTTTTTTTATCAATAATGAGTATCAACGGAGACTAATTTTCTATTGATATCCTGAGAATAAAATCCACTACTATTACTTTGATCTTCAAATTTAATTGTTTATTAATAGTGTAGTTTAATATTAATTATTGATGATTATTGGTTACATAAATATAAATAGTTTTATTTAATTTTCATATGATTGCATAAATAAAAATAATATAGTTCATACTTCAAAGAAAATATAAAAATAAGCACAAATAAATAATCACGATAATTTTTTTTAGTAAAAAGTATCCTTATTTTTTTTAAATTTATAGTATAAAAAGTTCTTATCTCTCACAATAAATAAATTTTTCATTATTTAAATCTTTGTTTACATCTTTATGATTCGAACCAGTTTATCATATCTACTAATAATTTTAGTATGACAATAAAAATATAAATGATATTACATATTTAACTTTGTATATATTAAAAATATATTATATTTTGTAATTATTCTTTTTTATGACTTGTTTGGTATATCAAAATACAAAATAAAATGTGATAAAATAAAAATATTTTTCATTATTCTAAAAATTTAAGCTTAAAAAATAATTTTCACAGGAAAACGCATTAAAAACTTTCAAGTGTTTTTTTTTTGGGGGTGAACTTTCAATTGTAAAGTTATTAAAGAATGACATTGACGTAACACAAATGGAATAAAGTTAAGGAAATCAAATCCCAATTAATATGCTAAGATGACAATGTTAGGCCATGTCCACTCATGAACCAACTCCTATGCCACTATATCCTTGATATTGGAATATTCTATATTTTGCTTTCAACATAATTTTTTATTAATTTATCAGAAGAAAAAAGTTCTGTCACGCAGAATCTTTTCTCTCTTCAAAAAATTTCCGTCTTTTATATTTTTATTTAATTTCTTTATATATTAAAATCATTTCATATATTATCAATAAATTATTGATTGAGATAATAAGTAGTCTTATCCTATAAAAAAATTATAAATTCAAATTCTAAAAACCGTATTTATTAGGAGAACACTCTAAACGTAATAAATGTGAGGATAATTTTGATTAAACAAAAAAATATTTCGTATATTTATTTTTTGGGCATGGACACTCATGAATATTAATATAATTAAAAATATTTCACATATTTCAATTGTATAGCTACATCTAATTTAGTTATGGCCTTTAATTTGTCTTAGTTCTACGTAATTGAGATTTATATTCTTGCATGACACATGGTGCTATATATAATTGTGATGCTTGGACATGGTATTACCCTAAACCTCCTTAGGAAGACCTTGGATATTGAAATATGACATGACTCAATATGATTTGTAACCACAGAATATGATGGCAGATAACGAGGGGATCTAATTCTTGTTTGATTCATATGATTTATATGTCAATAAGAATAATTACATTATATCTTGTGAAATGAATTTGATGGTGAGGATGAGGATGTGGATGGATAATAGATTGCCTGGAAATGTGTAACACGTGCGTTATTTGCTACATATATAGGTGTGCTTGATCGTTTAGGAATGTATCACTCAGAGTTGTCTACTACCTAGATGTGTTCGTGTAGTAGGAATGTGTCACTTGCGTTATGTGCTTCCTACTACATATGTGACCTTACTAAATGGTAATATGTCACTCGTGATGTGTGTTGGCTATATATATATATATATATATATATATATATATATATGCTAGGTTTGGGATTGGTATGACCCAGGAGTTTGTGCACCTCTTAAGGCGGGTCGATTTCAAACCACAAGTATATAACTATACACTAGGATTTAGTACTAATAAAGTTTAGTATAACTGATAGAATATTAATCCTTTAAACATGATGTACTGAGTTTGAAAAAAACTGTGTGCATAAAAAAAATATTTTGTTAGAAGAGATAAAATATATTTTGATAATTTTTTCGTCTCGAGGGAATTATTTTATAAACGATCAGCCAAGGGATATATCGCTTGGTTTCTAAAAAAATGCTAAGATTGAATATGTAATGGGGAAGACTATAATTTTCTTGTGCACATGGGATGAATGTTCATGTTCATACTAGATCTTGTAATGTGTATGGCTAGTGATTTCATTCAAAAGCTAAACTTAGGGGTCATGTAGGTGATTCCAAATTTGTGAAGTGTCTAATTAAATTTGTGTTCCAAATTCCTTATTTTTTGTTGGCTGATTGTAACTTGGGTATAGTTGGAAATATCCCCTTCCAAACTTCGGGCGGACACTTGAATAACTTAAACAAGAGATCCGTAACTCATGATAAGCGCTCTCAAAGTTAAATTCTTTTTACCATAAAAATCAATTCATTTAAGGTATACGTATTTTTTTATTAGAGATAATATTATTTGAGATATTATCAAACTCTAAATATGGCAACTCTCTTAGTGAATATTTAAACGTCTGTCCATCACATTATAAAGGGATAACCTCTTTAACTAGACCTAATCTAGCAACCCTATTGGTAATATTCCTTTTAGAACTAAATATAAGAGATAGATAAAAAATTTATTTTAGCCATAAATATAATACCTCAATTTACTTTATATAAATTTTTACCCAAAGCATACTATTAATCGTATATATTTAGGTGACTCCTAATCAAAAAGTAATTATAATATATATAATTAAATAGGGTAATTTAAGAGAATCAAAATAAATTTATTATAAATAACTAAACTAATTTTATTAATATTTATAAATTATTTAATTTTTATATTAAATATTATAAAGTTAAGTTGTCGTGACATAAAGGGTTAGGACGAGGGACTAAAGCCGAAAAGCAAAAGAGGAAGACATTGACACTTAACAGAAAGCCCATCGAAATACGTTGAGAGGCCCAATCAGGAACCTCTCTTTCGGCCATATTGGGAGAGGCGATTTTGGTGCAACGTTAAATTCGGCGGCATCTTCTGTCCGAACCACGCTGGCCCTCTGTTCTAACGTCAACCTCCGCAAGGACCACCTCGCAACCTTCTTCTCCTTTGCCTTATATCACCACGATCTCTCTTCACACTCCATAATCTTCGTACACATTCTTTCTTCCTCACATTTTTCAGATTCTCACTCGCCCTTCCTAGCATTGTGAATCATTCTCTGTAAGTTTCCATTCTAATTGCAATGGCTGCTGCTACACTCAGTCCAGCTGATACGGAGAAACTGTCCAAGCTCAAATCTGCTGTTGCGGAATTGAGCCAAATCAGGTATTACATTTCTGGATTTGTATTAGTTTCCGATCATTCTCTCTGTTTTCTTGATGTGAATCTCTTTGATCGGTTTCTAATTGTTCATGTAAGAGCTTGGATCTCAGATCAGAATCTCATTCTCTTTTCTGGATTTTGAATCTGCATTGTTTGTACTTTGTAGTGAGAATGAGAAGAACGGATTCATCAACCTCGTAGCTCGCTCTCTCAGGTGAATCGCTTATCAAGGAGCTCAACCTTTGTGCTTGCAGTTTGCTGATCTTTACCTTTAGTTGAATTCTGATGATGAGATTCATTACAGTGGTGAAGCGCAGCACGTCGAATGGAGTAAGATTGCGACACCTACCGATGAAGTGGTGGTGCCTTATGACAGTTTGGCACCATCTCCTCAAGGTGATAACTAATAATCGTCACGTGTTGTTATCTCTTTTCAATTTGATAAATTTTCGGTAGATCAGTGTTATCATGGATAAGTACCAAAATCTGTGCAGATTCTTCGGAGATAAAGAAGCTCTTGGACAAGCTTGCCGTGCTGAAGCTTAATGGTGGCTTGGGCACAACTATGGGTTGTACTGGTCCAAAGTATGATGTTTGATTATATTTTTTCCCCCTTGTGAATGGTTTTGATCGCGGGAAGCATTAGTAGAGTTAATATCAGTTTGTCAGTCTCTTGGATTTTTGTTAAGGCTAATCCGATTTTCAAAATTTTTTATGATGATGACTGTCTCACACTAATTTGACCAATGTTGCCTACAACTTTGTCATGCCTTGTGTTTATTTCTTTAGATTCCTTATTTATCAAAATGAAGAGAATGAAAATCACAGTCCTATAGCCTGTAGGAAAGCATACGGCCTGCATTCTGCACTGCAAGGCTCCAGAACAGAGTTTGTTATAGTATTTATGAGCGTATACATGACTTAGAGACTTTTGGACGATAGAAAATAAAATCTATATCTTGAACTTAAGGAGAAATCTTCCCGCTAGATATATTAGTTTGACAAGATAGGATTCTCTGGGGTTGTCATTTGAGATGGCCTGTATGTGAGTCATAACTTCTGTATGAATGTATTGCAGATCAGTCATTGAAGTTCGAGATGGATTGACATTTCTTGATTTGATTGTCAAACAAATTGAGGTTATCTTTTGTACCCTTCTTTGGTCTTCATTTTTTCTGTTTATCCTGTGCGAACCTTCAACTGATAACTTGCTTATTATTATAGAATCTCAATTCCAAGTACGGAAGCAATGTTCCTATGCTTTTAATGAACTCCTTCAACACTCATGATGATACACTAAAGGTCCAAGATTTTCATTCTTTATCCTCTTTGCTGGGCAGAATTATTAGCCGAGTTCAGTTGTAAACTAACAATTTGCCTATTTGTAGATTGTTGAAAAATATAAAAGCTCAAACATCTTAATCCATACTTTTAACCAGGTCCGTAATATAATTCCTATTTGTTTTTTCAACCCTGAATTGTAACATCTTCTGGAGTTTGTGGACTTTGAGATCTTATTTCTCTGCTGCGTTCCTCAAATTTATGCAGAGCCAATATCCTCGTTTGGTTGTTGATGACTACTTGCCATTGCCATCGAAAGGGAAGACTGGCAAGGATGGATGGTATAAGTACATTTGAATCTTGCCTCCACAGTATTACTGCACTGAATTAAATGACTACAATACTACTAGAAATTTCTCTGTTTAGTCCTTGCTGAAGTAGCATCTATCAAATAGAAGATGGATAATTTAACTCATCTATCCAAAAGAAATTCACTTCCTAGTTTTCTTATGAGCAACACAATCGTGCGTAGGTACCCTCCTGGCCATGGTGATGTCTTTCCATCATTATTGAACAGTGGAAAACTTGATGTCCTGTTATCACAGGTTGGCACCACAACCCTATTTGTAGTTGGATTTTGCCTTTAGTTATTTCATAGCCGTCACTACAGTTTCATGGATCCTTCATTTCCTTATTGTTCTGTTATAGGGTAAGGAGTACGTGTTTGTTGCCAATTCAGATAACTTGGGTGCTATAGTCGACTTGAGTATCCTAATTTAGGTTTTTATTGATTCCTTATTTTTCTATTATCTGTAGCTATACTTGTTATTTACACGTATTTCTGTCATTTCCATCAGTATCCTTGACTGGGTAATTTAGAAATCTTGAATCATTTGGTCCAGAAAAAGAACGAATACTGTATGGAGGTAAGTAAAAATGGTTGTTGTCAAGTAGTTACTTGCCTTAAATATTCAGCCTTGTCATTTCTATATGTTTTTGGGGCTTGTTATTGTAAAGGTGACTCCCAAAACATTGGCTGATGTGAAGGGTGGCACTTTAATCTCTTACGAAGGAAAGGTTCAGGTATAAATCTGTTGTTTAGATTTCATTTCTCTACATTATTTATGTTTTTACATTAGTTGACAGTTTTGGACTCGTCAAAATATGTCTTAACCTTCCTATGACCATTTACTTTGATGTAATGTATGCCTTCTACGATTATCACCCTCGTATACATGTCATCTACAATTTAACAATTGGTCTGTCCCTCATCTATTTGATTTCTGTTCCTCGGGAGAAATTACGAGAAAAGTAGGATTAATTAAAATCCTGAGAAAGAATGTTGGCATCAAGTGACAGTCATGTTTGAATGTTTAATGCAGCTCCTGGAAATTGCACAAGTCCCAAATGAACATGTAAGCTATTCAATCTCTCTTGTTCTTCCTTGGATCTTTTCTAATGCAATCGACCCCTTTGCTAGTGTAGCCAGTAGTTCTAATTGATCTCTGATAAAGTTATGAAGATCATGATTAGCTTAGTGAGAAATGACAGTGGCTTGATTTAAATAATTATATTCTTTGGCGCAGCCATTGATTTTAGCTTGAATTGGTGCTATGGGTTACTAGTGCTTGAGTGGAGGACATCTTATCCTCCTTCCTTGGATATTTCATTCTTTTTCAATAACACCTTTTCATTAAAAATCAAATGCATGCTAGGAAATGTCACATTTATGATTAAACTTCAATGATTCAAAATAAGGGAATAAAATATTATTAAGCATGATTTCTGACCATATTCATTTAAAACACTATTTCTTCATTGAAAAATTTTGATAATTGAAAATATTACGTTCCATAAAAGGAACTTGTCGGCATTGATTATTTGTTAGACCTATATGCTATGTTAGCTTGTGCTTTTGTACCTAATGTTCGTTCCACCAGGGAAGCCCTTTATATTAAAATAGATGCAAAAGGATTATCCTCTGCAAACATAAGCGCAATCCCTAGGCATATTTCCCTGCAAAAGCAGTTGATAACCATTGGTGATATGGTGTTAAATTCCTTTAATCATGTTATAGAATAGGATAATAGAAGATATTGTAGACTGTATTGTAGGTATGTATAGAGTCTGCTAGAAGGAAATAAAACTTCTTCTGTGATAGGTTGTATAGGATAGGCTATGTTGATAGGTTTTCAATAAGCCATAATTACCTAGGCTCATCCTTTGTGTGTATATATCCTCCTCTCAGATGAAATAAACATGCATTTAAACCATATTTCTTTACAAATCAAAATGTGTCTAGTATTCGCATTGATAATATAGAGGTTATCCTGTGCTGCTAGATTATGACTTCTACTATGGGAATGAGAGTGGAAAATCTGGAAGGGGAATAGTTCTTTATTAGAAAAAGAGCTTTTACAATTTTGTGTTAAGTTATTAGACCTAACAAGCTATAATCATAAAGTTTCATATTAGGAGGATAGGATGAACAAATGGAGAAGCTTTTCTATTTTCCCACTTTCTTCTTTCTGTCCAGATCGCCTTGCCCAAGTTGATGCTTGGTATAAGCCTGAGATTATCAATGTTTGACAAAATTTGTAGAAGCTAGAATGTCTGTAAATAATAAGACAAATCTTGACGTCTAGAAGGAGAGTATGATTATGCCATTGACTCATTATGCTGGCTTTTCAGGTCAATGAATTCAAGTCAATAGAGAAGTTCAAAATTTTCAACACAAATAATTTGTAAGTTTTACTGGCTATCACCCAAATTGTTCTTGGTTATATGGCCTAACTAACAAGGTGTTCTTCAGGTGGGTGAACTTGAATGCAATTAAAAGGCTTGTTGAAGCTGATGCTCTTAAGATGGAAATTATTCCCAACCCAAAGGTGAGGATTGATCTTCTACAATATTCACATATCTTGGATTGCATGCTAGACTTCTGGAACTTGGTTGGAAAATCACTGACAAAATTTTGAGGATTTTAGGAGGTTGATGGAGTAAAAGTTCTTCAGTTGGAAACTGCAGCTGGTGCAGCAATAAAGGTACCCAATGTTGCTTTGACATGTCATTAAAATGTTCTTGATGATGAAAGTTAGTTTCTTGTCTCTTACAATCATCTTTTATCCCAGTTCTTTGACAATGCTATTGGGACCAATGTGCCTCGATCCCGGTTCCTTCCGGTGAAGGCAACTTCTGATTTGCTTCTTGTCCAGGTTATAAACTTTTCTTATACAAGGAATGAATTTTGGATATGGATTTGATGTGTATTGCCAGACATAACCAGTTCTCTTGTTTTGTAGTCGGACCTTTACACTTTGCAAGATGGCTCTGTAATCCGTAACCCAGCAAGGGCAAATCCTGGAAATCCTGCTATTGAATTGGGACCAGAATTTAAGAAGGTCAAGATTTACATTAGTAATTATTCTGCATTAGATGGTGAGAGTTATACTGATTTTCCCACCCTCCATAACAGGTTAGCGACTTCTTGAATCGTTTCAAGTCAATTCCTAGCATTGTCGAGCTTGACAGTCTTAAAGTGGCCGGTGATGTATGGTTTGGAGCTGGTGTTACCCTCAAGGTATATGATTTAATCCAATTATTATATTTGAATCTCTTATTTTCGACAATCATTCTAAAGATTACAGTTTAGGACTCTTTTCTTTTTGTTAAAAGGGTAAAAAAAATTACACTTCTAAACAAAAGGATAACAATTAAAATTGTGCAAAGGTAAAAAATTTAATGGGATGCTTGTATTGCCTGAATTTGTAATCCCGCTCTCTGGAACTATTTGTATTCAATTGAAAAAAAATATTTTTTACTTCAGTTTTGATGGCTTCTCAATATATTTCAAATTATTTTCTTAAATGGTACTCCTCCGGTCCTCTATAGATACCTATTTCCTATATTTAATCCAATTATAATACCTATTTTCTATATTTATTAATTTTTTTCTAAATAACCTTTATAGATACTTTCTCAACAATAATCAAGTAAGAGATAGAATTGAGGAAGATGATTACGGTATTTTAGAAAAAATATGTCATATTAACTAATTTAACTAACTTTTTTAATTTAATTAAATTAGTTAAATATGTCATATATTAAGGATGAGAGGAGCAACTCTTAATATGATTTTGGTTGCTTTCTTGGTGTGAGAAAGAAAAATAATGTTGAACCTTCTCCATATAATTTGCATTCATCGAGAAACTTTAGTATATCTATATACTTATAGCTAAAAACAAGTCAATTGCAAGCGGATTGATTAGGGTGATCATACAAATCAGATCACTGGGATGTTATTATCTTATATTTACACAAGATTTTGTTTCTTTTTTTTCCTTTTCTTTTCTTTTTTTTTTTTTTTTGGTTTTCTTACGCTTCTTGTTATTTTGGTGCTTAAAGGGCAAAGTCAGCATAGTTGCAAAAGCTGGTGTGAAGCTGGAAATACCAGACGGAGCCAAACTTGAAAACAAGGTATTCCGCTAACTTATATGGAGCTTGCTTGCTATAGATGTCTGCGTGAACTTGCCATTTTAATTTTTAAGTACCTCTAAAATATGAATTATATATTTTTTATGTGCAGGAAGTCAATGGTCCTGAGGACCTCTGAAAAAATCTTTGATATCAAAGATGAAAGGTGATCATACCAGATAATGCTATGGCCTCTTAATGATGTATTTTCTTGAGTTTAATGGAAAAAGAAAATAAGAGAGACTTTTTGTCGCGGATGTTCAAAATATCAGTTTTTTTCACCTAGTAGATTGTAAGCCTCGAGCTTGTACGAGTCTGAGATGAACTGTACGGGATTAAAATAAAATCTTGTGTGAAATTAAAGGATTAAATTTGTATTTTTACTAAAATTTTATTATACATATATTTGTATGGTGATTTTTTTAATGTTAACAAAAAGTTGCACTCACTTTTACTTTTGTCTGATAACAAAGTGCGATGCACTACAACAATCTTTGTAGATTAAAATAAAAAATTTCAAGCAATTTCAAACTAATTTTTTGTTCATTAAATTATTTACTGATTCCAACTTTCAAATAATATACTTGTAATTTGTAAATAACACTCGTGGCCCAACTCATTTTAATCTAATATACTGAGATTTAATCTGAATTGATTGAGAATATGGCTTTAAAAAATCATTAGTATCCTCAAAATTGAGACATACGATTTTATTAAAAGGCCGCAAGTTTGCAACTTTTTACTGGATATGATAAGTGATTGTTATTTTAAAAATTTCTTCATTAACTTTTTATTCTTAAATAAAATTTTAATTTATTTTATATTCTAAATTTATAATTTTTTCTAAATAGGTGAATCTAATGCAGATGATTAAATAGGATATTATAAAAAATTAACATATATTTTTTTATAAATAATTAACTTAATTAATTTTTTTAATATCTATAAATTAGTTATTTAGCTCCTATATTAAGAGGAGGAGGAAATATATTGATATTAATACATAAAGTAATTAATAAATTTAATTTTTCTCTTAATCTATAATATATATATGATATATTTCTAAATTATATGCCCACACATGAATCCCTAAATATATGTAAAGTTACTTCGATATATTTTGAAACAATTAATTGTAAATAATACTCCTCTTGTTCTTAATACATGATCTTATTGAAAAGTTAATCTTAATTTTAAATATATGATTTATTTCTTATATTCATTAATTTTTTTTAATTATTCCTATTGATAATCCTTCAACAATAATAAAGTAAGAAAGAGAGAGGGAATTAAAGAGATGATTAAGATATTTTAGTAAAAAATATAATATTAACTAATTTAAATAACTTTTTAACATAATTAAATTAGTTGAATATGCAATATGTTAATGTCAGGGTATGTTTTACAAAAAGACCAAACTTTTATATATATATTTTTTGTTACAAAAATTTTTGAAAAGAGGTTGGGTTCACCTATAATCTAAGGAAGGGGTAAAATCTCTCTTCCTCCTAGGTGATACCAATATTGGGCAAGTCAAACTGTCAATTACTTCTAAGTGTTAACCTAGCCACCCAAGAGGTAGGATACCTCCCTAAGAGTCGCGGACTGAAACTATAATAAAATAATACTCCTTAAGAATCGAACATACTTTAAATAATTATATGTCTCAGTTTTTTTTTTTTTTTGGCAAATGTATGTCTCACTTTTTTTTTTTTTTTTTTGGTAAATATATGTCTCACTTTTAGTTGAACCCACTAAACTTATATATTGATGGTGAAACAAGAAAATGGGCCGGCCCGTTTTAAACTCTCGCTCCACAAAAAAATCATTTCCCACCGCCTCACCGGATCCGCCTATAGCCGGTCAAACCAGTCGAGACTCAGCTTCTTCCTCTTCCCTCTCCCCACCTGCAGGTTCGAGATCCGACGACAACGAGTACCCACTACTCAGCATTTCAGCACATCGTAAATTCCTCTGGGTAACAGGTCGGTGTAAGTATTTCCCTCTCCCTTTATCTCGATTTGCATTTCATGATCTCTCATTCCCATTCTCATAGTTAAAATAAAATAAGATTTTCATAAAAGAAGCGTATGATTTTTTTCCTCGAACGATGGAATTTCAGTTCCTTGCTTTTAAAACCTCAAAAGTTTTCGAAATGTGTTTCATGCATCAAAACCAGGCGCGGAGCTTTTCAAACCTTTAGTAGGAAAATTCTTGATCTCATGTTAACGCTGTTTCAACTTTCGGTCCTTGAGCTATAGCTGCTGATACTTGAGATTATCTTTCGTTTAATTGAGAAGAAATATGGCTTTTCAATTGGAAAAAAAGCGCTTAGTTTCTCGTATATATTCGTCTCCTTCTCTGTGTCACAGATTGTGAAGAAGAGCAAGCTTGTTTAATTTTTCCCTTTTGTGTATAAGGTTTTTTCTATATGTTTTTCCTATGTAAAATAAGATTCCGTTGTTTTTTTAGACTAGAAGAAAAGCGAACATGTTCACCAATGATCAGAGGCAAGAAGAGCGAACTGGAAAATATGGAACCCCAAGACTGCAATATCTTCAGGCACTTGTTCTTCTTTCTTTCCATTTAATCATATATTTTCATTCAAGACACCGTGATTTATATATATATATATATATATATATGAAAATTCAATCATCGACTCCTTGATTTCTTAAACATACGCTCTATGTTCTATCTCCTTCAGGAATGGCCAACTATTTAAATTTACTGCTCTGATTTCCTGAAAGTAGTAAACTTCGTTTCAGGAATTGGTTACTCAATTTCAGAGCGCAACTCAAGATGGTACGGAGTACCCTGTGCCGTTTTATTTTGTTCAATTATAGTCTTCTTCAATTCTCTAAGATTGAATCCCCATGAAAGCAACACTCCTAGTCTATCATCCTAGATATTTTGGCATTGGGCAGGAATGAAATACCCCCTTGATGGTTCACACTATTGTGAGTGAAACTATTGTCTTTACACCATAACAAAGAAATAGGAAATAATGCAGAAAGATAGAAAACTTCTCCTAACTATTTGATGCACTAGATATCTCTGAAAGCTACTCCATAATTAAATTCCTTGACAATTGCTCTCTCAAATCGTCGTATATATACCCCAAAAATCTCTAACCTAGTCCCATTAGCCTCCCCTTCTGCCCTCAATGTGTCCACGGCTTGCTTTCCACGTTAGCTACACAACCACCCTCGTTGTCTTTCCCTCTGACCTATGCCTCAGTCATCTAGAATATACAGGAGGTCTATCATGGTGATTCACTGTGAAGTTGATGAGAGTGTGCTCTTGTCTTCTTCCCAGTAATTTCTTTTGTCTTCATCTTTTGTACCGTCCCTTACATGCGTTTGAAATGTTGTCACTATTTGATGAAAAGATTGTGTTTAAAATGTTATTCTTAAAATTTTCTTGCTTTGAAATAGGAGTTGCACTTAACGTGTCATGTTAAACTAAGCAGCTTGTAAGAGTCCAACAAGGCCTAGTGTGGAATAATAATTCATGCGATTCTAATCCTAAAATTGATGTATAGAGCCACTACTGAGCTATTGGGGAGAGATATTCTCTCTTCCTCTGTTATCTGAATGGATAAATGCTTCAAGTGTTCGTAAATTGTAGTGTTCTGCTTAATAAGATTCATGACACACTACTCCCAGCATGTCAATGTTTCTTGTATTTGCAGAGACAAGAGAGAAAATAGTGGCAAATTTGGCGAACTTTGCCTATGATCCTTACAATTATAACTTCTTGCGTCAGGTTTGGTACAACCCTCTTTTCTTTCTAGAAATATCCATGTTATGAACCACAACACCATGGCTCACCTTTGTTGGCTTTGTAACTTTTTTTTTTTTTAATGTGATATATAAGCAGCTCAATGTTTTGGAACTTTTTCTGGACTGCATAACAGAACCCAATGAGAAGCTTGTGGAATTTGGAATTGGAGGGATATGCAATGCTTGTGCAGGTAGGCGCAGTTTCATCCTTTGTGATGTCAACATCTATACCTGATAATTGGTATATTTAGTTGACTAAAAGTAGTGGCAATTTTTTGCAGATCCGACCAATTGTAATATTGTAACTCAGTGTGGTGGGATTCCTCTTGTCATTCAATGTTTGTCAAGCCCAGTGAGGAACACTGTAAGGACGATAACTTAGTTGTTGACTATGTTTCAATTTGTTGGCTCATGGTTATAAGTCTCCTCATGTTTCAATTAAGCTTGGTCGGTTTGCTTAATTGCCGTGTGATGCAATTTCCTCTTATGTTTAAATGATATTCAAGCATGTTTTATATGAATTACTGTGTCATAACTCAAAATGTATTTCTATAAAAGAAACTAATCTATATGCAGAATAGTACTCCTCCGGTCTGGAGCTACTTAGGGAATTATTTTTATTTTAAACTTAAGACCTCAATCTATTTTATTTCTTATAGTTATTATTTATCTTTAAACTAATTTACCTAATTTATAAATTGATATATAATTTATTACCATGTCACATTTATTATAATTGATTAATTAATTTAACTTCCTTAATCTATTTAAATTAATTAAAGAATTCTTGCGTTAAGATAGGAAGAGTACTTTAAATTTTTTTATATATTAAGAAACTGAGGAAGAAGCTGTTTGTTTACTTTTTTTTTTTTTTTAAAAAAAACTCTTGAAGACATCAAAACCAAAGAGTTTTTAGTTACCTCTTTTTTCCTTTTAGAGTTTTTAATAACTCTTTTCTGCATTTTACAGCAAAGTCTGACTCTCACCACTTTATTATTAGTTTTGTTTTCATTCTTAAAATTGCTTGTGGGAACTACTAGTAGTTTCTTCAGTGGCGCTGAAAAATCACAAGTTAATTTACTTTGATATAAGTTACAAATATTACCTGTGATGGTTAACCAAAGTGTACTTACCACATGATTCCAGGTGAATTCTGCACTTGGGGCTCTGTACTATCTATGTAATGAGTCTAACAAGGAAGAGGTTTTAAAGCCAGAAGTTGTGGATGTTATCAAGAGATATGCAGATGCTGAAACAGTTAGTGTCAGCTTCAGTAATCTAGCTAAAGCTTTTCTGGACAAACATGCATCTATGAACTTGCACTAGCTTGGTGCTTACAATACTCATCTAATTTGGAAAAATGAGCCATTTTATTTACAGCATGAGAATAGTTATAGTATACTTTATTTTTAAATTTTATATTTTTTATTCATATTGATAAGATGGGGGTATGATATATATATATATATATATATATATATATATATATAAGGGAAAGATAGGATTTCTTTTATTTTTTCTTTTTGATAAAAGAGAGGGCTAAGCCCAGCTCAAACACAAATTACATGGGGATGAAGATCCCAAAATATCTTTCTGCACAGGGGCCCTCAGGGAATCTGGGACCATGTCAATGAAGCTGAACTTGTGACTTCTACTAAGCCCCTCCTTAGCTAGCTTATCAGCAACCATGTTGGCTTCTCTGTGTATGAATTGTAGTCCGCATATCCAATATCTTGTGGAAAGATAGGATTTCTGATTATTGTGTTTAGAGTGATTCTGATATTATATACAGGATTGATGGAGGCACTAATGAATACATGGTTCTTAACACTTAAAAAAGAGGCGGATGAAAGTCATGAAGAACACTTAAAGGTATCAAATGGGACAATTTATTTAAAAATTTAGTTCTTGATAGTGTATAGTATCATCATGGAAAATCTAGTTGGGAAAGGAATAAAAATCAACAAAATATAGAAGAAAAATGTAGGTATATATATACACATACATACATATATTCCCGCCATTTCCGTTTATTTCTCATTTCTACATTGGATGAAATTTTAATATTATGAATTTAATATTTTATAGAACTATTAGTAAAATATTAAATTTAAAACAGTAAAAATTAATAAAATTTTATACGAAAAGTTTGGACTATAATAACGAAAAAGTGAAATATTCCTCTCAACGAAATAATAAATAAGAATCATTAAGATTTCATCTAACAAAAAAATAAAACAGATGAGAAATAGAGGAAAAGGGCGGTTGGGAGCTTTGTCCCTTTCAGTAAGCTTCGTCGTCGGCTCGTCGCCATGCTACTGGCATGTACTATTTAATATTTTAATTATAAAAATTAGTTAATTTGTTTTATAAGACTATAAAATTAAATAAATAAATAAATAAATTATAATTAATATAAAAATTAATTGATTAATTTAGGTAAATTGAAAAGTATACAATATAAATTCATTTTGAGAGTTTGATTTAATTATAATTAATTAATTTATTTAGATTTTTTAATTTTTTTAAAAATAATTAATTTTTATAATTAAAATTGAAAGGATTATTTTTCAAAGTCTTAGTAGGCATTTGAAACACGACGTTTCTAAATAAAAATTTTGTATTTCTCACCAATAACTTTTTTTTAATTTTTAAAAATAGTTGTCATTAGATTTGATCAAAATTATTATAATATCCTCAATTTTCATTTTCCCTTCCATATTTTAAGACAGCCAATTTTGAACATCTTTTATTTTCAATATTATTAGCGTTGACAATATTTTTTACGAAACTTATGTATTATTTTATTAAAGATAATTATTTTTGAAACATTGTTAAAACTAAATGTAAATATATCTTTTAATAGAAATTTAAATCTTAATTTACTATATTATAAGAGATTAATATTCACTAAACTATCTTGTTATTTTATCACAACTAATTTTGAACATTTTATATTTTTAATATTATTAGCATCTTTTCCTTAAACATAGATATTCTTTAACTAAAAATAATCATATTTGAGATATGATTGTATACTAAATATGTGTATCTTTTCAAATCTTAGTTTACTACTTTGTAAAGAAATTAATCTCTTCTACTAACCTGTTTTATTGGTAGTATTAATATTTTTTTTTATTTTTTTTGCTAAATATATATTATCTTATTAAATATAATTCACAATTCTATTCAAATTTTTGTTAGATGACTACATGTTAACTTTTTTTTTAGTAAAATTAAATTTTAACTTACTATATTATGTTATGATATGTTATGAGTATAGCTTGTGTTAATAGACTCAACTTCAATAATTACGTTGACCCTTTTGTTCGGGGATAAGATAGTAGTATACTGTGTATAGAGTTAGTAAAATTAGTTCAACTATTTTATCTTAAAAGGGGCGGGCTCGGGCTTACGGTGCAGCCAATCCCCCTCAGTCCACCAGTTTATTTTTTTAATTTTTAATATTATTATTTATTTTATTTAAATATTATTTTAAATACTTTTATTATCAAATACTATTAAAAATAATTAAATATTTATTAATATATATTGATATATTATAATTGATTAAAGTAACTTGATTGTACTAAATAAAATTAATTGGCACTACTTACTTTAGTTTTTATTATTTTATAAGTTAAATTTAGTACTTATATTAAATTGTTGTTGTCTTTAATATTTGGTAACAAAAACTTTATAGAATAAATTATCATTCATACATTACTTTTGTTATTGTTATTATTTGATAAGTTAAAATTATTACCTGTTTAACTATTTATCATTTTATTTGTTTATTCTTAAAATGTTTAATTAAAGAGATTTAGATAATTTTACTATAAAGTTTAATCATAGATTAATCTTTAAGAACTTTTCAATAACTAAACCATTTTAGGATTTAAATAGTAATTTTGATTTTTTTTTGTCTTTCTCACTAAAATAAAAATATCTAATAACTCCCCCCATTTTTTATTATAAGAGATAATTAATTTCTTAATAGATTAAAAAATTAAATAAATTATATTAAAGTATTTATATTTATCTTTTTTTTTAAATAATTTGCCTGAGTTATAAACTGATATATAATCTAATAATATTAAATATATATTAAAATTAAATTATCTATTTAATTTTTTTAATCTTTTTAAAAAATTAATTGAATTTTATAATAAGTAACTGAGATAATAATATAAATATGTCACTCTTACCATTATATTTGAGTACTGTATAAAACAGACACCGAACAAATTGAGATCATAATTTTTTTTTTGCCCAAAACTTCTTTTTACTACTATCATACTTGAAGTGTAGAACGAATGTTAAGGGTAGACATTTGGATAATTTTCATATACGCATAATTAAAATCGACTGTAAGATTTATAATAATAATAATAATTTTTCAAATATATTGGCTGGTAAAAAATAAATTTTATTAAATATTGATGATGATGGGAATATTGATTTTTATTTTTTTGATGTTGATGCTACCGTGGCAAACATGTAATTCAATGATATTAGAGGGGCATTCGTGACGTTTCAGCTCGTTGATGCCCCTTCACGTAGCTTGTCTTTTTTTTTTTTTTGAGACAAGCCCTCCACGTAGCTGATTGTTGGATGTTCCCCAATAGAGAAGTATTTCAGTTGCGTCCTCCCTTTAGGCACCGTGCTCATTCGTCTCTTCTCACTTTCTCACTTCTCAGCTCTTCTTACTTCCACATCTTCTTCTCTCTGCCTTCCCACCGATTCAACTCAGAGAAGCTCAGAAAATGGGATTCGAGAAGATCAAGGTCGCCAATCCTATCGTCGAAATGGACGGTGAGTTTGGACACGAAGCTTCTCCTTCATTCTCTTACTAATCCTTTTGCTTCCACTCCGATTCTGTAGAAATTTTCGAAACGGATGTTGTTTCATCTGAATTCCTCTAACTTAGATACTTTTCTCTGTGCTTGATATTTTGTGGACCAACCTGTCTGTTTATGCCGGATCATTTTCATGCTTTTAGTATATTATGGGCCTACGCTGCCGATTCTCTTGATTTTGAAAGTGCAGAAGCAACTCTGAAGTATGTTCATACTTCTTATCTTTTTGCTTACTCGGAATACTTTTTTCTTTACCAGATTTTTGGATTATGTGATTCGAAAAAGAGTTGAAAGTGCCATCTTCATTTCTTCGTCTTCTCTGCCTCCCCCTTCTCTTTATACCTATATATGGTTTAAATTATCTTTTTTTTTTTTAGCCTCCAATTTGACTTTGGTGCAGCTAAGTGATTATTTTTACCTTGTTCCTATACTTGTTTCTGTAATCATTCCACTGTTGTATATGTATAACGTGGCAATTAAGTGTGCAACTATCACTCCAGGTACGGTGGTTGGATGTTATAAAAGGTGTTACATTCATATTACTCTTTTTACATGCATTTACATTAAATAAGAAACAGAAAATATCCTCCTGGGTTTGGGGTAAATCATATTTCTTGGCACATGTTTGATAACTAAATTGCTAGATTTGCTTTTTATTAAAAAAAAGAAAAAAAGAACTAGAGTTGCTGCATGTTATGATTTGTTAGATAGTAGATGTCGGACTTGGAAGAACTTATATTATGGTATTATGATTTACAGATGAAACTCGTGTGAAGGAGTTTGGTCTGAAGAAAATGTGGAAGAGTCCTAATGGGACAATTAGGAAAATCTTAAATGGTAACTCCATAACAGAGTTTTTATTCATGAATTATTTCTGGTCAAATGTTAAATTATTGATTAGCTTGTTCTTCTTTGTGCATTGGTTTGAAGTGATAGATAGGTTAAAATATATGCTAGTTTATCATTAATTCTATCTTTGGAAATGTTTCAGGAACTGTCTTCAGAGAGCCAATTCTTTGCAAAAATATCCCTCGCCTTGTTCCATGTACTTATGCTGTATATGTTGTGTCGTAGTCACTTATTTCTTTAATGGAGTCTAACTGTTTAAACTTTGGAAGGTTGGACAAAGCCAATATGTATCGGAAGGCATGCTTTTGGTGACCAATATTGGGCCACTGACACAATAATTAAATGGGCTGGAAAACTGAAGCTGGTTTTTGGTATAATTTCTACATACTTTGATATAGTTTGTGGATATCTATTACAATTACTCAAGACTTTTCTGTTTTATTATTTATCAATTCATGCATGTTATGCTATTATTCTTGCAGTACCAGAAGGGCAAGGTCAACAGGCTGAATTCGAAGTTTTCAACTTCACTGGTGAAGGAGGTGTTTCATTGGCCATGTATAACACTGATGAGGTTGATTCTGTGGTTACTGTTAATGTTTTGATAGGGTAGAGTTAATAAATTTCTGCTACTTAATGGTCCGCTATCTTTTATATTTGCATGGCATGCAGTCTATCCGTGCTTTTGCAGAGGCTTCAATGGCAACTGCTTATCAGAAAAAGTGGCCTCTATATCTTAGCACAAAGAATACAATTCTTAAGAAGTATGATGGACGGTATGTGTACAATTCTTAAGAAGAATACAATTCTTAGCACAAAGAATACAAAGAATATTTTCACTATTCTGGCAACAACTTTCTCCTGCATTTCCCCTGTTTGAGACATTTGTTTGGTTTCTTCTTACTTTGTAATTTTTAATTATATTCATTTATTTTAAAGATTCAAGGACATCTTCCAAGAAGTTTATGAGGCCAATTGGAAATCAAAGTATGAGACTGCTGGCATATGGTACGTAAAGTTGCACTTGACTTTGAACTTTTTGATACTTCTATGGTTCTGACTTTAAACTAATGGATGTGAAGGTATGAGCACCGGCTCATTGATGACATGGTGGCTTATGCTCTCAAGAGTGAAGGAGGATATGTATGGGCTTGCAAAAACTATGATGGAGATGTTCAGAGTGACTTCTTAGCTCAAGGTTTGGTTGCTAAACATTTTAATTATTATCATTATTATTATTTACCTCACTTAGTGTGACAAGGCTTGTTGTTGTTATATCATTATTATTATTTGTTGCTACTTTAGATGCTTGACGATTCTCTTCTTTTATCACTAGTGCCTAATACATTTTATTTTTCTTTTAAGGTTTTGGTTCATTGGGTTTGATGACGTCTGTACTGGTAAGTTCTTATACATAGTGTCATGTCGAATCTTATTCTCATCTACCATTGCTTAACCATAGAAAATCTTTTTTTGCCTTTGCTGTAGTGGTACCTTAAGATTAAGAGTTAAATTAACCATTTTAAGTTAACCGTTCTAGTCATGTCAACTTTTATACTTCAGATTAAATAGTGAAGTTCCAGTATGGAAATTCTATATTTACTTCGCACTCCCACTGTTTATCTGAGATCTTGGAAGCTGCTTCCTGATGCTAACTGAATTATTGGTTGGTTTAGGTGTGCCCAGACGGCAAGACTATAGAAGCCGAAGCAGCCCATGGAACAGTTACTCGACATTTTAGGGTTCATCAGAAAGGTGGGGAAACCAGCACAAATAGCATAGCATCCATCTTTGCCTGGACAAGAGGGCTAGCCCACAGGTATATCTAGTAGTGCAATTTGCAGATTGTGAATATTTTTACACTCTTTGAAACTGAAGTGCGTAATCTCTTGGTTGACAGGGCAAAGTTGGATAACAATGGCAGGCTGTTGGATTTCACTGAAAAACTGGAGGCAGCTTGCGTTGGAGCAGTAGAATCAGGGAAGATGACCAAGGATTTGGCCCTAATCATTCATGGATCCAAGTAAGTTAATTTCTTGTTGTGACGTGACAAATATGCGTATTGGCATTATTGACAACGACGTGTTTATTGACTCAATTTTTTTTTTTTAATGCAAGTAGGCTTTCAAGGGAGCAATATCTGAACACAGAGGACTTCATTGATTCTGTAGCGAACGAGCTGAGAACAAGACTTTCTGCATAGGCCTCATGTTCGTTCCTTTCATATATGATCATAGTAAACAGATTATACGGTCTCTTGCGTTAGAATTGTCTTTACATTTGTTTGGACAAACTCTATTTTACCAACCACTGGGCCCCCACAAATTTTTCCATCCTTTGTAGTTTTACAAGGGACCTTTATATCTAGAGAATAAATTCCATTAGTTTTGCGCCCCCCCACCTCGCCAACCCCCCCCCCCCAACCACCACCACAAAAAAAAAACCACCTCAAACAAAAAGTAAAAAAACAAATTATTGTAGGAAAAGTAATTTGCCCCGCAAAAGAAATTCCTAGATTCGTCCTTGTCCAGGGCTTGCTTTAGTGAAATTCATTTTGGTGGGGTTTTCGCATCGAGTTTTTTCTTGTGAAGTGTTTGAAACATGATTTCCGTCGATTTTCTTCTTGTTTTGTTTGTTTTTTAGATTGTGAACGGTATGATAAGATATGGAAGATAATTAGTAGTAGCTTAAAGTACGTATGTATTCATTTTAGTATTAATATCATTTGGCCTTTTTATAAAAAAACAAAAATTGTTGCCAATTTCCTATTCTCTTTAAATTATATGAGAACTTTTTAAATAAGCTTTTGTATTGTTTTCCTGGCAGGCATTACAAGATATTGATGTAATTTTAGATAAAGAAGTGGTACATTTAACTCTTCTCTAAAATAAGATAAGTATAAATATAATTAAAATCAATAATTTAGTATAAGTGAAATGAGCGCACGTGTTTAAAATGTGGCGTATTGTCTATTAACTATAATAATACAGGTGTTTATAAATTTTATTTTATTATATATAGTGAAATAGATAATACTATATACTTTACTAATAGAATGTCAAAATTGTCATAAAAAATATTAAGTGAATTCCCTGTTGGAAAGGATTACGTGAACACGTAAGTATTATAATAACAAGTAAGCTTTGTCGGAGGATTGGGAAAGGTAATACTATTCCTCTATTTTTTACCAGCGTAATAATATTCCTATTAACCAACAAGTTTGGAGGCCTAGGCATGGAGAAGTTACTAAAACCATATTGCATACTCCTAATATTTACAGAGAAAATTCTCCGTACTTGTATCTCCTTCTAACAAAGAGATCAGTGGGTTTGGCAAGGTTACAATGCAAGTTCATATTTGGTTAGTCATGAATTCTTTCATTGTCTCAGCTGGTTTGTGGACAAGCGAATTATTTGCATGCTGCTCATGGAATACAATTCTCTGGTAATGAATTCAACAACTAAAATGAATCAAATCGAGATTCGTTGGACCGAGAAGAGAGAGTCTTCTTTATTGCTTGTTTGCGATCAGCTTTGGTGTGGATAACAAACTTCAACTCGCAACAAATCTCCCACATACGAGTTCACCGAGAAAAGTTCACTACTTGAAGCTCATTTTAGCTGGATGCTTCATCGGTGAAGCAAGATTCGTTACGAATCCAGAAGGTGCCTCATGGTTATGAAAAATGTCACTCGCATGCTACGAATGACCTTGAAGGAAATGTAAGATAGGTTGGTGACACCGAACAATTAGTCTTACTGTCTTTGTCCTCGTCCTCGTCCTCAGCTCTGGCTGTTACTTTCCCCTTTGCAAGCTCCTACGCTTAATCCATCAAAAGTCGCAAGAAACTTCCAATTAGATGATGGCAAAACCTTTCAAGTTTCCCGCCAAAGCCAAGTCCGCCGCGTTTCTCGCCACCGTCGCTGTCATTTCCTTGCCGGCTGCAAACTACGTTCTCAATCTCCCCACCGACGATTCTTTTCCTGACAAAATCAGCACAGTGATCCATGGCATCTTACGCTCCGCTCGCGCCATCACTACTGTCCGATTCTTTGCCTTGAGTTTTTGATTACATGATAGCTTCCCCTACTTTACTGCCTCACTTGGTTTTTCGGTTACCAATCTGAATTTCATGTTGCTTGCACCGTTGCTGACTACAAGTACTCTTTGCGCGGGCTTCAAAAGGACTCCAATGATTATCGTTACGAAATGTCCGAGGTAGGTGCTGTTTATATTCTTAACAATTCACAGTGGCAATACATGTTGCGATTTTGTTGAGTATGCTCGCCCTTTCACTGTTGCGGGCTTATCACTTTATTAATAAGCATAGGAGGCTCGGCCCCTGATAGGCCAGTCTTTTGGGGTGGTTCTCCTTCGAGATTCGTAACGCAAGAACGGCAAAAAGAAAAGAAAAAGGGAACATTTTTCAACATCATTTGGTATTGGTAGTATTAAATGTCTTTAATTCTCGTTGACTGACCAGAATACAGTTTATTCGATCTGAGAAGTGAGAATGTGTTCTCTTGATTTCTAGGTTCATCTGCGCTCAGCCAAGAGGATTTTGAAGTTATGCGAAGCCAATAAAGGATTTTATGTGAAAGCTGGACAGTTTGTTTCTGCCCAGGATGTGATTCCCAAAGAATACTCATCAACTCTGTCTGCATTACAGTATCAGGTTCAATTAAAGACAATTCATTTGAGTTCAAACTTACTTTTGTTTGTTAGTTTGTTTGGACAGGGACATCTTTGGTTGGTTCTTGTGCTAATGTTTGCATCTTTAACATCTAGGTTTCTCCTTGTTCTTTCAAAGCTATAAAAGAAGTATTCATGCATAATCTGGGACCGGATTTCTCTGAGATGTAAGTTATCCTTACTGATTAAGTTTTGATTTTCAAGACCATATGCCGATATGTATGCAGAAGTTGATAAATTTCTTGGGCACCATTTTTTTTAATGCATTAAATGGTATTAGTCTAGGGTTCTGAATAAGCGTTGTTTGAGACTGTTGAAAACAATAAAGACTCTGGCGGACTATTATGGGCTATCAATGGTTGTGTATCAATGATAGAAGAGAAGCATACAAGCATTTAGGCGGGGAAATTTTGGATTACATGCCTTCAAGCATTCAAATTTTCAGTCTCAACTCTGATTTTCATTTTAACTCTTTATACTGGCATATAAGCAGATATATATAAATTCGGCGTGCCACTTACCAGTTATACTGGAGATCAAGGCCTTGTAGGCCATAGCTACAGTGCAAAAATAGAATGCCAAAATCAGAAATTTCCTTGGACTGTAAAACTGATAACTTATATTGGTCTTTTGACTGCCAAAGACCACCTTTGAGCTAAACTGTATTCTTTTACCTCACAAGATTTGGGTTATTTGGGCCGTCTATATATATCACTTAGTTTTTCTCTTGTTATTTCAGTCTTGTGGAAATTTGAGTGTTAGTAATCTAAGTGTTTTCAACATAGTTCTTGGTTCGCTCCTTTGTTTACATTATTGTCATTACATCAATGGTGGTCTTGTATTTTTTAATATTTTATACATAGTGTAGGTTAGAATGATATTACAGCTTGATTTGTCCCTGCCATTTTGATTAGTGATACGCCCCTAAACAAATCTTCTTTTGCTGCCATTATTGTCTTTTAGTTTTTTTCCTTAACCACTGTATTTATTTGAATTTAAGGTTTTTGTCAGTTAGTGAACAACCAATAGCTGCTGCATCTATTTCTGAAGTTCACCGTGCAGTGCTGAAAAGCGGTCATGAAGTAGCAATTAAGGTTTGTCCATGAGTTAATATTGCGAATATCCATCTGATTTCTGTAAATAGGGGAACACTTTTCTGAAATCTTACAAGTTTTCCATGGCCAGGCTGTTGAGTTTATGTTCTTACATCCTGTGTCCATAAATGGCTGCATTAAGAACATTGTTACAAGATTTGTCTGTGCTTAAAGTTTACTTTGAAATTTGGCAGTATCTTAAAATTTTCATATTTGTTCAAAAGAGAGTTAATGTTGGTCAAATGACAGATTTATCTTTTCACATAATTTTCAAATCTCGCTTAGCTTCCTTGGGACCTCTTGATAATAACTCAAATTCAGTGATTTATCTCTTATTGATTCGCTTTCTTCATTGTGATTTTCCTATATTTATATCAAATAATTGAAGAGAAAAAGGTGAAGCTAAGATTGTGCCAGTGTGGGAATTAACTCCAGTAAGTATTATTGATGTAATTATTATTGATCTAGCATAAATCATATTCAGGATAATCAAGCAGTTTTAGATCTCATTTACATGTACTTTTTCCTTTCCTTTATAAAATCAAATTGAAACCTTTTGCCAAATGCCACACCCTTTACCACTGAAATACACCTAGTGGCTTAAAGATTGAGCTTGTCCGTCCAACACTGAGCATGAAGACAAATGATTCCCTGCCTAATGGCTGTGACTGGTGCTTAATTTTGTGTATGCCATTTGGTTGGTGATGCTTCCTGTAGCTATAGACATTCTGTTTGCAAATAAAATTAATCTTACAAGTTACTGTTATGTTACTGATCATATTTGGTGGTAATGGTATCATGTCACAAGGACTGAAGTCTCTAAACATTTTTCTCAAATTATAAAAAAAGTCAAGTTTTAGTTTTGTTACAAAGGAGGAGGGAAGGACAATCTCCTATGGCCAGCATGAAAAGGGTAAAAAGGAATGAAATGAAGGAGAATACATCAGCTTGGAAGAGCACTCTAATTTCTTTCTAAATTCAGTAGGGATACCTCAATTAAAGAGCGGTAAAACCAAGAGTGAAATAGAAAACAAAGCTAATTTATGACAAGCAATGGAAGAAATCTGGTTAGCGGATAGCTATATTTTACTCAGTACATTAAAGTAAAGCAGGGTAAGATTTTTGCTGCTTTGAACTCTTCAGTGTGATTTTTCTTGGTATCATACTTTGAATTAATGTGGGCTGTGATAGGAGAAAGACTTGTGTAATTGTAAAATGATTATCTTTGATCGAAAACAGGTACAATATCCTGATTTAGAGCAGCAGATGGATTTTGACATAAGAACAATGTCTTTCCTATCCAAAACTATTGCACAGGTATATAAGCTAATAATTTCATAGTAGTTATATAATTTTACCTAAGGGTTAAAATGTTATTTTACCCTTGAGAAGAAACTGAAAAATCCGAATCTGGAATTGTCCAAACTCGAGAGTCAATGATCATCGTGAACTTTGATGTTCAATCTTGGAAGCCAAACGGAATGAGTGATCATGTGGAACACATCGAATCTCTTGTAATGAACCTCAAGGTGTCTCCTAATTTACGCCACTCTTCACATCCTTCTTATATACTCCTCGTCCAAATGCTCATCAAGTTGGGTATGTCCTTCATAGGAACTTCCACCGAGATCGATTTCCAATTCAAAACATCACTAAAGGGAGGCACATAATGATCCGAAATAAGCACAGGCACACAACCTATATTGGAACCTTGAGAAATATGAAACAATTAAGATTCTTTTAAAAATCAATTTCATAGGGATCAACGATGTTCATGACTCAAATTCTAAGCAACTCAGCATACTTTTTGGTGCGTTGCCGACGGGAGAGAGATGCAAGGGGAACTGAGGTGTTCTTCTTAAGGATAAAATAACATTTTAACCCTTAGATAAAATTATATAATTACTATAAAATTATTAGCTTATATAAAATATCACGTAGGACGTGAGGTGTCTTTTGATATGACAACTTTCAACAAAAAAAATAATAGTAGGTTAATAGTAAAAGGCCCATAATAAAAAATAAAAAAATTAGGGAGTTGAATTTAAACTTTAAAGTATTAATAAAATTATACCTAACTGTCTTAAAATTTATTGAGATTTTATATAATTTAGTTTTAATTTAATTATAATATATTAGGTCTTCACATTCAATATCTTTTAGCATTTAATAATATCTTTACTTATATTAAGACAATTATATTTGCTTTATTACTATTATAATAATTTACACTTTAATATTTGCATTTCATCTTTTTAATTATTCTTTAATTTTAATAAATTTTATTAGAACATATATATAATATAAATTGGGAAAATGACAAAAAAAGACCATTTGAAATTCAAAAGGACAAAAAGGGCCCATGAATTTTCAAAAAGACAGATTGGGCAGGAGGCCCAATCTGTCATTTTCAAATTACTGTGCATAGTTACAAATACCATTATTCGAGTTGCAAATACCATTAGCATAGTTGCAAATACCATTATAGGAATTCAAATATAACTAGCAGAGTTGTAAATACCATAGAAAAAGTTGCAAATACCATTGACAGAGTTGTAAAAAATACAATTTCGTTTTTTATTTGCAACTCTGCTAATGGTATTCGTAACTCCTATAATGATATTTGCAACTGTGAACAGTAATTTAATACTTTATAATTTTAAATATACTTCTAAATTACAATATATTTCAATAGGATGAGGATCGATCTACTTTATATATTTTAAGATTTTTTAAATATTGATTATTTTGTTTGTTTTTTTTGTTATAAAATTTTTTTAAAAGGGGTTAGGCTCGACAGGGCGAAGTCTCTTTCTCTTAAATGATACTAATGTTAGGCAGAATGAGCTGTCACTTACCTTCAGGTGTTAAATTAGGCACTAAAGAGTGAAGATATTTCACAAAGTATCGCGACTGAAACTACAATAAAATAATATTCTTAAAGATCGAATACGCTTTAAATAATTACATATTTTTATATTTTTGTTAGCTGAACCTATAAATGATAAGTGATTATTTTGTTTTTGTTAGAGCTTGCTAGACTCGTATCTAACTTTTTTGAGTAAAAAAAATTAAAAAAAAAAACAGATTCGAGAACTTTTTTCGATTAGTGTTAATTAAATGTCAATAAAAGATAAATATTCTAGAATATAGTAGATAGCTGTTAAGATTAATTTAATTAAGAGTGTGAACCTTGCCTTGGGAAACAAATAATAATAAAAAATGTAAACGTTGAATAGTTATTAAATATTGTTCCTAGTATGTAAATAAGCTTCTTCATCAATGGCATTAAAACGCAGAATATTCCCCCACCCCAAAGACAACAAACAACATCTCTTTCATTAAAACGCGTTAAATATTTTAGATTTTTTTAAAAAAAATTAGGAAAGTTTCCAATAACAAAGGAAAGAATACTGTTTGTATACTGAAAATGGAAAAGTCTTGGTTTGAAATTTGAAGTTTGAAGATTAAAGAAATGAGATTGACAAGAGAGGGGTCACATCACGGGGCGGCGGGTTGCAAAACTTGACCCGCAAAGTATATCTAAAATTTTGCATTGTCTTTTATATAAGTGAGTGGAACCTTTTTTTAAAAAAAATTATAAGAAAAAAGTTAAATTGAATATTTTATTTATTTATTTATTTGGATTATTAAAAGTGATATTGTCTAATGGAATAATAAAATGGAGATGTTAGATTGAAGGCGACAAACAAAGACTCTCTATCGCGAGAGAGCTTCGAACGTAACGAAGTTATAATGGGTTTGTCTTGTACTTAATCCTTCACCGTATATATATTAAATAATAATAACAATAATACTTTTTATTCCTATTATTTATAATTTTAATATCAAAATAGTCCCTACACTTCCAATTTTTCTAATCAACTCCCTACACAATTGAAATTGATACCTTACTAAATTAATCCCATAGTTTATTTTGAAGACACTTTTAATTGGCTTGTATTCAACCATGTTAGGGTGACAATGCAAATTTTTTTAAAATTTTTAAAAAAATATTATCCAGATTGGAAGTTAAGGATAACGATTGCATCTGTAGCATCCTACATAATATTCGCAATATTTAGCACATTCACAACAGTTCAGGCACCTATTATCATGATAATTAAAGAATCAAAGCTAAAAATAATTATTCTTATCCATACAAATTATTGTAGCATCCTTCCTATTACTACTACACACTCAGCTAAGCGTTAATCATGATAAGTAAAGACAATGCTTACTTTACATGATGTCTATTATAGTTAAAAGAATTAAACTAATCAATCACTTTCAAATTATAATTAAATAACATATTTTTGAGTAACTGTAATACACGTCATCAACGATAACTTATAAGCTCTTCATAATGAAACCAATTATCATATTCATCACTTATTTATCTCATTAATTCTTAACTCATAACTTATGGTACTTGAACCAATATATATATATATATGTGTAATTTAGAAATGCAGGAAACAATATAAATAGTAAAATACAAATATCTGCTAATGTGACAATATAGAGGGTAAACATAGATCTAAAGAGGAGCCCACTGCATGGCCTCAATGTAGCTTTACTCCTCTAGAGCCTTTCTTAGTGTCCCTCCTCTAGAACTCTCACCTAACAAGAATGTAAGAGTAACAAGGTAAGACAAATATTTCAGTAATTAGTCACCCTACCTACCACACACATTAACACGTGCTCATGAGGTATCAGGTGTAATAGTTTCAAAATATTAATTATTTATATATATAACACACATGTATTTATTCTACATACACTATAATTAACCGTAATACAAATAATAGTCAGAATCATTGTAGGCTAGCAAAGTAGAATCATGATACTCACTTTGATATAAGTCATAGTATTCGCTATAATCATTATGAACAACACAATTATAATACTAACTTTTTTTATCATAACCTTCCTTATATTCTCATTATTTTCGCCGAATGAACTCACAGTCTAAGTCTCTACTCATGTCATTTGTGTTAACACGTTCACTAGTCTTGCGATATGGACTAGCCAAAGATTACATAACACATGATTGGACTATGAGTTCTCCCTCATAAAACTAATGAGGTGTCACAACTTCTCATAGAACAAGTAGAGCATAACCCCTCATAAAACAGGTGAAGCAGAGTAACCCCTCGTGAATGAGGCATTGTAGCCCTCGTAGAACAAGTGGGGACAATTGGACCAACCAAAGAGTTCCAAATAGCTGTCTCACCACTTGGTAAACACACAACTTGTAACAATATAAGGGACCGTATTCAAGTATCCAAACGGTATGACTTTTTCAAAACAAAGCCGACGTAGTTCTCTTTCTTTATAAATCGTGTCCCACAAGACGGTTTTCATACAAATATCGCATAACACATATAAATCAAAATAGTTTATACAAACTCAGCAAAATGGAGGTTCAATATACAATCAAAATTATATATTATCCCTTTTGTCACTAGAATAAACTATTCCCGAACTTTGAGCTCCTGATTCCTTCTTTTGAGTTTTTGTTTTTATCTCATAATTTTATTATGTAATGATTTTATATAAGTCTGACAATAATTCGACAAATTAACCCAAATTAATCTTTAGACTAGTTCATATTAACATTTTATTATTGATTAGCTATCTAAAATGTTAGAAAGTTTATTTCCTAAAATTACTAAAATTAAAGTTCAATTAAAAATTCCAACCTTTAAATCCAAATTATAACTTTTTAACTAAAATTCTTATTTTAAATCTACAAATCACCCAATAGATAAATCTAAATAGATAAAAATTAAATATAATTTTAACTTTAAATTTGTAGAGTTATCAGCTATTAAAACTCAATACTTTTTCTAACTCTAATGCTTAAATTTGCTCTACTTATCACAATAACACATATCTATTAGAAAGTATTAAGAATTAAGGGGATTTTGAGATTAAGAGAAGTTTCGAATACCAAATTAGATTTAGAAGTTGAGCCGCTACCTAAAATTATTGGCCACTTTAATTTGTTGGAATTAGAACATGAAACTGTAGGTTGTCCTCACTTATAATCTAAAGACAGTGTGAAGACTCTTTCTTTTTAAGTGATATTAATATTAGACAGGATGAACCGTTAATTATTTATAGGTGTAAACCTCAGCCATCAATTTTTGGAAGGAGGAATTCTTTTTTTGGTAAAAAAAATTTAGGTGGATTCAACACTGGTTCACAGCCCCAGGCTCAAAGAGCGTTTATAAGCAGCGAAAATCGAACTCGCGTACTTGTGAGATAAAAGTCTGTTGCTTAACATTTGTGACAACTCCCATTGACAGAAGGAGGAATTCTTTTTTTATATATACAAAAAAGTTTAGATGAGTTCGGCACCAGTTCCCCACTAAGGTCAGGGCTTAGAAAGCGCTTATAAGGAACTTAATAGATCATCTACCAAATGAGCTATCACAACGGCAATAGGAATTTAATTTTTTTTTTTTGTAAAAAATTTTTTGGAAAGGGGTTGGGCTCACCTACGATCTAAGGACAGGGCAAAATCTTATTTCTTCCTAGGCGATACTAATGTCAGGTAGGGCGAGTAGTCTATTACCCTCAAGCGTAAGCCTAGGCATCTAGGAGCTAAAATATCTTCTTAAATATCGTGATTAAAATCATATAAAATAATATTTTTTAAAGATCGAATATGCTCCAAATAAAAATATAATTCTAATTTAAGGGAATGCGTGTAGGTATTAAATAATAGCACTAATGGGCGTTGGGCCCACCATTACACTTGTTATCTTTACTTTACTTATTTTTTCTTCATTTTCTTCTTATTAATTAATTTAGTTTAGTTATATATTTGGACTTATAAATTTTATAATTTTCTCTCGTAATCTTTATGATTTCATAATATTCATATAAAATTGGAAAAACTAAACTCAACGACTAACAAACATATCTCAAGATACCTAGATAATTAAAATCTTGTAAGTGAAAAATAATTTATCTATTATTTTCTATCTCTTTTCATACATTATGATTTAAAATTATATTTATATCTTTAATATTAACTTATTTTGGATATATTTTCTCAAATAATTATATAGTAAATTGCATTTACCATAAAATAATTTCTTCTTAATATTACTTAAATTTTAAAAATAAAAATTAGAATATTACAGCATCTAATAAAAAACTTCTAAAATAAATTTTCTATTTTTTTTATAATAAGGCAAAATGATATTAATAAGATAGAAACATTATAAAGTATTAGTTATAATAGGATATAAAGAAAAATTAACTACATGATAGAATAGGGAGAGGGGACCGTGAATAAGGAGATTTGAGAGAAAAACCTAAGAAGAAAAATTATATTATTCTAAACTACATCTTTAATAGTAGAAAGATGGAGGTTGATTCTTTATTTGCAATGCTAAAGAAAACTTCCAAAGCAAATTTTCTATTCAACCCAAAGGCTAACATAGCTTAGAGATGCTATTTATGAGGAAAAGGGTACACATAATCCCTTGCAAATTTTACTTGTCCCCTTTCAAAATTTCGTTTGTCCCCACCCCAAAAACAATTATGTTTAACCCCCATTTATTTTTTAAAAAAAATATAAAAATAGTATGTTTAAAAATATAATTTTCTATCATATATTAATTTTTATAAATTTTTATTTTTATGTTAACTTAATAAAATATTTAAAATTATACTTAATTTTCCCCAACTAACTAATTTTTCTAGGACCATCCTTACAGCCCCACCTGCTTATTGTATGAGTTAGCTCCAAGTGCAATTGCCATGAACTACATTAACTCATAAAAATATTTGGCAATGGCATGTTTTTTTAACTTTCCATATATTTAATATTTTCTTCCTTTTTACCCAAGAAACCAATTTTGTTATAAACAACTGGAATCCTTCATCTTGCTCCCAATACCTTTAACACGAACGGTGTGAAACTTCTTATTCTATTTATAAATAATTTATAGTATATTTTATACATATTAATAAAAAATTTAAACTTTATTACTTATACAATAAAATTTAATATTTTTTATTTCTATTTCTATTTAATATACATTAGACTTTATAAAAATAAAATAAAGATAAATAAATAAAAAATAAAATGATATACTCATATAAATATAAATATTTTAAAAATAAATATTCTTTCTTATAGGACCGAAAGAGTATTTCTTTCAATGAAAAAGCTATCCCCCATACATATCCCATCAATCAATTCAAATCGCAATGGTAAATTGAAGTTCAAAGTAATAAAGTATAATATATATCGTTTAGTGGCAGGCAGCTTTAAACCAAAAGTAGAAACATCACCTCACTAAAAGATAAATTAAAGTCCGAAGTAAAAATTGAATCTTATTATAAGAAAGAGAACATTGAATATTATCTATTTGGTTTTATTTATAAATAACTTATAACTTTCTGTATGCATAAACTAAAACAAAATTTAAATTTTATTAATAAATTCTATCTTAAAATTTAATTTAATAATTTTTTAATTTTATCTTTCTTTCATATACATTATATTCTATAAAGATAAAATTAAAATAATAATAAATAAAATATAAAATTATATATTTATATAAAAAAATTAATAATACTACTTATAAATAAGATTAAAAAACTATTTTTATCCTATAAATAAGATTATAAAAATATCAATTAATTAAGAAAAGTGAACCAATAAAAAAATATACATTTAATTTTTACTTTTGACTTAATTCTCACATCTCTACCACACATTTTTTCCCCACCACATCTTCACTCTTTTCCATATGAACGAGGGGTATTTTTTTTAAAAAAAAAAAGTTATAATTTTTACATAGTTTTCAATTAATTTTAACCAAATTTTTTTATTGGTGTGATTTAGTTAATTGCCACATAGAGTATTTTTTTTAATAATTTTTTATACATATAACGCATTAAATATTTTTGTAATAGTATTTAGTGTTTTCAATTTAAAATATTTATTGTCAAGGAGAAAAATAACTTAAAAATAAAATTATAATAAAAATATTTTAGAATATATACTGAGTATTATTAAAAAATATTTTAAAATATTAGATGAAGTATAAATTATATTATTTTATGATATTAAATACTATTATAAAAATTATTCATGTACTGATATATTTTAACCCCAAAAGAAATAAAATAAATTATATAATCCTTCCAATATAAGATAAGAATATAAAGTTGCCACTTGCCATTGTGGTCCACTGCTCATTAATTATTGCTGATTATATAGTTATTCTTTCTATTATCACTATGATTTATTTATTTTAATTATTTATAAATTTGTCCCCACCAATTGCCTTGCCTCAATCATCTGCTGAATTTTATCATATATTACTTTCACAACTTTAATAATTATTTTTCCACCATTATTTCTTATATTCTATTTTCCCCTATTTAATTGGTAATGTTTGTGGATAAAGGCCCCACCACTATGACTGAAATTATCAACACATAATTAAAGTTTAAAGAGGATTGAATTGAACCTAAGAAAAGGACATTATATGGAGGAGATTATATTCGCTCCTATTGTCTAATAGATGATTTTATTATAAGTTATTAAGTGGATATTAATTATTTTTTTAAAAATATCTTTATTTAAAATCTCATTAATTATATCTTTTTGGTAGTTTATTGAATGTAATTCACAATTTAAAATAGGTAAACATAAAATTTTATTTTATTTTATTTTTGAATTAAAATAATAATTTAATCACCTTTTATTAATTTTGATGAGATAATTATAAGTGTCTATAATATAAGTAAGGGAATAATATGATTTTTATTTTGTTTTATTTGAGAAAAACAATTGTCGTGGATCTCCAGGCTGGTGGTGGTTGAGAGCAGAGTGTGTGTATATATAGTATTACCATAATTTTTTATTTTCTTCTTTAACAAACACAACAAATGCACAAACTTTCATTTTTAGAAATCCGCTAAATACATCGATCTCATGTTACCATAATTATTCTGATTCCCATATGCAACTCATCCCTCTTGTACTTTAATTCCAAATATATATATATATATATATATATATATAACATTTATCAGTTTAATAAACATATGTTTCATGAGTTGTATATGAATATAATATTGTGCAATTATTTTTTAGATCTTATTTTATTTTATTTTCTGACTTTGTGTAGCTAGTTAACACAATTTTAATGTTTAACTTTTTTATAACCATATATGTAATCATCTAATGAGAATAGATAGAAATTAGAAAAAATGACTGTGAAGTCACGTAAAAAAAAAATATAGTCATAAAAAGTCTCATAAATAAATAATTAAAGTTGTCAAACTCACACTTAAATTCTTCATAAAGATATAAACTAAAATGATAAATACAAAATAGTAAACTTATAAAAGTTATCTTTATGAATAAATAGTTATTAAAAGTATATAATTAAATAATTAAAATATAAAAAAAGGACAACAGTTTAATTTAAATATATTTAAAAATTAAATAATTAAAATTAAACTCATTAACATTTATAATTTATTATATTTAAAAAAATTATATAAAATTTATATATGAAGTCCTTAAATATAATCAAATTAAAAAATTAACACAAATTTAAAAATAAGTTAATAAGATTTTGTAATTTAGACACACAAAAATAATAAAATCTGAGTTTATAACTAGTACGAATTTAAATAAAATTGACACCATTTTATAAAGTAAGAATATAAAAAAGATAAACTCGAAGAGTTAATTCGCAAATTTAACAATAATTAAGTAATATAAATTTTTTATTATTATTTATATTAAAAGTTATTATTATATATTATTTATTTATTTTAAATTTTTTTAGTTATTATATTTTTTTTTTAATTTTAGTATTTTTTTTATAAAAATTATGCCAGGTCTTCATTCCAATAATTTATAGATAAAATCTTATCCCTATATGACAAGGGTAGTTAAGGATGGAATGGGACACATGACGGCTATTGGATAATCAATTTAAATATTTTTAATTTTTTTAATGAAAAAACTGTCCCAAGAAGTCCACGTTAGGAACTCAATTTTTAAATCTCAACCCACCATATTTAATGCAGTCATAGATCTAACCCTTCTTTATTACTATTATTTTCTTTCAAATCATAGATATAATAATCTTATTTTTCATCATTTAATATTTAAATATATTTTCTATTGACCGTACGCGCAGCCACCAAAATATTGGTTATCGCCATATCACTTTGCCAACAATCATTTAATCTCTTGAATTTGATGAGTTGGAAATAGTGCGAAAATCAATTATATAGAGTTCTTTTTCATATATAAAAAGACCAATTATATATTAAAATAAAGACAATTATATAATTATAGAAGGATCTAAGGAATGGGTATTGAAAGTACATCAAATATAATATATAAATAGGATGACTATAAAATGATACAAACAACGAATTAATATCATTTGCTAAGGTGTGCCTTTGAGGCTAAAATAGAGAAAATCAGCCTTTGAGGTCAAAAAGAGCAAATTCTTCTTTTATGTGACGACAGTTATATAGTTCAGGCAAGCTACAAGCGTTGAGGTAGAATGGATAATCCAATGAAGAATTAATTAATCTCTTAATTTTGTGGTGTCTTTTCAATTATCTAACCTTAACATCATTAATTTTATTAATAAAAAATATTAATATTGAAATTTTAAATATTGACATATAATTTTAATTTTTTAAAAATAATAATGATGGGCACAAATAAAAAAATACCTTATAAAAATTAAAGCACAAAATTAGAACATTGTATAAAAATAGACGATTGACCCTTAATTTTGATGGAAAGAAATGTAGAGAGAGAATGACACTCTAAAAATAATAAATAATTTATTTTTTTATCTTTAATATATTATTTAATTAAAAAATTAATTTTAATTTTAAATATAAGACTATTTTTTATATTTATTAATATTATTTAAATTATCCCTATTGATACTCTATCAATATCAACAATAATCAAATAAAAGAGGGAAAAAAATTAAGAGAGATAATTAGAGTATTTTAAAAAAAATATATGTTATATTAATTAATTTTTTTATTCTAATTAAATTAGTTAAATAATACTCGTATTAAGAATCAGGTATTATTATTTTTAAAAGTTTTCAAAGTATCCTCCTATATTTTGTTCGTATTTTTTCCATCTAAACGTAGATGTAAAAGACACTTTTGTCCTCTGGGGCTGATAATTTGAGTTGGGCCGCCAACCCGCCAAAAAATGGCGGGTTGGGTTGCAAATATTGCAACCCACTTTGATGCGGGTCTTTTTGACCCGCACCCGCTAAGCCCGCACCCGCGGCGGGCTAACCCGTTTTTTTTTTTACTTTTTTTTTACTTTTTTTTTATTATTTATATTACACATTTATACTTTACTAATTTGAAAGCCTTAGTTAAACAAGAGACACTATACTTAATTTATATTAACTTTATCTCATTGAGTCATTTCTTTCTTTATATATATTTATTTTATTTTATTATTATTTTCTTTGTGATAGATTTATCTATAGATAGTGATAAAATTGACTAAATAAATATTTTGATGACTTAAGACATGATTCGAATCTAATTAATATTGATATATGTAATTTAAAAAAAAAAGTTGAAAAAAAATTAAAAAATTATATATAAAAAATTAAAAAAAAAAAAGCTGGCGGGTTGGCGGGCTAGCCCGCCAACCCGCTATGGCGGTCTCGGGTTGGGGTTTCCTCAACCCGCCTGGAGACGGGCCGGTTAAAACCGACCCACTTCCACCCAACCCGCGGCGGGTTAACCTATTTTTGACTGGTTAACCCGCATTATTAGCTCTATCTGTAGGTCTCGTTGGGGGTAGTTGCTACACACATGCCCATACATCCATACAATAAAAAACACACAAAGTAAATTGTTACAAAACGTGGGGAACCGTAAATTTAATTAGAATATAATATTTGATAACGAGATTCATTCACCACCGATAAAAACAAAACCAACGCTAATTGTGAACAACTGTTTGGACTAGTCAATCAAATCAGCCTATTGGTGGGGCCCGGTCATGAAGTCAAAGTTGTCAACAAATAACCTTCTTACATTTTTCTTCTAGGAAAACAAAACTTTATTCCTCAAAATTATTTCAATCAACTTGCAATTAGGTCTTATAGTATTTTATTTGGTATTAATTCGATCTCTATTGTTCCAAAATGTCACATAAATCGTTCTCATGCTCTAAATATGACATAGATATTTTTTTTTGGTGAAGAAATGTAGTGCTTTTTATTGACTATTACTTCTCAAATTGATACCAATAATAAAATTATATTTATTTAATATTTTTAAACAAATTTATTGCACCTTCATTTGATGTATCCGAAGTATTAAAATAATTTATTTGAAAACTATAAATTTTGTTTATAAAAATATTATCATCAATCACACTTTCTATATCAGATGAAATTATCAAATTACTTAATAATATTGTGGACAAGTGATTGATAATTGGAAATATTTTAAAAATATATTCTTGACCTCGAATAAAAGGAAAAAAAAAAGGACCTAGAAAAAATAAAAAAGGTAAAATACTATATCTGACTTTACACATCTCCCCCCTTCACATATCAAAGTAAAATGCAATTCTAGAAAATGTCACCAAAATCACAAGCATTTATTTCATATAAAAGAGACTTAATATTTCTTAAATAAGATTTTAAAATTGAGTTTTGTAATCATAAAAAAAATTATATTGAAAAAATTATTCCCATTTAAATTTGAAATATAATTTTTGGATACCTACCACATGAGGCCAGCTCAAATGATAATACTTAAAGAAGTATTATTAAAAAAAATGCTAATAAAGAAGAGGTGGGATATGGATAAAAAGTCAATATAGTTTAATTCCTTTTGTATAAAAATAAAAAGAAAGAATTTTTCGATCCCTTATAACTTGAGGCAAAATGAGGAGAGCCAATAGTTTTATAGTGTATGATAAGAAAGTTTTTCAGTAAATGAGAAGTTATTAACGGATTCTACCTATAAGATAAGAAAAACGTAACTAGGAATCTGTAGGTAAATAACAAGACTCTTTTGCTCCTACATATAAAATTTATTTAGGGTATTAATTTTAATTTTAAATATAAAATTTATTTTTTAAATTTATCAATTACTTTTAAAATTATTACTATTGATATATTATCAATAAAAATTAACTAAAAAAAATAAGAGGAGGATTTAATAAAAATAATTAAAATATTTTTAAAAAATATTATAATAATTAATTTAACTAATTTTTTTAATTTTAATTAAATTAGTTAAATATATATTAAATTTAAGAATAGAGGAGTAATATCTACTAATAAGTTAGACCTAACAAAATGAGCTAATATTTCGTAATAAATTAAAGTTAAAATTTTGATTAGAAAAAAATCTCACTTCTAGTTTTGGGATGAGTCTTGATTGTATATTTATATTTAAAGGAAAGGAAAAAAATAATATATATAAAAATAACCCACCATCTTTAGGTTCAATGGGTGAATATATAATTATTTAGAGTATGTTTGAATTTTAAAAAGTATCATTTTATTATGATTCTAGTCACGACGTTTAGGGAGATATCTTAACTTCTAGATGCCTAGGTTTATTCCTGAGTGTAATAAATAGTTTACCCGATATTAATATCGTAAAAAAAAAATTTATTTTATCTCTAATTCGAGAGCTTAATTTTTTTTTAAATTTTTGTAATAAAAATAATATATCTATGCAAATATTTAAAGAGATACGGGTGGCGAATGGACCAGAATTTTCTTTACGCGGCGACTTTTTTTTTTTTTGTTTTAAAAAAGAAGGGCTTTGAAAAGTTCATTCCTTCCTTCGTCTGATGCTTCTCTTCTCCTCTTCACTGATATTTCTCGGTCAAGACCTTTCTCCTTCTCCTCCCCTATTTAAGTCTCCCTACTCCTCACCCTCTTCCCCACACATCTCTCAAATTCCACGGATTCATTCCCTTCTCTTCATTACATTTCTCTCTCTTCACCGTTAATCTCTCTCTCCGCCATGGTGCTCTCCAAAACCTCTTCTCAGACCGACGTCTCTGTGCACTCCACCTTCGCTTCTCGCTATGTCCGCGCTTCTCTTCCCAGGTATATATGCGTTGATTTCGCAGCCATAATTGTGTTTCTGATACTGATGGTGGATTCGGAATTAATTGAATGATGATCGGCTATGGCGATTTGCAGGTTCAAGATGCCGGATGAGTCGATTCCTAAGGAGGCGGCGTTTCAGATCATAAACGACGAGCTCATGCTGGACGGAAATCCTAGGCTGAATCTAGCCTCCTTTGTCACCACTTGGATGGAGCCTGAGTGCGATAAGCTCATCATGGCCTCCATTAACAAGAACTACGTCGACATGGATGAGTACCCTGTCACTACCGAACTCCAGGCACGTTTTTCATCTCTCCTTCTTTTC
Source organism: Leucaena leucocephala (assembly GCA_037074615.1). Lineage (NCBI taxonomy): Eukaryota > Viridiplantae > Streptophyta > Magnoliopsida > Fabales > Fabaceae > Leucaena > Leucaena leucocephala. The sequence goes on from CM073541.1 coordinate 15,598,569, forward strand.
ATCTCCTTACTTTATTCTTACCAGATTCCGAAATTTTTCAACATTTTGCTTTTCAGATCCTGCCGTATCTATGTGTAACAGTTTTTTTTTGAATTACTAGAACAAATTCTTTCAACTTGGTAACTTTCCACTTTTCAAAACTTAATTGTACAAAGTCAAGATCCCGAACTGACACCAATTTTTTTTTTTTTCAAAAAACAGAAAAACAAAGAGTAAAATTTTGTTGGAAATGAGCGGCAAGGCCGTGTCATTATCATCTGAACCATTCACGCATTTGATAAGCTCTCATCGCTAAACCCACCATAGTGCCTGTGGCGCTTTGTTGCGTGAAACAGTTATTATTTTGAATTTTTGCACCTTGATGCCCCGGTAAAGTTGCAGCCTCCGGGCCCACAAGTTTGACTTATTAAAAATAAATTAGAAAAACAAAGTTAAGTTCAAATCAACACATATCTTTCAAATTTATAATACTATTACTATATATGAAGAGTACTTATGAATGAATGTATCCAACAAAACTAAAAAAAAAATTTAAATATAGGATTTAATTAATAATTTGATATTAGTCTTAAATATAAGATTTATTTTTTAAATTTATCAACTCTTTTATAAATTATCTCTATTGATACTATCTAACAATAATTAAGTAAGAGAATGAGGGATGCAGGAGAAAATTAAAGAAGATAATTAAAGTGTTTTAAAAAATACGTTATAATAACTAATTTAATTAATTTTTTAATATAATTAAATTAGTTAAATATGTTTTATATTTATAAAATAATATGTGAAAAATGATACCACTAGATCTCTAGATTATTACTCGGATGTATAAGAAATTAGGAGAAAAGAAAGGATGCGATTTTCTCTTATCATTCTTTATTTTTTTGAAAGTTTATATAACTCATGTAATTACATTTAACATAGAAATTCAAGCTTAAAAGGGTATGGGAATATATTAGTAAAAAATATTGATTTTTTCTATTACCTTTATGACCCATTCTCCCTTTTACTAATCTTCTTTTTCTTAAATAATAGCATGATCCTACCTGGAAAATCTTATTAATCAAATGGCTCTTCGAATCAAAGATGATGATGATACCCACACACAAATGCTTTTGATTAGTTGATTAAAATAATATATACACTATTTTAAGTCTTATTTAATTATTCCAAGCACTATCGTGCTAATAAGTCCCTTTTTGTTTAATATTTAGTCTTTAGGCCGGAAGGCCTTTGTTCATGTTGGGGTGGATTATTGGATTAGGAAGGTTGATTAAAATAATACACCATTCAAAGTCGTAATAGTAGTCATTTTAATTGATTTAGTAAATTATAATACTACTTTTTTTGCTTAATATAAGACCCAGTTAATTTTTTTAAATAAATTAAGAAAGTAAAAAAATCAGTTAATTATAAATAATATAAGAGTTATTTGATTAATTTGAGTAGATTAAGAAGTAAATAATATGAATTTATCTTGAGAGGTTTGATTTAATAATAATTAACTGATTTATTTAATTTTTTTATCTATCTAAAAAAATTAATTAAGTCATCTTATATTAAGGAACATAATGACTAATAAAATGGTTGTTGAGGGGCTTGGAATAATGGCATCATATTCCATGTTAATTAATTGTAGATACCCAGGGATTGCCCCAGTTCTTTCCAGTCAAGGCAACACCTACCCCACACATTAGCTCATTTAATTTATTCCAACTTGCTTTATTTGCTTAATTAAAACCATTTGCTAATTAAAATATGTGTACTTGTAAGCATAACAATCAGTAAATTAACAAACTTGATAGATATGATTCCTTCATAGTGCTGAAGCGTGTTGCACTTATTATTAGTATATAGTATATTTTTTTGCCCAAAAGTTTTTTTTTTCATTTAATTTTAAATAAATTAGTTTGTTAAATTTACAGCAAATTCTTATTTTCAATAAATTTAAAGCAAATTTTACTACTGAATCAATTTATTATTTATAAATCATTCTGATTTGAGAAAAATGTTATGTAGAGAACATCTTTTTCTTTTAACAAGTTTTTAGGCAATAATCTTAAAACTTGCTAACTTTAAAGTTGAGTCAAATATGAGTAATTAATTAATAGTGGTTGCATGGCTACAAAACACGTTTAATTAATAGATAATTATTTATTATTTTTCAGTCAATATTAGATTCATTTTACTAGAATCAACATCAGCATCATAATTAAATAACTAATTAAGATTTCAAAATTGTTATTGATAAACTTAATGTCTTATATCTAATAATTATTATATATTATAAATGACATATATATAATATTCCTTGAGTTCATAATGTCTAGTACTTCATTTTCAACCATGTGAAGGAGACTTTGTTTTCTTGTTTGAAGAAGTTAAAAAAAGAAAACCCAATTTTCTCAAAGATTGAAAATATATACAGAAGAGCGACCCACATTTGATGTTAAGCCAAGGGTGCGTAGTAAATGTCACACGCGCTGACGCGCCTGCGACATTCCCGGATCTAAATAGTAAGACACTTGAAACAGTTGAGGAAATCGTCCTCCCCCAACCCATATCTCAATTTCAGTACGAGCTTCTTCTTCTTTTTTCTTGTTATAAGTGAGGGTTAAACCAAATTACAGAAATCTTAACTAAGGGAAAACACTCTTTAGACGTTAAGACCTCTAAACTAGGGGACAAATTTCTAAAAAAGATGCCATGGGCTATGTACCACCTTACTCCCAAGATCTGCTAATATGGACTGGCCGGGAGCCTAACCTGCTAACTTATCAAAACATTATGGGTACTGTATTTGTTAGGGGTCTTTTTGACCTACTACACCTACTAACTTTGGCGGTGAGCTATTTTTTTTTAAAATATTATTATTATTTATTTAAATTTTATTCATTTTATTATTTTATAATGAAATTTATTATTATTTTATTTAAATTGTATTATTATTTTAATTTTTTATTTATTTTTAAATTTAATATATTATAAAAAAAGAAAAAATAAATTTAAAAAATTTGGAGGTTGGCAAGCTCGCATTAGTAAAATACCAACCCGCAACTAACTTTACCTGCCGCGGATCTACCTATTTTTGGCGAGTTAGTATTTATTACTACCCCTACTCCCTCTATTTACTTTACTATATTATAAAAGGATTTTTTTCTCAATGATAAAGATAAAGTTAAAAAAATTTATTAATCAATCCAGTGAGTCCAGTTGGAAGGAATGATTTAATGGTCTGCCAAGAGTCCAGTGAGTCACTGGACCCCAAATTCTTGACTGGAGTTTCTGAATTAGCCTTTTGAATCCAAATTGCCGAAATTATTCTACTATTAATATCTCTACTGTGACTCGTCGATTTGATACTTTTGCACAGAAAAGGCATTCTTTTCTTTTAATTTCTTATGATTCTATTCAAATTACTCACTGTAATTATAATTTTTAAAAGGACAAATATATGCTTGAGTACACACTTTCAATTTTTACTATACGTTGTTGGTTGTGTTGTGGAGTGCATGTTGTGACATGGTATGTGAATGAATGCAGAATCGTTGCGTGAACATGATAGCTCATCTATTCAATGCACCACTCGGAGATTCAGAGACAGCCATCGGAGTCGGCACCGTCGGTTCATCAGAAGCCATAATGTTGGCGGGTTTGGCCTTCAAGAGAAAATGGCAGAACAAAAGAAAGGCAGAGGGAAAGCCTTATGACAAACCCAACATTGTCACTGGAGCCAATGTTCAAGTTTGCTGGGAGAAATTCGCTAGGTACTTTGAAGTGGAACTCAAAGAAGTGAAACTGAGGGAAGGTTACTACGTAATGGACCCTGAGAAAGCAGTGGAAATGGTGGACGAGAACACCATCTGTGTTGCCGCAATACTGGGGTCAACACTGAACGGAGAATTCGAAGATGTGAAGCTGTTGAATGATCTGCTTGTGAAGAAGAACAGTGAAACAGGATGGGATACGCCAATTCATGTGGATGCAGCGAGTGGAGGGTTCATAGCACCATTCATATACCCAGAACTTGAGTGGGACTTCAGGTTGCCACTTGTGAAGAGCATCAATGTGAGTGGCCACAAGTATGGTTTGGTCTACGCCGGCATTGGTTGGGTCATCTGGAGAAGCAAGGACGACTTGCCTGAGGAGCTCATCTTCCACATCAACTATCTCGGCGCAGATCAACCCACCTTCACCCTCAACTTCTCCAAAGGTATATACCCCTCCATATTCATCAACTCCTTTTATATATATGGCATGAAAGTGATAAGTGGAAGGTCGCAGGTCTGAACCCGTAACCATTAGATCATTAGTATCTCTACCCCTTTAATTATAACCTAGTGGGATAAGGTTATTGTTGTTGTAGTATATAAATGCTAATCCATAAACTTCATGTGAATGCAATGCAGGTTCAAGTCAAGTTATCGCTCAGTACTACCAGCTCATTCGCTTGGGTTATGAGGTACTAAACCAACCAACACCTGTGCATCTAAACAATTTTCATCAGCCTGCAATTTTGCTGCTATAACGTTCAGAAACTACACATACACACGATGAAAGACACCAAACTGAGTTATTGCAATATTTCTTCACATGATACTTAGGACTTATTTAGATTAACGTTTATAAAAGTAACTTTTATTCTAACTCACTTTTGTAAATTAGAGTTTTGACTGATTTATATTTGGATAGAAAAAGCTAAAAATTAGCAAAAGTTGTTTTGTCTACAGTTTAACTTTTGGCCTAAGTCATTTTGCACACAGAACCTCAACTAATTTTTGTCCCAGAAGCCCCTTTTTATGTGAAAATAAGTCATCCTAAACATGCACTTAAAAGTAAGAGTTCCATCTTACCTTATCCACAAACCCAGCATTACATGCCTCATGCTGTATCAGATATGGACACACACACCCCTATCTTAAGCTACTATATGTGACATTGTTGTGTAAATGGGTTATGTATGAATTGCAGGGATACAGGAACGTAATGGAAAACTGCAGAGACAACATGCTGGTGCTGAAAGATGGACTTGAGAAGACAGGGAGGTTCAACATCGTATCAAAGGACGACGGTGTCCCATTGGTGGCTTTCTCTCTCAAGGACAACCACCACTTCAACGAGTTCCAAGTTTCAGAGTTCCTGAGGCGGTTTGGCTGGATCGTGCCGGCCTACACCATGCCTCCTGATGCCCAGCACATAACTGTCCTCCGTGTGGTCATCCGTGAGGACTTCTCCAGAACCCTCGCCGAGCGTCTCGTGCTCGACGTCCAGAAGGTCCTGCACGAGCTCGAGTTACTACCTCCAAGGACGGTGGCCACCACCACCGTCACAGTGGCTGAGAATCATCAGGAGCAGGTCGTGACTAATGGCGGCGTCGTGGTGACTAAGAAGACTGAGTTGGAGACACAGAGGGAGATCACTGATGCTTGGAAGAAGTTCGTGTCCCTGAGGAAGAAGAACAACGAAAAGATGAGTGGTGTTTGCTAAAAGCATGAAGCCATATCCATATATATGGGACATTTCAGGAGAGTTTAATTTATTACAAGAGATCGATTGCAAAATAATTTCCTAGAAACTCGTCAGCTTTCTGGTTATGTCGTTATTATGTTACCAAATAGAGGTGAAGTGCTGAAGTCTATAGGCAGGCTTCTATGGGGTTTTGTTCTTTTTCTTTCTTAATTTTGGGATTTTTCGAACAATTCCTTTGTATCACGGATTCCCCCCATGTGCAAACTATTAGTTTATTCTATTTTCTTAGTTGTTGATTGTAAGTGAAGCTAAGTCAAGAATGAAGATGACGTATGTTCTTAATTTCTATGCCATACAAAATGAGTAATCTTATACGTATTTTTCTCTTTGGAGTAAATTATTCTTGTTTCAGAAAAACAAATTAAATTACCTACCCACAAAGACATACCATAGCAATATATTCCTGTCGGTGCTTTTTAAAATTAGTCTTTTAAGGGCCATCTTACTTGCAGTGCTGAGAAAGTCGTATGTTTCAGTAACCGTGATCTTTTCCAAACCTTAATGCTCACCTGGGAACCTGATCTAACCTGGGGATTCAGTCCAGTTGTCTCATCGGACTATTTTTTTTCATTAGGTTCGACTAAACCGAACCAGGCCAATACAAGTTAGACTGGAGTTCAAGCCATATGAACAACACACACACATATATATATATATTGTGTGCTGACGTTATGTTAGGTGACTGAGGATGGATCATCATTCCCCACCCACCTTCATTTTCCCATCATCCTCTCACTCATTATATATATTTGTCGTGAAAGAATCAAAAAGGGTTTTTTGGCCATACGTAAAAGAAACAAATTGAATTAACACTGTCATTTTCACTTCCCTTCACCAGGAATTAAATTAAATTAATCCCAATGATCAATATATTTCTGGTTTAATGTGATTTCACTTGGTCTCTCTTTTCCCAAGCCAAACAGAGCAGCTTTCACTTTCGTTGCTTTGACCCTTCTTCACTGAGGCGACCCCTGCAGGTAATTTGTATATCTGCAAAAAGCTTTCCCTCTTTACTCATACATACCAATTCATTTTCACCCATTCATTTTTGGACCTTCTGCTCCACTTTTTGGTAATTCGTGCGCCTTCATTGGATAACTGGATTCCATGTTACTTCTTAAATCAAAGCCTTCAAGTGTTTTAACCCCGCGTGTGTGATCAATTTTACCTCATATGGTATGAAAAGTATTTCGTAGTTTGTTGTTTACTTTTAAGTAGAGGCTTCATAGCAAGAGGATTAATTATTACTATTATTGGCAGTAGATATTTTGATTTATATATATATAAAAAAAGAAGCTTTAAAGTGTTTTAGTGCATGATTGGGAAAGCATTGAGAGCCTCTAATTAGATTCGGTTTTACCCATAAAAAAGTGACTTTCATAGCTAAAGTTAAATGTTTGAGATAATTTTTTTCTCATATGACTTTTGGGCATTAAGTGGCTTTTAAAATTGAACAACCTTTAGTTGCTTTTGCAATGCATCACGATGAGTTTAGTGGATCAACTGCACATTCCTCCATTACCTTTTACTATGCGTTAGTGCTCATTTTCCCAACTTTCCATATACCCATATCCTTTTTATGTATTTCAACCTACTTTTTAATATATCATCAAAATAAATTTATTTTGCAAAAGTTAGTTAGAATAAAAATTTATCTAAATATAAATTACATTACTTTTTAAGTCCAATTCCAATTTACAAAAATTAATTAGGATAAAAGTTATTTTAGTTAACTCTATCCAAGCAGACCCTCATGCTTCCTCAGTTCAATTATAGAGTGTATTTAGGTAACCCCAAAAAAATACTTTTAAATGTATAAACCATAGTTTTAAAATATGCCAGCCAAATACTCCAAAAAAATTTCAAAAAATGCTTTTTGATGGAAACCATGATTTTGGAGAATAAAATCATAGTTTTTAAGAAGTAAAATTTTTTATCTTTTAAAAATTTATTGTCCATCATAATCAATTTTTATCACTTTTTTTTTTAAAGTTATTTTTTAAAGGCTAATTCAAACATAAATTTGTGCTTTTAATGTTATGATATCTAGCCACTAGCTATAAATTTTAGCGTTTGCAACTTACTTTTCAATAATAGTATATATAATTGTTTTATTTTTCATATTTTGAAGGGCATTATTTGAGTACATCGGCTTAGATGTGGGTTAGCACACATAACGATACTCTGAAGGAGAAAATGTCAGCTCTTGTTACTGGTCTTTCAGCTTGTCAGCAGAAACTTGGCACAGGATATCTCTCTGCATTTCCATCTGAATTTTTTGACCGTTTTGAAGCAGTTGATGAGTATGTGTGGGCCCCCTATTATACCATTCACAAGGTAATGTTAATTGAGAACTTGTTTTTGATGATGCAACTAATTGCATATTGGGTGATTATTTTTTAGGATGGAATAAAGTTAGTTAATTTTGACATATCATGGTTGGCTTGTTAGATCAACACACTATAGCTCTAAAAATGCTAACACAGATAGTTGACTACTTTTATAACCAAGTACATAATGTGATTATAAAGTACACTATAAATAAATATTACGAATTATTAAATGAAAAAATTGGAGGAATTAACGATATCCTTTATAATTTATTTAGCATAACGGTAGGGTAATTTATCTAGTAATAACGGTAGGAATTAATGATATCCTTTACAATCCTTACCTAAGAGTTACTTTCACATTCTTTCTTGCTACGGTACTTACAACATTACCTGATATTCATCTTTCACGACTTTAGACTTAGACTGTGTTTGTATTAACTTTTAGAGAATAGAGTTTAGAGAAAAATGATTTAAAATAATAGATTTTTAGCATGATGATGATGATGCTTAATTTAGTCCAAGTTTGGTATCTTTCGTCTACTTTTCACTAAGTGGTTCAGTCCTTAAGAAAGGAAAGGGCTCTAGTTTTAATCTCTCAACTTGAAACTTTTGCAGGGAACAGGCTCTTCGTCTACATTGAAATTCAGAATACCAACATGGACACTTTTGGCCGGTGCCAAGGCTTTATTAAATGATCAGACTTCATCTCTACCATCTCCTGGTATTTTACTCTTTTTCAAATTCAACTAGTGCTATGACCAAGTCTCAAATTTGAGAGTACATTTTTTATTTTGTTGACATGTAGGAAACTTTTTGTCAATCACAAGAAAATGGAGTTCTAATGACAAGATAACCCTTCAATTTACTCTTAGTATCAGAACAGAGGATATAAAAGGTAGAAATCCTGTGTGCTTTTCACTTCCATTGCATACGAAGAAAAAAAAATTCTCATTACTGATATTGTGTTTTGAATTGAATTCAATAATTGATCAGATGACAGGTCACAATATGCTTCTGTTCAAGCAATTCTTTATGGTCCTTATCTTCTTGTTGACCATACCTCTGGTGATTGGGATATTAAAACTGGTTCAAATGCATCAACTGCTAACTGGATTACTCCAATCCCTACTACTTACAACAGTCAACTAGCAACTCTTTCCCAAAGTTATTTCAGGCTCGACTTTCGCTTTAACAAACTCGAATCAATCGCTCACAATGAAAATATTATCCGGACCCGGCAATGAATCAGCCCCTCATGCAACCTTCAGACTTGTTTCAAGTCAACCCAACTCACAGTTTTCAACAGTGAGAGATGCTATTGGTAAATCAGTAATGTTGGAACCATATGATCTTCCTGGAAATCTCTTAATGCACCAAGGAGAAGAAAATGGTCTTGTGACTGCAGATTCTTCTAATGGTGGAGTCTCTAGTGTTTTCAATGTGGTTGCTGGATTGGATGGCAAAATGTAATTATTTCCTTAGAATCCTAAAGCAATAAGGGTTGCTTTGTGAGCAGTACTGGTTCTGGTGCAAGTGTGAAGCTTAGATGCAAGTCTGGTTCTGATGCTAACTTCAACCAAGCTGCAAGCTTTATAGCAACAGAAGGTATAAGTCGGTATGATCCCATCAGTTTTGTGGCTAAAGGGGCAAAGAGGAATTTTGTTTTGGAGCCATTATACTCATTCAGAGATGAGACTTATACTGTTTACTCTAACATTACAGCTTGAAGTAGATTTCATTGTTCCACCTCTTGGGAGACATAGGAAACTGTATACTGTTATATTTCATGAGGAGGGGGATTGAAATATCTCAAATGGGCATGAATAATGATAGGACAATGTTAAGAATAATTAAATAAAGGCTAAAATACACAAAAATACTCTAAACTTTGGATCAGTTGTACATGACCTCATTAACTTTTAAAAATTTAAATTAAAAACTTTAATATTTCATGTTTTGATTATCAAACTCTTACCGTTAAAATTAACAATTTTTGTCATGTCATAATAAATTATGAATCTTGAATGTTGAAATTTATTCATCAGATTGAAGGATCCAGATTGTTGGTCTTAGTTAGAGTGGAAGCAATCTAACATGCATAAAACTGGGACAGTTCTCTTATTATGAATATATAAATAAAAAATATTTACACGCACACCATTTTTATATATATAAAAGAAGAAAGGAAACATTAATTAACAGGCGAAATTAGTTACAGCAAGAGTGGGAAAATATATGATTGATGCATTGAATAGAAGTTTCAGCGCCTGAAAGGGGGAGATGGGCTTCCCTTGACGACTGTAACAGGGCAAGAAGCCTTCGTCACCACATGGTTGCTTACACTCCCCAGCAACACCCTGCAGATTCATCATAATTATGAATGATTAATTAATAATATAATTCAAAAGACGAATGAGGAGAGAAGAGAGTGTTATTACCTTTTGATGGGACCAAAACCCCTACTTCCAACAACCAAAGAGTCAAGCCGTAGATGATCAATAGCTTTACACAGTTTCTCTTTTGGATCCCCCCAATACACCTTTGCTTCTACCTTTGCCTGTTCAAGTATTAAGTAACCCTTCAATCCATAAGAGAGACAAATACAATTGCCTAAAATCACAGCAAGCAATAGTAAACAAACAAACAATATATATATATATGTATGTACCCCTTTGGTTTTTGAGCCAGTGTCAAGGATATCTATCACTTCTGGGTCCCTAGGAATCCCATATTGCTTTGTGAAGTTCGTCTCTCTCAGTTCCTCCAGAGGCACCAAAGCTGCAAAACCCACCCACACACATATATATACAAAAGCTGAAGTAAAGCTATATATTAGGAAACAGATGATAAGCATGAATGAAGAAGAGAGCAGTGTCGTACGTGAACCAGTGTCGTGGAAGAGCTCCTTCCTGGTGTGACCAGACTGGGAAGGCTGAACGTTGATGAGGATGAGGCGATCCCCTTTGTCGATGAGATTATGAAGAGCCCATTTGAGAGCTGATTTGCTGGTCGGAGAGAAGTCCACAGCCACACCAACGGTACGTGTCTTTTCCATCTTCACTGATCGATGCTGATCAACAGGTACCCAGCTCTGTGTTCCTTTTATAATGGGGTTTTGTTGCTTTGTTGATTCTGTGTTGAGTTGTTTGGCGACTCAGCGGCTGGTTTTGGAATCTTATGGAATAGTTAGAAATGAGGAATTTTGTGGAATATGAGTATGACCTATGCATAGCCAACTTTATTCCTTCAAGATAAGAAGTAAATGTTAAATTTGGGCAAACAGCTGCGAAATTCGGCTGATGCGATACAGCCACAGCCACAGTGAATATCTGATGCCTTTTCAAACGTAGAAATCCACAGATAATAAACTAAAACTAATGGGAAAAGGATTCTTCTAATTCAAAGCATAAAAATTAAGATATCTAATATTTTTATTATACCCATATCATTGATTAGGTCATGAGGAGTGTGTACTGTCACAGACAAAGAGAGGAGGAAAGGCAGCATGCAGTACCAATATAATAGTGAGTGTGTGTCTTTGACTTTTGCTCATTCTAGCTTAAACTCTGGCTAGATTTTTCATCTTTTAATAAAAGGGAAATCGATCTGCATGTTTGCCCAAAAAAAACAATCTGCATGTCCCTTCTCTGTCATTCTCCCTCTAAAAAAAACAAGGAAAAATCAATCTACATGTCTTTATAATTTGAACTGATTTTTAATCTGGTTCCTACAGTTTTTTCTTTCTTTTCATCATATCATTATGGTTTCATCTATTTTTAGACAGATGTTGTAGTTCTTTTTCCTCTTTTTATCAGGTCCTTATGGTTTTACTTGATTTTTAATCAGATATCTATAATTTTATGTGACAAACAAAAAGAAAGAAACTATAAGGATTGATTAAAAAAAAAACTCAGTGATATCATATTAGACTCTCGCAATAGATAACAGGAAGGACTTAAAATTAAACAAAATCATATTACATTTTTCATTTTTGTGTTATAGCGCGAGCTCTTTTTGGACAAAGTGAATATGTACCTGTCCATTATCAAAACACATTCCCAATAAGTTCATTTTTGGATTCTTTTGTTAGTTTTGGCAAATTGAACTCCTTTTCTTTTCTAAGGTGCTTTTTTCTTAGTTTAATTTCATCCATGTAGGCAAAATCAACCCAAAAGGACAAAAAACCAAAAACAAAAACAAAAAACACTACATAGCAACCCTTCATTTATATGAATGGTAGCAATTATACTTGTGGAATCTGGTTTTCTAGTTTTCACTTTTCTTAACTTCACCTAATGTCTGCAGTTTGGTAGCAGTTAAAAAAAGCAGCAAACCTCTTGTAGTTAGGATCTCTTTTTTATTTCTATACTTCAAACCTATTTTAGAAATAAATAATTATTTCTGACAGCTTCATGAACGCCATAGCCCATAGTGGTACTTCATAAGCAATGTTTCCCCTTCCGTGCCTTCACATTAGTACTTCATATTAATAGAGACACCAGCAGAGAATATGACGCTTAATGGACCCAGCCCTTGTGCTGCCAGACACAGAAATACACGTGATTTAGACAAACAAAGAAGCACTTCATTTGTGTCTCAGCAGAGAATATTTCTTTAATGTTTACAATTAAAAGTTATTTTCATTCTGTATTTTATTTCACTGAAAAATGATTCACATGCTGTCTGAGAAAAACATAAACGCTTCATGATGAGTCATAAGATACTTGGACAGAATTCATTCTACGAAGAAAATTAGATAAAAGCATGTTTAGAACAAAATTTCTGGCTTTATGGCTATCATCATATAGGAAAAGCTGAAGGAACAAAGTAAATCATAGGGCGGCTGAAATATTTGGCATCATTAACTCACATAATTTTCTAATTACTAAAGAGGCAAAAGTAAAAGTAAAAGAAGGAAAGACAATAATAATAGCCTATGAGACAAAAATGAAGTTCTTTGTTCATTTACGTAGAGTCTACCAAAGTTTTAAATTGGTATTAATTCCCTCATCCACTCATTCTATTTTTTGTTTCCAGTTGTCGTTTTCCTGAGAGTCAAGTTGATACTAAGAGTCTTTGTGTTAGCTCAAACTTAATCCTTAATAAGCAAAGATATTTATTGCATGAGCTAGCTCATAAAAGACAATGGTTTTTACTTTTCTTACTAGAGTGGCTACTAATTTAACAGGAAAACAAAAAGGTAAAGGAAGCTCACAGAAATCGAGGCTGAAGTATGATGAGCTAGAAAAGCGAAAGTATTGGGGTATCTTCTCCATTTGTCCTTGTCTAGCAGAAAACAAGAGCATAAAAAAAAAGTATCATAGAAAATGAAATAGAGTATAACCCATAAGGAAAAGATATTCATGCTTTGAATATATACCATGGAAGAAAAATATATAAAGAAAAAGAAAAGCAGGTGGTGAAGCTTTTAATCTCATTTAGGTTTAGAATAGCCATCTCCATATACTGTCCACTTTCGTTAGTTGTTATAATTCAACATCATGTAATCAATTGTAAACAATAATTGCCTTCTGGCTTAAAAACTAAAAAGGAGGTAAAAAAATCAAAGATAAAACAAAACCCGTCTTTCTTTCTGTAGCTTTCTCTTTCTCTTACTGTGATCAAATAGAGACACAAACAAAGAGACATGAGTATCGCAGAGACCATCAGATCGAGTTATCCTTTAATCTAATCAAGTCATTATTGTCTTGTACTATCATTCCTTTGGAAAATAATGCCTGTTTTGAGAAGTACAGAAAAGCCTGTCTTCATTTCCTAAAGAATAAAGACCTTCCCCAATGCAGCTAGACCAAAATTTAAATCAACTTCTATTCACATTTCATAATCAAATTATTGAGCACTTTAATTAATGTCAGTTAGGTAGGTAGGTAGGTAATATCAGCATTTTAGAAGGGTCGATTAGTACAGAAATATTCCTTAAGCTATAAAGTGAAACAGAGATTAAAAATAGCTATTTGTTCATAAGTGAGTGTTCAACCCTGCATATATAGAGAGCTTTCCTTCTCTGTCATAATTCATACCCAACGAAGTTTGTGTTCTCACTGCCTTGCCTCCATGGAATTGGAGATTGGAGTCACTAATTCAGATACATCCCTTGGTACATATGTTATTCTCAGTTTCCCTTTCACTTTGATTTCTAACTTTCTATCTTTAACTTGTTTACATGCATGCCAATAACTGACACTTCACTGTTTTTACCTGCTCTTTATCTTCTTGCTGAAGCAGAGTCCTGGTTTTCATCTGATACATCTACTGGATACCTTGAAGATGTTATTGCAGGCTGGAGCGTTTGGTACAAGCAACAAAACTTACCATTGGGCTCTCTGTCTCAGGATCAAAAGGTTAGTTTATAATTCTAGACAGGTTTCATGTTCCCTTCATCAATCACTAGTTGTCAAATCAAATTCTTGAAACTCTGATTATGCTAAAACCTATGACAGGAAACCCATTGTCTAGAAGACCAGATAGATCTATTTCCACCATGTTCTTCCTCAAGAACCCAACGCATGGTTGATGGTAAGCCATGCCTTCATTCCTCTTTTTTGTATTTTTTGCCAATGCATGCCCACCTTCTCTAACTTCATTCTCAATGTTTACTATCCTATTCCTCCCTCCTCTCTATTCCTCTGCTCTAGGGGATGATGGATAGGATTTTATCTCTGGAGAATCTGTAGCAATCAAGGCTTATTAATCAGACAAAAGTTAGATGCAATTTTTTGGCATATGTTATCAATTTTTTTAACAAAAGCATGACAAATGAATTCTTTTATAGAGTTAAAAGAAGGATATTGATGTTGAGTAAAAAAAAAATGGTTCACCCGTTATATTTTATTAACAAAATCGTTGATAAAATTAAAAAATACCTTAGCAAGATTTGTCCTAGTAGTAGAGTCTATTATTTGAAATAAATCGTCAACCTAGCTTTGAATATTAGCCCATCAATATGTCACTTATTAGGGTAGAAAGCATATTCACAGTACACGCCCACTACTGTTGCTTTTAGTATTGTCGCAGTTAGTAACTGATGATTACAAACCTTAGTCTCACCTTCTGCAGATTACACAATTCCAGACAGTGAAAAATTCAGCACTGGGAGCCAATCATCGTCACCAAAAGATACGCATGCAGATTCAACACGGGAAGTTAATCCTCAGAGGAGAAAGGCATATAGAAAGTCAGATGAAAACGATGCTTCAGTTTCAAGTATTACACACACACATTTCTTCAAACGCAAAAGGGACATGACCAATTCAGTCATTAACTCTCTGCTTCTTTAACTTTTTTTCTTCCACACAGCTTCTTTCGAACTACAATGGTTCATTTACGGTTTGGTTTTGATGTGTTTATCGATTCCAGAGAATCAGAGGAAGCGAATCGCTTACCCGTTCGAGATGGTGAAGCGAGGAAGAGCTGAAGGAGAAACAGTGCTTGAAGACATAAATCAGCAGATGCGAATGAGCCCAGCGAAGACGATTCCGCATCCTGTGAAGAGAGATCGAGTGGGTGTTCCATGCATTTCTGATCGTGGTTTTGGGATTTCAGGAAAAACAGTGGTGGCTCTAACTAGGATTCACACACAGGGTTCAGGATCCATCACCATTGTTAGGACCAAGGGATGAATTGAGCAAGAACATTAATCTCACTTGGATTCATATTCCAGAAGAGATTTTAACGTGAATGTTTCAAAATAGTTAGTTGTATGTAATAAATAATAAGTGAATCATTATCCTTTTTTTTTTCTGCATTGATTTTTTTTTTGGAGTTATGGTAGATGATCCAAATTTGAGAGGAAATCAAATACTCTGTTACTCCCCTATTAAATATAAAAACTAAATATTATTTTAACATTAAATATAAAATTTTAATTTATTTTATTTTAACATTATAATATATCTCTTAAAGCATCTCTATATAATTTTGTATATATTAAGAGAGATTCTATTTAGTTCAAATGTACATAATTAAATGAGGTATTTTAGAAAAATTCACACATAATTATTACAAATAACTAATTTAATTAATTTTTTTAATTTATCCAAATTAATTAAGTAAATTTTATATTAAGGATCGGAAGTAATAATTTTTAATATACTATTACTCCATTTATTAATATAAAATTTATTTAACTAATTTGATTAGATTAAGAAAATTATTTAAATTAGTTGATATAATATATTTTTTTTAAAATACCCTTATCATGTTCTTTTATTCCCTCCCTCTATCTTTTACTTGATTATTATTAAAAAAATATCAATAAAGATAATATTAAAAAAATAGATAAATATAAAAAATATATCTTATATTTAAGATCAAAATTAACTTTTTAATTATATTTGATATTGACGAATGACTAGAGTGTATGGTATATATAGAAGAAAAAATTTATATGGAGTCTCTTCTATTATTGTAATCAAAATTTTCAATTAAAATTTAGATGAGCAGAAAATAATAAAAATAAATTTAGATGATGAATTCAACAAGTGGAGGATTTAATAGTAGAAGATATGAATGGAAAAGATACATGATATAACTTAGAGAATTTGTCAAAATTAAAAACGTGGTACTTAAATGAGTTCATGTTTTGAAGACTTAGAACTTGAAGTAGAACAATGTTAATTTAAGTTCTAACTATGTTCTTGAGACTTTTGCTTAAATCAATATTAATTTTAAATCATTGTTAATTTTAAGTTTTATTATTAAATTAGTCTTCTATGTTACAATATGATGTTAAATAATTATAAGAAATCATGTCTCATGTAAAACAAGTTAATCAAATATCTTTTAATTAATATTAACTAACTATAGTTAGAAGAAACTAATAGGCAGTTGGAACTTTTGCCCTTTACGAAGCCATTTTGCCACGTGGGAGTAGGAAATGGCGCAAGACAAAACTATGCAAGGTTGGCAAATCTATTTAAGTATTTTTATATTAAAAGAAAAAGTGTCAAAAAATTATATAAGGATATACTATATTCATACCCATTATTTTTAATATTTTTTTTATCTCTTTTTAAGAATACTATATGCATTTTTACAACCCAGTTGACGTTATCATCTTTTTTGAATATGTTATCCGCATTTTCATTAATTAATAATATCAATAAGTGTGAAAAGGATAAACATTAGAATTGTGAATTTTGGCCAAAAGTCCAAAACAAAATTAAGATTAAGAGTTCAATTTTATTTTATTTATTTATTTGGGCGAAATCAGAAGGCGCATTCTGTCATGTTCCCTCCATTTTCATACACATTTCTTTCTGGCGCTCAACACCACTCTCTCCTCTCTCTCTCTCTTTCCCCGTCCGCAACTATGGGCAAGTCAATGGCGTCGTCTTTGCTTGCCGCCATTATCGTCCTCTGCTTCCTAAGCCTCGTCATGTCCGACGCTTCTGATCATCGCTTCAAAAGAGGAGATCCCGTTCCTTTTTACGTCAACAAGGTGGGAATCCTACACAATTCTAGGTGACATTGTTCCATCACTCTTCATTCTCCAGTTCCAACTCGCTGGTTCATAATTTCAATTTCGTCTTTGGAAAAAACTCTTTCAAATCAATCCAAATTCTGAGGAAATATTGGCTTTGCTATTATTATTCATCCAAGATTCAAGAATGTGAAATTCTTTCCAATCGCTATCCTCTGAAAATTGAGTATCTTCCTATTTCTCAGTTATCGTAATGATTTAACTCTCACTTCGCATCATCTTGTTCTGAGTTTGGATACTAGCATTATGAATTTTTTGGTTAGTAGTATCCATTAAAACAACCGAAAGCTTGCTAGATGTTTGACTGATGAACGGAATGAATGCTGCAACCTGCAATGTAGTTAAGGAGGAAACAAACGGAATTTCGACGCTCTAATTTCATATTTTGCAGATTGAAAACTTTGTATTCAACTACAAAAACTCAAATTAAACTATCGGATCTCAAATGTCACATCTGTGTTTTTCTTTGTTTTATTTTCCATGGCAATTTAAAAACAGTATTAGGCAGTGTGTACTTGAAATAATTTAGAAAGAACACCAAGTGATTCAATTGGTCTGACCTTCTGGCTTCTGGATGATTTCTTTTCAAATGCAATTACAATTATCTTGATGATCAAGGTATGTTCCATATCCTCTGTGTTTTTCCTCTGTTTTATATGAAGGCCAATTTTTTGGTGTTTTTATATGAAGACTGCTGGACACAGAATTTTGAATTAGATTATTATATGGATTTCTATGTATAAAAAATGTGAAGTCAAACAATTCGTCTTCATGGTGACTCAAACTTCTAGGAACAGGATGTCCGAGTCCGAGATGAATTGCATGGGTCCTAGTATAACACTTGAGTCAACTTGTTTGAATAATGCTTCGCAAACTTTGGTATCTAAGCAATTATTTTTATAGCTTCTTCACGATAGTCTCGGATTGATAATTCTTGTTCTTCCCTTTTTTTTTTTTAATGCTGCAGTGAAGCATACCGATACTATGACCTTCCCTTTTGTTCACCAGGTCAGTCTGGTATAATTCTTGTTCCCAGTTCTCTGTTCTAGTACTTTGCAATTGATTATTGTTTGTTGCAGTTGAAGTGGAAGAAACGAAAGAAACACTCGGTGAAGTTTTGAATGGA
The DNA here is from genome assembly GCA_037074615.1 of Leucaena leucocephala. Classification (NCBI taxonomy): domain Eukaryota; kingdom Viridiplantae; phylum Streptophyta; class Magnoliopsida; order Fabales; family Fabaceae; genus Leucaena; species Leucaena leucocephala. The sequence goes on from CM073541.1 coordinate 15,617,059, forward strand.
GATCGACTAGTTGCCGCTCCATATAAAATCAACTTCTTAATTGATAGAGAACATGAGATTATCTGCACAAAGAAGCTCAAAAGAGAAGCAGTTGCCAAGTTCAGAACGGCTGTTTTGAAGGATTATTTTCTTCAAATGTACTTGGATGACTTGCCCATTTGGGGTTCCGTTGGAAGATTTGACAGCGAAGCCGAAGATGATCCAACTGGGCCTAAAGTTCTCCTTTTCAAGCATCTCAAGTTTGAGATCCTTTACCATGAGGATCGCATTATTGATATTTTCGTTCAAAATGATCCAAATACCCTGGTGGACTTGACAGAGGATAAAGAAATAGATATTGACTTCTCATATTCCGTCATATGGATTGAAACTGACACTCCATTTGAGAAGCGGTTGGAGAAATACTTGCAGACATCCTTACTGCAACATCGCTTGGAAATCCCTTGGTTTACAAATATTACTTTGTGTTTTAATCTTGTCTCCTCCTTTGGACTTCTTATAATTTTCGGGGTATAATGTATTTGAAGTAAGAATTATTTACACTGACTAATCTCTTTGCAAGCCTTAAAACTTTTGGTTATTATTATATGTACAATTTCAAACCTGACAGGTTTACTAATGATGAGGAGGCCGATGATGAACAAGAAGACAGTGGTTGGAAATACGTTCATGGTGATGTGTTCAGGTACCCAAGATACAAGTCCTTGTTTGCAGCAGCGCTTGCAACTGGCACTCAGCTAATAACTGTGTTAGTATTCCTCTGAAGTAGCTTCTCTTTAAATGGAGTTTCTTGTTTTTGCCTAGTGTTGTTCATCTCTCTTTATTACCATGAATCTTTTGCTCCCGATTTCAGTGCTATCTTCTATATGTTTGCACAAGTCCGCGCGTTTTTTCCAAAAAACAGGGGAGCACGTATTACCATATACGCGCTAACGTCTGGGATTGCAGGCTACTCTGCAGGTTACTACCATTATATGATTGAAGGGAAGAAATGGGTACATTTCTTCTCCTTAGACATGTTATTGGTGCTCCAACCTTAAAGTTTTTCTTACCACTAACCTTCATTCGGTTCTCATTCATGCAAACTTATGCAAGAATCACACTGCTTCCTGTGACTCAAATTTTCTCGGTTTGAAATTTCATGCTGAAATCGCTTTCTAGAAGCACAATTTTGCTATCTGTTGACTCCAAACTCATTTAAAAGCAGGCAGGCTTGGTTGTAAAACACTTGAACATTAGAAATTCAGCATGGCAACGCATGCTGGGTTTGAGAGGCCTGACACATCTTGGACATTAGTCTCCGTGTGAATCAAATAGCTTAAATATCTATATAGGGATAATAAAAATGTGCTTCTCATTCTAGTTGTTTGTGTCTTCATAGTAGAAACTGTCACCAAACAATATTTGGTTGTTGTTTCAGTTTCTTCTCTTATGTGTCTCATTCTTGCAAAATGAAACTATACTACATAAAGCACGAACTTCAACGAAGTATGATAATTGATGATGTGGTTTGCCAGGTGAAAACTTTGATATTGACTGGAAGCCTATTCTCTGGACCTTTGTTTCTGACGTTCTGCTTCTTCAACACTGTTGCACTAGCCTATAACTCCACTGCAGCACTGCCATTTGGAAAGATTGTTGTAATTTTCCTCATATGGATTTTTGTGAGCCCACCTATGTTAATATTGGATGGGATGGCTGGGAACAATAGAAGATCAGAGCTTCAAGCTCCTGGTACCTCTATGCATCCGAGGGAGATCCCTCGACAACCTTGGTACCGTAGAGCCCTTCCTCAAATGGCTCTAGCTGGTTTTGTGCCTTTCAGTGCTATTTACTTTAAACTCGACCACATATTCGCTAGCGTGTGGGGTCGCCAGATTCACACTGTACAAGACAACCAGTATAATGTGTTCATCACTCTCTTCTTGGTCACTGCTTTCAGCACTGTGGCATTCACATACTGGCAGCTTGCTGTCGAGGACCATGAATGGTGGTGGAGGTACGTGTCCTGTCACAATGACTTCTCTCGCTCTTTCTTCATTCATTAGAATTTAGGCTTGATATTGAGGCTAACTATCTGGCTTTGTGCAAACATCTTTCTTCTTTGGCTACATGGCTTGCTTTTGCTATGGTCTCTTCCTCATGCTTGGAGCTGTTGATTTCGTTGCTTCTTTAATCCTTGTCCGTCACATGTATGAATTGATCAAGCGTGACTAGTCGAAGGCTAATAATTGGAACTAATCAGCACCTTGCTGGAATGCGTTCCAGTACATTGTTTTTTGGGAGGCTAGCACACAAGTCTGTAGAATTTTAAAGGGCACAAGGTGCTTTCCGGCTTTGTTGTTCAATAGGTACATCATGATCTTGTGTTGGAAGTAGATAAATTGTAAGATCTCAAGTCCATCAAAGCATGCTTCCGATACTTCAGAAATAGAAAGTCTAATAATACCCCGTGTATCTACAGGTGAAAAATCCACGTTTACTACAGAATATGATCTTTTAATAGCACTTGTGTCATTTTTTTATCACGTTTTCAAGTAAGAGTATGATCTCCTTCAATAGCCGCCGGGAAAATCAACATAAAGTACTACTTTTGATATTAATCACGAGAGCTAATTGAATTTTTAAATTATATAAATTAAATAAATTAACTAATTATAACTAATATAAAAATTAATTAATTAATTTAAATAAATTAAAAAATATATAAATTTATTTTAAAAAATTAAATTTAATTATAATTTATTTATTTATTTAATTTTTAAAATATATCTAAAAAAAATTAACTAATTAGGCAGAATATAAGTCATAATATTTTAAAAACAGAAAAACGTGTTTAGTTAAGAGACAAGACAGCAATGCAGCTAAAATTGTACCCCCCAGGTAATAAATGAAAGAACGTTATTTTCAGATTCCAAAGAAAGCTTTCCTCTTGCAAAGCATAAAATAATGTATATCACAGAAAATTCTGTAATGTAGATAGAGAGCATTTGTCAATATTTAAAATTTTGCCGAGGCAGGAAACAGGAGAAAGATCCAAATTCAAACATGCCCATGAAATCATTCAACACTTCCAAGAAGAACCGCCAAGTCTAATAACCTCTTCGCCACCGTTGACCCTGCTAGAATTTCTTTCCATGTTGGCATCTCCTTTACTATTGTTTACATCACCATAAATATCCTTAAGTTTAGCCAGATTGCCTGATGTAGATGGCTTCTCCTTGCTCACATATTCAAATTGAGGAGCACCAGCTTGCAAGCTTCTACTTCTACTTCTACTCCTATTACCGTAATTGTGGTTGTCGGCCCGGCTGCAACCTCTCTCTGCATACTTGGACCTCCTAGCATAATCATAGCTAAGTTCTCTACCTCTTTCCCTATCCCTATCCCTTCTATCTCTTTCCCAATCCCCATCCCTTCTGTCCCTATCCCGGTTCCTGTATGTGTCACGGTCTCTGCCCCTCTCTGATTTACGGTCCCTGTCCCTGCCCCTGTAATGATCTTGATCCCTGCCCCTTTCTTGGTCCCGATCCTTGTCCGAACATCCATGGCTCTGGCCATGACTGCTTCTTGGAGATTTCCGTGGATCGTCACTGCCATTTCTTTCATGGTGAGGTACAGTTCGGCGAATTGGTGATGAGTCCCTAGTTGAGGTACGATGTGGAGCACGCTGACCAAATGAGACCGAAAGGGATGCTTTCACAGAAGGTGGTCGGCGGGCAGTATCATCAGAACCATGACGAGTGGATTCCCCTGTTGAACCAGAATGTTTGGTGGGGAGCTTCAGCTTCTCAAGATTAGCCACAACTTGCCTCAGTACAGGAACAGGGATACGTGGGAACAGGGTGTCAAAGTAATACTGCAACACAAAAGCAGAAAATTCTCATCAATGCATTTCCTCAGGAATGAAAATGCTATAGTATTGAAGCGTGGTCCCAAAAAATTTGGTTATGCTAGTCAATAAGGATAAATGGGGGCATATTAAGAGACAAGCAGACAGAAGAGCCCGAAACCACGAAATTCAAAATTAAGCATCCTCAAAAATAAAAACCAACTAAAAGGAGATAGTAAGCGTTTAACACTTCTAACAAATAAGAAATGTTAACCATAAAAGAAGTCTTAGTTTATGAAGAATGGACTCAAGCAAAACAACACCATAAAATTTTAGTTGTTCACATATAACTTGGGGCGCCGTATTAATATTCTATCGTGTTTAATACAGGTGTCAATAGACATCAGCTGTCAATAAATTACATCCCCATTTGTAAGCATCGAAGATACTGAAAGCACCTCACAGAATGGTAACTCCAAATATGTGATGATAAGAAATGAATCTCCATGTTTAATGCCGTGATGCATCTGGTACTGGAAGGAGAGTTCTGAGGACAGAAATCCCAGTTTAATTAGTTAACAGTTGAGTTTCATGAAATTTTACCTTGCTACTGTGTGAAACTTCATTGAACAATATCATTATCAACTGTTCAGGTATGCTTTGCAAGTATAATTTCATGATTTAATTCTACAAGTAGGAAGAAAGCATGTGCCAGAAACAGACAAACTAGGAAGCATACCCAGGTAAAATAGTGTTATAGATTCAGTGGTAACTGACCTGTCCAAGAAGTAAATCACGGACATATACACCCATTGTGGTCATTCGTCCATTGGATCCAGGAGAAAATTCCTGAAATATAGTATCAAACTTGATATGAAGAAAGATATGCATATGACATAAAGAAGCAATTTTACCATTTATTCTGCAAAACAAGATAACACAGTAGAAAACAAAAAATGCATTATTTAATATGAATGAAGCAGTATAGTACGGACATAAAGTATGACAAGTGGAAACAATGTAATCATCACAACATAGCCACAACATCTTATTTTATCTAAAACTTTAACTTCCCAGAAAGAACTGCATATTGTACACTTAGAGGCAAAGACATGCAATTTCATGAACAGAGGCCACATCTAATGCTTAATGAGCAGCACACATGGAGAGAACAGTCATTACCAACTAGATGCCACATCATTTGCAACGAATTAAGTAGTCTTTTTGTGTTAAGTATGTCGCTCAAAAAGAAGAGTGCTGAACGTAGAACTATAAGATAAAGTACTACACTCAAGATGCCACATAATGCTGCTTTACCTGACAACTCATATCAAAACAACCTTCTACCAAACTGAACTGTAGGGCCACAAACCCCAGCAAAAGCACAAGACAGAACTGTTCCAACCCTGCTGGACAATCAACAAATGGAAAATTATTGATTAATGGAAGCCTTCAATGCAAACTAGGCATCCATCCTTCTATTCTATTGACTACCTGGAAATCAGCCCAAGGCACAAACTAGTAACAGAATCAAAATTCTGCTTGGCGATGTCAGTAATTTGAATATCCTGTTATCATAATATTGATCTCCATACTCTTAATTTTTTTTCTTTCATATTGTCAGCTTTTGTTCTACATCATTTTAGTGATAACCAAGTGGGTGACATGTTTAGACTCTTTTTATCTGTGTGCAAGATTAATACACGTTTTGCACTCTCTCCCATGAGAAATCAAGCATAAAAGTATACATATTATCCAATTACTTCTTTAGGGCCTACTACTTAATATGATATCAACTCTTACCACCTACTCCTTACATGCTTGATTGATCTTATATTTTGAAGGAAAACAGACATAGCCAGAATGGTCTTCCCTCCTTAATACCTGGTTGTATTCCATCAATTAGTTAAAAATGAGAAATCCCTTCTTAATACCAACCATGTGACTCTCTCATCACAGGTTCCCACTCCATAATGTCCCTCCCCGATACTTTTCTGTCTATAGAATCAATAAAAAATAGTAGACTGTAAAATTAAATGTAATTCTAAGCCTACAACCTCCAATCATCAGAGTGATGAGTAGATATTATAAGCCCATTCTTTGTGGAATTCAAAACAACACAAAACTCAATCCAAGCCAAGTGTCAAATATCATATCTCCAGATTTATGAACAAAAGGAGGAACATTAACATGAGAATGAAAGGGCACACTGATTAGCGCTGCTTATTTTCAAACAAAAGGAGAGATCCCCAAGTCACCACCCAGCTCCACCATCCACTTATTCCTTTCAAACATAATACCCTTCAATTTCAAGATCAATGCCTTCTAATAAAAAAACCAGAAATCCACAATGATCCTCTTCAAAACTATATATATTCAAGAAAAAGTGGTTCTGTGCTCTCTACATACTAGATACTCATTACACAGGTGACAAAAAAAAAACATCATAAATGTAAAAAGCCTACCCATGGAAATTGAAATCAGATAAAATTACATCCTCTGCTCCCATCACCAATGCTATAGGTTGAGCATCAACATATAATCAGAGAGAGAAGTCAATAAAATACATAACTAAAAAAAGCTTCTAAAGAAGGAGCCCATATGAAAACCAAGTATACAAGAAAAAACTAAAGTCTAAAAAGACCCATTCCACAAAACAATCATACAAAACCTCAATAAATATCATTGCAATAGAGTTCCAAAGCTACAAAAAGATCACAAGTGAGTCCCCTCATACCTCTTCATCTTTGACATATGGCTCAAACCAGTTCCACAATGTCTTGGGATCAGCAAAATATCTTAAGTAGAGAAATCCAACCTGCAAATATATTCAGAGAATTACATAGCATACACACTCCAGTTCAGGATGAAACATTGAATGCACCATGAACATGAATTTCACATACAGTTATAGAACACAAGAAAAAATAGCCAATTATATACATGCAACAGAACACAGCTTCGTCACTTTGATGCTAGAAGAAATCGGGATCCAGGGAAAGGGCATATAAGATGCAAATTAATGCAGTTCAACTTCGACCATAATAACAATATCAAGTAGAGACAATGACCAAATTTAACTACAAGAGAAAATTACATTTAGGTATAATGAAATCACAAACTTCAACCTTTTTGTTTCAAAAATTGCACATATTCCTGTCTACTAATAGAAAGATTGACAGTACCAATTCTACACTTGAATTTACTGTTTTAGCATAGTATGCATAAATATCCATATTCTCCACTTATTCAAGAAATTACTTCAAGATGGATGCACACCCTCCTTTGTCTACCCACTGTCCAAATATTATATATTTCAATCGCTCACTCACAAGGGCACCTTTGGATTCAAAACTATAAAACGCATAATATCAGCATCCTATCATGTTTTTGACAGAAACTTCAACAGAAGGGAGGTGACTGATTCCTAGCAGCAATTTAACAAAGGCAAGAATTTTGGTAGACTAAAATATCAGGTAGTTTTACGCAAATATAATATGTATTTTTAAAATGATTTAGCCCCAGAATGTTATTCCACCAAAACCATAGACACAGAAGAGAACGAGAGAAAATGATCCCTAAATATTAAAAGGTACAAATTTCTATCACGGGATAGATGAAATGGGGATGCATCAAGCAAGGAATTGAGTGTAATTTACAAAAGCCAACATATAGTCAAAAGTTATAAAATAAAGAGGTTAAATACATCCAATCTATAGATATGCAAAGCATATAAATGAATTGCAATGCACCCGTTCCATAAAGAGAATAAAGATTAGCAACCACAGATCATTTCTGTTTTGCTACTCGAACTATATAATCATGAATTCCCTTTTCTGGAACACTAAACATATATTACAAGCAAGGAAATCAACTTTACAATTTGTCTTATTTCATCAGGATGCAAGAAGAAATATAAGCTGTAACCACAGAAACAGGCAAATCACAAACATACACCTCAAATATGACTGTATAAAGTTTCAGTATGTTCAATTAAAAGGGTGTTTGGATTAGCTTTTTAGAAGTGAATTTTGGTAAGTATATGGGAGGAATTTAGCGTAAAAGTGCTTCTGAACTCACGGTTTTGGTGTTTCCCAAACAGGCCTTAAATACACCAGAAAGACCAATATAAATTTCCAAGAACCTCCACATACCGCTCTTATGTAAGGAGAATCAGGGTGTTTCAACAGCCCATGCATTTGTTTGACGGTGAGCTTCATTGTAAAAAATTTGTAAAGAAGACAGAAGGAAGTAGAAGGACCACGACAATTCCCTGTCATCCATGGCTCCACATGATCAACTTGATTGTAAATCTCGTCAATGACTTCATGGTATGTTTTTAATCCGTACAGTTCCTTGAAATAATCAGAGGAGAGAATATTCATACAAAGAACTTTCTCTATCAAGGAATCAATTGGCTTGCCGCAATTCTGTATCTCCATGATGAATCATGAAAGATAATATGCTCCTACAATTAAATTAAATAATATCAACCCACAGCTATGATGTGAAGTGGGCGTCAGAGTCCCATTCCTACAGCAAATGACGAATAAACCAAAATTTTGAACATGAATGAAGGTTAAAGGAGAGACAATAGAGTTGACAAAAAAAAGAGTAACCAAATGAAGCATGGAACAAAAAGGCGGGTGCGCAACTGATTTTAATTCAGAAAAATCATTGGCACAAATCTTATTCCCTTTCCCAAAAGTCATCACTTTTAGCAACAATCTATGGATGAATTATAATTATAAATAAATAAGCATATACTACGTTAAATTGGATGACCAATTCTATTCGGGGAAAGGCGGTTAATCTCAAAAGAAACCAAATTACTTAAAGTCATAAACCAAAAAACTTTAAAAGGAAAAAAAAAACTACCCTCAAAACAAAAATAATGAATCAAAAGTCTAAACCGGAGGTTGTAGGAAGTCAGAGATTTTGAAACCAAGTTTTAAAACAAGAATTTAACTTTAAAGTTTAAATACAAAAAAAAATCATGAAAACTCGCGATTGGCTCCAAAATTGAGATTAGGGTTTCAAAATCCCCAAACGGAACGTGTAAATTAGCGTTGAAGGAACGTAAAAACGTCCTTATAAAGTAGCAGAAAATTTACAAGGATCAAAGTACCCACCGAGATGAACTAGCAGGCAGCGATTAATTCGAAACGGATAGAAGGAGGAAGCTGAAGCCCGACAAGGCGACAACAGTAGCCTGACGGGGATGAAGTTAATTAGGGAGGGAGGAGAATAGTACGATGTCCAAAGGGGGGGCTAAGTAGTATTCTAGATGTAAAAGCCGAACCGGGCATGTGCGAACCCGACCGGTTCCAACCGATGTCAAATATATTTTAACATTTAAATTAACTTTTTGGGTGAATATAATTTCTTAAAATATAATATCTCATGTTTTTATTAGGGAAATCCTAAATTTTTAATTCTAAAATTTAAAAAAATATCATAATATATAAAAAAGTAATCGATCATAAATACTAATCTAAAATTTTAAAATTAAGAAGAAAAGATGAAATAACTTGTAAAAATATTTTAAAAAAGATAAAATTAAATCTTGATAATTTTTATAATAATTTTAATTATTTTAATAAAAATATTTATTATTTTTTTAATAATATTTTATAGGTTCCCCCTACAGTTGGATCAAAAAGCCCAAAGCCCAATTCTAAAAACGCTAAGGGCCTGTTTGGAATCATTTAAAGTTGTAGTTTTAAAAAGGTTTATAGTTTAAATTTTAATTTAAATTTTTTTTAAAACAAACGATCATATTTATCTATAAATATTTTTAGATAAAATTATAATTTTAAATAAATTAATAAAATAAATTTTTAGAATAATAAAAAAATTTATAAAAATAAAAATCTTAATTTACTTTTATTTTTTCCCCTCTTCCCAAGGACGTCTTCGTCCTTCCCCCATTCGTTACTCTACCTGCTTTCCATGTCCTTTCACCTGCTCATCTTCCCCGTAAACCTCTTCTGTTTGCTCTTCTCTTTCCAGCTTCCTTCCACTCTTTGCTATATTTCAGTTTGCTCTTCTCTATTTCTCAGACCTTCGTTCTTCCCTATTACTTATATATATATATATATATATATATATATATATATATATATTTATTTAATATAAATATATGTATAATAAAATAATTCATAAATAAAATTACTTATTTAATAATTTATTACTCATTATTTCTTCTTACTTAACTTTTAAAATAGTAAATATATATTATTTATTATTTTAATATTACCCATAAAATAAAAATTATATATTTTACTTTATATAATTATCATTTTAGATTATATTCTTTTTGATAATTTATCAATTACAAAATTTCTTCTACTAATAATTATCCAAATACTCATTTATTTAAAATCACTTTTTTTCTATAGGCTATTCTTAAAAAAATATTTTTTAAAAGTTATCCATAAACCTATTTTTTGAATAAACCCTTTTTAAAAATCTTTTTTAAACAGGCACTAAAACAAACTTACTAAATATTTTTTTTTGTCCACCCGGTTCACTGGAGTTTTGCCCCGACTACATCCGGATCCGACCCGCGTCGCGCATCTGGCTATGGTGGGTGAGTCTCCTAACGGGAATTTTCTGGGTACGCCAAGGCTCGAACTCGAGACCTCGCTTAAGCGATACCGAGCCGCTTACCATTCGGACCAACCCCCGTTGGTAACTTACTAAATGTTTTTTTTTGCCCACCCGGTTCACCAGAGCTTTGCCCCGATTATATCCGGATCCGACCCGCGTCGCGTACCTGGCTATGGTGGGTGAGTCTCCCAACGAAGATTTTCTGCGTACGCCAAGGCTCGAACTCGAGACCTCGCTTAAGCGATACCGAGCCGCTTATCACTCGGATCAACCCCCGTTGGTAACTTACTAAATATTTTTTTTTTGCCCACCCGGTTCACCAGAGCTTTGCCCCGACTATATCTGGATCCGACCCGCGTCGCGTACCTGGCTATGGTGGGTGAGTCTCCCAGCGGAGATTTTCTGCGTACGCCAAGGCTCGAACTCGAGACCTCCCTTAAGCGATACCGAGCCGCTTACCACTCGGATCAACCCCCGTTGGTAACTTACTAAATGTTTTTTTTTGTTGCCCACCCGGTTTACCGGAGCTTTGCCCAGACTACATCCGGATCCGACCCGCGTCGCGCACCTGGCTATGGTGGGTAAGTTACCACCAACGGGGTTGGTCCGAGTAGTAAGCGGCTCGGTATCGCTTAAGCGAGGTCTCGAGTTCGAGCCTTGACGAATGCAATACACAAAAGTTACTTCTAGCAGTTGGGCTGCATGTTTAGGGGCAAAAAAATCTCCTAAATACACTATAAATTAATATATAATTTAATATTATTATTAATTAAAAGATACTGTCTAATTTTTTTAAAAAATATATATTTTAAAGAAATCATATTTATAATTAAATAATTTTTTTAAATTTTTTTAATCTACCTTGGATAAATATTTTTTACATTAAAGATCAAAGAATAATTTGTATCAATTTCTCTTTATATCAACTACTACCTCATATCCTTAATATAAGAGCTACTAATCCTTAATATAACAACTAGATAATTAATTTGAGTAGATTAAAAAAAATTCTTACTGGAAACAAATATATTTTAATTTTCTTAAAACATTATCTTTCATTATAATTACTTTTAAATAAAAACCTTTAATACAATTAATAAGGATACTTTAAAGAAAAAAATATAAATTTAGAAGACAAAATAGGTTGAAATATTATATTTAAGATCAAATTTAACTATCTAACTAACTCTTATATTAAAAACTAGAGAGGTTTATTTATTTTTCTTTTACAAATTGGAGTTTAATCACTCATTACCACACAAAACGTCGGCCTTGTTCGTTTATAACGGAACAAAACGTTACTATCCCAGTATCCACCTTTGCTGGCATTGTCATCGATTCAAGCTTGTTCAATTTTCTATCTCTGTTTCTTCATTGCGTTTTTGGGAAATGGATTATTATCAACACCCAACTATTCTTTTCGTGGTCCCATTTATCAGTTCTTTTATATACAAATTTAATCCAATGCTCGTCTGAGAGCCTGAGATTGTAGCTCAGAGCATCGCATCGTTCCATTCAAGAATTGAGTAGCCTGATTGAAAGCATAAATGAGTTATTTTCTATCTTATAACATATTAGTAGAAATAACATTAGAAAAGGTTATCTTGTCCAAAATTGAAAATCTAAGCGGACATTAAAGTTACCCCAAAGGAGGTTTTTTGTTTGGTCCGTAAAAAATAAGGAATTGAAGATACATATGTATCACACAACTTTCCAAACATTCTATACATGCCCCGAAACAGAACTTTTACAAATTAAGACCTATTGTTAATTAAAGAGACAAGCACTTGCAGGTTAAGATAACAAATGGCATCCAACCTAGAACCTCCCACTTACAAAATAGTTTTCATACCACTAGGTCATAAAGCTATTAATTACAAATTAAGACCTTGAAACAAGCCATCCAAATATGTATACATCATTAATGTAACGTCACAGATATGAATGTCAAACAATCAAGTAACCATAAGTAACAAGTTGTGAGTTTGGCTTAAGAAAACAAAAGGTTCTAAGCTTTTCAGCATATATAACTTTTTGTGCTAAAAACATTTCACTCTTCTTTTCTTTCGTAGCATACAAATACTGTAGCTAAGCTCTAACCTCTAAAAGCATGTTTTGTTATTATTGAAACCAAAGTTCAACAAATGGGTATGAAACAAAACAAGACAAGAAAGGCTTCCATAATTTAATCGTTATAAATGTGCTAAAGCATCGTTTGACCTTTGACCTTGAGCTGCTAGCTACTATAATTTCATGTAACAATTCTTGGATTTGCTCTTACTCTTCTGACATCTTGAAGAAAGTATAGGATAATATGATGTTGTTGATACCATCCATTCTAGGATCTGACTCAAACTCCGGGTCAATATAAAAGAATACCTATGATAAAAGCAGCATAATATCAAAGATCATGACCAACATTTTAACACCAAATTTCAGTCTGCGACACTTACAGGCATGTCAATCTGCTCGCCAGGAAGAAGTCGCTGCTCCTCAAAGCAAAAACACTGTATTTTATTGAAGTATATTGCAGCCTGGATAAAAAAATACATAATTTCTCGTTTTTCTTCTACGATTAGTTTGGAGAAGTGCGGAAGTAGAGAATAAAGAAGAAAAATAAAGTAGTCACCAGAAATGAAAGGAAATTAAACCAATTATATAAAAATAGGATTCTCCATTAGTTTAGCAAAATGAGAACACCCAGAGAGCAGAAAACCACAGAAGACATCTAACCAGGCTTGATTGAAAACTATAAGGTTCTTAAACCAAATCTGATGAGCAAACATCATCAAGAAAACTAAAATAAGGCTAAAGGTAACGGAGACCCAATCTAAGAACACACTGCACAAAAGCAGCATAATCTAATGTAGGAACTGCACTTCTTAAGTCAGGATTCATCCGGAGACCCAGAAGATAACCAGGATCCAATTGAAGCTCATCAAATCCTAGCAACATTCAGTAGGGGGAAGGGGGGGAATCGAAAGAACAAAAAACAAAGCAAAAGTCATCCATGCCATCAAATCCAAGCATGCAGAACAGAGCATGTTTGATACTAGAGAGAGAGAGAGAGAAAGAGAGACTACCATTCAGCTCAGAGATTCGGATTTAAGCTTTATAAAATACAGAGAGTATTCATGATACCTTCATAGGAGTAACATTATATGTAGAAACACCAACAATTGGAGCCGAGCTTTTGTTTTCAGCAGTATAAAATGCAAGGGCACTTTCTCCAGGCTTGACCCTAACCTGAGAGAATAAATGGATAGATACGTTACAATTTTAACTTCCCTCTCCCTCTCTTTGGTGGGGGCATACTTCATCACGAATGCAATGTACACTTGGTATCAGTTCAATTTTTGTTAACTTCTGATAAGATGACAAGTTGCCAACGTAGAGGATTCAAACTCAAAGTAGAAGGTACAAACACAATTGAAACATATTTGTTCTCTAAAAGACTGAATTATGACAAATAAGCCTTTTCTATAAAATCTCAGACGTTCCCTTAGAAAATTAGCTTTCCCCCCCTTAATGCACTGCCAGTATTAATACTTCAAAGACTAACAGAAATAAATTCAAGATTTTCAAGTTATAACAGAAAATTTTAACAACTAATATCATATTCTAATTTGTATTGGATATGCAGACATTAGCTAGAAATTCCAGGATGTTAATTAAAGAAAAACCTCTCTCTGAGTAGGAGTAAACTTCCATGGCATACCATCAGCAACATCAGCATTGAACTGCACCACAATTTCCCTAGAAGATACAAATTGCAACTCATCAAACCATCAACACTTGAAAAAAGTCAGATGTCATAAAACTAAATTCTAATTGAGTTATATTGAATAATATACCATAAGCAGACTTCACATAGATGGTTAAAGGTTAATAAAAGCCAAAGGAATAACCATCCTCGGTAGTTGACACCAGATCATCACTTATTACCCGCTTGACGTATCAATTGTAACAAACCATAACAGACCCGAAAGAGCAATATAATTCCCAATTTAAAAAGGCTAATTCCTTGCGTAAAGTTCTCTTTGAGTAAAGCATAAAGCTAAATAATATATTTGTGGGCAAATCTTTCTCTGCTCTCACTTTTATCTAGAGATTAGAGAATACTACAACAATTTCACAACATAAAGGAAGAAATGAGGAGGAGCATAAAGAAATTGAATCACAACTATAAAGATTATCTGAACTTGAACAACAATCTCAATGCATGATTCAACAAACAGAGGAACAAGAATAACCACCTCTAGAAATCATGGGAATACCTTGTAGTGACTGTATTATCTCTATCATGTCGAGCAATTTTCTCTTCAACAGTCTGAATAAAATTAAAATGTAACATTCAGCAGGCAGAAGTAAAAATGACAATTGTTTTGAAAAGAAACATAATCAAACCTCACGCCGCTGAATAGTGCCTCCATAGCCAGTTGCTTGACAAAATCTCCTGTATAAGGGGACTGCAGCATAACTACCTCCAACCATTGCAACGACCAAAGCACTTAAGTAAAAGAACATTTTTCGTGATTTCTGTTCTCTGGACACATGAGAGGATGAGAACTGTCGAAAACCAGGCAGAGCACATGACCTGCCACCATTCTTTGCAGCAAAAGCTGAAGAACGGTAACTCTGGTATATAGACTTCGTACTGAATTGCCTCCGAAAGTTTGAGAGCCATATATTAGAAGATACATTCCGCTGGAATCCATTAATAGAATCAGTGAACGTCTTGCTTGACCCTTCTGTAACATTAAAAAGGCACCTGAATCATAAAGAAGGTTATCAAAAGAACTCACATCAAAATGAAGCTAACTCCTGCCACTTGTTTGGTCAAAAGGGGAGAGAGGAGAGAGGAAAAATTAATAGAAGGAGTTATATATAGTTTTCTAGTATTTAATAAATAAATCTCAGGCGCGGCAGATATTTATGCATCCGTTGGAGAGGCACAAGAGCATCCCATCTTTTGCAAAAAGACCACACAATTTAGCGCAGGCAAAGAACATGGGTCTGAATTTTAATTACAAAAATGCTCCAGAAGATTTGCCCATAAAATTTTTATCAGCAATCAAGGAATGAAAACGAAAATATATAAAATCAATCCCTGAATACAGTGCTGTAATACCTGGATTCAGCGAACAACTGCTGCATATTCTTAAGATACAGCGAGAGATGGGATCTCTTAATTAGCCTTGAAGACAACATTTTCGCCAGGACTGAGTTTCCAACAATTTAAGGACATTCAGCACTATTAGGAAGCAGATAAAATGAAGGTGAGAAATGATAGTTAAACTCTAGGCATACTTGCAAAAGTATGACCAAGGAAAAAATTGATCAGCTAGCGTATTGGGATTGAGACTGCATAGTTTGAAAACCCATCGAGAGAGCATGTATCCAAATTTACCCAAATCCCCCAACGACCAGAGCACGTTGGAGAAGAACCACTAAGCAATAGTGCCGAAAGCGCAAGAACTATTGCGGTGGAAGAGATTACCTCGATGTGCTTCACTTCTTGGAGCTGATTTCTTTCTTCTACTGCCTCCTTCAATCTCTTCGTCTTTTCCCAAGGATCGTGCTCTCTGCTTCACAGTTCTGTCTATTTACTCCTCTCACGCCTTTCTCCCTCTTAATATCGATGATTATTTTGTTTTTTGGGTATAAGAAAAGTTTGAGGTGGTTTCCGCGGTACCCATTAAAGTAAAGTTATTGTGTTAGGGCTTCGCTGCTTAGATGAAATTTACGAAATTGCCTCTCAACAAAATTTTATAATAGTAATAAAAATTAAACTTATATCATTATATAAAATATAAATATATTTTTTATCATTAACTCTCATTAGTTTAATATTGATAATTTTTTTTTATCAAATAAAAAATTTAAATAAATTCGGCACTGATCCCGTCAAAGTTAAGATATAACTCCAAGATTCAAAGAGCGTTTATCGAAAATTTATAAGATCATCTACTAAATACACCCTTATAATATCAGCAAAAATTAAATTCACGTTATTATAAGATATAAACTCACTCTTTATTATATGTGTTAACACTTGGTGGCAATATTTTTTTTTAATTATCCACCCGGTTCACTGGAGCTTTATCCCAACTATATCCGGATCTGACCTGCGTCGCGCACCTGACTATGGTAGGTGAGTCTTCTAACGGAGATTTTTTGTATATACTAAGATTTGAACTCGAGATTTTATTTAAGCGATATTTTTTTTTGGTTGCCCACCCGGTTCACCTGAGTTTTGCTTCGACTACATCCGGATCCGACCCGCGTCGCGCACCTGACTATGGTGGGTGAGTCTCCCAACGGGGATTTTCTGCATTTGCCAAGACTCGAACTCGAGACCTCATTTAAATGATATCAAACCGCTTACCACTCAGATCAACCCCGTTAATATTTAAGCGATATTTTATTGGCAATATTAATGATTCCATCATGGGTAAGGAGCTCCAAGAAACTCCATTGACTGAATCCAGAGGGGCTCAAGGCCACAAGAAGCAGAGGTTTAAAGCCTACAAAAGCCCATATTCGTTTCAGGCTATTTAAGTTTTAGACACAAAGGTCCAATGTCGTTTTTGGTACAAGATGCAATGTCTTTTTCCGCGAAGCCCATTAAGTTTTGGACCTTTTCTTTTACAGATGAGTATTACAATTTTGAGCATTACATTATACTATATCAACTAACGGGAGTTAGTCCGAGTGATAATCGACTCGGTATTATTTAAATAAAGTTTTAAGTTCGAGCTTTGACGTATGCAAAAAAATCCCCGTTAGGAGACTCACCCACCATAGCCAGGTGCGTGACGCGGGTTAGATCCGAATGTAGTCGGGGTAAAGCTCCGGTGAACCGGGTGGGCAATAAAAAAAATATTATACTATCTCATGTCTTTAATATAAAATCAGTTTTTAATATAAAAAATAGATAATTAATTTAAGTAAATTAAAAATTTAATTATATTAATTATTTATAACACATATGATTTGATTTTCTTAAAATGTCATTTTTTATTATGATAACTATTAAATGGAAACCCTTTATATGTGTCATCAATAAAGATACTTTGAAAAAAAAATTATAAATCTAAGGACATTGAGATATTATATTTAGAATCAAATAAATCTCTTAACTAACTCTTATATTAATGACTGGAGGGAGTAATTAAAAAAATTAGCAAGCACTGTAAAAGTTATTTACCAAAACTCTGGAAGTCGGCTTCATAAAATCAACTATCATTGGTACTCCATCCCTTATATGATTTTTAATATAAAAATTAGTTATTTAATTTAGATAAATTAAGAAAATCAAGTAAATAAATTAAATATGACTAAATATAACCTCTCAAAGATGAATTCATATTATATATTCTTTAATTTGCCTAAATTAATTAACTAACTCTTATATTAGTTATAATTAATTGATAATTTATTTAGTTTTCTTAATCTACCTAATCAATTACCTTTTCTATTAAGAATATATAAGGGAGCATGTTGCCAAATAATTCCTCCGTAAATATAAGAGTTAGTTAAATAGTTTATTTTGATATAATATATAAGATTTTAAAATATTTTATTTGTTAAGCTTATAGTTTTTATATATTAAATGATTTATACCAAATTATCAAAGGGATTAACTTCCCATGAAAATGATTAAAGAGATATTTTAAGACACCAATTCAATTATTAAATAAATAAATAATTTAATTTATTTTCTTAAAAAAATTATTTAATACTCTCCCAGTCTTATATTTAAGAGTTAATTGACTTTTTTAAGATATATTAAGGAAATCAAATAAATCAATTAATTTTAGCTAATATAGGAGTTAATTGACTAATTTAAATAGATTAAAGAGTATATAACATGAATTTATATTAAAATATTAAATTTTACGATAATTAATTAATTTATTTAATTTTTTTAATTTGTAACAAGAGAAAGCCAATTGGGAAGTACTTTCATCGCAGAACGAAAACAGTCCGGAACCAAATGGCTTAGGAGAAAAAAATCCAACTTCAAGACCAGTTTTTATGATTTTGAATTGCATTTTGTTAAAAAAGAAAATTGATCAGGATATTCAATAGATACCCTCTAAATTATGGGAATTCTGTGCTTGACTTGTAGCTGATTTGTACGTAGGAATTAATTAATATGGTTGGAAAATCCGCAAAATTTTGGTGTGACCTGTAAGTGATGGAGGCGATGAACGAAAGACTTTCGGGATGGAATTGGCAATGTAGGTACGTATCGAAGCCGACTTTTAATATATGGTTGAATTGATGATTATATTAATGGTGTTGGTTTCTTCATAAATGCACGCTTTAATTTTTGACTAATGGTTTGTACTCTTTTTGGTTGATTTTTTCTGAAGACCTTCTGGTTGATTTGTTAGTTGTGTTCTCCACTCCTTTGTATTCGGTTTTGATTTTTGTTTTACATGACTCGATTCTGCTTTTGTAAATTATCTTTCGAAACCGCACTGTTCTTCTAAGTAAATGAAACTGTTGAACAAGAATAATTTGTCACTCTCATAGTCTTGCAGGCAATGTGCCTGATAAAATGCCTAAACGAGTTTCATGGAGTCAAAAAGCGAAATTGAGGAATTGAGGATGAAGTTACATATACGGGGGGAACACTGTTCATTTCTCTAATAAAAGAAAAACAAAATAATGAAAAGAAAACATTGATGAACGGAGAGTGACTGTACAGGGTAATTCCTCGTGAACCAAACCCTACAATTCATATAAGCTTTATATATATATATATATATATATATATATATATTCTCAGGACCATTCTTCTAGTCGTACACCCCTATAGCCACAAGAGAGCCCATTGAAACATATATGAAAGGCTGAGATATGCCAGCCCTATGCCTGATTCCATTCTCCGATCTGTTTATTTGCAGTATAAATATAGCTAGTCCCTAACTTGACCGCACATGGTAGAAATTGTTCGTTGTTGATATTAAATTTCCCAACAACCTGAAGAGTTAGTCCTTCAACTAAGTATGGAGGTATTTAGAGATATACCCCCTAGTTGGTATATATATACCAAGGACGCACACACGCACACGCACACATCACGCCCTGTTTTGAGATGACCCTGCAAAATAGATAAGTAATAGTGCCTCCTCTCTCTCTCCCCCAACCCGCTACGAAGAAGCTTTTTTTGTTTTTTTTGTTGCCTACCCGGTTCCCCGGAGTTTTTGCCCCGATTATATCCAGATCCGACCTGCGTCGCGCACCTGGCTATGATGGGTGAGTCTCCCAACGGGGATTTTCTGTATTCGCTAAAGTTCGAACTCGAAACCTCATTTAAACGATACCGAACCACTTATCACTCGGACTAACCTTCGATAGTTGCTTGGAAGAAGTTAGATAAGTAGTAGAGAGACTGACAAGAGTAGTCTTTGGTGCCATGGGACGCTTATGGAACCTTCTAAGTCCAGTTATTTTTGTTGGGTCTGGTCCAGCAAAGGCTTGGACCTCTCCCATACCTGCTTGGTACCCATTTATATCTTACGGATATGTTTGATAGCATAAAAGTGAAAATAGGAGAATAGAGTCAAATATTTTTTTTATTTAGTATAATAAAAATTATTTTTACTTCTAATATTTTAAACTATTTTTATTCTATAAAAAATATTGAGAAATGAGATGGGAGAAGTGGAAGTGTAATATTTTAGATTATTTTACGCTAAGTTATAAAATTTCTGAATAACTTTAACCCTTCCTAAATATAAAAAAAAATATTTTAGACTATTTTATCTTAAATTATAAAAAAATATACATTAATTTTATATTTATTTCTAACATATCAAACAAATTTTTAAAATATATTTTTAACATAATTATATTTTTACTTTTATTTTTATTTCTATTTTTACTTGTATCAAAAACTTTTCTACGAAACGTAACTTAAAGGTTTGGTTTAAGATCAAGCAGACAAGGGAAAACATAACTCTTTTTTCAGCAAGGTCGTAAAATTAATACAAGGAAAGGACCACACACACATATATATATACAAGGTCCATCCCACGAGAAGTATTTCAAATTTATATTTAGTTTATTAAGTAGCTGCCCTGAAGGATTACGTGGTACCAAATCCATTAAAGCAAACTGGGTTTACACGCCTTTCACCCTTTAACACAAACACTTGGGGATCAAACCCTAATAAACTTCAATGATATAGTGTAGTACTTACTACCTGACAAGATCTCAAGCTTGAAGACCCGTCCAACCAAGTAACCATTTTGCTTCATCTTCTATCACATCCCACCACCATGATGGAATATCCCAGAAGAAAAATTTAGTTTTAACTTCATTTTCCTCTTCTGGCACATAAACTGTAAGGCCAAAAAAATGAAACAGGAACTGGGATTTTTGTCTGCAGAAACTTGTTTAGAAGTTAACGCTGGCTCAGCGGGGTTATAGAAGGCAATCATTAGCAAGTCAAATCTATGTTGAAAATCTCATGTCTCTGTTAATTACAGAATGTTCAAATCTCAGTCATAAAGAAAACCAAAATTAGGCCTTGAGAGTTTGTCAGCCCTTTTTTCCCAGATTAGCCATGAAACCTGTCTAGTCTAAACCTAGCTTCTTTCTGATTTCTTGCTAGATGTGATATTACTGTGAAACACCAAAAAACAAAGCTTGAGTCTCCAAGGGGAAACCATGAATCAAGAAAGTAGAAAAGGTGATATAGAATGGCAGTATATATGGTATGGTATACGGTGCAAAGAGACAAGGTGCTTTGGACATTACAGAAACAGAGCGCGCTTTAAATGCGGGGCTGACAATAGAGTCAGCGACTTTCGTCAAGGACAATGTCAGCCTCGCTTCTCAGGGCCCTTAACAAGGCTTTGATGTGAAACCTCAGTCTCTCATCCCACTCCAACGGTCCAACCCCACACATGCATGCACACACCCACACAACAATGTAAAATTACAAAAACATACCCTTCTCTCTCTCTTCCTTAACTATGGAGTTCTTTGAGTGAAAATTTGAGGGAAACATGTAATTAAAAGGGCCACCAATCTATCCTATGTAAAGCAGAGTACCAAATCTACTGCACTAATCAAGCCAACCAAGCCATGCATACCCTGCATTTTTCATAAACTTATAATCAATATAGTTCCCTTCTCGGTTTAATTGTCTTGGCATGTCAGAGTTGAAAAAGTGAAAGTTAAAAAATAAGCAGCTTTCGATAGAGAAAAAAAGGGCTTCCCCCCCCCCCCCCTCTCTCTCTGTCAATTGAATACTTTTTCAATTTTCATCAATCATAAAGCAATCGATTACAAAATCATTTCCTCGCCTCTCAAATCAGGAACCTCTTTTCTGTTCTGCCAAAAAAGTACTGTATCCTTCTGCCCCCCCCCCCCAATTGCATTTATTATTCTCTTTTCGAGGAAGGGGCCATAATAAGGTTATCACACCTCACATCTCTCCACCATTGCCACCACCACCACTTCTTCATCTGCTCCTCAACCATCTCTCTCTCTCTCTCTCATTGCTCACATTCACATGTCAACTTCAAAGCGTACAACTTTGTTCCATGTGTCAATTGTAATAATGCATGATGGCTATGACTTTGCCTTACCCATTTGTTGATTTAGCCAATACATTTGGATAATTTCTTCGTCTCTTCTTCCTTCAGAACCGCGCGTGTTACATTCTCCATTTCCTTCTTATGGACATGATAATCTACCCATCTTCTACTCATTTGATTTTTTTGTGAAACTTCTTTACGTTACAAAATATTCGGAATTATTGGAATAAAAATTAGAAAAGGACAACTAGGATGGGAAAATAATGGTTTTTTTTATAGACATGCATTATTAAAAGTATGCACCAGAGAGGTAAGAGGTTGTCAATTCAAATAATTTCATTTGATTGATGGGGTGGGGGTGGTTGAGTTTGGGTATGTAGGTGGTGGAAACTGCACGGTACATTCTTTAGGAGGGGGTGGTGGTCTTTCCCCTCCAACATATTCGCTTGTCAAAGGGGATGACAATTTTGGACCCCACTCTCCTTTTCTTCAATTCCTCTCCCATCCATCAGACAACAAAAGTGGACTTTGAACTGTCTTTCTCACACTTTTTCCCCCTCTTTCCCCTCTTTCCTTCTTCAAAGTTTATTCAATGAAACTGTTGCCTTTATGTATATGCATATATAGCACCTAGCTCTATTCTCCTACCTATTGCCGTAAGAATTGTTCAGTATTATGTTACTGAAGCTGCTATATAGGGATTTGGAAATATAGCATTTTTCTCAGAAAAACCTGAGTTATTCTAGCTGCTTCCCGTTTAGCTTAGTGGTACAAACTCTACAATTCGTATTATGTGACCAAAATAAGGGGTGAAGGAAGACTAAAAAATGGTTCAATAAGATTGTTGTCTTGTTGAGCGGTACCTCTTGATCAACAATTTAATTAAGGACTTAATTTTTTATAAAATACAATAGCGTTTTATGATCCATGTAACTAATCTCAGCTAATGAGATAAGGTTTATTGTTGTTGTAATATCCGTGAAGGGTATTCATCATGATTTATATGACTCAAGCTCTAGAAGAATATGAGCATAAAAAGAATATGGAGTTTATGGAAGTAGTATGTGTACATATGTAGTTTAAATTTTGATGCATATAAACCGTAATAAATCCATTGGGTTCCCTAAAGGATAAAGACGTCTGATTAATTTATTACAAATACTATGCAAGAAATTGATGGATGTGATATGGATAGAAAAGCTATTACGGAGGGAAATTGCTTTTCTTCAACCTAACCCATTAATAATTGAGTTTGTTACTTTGCCAGAGCAGAAACTTTTCGAGGACATGTTATTCCCATGGATAATTAATGGTAGTTTAGCCCTCCTAATGCAGAGTGACAATTAATAAAATTTGATAGATTTTAGCATGTCAGATTTTATGAATTGTTATTGTATAGTAATGTGCATGCATCATAAGATAAACCTTTGTATGTGTTTCTCTTTATCGGATGGAGGGTAAGAAAAAAGTGTAAAATAAGATATTTCCCCCCCTTGAAACCCGTTTCTCTTTTAAAGAAGTTACGTATAGTATATATGCTAGCAGAAGGACCACACAAATTAATTATTATTTATGGTTTGATCTTCAATTACACGTTAATTAGGGACAAATAATTTTACTACTATCAGGGAGTTTGACTTTGCAAATCACGTTTTGCACGGCAATGATAATTATGGTCCCTGTTAACTTTGTCTCCCTCTTGGGACATTAATCAAGCTATATAATATTTAATTATTTTAAATTTTAAGCCCTAATAATTGAACTATATTGAACCTTGACATTTGTGCTTTTGTCTAAAACAAAGAGAGATGATTCAAGTAAAACCCAGAGAATATTGGAAATTGTCTATTTAATTAATATAGGTACTATAGCTAGTAGTATTATTGTAAGAAAAATAAAAATATTAATTGCCAAGTGAAAACATTAACAATGTCACAGGTTTTACAGACATCCCTTCCCCCTTACGTTACTTTAAATGTTCTAAGATATTCTTTGAAATGTGTCCAAAGTGACTTAAATTCCCTCCATATATATAGTCTAGTGGACTTGGTATCCAGCAGTACAAATCAGGGGCGAGTGGGAGAGAATTGATGCCAACACCGATCAATGCATTAATTAAAAACGTCATTTATTTATTTAGAAATCATGTGTAGAGTAGCAAGAGTATCTAGATTTTGATGAATGCCAAAACTCCATGCCTCAATTATTTATTTGAAGATATTATGTCACTTACATGTTAGAATAATCCCAGGTTGGAATCAGGGAGAATATGGAATTGTGCACCACTTGTATCATAATTTTCAGATCACGTTCTTTGATCAGACTTTTGGTTTTGGCTTTGATGACATCTGGCTATAACACAACTAGGTACAAAAAGAACACTTTAGCTAGTTTGGTTTTCCAAATAATAAATTAGGAACAGTAAGATCCAAGACTAGGGTTTGAAGATTTCTATAATTAGTTTGTTTGGATGGAACTATTCTTTTTCATACTGGATTTTTCCAATAATCAAGTATCCAATCTCATCCTAATAATTATGGAACCAAGGTTAATAGAAGAGATGTTAATTTTTAGTTGGCCCTATGCTTAAACATTAGTGACTTTTGCATTTTTGTTTCTTATATCATAGTTTCAATTGAAACTGAGTGTAAACTTAATTTCGTCAAGGAAAATTCAATGAATAGCAGGGGCATTTTAACGAAATCAACTTACTGCATACACACACACATATGTTTTGAGGAGAAAAAGACTGCTGGGAGAAAAACAAGAATTGAAATGTCAAACCCATTTAACTAAACTCATAAATTTGGGCAGCATAGCTTCTAGAATAAAATTTGATAATTTATTTCTTAGTTTTACTGAGATTCTGTACATTTTAGCCAAGAAGCTAAGAATTGATACTTTCGCAATATAATTGTGATATTTGCCCAGGTCAGAAGATCAAATTACATATGTAAATGCTACCCACCAAGACAAAGTTCAAGTGGATATTTTTGTTTTGGTTATCATTCATTCCTTCATGAATGCCAGTATATATTGTCCTTTCAAGGTAAATATTCTGAAATCGACCAGATCCACATGAACTTACATTTACTACATTTCTACCTCTATATCAGTATCAAGGATTTCAAGTACGTTTGCTTAACAGATCTTGCAAATTTGTTAAGGTTAGTCTTTGTTCTCCTGCGTTATTATTTTTTTTTAATGTTTCAGACTCATGGATTAGAGGTTACCTACTTTTCTAGATTTTGGGCAACTAAAACACTAGTTTGATTTCTTTAAACCCCCTCCAAAGAAAATCACCGAGATGCTCTCCTTAAGATTAGGAAAAATGATCATCTTCAAAGTCACAAACATAGGTCTCCGAACCCTGCAATCGAAGTCTATTATTTTAAAATGAATAAATCAAAGCTTCAAATATATATATATATATCAATATATTCTCATATATATATATATATAAGAAAATGGCTATATTGGTAAAGTCAATTTCAATTTTCAATTATAACGTCACGTGATCGAGTCAATGATGTTTTTATATTTCCACTAGCTAGTTGCCGCTGCAGGAACCAACTTTTCAGCTGAGACCAAATTATTTTCGTTTATAGTAGTATTTACTTAATTGACAAATTAATCTCTCTTTTTTAAACGATAGGGAGAGTTATTACATATGAATTTAACCTAAACCATAAAAGAAGCTTTAAGATTTGAATAAACCTGACCTTCATTCTTTAGCTTTCATTTTTTGTGCGTGTAGTAAAAATATGTCTACAAGCATATGCATAGCTCATTAGTGAACGTTCATAGGCTAATTAAGAGTCGTTGCTTTAGCTTCCACCTGAGTTATGTATTTATAGTACAAAAGACCCTAGAAATACGAAGTATTGTAGGGACATGCTTCCATATATAGGTAAAGGACAAGTTAAAATAATTAGATATGTAGTAGGTCTTGTGCATTTCACAAAATCTGAAAATTATTGGCCCCATAAATTATTTACAGCCTGTGAGTAGCATTGTTTATTATATATACAATCTATATTATATATTGATTGAAAAATTGAGATGACTTTTTGAAAGAAGGTGCATTGGAAGATTGGAAGTCCCAAGTTAACAAGTTTACCCAAATCTAGTAGTTATGATGATATATATGGGGCTTTATTACATGGAGGTGTTATTTTCTACAGAAGAAAAGACACAGATTGAAATATTCCTCCATGCAAAAGAAGAGGGGGGGGGTGGATATATATAACTTTAGGGAAAGGAAAGGATGGTTGGGTGGGGTGAGGTAGCTTTGGTGAAAATGAAAAGCATTTTGTTTATGTGAGATCTAGAGCAGGCAGGGGGGGGGGACAAGGACCTTCCCATAATGCTCTCTTTGGTTTTGGGAATCACGAAAGCTATTTTTCTTACCTTCCTTTCTTTTCTTTCTCGATCATTATTCTCATTCTCTCTCTACTACTCTCTCCCCTCTGAGTGAGAGAGAGAGAGAGAGAATGAGAAGCAAAGTCTTTTTTTTTCTAAAGTGATATTAAGATACGAGACAGAAGTGGGCCCAAAACGAAAAGGCAATATAAATCACGTAGAGATATGAGGGTTGGGACAGCTGTTGGAGGCCATACTCATGTGCTGTAGCTTTGAATCCACAAAGAATGTTGAAATTGAATTCTATAATGTATACTTCTCATCCCACTGCATGCAGAAGAAGCACAAAAACAAAATATAATATTCAGAATTGGATTGGATCCCTCTCTCTACAAAAATAATATCTGTTTTGGAATTTGGAGGAGTCAAAAGGTAGGGTCTGGCAGCATCATCGGAGACTTTCATTCCCCAATATATTCTCTCTCTCTCTCTCTCTAGTTTTGCTTTGAGAAGGTACCAACACACACAAAAACCAACACTATTTTGTATTATTATAAGCACAAAAGGAGGAGGAGTTAATTCTGTATTAATCATTAAACAAATTTTACATAAAACTAACATTTAATTTCCCATGCACGCATATATTCTGTATTAATCATTAATATTTTTTTCTCTTTCTCCTATCTACATATGACTTCCGGGAATCTAGCTAGCTTCCCCATTTTTTAAAGTAGTTATATTAAATTCCCCTATTTTTTATTTTGAAAAATAGAGGACATAGAACAAGAAAAAAATATCCACAAACTATAATATGTACTCCTTTTCTTTTAATCCCAAAATCCTTTTCCCCCCAACAAGTCTGATTTGCATCTTTCTTTTGACTCTTATTGCCATCATCCCTCAATTATTGCTGTAAAGTTCAGACTACCCCTCTTATAAGGGGGATGTTCACTTTCACTCTAGCTAGCTAGCTAGCTACTTCTCTCTCTCTCTCTCTCTCTCTCAAACAGAGTCAGCGAGCATCCATGTTATCTTTATTTCTGCTATGCTTTGCTTTTATTCTGTTTTGTACTCTTGTTTCCTTTTGCATAATGCTTCCACAAGCACTTTCTTAGGCCAGTTAAATTTCACTTGTGGCTTCATATGGTTCATGGTAAAAGGAAAAAAAACAAACAGAAGTCATCCTTATAAATTTATTTAGACTATTGTGTTTGTCATATATATATATATATATATATATATATATATTTCCTTTCATCCATCCATCCACACTGACCAATATGTGGGGACCAACCATTGGTTTGCTTTAATTTTTTTCCTATTTGGTACACATCTTCTTCAGAATGTGTTCCTGTGACTCCTAAAGTCAATCCCTTATGCCATCAACATGTATGGTTTCATTATATCAACAGTTGCTTTCATCAGTACCCTATGTGTGTTTGTGTTTGTGTTTGTGTGTATTTATACAGTGTTTTTTTAAGGAGATGGGTGGTGTTTCTCTGAAAATAAATATCCCTAGCTACTTCCCTTAACTTTTGGTTATTTCTCCACCACATTGACAAATATACGTACTGAGAAGAGTACTGATTATTATTATTATTATTTTGCAGAGAAGACCCCAACATTTATTGGTCTTGCTGTTAGGTGGAAAGTGTTTACCATCGGATGCTCTTGCTACAAAAAGTAACGTTTTTTTCTCTCCATATATATGTATTAATAATTGTTGAGTTAAGAAGTATAGGGCTGGTAAAAAGTGATTTTTGTATATTATTGAGGATCTGGTATACAATAAAAAAAACATAGCTGTTAAAATTCAATTCTAGGACTATTGTTATTAATAATACCACCAAGGAATCTTGAGGGATTTTGTGTTTCTTTTTATAAGCCATTTTACAAAATATATATTGAGAGTAATTTATGTATTTATTCTAAAAATGTTCTTAATAAAGTAAGAAAGTCAACTGTATTTAATGAAATATATGTCTAAAGAGATTGGAATGTTTTAAGGATATCAACTAATTGCCTTTGTATGAGGAAAGAGTCATGAAATTAAGACTACTAACTCTCCAAGTGCTAATTGATTAAAAAAGTATTCCAAAGGGTAAAACCATCCAATTAGTTAATTAATTAATTATTAATTACACTAATAATTGAAAAGGAATAAAAGGATTTTTTGAAATGGAAGCTAGGTAAAAGCAAAGGTGATGAAGGGGTTCCCCATTTAATTTGGTGTTAGAATTATGAAGATGCCAAGCTTGTCAATGGTGACATGTGCTATGCTGGCTTTCCGTCTGTGTATGGCCATATAAATTTTGGGGTCCATAATTGTCATTTCATATGAATCATGCTATTTATGGGCGTCTCCTTTGAAACCCTAGCTCTATACATAAATGTAAATGAATCTCTTATTGGCCTACTAATATTTTCATTTCATACTATTTAATTAATTATATTGATTTATATATTTGTGTGTGTGATTAATTTTTTTAAAAAATAAAATAATCATTATTATGAGTACATTTTTATTACATTAGAAAGGGTTTAAACTTTAAACATTATTCACACTCCACCCCCACTATTATAGAGTGTGTGTGTGTGTAAAATGAAAGATAGGGCCTTCTATGCTCAATTAATTATCATAAATATAAGAACTAATCATAATTATACATAACAAAGTGAATTTAGGTTAAATTGTTAAATTACTATTAATTATTATTAAATTTAAATATATTTTATATGACTATCTGACTATATCATATTCGAACATTGTTAAGCTTGATGGGGGGTGATTCTTTATATTCACATCACACATACTCGAACTCAACAGATCATGCTTGAGTAGTTAAAACCCCTTCTATTGGACCAATACATATTGGTTTATTACATTTAAGTACCGTTAAACAAAAGGTTGAATTTCGGTTGCAAAAATATTTTTAAAATTATTAATATTATTATATGTTTATATGATTGCAAAGCAATCATAGAGTCTATGGCTACTGCAGCTGCTATATATATAATCATAAAAATGAATCATATATCAATCAATAAAGGGATATGGAATGATAGAGATCGTGTGAATCTGACAATGAATCTCATATATATTTAAGGGTAAAGGTACATCCAGCACCCCAGACTAATTTTAGAAGAGCAATTAACACCCTAAAGTATTTAAAGGTACAATTAACACCCTGAACTAATTTTGGAGGTGCAACCAGCACCCTAAAGTATTTAAAAGTGCAATTAACACCCTAAACTAATTTTGGAGGTGCAATCAGCACCTTTAAATATTTAAATTGGTGCAATTTTACCTTTTCACTAACAAAAATACTTACTTTCATTTGATACATATCACATAAATTTTTTTTTGGATACATTATTGTTTAAAAGTCATATGTATAATATTATTTTAATAAATTACACTAAATTTTTTTAGGGTGCTGATTGCACCTCCAAAATTAGTTAAGGGTGTTAATTGCACCTTTAAATATTTTAGGGTGCTGGTTGCACCTCCAAAATTAGTTCAGGGTGCTGGTTGTACCTCCAAAATTAGTTCAGGGTGCTAATTGCACCTTTAAATACTTTAGGGTGTTAATTGCTCCTCTAAAATTAGTTTGTGGTGCTGGATGCACCTTTACCCTATATTTAATTTATTTTCTTATAAGTGTGTGTGTGTGTATACCTCTTGTGGTGAGAATCCATATATACCTACACTTGAATCCCCAAAAGTTATATTATAGATTAAAAGAAATAATGTAAATGAAAAAAGATGGTTGGAAGTTGAGATAACAGAACAAATGGCCATTTATGTAAGCCACCAGCATGTTCCCACTTGGCCTTCATTCATATCACTTGTGGGTCTACCCTCAGATCCTTACTTACAAGCAGCAACAAATTTTTAATTTTCAGAAATTGAAACAAAATAAAAAAAAGAATTGTTAATTAAATCCACTCATTATATAATAATAAAATATCCATTGTGAGATATGGGGTTTTTATGCAATGCCAAAAACTATTTATTGTAGTCGTTGAAGTCCCATTTTTTTTTATTTAAGGAAACTTAAAAAGCATATATTTTTTTATCTTCAAATGCCAATATTGTTCTTTATCAATTTGATCCTACTTCGTACATTTCTTTATCACAAATTTATTAGAAACATTAAATTGTGTAAAAACAATTTACTCCATATATTTATAATTTTTTAAGTATACAACAACAAGAAACATTATCTCATTTAAATAAGATCGATCACATGAATCACACAGCACCATTATATTTTATCAATAATTATATCTTTAAATATATTATTAATCAAAAGCTCCCATCTAACAATTTCATTGAATGTCTTATTCAATCTTCCTCGACCCCTTTTCAAATTAAAAAATCATGATAAAATAATTGTCATCATTACAGCATTATCTTGGCTAGTCCCAAGTGAGATAATCGCAATTAATTAGACTCCGTTATCTTAATTGTAGTTAAGTTACCGTGCGGTTAAGATATTTACAGTGCATGGATAATTTTCTTTTATATATATATATAGAGCAAAATTTTGAGGTCTAAAATCCTTAAAGATAATCATTAAATTATCCTATTTCCCTTATGAATAGTTCAAATCAAAGGGGGCAATACATGCAGTTGTATTGCAATGATACTTCACTATCAATTTTGTGTGTATGGATGTGTTTTGGCCATGCATGCATGTGCATTAAGTGCCATGCTTCTCAATGTATAAAATTCAAATCTTGTCCTATAAGAAAACAGATCATACTGAAAAATTATCTCATTTGAAGTTATTTATTATATTCTCAAATCTATAATATATTAACCACACTTAAATGGTTGTCGTAGGAAAAAAAAATTCTCTACAATAATACTCCTTATGATCATAAATATAGGAGATAATGGAGAGGTTTGCTATGATTCTAAATGTAATATATTAATTTACCATCTCCTAAATTTATATTTTTTTAAAATATCCTTATCGATTATATATATATATATATTAAAGTGGTTTAATCTATGAAATATCTTTCAGTGTAAATAATTAGAGAGGTATTTTAGAAAACTAATATATATTTTTATAAATAACTAATTTTTTTAATCTCTATAAATTAATTATCTGATTATTATATTTAGGACTAGAAGAAATATTTAGTAAAGTAGAAGAGAGTGATGCAAAAAATAAAAGTCACGCGGCAGAGCCCATTTTATTTATTTACAGTAATTTAATTATATATATTACAATATACGATAATTTGTTAATTTGAATTGATAAACTTTATGGAATTTCATTTGTAAAAATGCATCAGTGTTAAAATGGTGTTAAATGAAACAATGGAAATTTCATAAAGTTTTTAAAATTCTGTAATTAAAATTAACAGTATCAAAACAGTTTTTAACTCAATAATAATGAATACCTATGAGGACCCAATTCAAATAAAATAAACTATATGAACTTAATTCAAAATTGAAATAAATTACAAAGACATGTAAATTAATTTTTCCTAATTTAGTTATGTGTAGAGAGAAGAAGGCAAAGTGCATAAAATGACTTTTCATAAGGCATTGGAGAGTTGGGACCCCTTTACAGATAATTGCCGTCAGAGAAGGAAATCAGAATAGCCAAAGGCTCCAAATTCTGAATTTGACTACACATTCTTATATTACCATCAAGAATATTTAGTGAATGTCGTGACTATGAAATTATATAAATTATTCTCCACATATGTCTAACCGATATATATTTGGAATTATATATTAATTATTCTTTTCTCAAGTTTATTCCTAACGTTCACGTGTGTGCGTGAGAATATAGGAACTAGATAGTGTACTTTTGAATAAAGTCCATGATTGATTAATTGATTAATTAATTAATATAAAAACCAAAGCCCTAATAAATCACTTTGAAAATTGGTGCAAATATTGGTGGTTGGACGTTGGGTTGTAGACATTATACTTCCTCCGCTCCAATTTATAAAAAGTTTTTTAAAAGTATTTTTTTTGTCCTCTTTATAAAACATATATACACATATTTAATAAGAGCAGTGAGATAGAGTAGAAATTAAATTAAATAAGGGTAATATTATAAATTATTTAAATTTTATGATAAATTTAATATTTTTAACTATTTTTATTAGTGTATGTGAATTAGTTAAAAATATATTATAAATTAGAAGAGACAAAGTATATATACACATACACACACGCATGGATCAATTGTGATAAGAAAGTTGGAAGTTTGCAGTGAATATAATATAATGTGAGGCATTTAACTTTTTACTGCTTTTAAAAAATATGAATGTTTTATGGCAACATAATGTATATTCAATTTATTATTATTTACAAAAAATGGAAAAGAGAAAAATGTAGCATGCAATATAGTGCATCAGTTACTTCCTAATAACTAATAAATTTTGGTTAAGATGGTAATCGGTTTTATCATATAAAGAGGAAAATACAAATTTAAATCTCATAAAGTATATTTATTAAGAAAAATAAAAATTCTTTACACTTTAAGTCCTTGATTAAACGGTGAAGGGAAAATCCAACTTTAACAAGTAATTAATTCCACTATTCCTATATTAAGGCCAAATCATTGAAACTAAACTATTATTTGAAAAAAAAAAACCCTACTCACTTCGCCACTTGTTGTAGGATGAATTATTGATATAAAAATGTTTAAAGTGTGTACTTTGTCAAATTATTATATATATAAATATTTAATTGATTTTTTTACCACTTGTGATTTTAATATCCCATCACTCGTGAGAGGAAGACAGTGAATCTGAATTATTATTTAATAAACAAATTTTGATTGATATATAACCTAATCATTTATACGATGTTGACTTCATAAAAAATCTCATTAAATTTGCAAAGATGCATTCGTTACTTACATTTATACCTACAAATTGTTTGTTTTTCTCAGAGATTTTATTTAGGGCAGACGCATCTAACATGAACAGATAAGTGTGCAAATCAATATCAGATTTAAGTAGATATCTCGGTCCTTTATCTATTTTTTTAAAGATATATGCAATGGAAAAAGAGATGGAGTTAGGTTTAAGTCGCTCATATATAGAAAAGTTTATATTCCTCATAACAGTTCGATACATATATATAAAAGAAGGAGCCAAACATTTTATGATTTTAATGCATAACTCTTCTAGCGTCTATTTTTTATCCAGTAGACCTAAATTCAACATTTTATTATTTTATCTAAAAAGAACTAAACTAGCTAATTGTCTTTCGAATCACGCGATATATATAATTTTATATTTAGAATTTTAATTATTCATCACGAACAACAATTCTCTTTATATATGTAATATGAATTATTCTTTAAACTACGCACATTTTCACATACGTATAAATTAAAGTTATTTGATCTCAAAAAACCTTATTGGATTTGATTAATTTGAGTTGCATCGGGTACCAGAACAAGATTCTCTACCTATATTTATTTATTTATTAAATTTAAATTCATATCTTACAACTTAATAAGAATCGAGCCTTACTACTCTACTTATGTTCCACAACATTAATTTGAGAAGCACAAAACTATGGTGACAATCCTAAACACAAGAACGTAAAAAAAAATGCAAAAACTCTCAGGAAAAGCTTCAATGGCTTTTCATGAAAGCCAACGACCAATCACTTCAAAAAAGGCAAACTCATCAAAACAGATCAGATTTCTAAGAGTTTAGACTAAAAAATGAATAAAATTTAAACCATCTAATAAATCTAATTCTATGCACATCTTTCATTAATTTGCATCATTTTTTTTTTGGGCAACCCATTTAAATTAGACTTGAATGGTTCGATTTTTTTCTTAAAAAATAAATAGAATCTGAACAATCTAGATCCTTTTTTTTCCTTGTCCAAAACTACATGAATCTACCGTGAACAGTTTAGATCAATTAATGTTAAGATATGCATCTAATCTGAAGAATCTGAACCATTTAAATCAGATTTTAACAATTTAAATCTTTTAAAATGAAAAATTAAAATAAGTTAATACATATATAATTTGAACTATCCAAAATTAAATTAAATTAGATAAGTACCTTGAAAAAATCCATTTGTAGGTAAATTTAAAAGTGGGTGAGTGGTGTGGTGTGGAAAGGTAGATATGCATGCATCAAGGAATGAAAGAAAAAGGAGCATTAATCATAAGTGAGAAAAAGAGAGAAGAAGACGTTGGAGATTGAATTTTTGCCATTAAAAAAGACATGAATGGATGTTTGTGTCATGTGGTTTGGTTGCTCTTATTAAGCTTCACAAATTAAAAAAAAATGACGTGTTCCTTTCATCCTTCTATAACACTTTTCTTAGTTTGGTTTGTACTTTGTCATCACATTTTTGGGATTTCTTGGAGATAGGATCACCCCTCTTGTGCTTCCACATTTTCCTCACTCCTCCTCCGGCTCTAAATATAAGAATTAAACAATTGACTTACAAAAATTATAAAAATTAATTAAATTAGTTATTTATAAGAAAATATGTTAGTTTTTCTAAAGTATCTTAATTATAATCATTTGCGTCAAAAATTACTCATTTAATTAAATTTTTTATACGCACGATCAACATGGAAATTTTAGAAAAAAAATTATAAATTTAAAAATAAAGTACATCATTGAGATCTTATATTTAGGATTAAAATGAATTTCTCTACTCTCTTGCATTTAGAGCTGGAGGGAGTAGTTTCAAAGTTTTTAGGGCTTTTTGGGAAATTCATGAGTTCTAAATTCTCAAGGACATGTTCAATGAAAATATAAAATATAGACTAATTATTATGGATATAAACAATTCTTAATGCCATATTGAAATATATGTGTAAATAATTAATTAGTTAATGAATCTCTTCATAGTTAATTAAATTTATTGATATCAATTGCGTGTATGAATCTATTTTTTCTTGGAAGAATAATGTGCAAGAGAGTTTGTATAAGTAACTAGACATTTAATTTGTTTGGCTATTAATTAATTGTATTAGATAGTTTTAATTTCCAACTTTTTGTCCCACAAAAATTATTGACATTTTAGTATGGAGTCAAACATAGAGCTCTCTTACTTTTCTATGTTCAACCCTACGAATGGTGAGAAATAAGACACCTAGGAACTTAAGCTGACATTTATAATCACTTTTTATGAGGAACCTGTGTTTGATTTAGTTTATGAAAAAATTAATTTTAAAATAATTTTAGAGAATAAATTTTGTACTAAAAATAATTTTGAAGAAAAAAGCGTTTGAATTGTTATTATTAGAATGATTTTTTTTATAAGTAAATTATTAAAAAAAATATGAGATAAAATAATAATTACATAAATTATCAAGATGACAACAAATATAAGAGAGGTAAAATTGGCATTTTATATTTTTATAATTTAAAAAAAAATAATGGGAGATGCTTATTAGAAATCATGATTTCAAATGTCTAAACTATAGTTTTCTCCCATAATTATTTCTACAAATATATGATGTGTTTGGTAACTTTTGGACACAAGCTATAATTTAGATCTAAAAGCACTTTTTTATTATGTCTAACCAAACACTTACTATATGAGATATAGATCATCCATTGAGATTTCTTATCACAGATGGTTAAGAGACATGTTATATGATAGCCGGGATGTAGAGTTACACCACACTTATAGAGATGCTATTGGATGTGCTGATTTTTAGGCTAGGACAGGTTATAATGTCTCTATTGAGACGATGCTAATTTTAGATATTCCAGATGGCTTCTTAGGCATGCTACTGAAAGATAAGCAGTGGTCCTGCTTAGTTCTGTGTGACGTTTTAGGACGTAGTCCTATTTTTTTGTATTTCAGCTTTGCTTTGTCTTTGTCTTTGTAGTTTAAAAAAAAACAAAAGAAAAAGCGAGAGTTAGAACGATTGAGAGCATTCTCCTATATTTAGATATCAGATCAAGAGTATAATCAAAATCAAAATTTATATAAATTTTACAATAAATTATATTATTCACAAATCATAAATACATATTATACATAAGTCATAAACAATAAAAATGTACTTCTTATTCTCTGTGTTTAACCTATGGATTAGAAATCATCTTCACCCTCGTAAGAAAAAGAATTAAAATAACATTATTCATATCATCAAGTGTGGTTTGGGCTACATTTTGCACAGGAGGATAGTAAGTATGATCAATCGAAGTACTCTCTCATACCTTTAATATAAGAACTTTTATAATCCTATAATCCTCTAATTTTTAATATAAGATATATTTAATTAATTTAATTAGGTTAAAAAACTAGTTAATTTACATATAGAATTTATCTTTTTAATACTTTAAAATCCATATATAGTAACTAATAGTATTTATCTTTTTTCATATATAGTAACTAATACTTTAAAAATCCATATATAGAATTTATCTTTTTTCATGATTTGAAAAGTAGAAATTCGAAAGGATTATAATTAATTTGATGAACTAAACTAACCAATTGAAAATGAATTATATATACTCACACATATCCACATTTAAGGAACTTTAGTTTTCTGTAATTCTCACTTACTTTGAGTAACATTATTATTGATATAAGATTTATGTTAAATAAGATTTAAGCCATAAAATCCACTGATTAAAGATTTATAATTAATGGACTAACCTAAACTATATATCTAAGTTCAAAATTGTGTAGTTTTTAACCAATTTAATTAATGTCACACAATTATGGTTTTTTCCATTACTTGCAACCAACTAGTTCGTTAATTATTAATTATTTCTTATTGATATTCCAGCTTAAACAATAAGTATACATAATGCATTTAATTTATAAGCTCTTTAATTAGATCAAATGTGCCTTTAAAACCACGAAACTTCCAATTATACCCCTTCTTCATAAAACTCTCTTGGAAAAGGAAAATGGCACACACACAAATATATATATATATATATATATATATATATATATGAAGACTTAAGAAACCTGGTTGACCTTTCCAAATAAGCTAGAGTTGTTTAGATAATTGAGGAAAGATTTTAATGGTATGGAGTAGTTTTTACTTCTCCCTTTTATTTTCGGTTTCTGTTGGTTATCCTATCCGGGCTATTATTGGAATAAAAAGTAAATTGCACTCTCATTCATATTTGAAATTTTGTCTTGTAAAATAAATATAACTTGGACGTAAATAATATTATATAAAATAAATAAAAAATAACTCATTTGGACAGCTCATGTGTATGTGAGATGTGCTCCTTGCAATTGTAAGATATTTAAACTGACGTTTGATGTTTAGTTAAAAAAATAGTGCTTTTTTTGTTTTGCATAACTATCATATTATAATTTTAAGTTTAATAATGCTATATAGTAATTAAATAAAATAATACTTCTTTATGATAGTAATTAAATTAATAATATGTAGTTTAATATCACAATTAGCAATCTTACACTATTAAATCAAATGGACAATAAAATTGGCGTATAAGATTATGTATGAAGAGATATGTTGAGAGAAAATATAGAAAAAAAAAATCTAAATCCTATCAATGTATGTAGAAAAGGGATATAGGAACATTTGAATTGTGATTTGCTTTTGGATGTAACGGTTAGGGAATTAAAATTTGATTTCACTGACTACAAAGAAATTAAAGAAAAATGTAATTTTCGAAATCGAGAAGAATATCGAGTGTAATCTAGTCAAATCAAATTATAACAAAAATAATTTAATTACTTTATAAACATTAACCGAATAGTATTCGTCGGCATATGCTTTTATTGTACATTTTTTTGTCAACATGCTTTGATACATAGCTACATATATCATGAAAAATCTTATTTCAATTGAAAAAATATATAATTTTTAGCATAAAATTAAAAATTTCGCATTTTGAAATTTAAGAAAATAGGATTAGTACGTAAAACGGTATAACTAATGCCTTAAATTTTGTTGGAAGAATTATAATAAAAGACCTATAATAAATAATATTTATTAAGAAAGTTCATAAATATCTTAATTATTTAGAAGGATCAAATACCAAATAAAAACTTATAATTACTAAAATGCCCTTTACCAAACTCCTTATATTTTCTCCTACATTTTATTTTTAAAACTAATATAAATTTTTAAACCTCCTACGTTCTCTCCCACATCTTATTTTATGGATTACATTAAAGTTTTTATTGAATTTTTTTTCTTACATGACTATCATTCGCATAAAAAATATACAATAATAAATTATTTAGATATGTAAAATTGTGAAGTTTTAATTTTTTAAATATGTATAACCTTTCTTTAACATATATAATAAATTATAAAATATTTCAAAGTTTTCTTTACGTTATATAATTTTTATTTTCAATTAAAGTTTGTGTGAGTTTTAAAAATAAATTATAAATTTGATAAATTGTACAAACTTTGTGTTTTTTTTTCAATTGATATCTGTGTATGTAAATGGTAAATACTGAGATAAATTTTATTAAATTTATTGAAATTTAAGATCTCATATTAATTTTAAAAGTAGAACTTGGGATAAAATATATGGGGTTTTGGTAAGGGACAATTTAATTATTTTAATTTTTGGTCTTTCTAAATAATTATATCTGTTACAGTCTTTCCTAATAATAAGTATTATTTACTATTGGTCCCTTATTCTGATTCTCCCAATTTTTTTTTTCTTTATTCTAATGATTTAAAAGCAGTTATTGTTTCTGAATTTTTGAAGGATGAAAATTATGCTTAAAATATTAATTAAATTAAGAAGAATGATTAAAGAAAGTATTAAAAAAAAGAATATACATATATATAAAAGCAGATATTAAAACGATCATGATTACTCAATCCTCAACTAACAGGAAGAAAGTATTGAAATGAGAAGGATATATCAAGACCATCATTTATTTGATGGATGGACCACGCTGCCTGAAATAAAAAATAGTATAATTACCTGATAAGATAAAATAGAAAAATATTTATGGAAAATAGAAAAAATAAGAATTAAAAATTCATAATTCATAATATTAATACTCCCTCAATTTCAAAACTACTGTTGTATGTTTTAGGTGTTTAATCTTCTTTCAAAACTATAACATCACTCAACTAATCATAATTGTGTTTCTTCTTCACTCTCTTAAGGGTAACTAAATAAGGGCATTTTAGTTCATGTGGAGTAATAATTTACATTAATTAATAATTTATTAATTGATGTGGAAAGCAATAGCCTTAAATAACAATAGATAACGGGGGATGTTATTTAATGAATTTAAAGATATAATTAGTTTACTCCCTCCACTAGTTGTAGTAGCTTGTTGCCTAATTAGCACATATTAAAAACTTAAGAATAATTTTTTCTGTAGGGAGGAGAATATAAGTTTAAATTTAGAGAAGTACATTTATTAAAAGAGATAAAAAAATTTTATATTCTAAATCTTAAGAGAGATTATACAATTGATTAACTAAACAAATCTTAGAATAATTTGTGATAATTTTTTTAAAAAATTAATACAAGACCTTTTACAAATATTAACAAGCTTTTATAACTCATTTTTAAAAATATTCCTTAATGTTAATACTCCCTCAATTCTTAAGTATTTAAATAAAAGTATTAAATTTTAATTTATATATGTATTTTTTTAAAACCAATTAATTAAAACCTCTCATTGATAGAAGGGTTCCCTTTTCGTCTGAAATTGGATTTTTCTTTTCTGTAATCTAATTAAATCTAAGAAAGTATATATATAGACACATATATTAAAATAGAGATATAAATTTTCTCAATAAATTTGAAGAATACGAAAAAAAGAAAATTTATAGACGCACAAGTTATTACATCATTAATAAATATTTATTTCATTAATGAATTGATAAATGAAGGGACATCTCTGAAATATGATATATATGAGGGAAAGAAATAAAAGATTCTAAATATATATTCCATGTCCTATTGATCAGAAGGGTATTTAATTGGAAGAGAGAGAAGGGGGGATGTGGGGTGGGTGGGACCCAGGCAATAGAGAGAAGAAAGGGTGTTGGGGTGAAGAGAGGATCAAACATCATAAAGAGGGGAAGGGTACAGCCTATTCCACATTCTCCACCATACATTATTGTCAATCTATCATCCAATTAATCACTTCCATCTGCCTCCATCCCTTCTTTATTCTTTTAATGGATTTGACTAAATTGAATTTTATAATTTTTTTTCTCCTTCCCAAACTTAAAACAACGACCTTTTAAGTTAAAAAAAAAGAAAAAAGAAAAATTAGCAGTATGTCAGGAACTTTGTTTTGTGTTGGATTATATTTCATTTCCATATAAGTTAATGTTTTTTTATTAATTATGATTTGGTTAACTATGATGGGAAATCCTTAAACTATGCAAATAAAAATAATATAAACATAGGAGCACGTGTGACCAACAACAAAAGGTGATCTCTCTTAGAATATTGATGACAAAAGGTAAGCTCCTATTAGTTAGAATTGCTCTCTACACTAAGGTTGAGAATCAAACCCATTATTTACTTAAGAGTCCCTATTACTTATAACAACTCAGGTTGATTTCTCTATCACTATTTCTATTTATCTTTTTAACAAAAAAAAAATTAAGTGAATTAGATTCCTTAAATTTAATAGAATTGGGATATATAGGCCTACATTCAAAAAGCAGCTCTCGTTATTTCTATCCTCAGTTAGAAAAGGTCTAGTATGAAATAATTTGATATAAGAACATAATTTCCTGTTATTTAATAATTTTTATATAACACAACACACACACACTCTTAGTCCATATTTTAAAAAATGGTTTGATGATTAAACCAGTAAAGGAACTAATTTAAAATTTATTGATATAAATGTAATTAAATATTCACTTATAAGTAAACTAATATATTTTTAGTTTTTATCGATGTATTGTATACAAATATAAAAGATCGAGTTTTACTGATGTTTGATTGATTTTGTTTCATTTTTAATTAATTTTTAAATGAGTAACTAATTTATAGGTGATCTAGTCTAAATTATCCGGACCTCCAATTTATCCACTGAATCGATTTATTCAATATGATTTTTATAACATCAATTTTACTAAATAAATATATTTTAATTTTCAAAAGCTTGTATCAGTCTTCCATATATATATTAAAAAAAACACTTCTTACTCCATTTTCTGTTTCTTTCCCTATATAGAATATATACCCATTTCTTACAATTGTGGCCCCTGGTTATACTTTAAACGGCGACTTAAAGCTTTAGGCGGTAACTTTTTTTATCACCACTAATTCCCTTTTAGACTGTGACTTTTGTCGTCGCCTTTCTTTGCTTTTAGCAGCAACTTTCAATGGCAACTCTACTTATTGTTGACATTCAGCATTGACTTTCAATTGTGGCTACCAATATTTATAGGCGATAGTTTCATAAGTGACGACTTAGCTACGACTTTTTATCGCCGCCAAAGATCTTTAACTACAACTTTTGTTGTTGCTGAAAGTCAATTTTTTGAGTATGCAAGACCTAACTAGTAACATATATATACAAAAAATAATATAGAATTGAAGCTCAAAGCATAATGTTTAGTTTTTCTTTCAACAAATATTTATGCCATTTTAAAGTTAGATAAATATATACTTTTATTATAGTGGTTAATATGGGCAAAATAATAAAGCCGTAAAAGGATTTTCCCCGAATTTAAAAATAGAAGAGAATTAGTGGGAGGAAAGTTTTTTTTTAAAAAACGATGTGAAATTTGTGTGATTGATTTATATTTTTCGTTAAAGTGAAATAAACCTTATCAATCT
Organism: Leucaena leucocephala; assembly: GCA_037074615.1. NCBI lineage: Eukaryota > Viridiplantae > Streptophyta > Magnoliopsida > Fabales > Fabaceae > Leucaena > Leucaena leucocephala. The sequence continues at coordinate 15,659,182 of CM073541.1, forward strand.
ATGTTGATTTGTTTCTTATCTTTTCTACCTGCAATCTGTCTTTTTTAAATATAAATTAGACACATCTTTTTCATGCAATATGAATAGTGCGGCCTATTTATACGAACCACAAGATCACCAAAATAATTGCTTTTGAAAAAGATAGATTTATTTTTTAAAGAAGTTATAGTTTGTTGGTTTCTTCAGATAGCATTCCTTTTCTCTAGGTTCTTTCTCTTCATTTTGAAATTCAAAAAGCAATATAACTCATATATTTCACATAAAGGGCAAGTGTTTGTTTGGATTAATTATTAATTTGAAATCACAATCTAACTTTTTAATCACAACTTTACAATTTACGAGATAAATATGTGAGAGGAATTTGATTTCAGTTTGCATGAACGTGTTTATTAAAATCAAATTCAAACAAATACTAAGATGAGCTAAGTTGTTTAAGACTTATAAATAGTATAAACTATTGATAAAATTTATATTACATATATGCCACGCAGAAGACAAAATTACCTCATAGCAAATTACATTCTTGTTTCAAATGTATTTCTCTTCTAACTCATCATTGCCTTTATATATAAATCATCATTATATATAAAAAATCAAGACAAATTGTTTCCGTAAAATTACTATATAAAACAATAATAAGTATTATCCTACTAAATAGAGTAAGCCATATTATACATGGATCACATTTTGTCATTATATTCTATTAACAATTAAATATTTAAATATATTGTTAACCACAAGATCCAGTTCAATAACTTTATTATATGTTATATTTAGTAGTTTTTCTCCACTCCTTTCTAGAGAACTTTATAATACATGGTTTACCCTCCCAAACAACGTCTCTAATGACTTTCTTCATACATTTTCAAACTACCTTATTAAGGCTATGTTTAGATGGAGAGAAAAGTAAGAGAAAATAATTTTTTTTAATATAGTAAAAAAAATTACTATTTTAGGAGTTTTTCCTCCTAGTATTATTTTCTTCTTGATTTTTTTCCATCTAAACGTAGGGTAAATGATTTTTTACTTTTTTTTTTATAATAAATATCACACCAACTCTTCTTTTTTTATGGCGTTATTACGATTATATATCTATATCAACATCCTTTAAATTTAGAGGCTCTGATTCTCAATGTTAATTTTCATCAAAGACAATGCTTGGAGTAGTATTTTTAATTTGACCTATGTTTGGCTCAATTGAGGAGAAGGGAAGGGAGAGATTTTAATGAAGGATGAGAGAAAACAAAGGAATAGTTTTCAATATTACATGGATTAATAAAAATACAGGGAATGGGAAGAATTTTAATGTTATATTGTTTTATTAAGGAGGGGAGAGAATAATTTTTTTATAGATAACTATGAGATACGAAATAAATATTTTAAAGATATTAAAAATATTATAGTTACAGTTGTTAAAGCAAAATAAAACATTAATTTTCTCTTAAATCCCCCCAATTTTATAGGGGAAGGTTAGGAGGGGAGGAAAAATTAAAATAAAAAATTTCTCTCATCTTACAAATTTTGTGGTGCCAATAAAAGAAATATAGACAAAATTACTCCCTTTCCCTCCTCTCCATTTTACTGATCCCTATAAAGTCTCTGATTAATTAGTTAGTTAATTAATTGCCATCTTGAAATTTTCAACCATTTTCATCTATGGCTTCCTATTAATCTCAGGGCCGCCATCGTGGATCAAGTTCATGTTCTATAGCAGACTGAATTCAATCACTTCCTCCAATCTTTTTATCAATCAGTTACGATTTTAACATGCAAATTAAGGAACATAATTAATACAAGTCATCATTACTTCTCTCAATCACTAAAATTAAGAAAAATTGTTAACACATTTAAACACATTTAATATATATATCTTTAATAATATAACGAATTAATATTTAATTTTTTATTAAAAAATTATATTTAATATTTAATAGTATTTTAAATATAATTTTTTTTATAATTAAAATTAGAGTTAACTTGATGGAATTGCATGCGTTGACCTGAAAGGTGGTTCGTTCAATTTATATATGTTATTAAATTCTTTGTGATTAATGTCCCTAATGAATTGTTGGCCGCTCGTACTTTAGAATTAGAAGGAGAAGATGACGTTCAAGTATTGGAATTTTATTTATGAGCGGAAATAAGTACGAAATAGCCTCATAAAATTCATGAATCATGATTATAATAAACATAAAACTTGCCGTGAGAACATTGATACAATTTGTGATTTGATTGATCTGACATTTACTGGCTAAATTAGTACCCTTATTGAATTTGGTGATTTTGGGGCAAACGTTATATCTCAATGGCTTTGCTGTTTAACTCATACATACATACAATATATATATACATATATATATATATATATACATATATATATATATACATATATATATATATACATATATATATATATATACATATATATATATAGTGTTGTGAACTTGTTTATAATTAAATCCCCAAGTCTATCACTTATTCTTCCGCCCCAAAACCTAATTGTCACGACACTCCTTCCATTTTTAATTTACAATTTTTTAAAATAAATTATAAAAATCAATAAATTTCGTTAAATACCATTAAAAAGTATTATTTTAAAATATGTAATTTTTTAAAAATGTCCTTCATTTAACACTAAATTCTATAAACTTATACTTGATTAATGAAAGACATTTTTGAAATAAAGTTATTAATAAATCATTATTTTCTCTTAAATATTTTATATTGCAAAACATAAAATTACTCCAAAAAGGTCTTACAAAAGAAAATGGAGGAGTATATTTCTACGATGGTATATGTTAAAAAAACTACAGTACTTCCTCGTAAAAGGATAAAGGGTAATTTCCCATTAAATTTTGAGTTGAGAGGCTTATATTCTATTTTAATTCCAATGAGCACCGGAAAAATTTTTGGAAACTTCAACAATGGAGATTAATTAACTTGAGTTGGGGTTAATAAAAATAACTAGTTCCTCGCAGAAATAAAATTTAAATCTTGTTAGAAGGTGTATCTATATATAATGCTTTATAGTGCTTCAAATATAATTATTTTTAATAAGAGGATATTTATACTTAAAAATATAGAGCTTAATTAAATAAAAAATCTTATAAGCTATGAGGATTCAATTTCATTTGTTAAATTACAAGAACAAAATTTAAAATTAAATAAAACTAGACCGTGAGGTTTATGCTTTGTACATTATATAAAATGAGCCACACCAATTTAAGTTAGTGTGTGTTTGGATATCAATTCTAGGAATTAATTTTGGCCAAAATCGCGGTTTAAAATTTTTTTACACAAACAGTCATTTTTGTTGATAATTGATTTTGGACAAAATCTCGGTTTAAAACCTAGGTTTTGAATAAGCTACTGAAAATAGCTTTTAGTTTAAAACCTAGGTTATGTATTATCCAATTACTATTCTACCCCTATTTTTTCTTACACCATCTCTTCTCTCTCTTCTCTTATATCTCTTTTTCTCTCTCCTCTCTACACTCTCTTTTCTTTCATCTTTCTTCTGTATCATCTTTCCTCTCTCTTACTTTTAATCAAATCATACTTTTTTGGTAATTTACCAATATAAAAAGTGATTCTGCTACTAATCATCCAAACATCTCTATTCCTAAAATCTATTCTCCAAAATTTATCATTCTCAAAATCTATTATCTAAAAACTAATCCAAAAATATTGTAGGTGGTAGCGGTTAGGGTTTGACTTCTCAGGTCTATGTATGAAAAAGAATTAGTTGAAAAATATTTACCCTTTACTTACTGTATCCTAAGAAAACTTAGCTCTGTAGAAGAACTCCTTATGATAATAAAATAATATAAGATGTTAACCAAAGTTAACAGGCTTCTATAAATTTTATTTATTCATTTTAAATATATGACCCAGTTAAAAGGTATATTTTAGTCCTAAAAGTAAAAACTTAATCAAATTTATCTATCATATTTATTATTTTTTTAAATTTAATTTATCTAGTTTACAAATTGATATATAATATAATATTATATATGAGTATTTTAGGAAAATTATATCACATATTATAATTAAATAATTTTTTTAATTTTTTAATCTCTTTAAAATAGATAAATAGTTTTTACATTAAAGACCGAGCGAGTATAAGTTTTACAGGAGAGGGACTAATTAAATTGCAACCATTTTGCATTGGTGGGAAAACCCTAACTATAGGGAACGACCAATATACAATAAACTTTGTTTGAAAGAAGGAAAAAATTAATGAGGAGTTTAAGGAAACGACTGTAAAATGTTTTCCAAGAATTAGAGTGTGATGAGGACAAAAATGTCTGATAATATAATGTAACAAGAAGGTGGTGACTGATATATATGCAGTGTAAAGAGGTTGTGACTATTAAATAGTTGCCATTATACGACGAACAATTTGAATGAAGTGTTTAACTACTTCTCTGTGTATGTCGGGCAAAAACCATTTCTCACACAAAGCGTCAAAAACATGGCAGAGAAAGGAAAGAGCATGGAGAAAAAAAGAAGGAAGAAAGAAGAAGATAGATATATAAAGGGTTTCTAAGAATCAAAAACAATTTACAGATATGTTGAAATTATTACTTTAGTATACTATAGATACGGCTCATAAGTTCCCCCCCCCCCCCCCGTTTTTTTTTGTTTGGCATTTATTGAACCTCCCAAACACTGCCTCTGAATCAGTATTGTCGTCTGGCATACTACTGTAGCCTCCATTGATTAATTAATTAATTAAGAGCTTTGATTAATTATTAATATTACATGTGGACAACCCTAGTGCTATACTGCTAGGTTATCTACGTTGTCAGCAATTAAGTGGATGGGTTTACTTCCCAATATGAGTTAATGATCCCATGATATTGTTTATAAGAAATAATATTTTATTTTTTAATTAAAAAATAATATTTTAATCTTACTTAGATGATAATAAGGGGTGTAATAAGAGACAAAGTTTAAAAAAAAAGAAAGAGAAAGAGGTAAAAGTTCCAACCTTCTTATTAATAAAAGAATTACATTATCTTTGAATAGTAATATCTTATATATAATTTTAAATATATAATATATATGACTAGACTAATCAATTGTTAGTATATAGTACATAAATTTAAAATATTAAAATATTTTTTGTGCCATACATGTCTGATTGTTTTTTTTTTGTCGAAGTCAGTCTATATAGAAAAGGGCATAGATGTAAAAATTCATTACCGTTTTTTTTTCCTGTTGAAGGAAATAAAGCAGGGAATAACGGAAGGTGGTTTTGCCGGACCTAATTAGAATATATATGTATATATATAAAAGATGAAATTGACACAATTCATATTACTATATATTATACTGTTTTTAAAGTCATATCAATGGATAATATTTTTAATTGGTCTTTTTATATTTTTATCTTTTTACTGTGATTTTTTTTTTCTTTTCATTTTTTAAGTTTAAACATTCTATTGGAATGAAGTTTTTGGTTTCGGTCAAAAAGATGTTATTCTAGTTATTTATAATATACTGGATTAACATTATAATTAATAATAATTTTAATAAAACACACCTAGAGTTTTTGTTTTAAATCCCATCCCCGTAGAAAAGAGCATACATTTGAGGTGCCAAATCTGATAATTCAATCATTTGTTTTTCTCTGAAGGAATAAGTAGTTGGAAATAATTGGAAGGCATTTTATGGAAATTGGAATATTAAAAATACAAGTGTATATTTACAAAATTTGAGTAATAGTATGGTTTAAAAAGTTTAGAAGCGTATATATATACGCTTTGTGTGGTTGTTCCTTGCTTTCACTTAGGCCATTGCCTTTACTATGTTATTTTACTCAGCACACGGATCACCAAAGAAGAAAATCCAACATGGAAACTTTTTTTTTTTAAAATTATTAGGACCGGTCATTCAATCGGTCAAACTAATAGTTAAAGGGTTCTGACTGTGGTTGAATTGTGTTCAATCAAATCTTAATTAAAATATATAAATAATATTTATATATAACTTTTTAGAAGAGTAATACTTAAATAAAAAAACATTGATTTATAAATAAATAGAATATTTATATATAAACTATATATCATTTAACAAAAGATAGTTACTAAAGTATAAATATGATATATATTATAATTTTTATTTTTTTAATTTAAAATAATGTTGTTTTAGGCTCATAAAAAAAGAGAAAAAAGATAAAACTCAATCTAATGAACTCATCCTACACTCTTAACTAAACTAATCAAAAAACTAATTCAACAGTTCACTAATACAACTGATACACTTAGGTAGGTTTTTGTGTGTGTAAAATCAGAGTATCCTCAAGTTTCTTAAGATTTGAGTCTAACCTCTATTGAGCCGCGAGAATATTAAGGTTGAAATTTTTATAATAAGTTCTTTTCACGATATTTAAATTTATGTTAATAATATACGTATCACATACCATATTATCAAATAGCTTGTTGGTGCGTACATGGGGTGGCTTTTAATGCCATTTTTTTATTTTAAAAAATGAAGTTATACGCACTCAAAGAAAATAAATTATATAATTATAAAGTCAAAGGAGATTAATACGTCTCAGTATGTAGTCTAAATGAAGAGGAACAAGTAAAGTGAAAAAAAACAAAAACGTAAGGAAGCCATTGAAATTACATGTGGGCGAACTGAAAAGTTTTGTAGAGACAGGAAAGTAACAGTGCTATGAGTTAGCCTTCCGATTTGAGCAAAGAAATAAGTGTGCAGTTATACTTATATACGAACACTGAAAGAGAGAGAAAAATAGAGAGAGAAGGGGGGGGGGGAGAGCGAAGAGTGTGGGGGAAAAGGAATCAGACATGAGGGTGTAATTTTTTTATCCCGTCGTCTCCGGAGAAGCGGAAATCCAAAGTCACCTTATTTTTTGGGTTCCATTTTCATTTTTCTTTTCTTAATTAATTAATTTTGATTTTTTTTGGAGAGTGACAGAAAGAGAGAGAATGTTATCCCTCATTGCCCCTCTTTCTTCCTCGCTTTCGTCTTCCTCATTCTGGTAGTGTAATTTTCCGAGATATACTCTCGAGGAGAACACTATCCCAAATCCACCTGTGTTCCTCACTTTCCATTCATTCCTTTCTCGCTTCTTATTATCTCTCTAACATCTCTCTCTCTCCCCTTCTCGTTCTCCTTCTTCTTCTTCATCATCATCTGCAATTCCTAAGTCGGTCTCTACTGTGTTCATCAGTTTAATCCTTTTGCTTCTCTCTCTCTCTGAGTCTCCTCCTCCTCCTGAAAAGCCAGATTCTTTGTTCTATGAGTGCAGAAGAAGAAAGAAAAGCAATCTTCTTCCCCTCAAGTGTTGTGAGGCCCCTCATGAGTCTCCTATAGCTTCTGAATTACTATTGCACTTTGCTTTTCTGTTTCTTTCATATCAGATTTATTCTCTTCTCTCTATACAAAATAGAAAGCCAAATCTCTCTTCTCTCTCTCTCTCTTTCTGATATAGTATTTATATATATATATATTCTGTAACAAGAAGCCATATATATCCATCAAGGAAGCAAAGCTAGTCCTTTTTAAAAGAAGATGCCCTTGGAAGCAGGGATTTTCATTGAGCCACCACCTGCTTCTTCTTCTTCTTCGTCTCCTCCTGATCTTTCTCTTCACATAAGCCCTCCTTCAACCTCTTCTTCTTTGATTTGCAGCAACAACAACTATGAAGCTCGGCACTACAGTAAAAATTCTTCTTCTTCTTCTCTATCTGTCTCTCAATCTCTTCATGCCCACACTGAACTTTCTCTCGGAAGCAATTTCACTTGTGCAACCACGCAAGAACCAGTGACCCATCACCTTAACAAAAACAGCAACACCAACCCTTATTTTCAGACCCACCACCATCACCATTTGATCCACCACCACCACCAGAATCCGAATTTGAATAACTATGGAGTCTCATTGCTCGATGTGTCTCCTTCTTCATCCGACGGTTTGAGGCCCATCAAAGGGATTCCGGTCTATCATAACCGTTCCTTCCCTTTCTTGCCGGCGGTGGACCACAACCACAAGGATAATCATCATCAGCAGCAGCAGCAAACCAAGATGTGCTTCTACAGTCCTTCTTTCCCTTCTTCTCCTTCTCCTTCGGGCTCTCCCTACATGGCGGTGGCAGCCGCAGGGTTGGATCCCGTGTCGGCGGCGTATAGGGCGGGTGCCACCGGCAGGTTTAATGGGATTTCCGGAGATGCTTTCAAATCTCATCATCATCATCAGTATGGGATGGTCGGGCCATCTTCACATGACGCGCCTGCAAGCAGTGGGCTCATGAGATCCAGATTCTTGCCTAAGCTTCCAACTAAACGCAGCATGAGAGCTCCCAGAATGCGGTGGACCACCACCCTCCACGCCCGTTTCGTTCACGCCGTCGAGCTTCTCGGCGGCCATGAAAGTAATTCACGAATCACACTTCTCTCTTTCTTTGTTCTCTCTTATTACAAACATACATGAATTATTAGGTTGGTTTTCTCTTTTTTGTTTTTCTAAACAAAAACAAGTACGAGGTAATGGTATTGATGAGAAAGTTGAATTTGAATGTAGGAGCAACTCCGAAATCAGTTCTAGAGCTGATGGATGTGAAGGATCTTACATTAGCTCATGTCAAAAGCCATTTACAGGTAACACACACACAGATTAATAATACCAGTTAGTTTACTTAGTTAATTACCTAATTTCATCCATAGAACACCGTCATTTTCTTAATCTCTCACTATGTGTTTGTTTTGTTGGTGGTGTTATGGTCTATCTCCTTCCGGCACAGTCGCCGATGAAGAAAGAAATGCAGTGAATGAATTAAAGACACTACGCTATAGTAGAGAGTGAGCGAAGTTAGGAAGGGGCCTTTAGTTTTAAGGTCTGTGTCTGAGACGACCACACAGACAAACACAGCCTTCTTCAGCTTTCAATTCAATAGAGAGAGAAAGAGAAAGAGAGAGAGGAATATAACAAGAAAAAAATCATCATTTCCCAATAATACACAACTTCTCCAGTTACATCCTTATCAAACATCAACCTCGTGATTAATGACCAAACCCACTCATATACATTTCACCGCTATATAAATTATTAAAAATTTGGGTTTTTAATAGTTATATATGTTGATTATTATTATATCCTTATATAGTAAAATGTGGCTTGTTATAATGCAGATGTATCGAACTGTTAAGACCACTGACAAGCCTGCAGCTTCATCAGGTAATTCGTGTTGCTTTAATCTCTTCCAACATTTTTGAATGTTTTTTAGCTGCAGCCTTATCTTTTTTTCTTATAAAAAACGTATGGTCATATGAACGTTTTATCAAACAAATAAAGAAAGAAAGAAAATGAGCCACTGAATCATCACATGTGTGTGTGTTGTGTTTCATTTCAGAGACCCATTTGTTTTGTTTTTACCTATTGGCTTTTCAATTTTTATTGTAATAATAAACGCCATTCCTTGCTTCTTTCTATATATTATTGCCTTTACACTTCTACAAACTCAAACCCCTTTAGCCTCCTTTATCAAAACCTTGATATATTCATTCACACACACACACACACACACTGATCTCACATCTAAAGGTGCATTATTCAGATATATATATATGTTTGTGTGTGTGTGTGTGTGTGTGAATTGAAGTTCTGGGATTTGATGTTGGAGATGGATGCAGGCCAATCAGACGGGTCTGGAGAGGATGACATATTTGCAGATCAAAGCGGAAGCAGAACAGATAGGTCAGTGCAGCATGATATGGACTACTCTTCAACCACCACTACTCTTTGGAGCAATTCTTCAAGGTACTTACGGTAGACATTTCATATATATATATATATATATATATATTGAATGATGTTCAGAGAAGTCAATAAGCATCTTTAGACTTAGTTTGAATAATGATAATATGATTCACGTACCCTTCTAGCTAGAGGTTCATATATTTTCTGATTAATATAATTATATGTAGAGAGAGAGAGAGATCCTGTAGTACGAATTTGCATTGCTTTTGCTTTAATTTTATTTAATTGGTTTCACTGTTAGAACTCAATGCCAAACCCACGACGTTCTTGAAGTATATATACATATTTTTTTTATGTTTTTCTTGAAGAATAAAAAGGGTTCTTGTTGATTGTGTGTGGCAGCTTTTGCTTTTCTTGTGTTTGGTTTCTTGTTTCTTTAATTTCTTTTTTTTTTTTTTTGCTTCTTTTCCACGTAAGTACATATATGAAGCTTTTTTGGTATAATAAAGGAAAGCTTCGAAACATAATCAAAACGTTAATTAGGATTAAAGGAAGGCAACCCCACACATACACCTGCATATTTGCACCCACACACACACAGTCACACACACATATATATACACTACGCACTTTTTCTTTTTGTCCTTTAATTACATGTCTATAATTAATTATATCAAATTCTGTAAAAAAAAATGTGATTCTTATTCTCTCTTCAATATGGAGATTGAGAATAACCAAAAGAAAAGAAAGATTAATTCCTTCATTTTGAGCGCTTCTTATTTCTTCCAATATTCTCGTTAGTTAAGGAAAAAGTAAGTGCGTGCGTGTTTTAGTTTTTCCTTGTTTTTTGTAAGTAAAAGATATGTTATAACTAATTATAACCATATATAAAAAAACCAGGTTTTTCTCAGGGAACACAATGCTTGAATCGTAATATAAGACAATCTGGTGAAATTATGGAAACATTATTCCAAACTTAATTAAATACTATTACAGATTTGAACTAAGAAGTTGCTCGTGATATATATATATATATAGAGAGAGAGAGAGAGAGTTTTGAACTTGTGGGTGAGAAATTTAACTGGTTGCAGATTATATATATTATTAATGCTTTGGAGGAAAAGCTGAGGTTTGATTTGAATTACACAATAGCTAGAATAAAAGTCTTGTTAAACATGTAAAGCCAGAAACTGATTGTTGTGTGTGCGGTGTGTGTGTGTGTGTGGTAATACATAACAAGTTACGTTTCACTAGAAGTTAGAGTTACACACACACACCATTATACCTTAGTCTTAAAACTCGCATGCTTTCTTTTCCTTCTCCTTCATATCTGTAAGTAGATAGAAGTTTTCTTTCCCCATAGAAATTGATAAATAGTTTATTATTTAAAGAAAACATAGAATTTTGGTATGACTAATCATTTCTTAATAATTTGTTGTTTTGGAAATGATGATGGATCAGTAGTAGAGAGCCATGGCTTCAAAATGGTACCAAAGACATTGACCCTCTGAGACCACCTCCCTTCCAGACACCAACACTATCATCATCAGGCCATCAAATTCAGGTACCTCTCTCATATATTATCTATATTTCTTTCCCGTGAAAATCTCTATTTAAAAATTTTATGTATTAAAAAGACCTGAAATCCAATATTAATACTCTTTATATATAAATTCTTAATAAATCCTTTCTTGAAGTACCTGTAGTTACCTTTAGTTTTTAATTTGGTACTGTTAGCACCATTGTCTCGGTAATTTTGCTATGTTAGTATTGTTAGCCCATCTGTAAAAACTAATTGTGCTAAAAGACTAAAATTAAATGATTTAATAAAGAAAAACACACACACACATATCAAATAAAAAATTGAAAGAAATTACAAGTACTTCAAGAAAAGTTTTTTGTACATTCTTTAGAGTACGGTCTGTTTATAAAAATATATATCAAGTCTTTTTTATTAATAAGATTTTTAAACAGGGAGTTTTTACTATTTTTCTTAATTAATTTGTGTTAGTTGTGTTTGTGAGAGAGATGTTGGATCAGTTAAAATAATTAAATTATGGAAAACAAAAATGAAGTAAAGCCTACGTACGTATGTACCTGCAGGAGTGTGATTCAAGGCATGTGAAGAACAACAGCATAGCAAGCTCTAATTTGGAGTGCAAGAACCCAAGCTTGGAGTTTACGTTAGGGAGACCAGATTGGAATGGCAAATGACATGCCCTAATTAACTTAATAATTTTGATTATTATTAATTAATGAGTTTATTATTGATTACCTCTTAATCCATATATGATTGATCCAAAATTAAATTATACTAGTCTTATGCTTTTCATCATCATATATCTTTCATCATTAATTAATGGAAGAAAAAATATAAATTAAAGGGCCTTATACATTTATTTATATATAGTTTACCTTGCTGATTTAGCTTCTTTGTGTTTTTTTTTAATTCTGTTTTGATCATTTCATGGGCATTTTTGTTATTGAGTTTTTTTTTAATTAATTTCATTATTTAGTTTATTGTTGAAGGTGCAAACGTATATGAAGGAAAAGAAAAGACTTTGATAAGATAGATCAAGGAGATGGATGGAAAGCTTTCCTTGTTTTAATTTCTCAATTTTATTTCCCAATAGTTTTAAAAAGGTTAATAAGAAGGAATTAATGAGAACATGCATGCTATCTTGAAAAACGAAAGAAATAATTAAAATATATAATTAATTTATGAATAAGCAATATATCTAGTATATGACAAACTGAATTAATATATGGTTTTCTTTCAGATTCGAAAAGGATGAATGTTTTTATTAATCCATTATTAAACTTATGGTGATAGATATTATATTGCCTTACCCTTGACACCGGATAAATTAAATTTCACAATATATAATTAATTTACCAAAAGAAATAATTGACAATGGGGAGTTGAATTTTCTCTAATTCATTAAACTCTAACCCGTAATCTGTGTACTTGCACGTAGATTCGTATTTTTCTTGTTTAAAAATAACATGATATTTAAGAAACCATAATAACTATTTTCTTTATTCTTAAATATAAGTTTTGTCTAACCAATTTATACATAAAAATAATTAAAAGCATTAAATTTTTTATAAAATTCAAATAATTTTAAGATTATTATTAAACTTCAACATTATATTACTTTCTACTTCCTCCACGCTCTTTTAAATATGGGTGTATATAAAAAAAATATTCAATATTCTTTTAAAAAGTCAAACGCTTGCAAAAGAATAAAGAATACCTTCTAGAAGATTGTATATCCCTTTCCTGCATACAAGTATAACTGCTTAAATCAGTTCAATAATTTTTTAAGACAGTATTTTCAATGCCTGAAATAATAAAAAAAAAACACAAACAACACACATCAAAGTTTTGGGGGGTGAAAACAGTTTTGTTTTTCGTAATTAAATTGAAGGATATTAAGTCCAAAACTTGCTATTAGCAAACAAACCATCTTGTTCAATGTTTGAAAAAGGGACCAACGATCAGTCTTTCAATTAAGTAAATTAAATTGGCCAAAACTACTCCAAAATCTTACACCCCCACAAGAACTCTCTCTCTCTGTGAAGAAGACTAGTGTCATTTTCGATGCTTTAAGTGAAAAGTTAGTGGCTAAGAAGGAACGTTTAAATGGTTCTCATTGGATTAGTAATGAGATGAGTTTTACAATGAGATCGATGCTACGTGTACGTACCTGATCGATCAGGCAAATGTAATCAATTCTCATTAAGTACTTTATTAGTAAGCTCATCATGGAACCTATATATATGAATTACTCACACAGATATTTCACTTAAGATGTACTACAATATAAGACAAAAATTGTATTAGTAGAAGAGGATAAAAAAATTGTAGAGTGTCGTGAAAATAACAAATATAAGAGAAATTAATAAGACAAAGAACATCAATTAGAATAATGGAGATGAAGAAGACAAAAGGGAATTGGAAAATAAAGAATGAGTGGTTGTTATTCACTTAAGTCTATCTCAAATGTGTATGTTAAAAATTTTAAGAGAATTGTTTTGGTAGGAGAGGATGAATAGATATACAACAACGTAAAACTTTATCCTAACAGGGGAGATTGAGTACATAAATTATATTATATCATTGTGACCTATCAATCATATATTTTATTATTTAATAAAAAAATAGCGTTCAATAACTTTATTAAATATTTTTTTTAATTTTTCTCTACCATATTTTAAAGAATTTTATATTAATATGATTTACCTTTCTTATTGACATTTTCAAAAACTCTTTTTTATATATGTTCAAATTACCTCTAATGATTTAATACTATTTTCTTTTTAATAGGTATCATATTAATTATTTTTTTATATATTTATTATAAATTTTATTATTTTTTCTATGATCATATATTCTACTCTAACTTTATACTATTATTATTGTTTCTTTTAAAACTCAACATTTATTATCATAGATAGCATATTGTGTGTGTAGTTGTAGATATTTGATTTGGTAAAAGGTAATTGATTATTAAGTTTGACTAAAGAGTTGGAGTTCTGGCGTTCTTGGAAATAGTGAATGATAAAAGATGCTTTGCAATTTATTATACAGAATTAAAGAGAGAGAGTACTTAATTATGAGCACGAGGTACATTAAATCTATCGATCAATTGTCATTTTCATGTGTCGATGTCTTGAAAATTCTTATCGTTTACTTGGATTGTACTTAATTCAGTTAGATGAGCAACTTTCTTAATTAGAGAAACTATGATAATAGTAAATAATTGAGGAATATATAAGAAGCAGTAGTTTAATGATCAGTTGAAGTAATAGAATCCCTTCAAGTGAAGGCAATGCAACTTTTGAAGGTGATGATTGAGAAGTCACGTGTTTGTGTGAAACTGAAAGTATACCTGCCTTACTTCACAGGGACATGTCCTCAATAAACTAATGCCTAATTAAGGAGTCACTATCTAATTAACTAATACTTTAATCCTGATTAGAGAAATTAATTAAATTACCATGAGATTGAATGGTCATGTACGATAATTAAGGCATTTAGAGATACTTAACCATGATCAGATGGATTGATTCCATGATGAAAAAACTCTAGGGACTTTGATTCAAATTGACCACAACACAAGAAGTACTATGGCTATCGTGAATTTAAAGTTGGCTTCATGGCTCAGGGAACTTCTTTCCAGTGACTTCGATCCATGCCTCATTTCGCAAGAAACCACAAAGATTTTTCCTTTATTAAGATACACTTGTACATTTGCATTTGTTTAATAGGACATCGTTCAAGTTTAAAAAAAAATATATATATATAAATATAAGTGTAGCCATGTCTCAATTACTACAAAAATGCCATTTTCAAAACCAAAATGTAAGAAACCATGTAATTTGTACTTTGTTTAATAAGAAAGTTATCATTACAAAATGGGTAAAAGTTATCCTTTAAGTCTTTATAATTTTATTTTATTTTTAATATTTTTTTTCTTTTATTAAGTTTTTATAACTTCATCTGATTATACAAGTCCTTATATTTTTTATCAAGTATTTATAGTTTTATTTTGATTTTTAATCACGTATCTATAACTTTTTCTTTTATTTTTATTAGTCACCTAATATTATAGGGAGCTGACTAAAAATAAGGTGAAACTATAAAAACCTGATTAAAATGAGGTGCGACTATAAGAGTTTGATAAAAAAAATACTATAAGGACCTGATTAAAAATACAGTCAAAATTATAGTGACTTATATATTAATTAAGAACATCAATATTTAAGTTTCAGTACATCTAATTAATAAAATTTTTAAATATAGGTATGTTGTATTATTAAATCACAACAAAAAGAATTAACTAATAATGAGGAATTGCTCTCTTACTAATATTCTAGTGAGGGAATATAAAATAGGAAGAGACTATCCCAAGTACCCAACAAATATTGTACCTATGTTTCAAAAAAGTAAACATATCTATTATATATATATATATATTGTACTTTGCGTGATATTTTTTTCCTCTTTAAAATATCATAAAACAACTTAAAAGCATTTTCTTCTTCTTTTATGTCTTGATTTATCTTTCTTTATGCTATTTATTAGATTATATTATCAGTATCCAGTTTTAGAGTTTGTGCTACCTCTTCTAGCATATGTGTTTCTTTTAGAAATTGAATTCGAAATCTAATATTAGACCAACTCTATATTATTTCACTTTTAACCCCTTGCTTTGATCCACCCCAACTCCTTAATGGGAGAAGGCCGAAGATTGAGGCCAGAAATTTTTTAACATGAAAATACTTGTTTTTTATACAAAAAAATTTAAGTGGGTTTGATATTAGTCTCCTATCAAGGTCAAGGCACAGCCCTAAGGTTCAGAAAACGCTTATAAAAGACTTATAAGATCGCCTACCAAAGGAGCCCTCATAATAACAATAAGAATCAAACTCATATTTATGTTAGATAAGAGTTTATTTATTGTTATATATGTCAACTCTCGTTTGCATGGGTGGGATTAAGTGGTCTAGGAAGAGTTGGGCCTATTTAAGTGCGATCTGGATTTTGTTTTAAGTGGTGTACGAAGAGTTGGAACTTGTTGGGCCACCTTAAGTGCTCTCCGTTTTCCTGTTAAGGGGTCTAGGAAGAGTTGGGGCTTGTTGGGCCTCCTTAAGTGTGCATAAGTTTTTGTTTTAAGTGGTCTAGTATTGGGCCTCCTTAAGCCCTCTCCCTGTTTTTTTTAAAGTTTGGATTAAGATACCAACGGGGTTAGTCCAAGTGGTAAACAGCTCGGTATCATTTAAGTGAGGTCTCGAGTTCGAACCTTGGCGTACATAGAAAATCCTCGTTAAGAAACTCACCCACCATAGCCAAGTGCGCGACGCGGGTCGAATCCGGATGTAGTCGGGGTAAAACTCCGGTGAATCGGGTGGGAAAAAAAAAAGTTTGGATTAAGATCCATATTCCATCCCGCATCTTTCAAGGCATGCATAACCCTGATTTGTTGTTTTTTTTTTCTCTCCTTCATCTCTCTCATGCAGTCATGCCAATCTCTGGTATTTTCTATTTTCATTCTTATTTTTTACGACACATGCATAACACTTTTTAATTTTTAATACCTTTAATTAAGTTAAGGAAAACTGACAACTTGTAATCTTGTATGCTTAAGTCATTAATATAATAACTACAATCAAAATATTTTAAAGGCTTAAAATAAACAATTTCCAACTTAAAATATGTTAATCTAAGGCAATAAAAATTATAAATAAGTTTTGTTTTCAAAAATATTTTATTGAAAAATTTAATATTATATTAAATTCAAATGATTAAAATGAAACTTAAAAAAAAAAGAGTTAAAGGATTAACTTGATACCTACTTCAAAAGTAAGGTACTAAATCTGTTTTTTTACCCATAAATGAATTAAACACTATCATTTGACTTGTTATATATTTTATTATTTTGTAAATATTAATAACTATTTTGATGAAAAAGAAATAAATAAAAACCAAGCTAATCACTTTTTTTTTCCTCGGCTGATAAATTAATCACTTGGCATGCAGTGCAATATAAAAAGCAGGATAAACCAAAAATAAAAAGGTAGATTTGATTAGGGCTGATCATTTATTCCCGTCCCGAATTGACCCGTCCCGGTCCCGATAATTTCGGGACAGATCCGTCCCGTCCCGAGAAAGACCGGGACGGGAAAATATCGGGACGGGACAATATTTATACCGGGACGGGACGGATCTCGGCATGACCCTCGGGTCATCCCGTCCCGTCCCGGAAGTTCTTTTTTTTTATTTATTATTTATTATATATGAAGAGGGAGATGTTTCGTTTCAGCCACCTTAGTAAACACCACACAGCACCCTCATACACTCACCTTCAGCCCTTGCCCAAGCCACCAGCGGCCGTCGCCACTCGCCTTGTCGGCCAGTAGCCAGTCCCACGCCACGTATCAGGAAACCTATGTGGCTCTGCCCTCTTCGGCTGTGACTCGCATATAGGCAATAGATAACCGTTCGAGTTAGGGTTTATGAATGCAATTTCGTCCGAAGAACGCTACGGAATCTCATTTCTTAGTCAAGGCTGTATTGCTCAGCTTCACTTCAGGTTTGGCTATTCAGCTACATCTCCAATACCTTGCCGACGACATATCTCCCCAGAGTGGCCCCTTTCCATTACGGTGGTAATTAATGGATTTATTAAAAGTGGATTCATGTGTACAGTGCATTTAAAATTGGCCTCCATTGATCGTTGAACCCTTTTACAGTCAGTCATACTACTTCCCTATCCTTCAGTCACTATATTACACACATCTTTCTATTCCAAATATGCTGCTTTCTTTGAGCTTTGGATCTCTGATAAGAAATCTTGGTTAATATGTCCAGCTATTAACCAGCTCCTACATGATTCAAACTTCAAAGTTAGGATCACTGTGCAAATTGTTTTATTACCTTTCGGTTATGTGGTGCATTATTTTCCTTTTTTCACTATCATTTCCAGCATCAATTATGTATTTGTTTAAAATTTGAGGGATGATTTTTGTTTTTGGTGTTAGCATAGTTCTTTCTCTGACTTTAAAATGTTAAAGGAAGGATTAAGCAAGAGATATGTGGGTGTCCCATGCATGAATTCGATATGCAAAGCATTGTGCAGTGAGAATGGTAATCGCTTCATTCTGTTGTCTATCTCTTTGTTCAGAGTTGATGGTAGACCAGCAAAAATGTGAATGTCCCTTCTTCAGGTGTGGAAAGCAAGTTTGGAGTGAGTATTGAAAAAATTGAGTGGTCAGTGAACACATATGGTCATTGATGGGCATAGATGGACAAATTCTTGGCCAGTTTAAGGGGATTGTTGCATCAAACAAGAATATAGTTTCTCCGAGATTCACAGAATGTGTCAGGGAGGTTGCCACCTCTTGGTATGGATATGATGACTTTCTTGTTACATAACAATTTGTTATGAAGGTTCATTTAAACATTGATAGAAAAATTCAAGGAATCATCAGTATTCTTTTGCTGTTTGCTGTTGTTTTATGTCAAACTTATTGTGGTCTTTCTATGGTCAATAGTGGCAGATTGACTTTGCTATGAATGCAGATATGAATTTGATGCCAGAGTTATCAGCAAAGTTGCGTGATCTTCCTGTTAGGCCATGTTTTGCTGTAATGCTGCCATTTGCAGAGCCTCTAACCTCAGTATGATACTAGCTAGCATTAATAATGAATGAAATCTGTATGGCTTGTTTGATTTCCTTATTCATTACATGTTTGGTTTTGGGATTTGTGATTTTTCCACTTCCTGCAACTGGAATAAATCAGATAAAGGGCGTGTGATTTGTGATTGAATTGAAGTTTACTTTGGGATTTGGAACATATTCCTTAGTGTATTGCCAGGTGTATGTGTTGCAAATAATAACAAAAAGGCATAGATCTCTTGCAATGTAAGAGTTGTTGTTGTTTCATATCCCTGTTACATGATTAACATTCTTTTAGTGAGCTATGTTTGGTTGATGCAATAGTATTTTTTTAAAAAAAAATTGGATCCGGGAATTCCCGTCCCGTCCCGAACCCGTCCCGGTCCAGTCGGGACCGGGACAAATTCGGGACGGGACGGGACACGGGACGCATTTTGCGTCCCGTGTACTGTATCGGGACGGGATACGGGACGGGGTTGTCCCGGTCCCGACCCGTCCCGTGAGCACCCCTAGATTTGATGCATGTAGGCAAAAGTATACTTTTACTCTATTAGGGGTGTGTTTGGATGGTTTCAGAAGCTCTTTTGGGTCAAACCTTAGTTTGGGGAAATTTTAAAACAAACAGCTATATTTGTCCATAAGTGCTTTTGGACAAAATCATAGTTTAAAACCATGGTTTTGAATAAGCTATTAAAAATAGCTTTTTCAACAGTAAAAGAGCTTATGGACTATCCAATTACTATCTTACCCCTATTTTTTCTTACACCATCTCTCCTCTCTCCTACTTTTTCTTACACCCTCTCTCCTCTTTCCTACTTTTTCTTACACCCTCTCTCCTCTCTACTCTCTACCATCTCTCCTCTCTCTTATATTTTCTCTACCTCTCTCCTCTCTCTTATTTTTAATCAAATCATAACCTTTTTGATAATTTACCAATATAAAAAGTTATTCTAAAAATAACTATCCAAACACTTATTTATTCAAAACCACTTTTTTTCCATAAACTCTTCTCTAAAAGCCCTTTTTTAAAATCCTATCCAAACAGACCCTAAATTTATATTATGTTTCCGGTCCTTTCACTTCATAAAATTTTCTTATTAATCCTTCAAATTCTAAAACATAAAAAAGAAAACAATTCTCTACTAACACAGGGAATTTGAATGATTGAAAATAAAAAAAAAATTAAACCTCAAAATATTATTAATTTTTTAATAAATAAAAATATAAATATACTTTTACATAGGTAATAATATAAATTAATGGGTTAAACCTATAATCTATCATAATTCTAATATCTTAATTTTTTTTAAGATATGATTATATAATCCTATCATAATTTTAATATTTGAGATTTATTATTCTAATAAGATATGATAATATAATATTTAAATCTAATACTAAATAATATCCAATTTTAACTCTATATAATTAAATAATTAATAAAATATAATATTAATTAATAATTAATTTTAAACGAGCACATCTCAACACTCTTCTCAAGCTGAAAGGTAATTTGGATGTGAGTAGCAACATAACTTTGAATACATAAACTAGTAAGGACCACTAAATTGAAGCAGAACTTTGAATACATAAACTAGTAAGGACCACTAAATTGAAGTTTGATTGGGTGTTTAATTTGTATCTTAAGACAAATTTACGAATTTGATGAAGAATATCATTATTAGAGGCTTGACAAGAACTGAATGAAGGAGACGATGATGATTCTTACAGACAAATGAGGGAGTTACTTCTATAATGTGGAGTGGACTTGTGAATTAGAAATACTATGAATTCATACACTCACGAATAGAAGATGTCAACTTTTGCGAAGTGGAGAGGTAATGTTGCCTAAGGAGAAACGATTTCAGTACATTGAGCACTTTTCTACTTCCTAAAATCTTAGGAGTTCTAATAAGAGAATATTTCGTTTAGCTGCAAATGTGAATGGGATGAGATTTGTGAGAATATAACATTGCAAAGGGCCTAATATTCGTAACATCAAGGACCAGTTCTCATAGATACAATAAATAGAAGAGGTTGTGTCTCTAATTCTTAAAACAAAAGGCAATAGAAGAGACTAAGCCTCAAACTCTGAAGGCGAACGATCAAAAATAGAAGCAGAGAAGAACTTGGAGCATAATTGATAGGGGGGAACAAAGGCAGAGACGGGATTTCTATGAACTTGAAGGAAACAAATATTTTCTTAAGGCAAATAAAATATTAAAATATTATTAATTCTTAAATAAATAAGAATAAAAAATATAAGTTAATAGGCTAAACTTAAATCTATCATAATCTTAATATTTCATATTTATTATTTTAAAATATGATAATATAATATTTAATATTAAATAATAGCCAAATTTAACTCTAGATAATTAAATAAATAATAAAATATACTATTAATTAATTAATAATTAATTCTAAACATCTCAACAGACACCAAGTAACTTGACAAAAAGCGAGTGACATGTCCCAGCACCTCCTCAAAAGGGGGAGGTTTAGGGATCAATCTCACACAATTTTTCAAGCTGATTAAAAAGAATTCAGTTCTCTATTGTAATGTTTCTTAATTTTATCTTAATTTCAAAATATTTTTTTAAGACAATTAAATTTAACCAACCCCAAGGAACCTAGATTAACTATCCACTGATAACAACACATAGACATGTACGATAAAATTGACAAGTATAACAACTGGGAGCTGGATTTTTTTTTTCTGTGTAACGAAAACCCACTATTTTATTCGAATCACACAGAACATCAACCTACCATACCATCTCTTACTCATTGGTGAAAATAAACAAAATCATAGGCATGTAAGATCCAGGAGGAGTATGGACAACAACCAAACTAGTTTGAAGTTTGGTCTACAGGAGATTTGTGCAGCAATATACAGATTTGAGCAAAACCTTGTATGCATGATAATTGATAAGCCTCTCAATCATAGTGCAAGTTTTCTATCTTGAGAGGATGACGAGCATCGGCGTAATTTGCAAGGGCAGAGCTAGTCATAGTCAAGAATTGTTTAGCCAGTTCAAAGCTCTTTCTAGTAGCCAACCACAAAGTGCAGAACAATCCAATCCAACCTGATTCATTAGTTTCAGTATTTTTAGAAAAGGGTGCCAACCAGAAATATTGTAGTATTAATATTAGCCCAAAAGAAAAGGCAACATTATAGCAAATCCATCAGGGAAACCTAAAACATCATGTAATGGAAGAGAGAAAATTTTGTTGCGGTGGAATTATATGGCGATGCCAGAAAACATCCTCATGGTCAATCATCTGTCGATATATAAGCCTATTAAAATAAAAAGTTTGATAGCTGGCTCTTTACAGGCACATATGCCTAGTATCATTCAAATTAATGCAAAACTGTAGACATACGTTAAGTTACCAAAACCTATTTTAATCTGTTTACTTTTCATGATCAAACTTTATCTCTACTGGGCAATAACAATAACCAAGCACAGTCAATAACCTAATCTCTGAGTGAGTTCAGCTGAAATTCATATTGTATTGCTTAAATTCCTATTTAGAGTTACAAATTTATAAAGGCACATGTGCCATGAAATAGTTAAAAAGTTTAAGCCAGAATGCCAGATCAGATTACTGTAAAGGAATTGAGGTGATCAAACAACTTCTTACCTGCAGTTGTAAGTATAGCCACAATTGCCCAAAATGAAGCAGTGCAAATAGCAAATATGGCCATTGATAAAGCTCCAACATATATAGCTGTTACAGATGCAAAGAAAAGTGCCAAGAATCCTCCTGCTACTGCCAAAGACACAAAAAGTGAAATAACGATGGCATTGAAAGTTGCAGCCAGAACCAAAAGCAGAAAGACAAACAACCCTGTCAAAGAAACAAGAGTGATCGTCCCAACCTGTGACAAACAGGGACACAAATCAGAAGAAACCAAATGAGATGTACAACATTCAAAGCAATAGAAAAATAAAATTAACAAACTATATTTTCTTGTAACAACTCCCCCTTGCATATGAAGGATTGGATTATAATCCCTCTATGAGCATCAATCTTATTATTTAAAAAGAAAGATAACACCATGAATTTTTAAACTGATCTGCAAATTTATCTTTGAGGAAAAAATTTGGAAACATTTCAAGACGCTTTCAACTTCAAATATAACCCACCATGTCAATCTCTGATATACTACCTGTGTTGTGGAATATGCGATCCTTATGTCAATCTTCTTAAAGGAACGCCCAAACAATGAAAGTGACAGATGACCTATTCCTATATATGAGTTGTAGTCTTAGTCTACATCAGTAAAGCCCAAGTACAACATGAATATTAGCAGAATCCGTGTACTTCTTTGATAGAATAGACAGGTAGACAAATTGATTTGCGCTGCATATGGCAATAACATGAATTCTTGTTCTCAATGTTTTACATGAAAATCCTTCATCGTTTGACCAAAACAAATAAATTAAAGGCAGCAGTGAAGTATAATGCAGGAATCTTAGGTAGGCCATAGCTGGTTTTGTGGGAAAGTATAGGATAAGCAAGATGATGTTTGAACTTTGAAATTGCATGGAGGCAATTGAGATGTCCTAAGGCCTACATCGTTCATAAATAATATGGGAAAATCACACATAAGCACGAATCATGCATTTAGCGCCATAAACTTAAGGAAAGATCCTATTCAACTGTTCAATGGGCCAACCAAAATTGAAATTTAAAATAGAAAAAGTATGTTAAATATTAAAATGGATGGTGATATCCCATAGATAAATTAACGTCTAGAAATGCAGCATCTTGTAAATAAAACATACGGAAAAAATAATCAGATAAATCTTTCCAAGGGTTTCACAAAGGGTCCTGAAGATAAGATTTCTAGCATTTCAATATTACCGTATTGAAGAGTTATCAGACTTCAAATCTAATTAGAACTGAAATGGCAATCAAACAACATTCTTTTCTCTCTCAAAAGAGTGTAAGCTGTGGGGTGGAAAAAGGCTTGTCAATAAATGAAAGAAACTTGCATTCCCGTTTTCAAAACAGTCACTCCCACTTTGGCAGCTTGAGAATGGGGTAGACATGCTTATGGGTCTTTAGAATAACAATTAGCCAGGAGTATCTTTCCTCAAGAACATATCTATTCATCAGCTTTAAATGACTAAGATGCGGTGTTCATTGCACAAGGATAAGCCTAGGAAATTCAAACTGCAAGAGATTTTGGCCTTTGGCCAAAGAAGAGCAACAGATTAGATGGCTCAATCCCACATGTGAAGAATATAATAAATAGATGAAAGAAAAGGAAGAAAAATCATCAAATTGTCACCCAACGACTACCAAGAGAATAAAAATGTAACAATATCGAAGAAGGATTCTGCAAAACTAGAAAACAGACATTTGAGGATAAATTTGTACAGCCACGTCGTGTGGCAAGGATCAAAAACAAAAAATGTTTAGACTCAGTTTATTATGATCCAGCAAAAGTTGTACGAGCAATATCCGGTAATCCACATGAAACTGAACATATCATGGATGATCGATCATAACAATCGGGATTATATAATTAGCATGGGACACAAATCCCTCACTAATTTGTCAAGAACAATTTGAATATTTGATCCCAAAGCTTAAGCCGATAGATAGGGCCATAAGCGATTTTACTAACATATGTAACACTGTAAAGCACATCCAGTGGCTTTCTCCGCTGTTGCTATGCTTGCATTATGCATACATACATACATTGTTGTGAGAACAAAAAATTGATAAACCGAATTTCCCCACAAATCCTAAGCCTCACAATCAAACTATCAAATTCCACAAAGATTCACGGAATCCACTACATGCAACCAAGATTCAATTTAAAACCTCAAATAAACCACGCATTACGAAATTTGTAATGTACAGCACAGAAGCGACCACCAATACTTACAGAGATGACAAGGAGAGCCCGGAGAGGGCTGCCTCGGTGAGTCCAGAGAAGAACATCCTGACTGGTGTTTCTAGAAGCTTCAGGAATGCGAGGAGCGTAATGAGAGACGGAGGTCTTGATCCGGTGCAGCAGAGGTGCACTTTTGTTACCCTGATCAGCGACCAAAATTGCGGAAACCATATGGTGAAGAATTTCGTACAATGTCTCCCTGTCCTTGGCGTAGCGACCCTTTATCGTCGGAAAGGCTCCATCTACGTCATTCTCTCCGGCGATCTCGTCGTATGCTCCGTTCGGCTTGTGGTTGTCGGTTTCATAGGACTCCGCCATTTTCAGAGTAAGACTGGGGAGATCGTTGAAAATGGAATAACGGTAAGAATTTGGAAAGGAAGACGAAGATGAAGAACAGATAACAATGCCATGCAGCGGGTCCTCTCCTGAATTTACTCATTACGGTCTCCTTTTGCTTTACACGTGGGCTATGATGTGATTTCGTGGCTACCAATCCTTCAAACAAATTCATCTCAGATTCTATACTCCTCCCATTTTAAAATATAAATTTCTTTGGAGGAAAGTTTTTAGGGATAATTTCATTATAGTGCCATAGAACCAACTTAATTTTGATTTAGATATTTCACTGCAATATTGTTAGCACAAAATAAAATAAAATTGTCCAGTGAAAAGACAATTTTGCCCCTAATGAATTAGGGGTGAGATAGGTGAATTTTCAAGATCCTATACCCATTTTAACCAGTAATAATGGAAGAATAACAAGTTTTTAAATAAATATTTTAAAAAGTGTGAATATGTGAACTTATAAATTTGGATGCACATTTTAACAAGTAGCCGTAGTAAAATAACATATGTTTTATATGAAAAATTAAAAATGTTTATTTACATTGTGATAGGTAAATTTTTAAATTTTGATACACATTTTAAAAAATACTCATAACAAAATAACAAATTTATACTGTTAGAGAGACAAGTTCAAATTAGTTAATTGATAAATTAACAAGATGTTAAATTTGAGTTCATGTGAATAAAAATAAATTCTATGATCAAGATACATAGATACATGCTCAACCAATGAAAATGAAAAAGAAGCTAAAGAAAAATCTAATAAACCAAGCCATTTTATTTCCAAAACATTATTTGTTAGGAGGTTTTCTAACAAATTCAGCAATGACCAAATCATCTTATTAAGTCAATTTGTATGCCAACTATACAAACAATTACGATTTGCAAGAATATGCCTCAACCACCCCACAAAAAAGAAGAAAAATCTAACTCTCTTTACTCTCAGCATGCCAATGCCTCAAATACAACAAACACTCTTATGCCTCAAGAGTGATGATGTATATCTTCTCTTCTTGAAATCTTCTCCTAAAAAAGAAAAAATATATGAACACTAGGAAGCATTTGGTACACTTATATCTCACATGCTAAGGCATTTTGAATACAATCACTCATCATGATATCATTCTATGACATTCTAGTATTTTGGATGACACTTGTTTACTTGCATACAAGTGTATCAAAAGACATTCATCTTGAATGTTGTCAGATATTCCAAATACCACTCATCAAGATGAAGAATCTTAAGATGATACCATGGACGACAACAATTGCTGTTGTTGGGCATTCATTGATAACAGCATTAAGTCCCAAGAACTAGGAGGAATGGCCATTCCAAACTCCCTCAGCAAATGACTCATCTTCTTGACATTTTCTGGTGTAGCTAATTTGTTACCCTTATCAATCACCTGGCATAAAAACAAATCTTACAGCACAAAAAGGAAAAAAGAAAGTTATGAATACAGAAAGAGAAATCTAGTCCTGTGTCATATTCTCAATAGTCTTCCTTCATCGGGCACTGTCATTAGAAAATATAGAGATGGATTTCGTTGTAGTGAAAGCAAAGCTAACATTATCTAATTGACAGGACAAATATTAGAGCTAACTCCTTGAATGCATATTAGAATAGAATAGATTAACCAGTGGAACAAGAACAAAAATCTCTTCATCTTTCATGGATGTCAACTAGTCAACATTCATTATAAGTGGTCCTCTACACAATATCTTTCAAAACAAGAAATCTAGACTTAAGAGTTTACATTTTTGAATATACATCGCCAATTTTTTTTTTCATGAGAAATCCTTGATAGGAGAATGCCTCTATCATTTTTACTATAAATTGGAGTCTCAAAGCTCAGTTTTTTCAAGCAACTAAGTTCACAAGACTCAAATATATCATTAGGGTGAAGCATTGCTATTAGAGGAGGAGGAGGAGGAGGAAGTTTAGAAGTTTGACAATCTCTGAAGGTAACGTTTCTTTTTCATTTGAACTCATTCGGATACTATTTATGTTTTAGTATATCCATTTCATCCAACATGTATTTTAGTTCTTGTTTATCATTAGGGTGACAAGGGTTTGGTTTGAGAGAAAAAGATGCACAAGACTAATTTCTAACAAAAATGTCCCATGTCATAAATTGGAAAAGAAAAGCAGAGGATATTATATACTCTGTCAACTCACCTCAACAAATACTGTATGTAATGATCTTGACAAGATTTTGATTTCCAGGGCCTAAAAGATCCATATCTGACCTGAAATATAGTAAAGCATTCAGTAGCATTCAAAACTACTTGATTTTTATTGATTAATTATTATTTTCATAGAAGATTCTTCTTATGGGGTTTAAAATTTTCTCACCTTTAAACCATTAAACAGAGCTGTTCATGCATAATCTTGGCCTCATTCAAATCATCTTTAAGGGGCAATAAGTTTAACCGGGCAGGAACAAGCTGCAGATTTACGCAAACGGGGTCAAACCTTTTCTTTATCCCTTGTTTATGTCACCTAAAGAAAAAGTAGCATAAGTTGATCATGTATACTATTTTCAAAGAAACTTCAACTTAAAAGTTGAAGTGAAGGGTGACAAATAATTTTATCATGATCCACAAAAGACCTTCTGATTGCTTAGACCAGAAAAACTGATTGCTCTCTTTCTATATTTGCTTATTTCATAGCTACTTAAGCAACAGTAAAGTAAAGACTTTTAACTGGAAGAAAAATGGTAGAGAAATACAAAGATATAGTTTTATGTCGTGCATAAAAGAAAGCTAAGAACCTGAACATAACCTCATTCAAAATCAACATGCAGAAATGTAAATGTGATGTTTCTTCTTATCAGTCAATAACAAAAGCCAAAGTTGCTCCTGCCAGAAAATGTTGATAGAAGAAAAAATATATTACTTTTGAAGCATCAATGCAGTCACGGCGGCATATACAGATTCTTCCTAGAGCAGAAACTGCAATATCATTTGCTTTTGCATTCTCTAAAGGACCACAGAGATGGAGATTATATTAGTATAAACTAACTTTAAGAAGTTCATTTGGATTTTCTTAAAAAAGAAAACTGAGGAAGAACAAGATTGGTGCAACTTTAAGATTTAAAAAAAACATGCAGTAACTTGTCCATGGAAACTGAAGTCTGAGATAAACAAATATGAGGATTTTCCTAAGAAACATAATATCATAGCTCCAAAAGAATTCCTGCATGGTATGGAAGTCAGGGCCTTTAGGTTCTACGAAGCTCTGAACCTTTCACTTGTACAAATTCAGTTTAGCTACACCTACATCTTCTGGATAAAAATTTATTACTTCTTAATGTTATGAGGGAAGAAAATATTGCATTTATGACAAGTCTTCAAAGGGGAATGCAGAATCATATAGAAGTATAGCTTTCTACCTGCAACCATACCAGCAACTTGCTTATTACAGTATCCAAGTCCGTACACAAGAAAAAACTATCTGGTGGAGTGTTCTTTAGGAAGCAAGCATAGCAGAAGCAGCTTGTTCCTATTAAAGCAATATAAAAGTATAATCATAATTATAGAAAATTTATAATGTAGGTACATGTAACATTAATGTCGTACTTGGTAGGAGTGAGAATGAAAGGAATGGAGAATCATTACTTGTATAAAAATTTCAAAGCACACAAGGAAGAATCAATTAGATGAGAAAAACAATTATTACACATGTTCCAATAATTCAAAAAAACGGAGAAAAAGTTGACCTGAAGGAGGAGAACTAAACAGGTTCGTGAAAGAATCATTATCATTGTTTCTCTAACTACAAAGCAAAAAGGTATTGTTGTGTCGAGATTTGTTATGCTAAAGCAGTAGTGATGATGCATCAGTTTAGTTATGTCAAGAATTATATCATAAGTTGGAGGGTGCACATCTCAACTAATAGGGATGAAAAGTTCATTTAGTTATGGCTGTCTCACCAAAAAACACTCATTCATTCAATATCTTCACTATTAACAATATGCCAGGTTCTAGAAGAAATGAACATAAAATAAAAATCAATCCATTCAAACAGTGAACAGGTGACATGTTAGGAGTTGACCCTGCATTAATCTATATATGTACAGACAAAATCACATCTCTCGCACCTTTATTGTGTCGTTCTATTCAGTGTCAAGTGCCGTGACAAATGCAGGCAAAAGCCTAGAATGATAATACAGTTGCAACATTTGGACGAAAATTGTAGGTAGCACCATAAAGTTAAAAGCTGCCAACCGAACTTGAAATTGGGAGTCTTGAAATAATTGCGTAATTTTATCAAACACTACCGCCATAGAATCGTCAATAAACTCCATCTGGAATGTAAGCACATTATTCTATGTTAGACAGTGAGAAGAAACCACTGCCAAAAAGTGAAACCGAACCAACATGAATGACCTACAAAATTTTACAACCAAGTCCATTGGAAGGACCATAGACTAAATGACTAAATTGAAAGGGAAATATGAGTAAGCTGTAATTGATGCCAAACTGCAAATGGGTATGATATCCTTTTCTAAGGCGTATATATGTGTCAACCATCTCTTTCAGACTAGAATTAAATCAGAATTAACTCGATGAAGCTCACTCAAAATGCGTTATGGTTCAGGCAGTCTTCAATTTTCTCACTTTTTAGTTTAATCTGCGTCTCTTCAGGAAGCAAATTATCTTTCCAATTGTGATTTTTTTCAATATTTTTTATTAATCAATCTTCTGTTTCATATGGTAGGGTAGCATCCTTGTTTTCCAAGGAGCTAATAGGTACATCCTTGGCTATATGGTGGTAGAGAAACCAAGAACAAAAATAAGTTGTTGCTGCCATGCATCTTTTGTCCTATTTTATTTTCCATAGCTCACTTATTTTACTATCTGTCAGCACAACTAGTCAATACAATTAATTGAAGGACTAGAGAGTTATCAGTTCACCGTTTCAAATGAGAAATCTTTGGCAACTAAAGCAAGCAATGTAATTCGTGCATGACGCTTCTGCCATTCTGGAGATTCCAAGTAAAGTGGCAGCAGTTCTGAAGCAACTACTGGAGTAAGTTTATTCTCCCCCAGGGTGACTGAAAGATGATACAAGCATGCTAATCCAAAGTTATAGACATTATTAGCCTTCCCAGTACTTCAATCCTCTTTACCTTTCAATTCATTACTTGTCATATCTTCTTTAATACAGAGCAACATTTTCATGGGAACTGAGAACAACCTAATCATAGTCTGATACGGCAGACTTAAGAATATGGGTTTAAAATCTTTTCTTTCTGTCAAGTTGGTGACTAATCTAAGTGCACAACAATGTATTTCCTCATTCAATGAGGAGTTCTCTGTAATTTGCAGCATGTCTAAAGTCATATCACCGATGTATGGCTTCAGTAATTGAGGCCCTTCTGACACCAAAGATATAAACTCCTTGAAAGCCATGAAAGCATGGCTATCTTGAGAGCTTCTCAACAGTGTAAAGACCCCAACCATCATTGCCATCAAAAGTTCATGAAACAACCCTGGATTGGAAGGTTCAGAAAATAAAGGCACTGATGTTACAACAGATCCGAAAGAAACGACTTGAACATCAGGGCTCGCCGAAGCCAAACCATCCAAAAACGACGAATGAAGAACCTGAAAGCTGTCCTTCAGAACATCACAAATAAACGACCGGCAATCCCTCGGAAATTTCGCTAAAGCCAGAAAGGCAATTTACCGAAACTTGTCATTGCACGTCTTTCAAAGAGACGTCAATAGAAATTCAAGAAGCTCTGGCCATTGCATGCCACCCGAGTAAATCTCACATACCGTTTCAGCCACCACAGCACAGAACATCCTCAAAACCGGCATTGAATTCTTTTCATTGAGATACGCGATAAAATGACCTTTCAGAGTGGACTTTGCCGTTTCCAGCAATTTAGGCCAGAGGTCGCAAATTCTAAGGATCCGAATGGCATTGGCGCGGGTGTCGACATTGGCGCCACATCGTACGAGGAAGAAGAGCTTGATGAAGATCAAATCGGGGTAGAATTTCTTGGAGCATTCAAGGAACAAGAGAGCCTGGGACTTTTGGGATTGGTCGGGAGAGAAGAAATGGGAGAAGACAACTTCCATGGTGTTATTGTCGTTAGAGCTTAGAATATGGAACCCTGTGACTGCAATTGAGAAGAGAATTCATAATCCATCTTCGCCAAAAGCAACCTCGGGAGGCTGTGATGACGAAGGAGAGGAAGGTAGAGGAGGGATTTTGGATTCGAGACGAACGGAGGATATAAAGGGGTTCAGAGAGTCAGTGAGGCTTCACGTAAGCATGAACGCGAACATGAAAAAATTATAATTATAATGAGAAAAAAGAAAGAAAAAGAATGGCGGCGGGAAGAGAAAGCGATGTTTTTTTTCTGTGGAAAAACAAAAATGCTTTTGATATGATTACGAATTTCGGTGAAAAAAAAAGAACCGTAGGATTAAAAGTCAACCCTGGATCATAGCAGTAAATCAGTGGATCGATCTTCTTGTTACAGCAGTTTATTATATTTTTTTACTATAATTATTAATTATAAGAGTTAGTTAATTTTTAAAATAAATTAAAAAATTAAATAAATAATTAATTATGATCAAATAATTTTTTTAAGATAAATTTATATTATACACTCTTTAATTTATCTAAATTAATTAATTAATTTTTATATTATTCTCTTAGCTCTTTAATATAAGATCCAGTTGTCTTTTTTAGATGGATTAAGAAAGTTAAATAAAAAAAATAATTATGACTTAATCCAACTCTTCAAGATAAATTTATATTATATACTCTTTAATTTATTTAAATTAATTAAATAACTCTTATATTAATTATAATTAATTTATTTAGTTTTATTAATTTATTTAAAAAATTAACCGAGTCTTCTATTAAGGAAAGAGAGTAATTATTATTATTAATTTATTTATTTTTTTTAATCTATCTAAAAAATCAATTAACTCTTGTAATTAAAATTAAATGCAGTACTACTTTTTTAACCATAGGATTTTTAGTTTATTTTTAAATTTAAAATAAATATGTTGTATTTTATATGATAAAATATATATCAATTTTTGTATAAACATATGTATTTTTTTATTAGAGATATGAAGTATTAAATATAGATAATTTTTCTAAATTCAGCATGTGAGTGACTAATTTTTTCATTATAACCGTTTAATAAATATACATCAATTTTAAGTACACGAATCTTCTGCTTTTTGTTGGTGAAAAAAGGTCTTTTGCTTTTTCATATATCTATATATATTACGAAAGAAGTTAAAAGTGTAAGTAAAATTTTGCTGAGAGGGTAGATAAAATTATTATCAACAAAAATCATAAATATTTATTTAAATTAGTCAATTAATTTTTATATTAGTTTTTCTATTCTTTAATATAAGATCTAATTAAATTTTTTAAAAAAATTAAAAAAATTAAATAAAATAGTTAATTATGACTAAATCCAACTATTCAAGACAAATTCATATTATATACTATTTAATCTACTTAAATTAGTTAATTATCTTTTATATTAATTATAATTTATTTATTTAATTTTATTAATTTATTAAAAAAATCAATCAAATTTATATTAAGGGAGGTAATAATTATTATTAATTAATTCATTTAATATTTTTAATATATCTAAAAAATAAATTAATTTTTATACTTATGATTAAATATAATGCGTACTTTAGTAACCATAGGATTTTTAATTTATTTTAAATTTAAAATAAATATGTTTTATTATATGTGATAAAATATATTAAAATATATATCAATTTTTTTATAAACATATATATTATTTTATTGAAAATATTATGTGACATTAAATATGGACACCTATTATAAATTCGGCACGTAAGAGATTAATCTTCTCCATTAGAATTGGTTAATAAATATACGTCAATTTTAAGTACACGAATCTTCTCCTTTTTGTTGGTGAAAAAAGGTCTTTTGCCTTTTCAAATATCTATATATATTATGAAAGAAGTTAAAAGGGTAAGTAAAATTTTTCTAAAAGGGTAGATATTTTTGTACTTATTCAAAGCAAAGACATAATTTATGGGAATTTTCACGAAACGAATATTTATCATCAACAAAAATCAATTCAATCAATAAAAATAGTTAAATACAAACTCATATTCTACAAGGCTTGAAGAGTATGAATTGAGAGAGCTTTCTCTTCAAGTGATCTTACCTCTAGGTCCATTTGGATTAATGTGAAGCATAAATGTAATTAATTTTTTTATTAAAATCGAACCAATTACCAATTACAACATCTGTGAAAGTTGCCATTCAAATTGAAGATTCATTGACATCAATCTAAATTAGAAATAATTAATTTCTAAAAAGTAGCATGAAATGAAATTGCAAATTAACTTGCCACATTTTCATGCCTAGGTGGCAGCAGCACATAATTGTAAGTTTGCAAGTCAGCTTTATTATTTTTATATGTAAAACTGCTTCTACATATTAATAAAGTTTAATTAATAAATGGAATATCCTTTTTAATATAAAAATATTGTTTAGCTCCTTTCACATTAATCAATATATCAATATATAATATTAATATTTTTTTTTGTACAAAAATTTTTGGAAAGGGATTGGGTTCACCCATGATCTAAAGGCAGGGTAAAATTTTCCTTTCTCTTAGGTAATACCAATGTCGAGTAGAGCGAGCTATCTATTATCCTCAGGTGTAAACCTAAGCACCTAAGAGTTAGAATGCTTCCCCAAGTGCCGCGACTGGAACCACAATAAAGTAGTATTCTCTAGGATTTGAACACGCTCTAAATAATCACATGTTTTATCTGTTTATTAGTTAAACCTATAGACGAATGGGTATATATTAGTGTTATGAGTACATGTGGTCATCTTCTCCTATTTTGGCATCATCCTTCAAGCTCTCAGTGTCATGGCTCTACAGTTCTTGTGTTACACTTTCTGTTTGAGTTCTCTGTTTCAGTTTGGGCTATTGTTATATATCCGTGTGGTGTTTCAAGTTCGGGTCTTATGTTTCTTTTTGGATCTTGTTTATTTTCATGTTTCTTGTTTACTATTCTTTTATTTTATTTTTTTTATTTTGATGGATCCACTAGTATTTGGCTTTTCTTTTTTATCTTATTACTAAGTACTCGAGTAACTGACTAATTCAATCTCCCCAGATAGAGATCCACTTAAGAGTCTAAGGTGTTTTAGTGAGAGTTTTCTCTATACCAATATTTTTTCTTTACTTTTATGTTTGGATCATTTTTGTACTGGTTTATTCGAATTAAGCTTTTATTGTAAGTAGCTCAATTTTTATATGTATCTTTATGCCTTAGTTTAAATAAAATTGTTCTCTAATAAAAAAAACCATAAAATCTCCATTACATTAAATTCTGCGGCCCATTTTTCTTATCTCATTTCATAGCTACCATATCAGATCACCAGAGCAAATGTACCAGACCATAAATGCAACGAAAAACATGTGACATACAAGTTGCCCCACCATAGTTTTTTCCCCCTAATGATGGCATATGACTTAATTTAGAAGATAAGGAGGCAAGAAGAGAGGATTAAATATCCAAATTATGCTTCAACAATTGAAGACAGCTGTGACTGACAAGTGAGCCAACAATTGTGAACAATACCTCTGTCCATCCATCAGTAGTTACATTGCTCAGTAGGCTTTGACTTTTGGAGATTTTACTAATTCAACTCCTTTTCTGTCTTTAGAAGGTGATGAGCCTAGGGCAACACTAAAATTATTGCAATGTGACCTAGAGATTACGAGTTCAAATTCTAGAAATAGCCTCTCCCTTTATAGGATTAAAGTTACGTACAATTGTTCCTTCTTAAGATCTCACCTGGTGAGAACTTTGTGTATTAACTATCCTTTTAACTCCAATTCTGTCTCTCTGATCAAGAAACTTACTCTCTTCAATTCTGTACACCAGAGCTTCTATCACATTCTTCACAGATAGAAGTTTAGCGATCATTGTAAGCTCTCATCAACAAGCATGATTCATAATGGAAACAAAAGATGAAGAAACAAACAGGAAGCTCAGAAATTACAGTAAACAAAAACATGATTTATATAACAAGCACATAAGCTCTCAAAAGTGTCATCTCAGAGCTCTTATACAAGGAGAAACAAAGAGGGAAACACCAAAGTAGGGATTCCTAGGAGGAAGGCAGCCAAAAAAAAAACTGATGGAGAAAAAGAAAAAGAAAAAAGCCCAAATAGTGTTAAAAATCAATCTGGCAATCTTGCCATAGCATCCAAGTCTCACTGTACAAAAATATATTAATTAAGTTGATAACCCAACTCCTTCAAAGTTTCAATGTTAAATCCGGTGTTGAGTCCTCTAGCTCAAGGAGTACTTCTGGATTCACTTCTGCCAAACTCAAATTTGAACTTCCAGTGACCACGAACTTCTGGTGGTGATGATGATGATGATGAGTGTTATCATTATCACTTAACTCTCCAACCCCACGGAAACTACCAGGCCATAGCAGTTCTGCCTCATCTTCCTCCATGAACATAGGCATTCCAACATACCCTTGATCAAATCTTGAACTGCTTTTAATCTCATAAGGCCTCACCATTGATGGTGAAAAGCCATGGTGAAGTGAGGAGTGTGCTTTTATTCCTAAGGACCTGAAAGAGCCATGAAGAGGGAGGGATGCTAAACTTGCATACCTATCAGAGAAAAACCCCATTCTCAAAGCTCTCTTTGCTAGTGTTCTTTCCTTCTTGTGTGCATTCTGGTGGCCACCAAGAGCCTGCGAACTGAAGAACTTGCGCTGACAGTAGTTGCAAGAGAAGACTCTTTGGATGGTGGCTGATGTGGTTTGAGAGGCAGGTTCATTGCTACTCTCACTGGTGCTTGAGAATGAGAGTCCTATGGATTCCCCGGCCGGGCCTAGATCATTGTTATTGAAGCTGAGAGTCAAGTCAAGTGAAAGAGGATCTGCATTATTTAGTTGAAATCCTATGGTGTTTGTGTGGTCTGAATCATTGTTGAGGCTGTCACTTGAGGGACCTGCAGATATTTCATGAATGAAAATGTTGGATGCAACCTGGCTGCTAATTTCAGATTCATTTTCCGCAGAAGCCTCCACTTCAAGATCCAAGTTAGGTCTCATGACTTTGCTGTGCTTAAATTTCAAGCTGATATGTAAAGCAAATGCAGCAATCAACCATCAGAACAAGAGCTTGAAGCAGAAGAATTATTTAGTCCTGGAAATGAATATCCATTAGTTAAATGTAGTAAGCATCAAAACAAGAAATATCAGACTCGATTTAATCCGAGGAATAGTTGCACGGGATTCTAATAAATCTGACATGAATCATATGTAAAACAAGTTGTCCTCCAGAAAGAGGATACATAAAGATACAGAGAATAAACAAATTCTAGGAAACCCAAGTGACACATAACTGAATTTCAGCATGAGGTGAAAACAAGTCAACAATACATATTAGTCCTGGAATTAGTTGCAAGCTTCCTTTATCTAGCACGTCTTATGTTTATGGTAGAAAGCAAAAACTATAGGTACCTTATTTACCAGCAATTGGATATATTATATCAGCGACCATACCCATATCAGTGAAAGATACCAGCAAACCCAACTTTTCTGGTATTTACTTTTCCCTTTTTTCACCTTTTTCTCAACGTTCATGAAGCAGAGGTTGATATGAAATAAATTCATGGATTTGTATTATGGTAGATCTAGAGATAAATTGCAAACCCACATCTAAAGATCTGCGGCTCAAAGGGGGATTTTTGCAGCATTACAAATTAATTATGCGTTTCATAAACAAGTTCAGCATCATCAATCCCCAGGATCCTTCATATAACGTATTCTGTTTATTCAGATTCGTCTTGTTTTTTTTTTCTTTTTCTTTGGCAAAGAAAAACCCCAAAACATGACATATGTAGCACTCAAACCCATCTGTTTTATAATTTTTATAGGAATTAATGAGTATAGATTCACACCAGCATATAGTTCTATAACTTTTCAACATGACCCGAGTAAACAAATCTGATCACAGATTTTTGTTCAAATCTTTTAGTAACATTAGCTACTTGCATCTGACTTCAAATCAATCTAGAATCCAAGATTTCCAGCAAACCGAAAATGACTCCAAGAGATTGACCACCACAATTGAGGGTACTTCAATCCAATAAAGTGAAAAAGAAGAAACCTCGACTCCTAGTTTAAGGAGGGAGAAAATAACAACATCTGTAGCGCTATATACAAAAACAGAGAACTGCATGCAGAAAGATACTTGCTTCAACTTCCTCCTTGCGAATCCTGGGACAACATTATCTGGACTTTATATTACATATGAAACAAAGATGGAGTTTTAAAACGCAGAGTCTTCTATGGGATATTCTTAAGTCTAAAATTTTCTTGAGAACGCCTGTCAAGAGAAAGAAAGTCTGGTAGTTGAGGATAAAGACAGAACCGAAGAATGGATTTTAGAAGGTTTGAAGATAGAATCCACAAACACTATTCGTCTGTTCAGTGATTCTAACTTACCTACAAACCAAGAGAGACTAAGGAAAAACAAAACAAGAACACAATGAGTAGAGATATAAGCATATCTGTAAAGAAGAAGTATTACATATCCTTTCAAGTTTGAAGATCAGTTGGAAGTGCCTTGCTTTCGAAATCACCTGAAAACTGCTTTGAAATTTGAGACATCTACTTGCAGTGTTGCTTGTATGGCTAATTATCAAAAGACAAAACAGGTTTGAGTTTTCTATGTTTCCGGAACACTAATAGAGGTTTAGATGAGAGGAGATTCCTTTTTCATTTTTTTAACTGAAAAAGGTTCAAACATGGAGAAAGAGTAAATGGGGAGAGAGAAAGTGAGAGAGACAGACAGAGAGATCGTGGGTATTGATGTTTAATTATGGGAAAGCAAAGGTGAGAAGGGAGTGCAGGGTTGGGGGGACAGTGGTGGGGCATCAGAGAAGTCAGAGGAAGGTCTTTGATAAATTTTCCTTGAAAAAGTTAAAAAGCATAAAATAGATACTGTAATCCAATAAAATATTAAATAATTTTATGGCAACTAACCTAATATGAGATATTTAAGTTTCACATTGATTGAGTAATTGTAAAATGTCGTATAAAATTTTTAAGTGAATTGATGACTTAGGAAAGAGTAGTATTTTTCAACAGGTTTTGATGGATAAAATAGTTGACTAATTTCAAATTTTCAATACACAGGCTTTCGAAGAGAATTCTATACGTGTCTCAGTATACATCATTTATATATAAATTAAAAAAAATCAATATCAATAAAAGAGTGTGTGTGTGTGTGTGTGTGGAAAACCCATATAATTTTAACATAAATATATCACATAATATATAACAAATAAGTGTCCTATTTGCACAGGATATATGAAATGCATCTACTGTTTTGAAAGTCTGGGGCATTGTACCTCTTCTTTGTGGAATTTTGGGATTTTAGAGAAACAAACAACTGCTACCCCATATGTAAGTTCAAACTTGAAACAAAAAATAACACAACCGGGTTGTTCATAGAATGAGAAAAAAATAGAAAGCAAAAAGATTCTCTCTCTCTCTCTCCATTTCTAAAGTGTTTCAGATGACTCCACAATGCATGGGGTCAGCTTTCATAGTTTCATATTTGGTTCCATCTATCACGTCCATCACAACCACTGTCTTCATCTTATTCATACCACAACATCTATATTATTCATCATACATACTATACCAGAACATCATTTGTTTCCCCTGTTTTTCCTTTTGTTTTTTAATTATTATTCTTTAAACTTAACAGCTCCACTCAACATAAATAATAGAGCACATATCCTTCCCCACCGAACAAACATTTTATATTATGAATTATTGTGACCTCTTTTTCCCCCTTTTCCTTTTCTTCTATACCCTTATACTATTCTCTGCAATTTTCCTACTGGTTGATGCCCTGTCTTTCAACATTTAACTGTAAAGTGACACAACAGTTGAAGCAACTAATCATTAATATATTGAAGTAATAAAGCAAGGTTGAAGCAGCTAATCATCATTTATTATCACAAATCTAGCTATCATGGGCTCAATATTTCTTTTCCCAGATTTGGTGAATCTTGTTCAGAATAACTTCATAAAAAGAAAGCTCAAGCTCCACTACAACCACAATTTTATTTAGTTACCCTCTTTCAAATAGCAATAAAATTCCTGTTCAAACCGGTTACTCCTTAACCCTTCACTTCTACTCCTCTGTAATTTTAATATGATGTTCTACTTCTACACTCACAAAAATAATTGCATATTATAAGTTGGGAAAAAATAGAGAGAAAAAGGTGCATATAAAGAAGAAAAGCAATCCCATATACGATCTAAATATAATTATCTGAATTAATTTTATAAGAAAAATCTACCTATGACACCGAAAGACTACAGAATCAGAACTTGCTTACCCCTTTTTTTTTCTTTTCTCTCATCACTTTCAGCCACCTTATTTTTTAGAGGAATTAAATATATATATATATATAGTCACATTCTTTTGCCAAAATCAAGTTGATCTTATTAAAACCAACTCCTTTAATGCTCAATATTTTTTCCCAAGATTTAGTGAATCTTTTATTGACTAACTTCACGTAGGAAATTAGAGCCTAATATTCACTGCAACAGCAATTTCACAAGTTACCTCATTCAAATTTTTCTCTGGGGAAAATAATCAAACAGGTAGCATGCATAGCAAAAACACAGTTTAAATTTGTGGTTCTTCGTTCAGCTAGAGTAGCGAAAGAGGATAACCATGAAAGCAATCCCTTGTAATTACCTCGAATATTGGAAGCCAAGTTGAGAGATGACAAATCATCTTAACCCACCAAAGCAGAAAGGGATTGGAAGGTTTCTACACACCACCATGACATTCAATCTCTATCACCACTAAGCTGACAATTTTCGTTGGAGCACGTCATAATAATGCGATGGTCCATTTTTCCACATTCGAAATTATAGAAGCGTCATGGCCATATATATATATATATATATATATATATATAACTCCAATGTTTGAGATTTGTTGAATTTGAAGCGAACCGCTTTGCTTTCTTTTTCTTTTTTTTTTCTTCTTCTTTCTCTCATCCTCTCATTGAATTTCAGCCACGCGAGTATCATCAGTAAATCCGCACACCAGAAACAAATGGGTCTCACGATTTCTCATGCTGAGCTTTCCAAAAATAAAAGGAAATTCACAAATTTTTGCTTTTCTGTTTACATTCTTTCACAAAAGGAAAAAAACCGCTCCCCTACAATTTTCAGTTTTTCACCACTAGAACGCCATTTCGGCATAATTTTTTGTGCGTATAATTTATGAAAAATCACATCAACAAGTTATGAACATGTCATAGGCATTAGGTTATATTCAAAGCACAAAACAGGAACAAACAATAATTTTTTTTTTGTTTAAAAAAATGCCAACAGAGAACGAGTGCAGTACTTTTTAAGACTTTTGTGGGGTTGCAAGTTCAGATTGAGGTAGAAGGAAGGGGAGAATCAGCTTTTTCTTTACAGAATCTCGACTTTTGAAGCTAATAAAGTTATCCATGGCAGTTTGATGTTCTATTTGGAAAAAAAATGAAAATATAACACTTATTACATTTTTTTTCTTGATATTTAAAAATAATAACACGCCATTTAATTATTTTTATCATTTATTTAAATAAAAATAATAATATATTATTTAATTTCTGAGTTACAGTTTAAATCGATTAAATCAGCGTTTTTCCCCATAAAACCAACCATATACTTTAGTTTTATTTTAAATACCAAACAACTCTTAAATTGATGATGAATGAATTAGGCAATTATTGTGGAGAAACACTAACCAAGACAAGAAGGATTATTTACCGAACAATTTCAAATGGGAATAATTGCAATTAATATATAGAATATATATAGTATTTGAATTTATTTAAGTTTAAAACAATCTTCCATGTCAAATATTTTTTCTTCTTTAAAAAAAAGGCATTATATTAACGTATGTCAATTCCGAGGAACAAGGATGATTGTGGATTTTCGAATTTTGAGATTCCATTTGTTAATCCATTCCATCATCGATGTATTAAAAATAAAAAATTGTACATTATTGACCAGTACGGACTCTTATTAGATACCTTGAACATTTAAAAACCAAAGCCAAACTTTATATTCCATTCCCTTAAACTTGTACTAATAAATTATGTACTGTATTACTTTCCTAACTAACTAGAATAAGCTACTTTATCTTTTTAATTAAATAGTTTAGTCTTGTACAATGGATAAAAAGATTAAAAATTTATTAATCAGAGGAATAAATATTGAAAATTATAATTAAAAAACGAACTGCATAAATACTTAAAATTAAATATTTTATGTGAATTTTTTAAAAACCAAATATTTTTTTTTAATTTAAAATTTTTTGTTATAAATAACTTTGCCTTTAGAAAAATTATTATGTAAGTACATA
Organism: Leucaena leucocephala; assembly: GCA_037074615.1. Lineage (NCBI taxonomy): Eukaryota > Viridiplantae > Streptophyta > Magnoliopsida > Fabales > Fabaceae > Leucaena > Leucaena leucocephala. Next base: position 15,700,830 of record CM073541.1, read on the forward strand.
TATTTTTTTTAATTTTTAATTTAGTATTTATATTTTTTATTAAATTATTTAATTTTGCTTTGTTATTAATGGTAACTTTCATAATTTTATTTTGTTAATACTGTTAGCTTTTACAATTGTACCAATAGAATAAATTAAATGATGTAATAAAAAAATAATACAAATATTAGATTAAAAATTAAGAAAAATATAGATACTTCTAAAATAGTTTTCTTTAATTTTTCAAAAAATTCCCACAAATGTTCCCCTAATTTTCATAGACTAGGGATCTAATACTTGAAGGTTGTCACTTGGTCAGATTCCATAACTTCAAGTGGTAAAATATTAAAATCCCAAATTCCATATTAACCTATCTATAAGTGACACCATTCCTATGTGCTTTTTGACTTATCTTTTCATCCCCCAATTGTGATCCACTTTAATCAACAAAGTAGCTTGAAAGTTATTCTTAAGCAAGTTTATTTAAAGCAAATCAACATCCATATATAAATATAAAATAAATATATTTTTGTCATTAATTATCTTATTTACAATCTCTTCTAACATAATTTTGTTTTCAATTCACTAAACACAATCACTATATCTTATTTAAAAGGTATTAATTCTATTACTATTTAATTTGACTCTTATATATATATGGAAAAATTATTAAATAAAAAAATTGTGAATAGATAAATATGTGAGAGTCTTGAATCAAACCTATTTTTATGTGTTTATATATCTATTATGATTAAATTAATTCATAAATTAATAAATATTCATATATATATTTAAAAAAAACTCAATAAAAATAATGCATATCCAAAGGTATAAACTATAACCTATCAAATAATGTTGGATATTCACCCAAAAAATATTGGATAAAGTTCTGAAAATCTGTAACTTCTTGAGACAAATATTTTTGACCTGAAATTTGAACAAAGGTAGAAATCCTAAATAGTGCCAAGTTCTCAAACTTTTTTCTTTTATTTTAAAAAGAGATTTCTATTCCAAAGAGCCAAGAATTTTGGTTTGAAAACACTAACTTAGCATTGGAGGAGAGAATATGAATGTTGAGAAATGAACATATAAAGAGAGAAGAACTTTGTGCAATGGGATGACAAGGCAAGTGATAGTATAAAAACAACCGAACTTATCCTACAAAACCCACTTTCCCATTAAGAATATATGTCACTTGGATCCTCAAATATATGCTTCATACATAGTGTAAAGTGAAAATTATAGTTGATGACCCAAAATTAGAAATATTTACAAGATAGATCTTCAAATTATTCTGAATTATGTAATTAAAACTAAACTTTTAAACCCCTATAAATTTTATCACCTCAAACTTATAATATTTTAGAAAATTTTCATTTAAGGGCTTGAATAAAATTTACTCTAAAAGATATTGCTCCCACAAAAATCATAATCTTTCTGGTTTTTAATGTGAAACCAACCATATACTAACTTTTATAGAAGTTGTTATTAGAATTTAAAAAATGAGTAAATTATACATAAATCTCTTGGCTTTATGTCATGTACAAATAATATCCCTGATATTTTAAACTTTACAATTAATCCCCTAAATTATTACATTTAAATAAATAATTCTCCCATGTTATTAATCTTATTCGTTACTTAAAGTTTAAGGGGTTATATACATATAATTCGAAGTTTGTGATATTATATGTACATAAAAATAAAATTTAAATAGGTATATAATTGATAGTCGGTAGTTATCTACACAAACTTAAAAGTTTAAGATGCTTTAGTATTAAGATTTAAATGTCAAGGGAGTTATTTGTATATGGTACAAAGTTTATGGGTTTTTCTATGTATTTTGGCCAAAAATTTATAATTATTTTTAATGAAAAAAATATGATCAGGTTTTGGAAAAGACAGCAAAAATTAAAAGTAAAAGGGAATAACTATATTTCATAAGTTAGAGAATTAACTGAAATTCTCTCCCCAAAGTAAATATGTCTTTTCAACACTCGCAAAAGCCACAATTAAAAAGTAGCACAAAGTGGGGATGGGGGGAAAGAAAGCTGGTGGGGCATGCTTGTCAAATCCAAAGCAAATTTTATTATTAATATCATAATAATTAATATTTATTTAATGAAGAATAGTACTGTTTTGTTTTGGGTTTAGGCAGAGACATAAAATAAGCACAGTTCCTATAGACTGGGGACATGCCTACTAATTAGGCAATTAAGGCCTAAGAACATGTTTAGAGATAATTAATGTGAATTTGAAAAACGTTGGTCCAATGAAACCTCAACATTTCATCGTATCCACGTGTGTTCTCTCTCCGCCAAAGTGGGGTTTCATTGGAATTGGGATTTGAATTAGCATCACCATGTAACCCTACTTTTCTCTTATTTTTAATTTTAATTTAATATCCATAGGGAAGAATTTGATGTATTATTCACTACTCACTAGTAGTTCCCAAGAGATTCAAAAGAGTTGAGAGCCACACAACTCACAAAAAAATAAATAACATTAGCTTATATATTGAATTTTATATAAATGTATGATGAAGTCTACTATCCTAATTTTCTCATGGTATTTTCTGGTTAAAATACAGTTGGTTCAATTAGAAAATTATCAGTAAACCGAGGCCAGATCCGGTTTGAAATTAAGAGAAAACTAGAATTTGATTAACAGTTTGTTTAATATTGTTTTTAAGTAATCAAAACTAACTTTTTGAACCAAAAAAATAATTAAAATCCAAGATAACATTTGGCCTGACTTTAACCATAAACAAATTTTTAGCTAAAAGCTAAGTTAAAACTAAAATTGATTTTTTCTTTTTGTTTTTACTTCTAGCTTCTAGTTTTTTTTTATATTTAAAGTTTTTAAAATTAATTTTTAATATATTATCTAAATAAATTTATATTAAATTAGATTTTTTATAAAAACATATAAAAATAATTTTAAAATTTAAATAAGCTAAACTAAGCATTAATTGATGTATTTATTTTATATGATCCGTTTGAATAGGTTTTTAGAAAAAGACTTGTGAAAAAAATGCTTTTGGATAAACTCTTCAGAAGAAGAGTTTATAGAAAAAAAGTAGTTCTAAATAAATAAATATTTGGATGGTTATTATCAGAATGACTTTTGTAATTGGTAAATTACTAAAGAGGATATGAGATAAAAAAAATAATTATTCATCAGCTCATGTTCCATCAAGCCATCACCACTACTGTTCATGACTTCATCTTTTTCCTCTTCTTCCTCGTTGAACACAGGCGAATGGAGATGACTTGCACCACCAGGCTGAAGAAGTTGAAGAAGACGGAGTAGCACGGTGAGCATCTTCTTCCTCCAGCACGATGACACTTTGATGATAGAGACTAAATCTACGACGATGCCCTGACGACAAAGAAGTAGATATGCGACGACGCCTTGACCAGATTTTCAAGCAGCACGATGACCCTCAAGCAGCGAAGGAGGAGCTGAAGACGAAAAGCAGGAGGTGACAAGTAGTTGGAGAAAAAGGGAGTGAGGGGAGATAATAATAAAAAAGGAATAAAATAGTCATTAGATAGTTCATAAACTCTTTTTTTTTTCTAGAAACTATTCCAAAAAACTTATCTAAAACTATAATTTTAAATTATAATTTAGTTCAAAAATACTTATATACAAAAATAATTATTTTTTAAAAAATTTATAAAATTATAATTTAGACTAAAAATTCTTATAAAATTTTAATTTGTGTATATCTAAATACACACGTACATTCTATACATCATCTTAATCAAATGGCTTGAGGCACGTTACGAAGTGACATTCAGACGTGACCAGACTCCAGAGTAGATGAATGTGTACATAAAAACAATTTATATATAATTTAAAATTTACAAAATGTTGTAACATTAATGAGTTATGATTAATGGTTAATCTTAAATTTTCATAAAAAGCACAAACCCACAATTAAATTTAGATAAAACAATTAACTTGGGGGTTCATGTGGCTAATATTTTACTTAAATTTCTAATAAAATTATTATTACATTATATTATTGTATGCTTAAAAGAGTTAATAAAGTTAGTAACATATAATTGACTTTAAGAACATGTCAAGACATAGGACGTACATGTCATTGTTTCCGCCACGAAGCACAGTACCCAACACGAGCCGCCTCTTCCACTACTGCGACGACAAATATTTAAAAATCAATATATATAATAATAAAATAAAATAAAATTTATTCACGCATGATGAATAACATATTAACAGATTAATTAGTCAACACCCATATCCTAATTACCATATGCTGTTCAAACCTCAAATAAATTGTGTAGTTATTGATCTTATTGAAAAGGTCTATGATTGTTTAAACATAGAGCAAGAGTGTTTGTTTGTTTGGGCCTATATAAATATAAAAGATTTTTTTAAAATAGTTATCTTTGTATAAACTCAATCAGTATTAAAATTCAATCTGATATTACTAGATATTGTTGTAAAATTTATGAGTTAATTTTTTTATTTTTTTATTTTTATGTTCATACTTTTTAAAATTATGTTAATTCGTATTTAAATTTGTGTTAGTAGTAAATTAGATTAAACTCATGAGTTCACTTATTGAGTTTACTATTTTTATATTTTTAGCTTACAAAATTATGTCAACTTGTTCTTAAATTTATACTAATTTTTTTGCTTTTATTATGTTTAGTGATTTCATATATGAAATTTATAAAAATATTTTTATTGAGTTTGATAAATTCTAAATGTTTAACAAACATATAGTTAGTTTAACGATGTAAAGCTCTACTAGGTCTCTCTAAGTTTTGAGTTTAATTCTTAGATGAGACACCTATCTGAGAAGGGCAGCCATGAACTCTGAAATTAGATACATAATAATAAGATCCAGTCAATAATATCAAAAGAACTATGAATTTTTATGGATTTAAAATATATTTAAATTAAATTGTTGATTATTTTTTATATTTTAATTATTTAATTACATATTTTTAATAGTTATTTATTGATAAAAATAAACTCCTTCGAGCTTAAGATTAAAATTTACTTTATTGTTATGAGTTTGTTTAAACTTGAGAGTTTAACTCGCAACTTGATACTAGACATCAAATAATGTATAAAAAAGTTATAAATAATAAAAAAAATTAAATTTCTTCGGGGTTTTTTTTGTTGGGGGTGGGGGTGTGTATGAAGCATCCAATTCTACATTTGTTTAGGATAAACAAGAAGCTTAGTGATTACAATTGGCCACAATGTCTATAGGAATCAGAATTAGATGATTGGTGGCATATATAAATAAGCATGCTTCTCTAATTGGCTAATTATATTATTTAATGCCAAGTGTCCACCACATGTTCATGATTCCAATTTTGATTGCCACAACTTGTTCTTCCCTACACACACACACATATGGGGTTAAGGTAATTCACCATTCTAAAATATTTTATGAATCTAATATCTTAAAATATTTTATGACGTATCTAATATTTTAAAATATTTTTTGTGTACCCAATACTTTCGAGTAATTTTTTATGTCCATCTAACATCTTAAAATATTTTTTTGTACATCTAGCACCAAAACATAAAAAATATTTTAGGATATTGGATGTACTTTAAAAATACTTGATATACTATAAAATATTTTAGAATACTAAATATACTTTAACTATATATATATATATATATAGTAATATAGATAGATATGTCTTAAAACTAAACTTATTTGCCATTATGAGTCCACTAATTTGGTGAGAGAAGTATGGTATTGGTTAGTAAGACACCAATGAGGCCTTAGAACTGAACTGTGAATGATGAGCCACCGCTCCACTCCACTTGCAACTTACTATAAAAAAAAAAAGAGGTTATTTGCCAATTATCTAAAGTTGTGGGGCCTTAATTATGCATATTTAGGTTCATATGCGTGCTTTTACAACCCATAGAAACTTGAGCACATGGCAAAGCATAATGATCCGTGATTTTTTTTTATAATCACATATATTTTCTTATTTTAAACAATTATGTTCGAAGAACACCAAATATGAACATTTTTTTAAGTCAAGATTTAAATTTTAATTTATTATATTATAAGAGATTAATCTCTTTTATTAGATTCAACTCATATTAATGATGATCCATGAAGTTAGTGTAAGAGCAATAAGCCAAAAATAAAAGTCCAATAATTGTTGATAATCTTTTTATGTCAATTTAATTATTCTAATTATATTTTAGTGTATTCTTCAACCCATTAAATGTAAATAAATATGTGACATATTTATATTTATTAGGCTTTGTTTGTTTTTTTCAATTTTTTATAGTATTTTTGTCCATATATATTAATTAGTGTTTTAAGATTTAATGACTTATTATGGGTTTTGGGTTTAACTTGTTGATTAGGATTTTCAAAAATTTAAAAGGGTTTTATTTTCTTATAAATATTTTAATGTGTGTGTGCATATATATATGTGTGTGATTTAAATCAGAGTTTAACACTGAAAAATAATTTATTTTTTTTAAAATGAGCCTTACTTCATATTTTTTATAAAAATCTTTAGAAATAGATTAAGCTCAAAGTTTCCGTAGCAATCCCCTTTTGGATTATTTCACCAAATCTTATGTAGTGCGTAGGGAATAAGTCTCCAAATAAGGAACTTATATTTTGAGTTAATCTTAGTCTTTACAGAAACCATTTGGAAACTCCTTCATATATGCTCTCCAAAATGGGAAAAACAGTAGGTTGTCAAAGTGAATGAAGTTAAACCAAGGAATAGAGTATACTTAGACAAACGATTTTAAATATTGAAAATTTTCAAAATCCATTTTAGTTGAGTATTTTGAACTGTAGTTTTCTTCTCAGATTAAAATTTTAATCACATATTTATTTAAATTAATTTTAAATATAACTTTTTAATGCCACCGATCCAAATTCAATTTTCAATAAATGGCAGGACATTGATCAAATTATTTTTTTTGCTACAAATTTTTTTAGAAAAGGGTTGGGCTCACTCTAAATTTAAAAGTAGTGCAAAGCCTCCCTTCCTCCTAGGTGATACTAATGTCGAGCAGGACAAGCCGTCAATTACCCTCAGACATAAATGTATATATCTAAAAATTAAGATACCTCTTCAAATATCGTGAATAGAATCACCATAAAATAAAATTCTTCAATAATCAAATACTCTTAAACGCCTTTTCTTATTTTACTCACAGATGAAGAAGTCCACAAGCCCGATTAAACCCATCAATGGAGACCATGAACTGGGTTCCTGGCTTCAAGTAATTGGGCTGGTCCCCCTCTTTCAAACACCGTGTTTTTGAGCCAACACTTCGAACAGAACAAAAAGACTTAGGCTCTGTTGGGGATAATATTAATAAAAGTGACTTTTATTTTATTTGACTTTTACAAATTAAAATTAGAATAAAAACAATATAATATATGTTTGGATATATTTTTATTCCAACTAACTTTTATAAAATAAGTTTATTTAAATGATATATTAAAAAACAGACTTTTATACCATTATAGTCTCTCTTTTTTTGTTATTTTCTTTTCTCTTCATGGTGGCAAAGTAACTTCTTTTTAGAAGTACCTCAAAATAACTTCATTTTTAAAGTTACTTATTGTCCACAAGTTAGATGAGAAAAAAAGTCATGCCAAACACTCAACCTTAACCAAAAGCCACTTTTTCCTTATTAGAAGTCAGTTAAACGAGTAATGACCCAAAAAAGTAATAACTTACAGTTGTTCAATAAAAGAATAATATTTATATATGTGTGTTTGGTTAGTCACCAAACTAAAATTTTAAAAAGGTTTACTGACCAAATTGTAGTTTTAAATAAGCTCCTGGAATAATTTTACCCATATTTTTGGAAAAGGAAAAGAGCTTATGGATGTCCAATGACCATTTTACCCATATTTTTTTTTCTACTCTTTCCTCTTCTCTCTCTCCTTCTCTTTGCTTTTTCTCCGCCTTCGTGTCACCATCTTGCTCACCTCCATGAGTCACCTCCACTATCACCGTCTTCACTTTTCCTTCGTTTGTGCGAGTCTTCATCGACCAAATCTCGTTAGCCGTTGTCCAGATCTGGTCGTCATCTAGATCGTCTGTGCTCAAGTCGCTTCTCCACGAGTTGTCGTCATTGTTGCCTCCACAAGTTGCCTCTTCTCTTCTCATCGTCATCCGTCGAAGAGGAGGAAGTCACCTCCACTAGTCGAATTTCTAGAGAAAAAGAGGAAGAAGAGCTATAGTGGAAAAGGAAAAGAAAAGTAGAGATGGGAGGTTGGGTGTGACGAATGAACAGTTATAGTTTTTTTTTTAATTTTATACATTTTTTAATAATTTACCAATACTAAAAGTCATTTTGTTAATAACTATCCAAACACTAATTTATTTAGAACTATTTTTTTTAAATAATTTTTTCTCTAGAAAAACTTATCCAAAAACATTTTAAAAATATATTTTTTATAAACCATTATCTAAAAACAAATCCAAACGGGAGTATGTCATAAAAGAATAATTTACTACTAGTGATCTGTGCAAGTACAATACCCATCTTGGAAATTATGGAAACGGTTAGCATCTTTAACAATTATCAGCCTATTTGTGACCTTTGCAATTAATTTTACAGCATTGTGGCGATCATCACAGATCTTAAGGTTTTTTATTACCCGCGCCGTATAGGTGCTGGTGAAGGTATTTTCATGAGGCCATAAGCTATGGCCAGCTTTTCACTGTGATAACTGAGATAACCTTCTTTCTGCTCATCTTCCACATCATGCAGCACAGCAGCACTATCTGGAACATACCCTAATGGCTTAATCATTGCCAACAACTGTTGGACCTTCTAAAAACTTGACTAGATTCTGGATGATTGCTAACTTCTGAAAGAAACACGTGTCTATTGTTACTAATCCCAAGCCAACTTGCCCCGGGTTCTTTCTTGATGTTTCTGTCCCTCATCAGTTTTCGAATATTTGCAACTCCATCCCCCCTCTTTGCCTTCGCATGCATATTTGATAGCAATGTATACATATTTATCAAAACATTTGTGACAGTTAAATGATTCTTAAAAACCGCCTTCTCAACCCAAGCATGTAATGTATCACCATGGCTCAATAATGCTAGACCTGCACAGGCATTAAGCAACACTGAGAAAGTGCACTCATTTGGTGCAGTGTCCTTAAGATCCATAATTCTAAATAGGTTCAGGGTTTCCTCGAAATGCCAGTTCTGCAAGTAAGCTGTCATGACTGCTGTCCACGCCACCACATTTGGATTTGGATTCCTAACAACCAACTGGGCATGAGCAGTTTTACTGTGTTTTAGACTCTTAGTATCCGCTAACACTTTCAAAAGCTTAATCAGGTCTTCTAGAGATGAAAATTGTGGGAGTTACCTACCAAATGTAAGGGTCAGTGGCGGAAACTTTAGGGCAAGAAGTGGTTTAGCCCTGGTAATATGAATTTGCAACTTATCATATGATGCATGCCAAATACACAGCCAGAAAAACTTGAGATATGAGATTAGTATAACCAGAACATGGTAGTCAGCAGGAGGGCCACAGCATAGAAAGAAATAACCAGACAAGCTCATTACAGTGGCAGGGAACCGGTTCCGTCATTTCTAATGCATCAGCCGTCTGAGCTAGTTCGAAGCAGCCACTTCTCCAGATGCAATTGTTGCAAAATAGGAATTCCTTTGAACTTAACATGAGATATCAACAGAAATTCCGCTTGTCTTGCCTTTCCCAGTATAGCCATGATCCAACACTTGACTTCAGCATTTCAAAGAAATTTATTTGACACTCATGAAACAAAGTGGAATATCATAACTCAGTATAGCCAAAGATGAAATGAGTTTATATCAGTATTTAGCTCATTGCCAACTTACTCCTTCCTGCAGCTCATTTTGCATCTACAGCGTCAATATCCAAACGATTACACTGCAAGATTCAAAGCCAAATTAAAATGAAAAAAATTTAAACCAAAGCAAGAACAATCAGGCAGGGAACAGATGACGCGGGGAACAAATTCAAATAAAGATTCAAAGCCAGATTGAACAAATCAATCTCATCGGATTATGGGAGTAGAAAAAGCCCTAGGCTTTGAACCTTCTTCACTAATTGCCCGAGTTACTAAAATAACAAGTATTTTAACAAGTCTACTTGATGTAATATGTAAACATTATCAAATATGCAAAGAATATTATTAATAAGTCCCGTTGATAAACTCACAAATAAAAGTAATTAAAATGACAAGTTAGAATTTTAACAAAACCACTCGATGTTATTAACAAATAACAAGTTTCTTTTGATGAATAGATAGATAAGCGTTATTAGAATGATATGTTCACTTCTCGATTTGAAAATTTAGTTAATTTCATATACAAATGTTTTTGTATTATGAACCAAGGTTCATGAGTATTTTTTTTAAAAAAATACAATGACATTTTGGTCCTTGCTCATAAAACAAAATTTCAATTTAATTCTTTCGGCCTACCGTGCATTTTCATAATTATTTGGGCTTGGTTTAAAATGAAGTGTGTAGTGTTAGGTTCAAATTCCTATAAGAAAATATAGGGGCTTACATTTAAGGTTTGATCTTACCTATTGTTTGTTTCGTACATTCAACTATTAAGGGTAAGATATATGATTATGAGAAGAGTGTTTAAACTCTAGAGAATACTATTTTATTGTGATTATAATATCGGCACTTAGGAAGGTATCATAACTCCTGGGTACCTAGGTTTATGTCTGAGGATAATAAACGGCTCGCCCTGCCCGATATTAGTATCGTTTAGGAGAAAAGAAAATTTTACTATGTCCTTAAATTGCAGGTGAGCTTAACCCCTTTTTAAACATTTGTATAAAAAAAAAGGTTTGATCCTGTCTCAATTCTAGATATATGCTCACATAGTAAAAAGAAAAAAAAGAAATTCTCCCATTTCTGTAATTTATAATTAATGTGATTCAATATCTATTCAAAATCTAGTCAAAATAGAAACTTTAACAATATTGAAAAAAATCTCCTCAGATTTTCATTCCCGGGGATTTAGGTATAGCATCTTTTATTGGGTTTGCCTTTCCAGCTCAACAGGAAAGGTTAGATTAGATTCATTTTACTCAATCGCAGAGAAATCGTAAAAAACAAAAAATTATTATAATTTTTTTTATAAATTATTAAATAATTCTAAAAATTTTAGAGTAATAAATTCCAATATAATTACTAAACTACTTTTATAATAAGTTACTAAAAATACAATGATAATTAGAGAGTATACAATTATAACTTAAAGTAACACAATAAATAAATATGACATATAATAATTTTTAGTTATTATTTATGTTACTTTAAATTATTATTATTTATCTTCCGTTGTCATTTATATTACTTTAAATTTTTATAACGTGTCTAAAAATTAATTATTTATATATAAGCTAATTTAATAATTATATAAATTAAATTTATTACCTATAAATTTTTTAAAATTATTTAATAATTTTATAAAATTTTTTATAATAAATTTTCTTATACAGGAGTTAATTCCATAATTTTCTTATAAATGATGAAACAAAAGTATTTACAGATTCAAAAGATCAAAATAAAAAAGAAATATTATATTTAAGTCATATGAAAAAAAATTAATTATAAAATTTTTTAAAAAATATCAAATGATCTGAAATTAATTTTTTTCTAATTATAAAATAATAGAATTATTCTTAAAAAAATATTATAATTATTATTTTTATTATTTTTATTTTTTATTTATCTTTTTAAAAGTTATTATTTCTATTGTTTGAGTTATTTTTTTAAAATAATTTTATTATTTTATAATTTAAAAAAATTAATTTTAAATTTCGTAAAAATTTATATTTATTTGATATTTTTTAAGATTTTTTTGTAAGTAAATTTTTATATGAGATTTAAATATAATTTTTAAATAAAAAAAACCATGGTCCCCGCGGACCCCACATACCAAAAGCATACCAACTCCTCTTCGCTATCTCAATTTCGAGTATCTCAACAATGGAGAAATTCTGGTGGGCACTGCGTGCACCACGCTATCTGTGTACCATCTAATAAAAATAGGACACCTCACCTTCATTAAATCCTACGTGTCATCTCTCCTTATTTAAATAATTTAAAATATCTCTTCAATTCCCTTCTCTCTCCTCCATTGAATGCTTTCAAATTAATTTCTCAAAAACTCTCTCTCTCCAGTTTTCTGTCTCTTCTTTCTCCTATATTCAGCTTTTTAGAGAAACTTGATTTGATAGCGCATTAAGTGGAGGAGAGATATTTTAAACTACTTAAATGAGGAGAGATGAGAAATAACACGTTGGATTTAAATACGGTGAGATGTTATATTTTGATAGGACAGTGCACAAATTACGTGGTGCATTCAATGCACACGCGAATTTCTCGTCATGTATGCCATGAGTGACAACCCGAGGTTTCGGATATGCGGGCCCCACCTCCATGTGCGTTCTGTTCCTTCTTCTCCTTTCTCACTTTCTCATCGTTCTCTGCTCTGGTAGCCAGCTATACCCTTTGCCGCCATTTACTCATCCCTTCTTTTGTTCTGCTTCTTCTTCTCTCTTGTCGTTTGCTTCGCTTTCTGTCTCTGTTTCTCTGGAGAACGAATATGAGGGAAAAAACCCACTTAAAGTTCGAGCTTTTACTCATCTTCCTTTCTGGGTTATTTTCAGTCTTCGTCTTCGTTGGGTCTCAAGCAAACCCTAGCCAAGATGCTCCTGCAATGGAAGCTCTCAAGAAGAGCCTCAACGTCCCTGAATCTATTGGATGGTCCGATTCGGACCCCTGCAAGTGGGACCACGTTGGCTGCGATGAAGGTCGGGTTACCCGGATCCAAATCGGACGTCTAGGTCTTCAAGGTACGCTTCCTCCGAGTCTTGGAGATCTCACTGAGTTACAGCGCTTGGAGCTTCAGTATAATAACATTTCGGGTCCTCTTCCTAGCTTAAAGGGGTTGGGTTCTTTGCAAGTGCTGCTTCTTAGTAACAACCAATTTAGTTCGATCCCTAGAGATTTTTTCACTGGCATGTCTCAACTTCAATCTGTGGAGATCGATAACAACCCATTTGAGGAATGGGAGATACCTGAAAGTCTTCGAGACGCTTCGTCTCTTCAGAACTTCTCTGCCAACTCGGCTAATATCACAGGCAAAGTACCCGATTTTCTTAATGCAGATGTGTTTCCTGGTTTGACCCTTTTGCATTTGTCCTTCAATAACCTCGAGGGTGGATTTCCTTCGAGCTTTTCTGGTTTGCAGATTGAGACTTTGTGGGTTAATGGGCAGACAGGTAAACTTAATGGAACCATAGAATTTATGCAGAACATGACTTCCTTGAACGAGGTTTGGTTGCATTCAAATGCATTATCAGGTCCATTACCAGATTTTTCAGGCTTGAAGAATTTGGAGGCCTTGAGTTTAAGGGATAATTCGTTTATTGGTCCTGTTCCTTTGTCATTGATAAGTCTTAAATCATTGAAAGTCGTAAATTTGACTAATAACTTACTTCAAGGGCCTGTGCCAGTGTTCAATCCTGGGGTTCAAGTGGATCTGACTAAGGATTCAAATGACTTTTGCTTGCCGACTCCCGGGGATTGCGATCCTCGGGTGAATATTCTTCTTTCCATTGTTAAACTTATGGGATATCCTCAAAGGTTTGCTAAGGAATGGAAGGGCAATGATCCTTGTAATTATTGGCTTGGGATTACATGTAGTAATGGGAACATTACTGTTGTTAATTTTCAGAGGATGGGTTTATCTGGTACCATATCCCCTGAATTTGCCTCACTCAAATCACTGCAAAGAATTATGCTCGCTGATAACTCTCTCACTGGTACAATTCCAGGAGAGCTCGCTACACTTCCTATGCTTACTGAATTGGATCTCGCGAATAATCAGCTTTATGGAAAAGTCCCGTCTTTTAGGAGTAATGTAATCCTTAACACGAATGGTAACAAGGACATAGGCAAGGATAGAAGCAGTTCAACCCCGCCAGGTTCAGCATCTCCGAACCCTTCGGATCAAGGTGCGACAGGAGAAAATGGTGGGATTTCTGCGAATGGTGGCAAAAAATCTTCTCATGTTGCGGTGATTGTAATCGCTGTAGTTGGGGGTGTGTTTTTGGTTTCGATGATAGGTGTCATAGTTTTCTGCTTGTATAGAATGAAGCAAAAGCAGTTAAGCAGGGTACAGGGCCCGAATGCTCTGGTGATTCACCCTCGTCATTCTGGATCAGATAACGAAAGTTTGAAAATAACAGTTGCTGGCTCGAGTGTCAGTGTTGGCACGGCTAGTGAAACTCAAACAGTACCTGGTAGTGAGGCGGGAGGAGATATCCAAATGGTTGAAGCTGGAAACATGGTCATTTCCATACAAGTCCTTCGGAACGTGACCGACAATTTCAGCGAAAAGAATATATTGGGACAAGGTGGTTTTGGAACGGTATACAAAGGCGAACTTCACGATGGTACCAAAATTGCAGTGAAAAGAATGGAGTCTGGAGCGATAACCGGAAAGGGTGCGTCAGAATTTAAATCTGAAATTGCTGTTCTGACAAAAGTTCGCCACCGCCATCTTGTTGCACTTCTAGGCTATTGCTTGGATGGGAATGAAAAGCTTTTGGTGTATGAATACATGCCTCAGGGTACACTAAGTAGGCATCTGTTTAACTGGCCAGAAGAAGGATTACAGCCCTTGGACTGGAATAGGAGGTTGATCATTGCCTTAGATGTGGCTAGGGGTGTTGAGTACCTTCATGGCTTAGCCCATCAAAGCTTTATACATAGAGACCTAAAGCCCTCAAACATTCTTCTTGGAGATGATATGAGAGCGAAGGTCGCAGATTTTGGTCTCGTCCGTCTTGCTCCAGAAGGAAAAGCCTCCATAGAAACACGAATTGCTGGAACATTCGGATACTTGGCACCAGAATATGCAGGTATCTTATAGATTTAAATACTGTATATCATAAAATCTTGTGGGAAACGGATGCATCCAGAATTTTCAAAAATTATTTAAACATTCATGTCATCTTAGAAGATAACAACGCTTCGATATTTACTTGTGCAAGTAATCTGTGCCAATTCAAGATTAGGCCAGTTAACTGATTGAGAGGTTGATGTAAGAGTTACTTTCAGTAGGCAATTTCTTGCTGCATTCATGGCTTTGATCTGTGAAAGATACTTGAAATATTCCATCACAAGCTCATGTTATTTCTAGGAAGTCATCATTGCCGTCACGAGCACCTATGTTTATGCATGTCCAGTTCATGAATATGGTCACTGCCTCGTTGGAATAAATTTCACTTTTAAATTTCATGGTTGTGTTGAGTAGGTTTTCAAAACAACCATCTGCACTCATATAAGTTGTGATTTGCTTGTATGGAAGGTAAAACATAAAACTATTTAGATACTTGCCAAGTAAGTTCTTTAATAAGATTATTACATGCAGACATTAACGTGGCATTAATTATTGAGTCATTGAAATATGTTGTTTCATATCTCATAATTCTGTTAGAGAACTCGATAACGAACACGTCAAAGTTGATAGTAGATTGTAATAGACCTATTCATTGTCATTCACATGATAATTTAGGACTTTGAGATGAACAATTTGTTATATCAAACTTCCAGCTTCAGTTCATCTTCATTTAATGTTATTCTGTGTTTATGGATTGCAGTTACTGGACGTGTGACAACTAAGGTAGATGTATACAGTTTTGGGGTGATACTGATGGAAATCATTACTGGAAGGAAAGCGCTGGATGAAACCCAACCCGAGGACAGCATGCACCTTGTAACATGGTTCCGCAGAATGTACATAAACGAAGAATCATTTAGCAAGGCCATCGATCCCACAATCGATCGCAACGAGGAAACTCTCGCCAGCATTCGCACGGTAGCGGAGCTAGCTGGCCACTGCTGCGCGCGGGAGCCATATCAAAGGCCGGACATGGGTCATGCCGTGAATGTTCTTTCCTCTTTGGCAGAGCTCTGGAAGCCATCTGATCAGAGTTGTGAAGATATATATGGGATTGATCTTGACATGTCTTTGCCTCAAGCGCTTAAAAAATGGCAGGCTTATGAAGGTGGAGGTGGAGACTCTTCTTCTTCTTCTTCGCTTCTTCCAAGCTTGGACAACACGCAGACAAGCATACCGACACGCCCATATGGTTTTGCCGAGTCTTTCACATCAGCAGATGGGAGGTGATCAATTAGAGGCTGGTTTGTAAATTATAACTGTAGTGTTGTTTATGTATCTTCATCATCTCCTCTTTGCTTCAAACAAAGCTTAAGGTTGAAAAAATTCTTCAAGCTTTTGTTATGAGGTTCTTCGATAAAAATATGACAAGTGGACAACCTTTTTGCCAACCAAGCATCTTTTTACGTGTTATAATTCTATCGAAAATCCTTGTTTCAAGAACTCAAAAGAATTACATTGAAGGATTTCTCATTTGGATCTTGCTGGCTTTTTCTTGTGTTGTAGCACTCTCTCTCTCTCTCTGGAGGGTAATCTTGAATTATCTTGAGCGCTTATCTAGTGAGTTTTGTAGACAAAAGTGAAAAGATTCTCAGCAGAGAATCATGGTCTCTTTCTCTTAGTCATGTTTTGCTGTATTGAGTTGGATATCAGGAATTGCCATTTGATCCCTGTCCTGGAACCTTTTCCATTGTACATTTTTATCTTCATAAATAATTTAAAAAAAAATGGGTGAAAAAAACCGCATAATTTAATAACGTTTGTATCTTAAGTGAATTCACCTAATATAAAATTCAACTAATTATTGTAAATGGTTCGGGAGATACAAATTTTTAGTTTGGAATTTTTAAAAGGAAATTTGTTGAAAAATCATTTACAGTAAAATTTATTTTATTGTCTAAAGGTAGGAAGGTACTAGAAATTAGTTTAAAGACTAGAATATAATTTATTTTTAGTTGTGTGTAATTTATTTTTAATTATAGATAAAATAAAATAAATTTGTATTTAACTATAAAGATATGTTATCCAATTAAGGAATTGAGTTTTTAGGTATTTGTAGAGAATAAATTTTGTCAATGAAGATTTTTCAGCAATTTTTATAATTTTAAATATAATTCTTTTATAACAAGATATTTGGCCCACACATTGTGTGGGAAGTAAATATCAAAAAGTATTTAGCATATAAAAACGAGAAAAATGACCGCAGCTTGCACATTGTTTCTTGTCTTAAAAAGTATTTGGGCTAAGATATTATTTAATCAAAATATTAAATAATGTATTAAATAATATATTGATTTAATTCATTGTCAGCAAACAAATCCTTAAATTTTGAATCTCTAATTTATAGAAGACATCTAAATTTAATTAATAAATTAATAATCATTATTAAATAATTAAAAATAAATAAAATCTTAATAAAAATAGAAGGATTAAAAAAATCAAATCTAATAAACAAGAATCCGATCCATAAAACATCAATTGGAACTGGACAATAGTAAATATATTGAAATGTGAACATCAAAATTATAAATATTTGAAACTTGAATTTGGAAGGAACGATATAGCTGGCAGGTAGGCGAGAGAGGAGTCAATTCAAGAAGAGCAGGGAATCAGGCGCAGCGGAAGGAGTTGTCGTTTTGTGGAAACGACGAAAAAAGAGAGGAGTAAGAGGTAAGGATGGAATAAAATATGTTAATGTTATGTTGCTTCCAACTTGTTGCCACAAAAGGTTTCACTGTAATCCTACTCCACACATGCAAGTTGTTGAAGCTTGTTATTTTCTTCTTTGTTTTTGCGGGCAGCTAAACATGAAAGCAAAGCAAGTGGCCCCAACCACCAAACGACGTCCCGGTGTTCATTTTTACAACTGGCTTCCATCCAACGTGTCACGGAATATATTTGATATGATATAGTATTAAAAAAACGTTAGGTAAAATACCACATGAATACTTCTGAAATATTAAAAACTCAAATTAGTACTCCAAATTCACAAATGCGACGTAAGTTCAAAGGCACTCATTTAGAATTTCAAAATTTGGTGAATTAATAACTTTACATGTTTTTCTTAAAAAGAAAAGCTCCCAACTTTACCATTAGTTGGACAATTTTTGACAAAAG
Organism: Leucaena leucocephala; assembly: GCA_037074615.1. NCBI lineage: Eukaryota > Viridiplantae > Streptophyta > Magnoliopsida > Fabales > Fabaceae > Leucaena > Leucaena leucocephala. The sequence continues at coordinate 15,718,922 of CM073541.1, forward strand.
TTGCTTAAAGGAGATTTTTTTTTTTGTACACAACAAGTTTTAATGGGTTTGACATCGATCTCCTACCAAAGTAAGAGTATAGCTCTAGAACTCAGAGAATATTTATAGGGGACTTGCGAAATCACCTATTAAATGAGTATTCACAAAGATAGCGAGAATCAAATTCGAGTCTTTATAGGGTACGAGTATATTTTTTATTATCCGTGTCAACTCTCGTTAACGTTTAAAGGAGATTTAAGCACATATCCCCAATTAATTCTCAAAAAGATATGCAACTTGTTAAACCCCTAGTACTTCTTACATAATGAATAACAATAAACAATAGTTTAGTGAGGGGCAAGTTATGGGTGCTTTTACATTGACAAATTTTGTTATCAAAAAATGATAACAAAAAAAAATCAATATAAAAAAATAAAACATAAAAATTTTAAAAATACTTTATTAAAAGAGATAAAATTTATTTTAGTAGTTTCTACGTCTCAAAATGATTAGTCTATAATTATCAGCTAGAGAATACTGCATAAATTTTACCAAAAAAGGTAAAAATTTTAAGCATAAAAAATTACCAAAGAGAACATAAACTTTATCTAAAACTCTTAAATTTAATAAAGAATTATTTGTATATATATATACGCACCTCTAAATAGATTGAAATTTAAATTTGAGAAGATTAATTTCCCACCAAATAAAGCCCTAAATTTGAAGGTCAATGACCATGTGCGTTGCAACATGGTAGTTGAATTTTGAACACACGTATGGAACTAATTCACAATAACTCGTATGGGTAATAATACAAACACATAATATAAAAAAAATTGCAAGAATTGTAAAATCAAGCGTTAGATATTTGACTTCGGTTTTGTTCATCCAAAGACTTGAAAATTGAGTCAATATATTATATAAATGTTTATATCTTTTTCTGGTATGGTACACATGCATATATAAAACTGCTGCTTGTCTCTGGAGCAAGCTGAGCCTTTGTCGATTTTTCCACGCTAGGCTGCGCAAGTTCAATAGTTCATACAATTAAAAAAATGAAATATAAAAATAAAGTAAAATTTTGAAAATTATTTATTTATATTTCATTGACTGTTGCTTTTGACTTATACAATAACTTTTCAAAGAGACTAAAACGATTCGTTTTGTGCAAAAGACATTGAAGAAGTTGTCAATAATGTGTTTTTTTTGGGAAGGCACGAGACAATAATTTAAAAAAAAATTGATCTAAATTTTATTTTAAAAAAAATAAAATAAATAATAATATTTATTTAAAAATATTTTTGAATTAAACTATAGTTTAAAACTAAAATTTTGGATAAACTACTGAAATTAATTTCTAAAAAAATAAAATAGTCTATGAACTATCTAATTACTATTTTACTCTTATTTTTTTATACTATCTCTCTTCTCTCATCTCTCCTACCTTTTTTTTACCTACTCTTCTCCCTCCTCTTTCTTTTTCACTTTCTTTTTTATCTCCTCTCTCATATTTTTAATAAAATTATATTTTTTGTAATAATTTTCTAATTACAAAAATTTTTTTGACAATAATTATCTAAATACTTATTTATTTAAAATTATATTTTTTCTGTAAACTCTTATCAAAAAACTATTTTTTAAAAATTATTTAAAAATATTTTTTCATAATTTTTTTTAAATTTTTATCTAAACAGACTCAATGATGTGTTTACAGCTGGAAACCTCGCTTCTAATTAATATTTATTTATTTAATTTAAAAAATCACCAATCTATCTAACGAGTATATGCAAGGAAGAATGTGATCATGCCGAGGCCCCCCATAACCAAAAGCATTTTGGGCCTAATTATATAATTGATTTTTATTTTTTATATACTTATTTAAATTTAATAAACATATATTATGTATATGATTTTATCATATCACTGCAGTTTCTTCCTTTGTTTTTTTTAAGAAGTATGCACCCTTGCATAGCATGAATATGCCAAAAAAAAAAAACACTTATTTTGTATTTACTCTTTTATTTTTTTTTATCTCGTACAAATATTGTTATAATTTTCTGTGCGACATTTTTTTTCAACCTAATATATGTACAATATATATAATCCATGTTTTATTGCTGACTAAACATGGAAAAAATAGTCAACCAATGAATATTCAACATTCAATAGAAGTATAATTGTTCTAATTTGAATAATCTATGAAAAATGTTTTTTTTTAAAAAAAAAAATTGTCCCCATATTGAGGGTCATGATTCTTGCCCCTTAGAAGTATGAACAATGAAGAGTCAAAATTGATCTCAACCAGTTGTAATTAACACATTTTCTACAATTAATTGAGTATTCATTATTGACTTCCAAAATTAATCATGATTTACTAAAAAGGAATCCAATGAACCATATATAATTTGCAGGAATCTGAACACAAGAATAATATATATATATATATTAGTCAGCTACTTTGAATGCAAGAACTTAATTATTTTTCAAAAAGTGTAAATCATACTAATAACTTTTTATATAAATATTTAATATTTTCATATTTCAAAAAGTCAAGTTGTTTAGCCATTTTATTTTCATGTTAAAAATAAATTTAGTGTCATGTTAAATTCTACTAATAAGATATTGCCATATTTTCATATTTTTTTTAATTAAAAATATAAACTTAAATTTAATAGATTTTCTAGTATACATTTATTGAGAAATTCTTGTGTGCCCCCAGTGCCCCATGTAATATGTGCTCTGTCCAATCAGAATGCTTCGCATCAAATAATTTTAATTTACTTGTCGTCATACTAATATCGTTAATTTGTTATTTAAAAAAAATAGAAATGCCTTTTACATAATTGCCCTTCTTCCCTCTTTCTCACATTTCCCCTTCTCTCTTCATCGGCTCTCTCCTTTTCCTTTGCTACCAAGCCGGATCTGCGGCAGGCGCATCTCGACGGCGGGCGACCCAGTGCAAGGTGCTTCGTGTCAATCAGAAACCTTCACCCCAGGTAGACAAGTTGTCTTAGATCTACCATCTTGGTTCGGAGCCATGCCGATTGGATTCTGACGACGACCAGGAACTCATGGAGAAACACAACACCCAGACCACGCTCTCCGATCCTCCGGCGAGAGACCTACAATTTTTCTTTGAAGGCTGTTCGTGGGAGGAGGCAACCGGTGTCTTATCGCTTCTCCAACCATACCTGATCCATAAGCACTTTTAGACAAAGTCAATAACTTGATTGTGATGCCTTGCAACTTAAAAAGCTCATAATGATAAGGAAACATGGAATTAGGAGAAGAAGAAGAAAAAGAAGAAGCTTGAGTTCATGACAGAAGAACAAGGAAATTACAGAAAGAAAGGAAACTTGCTTGTAAGGGTTACTGACCAAGAAAGAGGTGAAGATAGCAAATAAACTAATAAAGCATCAAAACCAAGTGTGACAGAGTATCCAACTCCCTGATTAAGACCTGGTTTGCCTCCAAAGAAACTGCTCTGCCTCACACAGCCACCTCCATTTTCAGAAAGATGATAATATTTTGCAACTGAATCTTCTTCCCAAGCCTCCACTTCGTGGGGATTACTAAGCAGAGCAGAAATTTCATGGCTTTGCTCCTGGCAAGTACAATGAGTTTGATAAGTTAAGTAAGAAAGGTATCTATCGTAGCCAGAGGAATCTTTGGTCTGGATTCAAAGTCCAATCAATCATGCAAGTATTTTAAGTCGCAAGATCAATCTCTTTCCTCCTCTCCGAGATGCGCCTGCCGCAGCTCCGGCTTTGTGGCAAAGGAGGAGGAGGGAGAGAGCCGATGAATAGAGATGGGGAAGGGTAAGAAAGAGGGAAGAGGGACAGTTAATGGAAAATGCATTTTTATGTTTTTAAAATAACAAATTAATGGATATTAGTAGGATTATGGATAGATTAAAATTATTTGAACATTATGATTGAGTAGAGCACATATTACATGGAAAAATATTTATGTATTTTATTTTATCTAATTAAAATATAATAATTTAACATATTTTAACCTTAATTAATTTGTGACTTATATAAAATAATTTATATTTTATTTTATATAAAAAATAAATATTTTAATTTAATTTAGATAAGTTTTAATTTTTTAAATTAAAATATTTATTTTTTAAAAAAATAAAATAAATTATAAATTTTTTTATATGAGTTATTAGCTAAATTATTTTATTTTGATTAATTTTTCCACCATATCTACACAATTCTAAGAAAACTTAATATTTATTTTTATTTTTTATGCTTTTTTATTTTATCATTTTTCTGTTTTATGACATGTAGCAACGGCTTGAAGAACCATGTTTTCCCCTATTTTTCTACGTAGATTTGACTTTCCTTTTGTTTGTTTGCTTTTGTTTTTTACGTGGAACAGGAACAACGGAGGAGAAGATAATTAATTCATTCAATAATCAATTTGAGGGGGTTCTAACGACATACAAATAATAAAATAACAATAATTTAAATCTAAATCTAAATTTTAATTAATCTTAAAAGATAAAGATAATAGAGACAAAATCCTAAATTATAGGATAACTTCAATATCATATTGTAGTGAGACAAAGCAAAATATAAATAAACTAATAAATATATTTATTTAATATCCATAATAGACAAATTTAGATATCTTAATTAAACCCTAATTATTTAATTAGATATGTTTTCCATCAGGTTTATTTAGTTATAATTATTTCATATTATTAAAGTTTAATCCAGCTTTTAGTAACTTAACTCTTACAAATACGTACTTAAGCTTTGCTACCTTCTAACATGCTAACTTTGTAGTTGCATAATTTATAAGCATTTTTATAAATATTTTTAATATATATATATGTATGTATATATATATATATATATGCATATTTATTAACTTACCACCATGGTTGCATTCAGAATAAATCACATGAACGCACCTTTAATTTAAAATGAAAGGTCATAGCAACAAGATAAAAAAATATTTTAAAAAAAATCTAATGATACTTAGAGAAATGCAATTATTTAAGAACAAATTACCTCCATTAAGATACTAGCTAGTGATTGAAAACACAAATTCTGTGATCAATATTGTGCAATTTATTAACAATTTTATTATTTTTATCTTAAGTATATGCATATAAATATGAAAAATCTCACTTATTTTCTACTAAAAAATCACCACATAACCATACTAAAAAGGAAGTAGCATCCATTATTCTGATATTATTTTTAGTTATATCTAACTTATTGACATTGTTTATTGTACATATAGTGTCCTGATATTATTTTTATATATTTTTATCATTTTAATATTATTTATAGTACATCTAGTATCATAAACTATAAATAATATTAGAATACATATGTAACAAAAAAATGACATTAAATAATACTTAATATACTAGAAAAATAATATCAGGTACTGAATATATTATAAATAATATTAGGGTGATAGGTGTTATTAAAAAATGTTACTTTATCATAAGAAAATAACTATAATTCAACATCTTACACTTCTCACATATATAAACTTTTTAAGATATTTTTTAATCCTAAACAGTGGAATCTCAAAAATTATAGTATCTTTGTTCATTGGATTGGATGAGCAATGAATCTAACAACAAACCTCCAAATTCAGGCCAAAAGACTCTTAGCGATCCTATAATACTAATAATAATAAAACATACTTATCATTCGTAAATTTAACTAACGAAAGAGTGATACATATAATTATTTAGATTATATTCGATTTTTAAAAAATATTACTTTATTATTATTCAAGTCACGATTCTTAAAAATATATCTTAATTTATATGTATTTAATTTTATATCTAAAAATAATTGATAATTTATTTTATCTAATATTAATATTATTTAAGAAAAGAAAATTTGATAAACTCAACTTTTTTTTTTAAATTTATGTACCAAAATAATAAAACATACAAAGTCCAAAACAAGTTGGTTTCTTGCACACGGACACAACGCTGCCTTGCCACACGCTTCGCTTGACTCAGTCCCACTCAGCTAAAAATCTCCCTACCCTCTTGTCGGCTCCAACCAATCCTAACCCTATTTTATTCCCCTTCTTTTTCTGAAAGATTTTGAATCTTTCCATGGTCAACATTCAACAGGTCCATTATCCATTTCTCCTTCCTCCCACCCTTCCCCACCTTACCTACAAAAAAAAAAAAAAACAAGACCACCTACCTAATCAAGTTTGAACCTTTCTCTTCATCACCTCGGCATTATACTATTACAATTATTATATGCATATTTATTTATTAATATTATTCTTACCTATCTTCGCTTTGACCCGCGTTGTATATCGATGACTCAATCGTCTTCTTCCTATAAATACCCCAACTTCACACAGCTTCGTCTCACGGTTCAAAACTTCAAATCGCAACCTTAGTATTCAGCACTCAACATATTCATCAACAAACGTACAACATAATTCTCGAAGATAGTACAAGCATGGTTTTGTCAGGGACTTTAAGGAAAGTTTTCAGACGTGCCCACAAGGAGAAAATCCTTCCCGGCGGAGAACTCGACTTGGAACCTGTGATTCCGACGCATTTCCGGTGCCCTGTGAGCCTTGAACTGATGAAAGACCCGGTGACGCTGTGCACTGGAATCACCTACGACAGGGACAGCATCGAGAAGTGGATTGAATCTGGGAACAACACTTGCCCCGTGACCAAGCAGGTTCTTTCGAGCACTCACATGATCCCAAATCACGCCATTCGGAGAATGATCCAGGACTGGTGCGTGGAGAACCACTCTTACGGGATTGAAAGAATCCCCACTCCGAGGATCCCCGTCGCACCGTACGAGGTTTCCGAGACTTGTTCGAGGATAGTTGCCGCCGCTCGTAATGGGGATGTCAGAAAGTGTCAAGAACTGGTGGGGAAGATTAAGAATTGGGGTAAAGAGAGCGAGAGGAATAAGAGGTGTATAGCGGAAAATGGTGCTTGTGCAGTGTTAGCCTCTGCCTTTGATTCTTTCTCACGTGGGACCATCGAGGAAAACAAGGTAGTTCTAGAGGAGATCTTGGGGGTACTCCCATGGATGATGAATCCATCTCAAGAAGATGCAAGATCGAAATTGAGGTCTGAGGCATCTTTGAATTGCTTAGTTTGGTTTCTGAATGGGAACGACCTTTCAGCAAGGCAAAATGCAGCCATGGTGCTCAAGGAGATGCCTGTGAGAGCTCTAGCTAAAATTGAAGGCTTAATTGAAGCTTTGGTGAAGATGATTAAAGAGCCTATAGGACCTAATGCAACCAAAGCAACCTTGACCAAGATTTTCCAGTTGGTTTCCTCATCAGATGACAAAGAGAGAATCTCAAAGAGATTTGTGGAACTGGGTTTGGTTTCTTTGTTGCTGGAGGTCATTGTTCATGCAGACAAAAGTATATGTGAGAAGGCTTTGGGCGTGTTGGATTGCATCTGTGATTGTAAAGAAGGAAAGGAAGTGGCCATGGCTAATGCTCTAACCTTGCCTCTTGCAATTAAGAAGATCCTAAGGGTATCAGCGTTGGCCACTGAGTTTTCAGTTTCCATCCTCTGGAAGCTCTGTGACAAGGAAGATGAAGAGGTTCTAGTTGAAACAGTTCAACTTGGAGCTTTTCAGAAGCTCCTGGTTTTGTTGCAGGTTGGTTGTGAAGAAAGCATGAAGGAGAAGGTCACTGAATTGTTGAAACTGTTGAATGCTTATAGAAGCAGAGCGGAATGTGTTGATTCATCCTTGGATTTCAAGTACCTCAAGAAGCCCTTCTAATTGATAGATTCATTGAGATTTTATTCATTCCATTCTTGTTGTATAAAACAATAGAATTAGAAACAGAACACAATGTAGAAACATACAAATATACAATACATACAAATCGATTCATTCAATTGAAATTTGACCATTCTTTTTTATAGATACTTCTACATTATATGAGCCTGATATAAAATTATTTCCTTATATTCATGCATAATACATCTGACTAAACCAGCACTGTTGCTGCTGCTCCTGTTTAATATCAATGAAATCTATGTAGTATCTATGATAGGATTAATGTGATGTTTATATATAGAGAGAGTTTAACATGCTACTTATTTTTTCCTTTCTCAGTTATATGTACTAACAACTATGTATCCTAAGAGTAAACCAATGTCTTGCCTTCTCTCACATGCAATTATATACTCAACAAAATGTTTACACAAATGTGCATGCACACACAAAGGTTGGTATTCATTTGGCTGCAAGAATCTTTAAAAGACCAATATATTCTAGATCAGTTAGTAGATTCATGGGTCTATTAAAGATGTAAATGATGTTGGTAATTGGTTTGAAAAAATAGGGGCGAATCAAATATCAACTGGGTTGATAACATTTTTAAAAGCTTTAGATATCAACTTTTACAAACCTGTGTTGTTATTTACAATAGTCCATGCGTTGTATGACATAAAGAAGCCCATAATCTTTTTTCACCCGTAGAAGCATGTAATAAATTAGGAAGGAGTTGTTAATTGTCATATTTGGTTGCCATAGAATCTTCAGAGCTATTTTGATACAATGATGTATTCATTTATTTACTAAATGAGAAGGTTTCTCTTTTTTCATTAAATCAACATACTGTTGCAATAAGAGCAGATGTTGGCATCCCAAAAGCTCAGTGCCTCAAGGAGCATTTCTTATCCATCTTTCCTGAGTGCCAAATAGATGCAAGAGTTCTATTATACGATGCGTCTACGGAAGAAGAAATTCTCTCAGGCCACCCTGATTTTGTTTTGGACTGCATTGACAACATTGATACGAAGGTATTTTCCATTGAGTTACTAATTATTTTACTATATTGATGTGTACTAGCGTTCTCCCTTTTTAAGAAATATACTTCATTCTGATGGATTTACTGCTTTGCGGCAAGTTTGGATAGTATACCTAATGACGTAAAAGTACCTTTTGCTTTTATGTCATTGATTGATTTTTAATTCACTTAAATGCTTACACTCCGAGAAGTGAGAATTGCCGAGTTTTAAGATTCTTATAAGCATGTATCAAGCAAGATTGTAGATATGTGCACATAAGTCAATATGGTTTGGCTTCCTGGAAGGATAAAACCCAATAACACTTCACTACCTTTTGCTCATCTTCCCCTTTTCAAGTTGTCATTGGCAATCATTCTTATGCAAATACATAATAATTATGAGTTCACTTTCAATTGCTTGATTTGTTTGTGGGTTGTAATAGGTGGCTCTTGCTGCATGTGTACGTAGGGGATTGAAGGTTCTATCTGCAACAGGAGCTGGTGTCAGACTGTCAGGGCTGATTCGACAAAAGAATATGCATTGCGGATCTAAGAGAGTCCACTAACAATCCATTATCTTGAGCTGTAATAATTTGACATTTTCTTTATATATATATATTTTGTAGGACCTTAAACCACATATTATAATTAGTTAGTCATTTTAACATGCTCCTCATTTTTTTGTTTCTCAGTTATATGCACTAAGGCCTATGTATCCTTAGAGTAATCCAATGTCTTGCCTTCTCTCACATGTGGATATTTTTTTATTTCATTTTTCACGTTTTTTGGATTTGGACTCCGCAAGAATCTGTCAATGTTTCCGATTAAATCTTATTGTTCCTTGAGGTTATATAGGAAAAAATTGCTATGCCCATGCAAGCATATATGCTCAGGAAAAATGCTTACACAGAAGTGCATGCACACACAAAGGTTGGCACTCATTTTGACAGCAAGAATTTTTAAAAGACCAATATATATAGTATAGATCAGTTTCTAGATTCATGTGTAATCTAAATAAGATTGTCCTCTTAACTCACTTTCCATGTTACATGGAATATCAAATTTGACGTTCAAACATGATTGTTATTATAAAAGAAAATAAACCCAACATGACAGCGGAGTTTTTCTTGGTGATGTTATCCTTTTGTATATATTGCTATTGTTAATATTTCTGATAATTGTTATATAATCATACCTTTATTAGGTACGACAACACTCGAGGAAAGATCGTGGCATTGAAGGCGGTATTCCTGTTGTATTTTCCTTAGAGAAACCCAAAGTAAAGTTGCTACCATTTAAAGGTCCAAGTGGAGAAGAGGAAAACCCTTTAGAGTTCAGACTATCAGGTGAGAGTATTGGTTTTGTTAATTTTTGGCTTGCTGATAATACCACTGATATGTTTGTTATTGTTTGGTAATGTAGTTTACACCTTGCTGATTATTATCATTTCTGTAATGTTGCTCAATAGCATAGATCACCATGAGTCTGTAATCAAAACATTCAAATTCCTTCTCTAAATGCATAAATCATTCTGGGTTACTTGAAAGATGTATTTTGTGCGTTATTACTTCTTCTGCAATCTGTCATGTTTTTTACATAAAAATCATTTCAAGTGGGGTTTTCAGGTTTTGTGAGAATAAAGGATTTAGGCCCCTCTTTGTAGGTTGGAAGGCTTGGTTTAAGTTTGTTGTTTTTGTTGAATTAGAGAGGCAAATACTAACAACCTGAAGTTACAGACATGATTGAATCCACAACCTCCCACTTACATATGAGCTTTCATGCTACTAGGCTATGAGGCTATTGGCTTGGTTTAAGGTATTTACCATGTTAAACACTAAAATGGGATGGCAGGAGAAGTGATTTAATTGGGATGAAAATGTTGCTATGATTTTCTGAAGAGTGTGTTAAAGATGTTCCAAGTGAGATATAATTGGGCTAGGAGTTCCACAAGCACTGATGTCTTAGGTCTTTGAACAAGCAGTTCAAAACTGAAGGAGTTGCAATTGAGCTAATGCTAAAGAAATTGATATTATTGCTGGCATGCACCTGGGGGGGCTCAAAACACAAACATAAATTATACTTAAACTACCAATTATCTTGAAATTTGATAGACACTCTGCTGTTCTGTATTATTCAATCCAAATAATAGACAGTTGACATGACAAACAAGAAATATATTTATGAAAGAAGCAACAGGGCAAAATAAGAAGTACCTTAAGAAGCCCTTCTAATTGATGGATTCATTGAGTCCCATTCATTCCATTCTTTTTGTATAAAACAATAGAAACAAAACACAACGTAAAAACATACAAATCGATTCATTCAATTGAAATTTGACTATTCTTTTTTATATTGATACTTCTACATTATATGAGGCTTTCCTTTTATTCATCTTTCCCCTTTCCTTATATTCATACATAATACATCTGAACCAGCACTGTTGCAGCTGTTCCTGTTTATATCAATGAAACCCATGTAGTATATATGATAGGAGTAATGTGATCTATATAAATAGAGAGAGAGAGAGAGATATAGAGAGAGTTGAACTAAGACAATAAAGTTCATTGATTGCAACTAACCGGCACCATTGTAGATGCAGATTAACAACTCTGAAACACAGCATAAATCAGAAACTCAAATGAGTAGACTAGGCCATGAAGCTTTATTACTGCGGCAATGGAAACCTAAAGAAGAGCATGATTGAAAACAAACATAAAAGAAAAACTTGCAAATAGATCTAATCTACAAAGAAACTTCATAGATTAGATAAATTACGTATAGACATGTAAATAAGCCAAGGTATGACACATTTACGTATCTATTCATAATCAACTCTGCTTCAAATTATCTTTCGCCTAGTCTACTTAGAAATCGCCCGCTGGAGGATGCTTTTCAAAAGTAAAAGGGGCCAGGCCAAGTATTATAGAGATTGGCATCTCCAAATGGTGGAACTGTCTCATCCCCAGCAGTGTTCATCAGTTCCATAAAATTTTGCTGTCTCTGCAATGTGCCTATGTTCATCTCCATAACTCCCTTGCCATTGTTATGATCTCCTCCTCCTGCTTGTTCTTGTCCCTGAGCTTGGATTTGGACTTCATTCTGAGGCTCAATCTGCAGTGCCCCCATCCTCCTGCAGATATCCCTCAGGTTATGCTCAATCAGCCATGACATATCATGGAGATCATTGACAGTCATATTCTGCAGAAAATTCCCAGTGCTCATGTAGTGATACATGATCAGGGTCAGCTCCTTCTCCCTATTGATCTTCCTCATCTTCTTCAACTGCTCACTGATTTTCTGGATCCGTTCCCTTGTGAAACTCATTTGGTTCATCATCTTCTTGACCTGCTCCATCTCCGGCAGCTGTCTGAACCTCACAATTGTGCCTTGGACTCCCATTGAGGAAGGCCAAATCTCAGGCTCAGAATCATAAGGACTGTAAATTATCATGCATGCTTCAACCCCACAGAGGGTGGAAAGTTCAGTTGCCTTCTTCACCATGCCATTCTTCCTCTTCCTGTAGGTTGTCTTTCTCGCGGATTCATTGATAATGAACGCGAGCTTCACCTTCCTCCTGGTCATGGTGGTGATCAGAGAAGAAAACCAGAGGGAACAAGGAGGAGATTGAGATGGTTGTGTGGTTTGGTTTTGTCACAGTATGTGCTTTATATAGATGAATTTGGGGTAAATTCTGTGTGCTGTAAATGAAAGGGTTCTCAGTGAATTCTGTGGTTAAAATATTTTACCATAAATGCAAGATACAGAAAATCCAAACTTTAATTCTCAAATTTAAAAAAGTTAAATTGAATGGGGAAATTCATTGGGTGTGAGTTGGTTTCTGGTGAGAAAACTTTCTGTAATTGGGATACTGAACAAATAGATTTTTGTCTGTAAAGTGGAGAGATTCATATTTTTTGCTTATTTGTGTTATCAAATGAGTATGTGACAGTGAATTTTTGATACCCTTTGTTCTTTTTTATGAGAAGAATTTATCTAATAGGATAAAGCTTGTTATTGTTATTGTATTCCTCTCATTTTCACTCTTTCTTAATCAATAATAAATTAAAAGCACCCCTTTTAAGGGGCGTTTTTTTGAAAAGGAACATATTAATTACTGGTTTAGATTTTACAAAACATCTTATAAATAGGAACACTAAAATCTTCTAGAGATATTTTGTAAAAAAAATAACAGAGGAAGTATCATATAAGCACTAAGTTGTATACCTGCTATCAAGTCTTGATACAAGTGAAAAACTTTCTAATACTATTAACAATTTCTCTTTTGAAAAAACTAAAAAGATTTTTAATCTGACAGGTAAGATTTTTATAAAGCTTTTTCTTTCAATTAGTTTTCAAACTCTTTATGTTGTCCAAAAATTGATTACTTTACTAATGACACTATTTAGTTCAAGCGATTTGACACTTATTCTTCTTTATAAAGTTACTTTTTGCCTATGTAGTTTAGCCTAATTCGATTCCCATTAGTTGTAACTAATCTTATTTCTAAAAATTATGGATATTACCTAAAAAAAATGTCTTACTCTAACCATATAATGTCTATTTTCATATATTTTAACCACCATTTCACCTATTTTTTGATTCCACATTTGTTATGATAACCTTCCCTTTCATAAAAGAACAAAGCTCATAAGATTGCTTATCCCATAAATAATACTATCTATATTTTTTAAAGTTAGTATTTTTTGTGTTATCATCTTCATCTAGTTAATGCATGCTTACTTTAATTTTTTATGACACTAAAGAAGAAAATAGACTAATAAATATAGGAATCATATGCAATTTTATAAAAGTTTGTGTAATATATTTTATTTTCTTTATTTTTTTAAGAAAGATACTTATTTTTTATCCATTTTTTTGTACACAAAGTATTACATACCATAAATTAAAGTAGCCAAAACCTCATTTTAGTCATTTTAGTTTTGCTTCTATCCCTTCTAAAAGAAATCTTTATTTTAAAGTATCATATAATTAGAAAAACAATGGCGAGTTTTCAATTTTGCATTTAGTTCTTATTTTTGTGCTTATTGCTATTAATGACGTAATTATTGCAGTGAACTAAGATACAATGAATCTTTTCTTTTCTTTTCTTTTCCAATGAACTAAGATACAGTGAATCAATGAATGAATATTCAATTACATGAAAGCATTTCTGAATAAATAAATCATAGTATCATTACTTTTGCTTATTTTTTTAGGAAACCTTTTACATTTAAATCTAGTTTTAATTGTAATAGATATGGTATGAGTGAATCCAAGATTAATTTGTATATTTAATTATGAAATTTACTTTTTCAGATTTATGTTTGTAACAATAAAAATATTGGATTTGGCCAAAAAAGAAATAAAAATAATTAAAGAAGGAGATTCCTTTCACAAAAATAAAAAAAGATAAAAGAAATTCCTTTTTTAAGTGTGTATAAATGCATTCGTAAAATAACGTCTTCCATGAAAATAATAATAAATGTTCGGATTCATTAAGTATTCCATGTAACCGATCTTATTTAATGGGATAAGACTTTGTTGTTGTTGTTGTTGTTGTTCGGATTCATTAAGTATTCAATAAAGGAAAAATAATACGTAAATATGTTTTCACAAAAATTTTCTTTCAATTACAACTTTTTTTAATTATCACAAAATATATGTGCAATTGACAATCTGTTATTGAAGTGAGGATGCCTATACTTGATTCTAGATTAAAGATAATTATTTTTATAATTTGTGTACTCAGGAATTTCTAAATATTTTGAAGATAGTATCAAAGATCTTCCTTTTATGTATATATGTGTCTATGTATAATAGACAATGTACTAAAATATATTTGGTAACATTGTAAATTTATAAGATATTAAGAATGGTAAATAATAATGAATAGTAAAAATAGAATTTAATTTTTCCTTTGAATAATTTTTTTTTTCGTTCATAGAATTTCTATTCATAAAATGCAAATGATATTATTTGTTCACATTTTTTATATCAATGCGGACCCTCTACATTTAAAAATATATGACTCAATATATTGTATTTTCATGATCAATAAAACTCAAAATAAATTTTATAATTTATATTGATTAATGCTTCGACATATAAATAATGCTGTTTTTTAATGTAAAGATAATAGTTTTTAGCTTTCACACCGACTCTTCATCCTGCTGGCAAAAAAGAAAGAAAAAGAAAAGACTTCATCTTAGGATCTTTTATGTATTACTTCGACAATCCTAAGATTTAATTAAGAATTTACTTCGAACTTAAAATATAAAATTTTAGTTTACTTTATATTCTAAATTTATAATCTTTTTCAAACTATTTGTATATGTTAAAGAGATTCACATTAATAGGAATAATTTTTAATACAAATAATATTTAAAAAAACTACATATATTTATTATATATAACTAAATTTTTTTAATACTTATAAATTAATTATTTAGTAATTATATTTAGAACTAAAAAAATAATTATTTTCTAACCTATTGTGCGAATTATGTAACCAACAACTAGGGTGTCTATATCGTCTAATAGCATATAGTGTCTACCTAAGTCTGATAAAAAAATGCCTAGTTTCATCCAAAAAATGACCCAAAAGAAAATTGGGTATTTTTTGGCAAAGTGGGGAGTTGGGCATGGTATGATACCCCGACCTTTTTGACCCTACCCAAAGAATATATATATATATATATATATATATATATATATATATTCACACATTATTATGTAATTATAATCTTTTGTTACCTTATAGATAACAAAATGTTATTTATGCTGTTCAAATAAAGATATTATGTTAAAACCTATTGTATTATGTTTAATTATAAAATTATGTGAACTACTAATATTTATATTTCTTCCATTCAAATATTCTAAGTTGTGGAATTAATATATAATATATTTTATATTTAAAATTTCATTTCTCATGTTAATTAGAATTGGATATCATTACTAGAGTATAGAAACCTGCCCTTACCCAACTCGAAATGACTCGGGCTATATAAAATACAGTCCATTTATCCTTTGGGTTGGGTAAGGGGAAGGAGCCTTGCCCAGCTAGCAACGGTTGCTGAGTAACCTATCTCATTGTATTTGGTTAAAAAAAAACTCCTGAATAATTAAACCATTCCTTCAAATATTATTTGGGGAGGTATCATAACTTCTGAGTGCCTAAGTTTACGTCTAAGAATAATAGACAGCTCGCTCTGTCTGATATTGATATCGCCCAAGAGGAAAGGAAGTTTCGCCCTGCTCCTGGATTATGGATGAGCTCGACTCTTTCTAAAAATTTTTGTAAAAAAAAAACGAGATCAACAGAAAACCGGACCACACAACTAATGTCCTCCAAATCCCTCCAAGTCTTCTTCATAAACTAACATGAAGAAAAAATAACTTGAAGCACCTGCAATTTCTAAGAGAAGTTAGATGAGTAAGGATTTTACAAAGCTAAATAACCTATTTATAGGTTCAAGGAATGCCATATTAAATTACCTTCTCATCCGTTTACAACAAACAATACAGAAAACAATGGAAAATCCCTCTAGATGAATATATAGCACCCAAAACTTCATAACATTCCAAATCAAAATAAAAACTACCTTTGCTCTCACTCCCTCATGCTATCTTCCTCTTCTTCCTCCTCCTCAGTCAGATCAAGATCCGCCATCAAATCCTCCAATGGAATAGTAGGTACAACTTCACCATCAGTCACAGACACCATCTCACACGACTGGTACTCCTTATTTCGATACAATGATATGTTGAACCTTAGATCAGGGTTTTCTTCCAGATCTCGCAAAAATTGTTCATATTCGGAGTTCATCTTTTCTTGGTCAACTTTACCCCCGTCATCAACTTCCATGTCAAGGGATTTAAGCTTCCATGCACGAGGCTTTCCACGCTTCCTAAGGCGCTTCTCTTCATAGCTTTTCTTTACTAAAATGGCTTCAGGGAGCACGAATCCTTTGTATTTGTCTAATTCATTGTCATTATTGTTGGCTGCATATAAATCATAACCAAGAGCATGATCTCCAGGATTTAAGAGATGGCCCAGATGAGTCCTGATGGAAAATATTGTGTCATTCTTCCCAAAATCAGATACACGAGCCACTTGTGCATCCGCCAAAACATATTTCGTACCACCAACAATAACTTCAGAAGAGACAGCCTCCACATCCAGCACAATATATTCCACTAGCTGCCTGCTGGTAAGTAATGGCTTGAACGATGCTCTCCAGTATTGATCGGCATCCAAGAAACAATGCCTCAGTGTAAAAGGATCAAGTAAAGCGATGCTGTTTGTGACTTTTGTACAAATCACAAGAGGGCCAAGGTTTCCCAAACTAACCGCAACTTTAGGAGGCAGACAGATTAAATCCTCACGGCAGATGGGAGAAATTTCAACAGAAAATGTATATTTGTAGTTGTAGTTATTACTTTTGGGATCATGAGAAACAAGTTGCTTGTCATTACGACTCCTTACTGGAGAAACTTTTCCTAAAAATTCCACGAATTTCACACCATGACTTCGATTAGAGAAAAAGAAGTCAATACCCTGATCCATCTGCTTTATTCTTATAGCACTAGCAGTTGCACCATGCTTCAGAATCAGCTGTTCCAAATAAAAGAAAGTTCTCCTATGAGTAACATGTTGTCGAAGTTGCACAGCAGCAACCCATTGATCAGGATTAGCCTGGATCCTAGAACAAGATTCACACATATGCTCTTGTTGCACATACTCAATAGGATAATACTGTTCAAGAATTACCCCATTCAAAACCTCTTTCTGAACTTTGACCTTGACTTTTATCCTCTTGGAGTGAGGCTCAGTCCATATAAATTCAGCATGTATCAACCTTACTTTATTTGTAGCGAAGTTTCTTTTCAGCTTATTCAAACAGAATGTCAGCAGCTCCTTTGATTCTAATTGTGCTTTGATCCACGTTCTTGGTGGCTGCAGGTAGCTATCACACTCAGGGCAATGTACTAGGATTAGATGCTTCAGTAATCCTTCAGTGATATCGACTTCTGAACGTAAACACTTTACACACATATTGGCAGCATTTGGTTGCATGGGAATTCCACATTTGCAACACAAAACACTGCCAACAGTCTGATGAACCGTAAACATACCAGCATCTTCTGCCATGCCTGATGGTCGTAACATGGTGGCAAAAGAAGTTGATGATCTTAAAAACTGTTCTGCTCGAGAAGGGGAGAAATGAAAATACATGAGCATGCATATGTGAAATAGATGGAGAATTACGGTTCAGAAAATTCATAGTATGAAAAAAAAAATCAAAATAAGGGGACAAAACTAACAAAAAAAGAACAACATACACCATAAACATTTTTATTTTAACAGACAAAAAGTTGACTAGCATCACTAATGACTGACCAAAAAGTTATTCCCAATATTATATACTCAAAAATCAGATTTCCCCCATATAGCTGGACAGGAAAAAAAAAAGAGAGCATAAATTATACAACGCATGCTAGCCAGATGCACGCTCCCAATAGTAGTCAGTCAAATTAACTTTTTCATCTAGAATATGCATTTAAAATAGTGAAATAAGGGGAAAGCAACACATTTGCAAGATTACATATGTCAAGCCCCACATAACTGTCATAAGATCAAATATGTTAAGTGTTTTAACTAAACATGGTTTGATTAGTTAAATACATCTCAGGTGCTCCAAAGTTCATGTTTAAAGTAAGGGTTAAATGAATCCCCAACTTGAAGCTCTTGGTATATTTGATTTTTGATTTAATTATAACACAATAACTCTCCTGCTTTTTTATAACATACTCCTCCGGACTTTAATATAAGACCTTAATTTAAACCTATCCTTTGAAACATTAAAACCAACGAGATTTGAAATGGAACAGCAAGATCAACAAAATCAAATCTGAATCAGAAACAAAAAGATTTATATGTCACAACTCAACAATCAATATATATTACAAGCTTGTCACCACTGCGCCTTACTTTTATCATCAATAAAGACTGAACGCAATAAATCCCATAACAGGACCATTGTCCCACATAACCAACATAACACCTAAAGCAAGGAAAACACCGCCAACACTTAAAAATCCAGAATCCCCGTGGATTTAACCGGAAATCCATCCACAGACTATATTTATTTCTCAAAAACATGAGAATTCCCAACATATTCTAAGTATTCCTTTTAGCCTCTGCTCTTATTCCTCATTTACACAACCCTCTAACATTCAAAGAATTTTCAGGGACAGAGTTATTCAGCCATGAACTTGCCTTCATCACCAACTTATTCTCAGGTTTTCATCAGATCCCAAGTAAAATTTCTGTTGGTTCAACATTACAAGATCCTACAAAGGACTCAAATTTGCATGAGCTAGTGGAATTAAACACTTCTTGGTATAAAACACAGTAACATTAACACAGTCATAAAACGAAAATTGCTCACAATAACATTTCGTGCTTGTTGACCACAATGTTTCAGAAGAAAGATGTATAAATTTGTGACAAGTATAGCAGCATCAACTAGTAATTGCTTTTTTTTTCACAAGAGCGAATGTGAAGAAAACTCAGAAGCAGAGAAGAATGCAACCACAAGCTTCGATTAAAGCAAAAGGGAAGAAGAAGAAGAAAAACGAGCAGCGACGACAATCCTGGGACTACGAGTGAGGAGGAGCGACAAGCCGACGACGGGAGGAGGAGCACGAGATGGAGCGGCGGTCCGGCAGATTAGGGAGAGACGAAGGCAAATTGTGAACGAGACAACCAGGGTACACGGATTAGATTGGGAATTTAGGATAACGGCGGCTTCTACCTTTGATAAGACTTGAGAAATATGAAGAAATAAATAAAACAGTAAACACAGAAAACAGAGAGCTAGAGACGAACTTATTACTATGCAGGAAGGAAAGATGGCGATGTGAAGCGGAAGAGGAACTAGGCAAGGATTAGAAACTTGGGCTTAATTATACCATATCGTTATTGTCGGTTGTCGGGTGGGTTGGGACTCTTTCGGTCAAAATATCGGGCTATTGGGCCAATAAATTGCTAAGTCGGGGCTTGAAATTCAGTCCCAAAATTATGTTTTTGTGGGGTTGAAAATGAAATTTAGGTTTAGCGAAAATTACTAATCATTCTAAATTTTAAAAGATTTAAGATTTGAGAAATGTCGACGGTATCCGGTAATATTTCTCAAAAAATTAGGAGTATTGGTCCAATTCATAAATAAAAACTTATGTTTTTGTAATTTCATACTTCAATTTGTCAATTTCAAATTGATTCTTTTTTAATACAAATTACAATAATATATATTATTTCTTGAGTTGTTGCTCCAAAACCTTTAAAATAAGAAATAATTTTTGTTTAACAGAATACATATCAAATAAGGGATGGAGACAAATGCACACATCATGCTACTATCTCACTAGACATAGTATTTGTAACTCCTTAATTTAAATAATAGTAGTTTAAGCAAAACTAATGGAGATTAACCTTAATCAATTAGGATTAACACAACATTCTAGGGAAAAATTTGAACCAACAATGTTTCATTGAAGCCGACAAAGTGTTTGGAACCCAGCCCAATAACACATACGCACAAGTAAAAATAAAGGAACACTGAATACCTGCTTTGATTAATGCTCAGAAATTTAAAAAGACTTAGCCATAAAACTCATCCCAATATTAAAAACAAAAAAGGTTTACTGTATTTTAATGACTCCATAGTCATACGGCTCATTTCTTCATTAACTATATGAATATGAATCTTACATTAAAGTGATTGAAGTATGTTTGATTTCACGTTGAAAATGATCAAAACCATTCGTTTTGGTGATTTCTAACATGAAGCCAAATACGCACTAAGATCACAGAAGTTCGATTCAGGCTTACATGATCGAGGTTATTGTACGTAGTAGCCGATTTTTTACTATAGGAAAGTCAATTTCTTGAATCTTACATATTCTTAAACCGCACGATTAAGGTTGACTTATGTGTTGAATTTGTCGGAAGTGTTGTTGGGCTTGGACATTTGCAGATGCAGCAGCAGCTTCTTCTTCTTCCCCAGAATCTGCAGTGAACTGTGACTGATGAGAAGTAGCAGACAAAAGTTGACCTACTGACTCCTTTAAGAAGCTCAAGAGAGGGAAGCATGAACAAAGGAGAAAACTTCCAAGCCTGATATTCATGGCTGATTTGATTGATTGAAGAATTCTGGTTTTTCAAAGTCTTTTTGCTTATTGATAAATGTGAGGAAGAAGATGGTTTATTTATAGACCATGGAAACAGACAGAGGAAGCGTCTTAGTAACTGGTTAGTGCAATTAGTCAAGCCTACAACAATTGACTCAGAACATTTGCACCTTCTTCCACAAGTGTACAAATAACTTGGAGAATAAGCCAAAACCGGGGGGGGGGGGATGAACGTATCATACTAATTTTGAATTATTACAAATTTAATTTTATTATGTCATGTTCAAATATAAATAAATAAATAAAACTACATGTGGGAAGAATTTTAGCTTCTCTAATATTGAATTTCTCCACTCACTCCCAATTAACCAAGAAGCAATATAATTTTATAAGAATGAAGTCGTAAACTATAAAGATCAAACTAAACAATTAAATCAAATTATAAAGATTAGAAATATAGTTTAAGAATTTCTCACATGTTTTGATTTCTTTTTATAATTTTAATAACTCATAAATATTTTAAGCAAGGCAGCTAATTCATAACTTCCACAAATTTTATGAATATTTATTCTAATAAAAGGGTAACATTTGTAACTTGCTAATACGTCTGTCTACGTATAATATTACTACTAAGTTATAAAAACTACCCTTCATTTCTATATATATATATATATAGATGACTACAGCAGAAATAGTGACAATTATAATGAATTAATAATAAGCAGCAAGAAATTCCCTCCATTGTGAAGTGACTGGATTGAAATTTTTTAATATGAGAATGGAAAAGACAATGGTGGAAAATTTCAGACCATTCAAAGCATTATTTAAATATATGTGTTTATAACATTGATGATGAGACCTAAAGACTTTGTTCGATAATCTTTCTTTTAATTAAATATATGTTATTTAAATTATACATATCAATCAAGATTAAAATATATTTTTTGTAACGTTATCCTTCAACGCATGTAACTCTCACCTTGTTCGTGAATGCCTGTAGATATATTTAAACATAAAAAAAAATTAGAAGATATAATTAATCTTAAATTATAAAGGATAGCGTGGTTTTTGTTCTTAATATTATAACTTTCAAGGAGGATTCATTCCTATGCATGTTTGGATTTGATGAAAGTCTATTTGAGCTCCCAAACGAACTTTCCAGACATAGCATTTGTTCAATGAGAATGAGATTTTTTTTTTTTTGAATAAAAGGGGTATGTACTAATGACTTAACTTACAAGTAAAATAGAAATTACAAGAGGTGTGATCTACAAAATAAAAGGAGTTTCTCTCCTCTCTTTTTTGAAACTTCATCCTTTTCCTCCAAACATGCCTTTAATTTTTCTCCCCTCTTCTGTTTAGCTCTCAATTTTTTGGTGAAATTTAACTACTGAATATTTCTGGAGGCTTTATTATTGTTTTTTTGGTACAAATTTCTGGAGGCTTTAAGAATGGCTTTTAGTTGCCTCACACCTTGTATTACGTTCTTGAAAAAGCTCAGACCAAACAGGCCCAAGAACTGAGATGTCCTTAAAAGATGAAGAAAAATTCATATATGCTTTTAGCCCAAATTTGGCCCATAAAAGCCCAAAAGACTTTGAAATTGCTTCATATGAAATACACACAAAACGGATAAAGAACTATAAGTATATAAGTTTAATTCTCGTTATTTGTTATAAAAATTTTTTTAATAAGTAATTTTATAAATTTTTTATAAATATTTTTTAAATCTTAAGATTATGCCCTAATCTTAGTGGAAGAACAATACCAAACTCACCTAAACTTTTAATGACCATAACTATAAAAACAAATTAATTAAAACTTTATATATATAAAAATAAAATAGTTGTGTCTTTTATAATATACTCCTCCCATCTTAAATATAATATATATTTAACTAATTTAATTAGATTAATATAATTAGTTATTATAACGGATCTTTTCTAAAGCACTATAATTATCTTTCGTAATTAGCTCCTTTATTCTTTTACTTGATTATTATTAAAAGAATATTAATACTAGCAATTTAGGAAAGAATTAATAAATTTAAGAAATATGTCTTATATTTACAATCAAGATCAACTCACTAATTATGTTAAATATTTAGGAGCATAAAGTATTATTTTAATAAATAGTAAATGAGTACAAAATATATCAAATAGGGGTTTAGGTGTAGTAGAAAAAATTAGTCCCTCATAAAGTGATGAATCAAGGTTTAAATTATTTTTTGGAGAAATATTCATGTTTAATAGGCGATAATATCTCAAATAGAATTTGTGTTCCACACAGGAGAATATTTATATATAATAAAAACTAGTATAAAATATGATTAATTTTATATTAATGTTATGTTCATTGTTAACAACAAATTTTTTTTTTGGTTTTATATAATCTATTGATAATTTTGTCAAAAGTCCAGAATGATTTAATCCTCAAATATTTTTTATTTTATTTTAATAATAGCTCAAACAAGCAAAATAAATATCAATTTCAATATAAATGAAGTATACTTTTTACAATATATATTAGAATTAATAAGTATCAATTCTAATATATAGATATATAGCAAAAATTATCATTCATTTTGAGTTCCTTGCAAAGTCATGGACCACCCTAGTTTGATTTCATTACAAAACCTTATTTTGACCCCTACTGTTTCTCTTTTTGAAATTTTATATTTGATATTTTAAAATCTAAGATCAATTGAAAAATGAGAGAAATTTATTTCTAAAGTGAAAAATAAATCCCAATTTCTTAAAATTAAAAAACTAGGTTAAATTTATTTCAACAATATTTTAACATGTGCTTATACCTACTACCTCTAATTAATTGTTTTAATAGATTTAATTGATTAATTCAATTTGAGTAAACTAAAAGTTATATAATATGAATTTATTTTTGAGGCGTGTTGCTAGAGAGAGGGGGGGCGAACCCTTGATGTGTCTAAGGCAATAGTAGCATTTTTGGAGTGAGATAGAATTCTCCATTTGAAGGGCGAATCGCGATGATGAATAATCCAATTCTTCCACTTGGTTTGCAATTTTC
The DNA here is from genome assembly GCA_037074615.1 of Leucaena leucocephala. NCBI lineage: Eukaryota > Viridiplantae > Streptophyta > Magnoliopsida > Fabales > Fabaceae > Leucaena > Leucaena leucocephala. Next base: position 15,742,925 of record CM073541.1, read on the forward strand.
CTGGTTAAAGGTTTAGTCCAACCGGTTTCTTCGCCCCTTGAATCCTTTAGGACGTACCTTCTACGAAGAATAGAAAATGGATGCTCAATCCCGGAAAATGGCAATATTTCGTGCTAAATTGAATGCTCAGAAGAAGGAAAAGCGCATAGAATCCCCTCTTGTGAGGTTGGTGTGCTCCGCTCAGCCAAATAGTTTCCTCTGCTAATTCATTCATAAATTTCGTTTTAACAAGCGGTTCATAAGTTTCATCTAGGATGTCTGCCATCATACTTGTATTGTTCTGGATTCAGTATCTAACCAGTTTTTATATTCTTCGTCAACAATTAGGCTACCTCATCGACCAGGAAAAATAAAATCGCCAAGTCTTTTAACATCCCTATTCTGTTTAGTCCACTTGTTAATTTAGTTGTTTTTCTGTGAACTTATATGCTGCTAGCTATTTATTTTCAGTAGCTCATAGTCACTACTATGCCTCAAATTATAGTTGGCCATCTGCTTGTATCTAATTATCACAAAGGCACGCAGCCAAGAGCTCATTTTAGCCTATTAAGAAGAACTTTCTGAATGTGTCTGTCTTTTTGTGGATATTCTAATAGGTATAATGAATTTGATCAACCAGTCTGCCGGGTTTGTGACGTTGCGCTGAAGCATGAGTCTAATTGGGATGCACACCAAATTTCTCGTAAGCATCGTGAGGTGATGACATCTTACAATCTCATTTATGTTTTGCATATGTCGTGATATGTCAAAACATTGATGACATTAACTTTTTATAATTGTACGCACACAATTTTTTTTACAAGGTCTTATAGTGGTCTATTTTCCTTTCCCTTTGTTTCTCATCTAACTTATTTCTCATCAAGTGGGTTTAGTCTGATGGTTAGTTCCTTTTTTGTTTTTTTTATGGTGACAGGCAATAAGTAATCTTAAAGCTAATGCGGCTGGATTGGTCCAGCAAAGTCATGCAAAGCCTGTTACAGATACCAAGTTGCCTAAGGCTAAACCTGAGCATGCTTCAGAATCACAATCTAAAATGGCCAATCATTCACTAGAATCGCTGAAACCTCCATCATCATCTGTGCTTCCACCAGATTTTTTTGATAACAGTGATGCTAGAAAGCCAAGATCGGGTAAGGATTTAGTTTAGACAAATAAAGCTGTATATTTATACACTCTTGCTCATGCAAACATATACGGACCCCATAGAGACATATATATCTATCTTGATATGTATATTGTTGATTTGATTATAGATGTAGCATACTTATCATTTTCCTTTACACTGCATTTTATTAATATAAGGCACCTATTTGCTTGGAATACTGAGGATTGCAAAATAAGGCACCTGTTTGTTTAATAAGTAGAAATTCTAGATAAATCATGTTGAAGAATTGAATGCGTTGTTTGCTTGCAGAGAAGGACTCTGTCCAATTGGAGGACCCTGATTCCAATAAAAGGACAGGGATTTCTGCTCAGAGTCAAGCATTAAACTCAGAGAAGGTAAAAGGTGCTTTACATAGCAATAATGCAGCACAGGCAAAGGGAAGTCAAGAAGCAATGGAGACTAGGCAGACATCAAGCACGCCTGCTGATACAGAAGCCAAACAAGTAAAAGGGGTTCTTCCTGAAGGATTTTTTGACAACAAGGAGGCTGATTTGCGTGCTCGCGGCATAAAACCTGTTAAGCCTGATGTCAAGTAGGTTCCTGCTTCATTATGTATTTGCATTTGTTCTACTATAATGGCTGCCTTTAAGTTGAAACATGATAATAATTGTTATGCTTTAATCTATTGTTTACCTTGTTGTTATATTTATATATACATTAGTTTCCTGAATTAGAGGCGTCCTATGGTGCAATTGTCTGCTCCAAAGAAAGAGTGAAAGAATCAGTTTTCCAGTTTGAAAGTTGATGGAAGCACCTTTGAAATGAAGGGAGGGAATTGAAATTCAAACTGGATAGTGTTAGCTTGGAAAAACAACTATGAAGAAAAGGTGGTTTAAGGTTAATGGAAGTCCTAATTTCCTTTAGGCTAAATTGCAAATGGCCTGACTCAACTTTGACCTCAAGGCAAATGACTTCCTATTCTAATGCTGTCAATTAACCCGCTTAAACTTTTAACTTGTGACAGATAGCCCCTTTCAACAGCAGTTGTATGATTGTTATGGATGATGGATGTGATGCCAAAATTATCATGTCCATTTAGACCTTAGTTATATTATTTGGTTAAGGAATTTTCTTGAAGGATCTAAAGGATGCTGATACAATGTGGAAATAATCTTAAACGTCAAGCTGTCGGCTGATTGACGAATATTAGCTCTGTGGAGCAGAATGCGCCATGCTGCTCCACTGTGACAAATAATACATGGGCACGATCAGAAAGTGATGGAGAGGTCTGAACCAAATACATTATAAATAGGGTCCCTAATGGCTCTAGGAAGTGAAAACAGTATCTTAATTTTGGTAGGTATTGTTGTAAAGAATGGTGACTTCTAACTTAGTATGAAGGCTGGAAGAGCTGTTTGAAGAAACTTTAAATGAGAACTAAGAATGTTTTAGGCATGCTTTTCAAGCACCTTAATCTGTAAGTCACAGAAGCATAGCGAATGTGTTTTCTAGTCATGATTTCATTCCACGCCATGTTACCTGCGCTGCATCGTGCATGCTCGAAGGTTCTAGAATGATTGAAACACTGGTCACTGCCAAGCTACACCCATTCAGAGTTTCCGCCCTTTTCCACTGGTACCATTTCATGGTTCTTACGATTAACAAATTGGGGGAAGTTTAACAAGATGATGGACAAGATCCATGTTATCACATTGTATTTTGATTGTCAGTACTCAGTGCTGGATTGACAAGTTCCTGAGTAAATTCTAGCCCGGAATATGCTGATACTCGTCTCTTAAATTATTAATTCTTATGCACTATTTTCCTGCGTTATTCAAGAGATTGGAACATAGAATAATATGGAATTTTGCTAAATCCTCTGTTAGGGACGAGTACAAGGAATTTGAAAAGTTGATTCAAGATGACTTGCAGGAGGTGGATGACCGGTTTGAAGAAGAAGAGGTGATGGCCGTGACATCCTTATTGCTCTATTTCTAATTATTATTCACTGACCTTTGAGATATGTATGCGCTACAAACATAAAATGATTTGTTTGTCATTATAAATGCAGATTGATGCTGCTGAAATGATTGAAGAAGCTGAAACTGTAGAGCAGAGGTATGCTTAGCTTTCTGATACTGTTCACAAACCCTATTATCTTGCTGCATCTTGTTCTGATCTCCACCTTTACTAATTCCCTATCCTATCCTCTTCCCCTTTGTACAGGAACAACACAGAGAGAGTGGAGAAGTTGAGGAAGAGGAGATTGGAGTTGAGGGCTTCTAAAGATGAAAAGCGTAGTAAAACTTCTGAGGCGGTAATGAAGTCTAAACATGATAATCCATCGAGTGACGATGACAGTGATGATAATTTTGCTGTGGACTGGAGAGCACAACACTTGTGAATTATTTCCATTTTTTCCTTGATACTTGAGAATATGAGGTCATGTGGTTCCTAACCTGAAGTATTGTGTACATTCATATAGAGGACACTTTTTGGCCAAAAAAAAAAATGTAAGACACTCAGAATTTGTAGAACTTTTCATTTGACTCCTGCCTAAGAGCAGCCAATCTTGTACCAATGGAGATCTGCATTACATTACTTTCTTTTATCTTTGCTTATATAAGGCTTGTTACGATTTAGCATGTTCTTTGTTTCTGAGGAGAGGTGGGCTTCTTAATGCGATAGAGAAACATGGTCTTTTAATTTAATTTTATTTGATGATAAAAATAAATAAGATTGGAATTATATGATAAATATTAAGGAAGCAGAATTTAGGTTTTGCTTGGTAAGTAGTGTTAAGAAAAATGTGGGATTTAAACTTTTTGGGAAGCTGAGGCTTTTATTGAACCAATCAAGGGAAATTTTGATGATGAAAATACAATTTCAATTTAATTCTTTAGTCCTGCGATATACTTAAATTCTCAAAATAATAATAATAATAATGATGGCAGTGATTTCTAATAAATTGTGCTGATGCCGGCCGAAGTAACTCGAGCCAACTGACGGCGTCGTCCCGATTCAACGAAGATAGAGAACACACCCAAACCGGACAACCGCCAACGGACCGCGGCGTGCGGCGTAATCCCGACGATTCGGAAACTTCGAAGACGCTGTTTTTGCATGAACTTATTCTTCTTCGAGCAAAGATAGAAGGATACAGAAGCGGATGGAGAGAGCCAAGTATGTGGCATTGGTGGGAGCTGGGGCTCTCTTGGGCTCCGTGTCTACCGTTTTCGTTCTAAAGCTTCTTCAAAGGTGAGTCTGTCTCTACATGCTTGTCTACCGAGAAATGTATGAGTAAAAATTATCTTTTTGGACGCTTAAGTTTGTTTCCAACCTGTAGCATGGGCAAGTGAACTATTTCGTGCCTTTTCTCTTTGTGTCTAAATGTATATGTGACGGAGATAGTGTGAGTTCCGGGAGAAAAAGTTGGGCTGTAAATGAAAACTTGAGACTTTGTATAACCAATAATCTAATCTGCATGATGTTGCCTGCCAAGAAGAAAACTAAGGATGGGAAGAGAGGACTTTTCAAATGCTATGCAACGTTTAATGGTTACCTCTGGCCTGGGATTGGAATTTATCATATTTCAACGGTACTGACTATACTTTTTGTAGACGAGGTGTACAGCAAGGGAGTAAGAATACTACTGAATTAAACGGTAAGTGATCTGCTGTCTTCAACTCGTCTGGTTTCAGTTAATCCTGCTCTTATCCGATGCCCTTAATCTTTGCCTGATAAGAAATTTCTTGGTTTTTATCGACATAAAGCATAAAATAGGGGAAATGTAAGAAAAAGAAAACAAGCATATGTAGTAACATTCAGATGATCATTGATATGAGCAAGTTAGAGTACTCTGTTGTTGCCACATACATTTAAAAAATTCTTGCTGAACAACGGGGTTTGTAGGGGTTGGCTATTGCAACTGTAGGTTGAATCTGAATATGGTTTTATGGGACATAGTGAATTATTTAGATGCAATCCCTTCCATTTATTATGTGGCGTTTGTACTTTTGCTTAACAAATACCTCAGTTAAGATAATTTTAGGTTTATTGATCTTAGTGATGGCATGGATATGTCTAGACCTATTATGGCAGTTATCCTTCCCTTCTGTTGCAGGGTCATGCACATTTTTGCATGCAAATATGCTCAGGAATACTTTCAATGTGTTCCAATTATAAACTTGGTTGTAATATGAAATTTGTTCTCTTACATGCTCAAAATTCTACTTAATGCCATAAAATTAATACAGGTTGTTGTTCTGTGTTTGTTATAACTCTGGGTCTATGCCTTGTACAGGTATGGAGGAATGCACTGCTACTCATAAAAGGAATGATAAGGTGGCTAATGAAGATCTTCTGAATGATGACATTGTTTCTGAACACCTGACTAGGTATTTCAAGTTGCCACTCTTAATCTCACAATTTCATTTAAGAAATTATTTCTCTAGCTCCCTATGTTTTATAATGTGGAACTCCTTGGCAAAATGTGTGTACGATCATATTCATAGTAGACCATTAGCTAACAACCTTATATTTGTGTTGGCCAATGTCAAATTTCATGAATAATTATATTTGGCCTTTTGGTAATTGCCTAATGTTGTTATTCTATATGTTTAGACATTTAATTTAGCCTGGATGTCACTTCAAAAATCCTCTCATGCAGATTGTCATACTAGCTTTGTTAGAAAATTAAAGGTTGCTACTTGTTACTTTATTTGATTTAATGAGTCTTGAGACTAATAAACCAGACAAATTCGAGTTACCATTATTGCATAGGCTTGTGGGATGTTTCTTAGGCCTGCTTAATGTGAACAAGCTGATCAGAGAGCAGTTATTTTTTGGGGATTTTTTCTTTTTTTTGGCTGAGTGAGAATGAAGCTTTCTTTGTCTGTCTTTTGTGACTACTAAGACAATATCTCCTTTATCCTCTAAATCATCGTCACTTAATGTTATAAACTTATTTATATTATATCTTCACATTCAAGGGATATGAATCATGTTTATGTGAGATGTCCTTTTTCTTGAGTCTTTACTTATCAAACATTTTTTTTCCCTTGGAACATTCATGGTATTAATAGGAACATTCAGTTCTTTGGTCTTGAATCTCAAAGGAAAGTGACTGCATCATATGTTGTGGTCATTGGCCTTGGAGGGGTTGGTAGTCATGCTGCATCTATGCTTTTGAGGTCAGGGGTTGGCAAGCTACTTCTAGTGGACTTTGACCAGGTTTTTTCCTGCAATATCTTCCCTTCTTCATGTTTTGTTTTCTTCATTTCTTTCTTTTTAGTAGGGTTTCAATGCGTTATCCCTGTATGTTTTGTGCTCTTTGTTTCCTGGTGATTGGTAGAAGTGTAGAACCTCAAACTACTTATGTCCTAACCTCTATGCGATGTCTAGTTTGTAATTAATGTATGCTTTCCCCATGTTTGTATTTTTTTTTTTCAAGTGCCGTAAGTCATGGGTTTTGTGCCAATCTACATTACATTATCATGTTTCATGATGTCAATTTTCACACATAGGTCACACATAGTTCAAGTATGCTATAATTTAATTTATAGCAACTTTCCTTCAGTTGCTAGAGGCCCTCTGTAATAAGGAGCATATCATGATAAATATAAGTAAAGAGTAAAGAGGTAGATGATTTTGACCATTGGTGTAAAAAACTGGAGTTAAATTAAATATCAACTGGTACTTTTGCCTTTAACTTCCTGCTCATAATATTTTTAGAAGCTTCAGATATCAAACCTTTTCAAGCCTGTGTTGTTATTTGCCTTAGTATTTGTCGTTGTATGACTTATGAAGGCTGTAAACATGTAATAAATTAGGAAGTTGTAAATTTGATGTCATATTTGGTTGCAATAGAATCTTTATAGATATTCTGATACAATGATGTACTCATTTATTTATTAAATGAGAAGGTTTCTCTTTCTTCACTAAATCGACACGCTGTTGCAACAAGAGCAGATGTTGGCATCCCAAAAGCTCAGTGCCTCAAGGAGCATTTCTTATCTATTTTTCCTGAGTGCCAAATAGATGCAAAAGTTCTATTATATGATGCATCTACTGAAGAAGAAATTCTCTCAGGCCACCCTGATTTTGTTCTGGACTGCATCGACAACATTGATACTAAGGTATCTTCTATTGAATTACTCATTGTTTTACTATATTGATGTGTGCTAGTATTCTCTGTTTTTAAGAAATATTTTTCATACATCATAGACACACACCAGTTTGATGGAATTAATGCTTTGCTGTGAATTTGGATATATACCTAGTAACCATCAAAGTAGTTTTTGCTTTTATATCAATAATTAATTTTTAATTCACTTGAATGCTTTCACTCAGAGATTTGAGAATTGCTGAGATATAAGATGCATATGAGCATGTATCAAACAAGATTGTAGATATGTGCACATAAGTCAATATGGTTTGGCTTCCTGGAAGGATGAAACCCAATAATACAGTGCTATCTTCTGCTCATATTCCCCTTTCCAAGTTGTCATTGGCAATCATTTTTATGCCAATATGTAATTATCATGAGTTCATTTTCAATTGCTTGATTTGTGGCTTGTAATAGGTGGCCCTTCTTGCTGCCTGTGTACGTAGGGGATTGAAGGTTCTGTGTGGTACAGGAGCTGGTGCCAGGGCTGATCCAACAAGAATACGCATTGCTGATCTAAGAGAGTCCACTAATGATCCATTATCTCGATCTGTAATACTTTGACATCTGATTTTTCTATATTATATTTCGTTGGACCTTAATCCACATATTGTAATTGCTTAGGCAGTTTAACATGCTACTTATTATCTGCTTTGTCGGTTGTATGTACAAACACCTATGTAATTGTAAACCAATGTCTTGCCTTCTCTCACATGTAATTATATGCTCAACAAAATCCTTACAGCCTTACCCAAAAGTGCATGCACACACAAAGATTAGCATACATTTGGCTGCAATAATCTTTAAAAGACCAATATATTATAGATCAGTTTCTAGATTCATGTGTAATCTAGACAAGATTGTCCTCTTGACGTACTTTTCATGATACTTGGAATATCAATACTTGATGTTCTACATGAGGGTTATTATGAAGAGAAAATAAAAGCCAACATGAGAGCAAAGCTTTTTCATGGTGATGTTTCCCTTGTGCTTATATTACTTTGTTAATATTTCTGACAACAGTTATATAATCATACCTTTATTAGGTAAGACACCGCTTGAGGAAAGATCATGGCATTGAAGGTGGTATTCCTGTTGTATTTTCTTTGGAGAAACCCAAAGTAAAGTTGCTCCCATTTAAAGGACCAAGTGGAGAAGAGGAAAACCCTTCAGACTATCAGGTGAGAATATTGGTTTTGTTAATTTTGACTTGTTGATAATACCACTGATATGTTTGTTATTGTTTGGTAATGTAATTTACACCTTGCCGATTGTTATCATTTCTGTAATGTTGCTCAATAACATAGATCACCATGAGTCTGTTATCAAAACATTCAATGGCTTAGATTGCTGACATCTTATTCTCTTGCTAGATTGTACCAGGCTTTAGGGTACGTATCATACCTGTGCTGGGCACTATCCCTGCAATATTTGGACAAGTCATGGCCTCCTATGTTGTGACACAACTAACAGGGTTCCAAGTTCAAACAGAACCTGTAGTCAATTTTGACATGGATCATTACCATACTCTTCATCAGCGCCTAATTGAGCATGAGGAGTCATTGTATGGCTCAGCTGTGCATGTGCAGGTATGGAGTTTACCTTTTCAACATCTAGTCAAAGTATAAAACTTTATTGTTGTGTAACTTATCCATGCTAGGAATGGGTGGACAGGGGGGCATCTGAATAATTTGTATATTTATGTTCCTTTTTCTTACACGTAAATCATTGCGTGTTACTTGAAACATGTATTTTGTCTGTTATTTCTTCTTCTACAATCTGTCGTTATTCTGGCCTTTAAAGTAAAATTGTGAATGTATTATCGTTAGTGGACATTTAAACGATTCTTAAAGCAACTGACATGCCTCAAAACATAATCTTTGTGCATTCTGCAAAGTTGCAATTAAATTCTACTACGACAATTTCATCTAATTTTTGTGAAAATGCATGTGTTTAGTTCTATACACATGATTGTTTGATTATCCACAGTAAAGAGTTACACATGTTTTCTATCATCTGTTGTCTTTATTCCCACTTCAAAGGTAGATGTGGAAGAAGTAATGTATATTGTCAAAGAATTATGGCACGGAAGAAGTGCTAGGGAGCAGTTTGCGAAAGATGTTGGACGAGGGATGTGGCGATTGATTAATGAATTGATGCTTGTGAGGTATTGATGACTCTGTTGTACTTTTGCTGTGTCATTTTGATGCTTTATTCAATTACGTGCATTCTTTCTCTTAAATGTAAGACCAATTCCTTTCAATTTGCACATACCTCCTCTAATTTTGCACCCCACCCCCGTAGGTGCTCTGGTGGCTTGCTCTTTGTATCAGTAGGATTCTGAAGTCTTGAACTTACACGTTAATTTTTAATTTTCTATCAAATTATGCGGAAAATATTAATGTCCATGTCATCTGAACATTTGAGACAACTCTTTTGCTTCCCCCTACTTTGAAAAGAAAAGATTACTTTTTGTGGAAAACAGCATGCTTAAATCGTTAGTGAAGCTTACAGAAACACAGCCCCAAAAAAAAGGGGTGAAGTCTAAAAGCTTTATTGTTGTATAGATGGGATGACAACCTAATCTTGCACCACATTTTGATCTCTCTCTCTCTCTACTGTAAAATTTTCATGTGTATTAGTGACTTGAACTCATTTAAAATGCTTTCTGCTTTGACTGTTCAGGTGGGATTCCACAAAACCAGCCAGTGTTTCAAATCTAATTCTTTTAAAATTCAAGGAGGTAATTAACCGCCATCCTGCAAGTGAGAGCTTTATTTTGTTTTGAATGCTTATTTATTCTATGCATGTCTATCAACATACACACCTTATTTAAATAGAAAGAGCTCTGGAAGGAATTGCCAATGACAGCCTCAGATTCAGGGAAGAGAACCTCTTTGAGATGATGCTTTGATCTCTGCTTTGCATTACTTGAAATTATTTAGATGCATAATTTAGTTCTGTATCTGTTCAGGCGGATGAGCATGAGTTACGGACAATAGATGATATAAGGAAAGAAGAACCAGAATTCTACAATAGAGTAACTGCTGTGTTGAAACGAGCTGAACTTGACTTTGGGTTGTGATAGTTGAATCAGCTTTCCTCCAAAGGGCGATTCTATACACAAATCAGATTCTCTGCATTCTCATAGTCAGAGAAAGAATGTACTTTTCACTTTTTTCTAGGAAAATTCTGACCTTCCTCCGATTTATTTTTGTGAATGTGAAAAATCCAAACTGCTATATACTAGCCACTCAAGTTCAGAGTTGAATGTCTCTTACTTGCTGCTGGCCTTTTTGCTGGAATTTTAGCTGAGGGACTCACTCATCTTGCTGTATGAGATAGGGAGGTGACGAACCATGCCAGAATATGGATTGTTGAATGTTCTTCATAGTATTTATTTTTGAAGAAATTTTGGAGTCCCCTGGGTTTTCTTCTTGTAATCGTTTAACATTTATAGGGATTCACATAAGCGATATTCAAGAATAGGAGATGCAACCCAACAATTACCCTTGTCATAAATCGAACGGTTCTTATGTTCTCATTGGAGATGATAAACAGGTTTAAATTACTTCTTCATGTGCTAATTGTAAAATTTAGTTAATTTTTTTAAATAAATTTAAAAAATTAAATATTTTAGTTAATTATAATCAAAATTTAACTTTTGATAAAAATTCATATTATATATTTTTTAATATACTCAAATTAATAAATTAATTTTTATATTAGTTATAATTAACTAATTTATTAAGCTTTATAGATCTATTAAAAAAATCAACTAACTTTTATAACTAAAATTTGACGTGGTATTTATTGATTCGCTGATTAAAAAGGGAGGAGGAACTTTTTTCTTTGGTTAGCCGCAGAAAAAGTTTGTTTGGTCGTTCCAAGGTTCAATTACCTCATGTTACCAATTGAGCATAGATATTAATCCCCTAGCTACATGAGGACGTGACTATTTTCTACGTTCAAATTCATCATTGCTATGATCCTACCTAGCGTGAGTACCAAAATACCAAAAACTTAACTCCATAAATACCCCAAAAGAAAAATCCCGCAGAAAAACAACACAGCCCATGTTGGCATTGGATTAAGTAACAACTTACCTGAAAATATCATCCCCAGGGATTTCAATTGTTTCTCCATCCCTCCAAATACTACCAATACGTTGTGCTTTTTTTTTAACCCAAAAAATAAAAAAAAAGAACTGACAGTTCAACTCTGATCTGAAGTGGTGCGTTGACGAAATCCATGTATAATTATCAGCACTCAGTCCATTAGATCATAGTCATCCAATTTGTCGTTGTACTGCAGAACCTTTCTCTTTATTTTTGATGAATCCACCCATGTGATGAAGTCTTCCATATTTCTGGTTACCAGGAATGCTGGGTCAGTGACCGTCTCTGGACCAACTCTTATATGGCCTTGTTCAATGTATGTGACAGCTTCTTTCAAGTACTCAGCAAATTTTAATCGCACCAAAACAGTTGCGAGCCTTCGCCTACAAAAAGTTAAAAAAAAAAAAACTATAAGAAAGTAAATTAGAAGAACTCAATAATCTCAAAAAGTATTTGGTGTAGTTCTAAAGCCCTTAGAAGTATACTGTATAGCTATTTCTATCAGTAAGAAAGACAAAGATGCGCAAGGTTTCGTTCCTACCCCACTTCGTCACTCCCTAATCCCCAGTCCTAAGGCCTTGTATTGTGTTTCCCTTGTAACCCAAATATTAAGAGATAAAGATGTTTGTTTCGACAACACTCAATAAAGTCAATACAAATGGCCTGTTCATTTGCAGACCTCCCGCATCCGTTCCTCCTAATATTGGCATCACGTGCATGAAAAATGCAGAAACTATACCTTTTAACAGATGCTAACATATCATAACACCTTTTTCTTTCTTTCTTTTTTTGTGACATAATACCTTTTTCTTTTTAAACATGACTAAAATTGTTCTAAATATTAAAAAAAAACCTCTTTCATCCTCTTGCTCCTTAATCATCTGGAATTTTTGGCTCACGATCACAAACTAATAATTAATTTTTCATTTAACATAATGAAGGAGTGAAATGGTTTTCTTACCTACAAAAGGATGACACTGTTAAACGTTCACAAAGTGTAATACTTTGCCGGGTTGGAATCACACCAATATTGTACCTATCATTCACACAAGAGGGAGAGAGAGTAAATATTGGTTCTCTGCATTGCAAAATGTTGGTCAGAAATGTATTCCAGTGATAGATAAATAATTAACCAAAGCAATTGGAGTGATAAATCAAAAACAGTTCTCAACTCAAACAGTTAAAGGATGAAAACAATGAATATCTACTCCACACTCCATCCAAATATGTGAAAAAGAACAAACAAATTTAACAAGATAAAAAAAAAATCAGGAAACAAGCAAAAGTACGAGGGACAAAGAAAGAAAAATTTGTAACCAACTAGATTAGTCCAAGATATGGATTGAACAATACTGCAGATAAATCAGGCATTTTTCCATTCCAACCTTTATAATCCCCAATATGATTATTTCTTTGGTTAAACTAGATATGGGGTTGTGTGTAGCATAGATTCTAAAAAATATCTCACCATTCATAACTTATCAATAGTGTAGCTTTCTGTAGATTTTATATATTCTCAAGCATATGACAACCTAAACTCTTTTCATCAGCTATCCCTGCCCTCACCTTCATTTATCGCCACCATCACCTCCAATACCCCACTATCACCCCCGTCACCTCCACAACCACAATCAACATTGCCTCTACAAAAACTGCCGCAAACATCAGCTTTACAGCTACCACTTCCAACAGTTTAGGAAGCCCTAAAACTCAAAACAAGCCTATCTATTACCATGAACCTATGCCATCCTTCTGCCTGCCTACGCTTAGTGAAGAAATGAGTTGTGAGAGGCAAATTAGTGTTTTTCAGTCACAAATTGTGCAACAATTGGCATGTAATTTTTGGCCCTGATCATGATAAGCAATCAAAATGCATGCTACAGAAGCCAAAAAGTGGAAATGAAATGACATATTGATGAATAAGTGATCCTAGACAAACATTAACACACATACGCATTAATTCAAAAACAATATTAAATACTCCTACCAAATGAGAAACAATATTAAATGCAGTTTCAGTCAGTTTACTAATCAAAACTTGGAAATTTCAATAGCTAATAAAACTTACAGTTTTTCTAAGAGCTTATCAGTCATCTCAACCCGAAATGGATCTTTTGGGTCCATTTGCTTCAGCACGTTTACTAACTTTTGCACCATCCGGCAAAGACTTGAATATCTATTAGTATTTTCACCATCCAATAGCCAAAATAATGAATTGCATTAGTTAAATTTCAAACATAGCAAACTATCCAAATTCAGAACAATAATGAGAAATATAATGTAATGAAGAATAGTACTTCTTGTAATCATCACGTCCAGTAATATGATAACGTTGCATAACATGATTTTCTCTGTGACCTCCTTCTCTCTTCCACTCTAAGAAATTTACTTTCTTCAATAGCTTCTTCTCATGAAACTTCAGCTTCCTCATTGCTTTCCTCTGTCATATATAAGACACAATATATGTGTATAATAAATGCACATTTATCAACTGCCTACTTAAATCTGAAGCCTATGAACATATAGTCATCCTCATATACGTTAAATTTACAGAGAGAGTGAAAGGAACACCGCCAACCTAAAGAGCAGCTTTTACGGGGAGGGACGGCAGAGGAAGTGACGAAGCGAAGACGGAGGCAAAGCCGAGGAAAGAACAGCAGCTAAAAACGAAGACCAAGTCCGGAGGAAGAAGCAATGGAGCGCCGGCGCGAAGCTCTCGACGGGATGGAGACCGAATTAGCGACGGGGAGGGCACAGGGGACGCCGGAAGGCGAAAGAAGTGAGGGTTTATGTTGTTTTTGTTCGGTCAGGTCGAAGGGTTTAGATCTGTTGTTTTTAGTTTTTGGCCCGAGTTTTTCTGTATATTATGTTGTTTTGCCGCCCAGAATATTTTAGGAGCCTTCACTGTCCTGAGCTAATTAGTTTATTCAACACTTCAAAAAACTGTAGTATTATTTCTTTTAGAAATACTCTATATTTTTAAAATAATTTTTAATTGGGTTAAGGTGTAGATTATAAAGTATTTTTTTATATACATATAATATCTTAAAATATTTTATGATGCACTAAATACTTTAAAATATTTATTAGTTATATCAAGCACTTTAAAATATTTTTTTATGCATTCAACATTTTAAAATATTTATTTCATTTGCACCTAGCACCTTAGAATATTTTTTAGTACATCTAACAAAAAAAATATTTTAGGATACTAGAAGCAATTAAAAAATATTTCAGGATGCATAAATGTGTCATAAAACATTTTTAAACAATGTTCTAAAACCCGAACCGAGCTGGCTGGTTGACCTAAAAATCGGTGACTCGATCACTTTGCCGGTCCAATTATGGCTTCAACTCGGGGTAGGTTTGACCTAGAGGTGACTCAGTGTAACCCGGTCATAACTTAGATAACTAGAGGCAACCGAGGTCAAATTTATTTTTTTAGAAAAAATTAAATTTTTTATGTTTAGTTTTAATGTATTTAAATTATCCTTAATTAGATTTATTGCTTTAATTGACACCATGTTGTGATTTTTTTTTTAGTTTATTAAATCAAATTACTATTAACTATTAGTGATGTTTTATTGACTTGTTACTTTGTAGCTTTTGAAAGATTGCAAAGACAAAGACATATATATTTTTAATGTTATGTTTTGCTATGGTTACAATCAAACAGTTGAATAAGATATGCATATATCAAAATATTATGGCTTGAATAGTCTTTTTATTTAAATATTAATTAATCTGTTCATGGTAAAATATGAATATTTTTTATTAAATTATATTATTTTAATATGATCAATTTGGCCCATAGATTTATTTTGAGCTAATACACTAACTCTTAACCCATTGTCTCAACCAAGTCAGGCTATCCATATTTTAGTACCTTATTTTTAAAGTATTAGATACGCATGACCATATATTTATGCTGGATGCACCTTGATGCTGTTTAATTTATTATAATTTTGCCTGTAAGACATACTATTTATTAGTAAAAAAATATTCAATCTGAATGATCAAGAGCTGAAACTTATATACAAATTTAACCCACTGATTTCAAATTTCTATATTTTAAAAGTATTTATTCAAATTTCTATATTTTAAAGGTATTTATTTAGAATGTTCTCCATTTATTGTGTTTGGTTTTGGTTGAATATCCGCTTTACAACTGAATCCAATCGGTTGGATTAGTTTTGGTCTAAATTGGCTTCACCGCGGCCAATGTCCTTGGACCGCACGCAGCAGGAGGGTCTCCGCCTCAGTCTTCACTCACTCCTCCATGGTCTAGGTCTGCAGCTTCTGAGGATTTCCCGTGTCAAAGATTCTTTCCATGGCGCCAACATTCCTGTCTCTGTGCTTGCTCCTATGCTTTGGCGTCCGCCTGTCCTTTTCTGGTATCAGTTTCTGGCTTATTCGATCTACTGTGGCCGTTCTGCTTGCTTCTTTTCTTGGATAAACATCTAATTGTACTCTTAACCTTGGGTAAAATTTTACTTAACGAGATTTTAGCTGAAACCTGGTCTGGCTGCTGGAACATGGAGGAGCTATTCTAAATTAGAACTTTTATGAGCTTATTCCCTTTGTCTTTCTGTCGTTTATCGACAAAGAAAAATAGAGAAGCTTATTTCGAAATTCCAGCTATCCTGTTTATCAGAGATACACTCATCGCTGTGAAATCTAGTGGCTACACGTTCTTATACCTTGTCTCCAGTTCTTGTTAACAGACGGGTTTTAGTTTCTGGGACATGGAGCGATTTTTCGCACTTCGGACGGTTAGGCTCGCTAATGAAGTCGCAAAAGTCCACGCTCATATTCTTGTTGTATTATTATTATCATTTTAAAATGATTGTAGCTCATATTATTTGATTATAAAAGGTTAAAGCCGCTCTGAACTTTGAGCCTAATGATAACAGTTGAAAATTGATAACAAACTTTTTAAACTGTGTCTAACGATAACATTCTAGAGTTTGTTATTTTACTAATGAATGTGATCCGTAAGTGATATTAAACTTCTATACTTTTTGTACGTACAATTCGTTTGATGTGTACAATTCCTTTTTAAACCTTTTGATGTATATGTGGATAATTTTCTTGACTTTAAGATATGTATAAATAGCTCTTTGATGTGTTATGCGTCTGTTCAAGGGGAGATATTTGCAAATTTAACAGCTTGGAAAAGTTCCTTGTCAAATTCTGAAATTCAAGGGGTTCTATGCAATTTTGGCATTGTTATAATAAGTTAAAAGAATCATTGAATATCAAACCTAAATAGATTCTATATCCTGAGAGGCTGAGTCATCTCACTGCATGTTAACCGTCCATCTTTGCTGTTTTCAAAAGCTTAGAATAATTGAAAAGACTGCCTATCCGATGTCAGGCTTGCAATCACCACTAGGTTATTTTCTGGTATTCTGTCAAACAAGAAATGTTCACTCTTAGTTATCCATCCCTCTACACCATCTAGAGTAGATGTTGGAAAGTCGATCTTTGTGCTATAGTGAAAAGGCCTTGTATTTTCTGGTTGTTCTGTCTCTCTGTTCACGCATTAATCTGGTGTACTATAATGAAAAGGTCTTTTATCATCTCTTGCAAGTTGTTGATCTGAACAACCTTGTCTGCTAACACCTTCAATTGTTCCCCTGCTGAGCTTCATGCTATTCCACTGAACTCTTCAGTCATTGTTCTATGTCTTTTATTGACACTAGCATCTGGTTGCTTCCACCACAGATCTGTGAATTGCCTACTTTGATACCATTGTTAGGATTTGAAAATGGTGATGGGTATAGAAGAGTAGGGATGAGAGAAGAAGAGGTAGAGAGACTAAAGAGAAAAAAAGAGTTTAGCTTTTCCATTTTTGACTCAGTATATTTTTTGCCAACCATTTGTGACTCAGTATACTGGAGCCTCAAGTATCAAATCTCCTAAGCTATAACTAACTTCATTTGATCAAGTAGAATACTTGTTTCCTTTGTGTAATTTCGAAATTACTGTCTTCTCACTTTTAATGCTTAACTCCATGTGACTAATTTTTATTATTAAAACAGCTAGTTACCTGTTTTCTCTTCTATTTCTTTAAATTTCTAGTAATATAATTTGATGATTATGTCCTGTTCCAATTTTGGTACAATTCAGGACAATCTAGCTCCATGGAATCAGTCCCTGATCTTCAGAAGTCTATGTACAAGGTAGTTGATGGATATCCTTGTGTGCGGCTACTAAGTCTTTCTGGACCTATCGGTTGCTCCAGTGAGTCTCCACAGAAGCTTGTCTTATTTATTACATTATCTGCAATGCTGAGTACAGTTAGAATGTCGTTGTGGTAATAATCTGGTGCATTGTTCTTCCCTTAATGTATTGCTTAGATCCTGGACGAGACAAGGTTGTTGCCCCTATAGTGACATTTAAAAATGCTAATCAGCTGTCAAAGTCATCTGCTATATTGGTGTCATTGGATGAGTTTGAAAGTCTCTTAACAAGGCACGTATATCGTATTTCGATACAGATCTACTGTGGAGCTTTTCCTTTTCATGCCTTGCATTAGTGTGTCATGGGGAGTGCATTTTCTTTAGCTGCAATGGCTTTTCCTTTTTGATTTGTCATTTTCTTTCTCCTTTATGTTTGGACATTCTTTTTGTTTGTTATAATTGTATAATCCCTACACCATGTACAAGCTTGGTGTTGGTTCTTTTAAATATAGTAGATTTGAAGAGTCTCGAGATTAATTATTATTGGAGAAATTGAGCCGAGAGGTAATGCAAGAATGGGTGTTATTCCCTTGTGTTATTCACCGTCTATTGTTACACATATATACACATATTGAATACATAACTGATGGAGCACAATCTGGTAAATAAAGAATATATCCCTAAAATCTCTCCCTCATTACTCCCTGATAATCTGGTATAATCAATGACAATCAATTGTGATATCCTAATTAATCTCCTAATTAATTGTGATATCTCCCACACTCCCCCTCAAGTTGGAGCATAGATGTTTATCATGTCCAACTTGCAAATTAGATATTCAAATTTATCTCGTGATAATCCCTTTGTGAGTATATCCGCTGTTTGCTCCTTGGAGGAAATGTGTCTGAGCTTCAGTGTTCCTGCATCAATTTTTTCTCGTATAAAGTGTCTGTCTATTTCCACATGTTTTGTTCTATCATGCTGGATGGGGTTGTGTGACATATTTATTGCTGCCATATTGTCTGAATGTAGGCTCATAGGTAATTTTATCTGCATTCCCAACTCCTCTAGTACTCGTTTTACCCACAAGCCTTCGCATATTCCCAAAGCTATAGCTCTGAATTCAGCTTCAGCACTGCTTCGAGCAACCACACTCTGCTTTTTACTCCGCCAAGTGATCAAGTTCCCCCATACATAGGTAGCATAGCCCGAAGTTGATCTTCTATCATCTCGATCACCTGCCCAATCAGCGTCTGTGAAAATCTCGATGTTTCTTTTATCAGTCCTTTTGAATAGAAGACCCAGTCCAGGTGATCCTTTTAGGTATCTGAGAATTCTATATACTTCATTCAAGTGTTTCTGCCTAGGATTATGAGAGTGTTGACTCACAACACTGACAGCGTAAGCAATGTCTGGCCTGGTATGTGATAGGTAAATCAATTTTCCTACCATGCGTTGATATCGTCCCATATCTACCTCCTTCCCCAGATCCTCATCATCTCTGATCTTGTCAACTTGAATAGGAGTATCACTAGGTCTGCATCCCAGCATACCTGTTTCTTCCAGAAGATCAGTTATGTATTTCTTCTGTGAAATACTAATTCCTTTCGCAGATCTGGCTACCTCCATGCCCAAGAAATATTTCATCTTTCCTAGATCTTTTACTTGAAATTCTTGGTTAAGAGCCCTTTTCACGTTACCAATCTCTGCTAGGTTGTCTCCCGTGAGAATAATGTCATCTACATATACTGCTAATACCACAAGTTGCCCATTCGTGTGTCTGAAGAACAAGGTGTGATCACTTTGTCCTTGTGTATAACCTAATCTTTTAAGTACTCTGGTGAATCTCTCAAACCAAGCTCGAGGGGACTGCTTTAAACCATATAGTGACTTCTTTAGTTTACACACCTGTCCTACCTTCTTTCCTGGAAAACCCGGGGGCATCTTCATGTATACCTCCTCCTTCAATTCTCCATTTAGGAATGCATTTTTGACATCCATCTGATGCAGTGGCCAATCTAGATTAGCAGCGAGCGATAATAGGATTCTGATAGTGTTCAATTTTGCTATTGGTGCAAAAGTCTCAGTGTAATCCGTCCCATAGATTTGGGTAAAACCCTTGGCCACTAGTCGAGCTTTATACTTGTCAAGAGTCCCATCTGCAAGATATTTAGGAGTGAACACCCATTTACAACCAACTGCTTTCTTGCCCTTTGGTAAGTCTACTACTTCCCAAGTTTGATTTTCCTCTAGTGCCTTCATTTCCTCCATCACGGCTTTCCTCCATGTAGGGCTTGCAAGGGCCTCATTTATATGTTCTGGTATTCGGACTTGATCAAGATGAGAGATAAAAGCATGATGTTTAGCTGAAAGGGCCTGATAGGAGACAAACCTCTCTATGGGATGTCTTGTGCATGACCTGCGTTGCCTTCGTATAGCTATTGGGAGGTCAAGATCATCATTTAGTTCTGGTGGTGATTCAAGACCTGCATTTGGTTCAGATTCTTGGCATGCGTCATTCACTTGAGGGGCATAACCTGTCGTGTTTTTACGAGTATAGACTTGTCCCCATCTGTGGGTGTCTCCCCCTGAGTTAGTGTTACCTTCCTGGTTCCTGGATTCCTCTTGGGGTTCAGGTTCTAGGTGGAGACACAGTGGTTCAGGTTCAATAGGTTCAGTTTGAGGTTCAGGTGCTTCCTGGGGTTGAGGTGGTTTCTGAGGTTCACTCCAAGTCTCCCCCTGAACCGAAGAAGGGTAGAAAGGGATGGTTTCATGAAAGGTAACATCACATGTGATATAAAGACGCTTAGCCACAGGATCAAAACATTTGTACCCTTTTTGAGCAACAGCAGGGCCTAGAAAGATACATTTTACTGCCCTAGGATCAAGTTTGGAGGTATGGTGGAGATGAACAAAGGCAGTACACCCAAAGACTCTGAGGGGAAGGGTGTTTTCTAGATAAGGTAGCTGGAAGTAATTTTGGAGAACTTGGAGAGGAGTTTGGAAAGACAAGGGTTTACATGGCATTCGGTTAATTAAGTAGGTGGCCATGAGGATAGCATCAGTCCAATAGAAATGTGGAACATGGCTGCTAAACAAGAGAGCCCGGGCTGTTTCCAGAAGATGCCTATTTTTGCGTTCAGCAATTCCGTTTTGTTGAGGGCTGTATGGACAAGAACTTTTGTGGGTGACTCCGTGTTGGGAGAGAAATTGAGAAAGGTGTTGGTTATAGTATTCAGTGCCATTGTCAGTGTGAAGGGTCTGAATCTTTGTATCAAATTTGGTCAGGACCATGTTGTAGAAGTTGATAAAGGTTTGAGACACTTCGGTTTTATCCTTTAAGAGGAAAACCCAACTTACCCGTGTATGATCATCAATTAGAGTCATGAACCATTTTGACTGATTGCGATTTGAAATTCGAGAAGGACCCCATAAGTCACTATGAATAATAGAAAAAGGTTTGGATGGACGATATGGAACACTGGGGAAATGGACCCGATGGTGCTTGGCAAGTTCACAAGAATCACATGTGAAATCAGAATTTTTATTAGAGCAAAGTGACGGAAGTAGTTTGCACATATATTGAAGGTTTGGATGCCCTAAGCGTTTATGCCACAACTCTAATTCACTAGCTCGGGGAAGAGACACTTTATTACATGAGAGGGAGCCGGGGTTATGACAGTCATCCAGGTAATATAGCCCGTCAAGCTTCTTAGCAACACCAATCGTCGTCCCCGTGAGCAGATCCTGAAAAATACAATGGGTAGCAAAGAATTTAGCATGACATCTTTCATCCCTAGTCAACTGACTAACAGATAATAGATTACACTTCAAATTTGGCACATGTAAAACATTGTGTAGTGTTAGAGTTGGGGAAACATTGATTGTACCGCTACCAGCAACCACGGAATCCGATGCATCAGCAATCTTAACAGTAAGAGGTGATTTTACCGGAGTATAGGTGGTAAAGTATGAGGCCTCATTTGTCATGTGGTCGGAGGCCCCTGAGTCCACTATCCAATAAGAACCTGAAGATTTACTGTTAATAGTGGCAAGGGCTTTAAAGAAATTACCTCGCTGCACAATTGACGCAATTGGTTGTTTACGGGATTGATTTTCAAGTGCGGTAAGACGTTCCAGAATAACGGTTAGGGGATCCTGGGCTGAAAGATTACCATGCATTGGGCCTGTGTTGACACAACCCATTTGGGAGCTTGGGCCATATGGTCCATATGAACTGCTTTGGGCTTGAAGACGACTTTGGGCTGGATTTTGCGCTGGATCTGCTGCTGCATGTGCTGGGCCCAATTCAAGTGGGTTGTCTTGCACGTCCGCCATATTCCCTCTCGGCCTCCTCTGTCGCGGCTTCCAGTCTGGGGGCTTCCCGTGAAGCTCCCAGCATTTCTCCTTCGTGTGACCCTGTTTCTTGCAGTGGTCACATGTAGGGCGATCTCTGCGGTGGTCGTTGGTGCGAGCGGCGAGAGCAGAAGACTGGTCGCCGATGGTTACTGGTCGAGGTGGGATTGCGTCAGATAGCATGATGTGACGGCGCGATTCTTCATCTCTAAGGAGGGCGAAGGCCTCAGAAACTGACGGCAGAGGGATTCGTCCGAGCAGTCGACCGCGAAAGTCTTCATATGCTGGGTTTAGGCCGACGAGGAACTCGAAAAGCCTTTCCTCCTCCAGATCCTGTCGGTAGGCGGCGGCGTCCTCGGCGTGTCTCCAGACGTGGTGCTTCAGCTGGTCCAACTCCTGCCACAGCGTTTTCTTCTCCAGGTAGTATACATTCAGAGGGCGGTCACCCTGTCTCACCGTCCACAATTTGGAACGCAAGTCAAACACCAGAGATGCCGTCCGCCTCTTACCATACGCTTCTTTGACGGCCAGCCAGATTTCCTTGGCCGATGGGATGAACATAAAGCTCCGTCTGACAGTCGGGGTCATGGCATTGAGGAGCCAGGACGCCACCAGAGAGTTTTCCGTCTTCCACCGTCGGCGTATACCAGCATCATCAGTGGGCGGAGCGTCACTCTGGATCAGCTCGAGTCGGTCACGGCCATCAAGGGCAAGGTACATGGACTGTGACCATTCCAGATAGTTATCCCCTGTGAGTCGCTCGGGAACAATAATCACCGTGGATCCTTCAACGCCGGCGACCTTGGCTGGGAGACGCAGTCCTCCTTCAGACAAGGTGGAGTCGACTTCGGCGGAGGTATGTACGTGGGATCCTGAACTCTGCTCTGATACCATATTGGAGAAATTGAGCCGAGAGGTAATGCAAGAATGGGTGTTATTCCCTTGTGTTATTCACCGTCTATTGTTACACATATATACACATATTGAATACATAACTGATGGAGCACAATCTGGTAAATAAAGAATATATCCCTAAAATCTCTCCCTCATTACTCCCTGATAATCTGGTATAATCAATGACAATCAATTGTGATATCCTAATTAATCTCCTAATTAATTGTGATATCTCCCACAATTATATCTTTTTTACTTGAAAAACTTTGACTACTGAATATTCTTTTGAACTCTGACCTCTTTAACAAAAAAATAGAAGTGAATTCTTGAAATTTAAGATCAATGACTTTCTTGCAAAGAATATTCTGGATAAGCCAATTATGGGGTTCAGCAACTGTTTATTGTTTTGTAAAATCAAAAGTTGTTGATACCTGTGACTTAGGCTACTTTATGTGGACTGATCATTGATATTTGAATTTTTCTGTTAGGAAGTTCAAAGTAAAGTTGTGGAAAATATTTTCTGCTATCCAAAGAAATTCCTTGCATAGTTGTGTTTGAGTAGTTTTTATTATCTTTTTTTAAAAAAAAAATCGTATATTCATCTATAATTTATGAAATTATATCCATTTGTTGAACATGAATTTCTCTTTCAGAATATCTGGTGATTCAAGCTTTGCAAGTAAGGTTGCTGGTGTGCTTGTTGAGTCAGGAGCTGGAGTGCAGAATAATTTGAAGGGTAATTAACTTTCTTTTTATTCATTCAATATGTTGAAGTAATGCTAAGTGCCTATAATAGTTTTTATTTTGTGACTTGTAGGATTCTCTCCAGAACAAAAGTTTCCACAAGCTGAATTTGCTCCTTACCAAAACATTGGATATCAATGGAATCCAACTGTAAGATAAGACTTTTTATCAAGACTTGCACATTTGTATCACAATTTACAGTTTGGCATTAGCTTGTACTCTGGTTGTGAAAGAGATCTTGATCTTGAAGTTCTTCCTTTATGATTTTTTCTAGCATATTCTGGGAAATCAGGTGGCTCTGTTGTCAAATAAGCAAATAATTTTTTTAATCTTAAATAAAAACACTTGTGGATGGGACAAATTTATTCTGGACAAATTTACTATCTAAGTTGGACATCTGCTGATGCTATGCTAATATGGTCCTGAAACAGCACAATGACTCAATGAGTCATTTATAATTGTCAATTCATTTTACTTTTCCTCCCTCAACTTCTACAGGGTTCTGGTATCATGTGGAAATCCTACAATTTTCCCATTTTCCTACTCTCAGATAGCAGCACAGAGACTATTCATGAGGTAATGCTGAGTCACTTATTGATTTTATAGTGTAGTACTACTGATGTTCTAATAACTTAAGTTTGTTCCAGTTTGATAGTGTTCAGTCTTATTTTGGAAATGATTTTGTTTCACTTAAGATATTTACTGTTTGGAACCATGCTGAAGTGGTTCCTACAAATGGTATTGAAGCCTATCAATTTAAGCAGTCATGTATTTTCTTTAGCATCCGCATTATAATATTCTATACTCAAGTTGCGTTTTGCATATGGTAGTGGAGTAGTGATAGTTTTGTAGTTTGTGATCTATCCATCTTCCAAACTGTTACGTTTTTTAATCAAGAATGATAAAGAGTGAGAGAGAAGAGGGAAGAACAAGAAGAGAAGAGAAACAGAGGGAATTTGGGGAGAAGAAAGAGGAACAGAGGATAACGAAAGGTAATCGTACCAAGGAAGAATAAGAACTGAATTACTCTATTGTCATTTTCTGCCTTCTATACATGTGATGAATCAACTATTTATAGGCTTAGAAAAAGGTAGGCGGAAATTAGAAAAATTGACGGAAGGGGAAGTCAATGACTAACTATCAGTAACTAACCAACTAACTTTTTATAACACAAACCCTAATAATTAAGTGTGGTGTGGGTTCATGCTGTAGTTGCATTGCATTCTTGAGCCTTCACTAATGTTTTAAATGTTTAGATTGTATGTACTAGGTCCGTATCCCGCCAGAGTGTAGGTTCAAGTTCCGTTGCTAAGGTGAAGATTTTGTTAGTAAATAATCTATAAATAGTTAAATACCTCTGGAAGCGTTTATTTAAGTTGTGGTTTGCCATGGTCCTAGTGAGTCCTTAGGAACCAACTTAACTAAAGTTTTTGTCACAAATATAAATGTTTAGATGGTAAAAGATATTTAAGCAAGTCCGAATATTTTCTCTGTTGTAGTCTACTTAGCAGCTCATGGTTGTAGGCGTCACAAATTTTAAAAGACTGGGAAGTTCTTGTCCACTTGAGATCTTGAATACCAAGAAAAATCATGTTTCATGGCTTCAGTTAAATTATTTTTAAAGGTATAACGTTTGAAACGTTTTCAATTGCTTTAGTGTGATTATTGGGATAGGTCTTCTTGGCAACTACGAGATGTCTGTGATGATGAAATTAGATACTTGATGTGGCCATGTTCGACCATTTTTTTCATTTAAATTGTTGATTTTGTCATTAAGTGTTGGCATAATTTTTCTAGGGTTCTCAACGTGTATATTTTTAGGTCATATCATCTTCATTGATGTTTCACCTTATTATTTAATTAATGCGGATATTCCTGAGCTATTCTAAGAATTTTTTATTTAAAAAGTTTGGTTCTTTTTTCCTGTTCATACAGGTTGCAACCAAGAATGAGAACAGGAAAGGTTATACAGCTAATGTGGCTGAGTTTGATCTAGTGATGCAGGTATATATGGATTCTTTAGAAGTGCTTTTCTCTAGCATATGTAGAAAAACTACAAATGTTCGAATTATGTTATTTAGTTTTTCTGGTAATGGTAAATTTTGTTTTAGGTAACGAAATCTGGAAATCATGATTCAGAGTCTTGTTTGAAAGAAGCTACTTGCCTCCCTCTAGGTGGATACAGGTGAAGTTTTTTGGAATCTACTCTACGCTATGTTTTATTGTTAACTTGTGAATGTGGTTGTAATATATATTTTTGGATTTTTGGGGCAACATTTTGGTAACCAATGCCCAATGTTGCTTGTCCACTTATAAATCTTTTTTTAAATAAAATAATTTATCAATGAAAGCCCAACAATGAAAGATAAAGAATAATATTAAATGTAAGTTACAAGGAAATGCAAACTCAGAAGAAAACACACACGTGTTCCAGTTGTTCAACATAGTCCCTGATGGATTGGCTAAACATTGAAGAAAATTTACACTAGGCTAAGAATATCCAATATTCAGGATTATTAGCTGGAAACAAAGATAATGATGCAACTGGGCCTTTAAATTCTCCTACCCAAGAATCAGTAGGGCTCTTGAAGGAAATCTGGATTGGTAAGAACCAGTGACTCTTTGAAAGGGTATTGAAGGTTATTTTAATGTTTTAAGGTTTTCTGGAGCCACTGTGTTTTAAAAGGATTGAGCATGAAAATTACTTTCATTCTCCTTTTGGGTTTTCATGAGTTACTTGGGCTCTTAGAATACCCAGTTAACTGAAGGAATTAATCTGCTCAATTCCTGGTTCCTAGAACTAGAAAGAAATGCAACAAAGTGGATTTGATTTAGGAAAAGGCATGCCAATAAGGCTTAAAAAAACACGAGATACTGATTTTCATACAATTCATAAGCTGGGATCCAAATTTAGGTAAGCCCTGCTTCTTTTGATAATAGAATCGTCCAGCTATTTGTATGCCAATGGGATTTTCTGCGTCCCTATTGACTTGATTACAGGTGTGGATATTCAAAGATGAATTATCCTCAATCGTTTTCCTGTCTGACCTATAGGTTTGTTTGGGGTGTATAATTTTTACCAAAGGTCCAGCTTCAGCCTTCAGTTAGCACGTTAACTAGAAATTAGGCTCAACATGATCAAGCACTTCTTACCTAGTTTGATCTTAACATGACAATGGGTTATTCTTTTGGGGTTATCCCGTGGTTCATAACAGATCATTGTAAAGCAGCACACTCAATAAGCTCTGCTCATTGAACCTAGATTTTGATACAAGGGACACAATTCAAGCTTAGTCCCACCTACATGTTCAAAGCATGACACCGGGAGTTCTAATCTGCAATATAATGACCTTCTACAGGAATATTGCTTACATACGGAATTTTGAAGGAAACTCTTCCGGACGTGCAAAGAGACTTGACAGCATTGCTAATTGCTTGTCTCATCCTTTCCTTTCTTTCTTTCTTGTTTTCCCCTCATATGTGTAGATGTTCTGCTGTAAGATTTTAATTGCAAGAATAAGGATCTTGGAGTTTATGCACTGGAAACAGAGTTAATTGAGTCTGAAGTGGTATCCACAATAGAATAAAAAGATATTCTCACGAAAGCAAACGAGATTAAGCATAATATCTTTCATATGGTAGAACGTCTAGAAGCTTTGTAAAGAATATTTTAACGACTGGACCGGCCATTCTACTTCCCCCCTTCCTTAATTTTAACTTGTATGTTTCATATGAAAGGCAGTGTCTGGTCATCACTTCCACCTATCAACATTTCATCCTTTGATCATCCTAAGCCAATAATATTGACAATGGCATCAATGGATTCTGCTTCATTTTTTCGGGACAAGAACCTAGGGGCAGAATCTCCTATTTCTGTAAGTGCAAATATTGTGAATTAGTTGCTGAACTTAATTTACTTATTTATGGTTCAAAAATGCAACTATAATTGGAATAGTTTATAATCTTGAATAATTCCTAAGTCAAAGCATAATCTAATATATCAACTGTTTTACAGGGCTTGATTGCGTTGCTGGCAGCGGTTGATGCTCTCTCTCATGTGAATGGTCTTGGTGACCTTACTAAACA
Source organism: Leucaena leucocephala (assembly GCA_037074615.1). NCBI lineage: Eukaryota > Viridiplantae > Streptophyta > Magnoliopsida > Fabales > Fabaceae > Leucaena > Leucaena leucocephala. The sequence continues at coordinate 15,770,579 of CM073541.1, forward strand.
GGTGAATTATAGATGCTGCGCGTTCTGGTCATTTAGTTTAAGTTCTTGTGACTTGTTCTTTTACTTAATTTTTTCCATTGTCATTGAGCTTGATGCACTTCTGATTTTACCTATATGTTATTGGTTTTGCTTTGCCTTGTAAGGAATTTTTTAGGGTAAAATCTTTCTTGTCAGTTATGGTTCTGTTTGTTTTATGATTGTTGATTTCCTTAGAAAAACTGCTTTCCTTATTCGTATGTTTTTTTCTTGGGAAAGAATTTCTTGCAGCAATATTTTTCTAAATGTCTGAATTTTACATCAATTATTTATAAAAAAATAAAAGAATGTTATTTGAGAATATATATATATATATATTTATGCAACCCACTCCCATATGCCATTGCAGATGCAACCAGCACTGATGCTTTAGATCATGATTATTGTCAATTTTTTAATTAAATGTTTAAAGGGTAGTTTTGCCTTTAAACTATTCGCTCAGAGGCACTAGGTATCCTAAACTATCAAGTGGTGCAATGTCGCCTTTGAAGTATTAAAAAGAGTGTAATGTTGCCCCTCCGTTAAACCTCCGCTATTTTAACCGTTAGTTGACTGGGAAAATTACAGAAAGGCCCCAGAAAATTACAAATAATTACCCTATAAGAAAATTAATACCAATTAAGTCCTAAAAATTACAAATAATGGCAAAGGGTTATTTCCTACCCATGTAAAAGACCAAAATACCATTTTAACCAACTACTTTGACCGGCTACTTGCAATCACCTGTTACCATATTTACTAAAACCGGAGTACTAGTATTTTTTTCTACCCCTATGTGATTGCAAGTGGTAGTATCTGATATACTTGTTACTCTGAGTCATCCAACAATGATCATGGGTTGCTTTTTCAAGGATATATAAATTATCAATAGAAAAGGACCATTTATTTTACATGCATGCCAGTAATACTTTTCAAAGCTTTGTTGCTAATAATTTCTTAACCCCAATGCAGCTTGTTTTTGTAGTTTTTACTGGCGAGGCATGGGGTTACCTTGGAAGTCGAAGATTTTTGCAAGAGCTTGACATGCATTCTGATGCTGTCCATGGGCTTAATAACTCACAAATTGAAATGGTATTTTTCTGCTCTTGTACGACTACCGGGTTTGTGTTGAAGATTGATTGTATGACCCACCTATAAATTGATAAATAGTTCTCACAAATGCCCTTTTGGCATTAAACTTTGCTTCATTGAATTCCATCATGGTCTGGGCTTCTACTCCCATAACATTGCCCAATTGTAAAATAAAAAAATATGATGATCTTTTCTCATTATTTGTGACTTTATCATGGTTTTCATGTATGTGTTGGTAATTAATAAGCTGACTCTTGGTTTTTCCGGCTACATGAACAGGTTATTGAAATTGGTTCTGTTGGAAAGGGTTTCAATGAAGGTGCTCATAGATTTTTTGCTCATACATCAGGGGTAGGTCTTGATTGATCTATTAACTTTGTGTACATGCATGCCTCTTCTAAATAATTCTGAAATTTCTAATTGTATACAATGCATCTGACTTTCTTCATAGTTCATGCTTTTGCTATTTTTAGCTTCAATTCTCTCTAGCCAGTTAGTGATAGCAATTATTTTGCAAATTTTGCTGCTTCTTCTTGGAAAACATGAATTGTGATGCAATGTGAGCAAGTAAAACCTGGAATGTTGATGTTAACCATCTGTGAATAGTTGTGTTTTGGGTTCTTGTGTGATTCATTTGTTTAACACAAGTAATTTTAGTTACCTTCTATTCACCTCAACTGATGTACCTGTAACTAAACAATGTAACCGAACCATATGACTCCATTTGATATATTATGTGTGTAAAGGACCAATGTAAGATGGTACCTGATTTTTCTTTCTACATTGCTTGATATAGAGGATATTGCCAAATTTACTGATTACTAATAGCATATCAATGCAGGTATCCTCTGCTACAAATGAGACATTGTCTGCCTTGAAGCATGCGCAAGAGTCATTGCTATCTGAGAACATTAAGATCACACCTCCCAGTGACTCAAATCCTGGCATACCTCCATCATCCTTGATGGCATTTTTGAAAAAGGTATTTGATACTGTTTTTCCCATTTTTAGTTTGCCTATAAGCACATTATTATCCAAAGACAGCTAAAGAGCAGATTAATGAATACTGCCATTATATGAATGACAATTTTTGGAGGTGTTTTCTTAAAAGACAGTGTCTTGGAATTAAGATTTGTAAAAGCAAAAAGAGAAGGGTGAAATGATGTTAATGATTCTAAGTTTGTAAACATTACTTTGAAAGTTATAAGATTTGTTTTTTTCCAGAAGTCACCTTGTTTCTATTTGCACCATATTTAGTCCTAGATTGTTCAAAATTGGGTGAATCTCTGTATCACCCTTTCTAGTTGCTTTATGTAACAGTACCTTTGTTGTGTTCATGTCTATTGCAATTGACCCTTGTGTTTAGTTTTCACGTGTCTTTGATGTTAAGAAACTTTTTAGGTTCAATTGCCGCACCCTTAAGGGGGTGCGGTTCCAATAACTTTACCTCCTACTCTATAGGCATGATGGTCTCATCCCCCCTAATGGTAAAAGAATACCAAAAATAATCTAAAAACAGGTATAAGCAGACAGCCTAGTACATCAGTATTCACTAACTACTTTTCCCAAATTATCCTAATCCAACTCCGCACGCCCTAAATGAAATCTTCCTTATTACATGTTTAGAAGGACAAATGGACAATGATTAAGAAAAGTGACACTACCTGAAGCTTATAATAAGAGGATGCAAGCAAAGGAAAAATTAGATAATAGATCAACTTGTTTTCTATTGGCCAGAATGCCAATGAAGTATGAAACAATTGCCAGTTGCCTTACCCTAGAGAATATTGTATTTGTACTGATTGGCAGAATGCCATAGATGAAGTGCTGGTTTCAGTTCCCTATATGAATATATATATTTGAGAAGTTCCCTTTGCCCGCTCATTTGTGGCTTAAATTAAATTGACTTGCATTAATTCATATTAATGAAACCAATTTTATTTAGTTTTACTTTACTCTTACATCATTTGAACTGGTAAATATTGCTAAATACTTATGTCAAGTGGTTGGTTTTCTAAAGTCAATTCTCTTTTGTGTATTGCCTTTCCGTTTTACCAGAATCCTGCAAACTCCGGGATTGTCTTGCAAGATTTTGATGCTGTCTTTACCAACAAATTCTACCATAGTCACCTTGATGATTTATGTGAGCTGGATTATAAGATTGGCATTTTTTCTTATTATTTCTTTCTCATGATTTTTACCACTTATCCTTGAGTCACGTCTTTTCATTTGATTGATTTATGCAGCAAACATAAACTCATCAGCTATAGTTGCAGCTGCTTCTCTTGTTGCCCGAACTCTGTACATTCTTGCTAGTGGAAAGGAAGATGTCAGAGATTCAGCTTTAACTGCAATAAATGTAAATGAGTCACTTGTTGAAGAACTTGTGGGTTGCTTATTGACCTGTGATCCTGGCCTTTCTTGTGAATTAGTGAAGAGCTATATTTCACCTTCATCAGCCTGTCATAACTATTATGTTGGTGTTATCCTGGATGAACCTTCATCTACACCATATCCAGGATACATTAACGATGTTCCCAGGTTCATCTGGAATTTTTTATCTGACAAAACCTCTATTTCAAAGGAAAATGGTAGAACCAGTTGTCAAGAAGATTGCAAAAGTAGGGATGAAGTTTGCATTAAAGCAGAGACTGATGGGAAGGGGGTTTGTGTTACCTCTAGAACCAGGTATTTTGCTTCCTTATATTTATTGACGCAACTTCTGATCCTCAATGACAGTAGATTGGTGATGGTGATGTGTTCAATTTATTTGTTACTCTGTATTTTTAATTCCCTTATCGGCAATATGAAGTTAGAAAATTGTTTTATTCTCTTTTAAACCTCTGCATTATCATAACCTGCCATCTATCAATGGACTTTGATCATGTGAAAAAAATGTTGGTAATCCTTGCAGGTACGTCCCAGCATATTCAACACGATTAAAATATGAATCAGGAGTATGGAATGTTTTGCCCCCTAATTCATCTGACAGCATGGGAGCTGTGGACCCGGTCTGGACAGAAAGCAATTGGAACACAATTGGGATTCAAGTGTACACTATCCAAGATGCGGCTTATGATCGTCTTGTTCTGGTTGGGGGTATCACCATTACAATCTTAGCATACGTTGCAATAGTAATTATAAGAGCTCTTATCACCAAAACCATGAAGAGGGATTGATTTTGTTTTTTAATTTGGTGACTAGGGCTGAATCAAGTAGGATTATTTTGACTGTCAAATTTTCTAGATCGGAATTTTCGTTAGGTTTTTAGTAGAGAAGGAAAAAGGTGCACTTGAATATGGTGTTTTTTCTTAACTAAATTCCTTCCCACTCTTAGTTTCTGATGATATTATTCCACCCCCACCCGGTGGACTACAACTCGTATTTTGTAACCTTTTTATCTTTGTGAATATATATATATATATATATATATATGTATATGTATATATTCCTCTTGTCAAATATAGGACCTGGACTTTGGAGTTGATTTTATCTTAAATATAAGATATATTTTTTATATATTTTTTTAAATTATTTTTATTAATACTCTCTCTACCATAATTAAAGAAAAATAGGAAAGAATGAGTTAAAAAAAATTATTAGATTATTTTAAAATATATATATATATAATATTAATTAATTTAATTTTTTTAATTTAATTAAATTAGTTAAATAGTCTTAAAAATTAGAGGGATATATATATATTTTTTTTAATGAAAAAAAGTCTGATCATACGAGTTCGAGTTTAGTCTCCTTGCATAAAAGGGGACAAAATTAATATAATTGCTTTGTAATAATTGTTCCATCCGCTAAATTGAGGGTTTTGGATTGCCACAGAAATTCTCTCTTTTCTAAGAAAAACGCCATAAATCAATAGTAACTTACGAACGAATTGATCAAATTTCTTTACCCAATAAAAAAGGATTGATCAAATTTCATTTGTTTTTGTTTTTTTGGTGCAATTTCATTTGTTAATGCTTGCTTATTTATTACCGAGTATACATAGATGACGGGCTATGTTGAGAGTCTTATCGAATGAACTTGGGCTTGTGGGAATTAAATCTGCCATAAATGAATATCTCTCTCTCTCTCTCTCTCTCTCTATATATATATATATATATAAGTTAGGGGTGAGACATAAGACTATTTAGAGCGTGTTCGATCTTTAGGGAGTACTATTTTGTTATGGTTCTAGTTGCGGCGTTTGGGGAGGCATCCTAACTCCTAAGTGCCTAAATTTACGCCTGAGGGTAATAGATAGCTTGCACTACCTGATATTAGTATCGCCTATGAGGAAGGAAGACTTCGCCCTACCCTTAGATCGTGGATGAGTCCAACCCCTTTTTAAAAAATTTTGTACCAATATATATATATATATGCTAGGTGGGTTTTTTGACGGATTTCCTTTAAGAAAAATTAAAATCCTGAAATTTGAGTTCTCGTGTTTATATTCCATTATAACATATTGCAAGTACTATTATTCATCAAGTTGCCCGCAAGCTTTATAAATTTTTCATCCGGACGTGTAAACTTTATAGATACCAAGTGTAAAGTCGGTTAACGAGTCTTCTTCCAAAAACACTGTACAGGGTGCTGAACCATACCCAAAAAATCGACGTGTAAGAAACCAGTGTGAATTTTAAGCAGTGTACTAATAAATTGGGCCTTTACTGGGCTTTACTAACACGTGTCTGGATTTTTTGCCCTTTTGCTTGCTGCTTTTTTCTTCTGCCATGCTTTTGTTTTGCTGCTTTGAGACGTAAAGAAGCAAAACCTTATTAGGGAATTTGCTTTCTTCTTTCTTCAGTTGATTGGGACCTACGTTTTTTATAGGAAATTTATTAATTATATAATTGAATATCAAATAATATTATTAATTTTGTGACAGCGCTATAACAGATAATTAAATATAGAATTTATATATAATTTAAATTTTATTTTCTGAAATAGTATATATACGTATAATGTGACCTACTATAGGATCTTTTTTTTTTTCAAAACTCTAATAAACCACATTTAGTTTTCATCTTAAACGTCTTTCAGATTCAAACCCCAAAAGAAACAAAAGAAAAATTATATGATTTGAGTCTGCTCACTAAGTTTAGGATATGACTTACCACTCAAATTAAAGCATTTAAAAAGATACTTATTATAGATTATTCAATAATAAGGCCCTCCTATCCTATCGGGGATGTGAATTTTAATTAATCCTTTTGCAGGGTATAAGTTCTTATTACCTTAATCGACCTTTATTTGCTTATGGTGTCTCAACTTGTATGTATTCCTTCCAATCCTAAACATAGGGACTTTTAGCTATTTCACCGTTACTAAAGAGAGTAATTATATCATTAAAATAGTCTTAAAATAAAATAGCCTTTCCAGTTTATTCTTATTTAAAAGTAAAAATTAAAAAAAAAACTTAAGTTGTAATGCTCCACCTTTTAATATAAGCAGATTGACTAATATGTAAGGCCACCAATTTGTTCTAGAAGGTAATTAATATAGAAACTATACTGGTCTTAAATGTAAGAGTTAGTAAAAGGATTTATTTGGATCCTAAATATAAAACTTTAATTTACTTTCTCCTAAATATATAATTTTTCTAATTAAACCCTATTAATTATACATATTAAGGGAGTTTTCTATCAAAAAAGTTATTTTCCATGCAAATAATTAGGATGGATATTTTAATAAAATCTTTTACAAATAATTAATTTAGCTAATTTTTTAAATTTATATAAATTAGTTATCTAACTCTATATTTAGTAATGATGATGGAAGAAGTATGATAAGTTGATGGAATTATAAAGGGGCAACATTGTTGGTTTTGAAGTTTGGGAGTGAGGAAATGTCTTGTGATAGACAACAAGGTAGCTGAGGTAAGAGTCACATGAAAGCCATGTGTTGAACAAAAGATCTAAACACAAAAGAGAAAATGAACAAAAACAAACAATTGAAAGGAGGCACAACCTCCTTCCCTTTATATTATGGGAACACATCACATGCCAAACCCTAATTTCCATTACCCTTAGCCTTATGTTTGTGCCTCCTCTTCTCAGGACCACTCTCTCTCAATCTTTGCCTTCTTCTTCCACCTAACCCTAACCCTACCACCCCACCAACGCCAGCACCTGAAGCTCTTTATGTATGCTAATAATCTCACTACATATTCACTTCATGTTTTGCTTCTCTTTAGATTTCCCATACCCTTTAGATCTCTTATACTCTTCTAATCCTAAATATAAGATATATTTAACTAATTTAATTTAATTAAAGAATTTAGTTAAGTTAATTATAATAACATATTTTCCTAAAATACCAACTCATTTCTTTATTTTCTTATTTGATTATTATTGAGAAAATATCAATATGGGTAATTTATAAATGAGTTAATAAATTTAAAAAATATATCTTATATTTAAGATTAAGATCCTATATTTAAGATTGGAAGAGTATATATTAGTATATCTTATCATTAGGAAGTTTTAATTTGTTCTAGTAATGTCGTTCCTGTTTCAAGTCATATCGACAGTTCGACAATGTGGTAAGTTATATATGTTAAACTTGTGTCACAAATATTTGTACTTTGATTTCTTGCATATGAGTCTCAGTCAAGAAAAAAGTCTCTCAATTCTCAATTTTACGTCATGAATTACTTTAAAAGAGATATAATCTCTTGATATTAGCAAGCCCTCTCATATTTTAGTATAAGAGTTAGATAACTAATTTATAAATATTAAAAAAATTAATTAAATGAGTTATTTGTGTAAAATGTGTGTTGGTTTATCTAACATACTATACCTAATCATTTGAAGTCTTAGTCTAACTTTTCAATCATGATTTTAGTTTACAATGTAAGTATGTGAGATAAATTTTGTCTTGACTTACATGAACATACTTATCACAATCAAATCCAAACAAGCACAATGTAAACACATTTAATATTAATTTGTAAAAAAAATTATAAATTTGAGAAACAAAATGAATTAAAATCTTATATTTATGATCAAAATAAATTTTTTAACTAACTTTTATATTTAAGAATAGATAAAGTATTAGGTGTCTGCTATTTAATAATCTAATATAGTAAAAGAGAGTTGGGTTCACGATTAAACTCTATCCTTTTAACCTTTTCTTTTTTTGGAAATGTGATAACTCATCCATAAAGTGTTTCATCATAAAAATAAAAGTTCAAAAACACTACTGCAGAAGATGCTTTTTATTGCGATTAAAAAAGACTTTTCGCAGTAGTTTTAGAGGTGATGTCAATGCTATCGCCATTATAGATTGAAGGATTCTACAGCAATTTTGTAACCACCATGAAAAGTGATTTTTTATGACGATTATTCTAATAACCTCTGTGAAAAGTCATCAAACCAACTACTTACTGTCAACTACTACAGTCACACTAGTTGAAAGTATCAAACTAAATCTGGAGAAGAAGTCGAATATCTGGTAGAGAAATTAAAAATCTAGAAGCTTCTTTTATTGAAGTGCTTCGAGCTCCTTCTGACAAGACCCGTCTGCCACCACCCACATTAGCCATCACAATTAGCCTCACCGAAAGTATTATACCGCATTTAGAGAATAAGTCGAAAATCTAGTGAAAAGGTTAAAGATTTAAAAAATATTTGCCATTGAAACTCTTTGAACTCCTTCTGATAAGATTCAAATGAGTGTAAGTTTAAATGAGTGAAGAGAAAGATGGCAAAGAGAAAAGAAACTTACAAATAGCAACGACGAGCATGAAGGTGATAGAGGGCGGTGAGCAAGATGGTGAGGGAGTGGGTGATGACACTGAAAATTGAAAGAAATTATTGATATTTGGTTATCATTGAGGTCTAGAGTAAGACATAGAGGTAAGAGACCACGACGGCACAAAGTGAAAAGTAAAACTATAAAACTATTCTTCGAAGTTTTAGATTTAAAATTTAAAATTTTTTATAGCAATTTTTAGGAAAACCTCCGTAAAAAGAATCTTTAAAAGCGATTTTTTAAATAATTGCCGTTAAAAGAACTTTTTATAGTGATTATTTCAAAAAACTGCTATTAACAATAAACTTTCAACAACTTAATTATAAAAATATCACTATTTTTTATAGTATTTTTTATTTAATTGCCGTAAAGTAGTGTCGTTAAAGCTATATTTTTTAATAGTAAAAGCATAAATAAAATAAAATGAGATCATTATTATTATTCAATTATATATATTTTTTATCAGTTTGTAGTAAAAGTACGATACCTATTTTCTAACCTGATCTCATTTTTCACTCAACTTTTGTGACCTAACTTTGTTTATATTATATCAAAGATGGCCTTAAGGATAATGATCATAGCATATCGGAGGGTGATATGTTAATTATGGATAAATTGAAATGGCTGGTTGTTGAGGGGATAAGAAGTTTCCAAGAAAACTTAAAGGAATAAAGAAGCATGGTGACGTTGCCCTAGTTTACAAAGCACAATGATTGAACCATCGGTATCATTGTCTCTGAAATTGAGTACTTGAACCATATTAGCCCACTTGTTCCTCTCCAATTATTGTTAAACGTTTTAAATGCCTTCCAATTAATCAAGTTTATATTAACCATTCTTCAATCCACATCCATCTCCCAATATTTGGCTCCCACCATCTTTGAATAACATTGTACTACGCCCAACAACCTAAAAAATATTATGGATAAGTTATTTTAATCAAAAATATAAGAATATCGAGTATTATTTATTGTTTATATGCAACTTATTTATTTGTATATATATGATTAGGCAGACTCTCACGCAGCTATACAAAATTATTTGAGATTTAACTATTGTTTATTATTTCTAAATAGTATGACTTTACTAACAAGTTATTGATTAATGTGGTGGTAAGTGGTCTTACTAGTCATCCTTATAATTAAGGAAAAAAACATAAGTTCAAATTTTATGAAGTATATTATTGGGAGAAATAAAAATCATTTGTACTTTAAACCTCAAAAGAGATTATATAATAGTTAAATAATTAATTTATAAATATTAATTAATAATTAATAAAATTAATTTAGTGAATTATTTGTAACAATTATATTTTAGTTTTTCTAAAATACCTAATTTAATTATTACCTCAATTGATGTAAACCTCTCTTTAATATATGTAATTAATAGAAATAGTTTAAGAAAAAAATTATAAATTTAAAAGATAAAAATAATTAAAATCTTATATTTAAAATTAATTTTTTTATCAACATATTTAAGATCAGATCAAATATCTCAAATAACTCCTATATTTATAATAAGAAAAAGAAAAAAGTACAACATATAATTGATTGGATCCACTGTTTACAAGTCAAACATATAAATTGTTTTAATTTTTTATTTTATTTTTGATGGATTGATATGAAAGATTGAAAGCATAGTCCCTCCACTTAAACATGCATGGGAAGACTTTGAGCGTAAAAGACCAAATTGACTACGTGTTCTTATCAATTCTTATCTTCAGAGTATATCATTTTTCTAACCCCATAATTGGTTGAGGGTATATAAGGCTCCACCTAACCTATTGTCCTTGGGGCTGCTGCCGTGTCGGTCAAGCACTGGGTCAACCATTTTGTTTATCTTCTTCCCTCCAATTATTGTGGGTCATTGTCATATATTATAAATATATATATTGCTAAACCTAATTCCAAATAAATATCTTTCTAAGAGATAAGGATTCACAACAACACACGCCCTTCATGAGCTTAACCTAATGATTAATATAGCAATAATCATTTGTTGTTACTATATTAAACTCTAAACTTTTCTTTTTACTTAGATATAAAAGTAGAAATATTCTAAAGAGAAGAGTTCATGACCGAAAGGTGGGAAAATAATAGAGTAGTTTAACTTATCGACATAAAAAGTTATTTTTTTCGTTGTTTTTATCAACGTAAAATTTTAGACAAATTACAACGTTTTTATTTCCTAATTGACATAGAAAGTCTTGCAGTGTAGTTTAATAAACTAAAATTTACTTGGGGAGTAGATAGTAATACTAAATATATCAACAAAATAAAAAGAAAAAACAAACTGAAAGTGAAGTTTTTTTTTTCACTTATTTATTGTCATGGGAAGTTTAATTAGTTGATGACTCGTACGTGGTGAAATAGTTTCCTTTTTTTTACGACAGCCTCCAAAAGTCGACACCAAAGTGATAGGCTTGTAGAAAGATTTCAAGTGACACGTGTTATAATATATTATTGGCCATTGAATAATTCAAGCGACAAAAATTTTCTTTCCTTAGAAGACATCACAATATTGGTGAGACTTTCAGAGTCCTCGTTGAAATAACTTTCTAAATAATATAGTTAGATATATATAGGAGCCACGTTACACTGCAGAAAACCCTAGTTTTTTCTTTTGGCAGTGCATCATATCACTGAACAACCCACGTTACCAGAATCAATATCTTGCTCAGGACATTGCTTCAGGTACATGAACTTTATGTTTTCTATGATTTCTCCATATCATAGCACGCAAAACCTTCCTCCATGCCTCCTCGATGTCATTTTTGGACCTAAAAACTGTAATACATATATATACACACTATTATTATCTTTAATATAGTAGCTAGATAATTAATTCATAGGTATTAAAAAAATTATTTTAGTTAGTTATTTCCTTAACCATTTGCATTGGAGCTACCTTTCAATTAAAGTAAACATCTTTCGTTAATATATACAATCAATAAAGATAATTTAAAAAAATTATAAATTTAAGAAACAAAAGTTATATATTTAATATAAAAATAAATTATTTAACTAGTACCTACATTTAAGACTAAAGGAGTATATCTAGTCTTTAATATAAGATATAATTAAAAAATTAATCATAGTCCAAGATATAAGACATTTGCCTATATTTATCATTTTTTTAAAATTACCTCTGTTGATACTCACTCAATAATAATTAAGAGAGGGAGAGAAAAAGTTAAGACGATGATTATAGTATATTAGAAAATACATTTTATATTAACTAACTTAATTAACTTTTTAAATTTAATTAAATTAGTTAAATGTGTCATATGTCAAGTACCGGAAGAGCATATATATATATATATATATATATATATATATATATAGATCACCGAATATACAAGGGAAAATACAAATGTTGGACACGAAACATGAAAGACAAGGAGGCGAATAACATTAATGTGTCGCTGTTGTGTTATAGAAAAGAAAAAGAAGAAGAAATGCGGCGATCTGAGTGGAATTTTTCTGTAGAAAATACAACGTATGTAACATGCTGATGTAGTTGCAGTAAGTTTTTGGTTCAATGGATAAGAACTAAACGACATATTAAATCCATGTTTGCATCATCATTATTCTCTCTCGCCCACTCCTTCATATATATATATATATATATATATATATATATATATATATATATATATATATAAAGTAGGGGCCATGCAGTCTTCAGTGGCGTAGTGCTCTCTACTTGTTAATTTATTCAATAAACGACACTTTTTCCCCTGGCCACAATGTAAACGACACTGTTTCTTTTATTTTTATTTTTCTATGGTCAAAACGGCAGGTGCGACGCGGTTTAACTTGATCTCTTTTGATTGGTTTAATGCCCTTTAATTATGAAATGTTTCTGTAATGGAGTATTATTAACCTGCAGGGTACTTAATTAATTATATTTTTAACCATGTTTTAGTGTAACCCGTGACTATGTCTTTAACTTCAACAATAATAATATTCCATCATCTAATGTTTCTTTTAATTTTGAGGGAGACAACATGCCAACAATCTCACTGAATCTAGTTTAGTTAATATTGGAAAAGTCTTAAATACAATTCTTATGATTTTACTCCCAAATTTTCTTACTAGAAAACATGTTAAATTAATGGTCTTACAAACTCAAGGTTCGTAATTGAATATTTGTATCCATATTTATATTTAATAAAAATTGATTCAGTTAGTAATAAATTAACCTATTACCCATAAGACTATAGGTTTAAATCATACTGCCAATATAAAGATCTCGTTGATAAATAATCTATAGGTATCTGTATAAATGCTCTTAGGGTCTAGATGCATACCCTAAATATGGTGAGCCCGAAACTCAAACTCATTTTTTTTATCTAAAGTAAATTTTGTGGCAATCAATAAATAGTTTTATCTGAAGCTAATCCTTCAATAGTCACTCAAAAGTAATCGCCATTGAGAAAAAAAAATGGATAACGAAATAATATATTATATAATACGTAGCAATAATTAGAAAAGGATGGATAGTGACAAATGCTTTGTTCCCTTGTACAAAGTCGTGGATCAAGTGCTTAATTAAATATGCACTGAATTTATATTAATGGTAGCGGACAGCCAAATAATTTAATTTATTCAAACACTGTTAATAAAGTAGGTAATATAATAAATGATATTTTAATTTTGTAGCAATTTGATTTTATTTTTCTGTATATCATCACTTGCCCCCTATGGACAGTCTACAGATGAGAAATTAAAGATGTTGACTGCTTACTAGACTTACAAATATTCTTTAATAAAATATATCTTTTATATTAAAACTACAGGTCGCCAAAAGAATAATCCCATTTAAAAAAGATGAATAAAAAATGAATGAATGATATGTCCTTGACAAAAGACATTTGATCAACAAGGGTTTATTCAATTGTAAAGAGAAAACTCATTATTTAATATTTGATAAAAATGTTTTTCAAATCTTATTGTAATTGTAAGGATTTGGTTTGTCCATGTTATATAAACATCTCTATCCATGTGCTCTCTTTAAATTGTGATGCCTAATATGATGAGCTTTTATTAGAACCCAATTAATTTAAGAAAATATTATATTATTAAAAAATCTCCTATTATAAAATTTGTTGCCTAAAGCTATTTACCTAAAGGCTCAAGTCATATGTAACTCATTTTTAATAAGTGTAACTATTATTTAACTATGTATAACATATTTTTATATATGTATGTAAATATCTTCTGTTTTATATATAATTAAAGATAAATTAACACAACTGAGAAACAATTGTATCTGTTAAAAAATAAGTTGTATATTGATTTTTAAATAAATTTTAGGTGTGTAACTTTATGTAATAAATTTTATAATTGAGGATTTGTTTATAATTTTTCCTTAATTTAAACTTTTTTATGAGTAAAAGAAATTGAGAAAAAACACATCACAAAAAGTTGCATGCACCTTCATGGACTTGTTTGAGATTCTCTAGAAAATTAGAAAATTTGAAGGTCCTAACCTTTGTTGAAATGAAAAATACACATATGATCACTTCGACTATGTGGGAGCCATCAATCTCATCCATATGTTGAAACGATTTTTTTATTAATAATTTGAACTAATCTTGTTATATCTGCGCGGTTTAGGCCATGGTGAAGTAATTAAACAAAATGTGTTATCATATGATTTTAAGTATATAGATATAAGTAAATATTTATAAAGGTAGAGAATTGCATATAACATTTACGATTAAGTTGATAAAGTTGTTATAAAATCATATATTGAAATAATATAAATATTTAAAAATAAAAGATCAAATGAAAAGGTTTATATATACACAAATTTATTGAATATGGTTTATTTAAATATTTAACTTTGCATGTGAACTGTCACCTGCAATTCTCATCCAGATGATCAATATTATTATCCTAAGCTCTTTATATCAAAAAAGCAATGTGATGTGAGATTACCAAATAGGACTGAGTGAGAAATATCATCGAATACCTTCTTTTTGGAGTCTATATATATTAGCAATAGAATCTATATAATAAACTTGAAAGATTTTTTAACCAACTTGAACTACTTTTTCAAATTAAAGGTCTAATCACGAGATTTTGAAAATTGCTTAGTTCCCTTTAGGATATATATATATATATATATATATATATATATATATACAGCTAGCCATCCAGCCAAACCCAAATTCATTACAATAATGTCTTTTTCTTAAAGCATCATGCTTGACATGAAAACCCAAATGATTAAACCAGACAAACAAGTGCATGCATTTTGGTTTTGGAAAAATTTATCATCCACTCACTTGACTTTAACTCAATTTTGACTTAATTCTTAAATTTTAACTTGATATAACTCGGTTTGTATAATATTAAATCAATTAAAATTCAATCACTAAATTTTAACTCAATATAACCTAATCCTTATAATTTTAAAAATTTAAAATATTAATTCCTACAATTTAGAAAAGGGTTAAGGTAAAAATTTGTCCATAAATTTTTTGCCCAGGAGCAATAATGACATGGAATTTTTTTTTAATATCGCTCCGAAAGTTTTAAAACATAGCAATGCTATCTCACCCTGTTAAAAAAATTAATATTTACTATTAAAAAATTAATGTTTACCTTTAATAGTTTTTACTCTAAAGGGTAATATTGCTATGTTTTAAAACTTTCGATGCAAAAAAACTTTCATAATAACATTGTTCTTTGACAAAAACTTCTGAGGTTAATTTTCACCTAAACCCTTTCAAAAAACCTAATTATAATTTTTTTTTAAATTTACATACTAATGTTTTAAATAGGTGAATTATAGATACTGAAAGTTGCTGAGTGAAAGTTTAAGGAGTTAGTTTTAACTTTTAACCAAATCAAAGTTATAAGGATTGAGTTAAATTTTATGTATTTAGTTATAGGGGAGACAAAACTATATGATGAAATAATTAATCTTTTCATTTTTTTCACTCATGATCGATCACCCACATCAAAGCATACTGATAATTAACTTCAAACATCTGTGATTGTCCTTGTATTTAATATCATACACCATGTGTGTGAATAATATAGTATCGCAAATTAATGTACCTTGTTTTTACATACCCCGTGATATCACTTTATCTCACTTAGCTTTCTCATGATCATAATCCGTGAACTCTTCACACATTTTCATTACTTTGTCCTGTGTTTTATTTCCTTTACCTTAATTTCTTGTTCCTTTCAATAGATTCATAATTAACGTACGTAATATGTAAGTCGGTAGTTCGATCTTATTGCACCGTCCATTTTAATTTTCTGCTTTCTTGTCACATCATCACGTTATCCAGCCTGGTCGTCAAAGGGCAACAATAATCCGTAAGTGAAAATGGACAACGAATAATACCAACAACTTGTAAAATATTCTCAACTCTGGGTCATTATTTGTGTTTTTCCAAAAGAAAATTACTAAGTTTCTTGTTTGCTTAATTTCTTTTCTTTCTTTTTTGTAGACTTTGTGACAAATGAAATGTTACGTACGGTTTCATTGAAGTATATTCAATGAGCACGCAATTCCTTTGGTGGAATCATACAAAATTATTATACACAAAACTCTAAATCATCTGTTTAATTATGTACTATTATCGATTAGTATTTCTTATTTAATTTCTTTTGTTTGTTTTCTTTTCGTTAGAATAGTACAAAAGATTAGTTTGATTGAGTAGAAAGCGCGATCTATTGATAATTGATAGAAACAATGTGAGTTTTATATGCTTCTCTGGTCATATCCATGATATAACTTAGATAAATTAAAAAAATAAATAAATTAGTTAATTCTAACTAATATAATGTTATCCTTTTAAAATACTAATATGTAATATTATATTTTATTATTTTTGGTTTAAAATACAAGGTGCAAAAATGGAGGAGGTTTGGTTTACTTTTATAAAGTATTGTTAAGTTTGACTCATCATTTAATATATTTTTTTCAATTTTACCACTCTTTCTAATAACATTTTTTTCATGTCTTATTTATTGCCTCTCTTACTACCCTTAATTAATAAGGGCATGTTTAAAAAAAATATTATATGTCTCATATATTTATTATTTTTAACTAATTTTTTAATATATGAAAATCTGTTATTTTTATCTTATATTTTAAATTAGAGAGAGTATATAATATATATAATCTAATAATAAAATATTAATATAATTTATACTACAAAATATTAATAACAAGAATAATATAAAAGATAAACTAAATTAAGACTTTATGTTTAAAATTATAATAATAAAACGCAAAAATCGTTTGATGAGGCCTCAATAAAAAATGATCAGTTATATCGAGCTAGATTCATTGAACATGGCAAAGAATCCATTCGTTTTTCTTCTTAAGAGCCAGCCTTTAGAAACAATAGGGCTAGCTAGCAAGCAAGTGACAAAACATTGTTTCAGAATTTCAGAAGTCTTGTCGGAAAATTTTTCAAACACATGAATTGAAGTTAGGAGACCACGAGAAGACCTGAATCTCCTAGCCATGAATTGATGTTAGGAGATTGTGTTAAATAATTAAGTGACTAATTTAATTTAATGTAATTTAATATATTGGTCATATCTATTTGTTTTTTTTATTGAGATAATACATATAACATATGCGTGCGTGTGTATGTATGAGCGAGAGATATCATTATTCGTATGTATGAATAGCACAACATTTTCAATCTGTGTCCTATTTTTAAGTAATATTATGAACAATTTTTTTAATCTCATTTTAATATATGATTGATTTTATTAATATATCTAATTTTTTTAATCCCAATATGTTTATCTAGTCCTTTAGTTTTTTCCTCACATGACAAAGCATTTTTTATTTCATTTTGTTTGATTGAGATATCTTAAAAAGAAAATTGTCCATCTCATGAATATTGGAGCTTATTTCTCTTTACATTCAAGGATTATATTTCTTTGGATTATAAAAAAAAATCTTTTTTTAAAAAAATTATATTACTAAATACATTTTTTATTATTTAATTATTAGTAATTCATAAGTAATATTTTTGGGGAGGCAAATTCCACATCATCCCTTGGTGGGAATATAATGGAACTATTCCTTATTAGAAAGATCCAACACACTGCTACGTGGACCACACAAAAATAAAGAGGGCTTAACAATTCATCTTATAAAAGAAGAAATTTATTATGTGTATTTATATGGTGTATTAAAGTAGTGGGTATTGTTGTGTAAATTGGAAAAAATGTGTGATGAAAGGGGATAATGAGAGTAATATATACTCCCCTCTCATTATAATATTATAAGACAATCTTTTACTTAATAGGACATCTAATTATGTTTTTTTATTATTAAAAGTCATTAAAATAAAAAAAAATCTAAACATGAGTAAAATCAAAAAATTATTTTATTTTTAAACAAAGTTAATAATAGTTTTTGCTAGCTAGGCCTATATTTTTTTTATTGGAGATAATCTTATTCGAGATACTCTCAGTTTGTCATATACTAGATGTATTTCTCTAAATAAATATTTAAATATTGATTTATCATATTATGAATGATTAATTTATTCCAATAGATTTAATTTTTGATTATTTAAGTTAACGCTTTAATCATTAAAAGTTTCTTATAATAATAAGAATGAGAGAAGGTAGTAATATAGAAACAATAATGAAGTGTGGGGTTGAGAGGGGCTCGAGGGGAACGTAGCGTCTGGTTTTTGACCAAATATTTGTTTCTGCTTCAAAGCTGCCCACCAGCTGTAGCACTTGGCTTCCCCCACTTCCTTTACTTTCTTTCATTTTCGGTTTTTAATCCTAAATATTATTATTTTTGGTAAAATCAAAATGATGGTGAAATGGAACTTACCTTAAGTTATAGGCCTTGCTATTTTATATATCTCTCCCTTGAGTTGAGTCCTTCACAAGGGATCATCCAGCAGTTCAAGTAATTTAAGAAATTTTTTGTTTTACACCATCTATTTGCTATTATTGAAAAAAAAAAGAGAAAAAGAATAACATAAAAATAAAAAAATTAATAATAAATATTATTTTTGATATCTTTATGTAAAAAATATTTATTGTCAAATAATGATGACGTGAATGTAATAGTTATTGACTTATTGTAGGCGGTAGCATCTTTTTTCTTGTAGATATTTATCATCATCATTATTTTTACTATAGAATTGGGGCCTTCAGGAAAAAAAAAATATTTCATAAGAATTATTATTATAAATTAAATATTATTCCATTGGGGTGGCCTTCCTTAAATTTCGAACCAATTAAATTTAATTTATTTCCCTGGTTTTTCTCTATACATATATACAAAAAAAAATCAAATATTTTTAATTTGAGTCATTTTGGGATGGATTTACTACCTTTCTCTACCTCACTCGATCTGGTGTTAATTTTCTTAACTCCACTACTAATAAGTAATGGTAATAACTTAATTCAATTAATTCGTTTGAAGCAAATTAAATGCTAATATATTGTTTCTGTCCAAGACACCATCTTTGTGCCCCTCACATCTCTATTTCCCTATTTTTACCCACACACACACATGTTCTTGTTCCTGCCCCATTGATTAGGGAGATCGAAATAAAGAAGGCTGTGTGACACAAGCCACGCATCATCAACTCAAAAGTAAACCAAAATTTTAATTTAAATCTTCCCTAATTAAAATTAGATTAAATTTAAATCTTCCATAGAAAAAAGAAAAGGGAACCCGAGAAAAAAATCTATTATGATGATGATATAGTCGAAGAGATGGGAATCGTGAAGTGAGGCTTCTATCTCTCTTTGCCCTCCAGGCTCTGTTTTTTTCTTTTTCTTTTGTGATATATGAATTATAAGATGCACCCACTTAACCTAAAAAAACGCGTCTTCTTTTTTAGATTATTCACTTTGCTCCTTCGGCCTTCCCTTGTTCCCTCTCTTCTATATAAATACTGCCCCTCGCCTCCCCTACTCTTCCCCCTCACCCTTTCCCTCACACTCACTAACTCTCTTCCCTCTTTCTGTTTCCCAAATTCAAATCTGACCTTCCTCTGTTTTTCTCTCTTTACAAATGGCTCTTTCTGTTTCATCATTCTGTTTCTTCTTCTTCTTCTTCTTTGTCTCTATTTGTATTGCCCTCTCACCCAAAACCAACAATAACAGTTATGACAGTCACTCTCTCTCTCTGTCCTTCCCTCTTGCTTCAGTTCCTCTCACCAGAAATGTTTCTGATAGGCTTCTCTCTGCTTCTGTACTTGCAAATACCTGGCGGAACCCAAAACCCACGGCGGCTCCGCCGCTTAGTGTCAAGTCGTCGTTCAAATATTCCATGGCTCTGATCGCCACTCTTCCCATAGGGACTCCTCCGCAGGCTCAGGAAATGGTTTTGGACACTGGAAGCCAACTCTCTTGGATTCAGTGTCACAAGAAGGCGCCGGCGAGGCCTCCTCCGGCGTCCTCCTTTGACCCTTCTCTCTCATCCACTTTCTCTATCCTCCCCTGTAACCACCCTCTGTGTAAACCCAGAGTTCCCGATTTTACCCTCCCCACCTCCTGTGACCAGAACCGCCTTTGCCACTACTCGTACTTCTACGCCGACGGCACCTACGCTGAGGGCAATCTCGCCAGAGAGAAATTCACCTTCACGCCTTCCTCCGTCAGCACCCCTCCTCTAATCCTTGGCTGCGCCACCGAGACCAGCGACTCCAAGGGTATTTTGGGAATGAACCTCGGCCGGCTCTCCTTCGCTTCCCAGGCCAAACTCACCAAGTTCTCCTACTGCGTGCCGACCAGACCGACCCGACCCGGATCTCTTTCAACCGGGTCATTCATCCTCGGAAGCAACCCGAGTTCTGCCGGCTTCAAGTACGTGCCCTTGTTGACATTCCCTCAAAGTCAACGCATGCCGAACCTGGACCCCTTGGCCTTCACCCTACCAATGCACGGCATTCGAATTGGAGCAAAAAGGCTGAACATCCTCCCCTCTGTTTTCCGTCCCAACGCAGGCGGGTCGGGTCAGACCATGGTCGACTCCGGATCCGAGTTCACCTACCTGGTGGACGAGGCCTATACCAAGGTGCGGGAAGAAGTAGTGAGGCTCGCTGGTCCCAAATTGAAGAAAGACTACGTGTACGGCGGAGTTTCGGATATGTGCTTCGACGGCAACGCGATGGAGATCGGACGGTTGATAGGCGACATGGCGTTCGAGTTCGAGAAAGGCGTGGAGATCGTGATCCCCAAAGAGCAGATTCTCGCTGACGTAGGCAGTGGGGTCAAGTGCGTCGGAATCGGACGGTCAGATAGACTCGGCGCGGCCAGCAACATTATAGGAAACTTCCATCAGCAAAATCTATGGGTGGAATTCGATCTAGCCAATCGCAGAGTAGGCTTCGCTAAGGCCGACTGCAGCAGATCAGCAAATGTAGAGTCCTTGCGTGCATAAACCTAGGGGTGTTCATAAAGCCCGCGGCCCGGTATGCCCACCCGAGCCCGCGAAAAAATGGCCCTGCCCAACCCGATAAATATAGGGCAGGGCTGGGCATCGGGCTGCAAAATGCAGCCCATGCTTTTTTCGGGCTGGGCACCGGGCAGGGGGGTTGCCCTGCCCTGCCCTGCCCATGAGCATCCCTTTTTTTATTTTTTTTATTTTCTCCATAGATGCTACACTTAGAAGGAAGAATATGATAGTTACTGGTGACTAAAGGGTCATTTTAGAAATATAAGTAGTTAAGTACGTAAGTTGTATCTTTTAATATTTATAACTATATTAATTTTTTTAACTTTATTAATCATAATATGATTACATTATAAATTATAATTATTTATTTTACTTTTTTAGATACTTCATCATTGTCAACATTTGAAAAATTGATGTAAAGTTGTAATTATAAACTACTTAGACTTCAAGATTTTTTTATATGCAATGAATTTCAAGACTTTAATTATTATCTTTTTGTTACCTTATTTTTAGTAGATTATAGATATTATTTAACTCTTGAAGACATATGAATATGATATTATTTTAGAAGTTTATAATTGCTGATTTTTTCCACAACATGAGCATGGCATCACAACTTGGGCATACCCAGCCCGCCCACGCCCAGCCCGCCCATGCCCAGCCCAAAATAGTTAGGGCTTTTACCGGGCAGGGCCGGGCATCGGGCTGCAAAATGCAGCCCATGCTTTTTCTGGGCAGGGCATCGGGCAGGGGGGTCGCCCTGCCCAGCCCTGCCCATGAACACCCCTACATAAACCATTACATAGTACAACCACAAAGTACAACCATGATCCACGTGTTACCATAAGAGTGTTTAGACCGTACACGGGTCTGATAGATCTAGAACTGTCCTGCATCGGACGGTGGAGGGTGAGGGGGGGAAAAGAAAGGCATTGGGTGATGCGAAGTGTAAACGTCAGTCGTTTTGGAGGTGGGACTTCGTGTTATAAAAGGAGACGGCTTTGTGCATCGAAGGTGGGTAATAATTGTGTACGCTGGAGTGAGAGTGATGTATATATGAGACTAGTAAATACGATGATGATAATTATATAAGTTGATGAATCTCTGTCTGAGTCATTTTGTTTTTACACAATTATGCAACTTCGTCAAAATTTGATTTTACCCTCTCATTTTGTTCTTTTCCCTAAGTTCTTCTGTTTTTTAGAATTTCATGATTTCATCATCCCCACACCACAAAAAAAAAAAAAAAAAAAGGTTCACCAACTCTGCTTTTGATCAACGTTAAAATTTTTAAAAGTTTTCTTCATATGGGAAATTTTAGACTTACCATACCCTCTTTACAGGTAATATCTCAACATTTTTAAAAGAAAGACTAGTTACTTCTTTATGGGTATTTGCCTATTTTCCTTTCAACACTTCTTAATCTAAAGTATAGAGTAAAAGAGACGGAAATTAGTTGTTAAATTAAATGTTACTTCAGTTTTTTTTCATATGGGAAAATTACTGGAAAAATAATCCCTATTTAAAAGATTTATTGTTTAAATGATATGCAGGCCACTCATTTTCAATGTTTTAAACAAATTTTAAGTACTATTTGGACAATAAATCATAAATATTTTATTGGGGGAATTTTCAGCAACTTTTTTATTACATAACAAATTTAAAATGTTAAAATATTCATGTTTTAATTAATCAATTAATTAATTATATTCTTATATTTATGAACAACAATCAATTTTCATGTATCATTGTCAAGAAATAAATAACTATATTGATGTATTGTCATGTTTCAATTATTATTTTTTATCTACTGTGGTTTATGATCCATATCTTTCATTCATTCCAAGAAAATAATTATTTGATTGTATTTATAATGCATCCTGGAATTTGAGATAAATAGTTTCTTGTCCAACAAAAAAGCATGGATATCTTAAAAATAATATTTCGTATATTATATTTATATAACCTCGCTTATGAGATCCCAAGGCACCTTTTACTTAAAACAGGGACAAAACCTTCAAATTTTACTATCGATATTAAATTATGTGAAGTGAATTAAATTTTAAAGAATGATATTTATTCTAATATATTTGACAGAAGATCATTTATTATTGGTGCAAGAGATGCTTCTAGAGAATTTCCCAGTGTATTTTTATTAGAATGGCAATTTTAATAGGGCATCGTCTACTTCACTTGAATTTTGAATGACAATTTTTTATCATTAGAATTTCCCAAGAGAATATTACTCATTAAGGCATCCACTAGATTGGCTATAAATTGTCTAAGAATAAGTGCTCTCAAGGGAATGAAATTGGATTTAGTGTGTGTTTGGGAGCCCGTTTCAAAATCAATTATAGGCCAAAATCGCAGTTTGCAAAATTTTTACACAAATAGCTATTTTTGTTGAGAATTGATTCTGGGCAAAACCTCGATTTAAAACCGCAATTTTAAATAAGCCACTGAAAATAGCTTTTAGTTTGAAACATAGGTTTTGAATTATCTAATTACTATTATACCCTTACTTTTTCTTACACCCTCTCTCCTCTCTCCTCTTTTTTCTCTGTCATCTCTCATCTCTCTTCTCTTATCTCTCTTTTTCTCTTTCCTCTCTCTTCTATTATCTCTCCTTTTCTCTCTCCTATCTCCTCTCTCCTCTCTACACTCTCTTCTCTCTTCTCTTTCATCTCTCTTACTTTTAATCATATCATACCCTTTTTAGTAATTTATCAATATAAAAAGTGATTCTATTACTAATCATCCAAACATCTTTATTCCCAAAATCTATTATTCCTAAAATTTATTCTACCCAAAATTTATTCTCCAAAAGCTAATCCAAATACACCCTTAATTCTTAATGACTCTACATTTGGAGTTATTTTGAAAACAAAGCAACAGTAGAAGAATCTAAGCTCTAAGACATTTTATACGTAACAGCATCATATGCATTACCATGTTCGTATATTTCTCACTTATGTGGACAATTAAATTATTTAAATGAGGATGCATAATAATTCTCTCACAAAATTATATTACTAGATTTTTTTTTAGATATAACTATTTAATTATGTTATATTTGAGTATTGTCAGATTTAATTAGATATATTTTTAAAAAACTATTTTTTATTTTTATATTAATTCGAATTTAATACATAATATGTAAATAGCCAAAACGTTTTTAACCTAAACTATCTCTTGTAGTACTACACGTTAAATTTTATATATTTGTTTGTGTTAAAATCTTAAATAACACTTATATATTTATTTTTAACCGGAGGGAGTAAATATTATAATTTATTTTTAAAGATTATATAATATATGAAAACATGTATAATATAATAAATCATATTATTTATATATCATTAATACATATTGATTATCTTTTACAAAAATATTAATTAAATTTTAAAATTAACACTTTTAAATAAAAATTAGCTTAATTTTTTTATAAATAATTTTAATAATTTACCTATCATTTCTTAATTATAATTGAAGAGTGAAAGGAGTAATGCAATGAAAAGCTCATGGAATTTACTGAAATGACAAATTTAAATATAAATTCTGTGGAAAATTGAAACGAATAAATAAATAAATAAGGATTTGTTTGGGTTAAGAGAGAGACAGGGGAGATGGCCGCCCAAAACACGCAAGGCTTCCGCATAATTCCTGACACTCACTGACTCACATCACGCCTCTCAAAGCTTGAGCGTCGCTTCGTCCCTCTCAGTCTCTCCCTTCATTGGCCTTTTCCCCTTCCACGTGGCACCCTTTATCTCTCAAAGCAACTTTCGCAAAAATATTTTTTAAATTTACGTAGGCTTGAATTAGAACCTTATGTTTAAAGTGAAACGGTCATGTCATGGCCATTTTCACGAGAACCAACGTGTATTGATCTTCCCTTCTCTTTTATTAATACTATTATTTCTCCCTTTTATTTTATTTA
Source organism: Leucaena leucocephala (assembly GCA_037074615.1). Lineage (NCBI taxonomy): Eukaryota > Viridiplantae > Streptophyta > Magnoliopsida > Fabales > Fabaceae > Leucaena > Leucaena leucocephala. The sequence goes on from CM073541.1 coordinate 15,795,804, forward strand.
TGTTTTAAGCTTTTATTTGTTGTTATTATTATTTGTTCATCTTTATATATATATATATTCTTTGTATCGTAAGCAAGGGAACTTTCTAAAGTTAAAAATTCGAAATTCACCAGCCCGTTTTATTCACTACACGTCAACCTATAAAATGTGGATACGGGTATAGAAGACATTAATAGGATGGTGGCAGAGGGCAGGGTCCTTCTTGTGGAAGGTTGTCCTTGTTGTTCCTTCTTTATGACATTTCATGTCCTCTAATGAATGCCTTCCTTCTCTTTGGCCGCTCTAGAATACTCCGTTAATTTTATAAAATTATAACTAATTTGTAAATCAAACTATATTATTAACAAATTATGAATTGCTGATCTTATTGTACAAACTTTGCTTAATGTATAAGCTGCTCACCCAATTAAGAAGCCAGGAAAATAAAGTCGCCCACCTGAGGGACTGATTAAAATAAAAATAAAGCATATGCTCTTTATCTTTTAAAAATCTATTAGTTTACTTTTTTAAAAAAAAAATTACTTAAAATAAATAGTTGAAGAATTTGAAAGGTGGGGCTCAAAGGAAACCCTGTTGTTGGAAACCGTGCAAACGACTGCAGACCGAAATAGTCAACCACATTCAATAATACGCTGGGTTCAACTGTAATAAAATAAAATTTCTTCAAAAAATTAAATTCAAAATAATTTCTAAGAATAGAGTATTTCAAAATCAATATGAGTAATTTTTACAAATAATCAAACTCCACGAAGCATAGATAGACCAAAACGTATGTTTATAAAATATAAGTTGTTCTTTTAGAGCCATTTTTCTTTATTTTTATAATCTAACATGCTTTGAAACATGAATAATTAAATAATATGATTTTTTTTATTAACAAAAATTTACGTGAATTCAATCCTAAGCCCCTAAACTTACTATATCTAATGCATTATTTTAAATTTAAAAAATATTTATAAAAAGAGTTATAATTTGCTTACTAGTAATATCTTTGATATTAGTATTGAAATTTAAATTTACAACTTTTAAAATTATAAATTAATATTTACTGACGAATAAGGAGAGAATTTGAAATGGAATTGTAAGCGACAAAAGTAAAGGTGGGACATAATGGAAAGAGAATGGAGGAAGAAGAGGCAGAAGGGAATCAATCCACTTGGAGAAGATGGATAGGGTCAAGGCTTTGCAGGAAAGTTCGGGTGCCTACTTAATTGAATTCAACTCCCCCGCTGCTACGAAATAGTGTGCCACAATGAATATGCTCAGTTCAATATTATTAAAAAAATGGGTTGAATCCACACAATAATTTTTGTTTTTAATATTAGCATTCATTTCTAGTTAACCTATCTAACAATGTTATCATCATATCAATAAAATTAACCCCTTTAAGTTTAGACGTAAACTCTCGACTAATATTTTAGACATTATAAAACATATGAGTAAAATAAATAAAAAAATATAAAAATAATAACTAAAACTTATTAAAAATATAAAAATTTAGAGTGAGTTTAATTATAAAAAGTGACACTCCTTTATTTTTTGTATAATATTAATCGGATATTATTACTAACTATCATAGAAATCTAACAAAATTTTATATCATTAAAAGAATTTTATGTTAGTAATTCTCCCCCATCTTTCTCTTATCAGAAATGAATAATAGAATCATAAAAATAAAAAATATAGTTAAATTGTGAATGAAACTAGCCTAAGGCTTTTATAATTAAATTGAAACAGACCGACCACGGTTTGAAGGAATATGTTTAGATCATTACTTTTGTTCATGTGTGGGATGACAAGATACTAATATTTTATATTTACTCAAATTCTTTATAAAAAAATATTTATTCAAATCCAAATGAGAAATTTGGGAATGAAAGGTTAGATGTCGGGATGGAAAGGAAGGTTGGGGCGGTCTCCAAATGCCATGACAATAGGAGCCAGCTGGCGGCAGTGTGCAAAGCATGCGGCAGATTTCACTTTCACTTTTTTTTAGGGAAAATAAAAATTTGTTAAATTATCTCTCATTTTAAAATTTATTACCTAATCAATTCCAGTTTTCATTAAAAAAATTATTACCTAAAAATATCTAAGTACTCGAATTCCTGACATTTCTGAGCCAATGCCACTAATCTTTGATAGTTATTATTATTGTATAAAGGTCTCTAAGAACTTGATCATATTTTTAGTTAACTGTCACTTATTTTTATTATGTGTAATTATTCTTTTGTTGTGTGTAATTTATTTTTTACACTTACACATGATTAAAAATAAGTTTCACATAAATAAAAAATAATTATATATGTTAAATATAGGTTTTGCTTAAATCTTTAAAAATTTTTTAAATACTTTTGTACAATTAATTTTATATAAAATAATATTTGTATAGTAATATTTAAAATTTACAATTTACCTCAAAAGTATTAAAAATAAATAAAATTATTTTAACAGTTAAAAAAATAATATTAATCATTAATATTTTAAAATGTTAGAGGTTACATTGCATTTTTTTTGAGATAATATTGATTAAGAATTTTTTTTAATATCCACATTTCTCACATCTTTTAAAAGAAAACTTCTAAATAAAATTATAGCTTAACTCTGAATAATATTTTTTTATAAGGGTAATTATATATATAAGTAACAATTTGATTTGTCTAAAAATTTAATATATTTTTTTACTTATGTCTTTAATTAATTATATATTTCTCTCCCACCCAATATCCTCAAAAGTATATTTACAAAATAAATTATATTTTTAACATATTTATTAATTTTAATATATTTTAATTCATATAATTTAAATAATTGTTGATTATAAAAAGTAGTAATTTGATATTGTATTGGGATTGATGGCAAAATGGAAATAATCATGGAGAACCTTAGGTTTAGGAGTGTGTGAGATTTTGTCGTCAAGTAGTATCACTTTCAACCCTTTCTCGAGAAACCTAATCCTCCAGCCAAGTCCTTCCATCTCATTCACAGCTCACTTTTCCCTTTCCCTCCACAAACCCTAATCCTCATTTAATTTCCCTATCAAGTTTTCTGTAAATCACTGCCGTCTTCTTTGAAAAAATTCCTCTCTTCTTCTCATTTTTCCAATCCTATCTTATAGTACCATATGATTCAAAAGCCTGCCTTGGAATCAGCGCAACCCTAATCATTGTTGTTCAAAATATTATTTTTACCAAGTACAAGTAAGATTTAGGGTATGTTTCCTTTCAAGCCAGGTTTAGTTTGAAACGTGATTTTGGGGTGACCATGATATCTTCAGGCGACATGAAAAACTTGTTATAATACTATATCTCAAGTAATATTTTTATAAAATATTTTTAAAAAATAAACACATATTTATTATAAATAATTAATTTAATTATTTTTTAAATATTTATAAATTAATTATTTAATTTTTATATTTAAGAATAAAAAGAGTAATTATGAAGAGTATTGTTGGGATAGAATGCATGTTTTATATTAGAGTACAAAGTAGTTGTTTAAAATAATATAGTATCATAATTGAAGAAAACCAATTGTTGACAATTTAAAATGAATAATAGAAAGTTTGTCAAGTTTTTAAGGTAAGTGAGTGGGGTAATTAGTAAAGAGTTAATTTATAATTTATAAAATCATAAATTTAAATTTTATTATTAATATAAAAATTATAGTGATATGTGATTTATAAATATTCTTATAAGTAATTTAAGAATATAAAAGTATGCTATGATACCGTGATTCAATTTATTTAAATTGTTAATGTATAAAAACAGAATTAATTAAGGTAGAGGGGACCCCATGGAGGAAGGGAGTGGGTGGGATTTACAGGGGGGAAAGGGTCGCCCAACCTTAATTGGTTAATAACTTCACTCTTCGGGCGTGCCAACTGCCAGCTTTCTCTCCAGATATTTCTCATTCCTCGTTATGTTTATTTTGTAATATTCTTATATATACGCCCTTCTCCCCCCCCCCCCCTCTCTCTCTCTTAGACTTTAAGAAGTAGATGTAGCTGGAATTGGGATTCTGAATAGCCCAAAATGAGAACCCTCCCTTCCCGCCAAAACAGAAAAATAAATAAAAAAAAAAGTCTTTAGTTTAATTCATATTATGCTTTATGTGACTGGCCTCAGAAGCATTTAGTATTGGATGACTCACAAATGTATGGGGCCAGTCTCTTTATTTTCATAGGGTCACCCCTCCCTCAGATATATTTATTCTGCACCATTATTATCTTCAACCTCCCATATTTATGCACTTGTCAGAATGTTCTGCACTGTTAGTTTGTACTCCTACCATACAATTTTTTTTTTTGATACAATCCTACCATACAAATTTTTTTTTGATTGCCCACCCACTTCACCGGAGCTTTGCCCCGACTACATCCGGATCCGACCCGCGTCGCGCACCTGGCTATGGTGGGTGAGTCTCCCAACGGGAATTTTCTACGTACGCCAAGGCTCGAACTCGAGACCTCGCTTAAGCAATACCGAGCCGCTTACCACTCGGACCAACCCCCGTTGGTTACTATACAAATTTAAATGTATGACAAGACAACTATTTCCCACTTAGCATTGGGCCCATTCATTCTGATTCAGCCCAAATCTATTGGCCTATCAGTATACTTGCATGTGTAGACCAAACCTCATAGGCCCAATATTACTTAAAGAAAAAAAAATCCCTATGCTCTTATATTATAAGTGAGCTCAATCTTTTTAAAAAAAGTACTTGTATAAAAAAAAATAACTCCAACAATTTTGAATTTTCAGCTGCAAATAACGAGGCAGAGAACGTGCATTAAGCAAAGATGCAAGTCCCAATACGCTTCAAGTTCAACATATTACAAGTTTTTTTTTCCCACCCGGTTTACTAGTGATTTATTCCGACTACATCTGAATTCGATCCGCGTCGCGCACCTGACTATGGTAGGTGAGTCTCTCAACAGGAGTTTTTTATATACGCCAAAATTTAAACTCGAGACCTCGTTTAAACGATACCGAGCTGTTTACTACTCGAATTAACTCTGTTGGTAGAGACCTACTTTTAATAACTATATATTTTTATTATTTTTCCCCTGAAAGGGCAAGGGAAATGGAATGGGCTAACGGCCCACGTTTGATTTAAAAATGAAAATGCTTTTGTTATTGCTCAAAAGAGATTTTGAATAAACTATAGTGTGTGTTTAGCTGGTAAAAAGGTGAGAGATACGATTATTTAGAGTGTGTTGGATTTTTAAGGAGTACTATTTTATTGTAGTTCTAGTCGCGATGCTTGGGAAAATATTTTAACTCTTGGGATGCTTAATTTTACGATTGAGAGTAATTAACAGCTCGCATTGCCTAATATTAGTATCACTTAGGAAGAAGAAAGATCTTACTCTATCTTTAGATCATGGGTGAGCCTAACTCTTTTAAAAAATTTTAGAATTAAAAAAAAGATTTTTGAATAGTTTATATGTAAGAATAATGAGCAGAATAACAAGCTGTGGATTAATATGATAATTAGCCTTAACTCTTGTAAGAAGGAGTTCACAAATTTGAAAACTAAGAAACACATGTGAAAACCTTTTATATTTTAAATTTTGAAAAGAATTATACCTTTAATAAAATAAAATAAAATAAAAAAGTGTGGGAATAGCGTCTCTAACTTTCTATGGAGCCCCGAAGCCATTGAAGGTTGTGTTTATTCTCAGCTCCAAGAAACCATAGCGGGTTAGCTTCTGATTAGACCGGGTTCCAAGTTTTCATTAACAGCACTACCATAGGAATTAGGAAAGTAACATTTCCTGAAAGCTCAGAAGAATTCAACGTTTTGGTTGGGGATGACAAATTTGTCTGGAAAGAACCTGGATTGGGCATCTCTTTGGCTGTATTCATAAAATTGTTATCAAGTAGGATTAATTCTGTATTATTTAATCATGCTTCTTATACAAACATCAAATCCAGGCTTTATATATATATATATATATATATATATATATATATATTGCATTAAGTAATGCAGGAGCAACTTACCCCTTTTAAATATTAATGCTAAATTATTTTCAGTTACTTTTTTTAACTCCATGGTCTGAGTCTACATTTCTTATGTATATTCCTCAAAATAAGAAGAAAATTTCTAGCTTTATCCGATACTAATGGGAGAAGTCATTCCTTTCCACCAAAAAAAAAAAACTTATCAAGAGATATGGATATATTATTCTCCAATTTCATTCTTCCGAATTTCTCCATGGGAAATTTGCGGAATAATATGGGCAGTCCCCCATTTATAAATATGTTAGAATGCTCCATATTATTATGCATACAAATCTAAATTTTATACCAAAAATAATTTAAATGTGGAAATACCTTAATCCAAAATTTAAAATATCAAATATGTTGAAATTGTCACTCGGAGGCCAAAATTGGTTTTTCCTTATTCTTAAGAAAGGCACCAAGAAAGAAAAAAGGACCAATGTTGCCTTTTTTATAAGAAATTTTTTAAAAAGAGGTAAAATTCACCTACAATCTAAAGACAATAAGGTAAAATTTTTCTCATAAAGAATGGTACTAATTAAAAGAATTCAACAATCCACGGGCTCAAATTTAATCCACTGTTGTTCATCCAGTTACATCCTTAAAAGATATAGATTTGATACCGAATTTCCAGTTGATTTCTAACCTGGTATCATATATTTAAATGAGAAACACCAATTATGAATAATATTTGAATTTTTGTTGGGAGAAGTACCTAAATGTTAAAAAAAACGATTGTTTAAAATTTAATTCCTCTATTACTTAATTTCTATTTAACTTTTTTCCTGTATTTTCAGGCTTATCACTACTTTTCAACATATTAAATACACAGTCCTGTCCATTTTACCAAACAGATAAAGCTCGTTTTCTTGCTGATAAAATCAAATCCGCATAATCGAGCACTTGAAAACTTCGTGATCACGGGAGAATAGTAAGGACAAAATGATACTTCTTACAATCCTTTAGTTAATTTTTTAAGTAAATTAAAAAAGACAAATAAATCAATTAATTATGACAAAATCTAACCCCTTAAGACGAATTCATATTATATACTTATTAATCTACCTATATTAGTGAACTAATTCTTATACTAGTTATAATTACTTAGTTTATCTGGCTTCTTTAATCTGTCTAAAAAAAAGGTCAACTAGAAGAGTAATATATTCAACTCAAGGCAAGATCAAAGACAAGACTTCTTATGAAATCATATTCTCCATACCCAAGCATTATCATATAATTCCCAAAGTGATTCAAGTTCATCATCTACTTCTACATATATTATATGTGTTTCTACAGATCAAGGAAGGTTACTTTCTATCTCTGCCTTTGGCCGAAAGTAATAAACCTAGGGGACATACGAAAAGAAAAAAAGCGCATTCAAGACATGAGAATAGACATAATCAAATAGGACTCTCCAAGGGAAATTAGATGAACTTGGAAAAATACTCAATAAGCATCTAGCCCAATTTTGCATCAGTCAGCAATTAGGTATTTTCCATCAGAGCCCTTCTTGTACACTTAACTTGGGCATGGGTATCTTAGCTTTTAGTAGCCAAGTAGCTTTGATGATAATGTCGAATTGAGCCTAACAAAAAAGAGCTCAACCTCCATTTATAAATCATCCATTACAGAAACATCAAGAGGTATGCAGTTCCAATCTCCAGTTATGTTAAGAGAGAACTTCAAGGATCATAATGGTTTAGTAACATGGCAGAGGTTTCTCTTGGTTTTTGAAAAGTTCTTTTGGGCAATAAACTTAAACCTTGAATAAATCTTCTATTAACATAGCTAATATGGAAGAGCTGGAGATTTACCTTTTAGCCCATGTTATCCACCAAGTATGGATTTCCAGAAAATAACACATGTAGCAGCAATCATCTCTTTGTGCGATCTTTGGATACTTTACTTGCTTCACTAAGAAGTGCAGTATAAGAAGCATAATCTGTAATAAGTCCTTTCTCACTTCTAAATAGCTCAATTTCTTCAGGACTTCCATGCTTGCAATGACCTTCTAGCAAAATGTTAAATGTAATATCATCTGGAACTACCCCCAAATTAAGCATTGCGTCTAACATCATTTTAGCATTTTTCATTTGACCTTTCTTGCATAGTCCATTCATAAGCACATTATATGTCACAACTCCTGGAACATGTCCATCCCTTTGCATTTCCTTGAGTAGCTTAAATCCCATCTTAGTGTCACCCTTCTTACAAAAACCATCAATAACCATAGTGAATGCGCCATCATCGGGTTTGAAACCAGAATTCATCATCTCCCTCAACATTTTTTCTGCATCATGAACTCTTCCATCTTTACAGAGTCCAGAAATAAGTGCGGTGAAAGCCACGTCATCAAGTTTGATCCTTTCTTCAATCATTCTCTGCTTGATCTCCAAGGCCTGTTCAATATCTCCATCCTTATAAAATCCGTCTATCAGCGTGGTGAAAGTGATCTTGTCAGGCTTCAATCCAGTTGCACTCATCTCTTCCAGAAGCTTCCTAGCCTCTTTCAAATCTCCAACCCTGCAAAGGCCATTGATCAGTGCATTGTATGTGACTAAGTCAGGTTTGATGCCCTTAGCTAGCATTAGCTGGAAATTTTTCATGGCTAAATCAACTTTCCCATATTTGCATTGCCCATCAATTAAAGTGGTGAAAGTAACATAATTTGGAACCAAACCTCTCTTGAGCATTTCAACAAACAGCTTATTTGCCTCGTCTAAACTGCACTCTTTACACAACCCATTGATCAAAGAACTGAAAGTGAAAACATCTGGAAAAATCTTTTCATTTTCCATGACCCTCTTCAACCTAAATCCCTCGCCTAGGTTTCCCGATTTACAATACCCATTGATCAAAGTGTTAAAGCTAACAACCGTAGGACGCAAACGTCTCTTCCCCATTTCATCAAACACCAACTGGGCACCTCTAATATTACCTTCCTTACAAAACCTATGCATCAAAACATTGAAGTTATAAGCTTTTGGAGGATACCCAGAATCCAAAATTTCCAAAAAGAATGCCCAGGCAGATTCGGCTGATTTCAACTTCATCGCCTTATCAAGCAGATCACCACAAGAACGAAGTGGGAGTTGAAGATTATTTGTCCTAGCCAACCGAAAACATTGAATGGCATCCGCAACAAATCCAGAATCCAAATAAGCATGAATTAAAACATCAAATACAACATTGGATTGGTGGGTACATCTAGTTTGAAGAACAGACGCAAACAATAAAGAAGCAGAGTCCTTGCCTTTCCAAGACACTATGAATCGCATGAGGGATAGAGCTTCAGGGAGCATCCGGTGAGTGCAGAGGAAGTGAGCCATAGTGCAGTAGGATTGAACAGTGTGGCGAAATGGGGGACGAGAAGCGAGCCAATTGAAGAAGGAGAAGAGAGAAGAAGGGGAAAGAGAATGAGGGTTGAAGTTAATGAGATTGATGACATGGTGGGCTCTGAGTGAAGGGAGAATCCTTCGAAGAGACGAATCCAGAGGCTCTGTTTGGGAATTGTCGATAGCTTCAGAGATGGTTGAGAAAATGTCATCGTCGTCCTTACGGAGACGTCGTGGAGTATACCAGGAATTGGACGAAAGGGAGCTGTAAGAGGAGGATGAGCATAATGGATAGAAAGATTGAGACCAAAGATTATAACTTTTCGAGATTTTACGAATTCTGGTGATCATGTCTTCGGTTTCAGATATTTGTTCATCACATCACTTCGTTCAAAATCCAATTTTTTTCGGATGTTTCCATAGCCACAGCTCTTTGTTCTTCGCGAATCACTTCCGGCTGTGGCCCAAGAAAACAAAATAATAATAATATAGCAGGGAAGGGGATCACCACCATTGCGTCCCAATATAGTCACATGATAATAAAAAATTATATTAATTGCATGAGTAGTATAAGTGTTTAAGGAAATTATAAATAATGTGACATCACATCCTTTATACGTCCGTTTAGATATATTTTTAGAAAATAACTTTTGAAAAAAAAAATAGCTTTTGGACAATTTTTGGAAAAAGGATTTTTAAAGAAGAGCTTATGAAAAAAAATAATTCTGAATAAATGAGTGTTTGAATGATTATTACTAGAAAGACTTTTTTGATTAAGAAATTATTAGAAAGGGTATGAGATAAAAAAAGTGATCAACTGTGCATATCCCATCAGCATCATCTTTATCTCATCTTCTCTCTGGCAAACGACAACCACGACAGAGGAGGTGAAGATGTGATGACGACGGGGTAGACGGAGGAAGAAGTCGAAGATAGGCAACCCACGTGACGACGGAGCTGGACGACGGAGTTGGGTGACCCACCCTGACGACAAAACTAGAAGACGACTGGCAAGCAACCCAATGAACCAGTGGAGATGAGTGGGACGAGGGAGGAGAGAGAAGAGGGTGGGAATAAAATATGAGTAAAATAGTAATTGGGCAGTTTATAAACTGTTTTACTATTCCAAAAGCTGTTGTCAGGAGTTTATTTAAAACATCCATAAACTTTTTTAGATAAATACAATTATTTATTTTAAAATTTTATCAAACCAAAGTTTAAATTAGAAGTATTTTTAAAACTAAAATTTAGGGTAAACTCAAATAGACACATAATGTGTAAACTTGCTTTTCAATTTTTCCCTTTCACCTAGCTAACACCAACCTTCTACTACATAAAAAATTGGGTGTGAGGTTGAACTCGAGCAAGGTCTACAAGAAGCCAACATAAAAGAAATAAAAACAAGCTTATATGTCAATATTGTTACAATTAGTAAGAAATTAACTTATAACCTATAAATTTATAAATTTAAATCCCATGAAAAACTTGTTTATAGACAATATATAAATATATTTATAAGTATTATTTAATTCATGAAGTTACTCTAATCTCAGTAAGCCCTTGGAGCACAATCCCTAAAACTTTTTCCTGCCAAGAGAAAAAAACAAGCTTATATATGGAATTGCGCGCGTGCGCACACAGTTTTCCCATTGCGTTTATTTATGAGCATAACTCGTAAACCCGTTAACACAAAGCTTAGCTTCCCTATATAGAGATGATAAAAGTCATCGTCTAGTTTCTAATAATAGGCTCTCTTATTTTAGTTGAAGTATTAATGATAAGGTGGTTGGCCAAATTCTCCTTAGTGATAACATGATATTGCTGTCCACATCATGCATGCTTTGTATTTAAATAAAATCAAAATGAAAGTTTTGATTATAGAGGCAAGGATTTAAAAGCTACCTCTTAATAATTAATATGAAAATCCAATTCACCTCTCCTCATCACTTCAATTAATCAATTTAGGTGAAGTGTATAAATAACATTCCTGTCAAATGCCACATCATGTAATCCACAAGAAGCAATTTCAGATCAACCATCAATTTTAACTGAAAAGAAATTATTCTATGTAACAGTCTAACTGAAACCCAACAACCTTAATTAATAGCGATGATCATGTGTGTGTGGGTTTACTTCAAGCACGTCACTGCATTGAATTGAAGGGCCACAACATCTGCAAATGGACACTACAATGTATTCATACCTACATTCATGAAATGCCTAAAATTCAATTCTTATGCAATCTCTAGATTTATAGATGCAATCCTTTTGTTTTTTCCCTAATGCATATGTATTATTTTATTTAAGGTAATTCTGTCCCAGATTCTATTAAAAATTAAATATATACACTTCTTAAGTATTCGAACATTAATTTATCGTATTATAAAAAATTAATTAATTCTATTAGATTTAACTCCTGTTAATTATAAATGTAATCTTAATAGTCTATCTAATTACTAAGAGTTTGATTTCTTTTGCATGAAAGGGTCTAAAAGGGGGGAAAGATGACCGTTATCATTCACCAAATTAAGCACATTATTTAAAAAAATGTTTATTTTTATATTATAGGAATTATTAAAATTATATATAGCTTTAGTTGTTGTGGAATTAATTAACTATCTGCATTATTAAAATCATGATTTTAATAATTTCTAACACGAAATCAAATATGCACTAAGCCTTTTTTTTAATCAAAGTCAAGTTGTTGGAAGGAAAAATGACACTGAAAGATCTCAAAAGGAACAGAAACTTACTCTATATATACCTGAAACATTTAGGGAGAATTACAATTAGGTTTCAAAAAACGAAATTTATTATTTATTTAATCCAATTTATAAATCAAACTTCACTATGTAGTCAAACAAACAAAAGACAGAAGAATGAGCACATATGACACAACTGAAAACACTCCCCAAACTCTCCAGCCTTATTGCTTTGTTGCCAAAACCCACTCTTACAATAATATCATCTTCTTTCATGTACAAAATTTCATGGACGTCCTCGTAAGCCCCATGAATAAAACATAATCATATATGCGACTACTAATTAAAAATGGATTCTTTTTCTGAATTATTGGAAAGCATTATCCAAATTTATAGATAGTTAAACTTTTCGTTCTTGTGTTGTGTATTTCCTTTCATAATCAACTTCTTCCATTACTACTACTACCACTACATTCACACTGATAATTACAATATTCAGCACCATTCCACCACAAATATCAAAATGATACTATCTAAAAGGAAAAGTATAGTACTTCCCCAAGAAAAGAGAATATTTTACTTCATCAATTCCCATGGGAGACACAAGAATAATGAAGTTTTCTAAGGTTTGCGTCTGATCTACAGAGAAGGATGGAGGTTATAATCAACTCAGTTCGATAAGAAACTGAAGAAAGAGAGGGAATTAAAAAGAACTTTGTATTAATCTAAAACTATGGTCAGATTACAAGTTAAAATGTTGGTGTTTACCCTTATAACTCGCTCCTCAAGCTCACTTACTTGACGATGATTGATAGATTTGGAACAAAGATCACATGACACGGCCACCACCATAACCATTAGCCCTTGGCATTGAACGCTTAGCTGCAGATAACTGAATCTGACTCTTCTTAGGGTCTCTTGTTCCATCCACCACGTCTTCTTTCCTTGTGCTGCACATCACTCTCACTCTACGCCTTTCCCATATCCCTTTTCCCACCTTCTTCTTCTTCGTTCTTTCACCGCCATTTGCAGAACCAAAGCCATTACCAAGTTTCTCGTCATCAGATTCTGCGATGAGACTGTCCAGTCTCGTTAAAATACTGCGTACTTCATACGCATCAAGAAGAGGAAACTTCTTATTGGTATGCTGAACTTGGGACGACAATCCTTCTTCTTTCTTGGTTTCCTGGGAAGAAGAAGAAGAATAAGACATTCTCATGGCTTCTAACTTGTAACGAGAAGGCCTGTGATCGCGTTGATGAGTTCTTGCAAGATGAAACTCTCTCATGGTCTTTCCTTCAGAGCCTGAACCATGTTGGTACCATGCCCATGCAGCTGCCTTCTCGAGGGCCAACACATCAGTCTTCTGATAATGATCCTTAGGCTTCATTCTATTTCTCATCAAGATCTTGGAAGCCATGAAAGGGTTTGAAGTTTGGTAACAGTGAGGTGATGATGAGGGAGAGAATTAAGAGTTTGTGGGGAAGCTAAGCTCCACGCAATGCAATTGAAATATAGAAAAGTAGGCCATAGAAAAGTAGGAGTTGGTCGAACAGTTTTTCCAATATTTGTGATGAAAGGGAAGCGTGTGTGACTTTCTTCTTGGCTGGCTTCGACTTAGTTCCAATGGCGTTGTCAGAATTTAAGAGGATCATTCATTTTGAAAATGGAGGTTAAAGGACAACCACATGCAGATTCAAGCTGCGTGGGTATTTTGTGGTCCTATGTATAGGATCTGCTTTGTTCTGGTATATGTACTCTTGTGACTTGTCTGCACAACAAAAGATTTATTCTTCAAAAACCAGTCATTCTCATGCATTGGCGTCACTTTGGTGAAAAAGGGTTCTCGAGATTTCTCTGTGTTCGTTCCCTAACCTTTTAAAAAGATTTAAACGAGACTGTTGAAATCGATATAACAGTAACAAAACTCAACCGTCTCTCCATAATAAAAATATCAGATTTTCGTTTACCCAAAAAAGAAAATCATATTCCTTCATGTAATTAACCTATATATTATTTAAATAGGATTTCGTTAGATATTCATCATAAAATTCTTCAATGAAATAGAAGGCTATTATAAAGACAACTCGTGTTATACCATGGCTTTTGAAGGCTACAAGCCTCACCGACATTTCAGTATTTTTCAAACACACAAGTTCCTACTTCCATGGATTTTCTCTCAGCAAGCTGGAAAACATTCTCTCCAATTCTTAATATAAAACTAATTAATTTTTTAATAAATTAAAAAATAAAATAAATCAATTAATTATAATTAAATCTATCACCTCAAAATATATTCATATAATATACTTTTAAATTAATTTAAATTAGCTAAATAGTTCTTATATTAGTTATAATTAATTAATTTATTTAACTTATTTAATCTATCCAAAAAATCAACTAACTCTTATATTAAAAATAGTAAATATTACTCTTTTGGATCACTAAAAACGAAGTATGTTGCCTCTACTTTGTAGCGGGTTTCCTTCAGATCATCCGGTACTCTTGGAAATTTTCTTGTTTGCTATGTTCTGTTTAACCATCTGGCTATAGTCCTTGACGTCTCTTCATAATTCAGACCATAAAAAGACCAAGAACTCAAATCTCAAATCAAATCCAAGTGTTTTACATATTTTTATTGGGGATCGATTACTCGAGAATTTTAACATAGGATTTCTTGAGGAACATTTTTTCCTGAACAAAATAAACAAGTAAAGAACAATCCAAGTACACTACAAATGTAACAGTATACAAGGTTCCTAAATTTAGATGACAATGAAGGAAGCCAAAACAAGATGATTTTCATTTAATTTATAGCGTGGCACACTTCTTGTCCCACAAACCCGTATCAAGATTCAGGCATACACCTCTTTCTGACAGAGAGCGGCAATAAGATACATGTATTCAGCTTGGCTATTTTTTTCTGCCAACCAAAAAATTTGCATTCAATTCAAGATGCTCTTAGTTCAGCTCCTGGAATAATCCCCTTAATTGGTTGGCTCCTCAGCAAATTTACCACCAAGCAAGTTTTGAGCGCGCTTTAAACATGAAAGATACTCGTTCTTTATTTCAGGGGAATCAGCAACTGACTTCTCAGATACATACTGTAAAGAAGATCATAATCGTCATAAATGTTCAAAACCCCATGTGAGATATGAAAGGACATGCACACAAGTCAATAGCTATCACCAAACTATGTTTACAGATAAAGGGTTCAATTTTTTTCATGTGATTGGGTTAAATTTTACCTCCCTATAAGTGTAAACACATTGAACAAGTGCCTTCCGAGCTTCAAGATTCGTATGCTCTTCCTGTTTTTGCAAAATGAACAGGAATCACATAGATAGCATAGAGCACACCATTACAAGCCTTACAAGAATTGTAAAATGAAACATGTGAAAAGCATTCTTTCATGTTTTACACTAGGATAAAATGTAATCCACTGATCCAGAGACCCATAAAGTTACATGACTCTACAAATCGAGTTAAGAATGTCGACTGATAGCAATCAACTATATCATCAACATATAATTTTATTGTAACACTATTCCAGAGGGATGAATACTGTAGATTTCCCAAAAATAGAAAACTAGCAAGAATTTAGAATCTTGTGTTCATATTCTATTCAACCACACCAATCTATGTCTTGCATACCTGTTAAACATAAACCAAACTGTGTTTACAGATGAATTAAAGCAAAGGAAGAAGAACAAACAAACAACTCCTTTGGATACTGCATTAACTGCAGCATCCAATGTATTTTCCTTGTCCAGTCATAGAAGAATTTGAATCATGAGATCAATAGTTACATATAATTACAAAATCTATTACTTCTGAAGCAAAATAGTCAGGTACCACAAAGTATTGTATTCAAACCTGAGTTTCCAGCAATTCTTGCTTAGCTAACTCCAATGACGCCAAAGTACTGAGTGATTGCAACTGCACAAATCACAATTCATCTGTTCAAAAGATCTTAGTAGATTGAAGAAATTCCAGCTGGAGAATACTTCATCCCCTCAGTACACATATAAAAGGAAAACCAAAGAAACTAGAAGTAAACAAGACTGCACTAACAAAATCACCCTCTACCTTCTGTGGATATTTATCGAGGGCACCTGCCCGACTCTTAATAGTCTCAATTCAATCAATGCAGATATTAAAAAAAGTTAAGCAACCAAAAATTAATGTTACTGACAAAAATGAAGCTGCTTAAGCCAAGAAAAATATTGGCTCTAACAATTAAAGTCTAATAATAAAAAGATAATAATAAACGCTGTGTCCTCATTTATCTCCTCTACATCATATTAAACCTTCAATCAGATAACCAGAAAACTTGAAAGATCACGTTATCTGCAGTTTAAACCTTATGAGCCTCATCACAAGGTCAGGGTGTATTACTTCTCATATAAATGATAGGTGATAGCCATGGAAAAAGTTATTATACGGGTGTAAATACAACTGGCCACTCAACTTTAGGCTATATTTTTATTTTTTCACAAGTTTTAGGATAACCAAGTTAAGAATTTGAAAAAATAATATCGCACTAAATCATACCACTTTTCAAAATGGTCTTTATATCACCAACTAGTGTTTCCCGCCATAATATCAACAGAAATCACATATAAAGGTGACATTACTATGCTACGCTATGCCGGTTCTAGTTAACTAAATTTGAAACTAATGTAAGAAATATATGAGCATACTTCTATGATCATAGGAACAAAAGTGAATGTAGCAATATGAACTTCAAATAAGAACACTTTTCAGGACAGAAGCCTTCATGCCAGAGCAAGATATTTAACTTCTGGTTGCAAACATGCATAAAGATGAGGAATTATTCAAACAAAAAAAAAAAAACTGACTGACCAGTATGATTAATGCCGCTTGTCTTTCCTTTGTAGAAGGTCCTAGTGAACTGTAATCTTTTGTGTTGACTTTTTGTTTCAATAATTTATTTAAAACTTGACGTGCAATCCTGATATTGAATTTATAACAGTCTATCAATAATTTGCACACATGCACGCAAAAGAAAGGTACAATATTCACTAAAGATTGTTATGAGACAGCAATTAGAGAATCCTGCTAAAAAGTTAGCATAATAACACCAAAACCAAACTGAATAAGAAAGACCTATAATTTCTTGTATAATTGGTCTTCAACCAAAAAACAAACAAATTGTAGAGCAGGAAGAGATGCCAAACTACTGCATGGAAGACCTATAAAGATCTTAGCCTAGGTTTTCTTTCTATATGCCCTGAAAAGATTCGATGTAATAAGTTCTTGTAGGAAAAATCTCACAATGCTCATACCATACACACCAAGTAAAGGAACAACACAACCAATGGACGCCTGGATTTTACAACTACAAATATGAAAGTGAAAGACTAATCAGGAGCTCATGAACATCAAACATATGTTCTTGAGAAAACACCAACCAAACAAAAACCTAAACCATAGACAAAAAATTGGTTTTCAAACCAGGATCCTCATATGGCAGATCAAAGAAGCTTGTTAACAGAATTCTATTTATTCTTCATTTTGCATGATGAGAACCTGTGTACTTTCCTGGATGCCAAAAAGTCTGACCAGGCAACACGTATTATTACTATCTTTTTGTCTCGTCTCTGAATGCTCCATCGCATTTCTAATTATGTAACATTTCTAAGGAATGAAGGAAAAAATCTGTTTTGTAAACAAACTAAGTCTGGTCAGGTGAGAAAGTTTTGGCTTTTCTGAAGTGTTCCAACCAAAATCTACATGATGTATAGACGAGACTGAACATTGTGGGCATGACATCAAATTTCACCTGCCCAGGAAGCATGGACAAAACTGTATAAAAAAGGGCATCAACAAGAAAGCAACATGATGGCAAATCTGGAAGGAAAGGCTAATTGGCATTGAAAAAACATGTGACAATTTAAGTTAGATATCAAAATCCAGTCATGCAAGAACTATATGTAACCAGCTAAAATAAACCTTATGGAATTATTCAAATGATCCTTTGCCCTATCAAGCTCAGCTTCTCCAGAAGCATCCCACTTGTGCAGTTGGCTGCTGTTGAGCACCACTCCCCTTGCTAGATGAAGCAGGTTAGCACCAATCTGAACGTGGGTAAAACAAGGTAAGGCTTGTTTATTTTGGTAGATGTAAACAAGAAAGATTACAAAATAACAAGCACAAAGTAATTGTTCATTGCAAGATTAGAATATTAAAAATCAAATATATATTGAAGTTAACTACTAGCTTTGCAACAAATTGAGCAGGGATCTCATTTCTCATAGAGAGAAAACAATCAAAATCGAATATCATCCAAATATTTGAAAATACAAGGGTATCAGAACATCCACAAAAGTTTTTTCAATGGTTTACAGTGGACTCCTATTTTAGTAAAATAGCTGCACATCATAATTAAGTTGCCACAGTCAACCAGGCTTTAATCTTGGAGGCATCTTAGAGAAGTAAAATCCAAGTTATCACAGCAAAAGAACTCCTGCCACTACCTTGTGGACTTAAGCCTGAGGGGACAAGTTGGAAATATAACCATTCCCAGGAAATAAACTGATTGATAGCTTTTAAATTTAGGTTGATCAGTTCTTTAAAATCACATTTCATAATATCTAAACGAGCATGTGGCCTATAATACAGACCTGAATATGGTCATGAGGAAGTATGACTTTCCGTGCATTAAGACATCTGTAAAGAAAGCAAAACGATATCAACTGACAAAGTCAAAGCCAAATTTCTTTGAGGCTACAATAATATAACAAATCACCTTTCAAGAAGCTCTTGCGAATCTTTAAAATTATTAGATGCTTGCAGAGTCAGAGCTAAACTCTCAGCCACAGCAATAGTGTCCAGGGAATTCCACCCCTGCCTTCCACAAATCACATCACATTTTTTACAAGGCAAAAAAATCTCATAAGATAACTGTTCTTGCAACATAATTTATCTAACCAAGCAAGGTGCTAACAGCTAATTGTAGAAGATAGCAAGTGGAAAATGAAAATAAGATCAGAGTCGGTCTGCCAAGGGTCACCATATAGCACCCATCTGTTACATAACAATAGTTCTACGGATCCTTCAATCTAGATTATTTCCTACGTAATTCAACTCTTAAAAATGTTTGTCAAGTATAATCAACTTTCTATAAACATAGAACTTTGATTTGATAAAACATGTTTTAAGATGCTAAAAGTAAATGAGCATGTCAATCACAGTAATACATACATTAAACACAAATAGAGAAATGGGTTCCAATAACTAACTTTTGATAGTTCCATTTTATGTAGAATCCTTCTTTGAATCATCCCAGCTTCAGCATGTCGATGTGATTTCATATATATCTAGCACATAAGTAGCAAAACCTTAATGAGAGTCCGAAAATTGGACAGAAAAAATTATAACTTGCAAAACCGGAACAGAATTGTGTGGGGAACTACTCGAAGCCAGTAATGGATATGTATGATGCTGTGGATTCAAGTGAGCACTTCTCCCAGGAAAGGATTGTGTGGGACCTAATCGATAGGATGTGCAATGTTCCTTGTTGGCTTAGGAAATAATGAAATGTATCAGTTTCACGGAGAAGAGGTTGGGCTGTATTAATACTAAACCGGAAATGACTGCATTTGATGATTATGTGCAGGTCAATATTTTGTTGGATGTACCTTCTGTGTGAGATCAGATCAGTGGGTCAATTGACACAGGCATGTGTTGGATTAATAGGTTTGTAATCTCTGCCTCTCAGAAGGAGCACCATTTTTATTCTGTCCCATATAGTTCATCATCTTGTCCTGTGTCTGACTGTCTTATAGGTACAGCATGAAAAATATACCTTCAGATTTCTGGGATTCTATTACTTTTAGGTTATAGTTGACTCCTTGGCACCTTTTATTGATTACTAGTCTATCCCCACCCTCCCACACCTCCCACACCCCCACCACCCAACCAAAAAAAAAAACTGCTTAACTTGCTTGGCCCTATAAATTTCAGATAATCCAAATACTCAAATTATCTTCTTCATTATCCATGAATAATAAGAATCAACCATGATCATCAAAGTCTATCATCAAAAGAATAAAAGACAACCTGAGAGAGGTATCGAAGTCTTTTAGTGCATATAAAGGACTCCCCTTCACCACCTTCCTACATGGATAAACAATTTGTTACATGAAGATAACAATTCAGAATCACAAAAGCACCTGTTTGGCTGATTTCAGGTATAAAAAAGATTCACCTCTAGCATTCTTATAGAGTCCTGAATAAAGGCCTCAGCATCCCTTTCCTTTCCTTGAAGATACAGCACCTGAACACTCAATTTTGTAGCAACTTAAAATCCAATCAAGCTCGAATTCTAGAATGCATTAAAGAAAATAAAGCTACCTAAACAAGCTATTCAATTTAGACCAAGCTACTGAGACACACAAATGAAGATGAATATCAGATCCACCAATGAAATACATAGAACCTAACTTCTAGAAACTCGCCACTCATAACCACTAAATCATATATTTCAAGTTTCACAGGTATTCTTTTCTCTATTAAAAAAGGGTATCTAGAGGACAGAGGAAAACAAGATAATAATAATTTTCAGATAATTTTCTAACTCCAACAAGTAAATATAGCTTTCTTGCCAATAGAATATCTATCATAGTCTTTTATACAATAAACCAATAAGAAGAAAGAATAGTATAGTAAAAGGATGAATTATTACCACTCCCAGATGATACATTGTATCGGAAATGTCTGGATGGTTATATCCCAAAACTCGCCTTTTTATCTGAGTATTTCTCAATAAAAAAAAAAGTTCATACATAAATATGAGTTGTGTAATGATTACAATAAACAACTATGGTGAAGATGAAAAACGTTTCTGAACAGAGGAAAATCATGTGTGATGAGTATAGTAGGTCCACACCTTCAAAGCCATCTGTCAAAATCAAAAGCCAGAGGAAGGAGGAGAATTGAGTCAAAAAAAGGGAGGAGGAAAAAATGTGATCACTATGACTGAAGAAACAAAAATTAGATGAACTAACACTAAGTAGATGATCTGTCAACAGATCAATCATGACAACCTTGCTTCCGAGAATGGGAAATGGATCTCATAATATGGTCATGAGGAAATGTGAGTGAGGAATATTCCCTTCATAAAATCCTTTATTCACCTCTATAATCTTACTTTTCCACACAACTCTCCTGCCTTAAGTGGTTTACAGAAATCAATGTCTGAGTAGCTCTTTTTTATTTTTTTGGAAAAAAAACACCCAGAAACCCAAATGACCGAGAAGCTACTGCATAGGAATCAATGCAGAAGTACTCAGCACAATTACCATTAACTAATGCTATACTGCATCTACGTAGACATACACACAAAGCTAAGCTCATTTCACCAAGATAGTTAAGCTCTAGAGACATAACAATTTACCGCGTAGTAATCATGAGCTTCTTCCAACTTCCGCTGTCCAAGGAAGAACTGCCCAAGGTTATGAGAAGCAGCTCCCACTCTGCAAAATCACAGTTTCAATTGCTAGTGTAAGCAATTAAAGAAGCACAAACTGAAGGCAAGATAGATCTCAAATAAATAAATAAATGAAGACCTTCTTAAGCTTCAGAGTCTTCAATTTAAGAAGGATTTTTCAACTTCCAAAAAGACATTGATTGGGGGTTAATTTTGCTATTTTGTCAAGGAGGTGATGCTGGGTAGGAAAGGATTTTAAATACAAGAACCCAATTCAAGAAGTGATCAAGATGCACAAATCTGGAGCAAGTCATACAGCGCATACACATGCTATGATTTTTTAACAAAGTATGGTCTAACAATTTATAATATACCCTCTAGGTGTATTTTGTTCGAGAACATTGCACATATTTTCAAGGGTCTCTCTCCACCTTACTTTTGTTAAAAAAATCACTTTGAGACCCTGCAATTGCAAAAGGTTGTTTCAAGGGGGACCCTTCACCTATATTAATGAGGTTCATAACAGTGAGGAAATGCCAAGAAAATCTAGAATCCTCTAGCGTAAATAACTAAGAAAGAGAACTGTTATGCAGAGAAGCGAGCTAGAAAAGAGAAGCCATATAATTATTATTTCAACTATGAATTCTGTATGATGGTTTTTCCATTATGTGGAGGCATAAGGCTTTTAACTTCATGGAAATGGGAAACAATCGTGCCCTGCCATAAATAATTTATACTCCTAAATGATCAAAAGCAATAATTATGATGGTTTATGCACTTTACCTTATATCTTCAGGTCCAAATGATTCCTCCAATATGCTGATAGCTTCTAAATACAGTGGCTCTGCTTTGTCAAAAGCCTTCTTGACTCTGTACAGCTCAGCCTGAAATGAGAATCATAGTAACAATTGAGTTGTATTACTACAGAATCTTCTCTCTTTAGGCAACTGAAGCAATCATTATGAGGTAATACCAAATAAAGGCAATTAGACCAAGCATAGTCTGTTATAATATATATGAAAGAGATAAATATCTGTTATAGTTAGTATGATAATTACTGTGTAAATAGGGATTTACTGCATGATAATTACTGTGATAGGCAAAATAGCCGTTAGGAGTTGGAATAGAAACAGTAGGCTATAAATAGGATATTAAACTACGTATTCAGATTATGATGTGATTAGTGGAATTATTCAGTGCATTACTCAGAAAAACTCTCTTCTATCTCCTTCTCTCTTGTTTTCTTCCTTGAATCCCTCTGTTCTCTATCTTTCTCTGTTCTTCTCTCTCTTTTCTCTCTCCTATCAGACTCAAGATCCACATCATAGTCAACCAATATTACTCCTTCAAAATAAGACAGAAAGGAATGAGTTTTGCTAAAAGTTGAAAATTTTCCGTACACTTCTCCCAAACACATCATCTAGTGTCTTTGAAAATTGACTGCTTTAAGTTGTGCGTCAACTGTTAATATCACAATCCGTCTCGCATTTTAATTATTCTGCCTATCAGTGTGATCATGCAACAAGATTTCTTACAGAAATGCAAGCACAGATGTAATTCACCAAATCTCATACCAAAAAAAAAAAAACATACCATATATATGGGAATATATGGTAGAATATTCTCACTTATAAAGGATAAGAAACCCTTCAAGGTCATCAAAAAAAATTTCTAATTAAGAAATTAAAAGATCAACAATGGAAAAAAAATAAAGACAGCAACTCAATGAGGGTCAGTAAAGAAAACTCTCCAGGCATATTCCTCAATGATTTACATAACAGTTCTCACAACTTCAATTAAAATGAAGACGTTTGTCAAATTTAAAAAAATAAGACAGAAACCAAAGGACAGTTTCTACGAAAAAAATCTCTAGGAGGATTCCTAAATGATTTACTGCAAAGTTCTCACAAATAATTAGGAAGAAGATAATTATCTAGTGTAAGCCATCTTAATGATAAACTGACCAGATTGTTGCATGCAGATGCAACATGTGGATCTCTCTGGCCAAAACCTTCTCTAGCTTCTTCTACTGCAGAAAGGAAGAGCTTTTCAGCTTCATCTATTTTTCCCTGGCAGATAGTTGACAGAAAACAAACTTTGGAATGCAAAAGATATAACTGGAGAAAAGTGAAACATAGCAAAAGGAAAACCTGCTTACCTGAAGAAAAAATTCTCTCCCTTTATCAGTAAAGACCCTCCATTTTGATGTGTGTATATTTGATATTACAGAGCCATCCTCAATTTTTCGCAATCCAGTTGTGTCATCCTTTTCAGTGTCACTATCAAAAACTGCTTCTGTTGATTCATCTTTTGCAAACACAGGGTTGGCATTAATGCCAATAATTAATGCTGCACAAAGATCAGAGTAATCAATTCAAACTATTTGAACCATAAAACAGTGCCTCAGCCAGTTTGATTTACATAATATTGATCCAGATGGAATGCCAGCCATCATTATAGTACATATGAACTAATAAAAGTATAGAAGCAAGAAGTATGGTAGGTAGATAACAAGTAGACAGACACAGTGAGCAATAAGTTTTATATTCAATTCTATCTGGGAAAAGTAACCCAAAAGGTTGGTTTAGGAAAAATAGTCCACAGTAAACAAGTTCATTTTCAATCCTGATATTATTTTACATTCTCAGCAACAAATTTCCTCTGCATTTAAAAGGAAAACTGGCATCCAACTATACTATATCACTAGCAAGGAAAGGTTATCTCCATGTGGAACAAAAAGACTACCATGTGTTGCAAATAACCAAATGTGTTGCTATAAGGTTGTGTGATTATTTTTCTGAATCTTCTCTAGATAGAATACAGAATTTATTGGGAAGTACGGACATTACAAGGTAAAAATATAAAGCATTCATAGAAGTCAATTAAACTTCCTAACTGCGTGTACAGTCTCCCTGAGTTCCTAAACATAGCTTTCTCTGACTAGCTATAGATTTAATTTAGATTTAGATATCAGGTTGCAAGACTTGCCACCAATAATATGCACAGTCCTTGTGATGTTATGAATCTAAGCATGGAAGGAACAATAAAAGGATGAATGAGTAACATAATGCAGAGTTTAGAATAAAAAACAGCAAAATTACAAGCTGAAAAGAACAAAACAGACTTATATGTTAATTTCAAAGCATACCAAGATGTCCATATATCACCATCCATAGACAATGGCCACTAAAAACTGTCCTCCAACCATAAGCACCAGTTCCATGCCAATGACAAGTAATACTTTTGCCTGACACCACCAAATGATGAAAAAACAATAATAAGCCGTCGTCGTCATCACAGTGCGGGACAAATAGAACAAGACATCATTGTCCCTTTTGAAGAACCAATACCTGATCTAGCTATACGGTATATAGCAAATTCAAAAAGTTTAAGATTCAATAAACGGTAAATCCTCAATACGATATTAAAGGACACGTGTTCGTCATTTTGCAAGAAACTCTACTAATTGTCCTATGTGATGCCATCTAAGATAGACGAACTGATTAAGAAATTTATTCGAGCCTATGTCCAGATTCCAAAGTACGATTTTTAATGTGTATTTTTCCTCACACAAACTAATAAAATCAATTGAACTACGATCAATGAAGCACTTTGCCATTCTAAACTCCAGCAGTACGGTGACAAACCCGGCAATTTCGAGGCAAATCTCAAATTGATATCCTTCTTTACATTTTGCACTAAACTGTCTGTTACTTCATCACTATAACTCGACGATTGTAACAAAAATATTGAAACAAAATTAAAAAAAAAATTGAGATTAGAGATTGTAACTACAATTCGGGGCCATATCTGACATCGTAAATCTTTCACATTGATTAGAAAATCGTTGGGAATTTTATGAAGTATTGGGTTTCAGCAGTGTCTTCAAACAACAGTAACGACGATACTCGGAGAAACAAAAGGAACGCAAAGAATAAAAGATTAGTGGTGTGATTAGCAACGAACCAGGAAGTGAGATGGGCAAGGCATTAGAGGTTACTACAGAAGTAGAAGCATTGCGAGAAGGAAAGCGAAACTTTCTGAGTAAATTGGCTGCTACCAGCCGCAGAGACATTCTTCCAGCAAGAAAGATGAGGGATAGAGACTGATGGATTTACTTATTTCATTTCACCGTTATTAAAACTTGGATAGAGAATTAAGGGTGGGGAATGCCACTATGAGCGCGAGCAATTAGGGTTTAGGGTTTTTGAACAAGGCAAGCCTTAGTAGGGACGTTAGTTGCAGATGTAGCCTGTAGGTAATGAATGGTACGGTGGCATTAACGGAGTTGGCACTAATGGCCGGTCTTTCTGGAGGGTGCTGTCCGGAAATGTGTCCAGAATTCGGATCCCCGGAGTTAGGAATCATTGAAGTTTCGTGGTGTAAGAGACTGTGAGCCGTTGGATTATATTAACATTATAGTTCCCATGTTAAAGGAGCTGGAAGCAATCACATAGATGAAAAGATAGGGCATGTTTGATTACAATTTTAAAATTGTGTTTTTTTCCTTATTTTAAGAATGAAAGAAACAATTGTTTGAATAAGTTTTTTTTTTTATTTCATTATTTGTTAGCAAACTTTATTTCTATCTTTTTAAAAAAAATTAAAATTAATTTAAAAGTTTTATTATCACTAGTCGCTATACTATGATTCCCCTTTTACTCATTATATTTTTATGTTAATGTTTACAAATATTTTTTTTATTTTTGTTTTCAAATGTGATTTTCGGAAACATATAATTCAAAAATATTTTTCTTTCTTATCCCCAAACTTGTTATAAAAAAAGTTCACAGACCATTTTAAAATTAAAATAAAAACAAAAATAAGAATTAAATATGCCCATATGTTTTTACATCTCATCTGTGTAGTTTTTTTTTTTATGAAATTTTTTGGAAGGAGGTTTGACTCATCTAAGATCTAAGAGTATAATGAGCCGTCAATTACCTTCAAACGTAAATTTAGACACTCAAAAGTTAATATGACTCCCCAAACGCTGTAATTAAGATCACAATATAGTGATATTTTTTAACGATTAAATATATTCTAAATAGTCGTATATTACGAGCTAAATCCATAGATGATAGGTATCTCATCTATGCAGTTGTTTTGCTCTTTTGATCGTATACTTAAAATTATGGTATTACATATTTGGTTGTGGCGATGGGGCTGAGCAGTAAATTAGGCATGTTAATGGTTGAGAAAAATGTTGATTGGAGAACTAGAAAGGTAGACTTTTTTTCTTCTTCCTTTTCTGTTGCCTTCGGAAATGTAGCTAAATTGAATGCTATTAAATGCACATGTATACATGAGTTCATCGTAACGTCAATTCATGGAACAAATGGTCCTGAAAGGGTATTCAAGGTTCCATTCAATTGAGAGAAAAGTAGAAAGAAAAGAAAAATTAGAGAACATGAGATCTACGTGTAATCCCCCCACCCTCCCCCTCCCCTTCCCCTTCTTTTTATTAGCCTACTGGAGCATACATTACTTTCTAAGAGAATTTTTAAAAAAATACAATACTTTCTAAAATATAAGAATTTTTTCATATTATTATAATTATAAAAAAAATAAGTCTTAACGTAGCAATAAAATTATTGCCATATTTAACCTAAAAAATATAGATTTAAATATTAGAAATATCTACCTTATAGGTGTAAGGGTACATATCCCTCTCTCCACGCCCCATATGGCAAAAGTATTGTGCATTAAGCTGCTCTTTATTAGTATAATTGTGAAATTAGTTATTTTTTATTTTCTCTATTTTTTTCTCATCCTCATCCAAACAAAAACATTAATAGAGAAGACAGGGAATGTTAAAAACAAATAAATGAGATGCAACTAAATGCAGGTGCTAGTTTCCAGAAGATTGGAAGAAAATAAATGTAGTAGTTATGAAGGGTGTAAATGCCATGGGCTTGACAATACAATTACACAAATTATTATTAATCATGACAACCCTAAAAAAGACCATTACATTATTGCAGCACGTTTAAGAGTGAGACAAATGAGAGAACTGGAAGAAGCAAATACACTTGCTCTGGTCCCGTGTACCAACAAGCCAAACAGCAAACGAACCACAATGCTAATCATCATCCTAAACATGATGAACAAGCAGTGGGGCAACCTAGCAGAAAGCTGACCACTTTCAAAATAATAGAGAATGAAGAGTAAATGGTAGTAAACAAGGAAGAATCTCTCCCTCCCTCTCTCTCTCTCTCAGAGGCTTCATGGTTTCCAGAGAATGGTGGTGTCTGCAATCATGGAAGTGACCACATATGGGTCCATGTTAGAAGCTGGCCTCCTGTCCTCAAAGTAACCCTTTCCAGCTTTCTCTGTGTCCCTCCCAACTCTAATTGATGCTCCACGGTTTGCAACACCCTGTCCAATCCCAATTTACCAAAGTAGTTAGATAATTTTAAGCACATAAAGGGTGAGTCTAGGAGCAACTTCTAGACACAGCCCCTTTGCTTGTAGAGTAATAAAGCAACATACATCTATCTCCCCTCAAATCTCACCTGGTGAGAACTTTGTGCATTGGGCCCTTTTTATCATTATGAAACATCTAAATCTAATGTGTTGTAGAAATCAAGAACTTAATTCTTACCCATAAGAAGGTTTCGATGTTGGCAGTTTCATGCTTTCCTGTGAGACGACGTTCGTTGCCTTCACCATATGCAGCGATGTGCTCTTTGTGCTTCTTGCCCAACTTCTCGATTGCCTTCTTGATGACTTCATATCCTCCATCATTTCTCATGGACTTGGTACTGGCATATTATCAAACACTTGTCATGCATGAGGAAAACAAAGAAAAATAAACTTCATACTACTAATCCAATCCTCCCATAAGCATCAAGTTTTACCTGTAATTTGTGTGAGCACCAGCTCCGTTCCAGTCACCCTGTTAGGTACAAATCCAAAAGAGAAATTTCAAAACAGGACATGGGTTTTTGAGAAATCAAAATATTTTGAAAATAGGAAAGTTTCTTTTTTTTACCGGAATAGGCTTGGGGTCAAAGGAAACCACCACACCAGCAATCTCACAGATCCTCTGTTACCCAGAAATAGAGATGTTAATTGAGATACTTGTAGCAGAAGAATAAACCAACAACTTAAGAATTTCATTTTGTAGTTTTTAAATGGTTGCCGTGAGGTACCTCCAATATGTAACGAGAACACCACAATTCATCACCAGCAGAGATACCAACTGCAGGACCAACTTGGAATTCCCACTGCACAAACATATTGAAAAAGTAAGAAAATGATAAATATTTGTTGAACAAAGAAAGAAGAACAATAGAATGAGAAATAGAAAGATTGCAATATACTTGGCCAGGCATGACTTCTCCATTGATACCACTGATGTTGATGCCAGCATATAGGCAAGCTTTGTAATGTGCATCCACAATGTCACGACCAAATGCCTTGTCTGCACCGGCTCCACAATAGTATGGTCCCTGGTATATATAATGAGAGAGAAACGTTAAGTCATAAGATAAAAATTCAAACTTTGTCCTTGATCATCTCTATACATGTCATTTAATATAAATATAATATAATTAAATAAGAGGAAAGGACTATTACGTTGTGAATTGTAGAAGTAGCACCTATTCACATAGCGTGGACTAAGAGCTCTTTTAAGTATCCTATGAGGATCTTACCACTTGTGTTGGTCTCTATTACTTAGATTTAACATTTGACTAATTACTACTTAGTAGTTTGAAAGTCAAAATAAGCGGCTCTACAAAACTTGAAAGGAAGAAAATTTTCACCTGAGGACCAGGAAAGCCACCAACAGGCCATCCAAGAGGCCAGTTTACATCTTTCTGCAACAAGGTGTATTCCTGCTCAATTCCATACCTATATCCAAAGGTATAGAGTAGGCAAAGGCATTAATTAAGTCATAAGCTTAAAGATTATTCTGAAACAAACATTAAATTAAATTAAAATACTAATAATATACCAAGGCTCTTCGGCAACAACATCAGGGTGGCTAAATATTTTTGCAGCAGAGTGTCTCTTGTTTGTGGGAATAGGTTCTCCAGCAGGAGTGTATGCATCACATATAACCTAATGGTCAAAGTCAATCATCAATGAAATGAAACCAATGTAATAAATATTGCTTGAAAACGCCAAAACCTACCAAGATATTGTTACCCCTTCTGAATGGATCTCTGAAAATTGCTTGTGGGCTGTTTG
The DNA here is from genome assembly GCA_037074615.1 of Leucaena leucocephala. NCBI lineage: Eukaryota > Viridiplantae > Streptophyta > Magnoliopsida > Fabales > Fabaceae > Leucaena > Leucaena leucocephala. The sequence goes on from CM073541.1 coordinate 15,825,496, forward strand.
GTAGACATAAATGAATATTAGAAATAGAATCCATGTCCTTTTACTCAAATTAAAAGTATTTATTTTTAGGAAAAAATTTCCAATCAAAGTCATTATTGAGAAATGCTTACTATAAGATAACTTCACTGTCTTCTCCAGGAGCTTGACCAGTGCTAGAACCATCGTAATTCCACTTGGGCAACTTTGAAGGATCACTAACTGGTCCTGGGAGAGTCTGTATATCCCCAAAACATTTTATATTTGTATAAGTAAACCAAAACACTATCTTAACAAAAAAAAAAAAAGTAAACCAAAACACTAGTATAAAAGTAATTCCACTTTAAGTTTAAAGAGATTCAATTACTAAATTACCCTTGCCTTGCTCCTCAGGTCCATACCAGATCCACCGATCCTAAAATATCACGAAGGGATCAGAAATAATTAATGAGTGATCGGTGGAAAAAAACAGTGAAAAGGTGTGTTAGGTAAGCAGAGGAGTTAGATGAGCAAGAAGTCAGCGTCGTTTTAAGTCATTACTGTGTTAGTTGAGATCGTCGTCAATTAAAAGCCAACAACTAAAAGGAAAAGATCTATAATATCATGTGAAAACAAACAGCAAAAAAAATCTCAGAAACGGCAAAAAGACATATTCAACGAGAACGGAAAACTGAATAGAAAATCAAACAATAGATCAGAGTACAAAATAGAAACAGGGGAAGCATAAAGAAGAACAAACGGTATTTCCCCCGTTTAGTTCAGCTCGATTTAATGAAATTTCAACAGATCAACGCTCATAATCATAAACCTAAAACACTGTTCTTCTTCAAAGCGCATTTCTTATGTTCTATGAAGTTTTTTCAGAGGTTAAGTACTAAGTAGGTGTACGTAGTGAAAACAGCGGTTTGAAAAGAAAAACAGGGAACAGAAAGTAATCGATCAGAAAAGACGAACAGAAACAGGCGAGCACGTAAATTCATGCATGAGGAAATAGACAGAAGCAGACATACCATATGTACTCAGCGATCACCTTCTCGGTGGTCTCCGAGAGGTTAAGGTTGATGAGATCTGTAAGCAGAGACATCTCTCAGAAATGAAGGCGTTCTTCTCAGAAAGATCTTTCTTCACAGCAAGTATCTCTCTCTCTCTTCCTCACGCAGAGACGGAGACTTTCTCTCTCTAACTCTCTGCGTTCTTCAGATTCAATAGAAAAGGCGTGGGCGGAGCCAAATCCTGCGTAGGTTTTTATAGGGCCGTCCCGTACTCGGAAAGTACAAAACAATTTGTGAAATTCCAATTATGAAAATTAAATAAAATTAAAGTCTACAGTCTGGCCAGCGCCAGCAATTTGTTTTCTTTCCCATTTATTTAATTTTTCTCAGTGAATCTATATATTTTTATTACATCGTATAAAATAATATTCTATGCAAATTTCTCATTTCTAGTTCTTGCGGAAACAGTAAATTTTTGCTATATAAGCATTTTTATTATTTTTTATAAAATTAAAAAAAAATAAACACCCCCATCATAAATATAAAAACTATATAATTAATTTATATAGATTAAAAAATTAATTAAATTAATTATTTATTAAAAATGTCTGCTGAATTTTTTAAAGTATCAATTATAATTATTTGTATAGAAAATTAGGTTGATTGAAATTTTGTATTTAGAATTAAAATAAATTTTTATTACTTCTTATATTATATATAATTAATTTGTACATATAGTATCCATAAAAACACATGAAAATTTATTTAGGGCCTGTTTGGATAGGATTTTGAAAAAGGGCTTATGGAAAAAAATGGTTTATAGACAACTTATGGAAAAGGACTTTTGGAGAAGAGTTTATAGAAAAAAAGTGGTTTTGAGTAAATAGGTGTTTGGATAGTTATTTTTAGAATGACTTTTTATGGTGGTAAATTACTAAAAAGGGTATGATTTGATTTAAAGTAAGAGAGAGGAGGGAGTTAGAGAAAAGAGAAGAGAGAGGAGAGATGGAAGAGAGGAGAAAGGAGAGAGGGTGTAAGAAAAAGTAGGAGAGATGAGAGAGGGTGTAAGAAAAAGTAGGAGAGAGGGTGTAAGAAAAAGTAGGGGTAAGATAGTAATTGGATAGTCCATAAGTGCTTTTACTGTTGAAAAAGCTATTTTAAATAGCTTATTCAAAACTATGGTTTTAAACCATGGTTTTGTCCAAAAGCACTTATGGACAAATAAGCCTGTTTGTTTTGAAATTTCCCCAAACTGAGGTTTGGGCCAAAAACCCTTTTAAAACCATGGTTTGTAACGTTTCCAAACACACCCTTAATATAAATTGGTCAGATTAGCAAATATTTATTTTTAAGGAATGACTTTATTTTTTTTCCCCTTTTGTTATTTTGTAACAACGTTGAAATTTATTGGATGAAAATTATGAAATGGGAGAATTGGGGGATGGCCGTTTGACAGATTCCAGGATACCCGTATTCTTATGGGGAAGGAATCTGGTAAGCGGGGCCCACTTTGTGAGTAGGTGGGAACCGGGGAACTGGCTGTGCCGGTTGCCCATTCATGTGAGGATCTATTTTTGCTGCAGAGGGACTAAAATGCCAACAAATCACGTGCCGTGATTTAGTGATGCGTGAATATATGGGAATTATTAAGGATTATCTAGAACGTATACTTATATATTTATGTAATATTTGTACGTTTGATTGGATTTGGATGTGCTAGAATTGGGGAATGATTCTATCCAACATAAGAGATTTGTTTGCTCCCATCCAAATTCTTCCAACTAATGGATACATGACTCATTTGGTTCAATTTAATACTTCGTCGGTTTCACCAATGATAGACGGAGATATTTTGATTAACTTTTAAATAATAATTTTTAAAAAAAATATTTTTATAAAAAAATAGTTTTTAAGAAAAGTATATTTTTATTTTTGAAAACTATAAATTTTTACTTTTAAACTATAATTTTAAATCATCACTATTTAAAAAAAAATAGTGTTTAGCTACTTTATTTTTAAAATTATTATTTAAAAAAAAATAAACGTGTCATTTTAGACTTAAACCTAATTTTTATTACATCAAAAAAATTCTCTTAATAAATATATTTTTTAATATTTAAATATATCTTCTACTTAATTACATTTTCTTGTTATTGTGGTTATACATGTGTAGTCCGTTCTATTTGTAGTCAGCCCTCTCGAATGTTGAATTCATAATCTCTTAAAATGTGTTTAGTGTTATTTTTCTTGAAATAGAATAATATAATGTAAATTTATATAGCTAATTCTAACTAATAAAATAAAATTCATTGGTGTAATTGTTGTAATCGTAATTTTTAACTAAAAAAATTGGTAATGGGGATTAATAGGTCCAAAGTAATAATTCTAAGACTCTTCCCCCTTGTATGCCAGAATTGAAAAGGGAATTTACTAAAATGCTCCTAAAATAAATGTACATATAGATGCCTCTAGATTGGGCGCTCTTGCCCTAACTGTTTCATCAAACATGCGCGTATATACACCGTTAGAAGCGTTAGAAGAAGAAAAAAACAAAAAACTAATTAATATGGGTCCTCTCTCCTCTGGATGCCATTTGCTCAAACGTAAATGCCGTCATTTTCGTATCTATGTGGATATGAATTGACGCATCCATCTCTTTTATGCGGAACTGACTTTCTATACCCCTTGGGTCTTTTTCATAGTAATATATTTGAAGTAGACGAAATATTTATTATATTTCTCATTTTATTTTTAGTTAATATAATAAAATATTAATTAATTCATGTTAAAATGTATGACTCTCGCTCTTAGGTAAGAGCAAATTTAAAAACAAAAATTAATTTAACACATATTAAATAATTTAACTAATATTTTTTATATATGTGAGAATTAATTAAATTGAATTTATGTATAGAATTAAAATAATATTATATTAAGAAATAAGAAAAATCTTGTAACTAATTTTGATATTTACGACTGAATGGAATATTTAACATTGGTGTTATCTCTTGTTATCTCACTTGATCTCACGAGACATGTAACAATGTCTCAAATATTCATTCTCAAAGAATATTAAATATATAAAAGGAAGCTATAATTGTTAAATTAGGAAAATGATATTTAGATGTTAAAAAATTGATTTAATAACAATTAAGATTTTGATAAACTTTTATAAAAAATGAATTATAAATATTAATTTAAATAATTATAAATTAGTAAATATTAATTGCTGATAAATTAATAAGTAGTGTATAACTCAAATTTTTATTTGATTTTTATATAAAAAAATTTGGATTAGTTGGATCCTGGAAATTTATCAAGATCAAATTATGTCTCTAAATTTAAAAAATGATTATAAAAATATTTATTGATTATTTATTAATAAAATTTTTATATTAATATTAAAATTTAAATTTATAATTTTATGTATTAGGAGTTAATTTTTTATTGATTGGACTACCGTTCAGTTTTAGTCATGATTTTTGAATTGATGTCTGTAATTTACTTTAAAAAATTTAATTATTATTAAATTGATATTTTAGCCCATGGCCATTGGGCTGTCGGATGGGGAGGAGACTCGTGAAGGTGGATTTCGCGGGGGTTCTCAAGTGGCCGTACGGAGCAGCACGGACTCTCCGTAATGCAATGGGGATGGAGTTCGACCTACACATGACGGCAGGCACGGCGATCAACGCAAATGACAGGTCATTTAAATTGGGGCCCACATCCTGGGAGATTTCACCAATTGAAAAAGGAATCCATCCAGCTTCATCAAAATTAGTGGAGCGGGCCGCTACTTTCTAGGCAAAAATGTTGACGCGCCAGTAGGGCACGTGATCTACCTCACCGTTCTGGATTTTCTACGGCTCTATACAAGTAAGACCCGTAAACACAAGGGAGAAATGTCCCGGTTCCCGTGACAATTCGCCGTAACTCTGAAGCGGAGTCAACTATCAATTATTTATTCTTATTGTAGATAAACTATTCATATTTTAAATAAATTCAAATATTAAAGGGAAAAATCCCCAAAAAATATCCCATAATTCTGAAATTCCCAAAAAAAAACATGCTAACATATATAAAAAATTATATTAGTCACAAATATTAATATAAAATTTTAATATTTATAGAAAAAATAGAATTACCTTAAGTGTTTAAGTTTCTAGGGTAATTCTATCTTTTTTTCATAATTCTTAAAATTCTACATTACTTGTGACTAATCTATTTTTTTATATATTAACGTGTTTTTCTAGATTTTAAATTGTATTTTTTTTAAAATTTTTTGATATTAAAATATTTAAAAAATACATCAGAATTAAAGAATGACTTTTAACTTATAGAGGTACTTTGTTAATTAAATTCTTATTAATTAAATAAAATTATTATGAATTATATATATAATATAATTGCAGACACCTAATGACTTATTGAAAGTAAAAGATGAAATATTAAGTCTTTGTAACAACTGTATTTATTTATTTAGATCACGATATGATTGCCGAATCAACAAAATAAAAACTTACAGGAGGAAAAAATGAAATGAAAAATATTTTTTTTATAATATTTTTTATAAGTATCATAAAAATTTTACAGGTATCACCATTTAAAATAATGTATTCCTAAGTTTTATAATATTAAAAATCTCATTGACCATAATTAGTTGATGTCATGCCTTAGCATTTATGGAAGAGCCATTACTCTCCCTTTCCTTCTTACGTGTAAGACACAAACCCTTCGTCATCTTCATAATTTTTTTTTATTTTTAATTTTGTAATTTTTATTTTTGAATTAGTTGTTATAAAAATAAATGTATAAAGTTCACTCTTGCTTCTCTCTTTTTATTGATAGGTAAATTCATATACAGTGAGAATGAAATTGTACCCAATTGATTTTTTTTTTTATAATAGGTGAGAGTAGAAAAGTTTTTTTAATGACTTATTTCTACACCAATTGTTTTTTATATAATAGGTGAAATTATTTTTTATTTTGAAAAGCGAGAGTGAAAAATATATGATGAACAAAAAAGTCAGAAAGGTGAGCACATGGCTCTAAAGTTGCACAGGCCCAAACTTTGTCTTGGCCGCTAGTTGAAGACTTCTTCTTTTTTCTTTTTGGAAAGTTGAAGACATTTTAATCAAGAGATTCAATAATTACAGTACATTCTATGGTCCTCCGTAGGTTTAATTAATAAATTAGTAAGACATATAATTATTTAGAGTATATTTGATTTTTAAAAAATATTATTTTATTATAGTTATAGTCACAGCGTTTAGGGAGACATCTTAACTCCTGAATACCTAGGTTTACGCCTGAGAGTAATGGACGGTTCGCCCTACCCGACATTGATATCGCTTAGGAGAAAAGAAGACTTCACCCTACCCTTAAATTATAAATGAGCTCAACTTTTTTCCAAAAATTTTATAATAAAACAAAAATAATTACAATATATATATAATTGAACTGGCCCACAATCTCAATAAAATATGCTATTATTTACAATAAAAATAAAGGAGAAATCCCCATCAAATACCTTTTCAATTCTAAAATTATAAAAATATATCTTAATACATAAAATAACATATTGGTCACCAATACTACTATGGAATTTCAAATTTTGGAAAAAAAAAAGATAAAATTACCCTTAATAATATTTCAAGAAAAATATAAAATTAAGTTATTTACTATTCGTATAATATATAATATGATTGACAGTTTTTGTAATGATTTTGACTGTCTTAATAGAAATATTTACTATTATATTTAGTAACTTAGTTGGATATAAGTACTTAGGTCAATTACTATTTATGTAATGTGATTGATAACTTTTATAATGATTTTGATCGCTTTAGTAAAAATATTTACTAATCTCCTTAATAACTTAGTTGGATGTAAGTACTTAGGTTAATTACTATTTATGTAATAAGATTGATAATTTTTATAATGATTTTAACTATCTTAATAAAGCTATTTACTACTCTTTTTAACAATTTAGTTATAAATATTTATTTTTTAAAATATTTTTAAGAGTAATTTTATTTTTTATCCTAAATTTTAAAATTTTATATTAGTATTTTTAATCAATCTGTTATTTTACATATTAATGATACTTTTTTAGAATTTTAAAATTTAAAAAGTATTTTGAGGATTTCCCCAAAAATAAATATCATATAATTGATTTGTGATAATATTTTTTTGGGGGAAGAATGATGATGATGATGATATCACCCACACCACGACAGTTTCTTTTCCAACTAATAATTGTTTCTGGTTACTAATTCAGTTAGCATAATTAGCGTTCCTTATCAAAGGTAATTTTGATAACTTTTAATGATTTTTTTTATATATAATCGTTAATTACTATAAAGGGTCTTTGAAAAAAAATAGCCCTTGGTATACGGAATCCTAGGATTCTGACTAATTCATACCAAGTTGGGGAGACTTGTGTACTGTTCGCTATAAGCTCTCCCAATAAATATTTAATAATTGTACCAAAAAATAAAATAAATTAATATTTAATAAAATTATATATTTAAGGATCTACTTAAACTAGCACTAGCACTCCCTTATCAGTTGAATTATGCACCCGCTAGTAATACGAAGTGTCATTTATTTATTTATTTATTTCATGGCCTATATGAAAATAGATATTTAGCAGTGTTGGAGTTTAATAAGTATTTTTATTTAGTTTAAAATTTATTTGAAAATTTTTAAATATACTAATTTGGGGAAAAATGACAATAATTATAATGAAAGTCATGAACTTAGGAATTAATGGAAAATTAGGGTAATATGGGAGGCATTATCTGATGTCCATTTTCAATACCCACTTCAATATTAACTTATTTTCTCGTAATCTCTTCTAATCCAAATTTCATTATCAAAATTACCAATACCACCATTAATTTGTTGTAACTTATTTCTCACGTCTAGTAATGCATTAATTTAAATTCCCCAATCAATTTAGTATTATATATGTGTTTAATTAATTTATAAATGTTTTATGTGATTAACATTTCCATTTATAAGTAGAATAACAAATAATGTGATATCAATTTTAAGTCAGCAATCAACGGTTTGATTTGTGCTGCAAATTTGAATATGACCTAAATTAATTTGAATTTTATGCTAATTTTGCATAATGTGCCTTCATAATCAATTATTCGATATTTATTTGGCTTTCTATTGTTGTTTCGCCCTTCTAAATATGGCCGCTGCTTATGTTTGTATTGTCACTTTGGGATTTAGATCTTGTGAGAATTCCTTTCTCATATTTTTCTCTTAAAATTTTATCTCCACCTTTAGATCAATAACTCGAGATTTAATATTTCATATATTATTACAATATTAAATAAAAATAATAAATAATTTAAAAGTGTTAAAATTTAATTCGGACAATTATTGTCGTATAAAAAAATAGAAAATTGTAATTAATAAATTATTTTAATAATAATTTTATAAAATATTAGATTTTTTGGATTTATCTACAGTTATTTGATATTACTAGTAACCGACTATACTAATTCTTATAAATATAAACCCGCAACGAGGGAACTCACTACCTGTATGTAATTATCGTAGTTATATGTTTAGGGTTTGAATATGAGACTACTAGTTAAGTTAGAACGACTCATAATCAATCAATATAAACATTTAATAGTAAAATATTAAGTTTAAATATTTGTTGTCTCTAACCTAAATAGAGGGAAGGAGAGGTGGCGATCACATTTTGAGAAAAATAAATGGAGGAAGAGGTGGAGAGAGAATTCTTGATATAACTATTTTTTGATTGGGTCATATTTAGATAATATCAAACTTAATTTAGATTGTTTTCTACATTTATATGAGCTCTAATTCGATACCTTATTTTTAAACAATAAAAACCTATTTCATTTAGAAATGTCCTATTGGTTAGAGAGAATATTCTAAAGAAATATGAGGTTGTCAACCCTAATAAAATTCTAGTAAGAAACATATTCAATTCAAACGTTTGATTATGAGAAAAAAGAGTTCATGTGAAGGTCAAATGGCTAGCCCGTGGATGGCCCTTTCCATAAGGAATAGTGAAATAAATGATGAAAACGAAAATTGTGGTTTCAGATCTCCAAAAGGTCACCAAAATTTATCTATATTTTCAAATATCAACAACAGATGCCAACATACGAAATTGACTCATTCTTTATTTTTTTTATTATTTATATATAAAAAAATTGGCTAAAAATTGGACAATGGTCTCCATGCTGATAAATTTTTACATATATGATATCATCTGAACTCTATATAATTAAAATATAACAATTTAATTGATGACTCATATAAAAAATTTATATTTATTTTATTTTTAAAAAAAATAAATATTTTAATTTTAAAAAATAAAAACTTATCTAAACCAAATTAAGATATTTATTTTTTTTTAGAAATAAAATAAAATATTATTTATTTCAGATGAGTTATCAATTAACTATAATTAAAATATATTAATTTATTATATTTTAATTAGATAAAATTTAGATAACATAATACTCTTAAAATATATAAATATTTCTCCTATATCTGCGGCATTGATCGTCACATATACAACTACAAGGGGCTAATTGAATATTATAAAAAAATAAAACCATTGAGCTCAAATCATTTCATATTATTTATCTTTAACATTAAATAAATTAAACTTCACGAGACATTTGTTATTTTTATTTGTTTTGGATATAATGGTTAGTTTAATAAGTTCCTATTAATTAATCCTTAATTAAATCATATAATTAAGAAACATTTGAAGACATGGCTATCGCGTTAATGTGTTATTTGGCTGTCTTCAAAGGTCATTGCTCTATCAATTTCTATTAATAATTGATCATATTATATTATTTAGTTATAATTAATATTTAAACATAAGCCTGAGTTACTACGTCTAATCCTAGCATCACACACACACACATATATACATACTATATATTTGTGTGTATATTTGTATTTATCTGAAGCTAAAGTGATGCTTAGCAAACTATATACATATATATATTTGGGAAACCATTTTGTAGATATCTATATTTTTTTAATTTTTAATTTAGTATTTATCTTTTTTCTATCTTTAAGCTAATAGTGTTAACAAAGTAAAGCTACAGAGTTTAACCGATAGAATAAAATTAAAAAAATTAATAAGTAAAAAAATATATAGGTTCTAAATTATGAATTGAAGAAGGAAAATACATGTACCTCAAAAATAGATTCCCTAAAAAGGAGTTTGATTATTCAGGTAAAAAACATGTAGTTTGATTATTTTCTTAGGATATAATAGGATAATTACGTTCACCACATATATAATAATTCTCGAATATAAGTAAAAAATCTCACCAAAACTATTCTCGAATATAGATGACACCTTTTTATTATAAAAATGTTAATTATTTTAAAACGCTATTGACAAAAATACCGTAGACTTATTTTAACTTAGCAATACTTAAATTTGGACTGTCAAATTGAATTTCAAGAGTGAACAAAAATTAAAAGAAAAGCTATTGGGAAAATTAAAAAAGTTGATTGCAATTTGATGGGAGAGAAAGGAAATCCCCCATTTCCAAATCTTTTGTGATAATCTTCCACCCTTTTTTTGTTACAATTTCCCACCTTTCTTTCACCCCTTTTGGACCAGCTTCAACTTTTACGATAATTGACAATAATAACATATTATTTTTTTTTTTAATTTTTTTTACTCCTCCACTCTTAGATATAAGAGCTAATGTAAGAATTAATTTTAATTTTAAATAAAATATATTAACCTATTTATGTATTTTAAGAATATTTGAGCACATTTGTTATAATTAAATAATTTATTTAACTTATTTAATTTAAAATGAGTATTTTATTATTTTTTTAATTTTCAAATCATGAGAAAATAATTTTATGATTTTAAACTCTCAAAGTAAACTTAACTAAATTTTTTTAATGTATATACATGAAATAAAATTCAAGAATTTTATCGGCACAAAACTATAAGTTATAAATAATTTTCGTTTCATAATTGTAAAATTTGAGGATTATTAATCTATTATCAAACTATGGAAGATAAATGCTATATTCATTTAGCTTGAAACTTAGAATTTTAAAGAAAAAAAATACAACTTTTAATGCTTAATTTTTCCCTTTTAATTATTGATTCAATTCCTAAATCTAAACCTAAAACAATTCAGTTTGTATAATTTGTTGGTTAAAAACAATTCAATTCTTATAATTTTTTAACTTGAAACAACGTAGCACCTATAATAAATTAAAATTTATGGACTAAATTGATAGTTAACAAATTTGAAAATTACAAGTTATTTTTTCCAAAATTTAATTAAATTTACAATTAGTATTTAAAAATAGAAAAAACAAGGCGCTTGCATCTAATTTCTTGTTTCCCTTAAAAAGACACCTTGGCGATTATGTGAGGTTTTTTTTTAAAAAAAAAAAAAGAATGAAAGGAATGAAGTTGTTATTTTGAAAAAGACAATAATGGGAAATTCATATGATTGGTGATAAGAGAAAAACTGAGGAAAAATTAGGTGAGAGAGATAGAGAGTAATTAAATAATACAAACATTAGCAACAAAGATAGAAAGCGATTAGATAACTAATTAGGGTTAGAATGGGTCCAATTTTATTGTTCAATTCTCTTCACATTTTTTTATTTTTATTATTTTTTTGGGGAAGTTTTCAAAATATCATTTTCATGTTTCCCTTCTACGCCAATAATAATAATAATAATAATAATGCCTTTCCAATAAATTCATGTTCTTTTATCTCCCAAACATTATTTGCTTCCTTGTCAAGCTAATTATATGTTATCTTCTATACAAATGTGTATTGAAAATATGAAAAATTCTAACATTTAAAAATTGTATTAGTTAAAAAAATATAATCTATTTATATATATAATATTAATACTCTGAAGAATTTATATAAAAAAATATTAGTATTAGAATTCAGGTCATTCTAATTAATAAAATTTTTAAATATTTTTTTTGAAAATATTTATAAGTTCGAGAAAATTCTCCCACAATCGGTTAATTGCTCTATCTACCATCATGCATTACTATATTATTATATATAGGAGTTGTATAATCAAATATCTAACTATCATTATTATTGTAAAGAATTAATAATGCTTTCGAACATTATTTTTCTCCTTGTTGAGTGTGATACTTTTGAAGTTGGCATGCTAGATTGAATATTTAAATATTATATCAAAATAATTTTGAGGGAATCACTAACTAACATTTCGACCAATTGGGAAGAAGTAAACTCTGAAACATAAATAAAATATTCAGATTCTTTTTTTTTTTTTAAATTATTGATGGATGTAAGCAATGTAATGTTCTTACTTTTTGGCCCTTTCTTTCTTTTTTTTTTTTTATTTCTTACGGTTTTATCATAGAATACTTATTTTGCATTATACGAGCCAAGCCGAGCCGAGTATGATTCTTTGTTTTTTTCACAGGTCAACTAAGAAACTTTGTTTTTTTTACACATTGTAGATTACAGTTTCAAAGGTTTTGTCATGACATTCTTATAATTGACGCAGGAAATGCTTTATTTTCTTAGTATATATAGATTACGCGGCACTCCAACGATGAATAATTTCGATGTTCACAAGTTGCTACTAGGCACCCATTAATGTACAGCACAAACCATTATGCTTGATTTTTTTCTTTCTTTTTTTTAAATTAAAGGAGTTAAACTCACAACCCTACTTTCTAGAGAACGTTAATTACAAAGCCATTGGCACTATTTTCATGATTTTCTTCTCATCGTTTATTATTGTTTTTTTTTGTTAGGTGTGCTTGTATTGGAAACAAATTCTGTTTGAAGTTCTATTAGGCATCAGATGTGAGTGACTCTTTTAGAGTTATGTTATGAGAGGTTAATCATTTTTATTAGATCTAAATTTGTTAGGTTATATTTTTTTTATTATATAAAAGTTTAGATAGGTTCGATACCGATCTCCTATCAAGGTCAGTGTATAGCCTCAAGGTTAAGATAACACTTACAAAAAATTTATGAGATTGCATATTAAAAAAGCTTTCACAATGATAGCGGAAATTAAACTCGTATTCATATGAGATACAAACCTATTATTTACTATCTATACTAACTTTTATTAGCAGTTAGTTCAATGTTTATTTTTAGGTAGCTGCATATTTATACTTATAGCTCGCTACTAACTTGGCCCAAAAATATGATCTACAATTTACTTCTCTAATCCTATTTATTAATTTACACAAATTAGCTAATATGCGTTGGTACAAGAGGAAGGGTTTTTTAGCCCCTTCAAAACGATGTTTTAAATTTAAATATATATAAATATAAATTTTTTGTTTAAAAAAATTATTTTTAATTAGATTCTGATAATATTTAAATATAATTTAGTCAAATAACCATATCAAAACATCAAAACAAAACAAGTACTCCCTCTCCATGCGCATGTAAAAATAATACCTATCATACTTTTTTTGTCTTACATATACAAACAGATGCTACCTATTTTGATTTTAAAAAAAATTATTTAATGTTCCGTAGATTTTATATAATGATTCATATAAAAGACTAAACAAACAAGCTTAAAAAAATTGATTTATAAATAAAATGGAGGGAATACAATACACACACATATAAAGTCTTCACCCGATAAATAATATAATATGGCTGAGAGAATGTCTATCTATGTTTACTTATTTTTCAAAAAAAAAAAAGAGTAACAGAATTTCTATAGAATATCTAAGCCTCTTGAGTGAGGTGTGGGTGGGTGGTTAAACACTTCAAATCTTCGGCTCCAAAAAACAATTTGGGCCAAGCGCAAAAATCCACTTTTACTCTGTTCGGGTAACTTTTTGTTGGGCCTACGACCCATAGATCATATATGTATTAAGTAGGCCCAAATCCGTATTAATTTCGAGGTCAAAATGGACAAAGACTGGGCTTGGCCCATTTTTGCAATGCTTTCAGAGAAATAAGAAGGTACAATTTAACTTTAGAAATTATATTGTATCAAAAAAAAAAACTTTAGAAATTATTAAAAAAATAATATTTTACTTTAGACCCCCTCGAAAAAACAAAACAATTTACAGTTCCATTTATTTTGGATTTTTTATATTCCGAAGGAGAAAACGATAGTGAATACAAACCCCCAAAAAAAAAGGGAGAAAATGACAGTACAATTTAACTTCTAGTAAAAAAGGAAAAAAATTAAACAATGAATAGTGGGAAGGGTTTTAACCTCTTAACCATATGATATTTTAAATTTGAGTTTGTGTAAATATAAAAAAATCTTTAAAAAAATTATTTTGATTGAGTCCAATAATATTTAAATTTAATTTAATTAGATAGTTATATAAAAAAAATATAGAAAAGTTAGTACACCTATGTATTAATCTATGGATCATAAACAAAGATCAACTTGAATTAAATTACCAAGCAACATAATAAGAAATTCAAACCTAAATGAACATGCCCCAAAAAAAAAGAAACAATTGGTGTAAGTAGGTGGGCCCCAAAAAAATATAAAATTTATGTAAAGCTTATTTAAAATTAGTCAAATTATAATTAATGTCAATGCACCAATAGTAGTTGAATAGAGTGAAAGAGAATTTATTTATCCAAAACAACATAAAATGGAACATCAGTTGCTGTAGCAGCACATGCACCCACCAAATTCTTCAACCATTAATCACATTCACTCCAACAATCATTGAAATTTTGATTTAGGTGCGACTTATTTATTAAAATATCATTTAATTAATCCATCAAATCAATTATGAATCATCATTGGCAATAAATATTAACAATAGAGGCAGAGATTAATATATAGAGGAGGAAGCTGAAGTTATTAATGGGGGAAGATGTGATGGAGGATTGGGACCTAAAATGAAATAAAATAATAATTTAAAAATATTTATTGTACTTTTAGTAAAAAATAATAATAATGGGTATAATAGATGGTATTTATGTCATTTTTTGTTTAAATATTTTATCATAAATTTTATAGCAAAGGACTCCTAATGGACACCACCCACAAAGTAGGGGATAATAGCCATTAATTTTCATGCACTTTTGTGTAATTGCCTATACAATCATCAACTTTTTAATAGTAGCATAATGAATTGATTTTTGTCAAATTTTTTTAAAGAAAGAAATTGTAACAGGTAAGTAATAATCACTTGAAAATAACATTTTTTTCAACCAAACAACCTAATACCAATATTTTGTTGATTAATTTAAACTAATTTTACAATTATTTAACCATATTTATAATTATATATATATTTAGTGAGGCGCTAGAAATGGCCCCAGACTAGATCTTTTAAATAGAGACATATGGATATGATAATGACAAATAAGCTATAGCACTTGTGGTCCCTTTTGTCTTTATGGCCATTTTCTTGGCTAAATATTCACTGATGAACTTGCAAACAGCAAAAAAAATACTGATTTTTTAATTATTTTTCTTTTTTAAATTATGGGCTTCCACAAAAATTTTGAATTATTCTGTAATATTAGATATTAAATGGATTTAAAAAATATTTAATAGAGAAAAAAATAAATGTTTTAAATGATCTAAAATATTTAAATGTTCTGAAATAAATATGACAATTAATTTGTAACGATTAAAAAATTAGTTAACTAGAATAATTATTTATAAAAAATACATGCTTTTTCTTATTTAAATTATGATAGAAATTTAATTTTTTTTAATATTTGTAGTTAATAAAAATAAATTTAAAAAATTATAAATTTAAAAAATAAAATAGATTTAAATTTTATATTTACGATGAAAAAACCCTATAATTAACTCTTTACATTGTGAAAGTATGTTTCACTTAATGCAATAGAATAAACAACGAATTGGAAGAACAAGTTTTGCTCTAAAACATAATAAAACTGATTATTATTTACTTAGAGTTGTGTAATAAATTTTTTTATAAAAACATGAAACCAAAAATCCATGTTCTGCACCGACCTGAGACCTTAATCCTAAGTCCTAACCAGATTAAAGGAAGATGATGAAAAATCAAGTACAAAATATTAATGGAACTCGAAGTTACAGATTTCAAAGAGGTAATAAAGAACTATACAAAAGGAAGACAGAAATTAATTATAAATCATCGAATAATTTGCATGGAGGTCAGTTAATTAATATTCTTTTGATCCTATTTATAATTTATTTTTAGCATATTTTATATAAGCTAAATAAAATTTTAAATCTTATTAACTATGTCATAAAATTTAACAACTTTTTAATTTACCCTATTTAATATACATTACATTCAATAGAAATAAAGTCAATATAAATAAACAAAAGATAAAACAGTAAATTCATATAATTTTTTTTTTCTCTATTTTATAAATAGAATTAAAATAAATATTTTTTCTATTTTATGAATAAAACCCAAAGGAGTATTGAACAGTCATTTTTCATGTCTATAATCACTGTTACTGTCTAAATATTTTCTTTTGGAGTTGCGTGTCATTCACCTTTAGTTATTTACAAGAATTAGAGTTCCATGCTCTCCCGCATAACTAATTTCATACTTTTCTCTCTGATAAAAAATTCGTACTTTTGACCAAAAAAATTGTATTATTAATTTATAACAGTTCAAAACATGATTTAGTTTCAAATCCCCATTTTTATTTGTTCATATTAAATAAATTTTTGTTCCTGCACGATTGTATCGTATATTAGTTTAATATTTTTATGAAAAGTCTGCAATTTTTTAGTTTAACTCTTTTATGTCAACAAAAGTTTTGTCCATTGGAACCCTTCAATTTGGTGATCTAAAGATTGAAATTAGTATGAAATTAAATCACGGCCAACATAAATAAATAAAAAATAATCGCAACAAAAATTAATTATAAGCTATAAGTGCCCAGAAAATCCAGCGAAGATGTTGCAATATTGTTATCTGTGTGTTTCTGTTAAAGTTAACAACTTAACATGCTCTCCTAGGTTTTGGAGAAGCTAAGAAAACTAACATGGATGAAGAAAATATTACATGAAGAAAATAAATTAATTTAATTGATTATCCAGATTAATATTTAATGCTGTAACATGCAGGAGAGACATGAAATGTTAGCCACACATGGGGGAGCTATATATATATTTTCAAGTAGTACTACTATTCATATTTAACTAATTATTTTAAATTATTAATTAATCAGAAGTTTGACCGACTGAATTAATGCACTGATTAAAATATCATTATCATTTTTTAATCAGCTATTCGTACACTATGCTTCCATTATATGAGTGAAATCACCAGAAAATATATGCTTGCAATGAATTCGTACACAAGTCTTTGAGCTCAACATAAATGAATTCAACAATGATATAACAAGAATTTATTAGTTCATACTTAATATTAATCAACTTATGTTGTCATCTATGGGCGTGTTTGGAAACCACGAAAATCGCGATTTTAAAAGGGCTTCTGACCCAAACTTCGGTTTGGAGAAATTTTAAAACAAACAGCTATATTTATTCAAACGGACTTCTAGATCAAACCATGGTTTAAAACCATAGTTTCAGATAAGCTGATCAGAGTAGCTTTTAGAACAGTAAACCACTTTTCAACTACTCAATTACTATTTTACCCCTATTTTTTCTTACACCCTCTCTCCTCTCTCTTCCATCTTTTCAACCTTCTCTCTTCTATCTTTTTCACTATCCCTTATCTCTCTTCTATATTTTTCACCCTCTCTCCTCTATCTTTTTACCCTCTCTCCTCTCTCCTCTCTCATCTCTCATACATACATTTTTTAGTAAATTTCCAATTACAAAGCCCATTTTTATAACAACTATCCAAACACTCATTTATCCAAAACTATTTTTTTCCCATAATCTCTTCTCTAAAAACCCTTTTCCATAAGTTGTCCATAAGCCCGTTTTTAAAATCTTATCCAAATACACATTATATATATCTATGGATCTCTTCGATCTTAGTCACTTTCTAAAATAAATTGATACGGTCATATATATATTCTTCTAGTCTTTAATATATGACATAATTTTAAAATTGATTTTAATTTTAAATACAATATATATTTTCTATATTTATCCATTTTCTCCCTAAATTATTCTTATTGATACTCCCTCAACAATAATCAAATAAAAAAAGGGGAAAAGAAATAAGGAAGATGATTAGGGTATTTTAGAAAAAATATATATTATATTAACTAACTGAATTAATTTCCTTAATCTAATTAAATTAGTTAAATATATTCTATATTAAAGACTTCAGCAATATAAATGTTAGTCACTTTACATAAAAAGATGGAATAGTAATTGAAGTTTACAATTTCTCCTAGAATTTTTCTTTTTTAAAATCCAGACTTTTAAATAGAACTAAATTATTGAATTTAGAATGTTTCTTTGTTTATAAACAATTTTGATGACATAATTACATCTTTTTTATTACAATAAGGTAGCTACAGCAAAAAAAATTAAATGAAGAGTTAATCTCCTGATCATTATAGTTTATATCAATTTAGGTCTATATAGTTTATTTTGTTTAATTGTGCTATTATAGTTTGATCTGTTATAGACATTTGTCTTCGAGTGTACAAGCTGTTAATTTTAATTGAACGAATTTTATGAACTTTATAGAATTTTGCTTCATTTTCACTTCATATCGTTTTAATACCCCTCATATTTTTGTAAATGGATTTACTTAAAATCTATAAATTAAAATGAACGGCTCAAACAATAAAAGCTCAATTCAAACAAAATAAACTATATATAGTAACTTATAGATTAATTAATTTTCCATATATTATCAAATAACTAACTTAATCTAAGAAGTTTTTGAGAAATGGAGTTGCGTGCCAAATATTTCTAAGTATTCTCATGTAGAAAATTGAACTTTTCAGAAAAGGAAACGTGCATGAGTGTTGTGTGTGATGTGTAGTGCACAAGGAATTAATGAAAGAAGGAAGGAAGCAAGAGAGGTAGGTAGAGTAGAAGGAATAATAATAGACACTAGGAAAGCACTCAGGTTTATTAAGTGGAATGACTATGAAAGAGATTAATGTTTTTTGTCATCACCAAATCGTTTCCTAGGATCTTTTGTTAGGTTTTAGAGTAGCACAACACAACACAACCCACGTCCACCCAACAACCAATGTTGTGTGTGTTTGTGGGCGCAGCCAGTTATATTCATGTGCAATACCAAAACGATTTGCTCTTTAATTAGGTTCTTTTTATTGTTCATTAATTAGCTTGTAATTTAACTAATTACCTATGCAATTACAATTAATGGTAGGAATAAAGAATCTCATTCAGTGTACTCATACGTGAAAGATGCTTATTTTATCATAGCTCTTTTATGATAGTACTATCTTTGATCGTAATATTAATCTTTTTTATATCTCATATTTATTATTATTTTATTTTTTTAATATAAGACCTAATTAACTAATTTGGAGAGATTAAAAAAACTAAATAAATTATTTTAAAATATTTTTATTTATTATTTTTCTCTAAACTAATTATAAACTGATATATGATCTAATGATCCTTAACATATAATACAATTAAATCATTTATTTAGTTTTATTAACTTCTTCAAATTACTTAATTGGGTCTTATATTAAAAAATCGATAAAATACTTTTTTTATCAAACTAGTGTTAAAATTAGATTATTGTATTATGTACTTATACATAGGTTTGTTGATAACTTTGATGTAATACCCCTCTATTAATCATTTACTTCAAGGTTTGTTGATAATTCTAATGTAAACGGTTAAAAGAGTAATATTTTAAAAAAATTAATACAAATATATTATTTTAATAAATTAATGTGTAATTTAATTAATTTTTTTAATTAAGACAATCTATAACATTGGAGAGAGCTTGAATCCTCCACTATAACCTTGTTTATGAATCATTATATTATCATAATTACAATATAACTTAAAAGAACTAATGTAAACGCGATAAGTCAAAATATATTATGTGAGATCATCATCAAGTTACTATAATATAGTTAATAATTTAATTTCAGGGAAATTCCTAGATTATTGATGAACATAATATTCAAATGTAACCCACATGAATGAGATGAAGCCGACCAATTTCATAAATATGAGTATTTTGATAGGGTAACGTGCGTGCGTCACGAAATCAAAGGAAATTAATATGAATTGTTTAAATAATTAACAGTGAGAGTTTGCATCATTTTCCATGAAGGTGGGCGCTGTTAGGACGAAGATTCATGCATGTGTCCTCCCTATATCTATACATCATCCAAACCCTGACTTCATGCCATTATATATATTCTTTTTTTTAATTTATTCATTTATTTATGGAGGATTATTTGATATTTGATGTGACCGACCTGTATCTAAATTTGAGTCAAGGCATGTAGCAATAGCATAGTGTATATATACATATATATATATATATATATATATGGTAGACAATTCAAATATGTCATCTTTTTTGTTTAATTTGATAAGACATCAAGAACATGCTTTATAAGTAGTAGAGAATGATCTCTCTAGAATACTAAGATCATGAGTGGGAGCGAAAATACGTTAGACGATGTGTCAATAGCATGTTGCATAATATGTATTTAGCCTAATCTATTTAAAAAAATGCATAGGCCTGTAGCTTACCTATACTAACTAAGAGGCATATTTTGTAGGCATAGTTTATTTTAAATTAAAATAATATCATATAAAATTATTATGTTAAAAAAACTTATTAACACTGACTTATTTAAAGGTTTGTTAGTTTATTTTAAATAATTGCCATTATATATCTCATTGGTACACACCAAAAGTAAGAAAAAAAAAGAAGCTATCACATATATATATATATATATATATATATATATATATAAACCAAACACGTCACCGTCTGACCCCTACAATCCCTTGGGAGGCATAATATGACTAATGGCTTCAACAAAATATTACACATTAATTATATTCTCATTATATCCATCGCTACGAATTTATACTTAATTACATAAAAAAAGTATATGCGCGTGCACGTCACATTCCATCTATATATTGACTAAGTCAATGTAGTTTAGTTTTGAATGTGACACTCTTATAGCGTGTCCGTTGTGGTACATGGATCTATATTTTTTTTATAACATCAACCCATGGCGTTTTTTTTTATTTTATTATTAAGTATTTGAACAATCAATTAATTTAATTTTAAGATTTACAATTATCTATAATATAAATATCTTATTTAGGAGAAAACTTGAAACTCTAAAAAAATTAGCAGAAATATGAGACACTGTGTTAATGGTATATAGATCTATATAACTATTTAGAAAATTTGGCTATATAAAGTCAAAGAGAGCGTCTGGTAACAGACAAACTTACTAGGTTTTTTAAATTTTATTTTAATTAGAATTAAGGGGAATATAAATGTGATTGCAAATATATAGTCATTGACTCGAAATCTTAAAACAAACTTATATGATATGTTTTCTTTGACACTATCTTGATGGGAAGCTATGGATATCCACAATATATGCTAATATATTTATAACAAAATTCGATTTCTTTTCTTTCTTTTTTTCCAATTTTTACCATTTGTTGGTGAAAAAAAATTACCGTCCAAAAACTATACATAAGCAATCAAATTAAAATCGGTTGTGTGAATGAAATTTACGCGTGATTTTGGTTTACCAATTAAGTTGAATATCTTCATTCCAAATACATAGTATCTAATATTATTCCAAACATTTTTCTACGTTTCTACATTATAATTATGTTTAAGGATATTTCTTTATTTATATTAAACGAATTCATAGAGTTCTATGCTATAGACGTTATTCGTCATATAATCATCTTTGTTCACATTTTTATTTTTGTCCAACATTCGATAAGAATGTCGATTTCAAATTTCATGCCAACTCATACATTAAAAATATAATATAATTCAAGCTTGTTAGTTTAAGAGATTTTTTTTTTATATTTTTAAAGCTCACGTACGAAAGTTGTACTCATTGGATTAATTAGTCTAACCAATTGCTCAATATTTTTTTTTGGAAAATTAGAGTTTGGATTTTGGTAATATTACTTCATTTTATATTAATTCATATAATTTAAAAATTTGTATTCAAGTCTTTCTAATTCAGAAGATTTTAGATCTTTTATTGTTGATTTAGTTAACTTTATAAATTGATTGTCTTATTTAGGGTTGCTTTAATTTAATTTTCAAAAACAAAAACTAATTATGCTTCATCTTGGGAATGTAAAATTTAAATTATGACGTGATATAAACAATGAGAAAACAAAACTTTTAATCCTCAAAATCTACTTTGCAATTTCATTTCTATGTTTTTTTATAAACATTTTGTTTCTATAATTTAAAACGGTAATAATTCAGTCCACATGATTTTAAAATGGCAAATAAATGTTTATCATGTTTTGAAAATGTCAAACAACGTTAAATAAATGGTTTTAAAATAGTAAATAAATCTAATCCTAAGGCTAGCAAGTAAAATTTAGATGATATTTAAAAATAAGGATCTAAATTAAAAATTAAATAAAATTTTGAGGGCAAATTTTTTTGTTTTTCTTCAAAGAAGATATGTGACCGATAATATATAATGAAATCAAATAAAAGATTTTGGATATTTTTAATAGGAAGAATGACATTTAAGCCATTTATATAAAGGGAATAGTTTACAGTTTGGTCACTATACCTAGAAAAATTTGTTAATACAATATATATACTAATTATTCATTATTAATCTTAAAAGGTTGTATTTAAGGGATCGAAACATCAACAATTCTCTTATAAAGAAGCCAAATGTCATTTTCCCTTCTTAATATAATATATAATATAATGCTATTTTTTTTTAAACTATGAAGTACTTATTTAGTCCTATTTTTAGGTTAATCCCAAAATATTTTATTGAAACTATTTTTTTTTAAAACTCATTAATTTTTTCTTAAAATATAATAATTTTATAGCTTTAAGTCTACTTAAAATATATACTTTACCTCAAAAATATAAAATCTGCTCAACTACAAATAAAAGATAAAATTATATAGTTATATAAAAAATAGGTAAAATAATACCTAATATCCTAATATTATTTTTTAGGTGGGGCCAATATTTTAATTTTATTTGTGATACAATTTCACCCATAAATTTTTTAACATGGTACAATTTCACCTATAATTTTTTAAATTTGATACAATTATTGGTACTTAAAAAATAAAATTATAGATAAAATTATATAAAATTAAAAAGATTATAGGTTACATTATATAATAAATAATATTAGAATATTAATCGTATTTGAGAAATAAAATTAAAATATTTAGTATTATTTTATCATAAAAAATTTAATCATGTACTACTTATAAATTTTACAAAAAATATTCTCTCCCTACCTTCAAAACAGTGAATGCCCGGTGGCCGGTGGCTTTCCGTCAGTGAGTCCCACTCTGCTTCGCGGTTGTTCCCCCTGGCCCCACCTGCCCACCGCCTCTTCTCTCGTGACGTCAAATAGATGGAGCTCCGAAATTAATATATATATATATATAAGCGTTCATTTAAATGTTTATATTAGTAATATTTAAAAATAAATAAATCAACAAGAAATATGAATACTTTTTCGAAACTATGGAGACGAAGAGAATAATTTAACCAAAAGTTTTTTCTGTTAGTCTGTGTTTTCTATTTATGGTATTGTTTCTGGTTTAGCTTTATTCGATATTCCCAAAGGAGCAGTAGTGCAAATGTTGTAAAGTTGTTTACAAAATTACAGATAAAAACTTGAAGAAAATAAAATAATTGAATAAAACAAAATATAATGCACTAACTAAGGTAATGTATAATAACATGTCATTATTTTATGAGAAAATTATGATAAATACTTGTTTTAATAATTAATTACTCAATATTATACGAATTTAAATATTAATATTTTTTATGAAATTTTTTAAAATATTAATAATGTTGTGTATAAAAATATATCTGGTGTGTGTGATGGGATAATAAATTCTC
Source organism: Leucaena leucocephala (assembly GCA_037074615.1). NCBI lineage: Eukaryota > Viridiplantae > Streptophyta > Magnoliopsida > Fabales > Fabaceae > Leucaena > Leucaena leucocephala. The sequence continues at coordinate 15,849,475 of CM073541.1, forward strand.
CAGACATATATATTTGTGGACAATTTTTTCTTATCAGGTTCCTAATAATCTGTTTATTCTTTTTTAAGGAAATGATAGAAAAATTGGGAAATTATGTTGACACGTGCGCTATCATATCCTCCAATAATATTCAGGGTTTGGTCCCCGCATTAAAGTGCTCAGAAAGGGATGCCATGAAGACGAAGTAAGGATATAGTTTTTAGTATTATGGTAGAAAAAGAAGATAATATTAAGAAGACAAAAAATCAGTTATTATTTGTTTGAATTAATTTCAGTTCCACAAATTTTAAAATAATTATTTAGGAAATTCATAGAAGATTGATACTTTTCCTCCATGTTTGCCACTATTGAGCCATAAATTAAGTCCGAATACTATGGATGAAAGCTTCTTGTGATGGATTTTATTTATATATATATTATTGTTTTGTGGATGAATTATTTTTGAAAAAGAAACAACAATATCGTCTGACTCAGACCTGTTGCCCATAGTTAGGTATAGAAATAGGTCAGACTAAATTAGGTCTTGATTTTAACAGGTTAAATCTGTTAAATGACAATTTAGCTTGAGCTTAGTCTGTAGTCTGTTATAGGCTATTTTTTTGCATAAACTTGGCTTGTATAAATATTTGGTCTGACCTGAAGCCTGTTAAAAAAACCTGTTAATACTTATTATAACATAACAATAAAATATAAGCTATAATATATAAAGCAACAATTAAAATAACAATAAAATGAGTTAGTTCAATGGTTTAATAATTATATTGTATTCAATAGGTAGTGAGTTCAACACCCACTTATTACATATCTATATTAAATATATTTTGATAACAGGCTCAGGCCGCCTGACAGGTCTAACAAATTTTTTAAAAAATTTGAGCCTGGCCTATTAAAAAAAATCGGTTTTAATATATGTCTGAGTCTGTATATTTTTTTAAACAGGTCAGGCCAGGTTAAGCTAAATATAAACCAGGCTATAGACCCTTGACAGGTTGCCTGGCCTGTTCTAGTCATGGTGGTGTGTATATATATACACACATATACACATATGTAACAACAAATACATTAATTTTTATAGCAAAACATATGATTTAATATATACATAGCAACCCATGCCATTTATGACAGCTGCCGCACGCTGCCTGAAAAATAAATTATATTCCTCCCATCCTAAATAATATTATCAAAATATTAAAAATTAGATCGGATAATCAATCGATCGAGATAATGGGTCAATTGTCAATAAATTAGATTAGAGTCAGTTCTATTATATTAAAATAATTTAATCTAATAAAAATATTTACATATTTAACTATGAACAAATAACTATTTAAATAAAAAGGACTATTTAAAATATAATATTTGATATAGGATATCACACACAACTATTTGATTGTAACAATAATAATATATAATATTGAGGATATATATTTATTCTTATAATATTTTAAAAGTTACAAAGTAATGATAAAACAAGAAAATATATTTACTAATAATTAATGATAGTTTGATTTAATAATTAAAAAATAAAAGTAAAAAATTCACAAAATAATAATATATACTAAAGTAAAATTATAAATTTGTAAGAAAAAATATATTTAAAATTAAAATAAAATTTTTAATTAACTCCTGAAGAGAATATTGTTTACAAGTCATGAATAAAATCTTTAAACTATATACGTCCGAAATTTTAAGTCCATTTTTATGTTTTGTATTGGATAACGTCACGGATTGGTATATTCTTTTTTTTTATAAACAAATTCTTAAAATTTTAGAAAATTATTTATAAAATTTCGTACTTCACGACGTGTTAGATTTGCTTTTCCTTGCGTGTTTTCAATTTGTTGATTTATTTTGCGATCCCAAAAGAAAAATATAAACAACACCACCCATGACCTAAAAAGTAGCAATTAATCAAATCAAAACAAGATCACTTGACAACAAAAAGAAAAAGATCGTCTCCTTGCCAAAATGCACCATTCTTAATACATAATGAGCTTTAGTTCACCCATCGTTAATTAATCTTTGTTGGACTAATTAAGAAGATTCTTAGCACGTTTGGTTTATCTACAAGTGTTCTTCCCAACAAATTTTTATGATGGAAAGAGAGCTTATCTGTAATTTTCTTAGTTATACATGATTCATTCCAACAAATTTTAGAAGGGAAAATCATATTGTAACTAACTAAACTTTTTTTTAATTTTTAATTTAGTATTTAATATATTTTTTATTTTAATTAAATTATTTAATTTTATTCTATTTTTACTATTAATGTTTCTAATTTTATTCTCTTAGGATCGTTAATTGTTATTTAGTATTTAACCACGTTAACCGAGCAAAATTAAAGATTTAACTAAAAAATATATATAAATATTAAATTAAAAATTTAAAAAAAGTACAAACAATTATAGTTTTCTATTTTAAAAATCTAAGCGGTGTATTAATTGGTGAAAATTGTTTTAAAAAATATATAATTTGTTAGTTAAAAATAGAGAAATTTTTGTAGCTTTAGTAATACTATTTTACTGTATTAAGGCTGTTCTTTTTAATATAGATACCTAATTTAAAAATTAAATTTAAAAAATAAAATAATCTAGTGAGATTTTAAAACAGTAGATTAGCTCTATATTGATATAAAAAAGTCATTGTTGAGCTTATGTAAAACTATTAACATTGCAAAGTTTGATCACAAGGGTCCTAAAATCCAGTATAGTAGTTAGTAAGAATATGACTATATAAGGGAAAAATGAGAGCCACATAGGAAGGGAGGTGACACGTCAGCCACACGTGTCAAAGGCGTGCATGCAAGACAAGTGCAGTGGGGAGTGGGTCCCACAGAAGTTGGGTCTTTCCGGAAAAACCTCATATTTTTCGCCACTCCTAACCGCTTCCCCATTATTAAAGTGGGCCAACTTCCGCTTTCTCTCATGCTATCCACAATCCACTCACCTCAATCACACCCTCCCCCACCTTTTCACCTTCACCTTCTTCTTCTTTTTCCCACAGGAAATGGTCGCTCTGGTTTCCCAAGACAATGTCGTCGCATTGGTTTCTCGCACCGGCCGCGAATTGCAGCGTTACCGGAAAGGCCGCCGCCAAGTCGTCGGGTTCGTCTCTTTCCCCTTCCTTCCCCTTTAATTGATTCGTTCATGGCCTTGGGTTTTTGGGTTTTGTGGGTATTTACTTGAAGACAAATTTAGGAGCTAAAGGTCTCACCTTTCTCCTGGTTTTCTTCATAGTAACGGGGGGCACTGAACATAAGTGTGTGGATTTGCTTCTGTGGTGGAGGGGGTTTTGTGGGAAAACGAACAAATTGATTGATTTTTGTGGTTGAAATTATGTGCAGGTGTATACCATACAGATACAAGATGGAGGAGGAGCAAGGTTCCGTGGAGGCTTCAGAAGAATTAGAAGTTCTGGTAATCAGTTCTCAGAAAGGCAAAGGGATGCTATTTCCAAAGGTATTTCCATTTCCACCCACCCACCATATGTATGATAGTCAATAATTAACACCCAAATGAGGCATCATCATGATGTTTTTTTCCTGATTTGACCAAAAACCAGGGAGGTTGGGAATTAGACGAATCCAAAAAGGAGGCTGCTGTAAGAGAAACCATTGAAGAAGCAGGAGTGAGAGGCATTGTTGGGGTAAGCAAACAAACAGCAGAAAACAAGCAAAGTCATTTACTTTTCTGCTTCATGATTCATAATTCATGAGCCTGTGAATCTGAATCTGGAGATTGTCTTTGTTTTCAGGGAAAACTGGGTAAGTGGAGCTTCAAGAGCAAAACCCATGATACCTTCTATGAAGGCTACATGTTCCCTCTCCTTGTTCAAGAACAACTTGAACTCTGGCCTGAGCAGAACTTCCGTCAAAGAATCTGGGTAAGTACTGATCAATCACCTTTGACCAATCTGAAATATGTTCAGGCGCATTCTGAGATTTTAATTTTTTGGTGGCTTTGATTTGATTGGCTGCAGATGACTGTTGATGAAGCAAGAGAAGTATGTCAGCACTGGTGGATGAAGGAAGCATTGGACAGATTGGTGAATCGTTTGAGAGGTAAGAAGCTTGGAGGAGAGAAACAAGAAGGTTCTTTGGAGAAGAAGAATGGAGATGAAAACTCTGACTTGTAAATAAAAGATGATGAGGAATTCGGTAGAGAGATTAGGAGGAGGATGAAAACCCAGGATTCTCTGCAATTGTACTGCAAGCAAGATGATAGAAGAAGAATGATATAGTAAATAATTTTTTAGATCAGATCAGATAGCAGTTTTGAGTTATCGTTTTTTTCCATGTGGGGAATCTGTGAAGTCTCATTTCTGAGGAACAGAACGAATGGGGTTGCTGCGATTTTTGATCATGATTTGAACCCCACTTGATTTTTTTTTTCACTGGAAAAGAAAAGTGTTTTTTTTTGGGGGTGGGGGTGTGGTGGTGTAATATCTACTTAATTCTAAGACTTTCTGGTTATATTAATTGATCGAGTTTCTAGAATTCATCAATGCACAGATTCTTTATGTTGGGGTCTCCATCAAATTAGTACGGCAAAAAGTTTGCTGTGAGGCAACACCCATAAATAGAATCCAGCAATATTAGCAAGAATTTTTAATTATCTTGTTATTATTTGAGGGGGCTTAAGGTTTTTGGGAGTATTTACGAAATCAAGTTTTGGCTTTAATAAAATAATTATATCTTTTTACTTATGGATAGAAAAATTTAGGAAAAAATCTGTTTAAAGTTTTTATTGGCGAATTTTCTGTGGATAAAAAAAATATATCAAATTTTTTTTAACTAATAAAATTTTTAAATAAAAATTTTACTAAATTTATAAAAATTTAACACAAGGTGTGATACATTTATTGTCCCTTTATTATTTTTTATAAAATTATTGTGAGATTTTAAAAAAAAAATTAATTTATTATTATTATCTCCTCAATTATTATTTTAGATAATTAAATCTATTTTTTGAGACTTTATTGTAATTTTTTCATATTTTTCCTTGAATTGGATCTCTTTCTCTGGTAAAAGATCATAACGAACTATTTATATTTTTACTTAGAAAAAAATGGATTATAAACAATTCAGGATCGGATTGCTTTGAAAATAGCCAAGCAAAAGAAGACTACATTTATTGCTTCTAAATTCTAATATGATAGTTAGGATAAACTCTTATGAAACAAAGCAAAGGGGACCAATCCTCAATCTCCAAAGTCTTATGTAATAGGCTGAAAACTGTGCTTCCGAAACTTATCTCTCATTTCCAGAGTGCATTTCCTAAGGGTATATTTGGTAACATGAAAATAGGAGTATAAGTAAAATTAATTATTTCTCTTATTTGGTACAGTGGAAATAATTTTCATTTTCACTTTTAATATTTTAGATCATTTCAGTTCTATCATATTTTAGATAATTTTACCTCAAGTTATAAGATTCCTAGACAACTTTAACCCTTTTTTAAATTACAAAAAAAATATTTTAGATCATTTTAACCTAAGTTATAAAAAAATATACATAAATTATATACTCATTTCTAACCTACCAAACAAACTTTTAAAGTTTATTTTTAATTTAATTCTATTTCTACCTTCACTTCTATTAAAAACTTTTCCATTAGGCTAATCTCTTACAACATCTTGCTGGCAATAGATCTTGTTCATCATATTCACGTTGCCAGAAAAGAAAGAAAGAAACTTATTGCACTGAAACTTGATTTCTCAAAGGATTTTGACAGACTTTTTTAGACTTTTGTTGAAGCAATTTTGACCAGAATGCGATTTCCTCCAAAATGGATCCAACTTCTCATGCAATGTGTCTCTACAGTTCAATATATTATTTTGTTCAATGGGAGACTCACTCGGCCAATTTTCCCATCCGATGGTATTAGACAGGGAATCCTCTTTCGCCTTATCTTTTCATTATAGCAGCCAACATCCTCTCTTGCTTAATCCTTCCTCGCAAAATGCATGGTGCTTTTCAAGGTATTAAAATCTGTAAGGATGCTTTTCCTGTGTCCCACTTGTTGTATGCTAATGATTCTACAATCTCCTTTGAATGTAATAAATCGAGCATTAATGAAGTGGCTGATATCCTTAATACTTTCTGCCTTTGGTCTGTGGACAAGAAATCAATAAGGATATATATTCCATACTTGTCTCTCCTAATGTTCCAAATGATCTTAAGGATGAACTTAATAGAAAATTCAGGATTGGTTTTTGAGTGCTTTGGAAAATAACTTGGTACCTAGATTGATTCTGGGAAAAATAAATCTCCAATCTATAGGCAAGTCATAGATGCTATAGACAGGAGAACTGCTTCTTGGAAAACCAAGCTCCTCTCCCAAGCTTCAAGATTGACTCTCATCAAATTTGTGCTCTCTGCCTCCAACATTCATTTGCTCTCATGAACAAAACTTCCACAGAAGGTGTGTAACATTATTGATGCTAAGCTTGTCAATTGTTTCTGGGGTTAAGAAGGATTTGGTCTTTACCTCTCCAAACAATGGGGGCTCAGGAATTTGATCCACACATCACATAAATCTAGCTTTTCTGCCCAAACAAATTTGGAGAATTATATCAGCTGAACCTCATTCTCTTCTTGCAAAAACTATGCTTATCAAGTGTCTGGATGCCTCTACGGGTTTTAAGCTGAAAAAGCCATATAATGCTTCGTGGTTCTGGAAAGGAATCTTGAATTCATCTAGCCTCATTTTTCAACACCTTCGCTGGCAAGTCGGTTCAGGAACTTCCATCCCCATAAATCACAACCTTTAGTGGCCAATGACTAACCAATCATTGGCTACAAATCTTCATATTCGTACGGTTTCTGATCTTTTTTCATATGATTCTAACTGTTGGCTTTCTCCCTCCTGGAATGTTCCTCTCGTTAAAGCCATATACCCTCAGGAGGTAGCCGACAACATTCTTAGAACTCCCATTTCACTTTGTAATGGCAAAGATGAACTTTATTGGGAGGGTTACACCTCTGGCAAATATAGTGTCAAACTGGGCTATGCTCTGTCCTCTTAAAATGCGATGACTAGGCGTGTTACTCCATCATCACTTTGGAGTTTTATATGGAAGATTCAATTGCCCTATAAACAGCTTTTATTCATATGAAAATTGATCCATTCTGCTGTTCCTGTTGGAGAAGTTTTGAGGAAACACCACTTAAATGTCCAGGTTATTAGTTGTGTATTTGGTTGTCAGGTTGAAGAAACTATTGATAATCTCTTTTGCAGTTGTCCATATATACAAGCTGTTTGGTTTGGGGCGTTGTCTCTTCGTTCTTCTGATATCTCTTCACAAGGTTTCCATGCTTGGCTTTCGGGAACATTGCAACATCTATTCTCTGATGGAAATTTGGCAATGCTAAAAGGAGTTATTGTTTTATCAAGTCTTATCTGGATCAAGCGAAATGTGGCTCTCCATAAAGGCTTCATAAGCAACCCAGAACAATTTATCAAAGAATTCCGAGGTTCCTTTCAGTGCCTCACAGAAATTTGCACTTGGCAAGACCTTTTGTTCAAATCTCATGATATAATTCCAGCTCTTACAACTCCTTTTCCAGTGGTAATATCCATGACATTCTCAGATCCACACAGGACTGGACAATCTACATGAGAAAGGTTAAGATTCACAAGAATTCCTCTTGTATTGCCACAATCTTTCATAAGCATGATGAGATCCAAACATTCAGATGGATACCAGCAATCTTCAAACCCTCAATCTTTTTGTATCTCCTGTCTAAGATTGCTGCTGTATTGAGTTACCAAAGTTGCTCCTTATTGAATCACATCAGTATTGTTGCGTACAAGAAGAATTTCTTCAGTAACCTCCTCGTTCATTCTGGTTTCAGTGGTACCTTGGAAAAGGATATCCATTCGCTGCTCCAATCTTTTTCTAGCCATTCTCTGTATAAAACTGACGTTTTATTCTTCCCCCGCTCCCCAGACAGCATGACAGTGACTTTAGTGTATAAATTATTCTCATTTTTTTTTTGGGTACATAAATTATTCTCATTTTATACGATTGATCTTTTTTATCCAAAAAGAAAAAAAAATGAAGCAAGGCAACAGTCCAATATACAAAAACCAATACTTGTTTTAATTCATCTAATAAATCATACTGTTTCCAAAATATGACAAATTATATCATACTTTTAAGAGAAGTTGTGGGGTTGAATCAAGTCGATCAATCACAATACAATTGCCTTCATACGCATTTTTTGCCCTTCAATCTGTCAGTTTTAGGCCCATTTATAGGATGTGGCCCAAAAAGCCCATTTTGCTAAAAGTGTGGGCTGGGCCTTCCCTTTTCTCTGGATTTTTTAATTTAAATGGATAACTTGAAAAGAGCTAGTCTAATAAACTAAAGTTTAAATTATCGTTAATGAGAGTTAGTATAGATAATAAAGAATAAGTTTGTATCTCCAAGGACACGAATTCGATTTCTACTATCTTTATGAGAACTCTTTGCGTAAGATATATCGTAAGTCCCTTTTAAACACTCTCTAAGCTCTGGGGCTATGTCCTGACCTTAGTAGGGGAACGGTGCCGAACCACCTAAACTTTTCAGTATAAAAGAAAAAGTTTGAATTATCACTGTAAGTAGTGCTTAAATTTAGTGTTTGACAAGCAAAAAATTTGGAGCTAGAAATAAATAAAGCAGGCATATGAAACCCAATAATTGAAGACCAACAAACATTAATTTTCTGAAATTAGACTGCATCTCCTAGCACATGAATAAATTTGTGTTTGATGAAATATTCTCTGCATCTCCTAACATACGTCTCTTCTTTTTGCACAATCACATGTTCACAGCGCTCGCCAAGTGCGATGCCACACTTGTTATTTTCTGCCTTCTCTCCCTAAAGCTATCTACCTTCCCAATAAAGCACATTCCTTATTTGCCCTTTATATTTTTTTCTCATGCAGGAAAATAATTAATAATTATAAAACAAAAGAAAAAGTTCGTCAAACTCAGCCACATCACACCTCTTGCTCCTGCTTTCCTTTACTACTTTTGCTTTGCTTTTTTTCGTATCATCAACTCAGCTTTTTATTTTATTTTATTTAAGTGATGTAATTTTACGCTTTTTATCATTCACAATTTAAAATTCAATTCAAAGGGCACATTTGAATGCAAATTAAAGCAAAAGCCAGCCTGAAAGATTCTATTTCGCTACCTCAGTTGCTAAAGCTACGTGGCTGTTTCATCTCATGCATATAGAAGAAATGGAGGGGAAAAGGTTAAATAGAATTATAATGATTATATATTTATTTTAACATAAAGTTGAAGGAAAAAAGAAAAATTATTGACCGATGTATATATCATTGGTATATGCGTCCTTCAGCTTTAGGGATAAGTATTGATCCATGATGGAATTTTGATGTGATTCTCGTCTTTATTTCTCGCATTATATAATAAGTAACTAATAACAATTTTAAGTAAATTAATAAAATTAGTCTAAATTAATTATTTCTTGTAAAATTTTAACAGTAGCCTTACTGAAAGTCATTAGTTAGAAGAGTATGTTTAATTAGTTAAAAAAATTATAATTAGGTTTAAAAATATTTTTTTAAAAAAAATAAAATTGTTATTTATGAAACATGATAGATTTTTTTTTTTTAATAAATATGAAATACATTATACGTGTGCTTCGGCTTTTTGGGGCATGCATGCCGGGAAAGTTGATGCGGTGTGCTTCACAAATCAACCACAGATTTTCTAACAACTAATATAAATATATATATATATTATAAGTACCACAAGAATATCTGATTAAAATTTCCAACTTTTTTTTATTTAAAAAATGAAAGTACAAGTTTATCATTAATATATAATAATCATTAAGTTGTGTATGGAATTGTGTGATATTCATAATATGTGCATATTTACACTCATCACATGCATATTATTTTAAAATTAATACATACTTAATATGGTTAGCTTGGAGAAGGATGTTATACTTATTATTAACGTCACATAACTCCACAAAATACACAGTAAATAAATTATTTGAAGGGAGAAACAAATTATCTATATACTTACTTATGACAGAGTTTAAACTAACATTCAAACTGAAAAAAAAGATTGGCGGTTTTATAACCAGCATGAATACTATCGCCGTTATAAGTTAAAAGATTTTACGGCGGCTTTATAACTTCTGTGAAAAGTGACTTTTGATGGTGGTTATAATATTAACTGCTGTGAAAAGGCACTAGACCAATTATCACACCGTCAGCTACCACGGCGACTCTCGTCAAAAGTATTAGACGATACCTGGAGAAGAAGTTGAAGATATAGTAAAAAAAGTTGAATATCCATAAGTTTCAGCCATTGAAATTCTTTGAGCTCCTTTCGCTAAGGTCTGTCTACCACTACCTAGCCATCACTGTCACCCTCATTAAAAGTATCAGATTATATCTGGTGAAGAAGTCCAAGATCAATAAATTTTTTCCATTAAAGCTCTTCAAGCTCCTCTTAACAAGATGGTAAAGAGATTTCAAGGAGTACAAGGTTGAATGAGTGAAAATAAAGATGTCGAAGAGAAAGGAAAACTTACAAATAGCGATGACAAGCAAAACAACAACAGAATGGGTGATGACGCCAAAAATTAGAGAAAATTATCGATCTTTAGTTGTCATTGAGATCTAGAGTAGGGTATAATTGATTGACTATAAAACTGTTTGTCGCGATAAAGTTATAAAATTTTAAAAATTTCTAATGGAGGTCTTTACAAAAAAAAAATATTATAAAAAATTTACTTTTGATGACTCTTTTAAATAATTGCTTTTAAAATAATTTTTTATTGCGCTTCTTTATAAAACTGTAGTGAAAAATAAATTTTTAATAATTTAATTATAAAAATATTATCGTTTTTTTTATGATATTTTTTTATTTAACCGTTGTAAAGTAGTAACGTAAAAGCTATACTTTTTAATAGTGATTTATATTAAAAGTTTAATAAATATTGTGAATATATTGAAAAATAATGCAAGGAATTCAACATATTCAAGTGATTTATTTTCCAAGATTGGCTTTTTTGTCACAGAAAACATGTAAGTTTGCTTTTATTTTTATTCCACATATTTTTTTTTATTGCCCATCCGATTCACCGGAGTTTTGCCTCTACTACATCCGGATCCGACCCGCGTCGCACACCTGGCTATGGTGGGTGAGTCTCCCAACGGAGATTTTTTGCATTCACTAAGGCTCAAACTCGAGACCTCGCTTAAGCGATACCAAGCCGCTTACTATTCGGACCAATTCCCGTTAGTTTAATTTCACGTATTTAATTTCAAAGTTTGATGTAGTGATGGAATGAATTGAATAAATTGAAGTTATTTGCCCCAAAATTATTGTAGCATATGCCTAGAATGCAATAGGCTTAGTAGCATACAAGGTTTCAATGGCCCATTGGCTTAAGCCCAATGCTTAATATCTCTTTCATCATTTTTTACTTGAAATTCAAAATTAATAAATTAAACTAACGTGGGTTAGTCCGAGTGGTAAGCAGCTCGGTATCGCTTAAGCGAGGTCTCGAGTTCGAGTCTTGGCGAATTCAGAAAATCCCCGTTGGAAGATTCACCCACCATAGCCAGGTGCGAGACGCGGGTCGGATCCGGATATAATCGGGGCAAAACTCCGGTGAACCGGGTGAGTAATAAAAAAAAATTAATTAATTAATTGGTATGATCATATGAACTTTTTTTAACTAATGACAACTAAATATATCACACATACATACCATAATAAGGGATGCAACCTTCAACGTTATGCAATGTTTTGTATAAAAGAAGTGTTACTCCTTAAAATTATTTAATTGATTAATCTAGATAAATTAAAATAAATAAATAAATTATTTAATAATAATAATATATGTGACATAATTTTTTTAAAATATATGTATATAATATTAATATATATATCAGTTTATAAATTAAGTAAATTAATTTAAAAAAATAATAAATATAAAAAATAAATTAAATTAATAAGATAAAAAATAATTTTTTAATTAACTCTAACTAGTATATTTAGAATTGAAGATGCATCTACCTTTCTGAAAAATATTTTTTTCTCGTATCAAACATTGCCTTATTATAGGTTTTTGGGTAAAATGGATTAATGTAACCCAAACTAGGTCTGTGCATAATACCCATGGCTCGGTATGTCCAGCCCAACCCGCAATAAAATAGCCTTGCCCAGCCCGATAAATATAGGGTAGGGCTGAGCATCGGGCTACAAAATTTAGCCCATGCTTTTTCCGGGCTGGGCACCGGGCAGGGGGTTGCCCTGCCCTGCTCATGAGCACCGCTTCTTTTATTTTTTTTACTTTTTTTTCCTAAATGCTACACTTAAAAGGGAGAATATGATAGTTACTGGTAACTAGAGGTTCATTTTAAAAATATGAGTAGTTAAGTATGTAAATTGTATCTTTTAATATTTATAACTATATTAATTTTTTTTTTTCTTTTTTTTTTAACTTTACTAATCATCATATAATTACATTATAAATTATAATTATTTATTTTTTTTCAGATACTTAATCTTTGTCAATATTAGGGAGATTGATACAAAGTTGTAATTACAAATTACTTAGACTTCAAGACTTTTTTTTTACATACAATGAATTTAAAAAATTTAATTATTATCTTTTTGTTGCTTTATTCTTAGTGAATTATGGATATTATTTAAATCTTAAAGACATATGAATATGGTATTATTTTATAAGTTCATAATTGCAGATTTTTTTCACAACATGAGCATGACATCAAAACTTGGACATGCCCAGCCCACCCATGCCCAGCCCAAAGTAGTTAGGGCTTTTACCGGGTAGGGCCGGGCATCGGGCTGCAAAATGCAGTCCATGCTTTTTTTGGGCAGGGCACCGAGCATGGGCCCTGCCCTGCTCAGCCCTGCCCATGCACACCCCTAACCCAAACCATGGGGATTAGTACTTTATATGGGCCAACCCACCCACCCATGCCATATTATTATTATTTTTTATAAAATTTAATATTATTGTAAAAATGAAAAATAACACATATAATCAACATAAGTACATAATCCATTTTAAACTCACATATTATATAATTTACATAATTTAATCTTGATTCTTCTGAAAGAAAACATAACATTCGTTGATTTCACTCTTTATCCAAACCTTACTCAACAAATAGGTTGAGGATTGTGCGGTTTTGTCCTTGAGTTAAAAAAGAAGAAGAAGAAGGAATATATAGATCAACAAATAACAATTAAGTTATTTAATTTGCAAGTTAAACACCTATTATAAGTAAAAAATTCCATAAGTTTAAAATTAATTCACTTGATAAAGAGTTGACTCGTCACTCATAAAGTCATAGGTTTAAATCCTACTTGTCGATGTAATAATCTTATTAATAAATAATTAGTAAATATTTATATAAATATTCTTTAAATTTGAAGATATATCTTAATTTTAGTGACTCATAGAGATTCAACTTACCCAAACCATTAATCATTAGGAAAAAAAACTTTTTTAAAAAAATAGGTTGACTTTTTCCTAACCCAAACCACCCAATTAAATAAGTTATACAAACCAACATGTTAAGAGTGTAGTCACAACATATCCATTCATCAATAATTGATAGTTGGATTTTTTTTTATTATAAAATATCCGGATCATTTTTTTGTATTGAACTAAAATTGAATTCTTAGGCTATATATAAGATATTCACAAGTAATCCCCGGCGAAGCTCTCCAATAATATATGAATTTTAATTTTCTATTCACAAACATGAATATCAATATATAAAATAAAATCTACAACAAATTATGCTATTTATAAATTACCATCCCATCTTATTATTTATATTTTATTTATTACACAGAATAAAAGTGTCTATTATCATTTTGTAACGTAAAGAATATGCTATTTTTATAAAAGTAAAAAAAAAAAAATCAGTGAACTTATTATAATTAAGGTACCTTTGAGTTTGACGTTATAAAAATATCACTAAATTGAAAAACATATTGATTTAACCCCTTATCGTCTGCTTTCAATGGCAATAACCATAAAGCGCACATTAATTAAGGCCCTTAATGCTTGTCTTCAAGGAAAAGAATAGGGAGGGTGCATGAAAAATATATTTTTAATTAATTTGGTTATATATTAAAAAAAATTAAGATGTTAATATATAAATTTAATTAATATATACCAAAATATAATATGTAAAATAAATATGAGAAAGCACTAATATCCCAATTCAGTATATCTATAAACGTGTCTAATTGACTTGAAATTTAAATGATTGCAATAATAGGTTGGACAATTATGAACACAAGAGAGGCGATAATTGAATCAATTGACAATTATCATTCGCTGCAAGAAAAATGAAGAGTGTTGTGGGGGAGATTACTTAGAAGAGAAGAGTTTATTTGGATTTATTATTTTAACTTATCTATGCATTGCACGAGACTCGTTTCAAATATAATAACTTAATAGAGAAGAACTGAGTTATACGTACTTTTGCTAAGAAAACTGTAACACTTCGGCAAAACGAAGGCAAAGGTGGTCATTTTTTCTTTTTCTAGTTATAAAGCAAGATTATTTTTTGGGGTCAGACAACAAGTGACCAAAAAAAAGTCATGTGCCCGCGCACTGGAGAAACCCTAAACTCTAGTTTCGTTTTTTTTTTTAAATGTAGACGATATCCTCAACTGAAAGTTAGAAATTAATTATTTTTATAATATCTAATCTTATTTAATATTTTTATCCAATAAATCTTGGACGACATTATGCATTGCCTATGCACTGTTGAGCAAGGGCAACTGTTTTGAGAGGAGATCAAAACTTCTTCTGAAACTTGCAAAGACGCCAAAACATGGCATGCACGAAAAGCTCGGTTATTTTTGTTTTGATAAATATAAATTTTTTTATTAAAGACAATTATATATATATTTTTTGTGTAAAAATTTTTAGAAAGAGGTTGGACTCACCCACAATCTAAGGGTAGAGCGAAATCTCCCTTCCTCCTAGGCTATATTAATGTCGAGTAGGGCGAGCCGTTTATTACCTTTAGGAGTAAACCTAAGCACCAAAGAGCTATGATGCTTCCCTAAGCGCCGTGACTAGAACCACAATAAAATAATACTCTTCAGGGTTTAAATATATCTAAGTTACTGTATATCTCATTCTTTTATCAGTTAAACTCACAGTCGATTGATACAGACAATTCTATAAAAACTGTCATCGGGCACTTAAAATTTGTTGGGCTTATTCAATTTAGCCCATTAAACTTGACCCGAATTATAAGGGAACAAAAAATTTGTAGTCCTTAGATAGAGCCTTGCAAGACACTCGAATTGAATTCTATTTATTCCCCCCAGTCAGTTCCTTTTATAAGCTCCAATTATTTATTTTACGCAAGTAAAAAAAATTAGTTATTTTTTAATAAAAAATTAAAATTAGCCTCAATATAAGTTATATATTAGTTAAAAAAGTTTGATTAGTTAGTTATAAAGTTTATACTTAATTAGGAGTATTGGATTAAACCACCCACAAAAATACTATTTAAATTTTAAAATATCAAATCAAGAATTTTTTTTAAAAAAATATGTTGTTATTTACTTATTAAGTATAGTCAATAATTATTAAAGTGTAGGAAATAAAACTAATTTATAATTTTAAAATTCTAGTAGTATTTTTGTGAGATTTTTTGCTCAAAACAATTCATATTATAAGCAAAAACACCCTAATCAACTTTTTATGGAAAACAAAATTGATTTGGGGTTTTAATATTCAAATGGTCTTTTTGAGAGAGTATATTATAAAACATACTCCTTTTGCCCTTAATATAAAATTTAATTAGGGAGTTGATCTTAATTATAGATATAAGATATATTTATCATATTTATTAATTTTTTTAAATCATCATATTGACAATCTATCAATAATAATTAAGTAAAAGAGAGCAAAAAAATTAAGAAAGATAATTAGGGTACTTTACAAAATATAATATATTAATTTATTTATTTAATCTAATTAAATTAATTAAATATATATTATATTAAATATAGATGAGTACAAATATCTCGGAATGGAGGAGCACAATGCAATTTGAAACCCATGACGTGATAATAGTTATTATTTCGAAAAATAGTTATCAAAGAAAATAAAGTGTTGTAAAATGACGTGATAATTTTCCCAATTCTGTTGCAAATTCACGTTGTATAGGATTGCTTTGTTGCTCATGGATACAACCACGTGATGACAAAGTTGCCACCACCTTATCTTATCCTCACTGTTCACAGCTGATCCCAATTCATACGTACCACATTGAAAAATCAATTCCATATAAATACAAACCAAAACCTTCCAAAAATGGATTAGCTTTACTTTACTCCATTTTAATTAATATATATATTATTAAGCTAATGGGTCCATGTTTTCTTCCACAGAGTTATAACAATCTCAACCGTTCAATTGACTAAATAATCAACCAATCCCATTAGATCCGACCCCTAAACTCTCAATTCTCATTCGTTATGCATAAACTATATAATTAAAAAAAAAAATAAGAAGAAGAAGAAGAAGAATACTTATTACATTCCCGGATTCACCCCTCAGGCACGGGCTTTGCCTTTTGCATGTGGGCCCCACATGTGACACTGAGGCCTAACGGATTCCACCGGAACAGTTGCGGCACTTGTCCGGCAATAATTTATGGGCATTGTAGTGACGAAATTGCCCTGACAGTGAGCTGACTGTAAAAAGTAATCGTCATTTATCAGGCAACCTACGTCCGATTCGGAAGCGGGAAGGGACCACTGTGGCGGTTGGGACCACGTGGCCGGAATTTCCCCATTTGGATTACGCTTTATTTATGAGAGAATTTCATTAAGGCCCCACAAGCCCCAAGCAATCCATGCCTAAGTTCCTCACTTGAAAATAATTTTTGTGATTAATTACTAAAATGTTCTTCATGTAATTAAAAATATTAGCTAGAATCTATTTAAAGACCCAAATACAATACACTTTCAACCTGTATAAATTATCTTTAGTTATATATAATTTATTTTTAACTACATATAAAATAAAAAATATTTATACATAACTGATGATATATTATTCATTGTACATAGTTAAAAAAGAGGTACACATATTGAAAATGAATTGCGTTTGCTCAATAAATTAGGTCTTGATAATAAATTTTGTAATAGAAAATGTTCTGGTAATTTTTTCTTTTAGAATTCTATGTGCTCTCTTTTATCATACTCCGGTTATTCTCAAATATAAGTCATTTATAATTAATTCATAAGTATCAATAAAAATAAGTAAAATTATTAAATTTGTTATAGAATTTAAATAATTTTTAATATCACCCTCATTAATTACCCTCACCTTAAGTATCATATTAATTTATACTCTATTTCAAAATCTTTATCAAATATTGTCATATATAAAAATAAATATTTAATATTTCTTAAAATTAATAAACACATGATAAAAAGGATTAAAAAAAGGTTTTTTTAGAAGACGTCTTGTCTTATAAGAAAGATAAGAGCACTACTTCTTATTTATTGGTGGGTAGCATAGGCCTAGCTACCTGCTAAATTCCTCCTTAGCCTAAACTCGTGTAATAATATTTATGATTGTGGCCATAGAAGTTAATGTATTTATTAATTATTCTCACCCAAAAAATAAAAAAGGTGGGGGAGTTGGGAATAACGAATAGGGAAAAGAGAAGGGTGAAAATTGGTCTGAAGACATGGATGAGAGGTTCACAAATAGAGGGTAGAATTAAAGACGCAAGAGAGAAGTTTTTCTATAAAGAATTTTAAAAAAAAATTAGGCTAATTTACAATATAAGATTATAATAAAATTTATATTCTTTTTAAGTAATATTAAGGGTAAGTTCGACAAATCATTAATTATTATCAAGTGTTAACTTAAATATTTTAAAATTATGATATTTTTCTTAACATTTCAATTAAAACTATAAATAAATAATATTCCTTAAAATCAAATCCCTTTATACTGAGAGAGAGTCCCGCCCTTTTACCGGCTAAAATCAAGGTGGCAAGAGAGAAGTTAAGAAAGTAGGTATCGTTGCCCCCTTTTACAGCTCACTCCTTAATGGAAGCCGCAGCCTCTTGCATTGGACTTCTTTCTTTCTCATCAGTTAAATTCACAGGATGTGGTCCCCACATATACGAAATTTAAAATAAATTTGTAACTTTAAACAATTTTGTATCATTACTACTTTCTGTTTTTTTTAATTTTATGCCTATATACTAGGAACTGAAGAGAAGTTATAGAAAATCGTTTGAAAAGAACCTTGGAATGTATACAGAAAACCAAATAAAATATTAATAGGTATACATTTAATTATTTATATTTATTTTAATATTTTAAGTTTAAAAATTATACTTTTAATTTTTTAACTTTAATACTATTAAAGTTATTAACAAAAAATATCGACAAATTTAAAATGATTACTATGCTCAAAATATATTTATATTTTAATTTTTTTAATATCATATTTTTATTTTAATTTCACATTCAGTATTTTTTTCTATAAAATTTTCATAATAAACATTTAAATTTATAATAATCATTTTAAATTCGTTAAGTCAATATTTTTTTTAGTAAAATTAATGTTATTAAATTTAAAGGACTAAAATTATAATTTTTAAATTTAAGAGATTAAATTAAAACTTAATACAGATATAAAGAATCAACTATATACTTTAATCATATTAATAAGAATGATTGAACAAATGACTAATATTGTTCAGAGTGGTGAAGGAAGATTAAGTTTGTATTATTACATTAGTAATAGTGGATTGCTCTGGGGAAATTTTAGCCACAAAAAAAAATATTTAAGTCCAATTATTGTTATGATAAAACAAAAAACATACTATTTATATGATTTTTAATACATCAAAATTTAAGTGAGTTGAATTTAGAAAACTATCATATTAGTCAGAACAATCTTTCGAACTTAAAATACTTATAGATTACCACTAATAATATTTATGATGAATATGATATTTGAACCCCTAATTTCATGTGTTATTATAAGTCAATTTTTTATTAATTAGACTAATTTTTTTTATATTTATATAAAAATTTTATTATTAGATAATATGTATAAAAAATCATGTGCTAAAATACATATCCGATTTTGATTTCTCCGATTACCTTTGAAAAATATAATTCGGCCGAACAATTTGAGGTGGAATCCCATGCAAGATTATGAGCAACTGAAAAGATCCTCAAGTCATGAATCCGTTGTCAAGTGAGCCGTACTTTGTATATATATACTCTTATAATATTTAATATATAATATATTTAACTAATTTCATTATATTAAAAAATTAATTAATATAATATATTTTTTAAGATACTCTAATTATTTTTCTTAATTCCTTCCCTTTATCATTTATTTAATTATTGTTAAGGGAGTATCAATAAAAATAATTTAAAAAAATTAATAAATATAAAAAATATGTCATATATCTAAAACTAAAGTCAATTTTTTAATTATATCATATATTAATAATAGGAGGCGTATAATATATATATGCATTATAAATCATTTTAATTTGTCTTTTGGATGATCAAATTAAGATGAGAATTGCTCGCTAGATAATTAAATGATTGTTTTCTTCAAATTATTTAGGAAAAATTACACTTTGAGACTAAATAACAAAGCAAAAAAAAAATAATAAGAAAAACAAAAAACAATCTAAAGAAAAGAAAACCAAA
Organism: Leucaena leucocephala; assembly: GCA_037074615.1. NCBI lineage: Eukaryota > Viridiplantae > Streptophyta > Magnoliopsida > Fabales > Fabaceae > Leucaena > Leucaena leucocephala. The sequence goes on from CM073541.1 coordinate 15,869,228, forward strand.
TAACTAAAGACAAAGCCTCACAAGAAATAAAAACCTTCTACATGATCGCATCTTCACGAATATTTTTGGGATAAAAATGACCTTAGACCTCTAAAAAAATAGAATGATTATCCTCACATGAAATTGTACATTACATAAATTTCGATGTAGCATACATATGTTCCTGCTACTATTTAATTAGAGTAAATTATTATAAGATTTTAATGAAAAAAATATAATTATTAAAAAAATTTCACAACAACTACTAAGCTATTAGTTGATATATTAAGTAATTTTATCCTATAAATATTATAAAGATTAAGTTGTATCAGATTAAAATTTAGAGATTAAGTTAGAGTTGAGATGAAATTATAAGAACTAAATAATTAATTTTATTCAAATAAATATATAGTTTCATTTATATGATGTCCTTGTTAAATTCAATCATTTTATTTTGTATCAATTAGTTTTTAAAATTTATAAATCTTCACACCCATAAATTGAGTTTAGTCTCTTAAAATAAATTCATAAAAAAATTAACAAATTAATCAATACGAGGTAAAAAAAATATTAGATTATTTGATTATTGCCTAATGATGTATACTTGCACTTGCACGCTGCTTAACCTAATCCAATAATGATGATATCATGAACTCAAGCACATCATATTATTTAGGAATGACATAGTTCCTCAATATTTACTCAACACAAAATAATATTTTTTATTGTAATAGATTAGTTGTGATAATAATAGTCTTTAAGTACATATAAATCAAATTAATTCGTTCAATAATTATTAATTATTGAATATGACTATAATATAAATAATTATTTAATAATTAATGTTATGTATCTATATAACAATAAAAACCTTTATCTTATAAATATAAGGTCCAATGTTTTCTTATCTTCTATATTAATCGTTTCTTCCTATAATACATTTATTTGCTGAGACATTCTTATTTCCTCATATAAAATTTTAATAACTGAATAGTAGGGACATTCTTATTTCTTATCTTTTTATTTTGGATTCTTTTAGGAACTGTAGATATCTAAAAAATTTTATTAGATAAAATTGTCTTAAAAATATTAAAAAAAATTAAAGTTATCTAACTATTAAAAATGTTAACTACGTTAGTTAATAACAATTACATCAATTTTTAACAATTAAGGCAATTTTACTTATTTTTAAATATTTCTAGAGAAAATAGGTAAAAATGTTAATGGTCATTTTTATTGATCTAACAACATTTTTTAGATACTTATAGTTCTTATGCAAAAATTTCTAAGGCAAAATTAAATCTTAATGATACCTAACTATTCTAACTAATTTTTAAATTTAATAAATTAATTATTAAAAAGGAAATTATTTATAACTAAAATTAATTTTAATTATACCTAACTATTCTAACTATTTTATTAATTATTAATAAAATATCTAAAAATTTCATTAGTTAGAAAGTCTGGGTTTGAATATCATTATTTTTTATATATAAATTTTTTAAAATATCCGTACTTTCTATAAAAATATATTAGTTATTTCTGTTGAATAAAAATTTAAATTTTTAAATAGAGAGACCTGTTATTACAATAAAGGGAATATTTTGAGTTTTGACCCATGCCATGCCAGAAACGAGATCTGCGTTCTTCTTCTTCACGTCAAAAAACACACTTACCTAAAACCAATCGGTAACTCATCAGATTAAGAAAGTGAATATTTTTAATTCGCTACTAAAACCTAAGAAAATTGGAAATTGCAGATTACGAAACTGCGGCCATCTTAAAACGTAATTAATGAATCCGATGGTCAAACACAGTAGGCTATCTTCGCCCGCCGTCAACACAAAATCAATCAATCTTTGTATATATAATTATAATCTTTAAATTAATTATTTTCGCCTTTAATAATAATTATCAGATTTGTACTTCCACGCATATAATTAACAAAGGGGTTTTTTGTTAAGGATCCAGCTTGACTGCGACGCGCTCCCACCGAAGCATAGACACACCCGAAATCTCACCTCCCATTGGCCCATTCAAATTCGGTGGGGCCCACATAGAAGCTTCCTTAATCGTTTTAGGAATTGCTCACCGAGTCAGCCGCGTTGTACCTTGTTGTTCTTGTATGCACCTCCATGTACCCTGTAATTTCTCATGATCAAGAGAGATTTCTTAAGAAGAATTACAGTTTTAGGAATTAAATCAAATACCTATGTTACCAAAATATACGTGTGATTTAAATATCCATAAAAAGATCTCTCTCTCTCTCTCTCTCTCTCTCTCTCTGCAGTCCTAACCTTCACGCATTCAAATACGTGACACCCACCTTCCCTCTGCAACTGTGGGAAAAGAACCCCTAACGCCCTCTCTCTGTTTTTGTTTTTCTCTTTCAGTTTCGCTTATTTTCTGAGCGGCCAAACGGAAACTGGAAATTAGATTTTTAAAAAAATTGAAATTGAAATAGTGTGCTGCTTCAAAAAACTCATGGCACTGATTTCTTAGCATGCCGTTTCTTTCTACTCGGAGGCTACAAGTTGGCGGAAAGTCGTCTTCTCGATTAACAGTTTTTTAGTCGCAGAGAAAAAAAAAATGAAGTCTCTGCTTCCTCTTAACATCTTGGTTCCTGCATTGTCGCTGTTTCTGTTCGCCATCGTAGGCGCAGATCTAGCTTCTGATAGAGCCGCTTTGGTGGCTCTGCGTGGTGCCGTTGGTGGCCGTTCCCTTCTTTGGAACCTGTCTCAGACGAGTCCTTGCTTATGGACCGGGGTGTTCTGTGAAAATTCTGCGAAGAACAAGGTTACTACGTTGCGGCTTCCTGGTATGGGTCTTTCTGGGAGACTTCCACTGGGAATTGGGAATCTCACGGAGCTTCAGACTCTGTCTCTTCGCTTTAACGCGCTCTCTGGGCCTATTCCGAGCGACTTTGCTAATCTTGTTAACCTTCGGAACCTTTATTTGCAGGGGAATTTCTTCTCTGGAGAAATCCCTGATTTCCTTTATGGTATGCAGAATTTGGTTCGTTTGAATTTAGCTAAAAACAATTTCAGTGGTGAGATCTCGCCTAACTTTAACAACCTCACGAGGTTAGATACCCTCCTTTTGGAGAACAACCAGCTCACTGGGTCCATTCCTAACCTGCCTGCTCCTCCTCTTGATCAGTTTAATGTTTCATCGAATCGGCTCAACGGGTCCATTCCGGCAAAGTTCTCGCAGTTAGATGCGAGTGCATTTTGGGGGAATTTGTTTCTTTGCGGGAAGCCCTTGCAAGAATGCTCTGGAACGGCGGGTGGAAAGAAGAAGAAGAAGAAGTTATCGGGTGGAGCAATTGCCGGAATTGTAATTGGTTCAGTGGTCGGACTTCTGTTAATTTTACTTCTTCTGTTCTTCTTGTGCGGGAAAAGGAGAAGTAAAGACAAGAATCCGGATACAACACCGGGTAAGAGCGTTGAAATTCCTCAAGAAAAGACAACCAGAGATATTGAGAATGCTGGAGCAAGTTATTCCGCAACAGCCAGAGGTGGTGGTGATGCTAAGACTGGTAGGAGTAAGAGATTGGTGTTTTTTGGTAATGTCAACAAAGTATTTGATCTTGAGGATTTATTAAGGGCATCGGCAGAAGTACTTGGGAAGGGCACCTTCGGAACCACATATAAGGCTACTTTGGAAATGGGGGTGGTGGTTGCAGTGAAGAGGTTGAAGGATGTAACTGCTCCAGAAAACGAATTCAGAGAGAAAATTGAGCAAGTGGGGAAGATGGTACATAATAACTTGGTCCCGCTCAGAGCTTACTATTATAGCAACGAAGAGAAACTTCTTGCCTATGACTACATGCCCATGGGAAGCTTATCTGCCCTTTTGCATGGTAAGCATTTTGTTGCTTGGTTGTCATTTTTGGTACAACATTGGTCTGGTTCCCTTTGTCATAATTTTTTTCTTCCTTTTCTAATCAAATGAATAATGGTGTCCGTTCTCTTGTCTACTCCGTTACATTATGTCTCTTCATGTTTGTTTTGAAATTTCCACGCCATAGACTTGCCTAGAGTAAGGCTGCATAAGTCAGATCTTTCGGTTTTGCATCACATCTCGTGGCTGTTGGGTTTTCATTAATATGATATCAGGTGTAGAATCACTTGCACAATTGGTGAAACATTTTATCCATTCAAGAGAGTTTACTTTGATGCCTTGAGCATTTTCCGATGAACCTGAATTTTCTGCCTGCTCTAGGTTGACAGCACATCTTAGCTTATTCTTGATCTTGATGTTCCTGGTCAGCAAAATATTGTTTCCCAAGGTTGTACTTTAATACTGTAATATATGAAATTCCTTAGAGATAATGCTCATAAGTGATAACATAATGCTATGGAATTTAAAAGTTACTCCCATGATATCTGTGGGCATCCGTATGCCTCTCTTTCCACCTCCTGTGTGCATTTGGAGTCGTTTTAACAGCAATGCTGGCTGCAATAAACACTATTTCTGTTGAAATACTTCATCACTTACAGACTCATTATTTGACATTTTTAATCTGGTCCATTACAAATCTTGTTGATTTCTTGTTTACAGCTAATAATGGAGCTGGCAGAACCCCCCTAAACTGGGAAACAAGGACTCACATTGCCCTTGGTTCTGCACGTGGGATTGCATACCTACACTCACATGGCCAATCTGCCTCCCATGGAAATATCCAGTCGTCAAACATTCTTCTCACCAAATCTTTTGAAGCCCGTGTTTCTGACTTTGGCCTTGCTCATCTTGCACTCCCAACTTCAACTCCCAACCGCATTTCCGGTTACCGAGCCCCAGAGGTAACAGATGCTCGCAAAATATCCCAAAAAGCAGATGTCTACAGCTTTGGTATAATGCTCTTGGAGCTGCTTACTGGGAAAGCTCCAACACATTCCTCGTTGAATGAAGAAGGGGTGGATCTCCCAAGATGGGTCCAATCTATTGTTCAAGAGGAGTGGAACACTGAGGTTTTTGACATGGAGCTTCTCAGATACCAGAATGTTGAGGAGGAGATGGTCAAGCTCTTGCAGCTTGCACTTGAATGTACCAAACAGTATCCCGACAATCGACCCTCAATGGATGAGGTGGCGAGCAGAATCGAGGAGATTTGTCGTGCCAGTTTAGAGAAAGAGGAAGAGAAGATTCAGTCATTGACGGATCCAGATAGTGGATATTCCCCACCTTGATACCAAATTGAAGTGAGACTTCTCCATTATTTCATTACGGCCCCGGTTTTTGGCATGCATAATATAGTCTTGTTTGCTAATTCATTTAGGTATTACAGAATCCTGCTGTTTATGATCCCTTTGTCTCCCCTCAGTCCTTTTGTTGTTCACCAGAGTCTCTTACTTGGCGGCTCTCTATCTATTTCCCCAGTTTGTTAACATTATATTCCTGAGGAGGATTAATTGTTTTTATTATTCTAGGAATTTGTGTGAAATGTGAATAATTTGTTTGGACTCATGCATTAATCGCTGCCCACCCACCTTTGTTTTCCTTAACGATACATTTCATTTGATGTTTCCCTTTCAATCCTTCCTCTCATGTTTGCCTTAATTGACAAGTTAATTCTGACATCAGTAGGCTTATTTAGTGCTAATTCCTAAAAATCATTGATTATACACATTTGTCTTTAAAAGACTAACTAAACTAATTTGTACATATATCCATTAAGTTTTTGGGATTAAATTTATATATAAGATTATATTAGTTCAGTTCATAGTTGCCACTAATGATTTCAGGTATTACAAGTTGAAGTTCTTGATTATTGACTCTTGACCATTATGAAAATTTAATAATCTTTGAGCATTGAAACACTGGAGCTTTGTAGAGGGATCCATTCTCCCAAAGACATTCTTCCTGTGAAAAGAAAAAGACACAGCAGCCTTTGGAACAAATGTTCTTTTTATTTTGATTTGAATATTATGTGTTGAAGCTTTGCTTTTGTGTTCACATTCCAAGGTGGTCGGTCATAAATCATAAACAGTTTGTTCTGTTGTGAGTACATTCCTTTTTGGGGCATTTATTTTATTCTGTGAAGCATTCATGTTGGTTTTACTTGGCAGATCTTCTTTTACAGTGAGAGTTCAGTTTCCTTTATTCTTCTTTAGAATCAAGTAGTGCAGTTATTATATTGTAATTATGGATTAAAAGATGCTTATGATGTTGCTTTTGCTTTTTGTTACAACTTGGGTTCTTTGAGACTTGACTGTAAAGAAAAAGTGCAAAGCGATAACGTAATGCCTTGCTTTCGCTTCTGAAGCAATTTTAATCAGTTGAAACTGAGTTATTCAGTTGGTTTCATAAGTGAAATTGGCTCATAACAGAGTTATTGCATCCTTTACTTTACACACACACACACACACCCACGCACCCCATTTCAGTGGCCGCACTTCTTAGAATGAACGAATGATCCTTGTTATCAATTACAAAATGATGTATTAATTATACTTTTTAAGATTATCTTTAAAGTTTGATCAATTTTTCTTTTTCTCTTCTCAATATGTAATTCATGTTTTTCAATTTGAAGTTTTATTTCATTTTCAAATAAATTTAATGACTCATTTATCTTTCATTAGTTCTGATAAAATGATTAGAAGTACTTTATAATGAGGAATAGAGATCGGAGTTATACTCTTTTAGTTCTACTTACAAACACTTCTAATATATTTCATCATAACTAGTAATAATTATTTTAAATAAAATTTAATAATTTATAAGTTTATCCTATTTATTATAAAATAATGAGTGGGAATTAAGAGGTCAAACAATAATAAATTAGAGTTAAAATTATACTTTTATATAATAAATTTAATAAGGTGAGTTATATAAAAAAATACTTTTTTTAAGTATACTTTACACAAATATCAAATTCATACTGGTGAAAAACATGATGTACTCTAAATTATTTATTGCTGAAACTCATTAATGGATGTGGATCCCCACAAAAGTAGGCATATATATCATTTTCTATTTTTTTATGAAAGAGCAAATGTATAAAATTTGAGTGTGAATAAATATATATATCTCTTTAATTTAATAAAAAAAATGTGTGGACACTTCTGGACTTTTTTTTTTATACGGAAAATTTAAGATAGATTCGATAACGGTCTCACATCAAGATTAAAGTACTGTCCCAAGACTCAGAGAGTATTTACAGAAAATTTATGAGATTACCTACTAAATGAGTCTTCATGATGGTAACAAGAATCGAACTCATATCTTTATAGGATATAAACTTATTTTTTATTATCGGTGCTAAGTCTCATTAATTACACTTCTGGACTTTGATTACTGATTAGAGTGTCCAATGATTAAACCCCATTGTTTTTCTTTTCAATCAAGTAGGTGATTAGTGAAGTGAATGATTAAAGGATTATACTTAGCGAGAATGATTAAAGTAAATTAGGTGAACCTTCAAAATATATTGACAAATATTCTCGATTTGACGCATCAACCAACAAAAAATATATTTTCATAAAAATTATACATTTTATCTTAAATTTGATCTAAATTAAAAGTTGGCCTCCGTGCTCTGTTATGGCTTCTTCATTCTTACACATTTTATATTATATATATTGATCATATATAATTTTTTTTTATTTTAAAATACATAGTTTAAAACCAATTTATTTTTTCGACTTAATTAGCTTAAATATGAAAAAAAAAAATATGAATACAAGTAAAAATGATTATGTTTTGTAATTATAATGAAAATTTAAAAGATATTTGTATTTTTAATTTTTTATATATTTGTTTATCTTAGACCTATTGAATAAAGATAGTTAAAAGTGATGTAAATATAGATCACCCGACGACTCAATTAATACTCTAATGGATATTCTTTGAAAAAGATACTTTCACCAATTCTATAGGTAAAAATTAAATAATTAATTTATATATATATTAAAAATTAATTAAATCAATTATTTATAAAGTATGTATGTTGATTTTCTTAAAAATACCTACTTTAATCATTTACATTAAAAATTACTTTCTTGATGAAAACTCACTTAATAAGTGCAAACAAAAGGAAAAATTTAAGAATAAAATTATAAATTTAAGAAATAAAATAGATTAAAATATTATATTTAAGATTAAAAGGAGTATCTATTCCTATTTTATTTGGGGAAAAAAGAACAATTAAATACGCCATGATTTAATAAAAATTGTAAATATAAATACAATAATCTATGTTACCTCCAATACCATAACTGAAAGAAAAGAAAAGCAGAGGGAATATAGTCTTCAGTTTAGATAAATTAACTACCGTAACTAAATTATACAAAACAAGCAAGAAGACGACTGGACTCAACAGTTCAATTTACTGCACAAAGCCGCTTATTGAACACAACTCCAAAACCAATTCCTCAAGAAGCGATTTCTGCAACAACGCTCAAAAGTGAAATGGCAAGTCAACTCTAAAAGATCATGTTGCAGTTCTTGAGTGCTTAATAAGCCAGTCGATGATGACATCTATGTTTATGGATTCCTTGCATGAAATCATATAGCAGCAAACCTCTCTATCTTTTATTGATTCCAGCCCACTGAAATCGCTCAAGGGAAAAAAAGGCATTTTCTGGTTAAGTATGGCTCTGAAATTAACAATCCATAAGATTCGGAGAAGTTTCAAAGGTTGTTTGAACTCACAGCTGGTCTACCAATGCTTGCTGGGATAAAGCTTCTGACTTGTCAATTTTGTTTCCAAGAACAAGCAAAGGGATCCCACTTAAGGAAGGTTTTGTCAAGAGCTCGTGTAGCTCACTTTGCGATATAGGAACGCCGTCTCTATCGGCTGCATCGACAACATATCTGCATTTGTATTGAAAAATGTGATTCTCAGTTTAAAAAGGCTACAATACAAAACCCCAAGGAGTATGAATAAAAAAGCCTCAATCCTCATGTACACATTAGGCTTCTGGAATGCTCATTTTAGTCAGCAACATGGCTATAATACAACAATCAGGTTTTCTAATCTTAACGTTGAAATTTTAGCAAGAAAACAAACAGCAGTGTACAACATACTACTGCATATTGGTGGAATTTGTAACGAGTATAGGAATTTTGAGGTGTAAAATAATACCTAAACAATTTTAATGAAAGCTTAAACTTCAAGAATTACTAGTCTTTGGCAAGGTCTTAGAGCCTATTTGACAGATCATAGGCATTTGATGCTTTCCCCTTCATATCAACTTAAATACCAAATCATGCTTTAATATTGGTCTCTGAATTGGTCATCATTCTACGTCTGTACTTCCTGAATATTTTCCTTTTGATACAGAAAAGATATCACCCTATGTTTGGATGGAGGGAAAATGGGAGGAAAATAGGGAGAAGAGAATACTAGGAAGGAAAACTTTCAAAACTAGTAAAAAAATTTACTATTTTAGGGAGGTTTCCCTCTTAGTATTCTTTTCTCTCTAATTTTCCTCCATCCAAACATAGGGTTAGGGAAAGGATTTAGGCATCACATTTATGGTTTTGCACCATCTACAATATAAAATTTGCCTTTGCATGTATGATTCCTTATTTTGGTGTCTAAATTGTCATAAAGTACCAAATGGCTTTAAGTTAGTATTCAGGTCAAACAAGTAGAAGAAAAGTAACTTAAAAATTATAATTGCATTACATAAGCCTCCTTTATGCATGTAAATAATTGTGAAGAGACAATATCAAGAGAAAGGCTTACACTATAGCAGTAACACCGCGACAGTAACGCTCCCACATTGTTCGGAATCTCCTCTGTCCTCCAAGATCCCAAAGCTTTATTGTGACATTACCTTTTGTCACCTTTCTCATGTTGAATCCAACCTGGATTTTGCATAACAAGAATGGGTTTCTATGACATCTTTACAATCTTCAAATAAATATCATTCAAAATTTGTCTGAAATAGAGATACCTACAGTTGGAATCATGTCTTCATTGTAGCCCCCTGTCTGGTAAATATCAAAAGATTAATGCCGAAAGACAAGAATTAATGTTGTGTATAAACACAGAATGGAATTTCAGGGTTGCTTTAACTTACAGCAATCACATTGACAAGAGATGTCTTCCCCGCATTCTGAAGGCCTACGAGGGAGAGTTCCATCTCCTGTTTAAAAAATAAACTAGCACAAAGATGAACATTTAGATTCAGAAAGGGGCTTAAAGGGATGGCTGCTATGCTACTCATATAGACCACATAATGTAATCATTCATTTAAAGTACTTAAATTGATGTCTTAATGTGGAAAATATTTGAATACCGGTATCAGAAATAAAAACTCAAACTTTTTCACTTGAGATTAAAGGCTTCCTACAAAATTATTTTCCCCCCTTTCACTAAAGTCATTTATGCAAAGCAAAGGAAAATATATTTAGTGCTTAAAAGGACAGATCTCCCATTCTAGGTGCCAGTGTCTTTGAGATTAAATAATTCGTCAAATTGATATTTTGGTCCATTCAGCCTGCTTTGTGTCAAATTGGTCATTTAAATTTTAGTCCACATCATATGTATCTTGAACTGTCAACCATGTAAGATGCTATGATCTGTCAACTAAGCCTGTCAATGAAGTTGACAGTTTAGACACGTTATATGAAACAGAAGTTAAATGACCTATTTTGGAAATAAGAAAACTTAATGCACCAAAACGTTATTCTTTCCCGATAGATTAACATATTAATTTAACCTAATGTTGATATTTGTCCAGAAGAAGGGAGAAAAAAGAAGAAATTTCCTTCAAAAGTAAAACAACTTGGCATTGAAACATGAAAAAGTCACTTTTTTTTTCATGAAAGATGCCAAAAAATACTCCCATAATAAACCACAACTTCTGTGCCAACTTAGAATATCTATCTACTTTAAACATAGTGCACAATTAAATGCCCAAATCCAATTCTGCTCAAAATAATAAAAATGCCGGCTTTAAGTTATGGGTCCAGTTGAAGATTGTGACAACTTCAGAATAACTAGACAGCCTCTATGAACCTATATTTTGTTTCATTCAAAGTATTGTAAAAGTACATATTGGTTCCCCTCACAACGCAAGTTTGCAAGAACATCCAAAACTTTCTAATATTTATTGTGTCGAAGCGGGCAGAAGGACACCAATTTGCAGACTGATAATTCAATTGTTAATGCTAAGTAAATCATATCACATCAAAGGAAGGAGATTTCCCACTATTTTGGGGGTTTTCATTTTCAGTGAGTTCTGTTATGAAGCTACAACGCCAATGATTTGGGCTTCATATTAAGATTAACAAAGGGGTCATCGTTTATAAAACAAAATATAGTTTTCCCAGAACAACAAGGCTTCATATTTCATAGCCAAGAAGTAGCACCAACTTAGGTCGAAGTGGTTTTCTTTGGTCGGATTCAAAAGGGGATATCGAAGCAATTTCATAATAGATTTTTGTGAACTATCAGAACATGAGAGGCATGGCTACAGAAATTTATGAAGAAAGAAGAAGGAGAAGAAAGAGCGTACCTGCGGAGCCAATTGAGCAAATAATCAAATAGACCCATCTCAGTGAAGCAGAGGATTCAGTTCCGATTCTGAAACCAGCGATAAAATAACCCTTTTGATTCAATCGCGAGAAAGCACAAGAGAAGAGGAATTTGGAGTAACTGGGAATTGGAGGAAACTAGAAACTTGGCTGGCTGGCAACGAAATGAATCCATTAACATCTGTTCCGTTGGAGCAAGACACAATGTGTACACGGAAAATGACAAAACGCCAAAACTCATCATGGGCCTGTTTCGTTTTTTAATAAAATCATAATTTTAAAAATATTTCTGGTCCAAATTTTAATTTAAAAAATTTTTAAAATAAATAATTATATTTATTTAAATTTTAGTTTGAACTAAATCATAATTTAAAACTATGATTTTAGATAAGTTAGTCAGAGTAACTTTTAGAACAGTAAAATAACTTACGAACTATTTAGTTATTATTTTACCCTTATTTTTTCTTACACCCTCTCTCCTTTCTCTTTTTTACCCTCTCTCCTCTCTCCTCTCTCTTCTCTCCTCTATCTTTTCTACTATCTTTCATCTATCTTCTATCTTCTTCACTCTCTCTCCTCTCTTTTCTACTTTTTACCCTCTCGTATTTCTCATCTCTCATATATACCCTTTTTAGTAATTTTTCAATTACAAAATTCTTTTTAGTAATAACTATCCAAATACTCATTTATCCAGAACCACTTTTTTTTTCATAAGCTATTCTCTAAAAGCTATTTTTTATAAACTATCTAAAAGCCCGTTTTTTTCATAAGCTCTTTTTTTAAATTTTATCCAAACACATACATTTATTGATATATCATAGGGGGAAAATAGAAATAAATCGCTTTATTATGTTTTAAATAGGAAATGAGTTTAATTTATATTAAACCTCTGTGAAATTTAAAATTATTTTATAATGTTAGGAAATAAGGGATGAAAAGGATCCAGATAGTTGAAAAACGCGATTTATAATAGAGAGAGCCTTTTTTATATAAAGATTGACATGGATATTTCAGGAAGACAAAATATTTATATTTTATCCATTTAAGATATATCTCCATTAAATATTATCTCAATCAATGGGATAGAAATCTCTATCATATATTCACAGTATCGAACGAATAATGAGATTAAATGCTGATTAAATCCATAAATATAATTATAATTTTAATATATTAAATGAAGTCCATAAATGTGTTTTTTATTTAGTTGGTGATGAAAACAAAGCACATATGGGATGTGAATTGGGAAGGTCACTTCCAAGTATTTGAGATCCACATGAATGAAAAATTGAGTTCAAAACATCACAAGTTACCTTCACATAAATATAAAATTGAGTTCATTAGAAACATCACAGGCTACCTTTGTATTGTATACATGAAATGGAGCATGGACTCATTGTCGTTATATTCGGAGGAGAAGGAGTAAGAAATATGACTATTTTAAATTTTTTCAATCTCTAAAGAGTATTATTTTATTGTGGTTCTAGTTGTGACATTCAGGGAGATATTCTAACTCCTGTGTGTCTATTTTTACGCCTTAGGGTAATTGACAGTTTGCCCTGCTTGATATTGGTATCGCTTAAGAAGAAGAAAAACTTCGCACTGCCCTTAAATTATATGTGAGTCTAACTTCTTTCTAAAAATTTTTGTAAAAAAAAAATGAAATGGAGCATAGAGATTATTAATTTATTACAAGTTGTATTATTTACCGGGTCAGGAAGATTATAACTTAGGACAATTTAATTTCAATTTTGTGTAAGTGTAACAAAGATATAAGCGACTTGAGCCCTTTTGAGGACGTATAAACCTTGCTTATTGTATTTTTTTTTTATTACCCACCCGGTTTACTAGAGTTTTGCCCTGACTACATCCAGATTCGACCCGCATCGCTCACCTGGCTATAGTGGGTGAGTCTCCCAACGGAAATTTTCTGCATACATCAATGCTCAAACTCGAGATTTCGCTTAAGCGATACCGAACCGCTTATCACTCGGATCAACCCCCGTTAGTTGCTTGTTGTATCTAAAAATCCAAAGATACCCTTATAGTAAAACTCATTGAATCGGTAAAGCTTGCCTCTAAAGTTAATTGAGAAGAACTAATCCTCTGTTTCACAGAATATTCAAGGCGTCGTTTATTCCTTTTGAAAAATCAAATCAATCCTATATTCTCATTGTATCTAATATAAATAATACAATTTATATTTATAAGTAATACAATTTGATGTAAGTTTTATATATCTATATAAAAGCAAAGATAAATACTTTAGTAATTATAAATTTTTTAACTTTCAATTTAAATACTTTAATTACCAATTGATTGATTCTCTAAAATTTATTTTTTATATTTTGTGACCATATCAAGGCTGTGACAATTAATGCCCCTTAGAGTTTATAATGTACTGAAATTTAAATTTGATGGTTGAGTTAATATAAGATTTAATTGTTAATTTAATTTAAAATTATTCTGTCATTAAACTTATTCGAAAATCAAGGAGAGAACGTCTATGATTGTAGTTTTCAATATTATCTGAAGCATTGGAATCTTTTATTTGATTGCCACCGTGTATGAAGAATAAGATGTATCAATCCTTATTGTAGAGGAATGGGATGTATCAATAATCAGTGCTTTTGGTTGAATTAAATTAAAATTTCATATTAGAAAATTGACCAATTCAAATCTAGAGCAAAATGATGTTTCCCAAGAATTAAAATAAAAAATACATACTTAATTCTTTAATTTTATATAAAATTTTATTTTAGTCCCTGTAGTATCTTTTTAGTCCCTTAATTTTATGTAGTATCTTTTTAGTCCTTTAAAAGATCAAAAATATACTTTTGTCTTTATTAAAAAGGTCAATTCAACTCATATTCATTGGGCAAATGATGCACGTCCATTGAAACATGAAAGTATAAATGAAAATTGCAGAGAATTTGACATTTTAATGAATAGCAATGAAGGTTAGCCGATGGCTATAAATACATACACACAAGTAGCAGTTTTTCCTCTTCTGACAGCCAAGGGCCTTTCATAGTCACGATGAAAAACCCAGCATGTTAACTCCAGTCCATCAACAGAACAACAATAAGAAAATTTCCCCCCACCAGCACTCACTAAAAGCTAATGAAATATACAATCAAGCATTCCATGTTGATGCCTTCTTCTCTGAACTGTTGTGATTATCTGCTGGTGCTTTCAGGTTTTTCCATGATTTTCCCAAGATATTTAAAAAGGCAACACGCTGCAATTCTTTGGCTGTCATCAAAGTTGAAAATGTCAGAAAACTTATTAGCACCATGGTGTTTTAATAATATATGCGATGTTGCTAGCATCAAAAGGTACTCTCCACCCTTCTAACTACCTCATCAAAACTAAGGAGAGGTAGTTGAATCATTAGAATGGTTTATAAATGAAATAACTTTCTAAATTTATTCCTATTTGAAAGCATGAATTTAAAAAAGCAAGTCCAAGGAAGTTGTAAACAAGGATCGTTTTTTGAAAGAAAAAAGTAATTAATGCTCCACCTTTTTATGCAAAGTGACTAATATATAGAACCATTAATTTGTTCTAAAAGGTGACTAATATATAGAAACAGAGGGAGTAAGTAGGAGCTGATTGCTTTATATTTGGATAACAATGAAGGCAAGCTAATGTTCAGCTCCCCAGTGTCTCAAAACACATGCTGTGCAAATAAATGTGAATTGGGAGCTGGCTCTCTCTCTCTCTCTCTCTCTCTCTCTTCTTTTCCTCTCTTTGATAAGAAAGCATGCACGCAAAAGTTTTGCAATGCTGATAGGTGCAACTTTGTCCAAATGAAAAAATGAATGAAGCCTATAATGACCATGATAAACAAATTCGGGTAGGTTATTCATTTTAAAAAGCCACAAGGAACAAAAAGGTCAATCTGTCAAAGATTAAACATCTCAGAGTTCCTACACATAGCAAGAATAGCACAAAACAACTGTCATATTGCTAGGAATACCGCATTACTAGGTATGTGACGCGTGAACATTCTGACGTTTTAAAAATAAAGATACGGAGTAAAATCTATTAACTTTCATCATTCATCTACCAACACAGGTAGCCTACGATATTAACCATTGTCAGCAGAAGCTGGAGGAAGGTGGTAGTTAACCAATTAAATTAATGTCATAATTTAAAAAAAAAAAAAAACTCTTGGCCATTTGAAATTTGAAAGAGACATCAAACGCTGACGCGTTTATAGGCATAGCAGCGAATTGAATGCCATCAAATTTATTCCAAGTCCAAACGATTTTCAGCTAGCACCTAATGCACCACTCCATGCCAATTGCCTTGCCCAGTTTAGGATTAAAAAAAATCAGCCAATAATGAATATAGAAGAAACAAATAAAGCATCAAGATTCATTACCTTCCTCCAGGGAAAGCTGAATAGATCTCTTTTCCAATTCAACAGCATGTCTACTGAGCTCAATTGAAGAGAGTGACTGAAGCACTATCAGACAAAGGAAAATATCAGAAACATGGAATTAAAGAATAGAAAGAACTTTAAGGCATACTCTTCAGGTAATAGGCATACTTTGGATATATTCTTCTTGGTCAGATTGGTCCAATTTCCTCAAAAACATCTGCAATTGGTGGAATCGATCCTCCCAGTGTGCATTTTTTGGTCCTGTTGTATTGCCAATAGTAGGACCAGATGTTGCAAAACCGGACTCGACTAGTGCTAACCTCGTAGCAGAGTTCCCAATTGAGAAAGGAACTGAAGGTTTTCCAGATGAGCTTACTGAAGTCATTGGAAAAGGTGCAAAAGCAGGAAAACAAGAGACCTTCGGCTCCTTTATCTGGGATTTTGGTTGAGCAGTCTCATCTTCACCAGGTTGCCTGGAACTTGAAATTGGAGAATAGGCACTAATGCTCGGACTCCCACAAGCAGTGCTCTTTCCCAAGTCTGCTTCAGCTTTTCTACGGACATACACAAGATGTCCATTTCCAGCATTACTGCCTGGAGATTGCGGGTGATTGTGATTCATTGGGGACTCAGAAGAAGGTCTCTTGGTGCCTGAAACTCTATTAGAATCAGTACAGCGGCCCTTGTCCTTTAAAATTGAGGAGCTTCCAATAGAGGCTGAAACTGTGACCTTATTATCATTCGGCAGCTCTCTCAATGCTGTCTTCTTCACTGTAGCAGTCAGTAGCTTATCACTAGGCAAACCTGTTTTAGAGCTGCCTGGACCAGGCTCTGTTTTAGAATCTACACTTTGTTGAGCCATTTCCTGATGGCTTGATAGAAAGCCAAGATTGTAAGAAATATGAAGCATGAGGTCAATAGAATACAAGTCAGATAGTAAATTGTTAAGTAACAATAATAAAATTGTGAAGTCAACAAAGCCAATATAATGTAAGGAAACAGGACATTCCTATAAAACATCAGTAGATGCTTTTTCAAAGGGTGAATGGGAGATGGAAAAAATGAAGGCTTCATTGTAGTTTTGGTGCCTCTAAATTGTTTATAACAGTAAACTAGTCCCTCTTTTTTTTAATTAGATTGATACTATCATGCTATTAATTTGAGTAAATTGGAAGAGGAATGAACGAAGGGGGACAAGGGGGAAATAATGGGCTGGAAACTATTCTCTTCCCCTTATTGTGAGATTACAGAAATGCTGATTAGACCATTTGTTTTAGTGACATGTCACTGACCCAGCACACATTGTCAACCTGATCACTTGGTAGTAGCACCCATTCCATCTCATGCTGCCCTCAAAAAATCCGAAGTTTCACAGATCCCTTTGCAATTATGGTTAGCATTCAATTGAAAACCCGTTTTCACTGAGGATAGCAGGGTGAAGAGGAAACTTTAGAATTATCTTTAAACAGCTTTGCAAAGATCCATAGAATGTGCTTCTATTATGACTTGGAATTTGCCTCAGTATTTTGCAGCCAAATTTTCAGGTTTACCATAACAAGAATCAATGACTAGTAGTCAGTCTATTTAAGCATATAAACAAGCGGATTGATGAAGTATTTCTTTTGGAAAACTGATGAATAAGTTGGCACATGACTATAAGAGATGGTGGCTGAGATCTCCTAGAGAAGGGACCAGAGGAGCATTGGGGATGGTCATCAAGCACCCTCCAGAATAGGGGCAGGAGCTCTGCCAAAGTTCTGCACAAGGCTTCCCTAAAACAAAAACTCTAAAAGACTTGTTCCATGTAAAGAATTAAAGAAAAATTTTAAAAAAAGAAAAGAAAAGAAAAAGATTGAATTATTTGGAAAGATATGATAAAGGGAGGCATCTATAGTACTTTGAATGCTATATAGTCAGGGAGCTCTAACTGAGTACATTAAGATTAACACTATAATCTATCCTCTCTACAACTCTCGAAAGGCAATGGGGCTTCCATAGAGCTCCAACTAAGTACATAAAGATTATCTTTATAATCTATCCTCTATATAAATCGCAAAATGACCAAGTGTTTAACACCTCCCACACTAAGATTCTGTCTTCATATCCAAGCACTAGCCGAAACATAAACTCATGTTCACTCATGAATCTAAAATGTGATACATAATCTTGGATTTGTCATCCCAACATTCCCTAAAATAAGCAAAGAACGTCATTTTCATGTTGAACTGTCAATCTATGCTGACATCCATATAACTATAATCATCTTATAAAGTACAAAATGCTGTTTGGATAAATGTCAAATAAGCAAATGTGTCCATACTTTTTACAGCCTCCCACCAAATACTCAATCTCAAAGAATTCTAATCTAAGTCATGACTTTCAAAATTGCAGACAACTATTATCTTCATAAGCAACAGCACAATATTGATGTATTAATAAATTACAAATACAAATAACCATACATTCAAATCATTTAAGCAAATTAGTAATTTTCTAATCATAAGAAGTACTGAACCAAGAATTTTTACAAGGAACCAGCAAACAGTATTCCATTATTTCTCTATTCATATAATTTTTAACTTAAAACGAGAAAATCCCCCTCTATATATATGCACTCAGCTTAAAAATACTCCCTATCCCTCATCCAACCCATGTTTAGAGTGTCAAACTATTGCCTCTCTATTCTCAGTCCACGGTTCTCCCCTCTTCTCAATATATTCTGTGTTCTTCCATTAGAAAACTCTTCCATGCATATTATTTGTTCTATCTCTTTCTAGATGCAATGATACATAGAATGGAATTTAACAATTCCAAGGTTCATTTTTCAAATTGAAAATCTTTAATATTAATCAATTGCAAAACAAAAGCCCTGTCCTTCAAAAGTTACCTTTCAATTTACACAAGTACACACACAGTGTTAATCATATACATTGATTTAGCTAAGAGCCAAGTGAATTTTCTGAAAAGTTAATTGTTAACAATGAAGGGGTGGAGGAAGGGTGAAAGAAAAGTAAAGGGAGAATGCCATTTGGGTCCCTCGTAAAAAATAGTAACACTTTGGTCCCTATCTAAAAAACATGTTAATATACTATATTGTCAATCTCAAAAGGGTCATGTATCAAGGGACCAAAGTGTCAATAATTCCTTTGCAATTGACCAAATGACATTCTCCCAGAAATAAACCAACCCCAAAACACAACTGAAGTGTACATAGCAACCTGTAGGGTATGTCGGCCAGAAAGAGAGCCTGAGGGAAGCTAGAGCTCTAGAGTCGCATGTCTGGATTGCATACACTTCGGGGAGAAGTGCACACCCGTGCATCTCCCCACAATGATGCTGTTTAGTAGTTGCTAAAGAAATGTCCCTTCTGGTACGTGCTTTTTCTTTCCCCAAGAAGACACAAACTGAATATTAAGCCCTCTTGTGTGATAAAACATAAAACATTGACCCCTCTTAAAACAGCTCTTGTCGCTCCCATTCGTCCAAAATAATATTCAACACCCCAGACCACCAGTCAATGAGAATAACAAGATTAAAGAATAACGAATGAACTAAACCACGAAATAAATATTAAGAAGTGTAGAGAGTAGAAAAGGTTAGTATCAGAAACATGAGCTAAAAAGCAGGTAGGCTAAGGTGAATTTTGAGCAAATGGTCTAAAAAGCAAAGCCTTGAGCTCGTTCCCCTGCTCCTAATAAAACCAGTTTGTTCCTTGATAACATGAATCAATGTATAACATATCAAATGATCATATAACCACTTTCCAGCAATATCAATACATCAACCAGCCACACAAAAAAAAACACTTGAGAAACCGTTCAAACTCAAATTTGAACAACAACATTGACCCTGGAGAGCACAATCTCGACAATCTTAAACGAAATCAATTTACAATTATCAAACATGCTATAGAAGGAACACGGCAGTCATTATATATGAAAAATCAAAATGAAGAGTCGCAACCAAGTATTACAGTGATGGGCATTTCCCTCTTTGCAAACGGAAATTCATCGAAAGATAACAAAATTAGAATACCTATTTCATCCTTCCACTTGGCAATATCTTCGTGACCGTCGTAAGTGAGAGCCGTGTTCAATGTCCTGCTCTTGCTTCCCAGACGACTTCATACAAAACCCCAGAAGAAGAAGAAGATCCGGCGAAGCAACCAACGAAGCAGCAAAGGAGTCCGGCTGAGCAACACTGACGGGAGAAGAGGAACGTCGAAGAGGGCGACCTAGCGCGGTATGGGGGGAAAAGTATACGGTTAAGATTGTATTGAGTGAACGGCTGAGATCATCGTTGGACCAACAAGCAACCATGGCAGGTTTCCAGTGTCACGCCGGGTTGTGTTCCTAAACTGGATGGTTCGTTTATTAGAGACAAAAATTATAAGTAAATCCAAAAATATAATTTAATAATAATTTTCGGCAGGGGCTCCCACGGGTAATATGCTCTCTTCTTTTGGGCGCAACTATAACTCTATTTTTTTTATATATATATATTTTTGTTATGTATTAAAAACTCGAGTCTAATAATAATACTAAAATTATCACGTGGATACTTAAAATAAATGAACCGATAATAAGTATACTTAAAAATTTATAATTAGAATAGCATTTTATCTTAAGATTGGGAGTGAGCATTGGGAGAAGGCTCAAAGTGGGTCTAAATTAGAGCTGGTAAAACGGGCCCACCCCGCGGGTTGGGCCCGTTTTACCATAAAACGAGCCAGAAATGGGCTGACATTTTGCCAGTCCGTTTTGGGGCGGGCTGCACAGCCCGCCCCCTCCTGGCCCGCCAATGCTGGCGGGCCAGCCCGCCAGCCCGTTTTTTTATTTTATTTTTATTTTTTTATTTTTAATAATATTATTTATTTTACTCAAATATTATTTTGAATACTTTCATTATCAATTACTAGTAAAGATGATTACTTATTTGTTGATATATAATAATTGATTAATATTTTGTTAATGTTTATTTATATTTATAGTTATAAAATTTGAGATTTTTTATAAAAAATATGAATTTTTAAGAGTATAATATGAAAAAAAAAATTATTATACTAATATAACATTAGAAATTTTTTATTAGTATTTTAAAAGTTTAAAAATAATTTTTTAAAAATATTGAAATTTAAAAAAAAAAAAGTGGGCGGGCCGCGGGCTGCACAGCCCGCCCCGCTAGCCCGCGGGCTGGCCCGTTTTGAGCGGGCCAGCCCGCTTTCCCACCTCTAGTCTAAATACCCTTGACCCTTGAGGACTTTCTTTTGTGCCTAGTGAGTGTATAGGGGCAAAATAATTTTTATGATAATTTTACCCATAATTTGTGTGTATATGAGTATGACAAATCATTGCTTTAAGGATTAAAGAGATTCCAAATCCATTTTAAATAACATCTCACTTGAGGAGGATTAACCGGTAACGCATGTTATTGCTTGTAGCATAGGCATCAAGCTAGGAGTTAAAAGATGTCCAAATATTTTTTTTTTCAATTTAAAAATAATAAAATAAAATTATAAGTGAAATTGAATCATAACGAAACATTTAATTTGAGAACGATCTCTCACTCCACTAGTTATAAAATAATTAAATATGCTCAAAATAAATTTAACTATCTACTATGTATCGTTTTTTTCTTGGTAGAATTTAAGCAGTTCCTCAATTGATAGTGAGTGATTAATCTTCTTGAGACGTAGAGATTATTAAAGTATATTTTATCTCTCCTAATAAAAAAAAATTTCTACTCAAAGTACAATTTAAATATAAGATATTATATTTAAAAAATTTAACTATATATTAATTATAACAAATTTTATTGATTACCTATTATGTATCCTACATATACCTACCACTAGAGGCGGGAAAACGGGCCAGCCCGCGGGTTGCGGGCCGGCCCGCCTCAACCCGCGGGTTGGAATGTGGCAGGCTGTGCAGCCCGCCACAAGACGGGCTGGCTTTTAGCCAACCCGCGCCCGCCCTGCTTTTGTGACGGGCTGGCCCGCCAGCAATTTTTTTTTTAAATAATATCCACATACCATTTCAAGGCAGAAATTACTACTACAAAAGTAAAAAAAAATATAGAAACAAGTCAAACATCCCCTAAGTGTATTTTAGATCCAAAAGAAGGGTAAAGACAGTATTTAAATTAATTACAATATGTCAACAGTATTTGAAGCAATATCTGAAACTGTAACAGTGTCAACAACACTACTACCGGAACCAATACCACTGTCTTCTTCCTTAATCTCATCTGCCACATCACAGAAAATTAAAAATAAAATAGTTAATAAGATTGAATTAATATATAGAACTATATAAGTATAAAATAAATAAGTAAGAAAATCAAATTATCACCCCATGAATAACCCAGTATCCAATTGTGAGTGCAAATAATAGCTTCAACATTTTCTGGAAGAAGACAACTACGGTACTTTGTGAGAACTCGTGAACCAATACTAAAAGCTGATTCACTTGCAATTGTGGTGATTGGAATAGATAGTATATCGCATGCCATCTTTGAAAGACAAGAAAATCGAGCCGCATTAGTCATCCAATAATTTAACAAATTAAATTTGACAGACAATCTAGGATCAAGTGTTGCTTCTTCCAAATAAATATCCAGTTCAGACTTTTGGAATACTACAGTATCTTTATTCTTTGCTTCAAAAAAATCCTGCATCATATAAATCAAATATTAACATTTATATTAATAACATGCAAAGCAATCAAATAAATTGAGTACTGACATTAAATATCTCAAACTTACTTCAAAAGCATTCATGTAATTGTTCTCATCATCTACAGAGGACTCAACAATATTCTGTGGGCAAGACATTGTTGTGGACACATTGACATTGGAGCTTGATTCCCCTCTAACACAAAGGACCGAGGATGATGATGATCCCATGCTTTTGTATTCATCAAAAACATAGTACAACTTTCTCCTTATGTGTTCAATCTTGTCTTCATAATTTGTAGGATCAAGTTTTGCATAAGAAAACTTTATAACATCAAATTTCATCCGTGGGTCAAGAACATTTGCCAATGCAAGAATGACACTACAATCACCCCAATATTTGTCAAATTTTTTAAGCATCCTCTCAGCCATATCTTGAATCAAAAGATCATCACTTTCCACATGTTGTTTCAATAATGTCTCAATTTTCGATATTTGCATGAAATACATGTTAGCAGTCGGATAAGAAGACCCAGAAATCAAATTTGTAATAACTGCAAATGGCTTCAAGAATGCGCACATAACTTCTGCTCTAGTCCACTCTTCAGGTGATGGGCAATGTCTGTAATTGCTATCATACAAAGATAAGTTTACAAAAGCCCGACGATATCTGATTGCACTTTGAAGCATTGTGTGTGTTGAATTCTATCTAGTAGGGACATCTAACCTCAACCCCACTGAACTATCAATACCTCCAACTTGTTGAACACACTTCTTAAAGTTTGTCAACCTCGAATCTGAGTGCTTCACATATGTAATACTATTCCGAATCTTTTGCACAGCACTACTAGCTACTGTCAAACCCTCTTGCACAATGAGATTTAGGATATGGGCACAGCATCTCACATGGAAAAATTCCCCATTACAGATCAAGCCACTACATAAATTCAGCCTATATTTCAGCAAAGTTTGCATACTATCGTTTGCTGAAGCATTATCTAAAGTAATAGAAAATATTTTATTCTCAAGACCCCAATCTGTAATGATATCATGTGCCTTGTTCAACAATTCAATACCAGAGTGTGGAGGCTTCATCCTAGCAAATGCTAGTATCTTGCTATTAAGAGTCCATTTCTCATCAATAAAGTGTGCAGTCAAACAAAGATATCCTTCAGTAGCTAATGAAGTCCAACAATCAGCAGTTAAACATACTCTGCTAGGACTCTTCGTTAACTGATTTTTTAGGCTCTCTTTTGCTCTTAGATGGAAATTTATAACATCAACTGTAACAGTTTTCCTAGTAATGGGTCTATAGTCAGGATTTAGATATGAGTGAAAATCTCTAAATGCCTCCCACTCAACAAAAGAATATGGAACATCATGTCTAATAACACAATAAGCCAACATATCTCGAGCTTTGTTCTGATCAAGTTTTCTACCTCTAACATGACCTACATGGTCTAACATCATGGCACCAACATCTTTATATTTAGGAATTGCTGCACAAGTATTTATATGACGACGAAGATGTGATGTCCCATAATCCTTACCTCCCACAATATATGATTTTTTGCAGGCTTTACATTCAGCTTTTTCTTTGCCTTCAACTTTACCAATTTTAGTGAAATAGTTCCAAACATCAGAGGTAGTTTTCTTTGCTTTCTTACTTGGATTATCTTCTACAAAAACAGAGCAGTCGGCTTGTGCAGATTGACTTTCCACATTAGTTGCATTTGTATTATCATCATTATCCTTTCTTTTATTGCCTAAATCCATCTTTACTTTCTATAAATTATACTGCAAATTACAAGTGAAAAAAAAATTCAATGACAATACATAAACCCTTCGGCATTCATGTGTTTCAGAAAAAAACCAGACAAAGGCAGACATGCTTAACTCTTAAATCAGATATCAGGTTTCAGCAGAAAGAAATAAAAAAAACCAGCAAACACACGAATTCCCCCTAGATATGTCTTAAACCAGAAAGAAACAGAAAAAATAATATATGTCTGTTTCAGCAAGTGATCAACGAAAATCAGCAAAAACACAAAATCCCAGCAAGTGTCAAATTCCAACATCAACTTATCAGGTTTCAGGTTCAAAACAGAAACAGGAAATTCCAGCAGCAAGTGATGTACGAAAATCCAGCAGCAAACTTGTCTAATTCTATCAGGTTCAGGCTCAGAAGCAAGTGAATAAGTGATCTGCGAAAATCGCTTAAAACTTACTTAGGATCTATGATTTCAGGCTCAGAAGACGGCGGGCGAGGTGAAAGGCGACGACAGCGAGGAGAGGCGTCGAGGAGAGGGCGACGACGATCTGCAGGTGAAGCTGGGCGACGGCAGTCAACAGGCGACTTGGAGAGGAGAGGCGAGGTCTGCGACGGCGAGGCTACTTCGGTGACTGGACCACTGGGCGATGCTAGCGAGGAGAGGACGCCGAGAAGGGGAGAACTGTCTGATGAATGAACTGAGGCGATTTTGGAAGAGGCAAATGGAAGAGACGAGAGGAGATTCTGATTGAGCACAAGAAGGGTAAAGACTAAAGATGAGGAGTCGAGGAACTGAGGCTGAGGGCTGAGGGCTGAGTCGCTGTCGCTGACGGCTGAGGAATGGAAAATGGAAGGAGCAGCTAGAGGTAGGGGAAAATGGAAAAGGGCGAGTGGGCGACGCGACGGGACGGCTGAAGAGTGAAGACCTGATTCCTGAAGTAGATTTTTTTTTTAAATTGAAAAAAAAAATGCGGGCTAGCCCGTTTTTAAACGGGCTAGCCAGCTTCATTGGGTGTGTTATAACGGGGCGGGCTGTGCAGCCCGCCAAAAAATGGGCTGCACTTTCTTCAACCCAAACCCGCCCCGTTTTACCACCTCTACCTACCACCAATTTATTCATGAAACCATAAATGCCAGCACACATGTTCCCCATTGTTGTCGGCAAATCACATGCATGTATACCTATATTTACTAAACACGACATATTTAATTTTGCATCTCAGGCAATGGATTTGGTTCTTAATTAACTCTAGACAACAAACGCAAAACACAACATTAAACAAGAGATGAAGTTTTGCACAAGTCAAGTCTGAATTAATTAATGGATGATGATGTAATTTGAGGGTGGTAAGGATTATGAATTGGTCATTAATTATGCCCCAGCACATGAGCACCCCCGTTCTTCTGCTTTTCTTGCGGCATCCGCCACTTCTTCTATAATATCTATCAAGAATCTTACATCACGTCCTTTCAACAAATAATTCATTTTAGTTATAAAAAAATAAAAATTTAATTTACCTTATCTTTTAAATTTATAATTTTTTTAAAATATATATATCAATTACTCATAGATTTTTATCAAAGGGAAGTTATAAATTATAAGGCACATAAGTAAAAAAAATATTTAAAAAAAAATGATACACATTTAATACAAAATAACTAACTTAATTTATTTTTTTAATTCTATTATTTAATAATATCTTTTATACTAAATAATAGAGGTAGTATTACATCCAATATATATATAATAAGAATAATTGTAAGATGCAAGATTTATAAAATGTATATAATTAAAATATAATTTATAATTTTAGAATGGGTTAAGGTGCATCTAGAATATTGAAATATTTTTTTACGTGTATCTACCATCCTAAATTATTTTATAATATATCTAACACTTTAAAATATTTTTTATACCTTAATGTTAGATGCAATAAAAAAATATTTTAGAATACTGAACGTATCTAAAAAAATTTAAGGTGTTAAATATATTAAAAAATAATTTAGAGTATAGACATATTTAAAAAAATATTTTATGTAAGATACACCCCAAAATACTTCAAGATGATAAATGTATCTAAAAAATTATCCAGGTGCTAATGCCCGCTAACCTTTTACAATACACACTGTTTACTCGTCATTCTTCCATTCCCAATGCTGATTAGGTACAAATAAGCATAGCATGTAATAGCTTAAAGAGCATGGGTTAAGTTTGTGTTTGAGAACCCTGCATAGAATCAGTTATTAGGTCAATTAAGGATTTAGATATATCCATCCAAACAACTTCCCCCAACATAAAATTGATTATTGAGCCATAAATATAGAGATAATCATATTCAAAATACTTCGATCACTAAATATAATTTTTTTTTAAATCTAATCTAAGCATACTCTAAATTAAAGTGGTTTAAACTATTTTTAAGGCGGGCTTGACCAGTTTCTTCATCCCTCAAATTTTCCATTACATGAAACTGGACACGTGACAAGTTCTTAATTTAACTAATCTAGTTTGGTTCTTTTAACATTAAGTGAAACGTAAGCCATCAAAATATAGGGAAAAAAATATTTCTCTCCTGATTCAATTTATAAGGTGCATTTAAAAGAAATTTGAGTACTCAAAATATGCTATTTTGGTCCTACATATAAGTTTATCTTTACTAATTCTCAAATACCTAAAAAAGTTAGTTAAATCATTTATTTTGTCTTATATTTTATTTTATTTTTAAATTTATCCATATTTAAGAATAAGTATTGTCTTATATATTTTTTTTGTCTCTTTTTTTCTCTCTTCATTTTTAATAAAAGTAAAATTGGAAGACATGCATTAGTATACTTTTAAGTAGATTTATATTAAGGACTAAATTTTTTAATCAAAATAGATTTATATATAGACCTAAAGTGATATGCTATTTTACAAAATTTAGACAATATTAAACTTTTTTTTAAAAAAAATTGCCTATGATACTCTACAATTAATATAGTAAAGAAATGAATTAAAGATATAGTTAAGATGACGTTACAAATTAATGGGGGTAATTTGAAGGTCCAACAGCTTTTTTGTTATATTTATTTGATATATATTAAATATGTTTTTATAATATTAACTGAATTCTTTTAGGTGGAAGAAATGAATTAAGATTTAACAAAAATATAGTTAAAATGACGTTTCAATTTAATTGGGTAATTTAAAAATTTTAAATTTTATACTATTAGACTAATTTTGATTATATATATTCAATACTAAATTATTGAAATATTGACGTTTTTTAATGTCATGAAAGTTTTTTTGGTCTTCTGATGTGTTTGAACAATGTGATGCAATGACTTCAAATGACACTACTTTTATCATATATATATATATATATATATATATGTATGTATATATATATACACACCTAGGAATAATATAAGCATATGTTTATTATATAACCTTTTTTTGAAGGTTTAGATTATGGTTTGAGAGCACGCAATCTACTACTCTATTATTCTTATTATTTTTAAGAAATTATAAAAATTAAATAAATTAATTAATTATAATTAAATTTAATATTTTAAAATAAATTTATATTATATACGCATTAATATATTTAAATTAGTCAATTACTCCCTTCGGTTATTTTCATAAGCAACATTTTCTTTCATAAAATAGTTCTATATATAAGCAATAATTTATATTTATTTAAAAATTTAATATATTTTTTTATTTTTACCCTCTAATTAATTATATATATTTCTCCCACTCATTATTTCTCACCTCTTTTATCACTCGTATCTTTTTCATCATTTTCTCTCTCGCCCATCATCCTCATAAATAAGGATATATATGAGAAACAAATTATGTGCCTGTTTGGATAGGATAGAAACTTAAATTTTAAAAGAGTTTTTAACTCAAACTTTAGTTTTGAGAAATTTAAAAAAAATAGTTATTGCTGTCTAAAAGATCTTTTGGACTTTAAATAAGCTATTGGGAATATCTTCTAGAATAGTAAAAGAGTTTATAGACTACCAAATTATTATTTTACCCATATTTTCCTCCACGCTCTCTCATCTTTCCTCTCTCTTCTCTTCTCCCATCTCTTCTCCGCCATTTCTACATCTCTCGTCGGCGTCATCTCCAAACCCTCTGATAGCAAGCACGACGAGCGCAATGCCCTCCAATGGCATTGTCTGTTCTCTAACAACGTCATCTTCGCCTTCTCCACCTCCAACCGTATCGTCTATTCTCTCCTCTCTCTCCATCTGTCTTAGTTTTCTCTTCTCCACCCTAGTCTGTGTCATCGTCTTCTTCCTCCGTCTATTCTTTGTTCTCTATCATGGAGGTCGTTGTTAATCAAGGGAGAAGAAGAGGAAAGAAGATGGTGGATGTGACACTGGGTAATTTTTTTATCTCATATAATTTCTAATAATTTACTAATTATAAATTTTTTTTTAATAATAACTATTAAAATATTTGTTTATTAAGAACTACTTTTTTCTAGAAGTCCTTTCTTAAAAGCTATCTAAATTTTTTTTTCTTTTAAAAGTCTATCTAAATAGGGCTTATATTTTTAACATATTCATTAATTTTAACTAATTTTAATCACAATTTTAATCCGTATAATTTAAATAATTATTATTTATAAAAAACTAAAAATAGTACAGTAATATAAAAAACAAAAGTCGATTAGCTAGGACGGGAGGTAGTGCAACCATATAAAAAATCAGCATTAAATTAAGTGAACTACAATAAGTAATAGGGAAATTTTTTTAAAAAAAGATATTATTTAAATTTTAAAATATTAAATCAGGTATTATTATAAAAAAATATGTTACTATTTGTATTATAAATATAATAAATAGTATATAAAAAATAATAAATAAATTGATTTAAAATTTTTACAAGGTGAAATTTTTTTCAGATTTTTACTTGGGTGTCAAATAATAAACGAAAAAAATTTCAACTTCCCAAAAATTCCCTAACCAGTATTCGATGCCTTATTCGATCTCTGCTCTCTCCGTACATGATATCTAGCCCGTCGATTCTTCTCTCGCCGAACCGGTACTCTCCCCTTGGCCGCCGATCTGATCTCTTCTCCTGGTTGATCTCTTCTTCGCCATTCTCCCCTAATTCCCCTATCTCTTCTGCTCGCAAGGCCTACTCCCTCTTCAATAGCTTGTGTGCATTTTCAGACCCCAAGATGATCCCAAAATTTCGGGAGCCTCCTCTGTCTCTTGTCGCCACAGGGGAGTGGCCGGAGAGAATTCCACTCCTGCGTCTTGTGGTCCCCTGCTGCAACCCCCCGCCCCCCCGATTTTTTTTATTTTTTTATTTTAGAAGTTGAATTCATCTGACAGCTAGTATCAGAGCGTGCCAGGCAGGATTAAAATTTTCTGAGTTGTTGCTATTTGATTAGTCAGAGTTCATGTGAGGTTCCTTCAAAATTGAAATCGACGCAGACACGCTTCCAGACCAGACTCCGACGCTTCAATTGGCTTCTCTCTCCTTACCCTTCTCTCTCGCGAAATGCCTCAAGCTGCACTAAGAACCAATGATCTTATTAATAAAACAATATGAAGGTATGAATGTGATTTCTTCTCTCTCTTTCATTTCTTTTGATTATTTCTGGACTCTCTGCATTTCATGCCCTTCCCAATAGATTTTGCGATTATAAAGTAAGAGCCATGGAATTGTTCCCGACTGAAAAAAAATTGAAGACGGTAGCAAATTTTTAGACAATGGAGGAGAAATCGATATGACATTTATGATTTCATGTTTTAGCGGACCCACAAAATAAGAGCCATGGAATGGAATGATGGAATTGTTCCCGAATAAACAAAAAGGGTTATGTAATTAATGAATCGCTAATAGTTCTTAGATGCGAAACGTGCAGTACTATAGTATGTGTGTACTTCTTAATGAACTAATAATCAGATGCGGCGCAACTTTCCGTACAAATATGGTTGTGGCCTTAGTTCAATAATCGCGCTGTAGAAACAAAATTCCAGCTCCTCAAATTTGTGTGAACATTCATTCGCCGCTTCGTCTTCTCCGTTCCCCGAGAGCCACTTCGTGTGGCAGGGCCCTCATTTGGAATTTTGCTTATTCTGGGAGTTCAATTGCTTCTTTTTGTCCACTTTTGCGTTCATTCCTCTCGATGATGTTTCACGCTAATCAATCAATTTATTACAACAATATCTGGGGTTCTGACTAAAGTTTTTTTTTTATTCTCGATCAAAGATTCTTTGGGTTTTAAATTTCTCTAAGCATGTTCTTGTTTACAAACTGTGTTGTTTCAGATTTCACGGGGGACGGAGGTAAAGCTCGACAACAGTGCAGCTGAGATCCTAATTCCTACGGTACGTTTTTCTTGCTTTCTTGCTTTCTTGCTGTGCACCTTACTTGTTCATAGGTTATTTTTATTCTGTTAATACTGTTGAAACATTTCAAGTTATTTATATTTTCTTGGGCTATCAGTATTCTTTGTGGAAATGGAAGAACAACCCCGAGATTGTGTATAGAGTTTTACATGCATTAGCTTACAGATGTTAATTGTTGTTTCGGTGGGATGAATGCTAAACTAGCTTTTACGCGTGCAAAACATAAAAGAAAAGTGATTCTGTATTTGGATTTTGTTTTCTTTCGGTTTGATTTCTCCATTTTTGCCGTATCGGGTGCTTCATAGATACTAGGTCACATGTATGGGATTTATCGATATTTTATTTGGTCAGGCTTCTACTGTAATAAAGCAAACCTCTATCAATCATGAATCAACGAGATACTGCACAAGACAATGCCAACTCGGTTTCAAAGAGAGCAATCCCACCTTATATGAAAGCAGTTTCTGGCTCGCTAGGAGGTGTTATGGAGGCCTGTTGCTTGCAACCCATTGATGTCATTAAGACCAGATTGCAACTTGATAGGTCTGGAAACTACAAGGGAATAGTTCATTGTGGTACCACGGTTGCACAAACGGAAGGGGTGCGAGCTTTGTGGAAGGGATTGACACCTTTTGCTACACATTTGACCTTGAAGTATGCACTGCGAATGGGTTCAAATGCTTTATTTCAATCAGCATTCAAGGACTCTAAGACTGGGAAAATCAGCAGTCAGGGGCGGCTTCTTTCTGGTTTTGGTGCTGGGGTCCTTGAGGCTCTTGTTATTGTTACTCCATTTGAGGTTTGTGCCTTTATGTTTTTATTTGTCTTTGATTATTAGATTATACAGTTTGGATTTAATTAGTTACATATTGATTGAATTTAATAGCTGCTCAAGACTTTTTGTAATCAATGTTTGCTATTGCCACTTTTGAGATTAGACTTTAGCTTGGATTTTCATATTGGAGTTTATTGCCTTGTTTTTGGATTGACATATATTTTCAATTCCTAGACTTGCTCTTCTTTTCTCTCTTATCTGCAAATTCAAACGGGAATCTTGCTAGGTAGAATTCCACATCCTTCTTGTTGCTTTCCTCACTTAAAACTATTCTGCTGATTTTGATTGGATTGGATGGTCTCGTTCTTTGCATCTGCTTATCTTATATTACAGTAATTATATATAAAATGTCAAATCTGGGATTCCTAGTGCTATGGTAATGCTTGCATAGGTTGTGCAGTATTGAGTTTCAGTGAAGTCTCAATCACTCTGTAAAGATCAGGTAACCAGCAGGACTAAATCCGGATAAGTTTACTAGTTCATCTTGACTTGCTCCAAGCATTTTGAATCTTCAGGATTCTCTTCCACCGGACTATTATTCTTTTCACTCCCATTCCGATCTTAAGTTTATGAGGGGAAATTATCAATAAGAAAAGGAAAAGGGTACCGGACTACTGATCCTCATTTTCATCCCTCTTCTTGTACTTGACAAGCATGTATTCATTTTTCTTATTTGCATTTTTATTGCTCCCTCAAAGTTGTGCATTGCATTTTTAATTAGATGAAGTAAAAATTAAAAGTTTTATAGGTTATGTCAAGCTAGACGGTTAGCCCAGAAGTTTGCTTGTTGAAATTAACTAATGCCCTTCAGTGAAAATTAACAATGATGACATGCTGCTTGTTTTCTGGTTGTCTGCAGCAGTAGTGAACAAAGATATTTATATGTTTTGTTTTACAATTTTTATTGGTATACAAGTTAATGGATCGGACCCTACTTGCCACTAACATTATCGACATCTATGCATGGTTTGTCATTGGAAAATGATGTAATGGTTAAGGTTGGTAATTTAGCACCATCTTCTTGTTACAGGTGGTGAAAATCAGATTGCAGCAACAGAAAGGCCTAAGTCCTGATCTTTTGAAGTACAAAGGTTCTGTACACTGTGCTCAAATGATTATAAAGGAAGAAGGCCTTTTTGGGCTTTGGGCTGGGGCTGCTCCGACTGTAATGCGTAATGGGACAAATCAAGCTGCCATGTTTACAGCCAAAAATGCTTTTGATATCCTTTTATGGAAGAAACATGAAGGAGACGGGAAAGTCCTTCAACCATGGCATTCCATGATCTCCGGATTTCTTGCAGGAACAGCAGGCCCTATCTGCACTGGCCCTTTCGACGTAGTGAAAACAAGGCTGATGGCTCAGAGCCGAGTTGGAGGCGAGTTGAAGTACAAGGGTATGATCCATGCCATCAGAACAATATATGCAGAGGAAGGGCTTCGGGCATTATGGAAAGGTCTGTTGCCTAGGCTGATGAGAATTCCACCTGGCCAGGCCATTATGTGGGCTGTGGCTGATCAAATAATTGGTTTGTATGAGAGGAGATATCTACATTGTGCTGCATTTTAGGTACTTCTCACGTTGTCTTTTTGCTGGCTCTGAACTGTCAATTTTATTGCAAGCACAGGCGGATGATGAAGTTAGGTTATGACCCTAAGATTTATTTCTTTAATCCTCTTGAACTTGATTAGTAGATCACTGGGGCGTGTGCTAACACTTGGTGCTTTATAAAATAAATTCTAGTTAGGAAAAGCAGTCCTATTTGTTAGAACTAGCGAGATTGTAGCAAACTGAATCTGTCACTCAAAAAGCCTGGTGCTGTTTGTGCTTTACAAAATATATTTCTTCTTGTCAACTTGTTGCTGCATCTATTTTATGAACCAGACTAACGTGTCATTTGAACTCCAGATACAAGAGCATCTAGTGGTCCTTACCCTGATCTCGCTGTTTGAATCCCCTTCTTTGGGCCTTCTCAGGCCTACGTAAATGGCAATATAAAAAATTCAATCTCATCTAGGCCCCAAAAAGAAGTAAAAGAACAACAAATAATCTCAACGGGCAATGTTAATTGTAAAACTACTACTTTGGGCCCATTCTGAAGGGTTATGCATTTTTTTGGGGTACAATTCTTATGGGCCATGCACAAGAGAAGATAAGTTATGAATCAAGTTTTTTAAAATTCCAGTCGCGGTATTTAAGAAGATATCTTAGCTCTTAGATGTCTAAGTTTATGTCTGAGGGTAATAGATAGCTTGCCCTGTCCGACACTATTATCGTTTAGGAGGAAGAAAAATTTCGTCCTACCCTTGGATCATGGGTGAATCTAACCTCTTTTCAAAAAAAAATTTACAAAAAAAAAACAGTTTTTCAAAAGGCGCCAATGAGAGTTTGCACAAATGATAAAGAATGGGCTCGTATTCCACAAGGATGCAAATTCGATTCTTACTGTTGTCGTGGGTTCCTTTGGTAGACGATCATATAAGTCTCCTGTAAGCACTCTCTGAGTCCCGGGGCTGTGCCTTAGCCTTAGTGAAGGATTGGCGCTGAACCCATCTTAACTTTTTTTTGTATAAAAAAAAGTTTTTCAAAAGGCTCAAAAATTAAGTTTTCTGCTTAAGCCCAATTACAAGACATCTCTAATTATCCCAATTTCTAGACACTTTCGTTAGTCTACACATAAATTATTGAACTTTACCAATAAAAATGAGTTGACTGTAGGTGTTAAATAATTTTATAAATAAAAAATCATTTTCGCATTTCTAAAAGATTAAATAAATAGTTTTGAATCATAATCGCGATACACATTATAAAAAATATATCATTTTTTATATCTTGTGTTTTTTTATTTAATGAAGTCGTTGCCTTTCGTTTGTCTTGTAAAACTAAGTTATCAACTGTGTAAACTATTCTTTCTATAAAAAACAAGACTGGGCTCTTCAAACGTTTGGCCCTAAAAACACAAATGCATGAATTCTCCAAAATACTAGTAGTTGTGTTTTCATATGACAATGCCTGTCTTATTGAAATCCAATAACTTGTAGTTGGGTCCCTATCAGGATTTAAGTTTTCATCTGATATTATTTATAAACTATTTTTAATATATTGTATATAAACTAAAAAAAAAGTATTAATTTTATTAACTTTACCTTAAAATTTAGTAACTTTCTAACTTTATCAATAAGAGAACAAATTCAACACAATAATAAATAAAATATAAAATCGTTTATTTATATAAAAAAAATTAATAATGACTTATAAATATGATAAAAAAAATTATTCTTTCTTGGTTTTATAAATAGAACTAAAAGAGTATTTCTATTAATAATGCCCAATTGATTAGGTTTATCAAAGACTAATGCAATCCACTAATCTAAGACTAAATACTCTTAAGTCAATAATTATTCCACCCTGAGCTATTAGCTCCAAATCAAATGGCTTATTGAAGCTATGGTTGGAGTGTCATTAAAATTGACTAAGACGACTACATCCATACATACATCCATACATACATCCATACATACATGCATGCATGCATGCTATGTATGATTCAATCATTCAAAGAAGAAGTAATTAGCAAGTGAAGGGGGGGAAAACACAAGCACAAGTCTCTTTCTCTTATTTTCAAACTTTGTTCTTACTCTTTCATTAATTCATGCACTCTCATTCTCTTTTGACTGAGCATCTCAGTTTTCTTCTATGCCTCGTGAGGTAGAATTTGTGATGCAATCATGAAGCCTGTTGAACTTCGAAACCATATTTAAATGACGTCTCGTACTATTCAAGCATAAAAATATCCTCCACTATTATGTCAGCACAATAATTAAATTACACGTATCCAAATATTATTGGCTGGAAAATTTGTCTTCTTCTTCATCTTTACATTCGTAGATAAACTTTTGTTTTTTGTTATAAAAATTTTTATAAAAAGTTTAAATTTACCCACCATCTAAAAAGAAATACGAAATCTCTTTTTTTTTATATGATATTAAGGGTAAAACGATATCAATTATCTTCAAGTATAAATTTAATTACCTAAAAATTATGATACCTCCTCAAATATCGTAACTATAATCACAATAAAATAATACTCCTTAAATATCGGACACATTTTAAATAATTATATATCTCATTTTTTTATTAATTGAACATATATTATGATGATTACATTCATAGATGCTAACTCCACTACATCTTCATCCTAGAGTGTATTTATGCAAAGTCTACAAAATAAGTGGTATTTATTAATAAAGATGGAGTCAAGCAAAAATAATTAATTCTTATAACTTGGTGAATTTTTTAATAAATTAAAGTTTAAATTTTTATTGAAAAAAAGTACCTATATGTAATGTCTAATAATATCTCGAATAAAATTACTTCTAATAAAAAGATACATATGCTTAAAACAGTAGTATTTATTTGATATAAATTTTATAATATACTTATTTCAATCCCTATTATTAGATATTATTTAGAAGAAATGAGTGATACTTATAATAAGTCACTAAGTAATATATTAATTACATTTTTTAAGATTATCTATATATAAAATATGACACAAATTTCTTTTTTCGCCTCTCAATATATAATTCATTATTTTAAATAAAGAATGGTTGAAATAGTAAGCCACATCATCTACATAAGTAGAAGAAGGTAGAGATAGCCTTAACAATATTAAAAAAAAAATTTATTTTGAATAAGGAGAAGAGGGAGTATTTATAGTGAGTTGTAAGTTTTACAAGATGTTAATAGTTCTTTTTTTTTAACCAACAGGAGAAAGTTCATGCAAAATAAAATAGTCATAGTAGAAACGAACTGAGGCAAGACTAATCAATAACAAACTGATTAAAGGAGAAAAAAAAAAAACAATTGACATACAAGCCGAGAGATAAAAAATAATAAAGGAGAATAAAAGAATAGGAATTAATTAAGGGTTTTACAAGCCAACCCAGGAGGGCACAATCCCTTTCAAGGACTTGTCTGTTCCTTTGTTGTACTCACAATCCCAAGGCATTAAAACTCTTCAAAGCCCGACATTAATATCGTTTGAGAAAAATGGAGATTTCGCTCTATCTTTAAATTGTTAGTAAGCCTAACATCTTTCTAAAAATTTTTATATAAAAAAAAAACTCTTAAGAATCTATGTTCCACTTACATCTTTCCTTGTCCATCCAACCCATTTCATTATCCCATGTGAATGCACGAAAGGCATATAATTTTTTTAAAACAAAAATTTTAGGTAAATTGGTTCTACTACCAAAATCAATATATATTTTCAGATTCAAAATGCTTATAAAAAGTATTTACATATTGCTTACCTATAAAATCATCATATTGGTAACGAGATTTAAATTCTCGATATTGTGAATAATTATGAGTTAATTCTTTATTAATTAGACTAATTTTTATTGGCTGACACGCATATAACTTAATATATATATTAATTGAAAAAATCTCACACGTACAACATATGTATTACTCATTTTGCACCTTATAATTTAAACCATTTCACAGTCTTAACATAAGACTCTATTTATTTGAAGTATTATTATTTTTTCTCTTTAATGTTCCTTACTTTGATATTCACTAATTTACCTTCTAACTAATTAAAAAACCTCCTCTAATTAATAAATTTTATTGAGAATAATTTTAAAATTCTAAATTACTAATTTCTTTAATTTATTGCAAATTGCTAATAAATTCTCAATCTGAGGCAATATATTCTTTTTTTCTAAGTATATATACTCTTTTATTGGATTTAATTCTATTTAAAATACTGTCAATCACTAAATATAAGTACATACTTCAGTAAAGATTTGAACCTTAGTTTGCTATGTTGTGCAAAACTAACCATTTTCGCTAGATCCAACCCTTATTAGTTGAAGCAATATATTCTAATTAAAATACTCAATTCACTAGTTAATACGAATACCAACGAGTTATTGGTTGAATGGGGTAAGCAGCCTAGTCTTTGTAAGAATAAGTATATAAGTTTAAATTTTAAAAAATATACTTATTAGAAAAAGTGAAAACTCTCTATGTTCTAAGTATTAAAAATAATTACACATTTGATTAAATAAAAAAATAAAGAGATAAATGAAATTGATGAACTTAACTTTGGGAATTAGACAAAAGTTTTGTGGATCATTATTTTGAATCTAAGAGATTTTTTTTTGGTACAAAAAAATTTATGTAGGTTTGACACCGATTTCCCACTAAAATTAAAATATAGTTCCAAAATTTAAAAAGGGCTTACAAAAACCTTATAAAGTCTTTTCAACAAGAGGAAAACGAAGCAATGTCAAGTTAGGTACAATTTTAGGGCCAAACATCGCCATTAAGGACTCATCACTCATCAAATAAATAGGACAAGGGCCTCTCAATATGTAGGGCATATGGCCCCAATTAATCACTTTAATTAGGACACCAGGCCAATTGATGAACCAAGTTGAAGAACCTAACTAAACTTTGTGATGAAGGCAAAACTAATTGGAGTCTCGTGGATTATCATATCAAGAGGACGACAAAAAAACATAGTAAAGTTAGGTACACTTTTATGGCTAAACATCGGATTCAAAATGTCTCTAATAATGCAACTTTTCATATATCCCCTCACAAGCAACACTTTACAATAATTTAAAAAACATATTAATATAATTTTTAGTCCATTAAATTTATTTTTATTTTAGTTTTAGTCCCTTAAATTTTAAAACTATAAATTTTGATCTTTAAAAATATTTTCTATCTAAAAATTAATTCCTATAATTTAATAAAGATTTAGATCATTTTATTCTTTAAGAAACTTAAACCTATAATTTAAAATTAAAGGGATTAAAATTAAAATGAAAATAAATTTAAAAAATACAAACGATTGATTATAATATAGTTGTGAGGGGATGTAAAGGGAATGCACCGGAAATTGCATTAAACGTCCATGTATGGATACACACCCGTGAATGTAGGAAAAATGTACCAAAAGTTACATTAATTAGACATTGAGAATCCTGCTAAACAGCACCATTTAGTATCGAGCACTTGTAAAATCCAATGGACCAGCCTCACAGTTTCCATCGACATTGGATCATAAACACATGGACTTTATTAATCCATTTCACAGCCTCCTTTGTTCTCTTCCAATAAGCTCACTACCTTACCTTCATTCATGGTGGACCACCCTGCGACTTCACATACCGGATCATCACTTCTTGTTACGACATTCCTTCGTTACAATGACCTCATAATAATAATAAATTATATTTATATTTCAAGAAAAAAACCAAAGAAAGAGAAAGTAATAGAGACGAGAGATGAGAGAAAAGTCAAAATTTCAAGTTTTTGGGTGCCAGGTGTGGTTGGTTGGCTTGTGGGTGGGAAAGAAGAAAGAATGTGCATATAAAAGCACAAGAGTCCAAGTGTTCTTGACGTCAATACTGGGGAAAGCCTTTCGTCTTATTATAAAATTACATTACTTTGTCTTTTCCTTATTTATTTAACCTACAATATTTATATAAAAGATAATATAACCTAAGACATTATCACAAATAGAGTTAGTAAAACCCGTTTTACATAAAAAAAATGCCCAATCCATTAGCTTTTTTTTTAAAAAAAATATTAATATTATTATTTATTTTAATCAAATATTACTTTAAATACTCCTATTATTAAATACTAATAAAAATAATTACTTATTTATTGATATGTGTTGAAATATTATAATTGATTAATATTATGTTAATATTTATTTAGATTTATAGTTATAAAATTTAATATTTTTTTATAAAAATAAATTTTTTTAAGAGTATAATATTAACAATATTTTTATATGTTAATATAAGATTAAAAAAATTTATTAGTATTTTAAAAATTTAGATTTTTTTAAAAATATTAAAAAAAAAGTTGACGGGCTATCTAGCCTATGGGCTAGCCCGCCACCCCTTGGTATTTTGTTAGTTCGTTTTTGGGTGGGTTGTGCCGTAGGTTAAGATGAGTTGACCTGTTTTTTTACCCCTAATCAGTAATCACAATCATAACAAACACGAGCATACAAATTAAATAAATAAATAAATTATCCTTAGAATTATCCATCACCAACTCTGATATATCCATGATTGATTCATACTTCTTGGTTTTATATAAACATTCATTCATGAGTAAACATTCATCTGGATGAGTACTATTTTTTATATTTATATATAAATATTTTTATATATTTTAATTAAATTATATTATTTTGATTATAATTAGATTGACTCTAATTCAATCACAGTTAAATCATTGAGTTTGAACCATTTCCTCGACTGGTGGTTAAATGACTTATCCGATTTTTAATACTTTG
Organism: Leucaena leucocephala; assembly: GCA_037074615.1. Taxonomy (NCBI): domain Eukaryota; kingdom Viridiplantae; phylum Streptophyta; class Magnoliopsida; order Fabales; family Fabaceae; genus Leucaena; species Leucaena leucocephala. The sequence goes on from CM073541.1 coordinate 15,909,055, forward strand.
CATGAAATATAAACTCTAAAATAAATCATGCTATTTTACAATTTATAACTAGAGTACGTAACTCATTCTCTAATACACAAGTTGACCTAATTAATTATCATGTGCATATATATATAAGTAGTAAATTCATGAATACTCTTATTAAATATAATATATAAATATTTTTGCTCGTCTATATTCAAGAGCTATGAATTCTAATAACATTATTCTAGTAGCATGTTTAATAAGATGTAGAATCTTCTACTTCTCTTAATTAATATAATAGAAACTATTTTTATTTCTATTTTTATTGTTAAAATTTTGGATCATTTTAGTCCTACCAAAAAAGTCGAGAAATGAGATGATTGAAGTGGAAGTAAAATATTTGGATTATTTTATCCCAAGTTATAAAATTTATAGATAATTTTAAACTTTTCCAAGTTATAAAAAAATATTTTAGACAATTTTATCCTAAGTTATAAAAAAATATACATCAATTCTATACTTATTTCTATCATACTAAATAAATTTTTAAAATCTATTTTGTAACTTAATTCTATTTCTATTTTCTATTTAATAAAAAAAATCTTCTATCCTATCAATTGGACAGGGTAGTGTCCTAACTCCGCTTGTATGGCCTGGTCATTTATGAAATTAACTAGAAATGTTGAAGTCACTATGATGCAAGCATTGTTAGCAATATATAAAAGCACAAAGTCACAAACCGTGAATGGATAAGTTTGAACAATTTATTTTAACTTATAATATTATTTTCTTTTCTTTCATAATAATTAAACTTAAATAAGATGAAATAAAGTTTGTACTCTATCAACACTTCTTAATGTGTGTGTTTTTTTAAATCCAGTCATGATATTTATGTAATAAACTCATAGCTGTACGTACAAGAGTATCTGTTTAAAATAAAACTAGCCGTCCTTAAGGATAACATATTTTTACTAAATATATTAGAACAGTGGATATTTTGATTTAAACATGATCAGTGTTACTTGAAAGAAAAAGGTTCAAATTGGATAATTTAAACTCTATTGAAGCCATCTATATATATTTAATATAGTGTAAGTATATACTCAAAAATAACGACAATATATCTCAGTCCAAAATAATAATAAAAACAATATAAAAAAAATAAGTACCTCTGTTAATAAACTCCTGATGATAATGATGTATAAAATATTATAGGATAAACCTCAGAGTGCAATAATTATGTCTGTGATTTGTGAAGTACGTAGATAATATTTTAAGGCTTAATAAAAATGTCATCGCTGACTGTTAAAAAAAAAAAAAGTGGTGGAATTTAGGGTTGCTTCATTTTAAGTCAAAGGAAAATCCTGATTGTTGATGGCTTAACTGCAGGGGTTTGAAAACTGTAATTTATTTAGTATGCATTGATTAATTAATTGTTTGACAATTTACCCTCGCCATAATGCTTTTTTTTATTCGAAGTGTGATTGACATTTCTTGTTTTATAATGGCTGTCTTTTTAAAATTTTATTTTATTAATTTTGTTATATTCCAATGAAGCATTAATTATTAGATACTATTGGCAAAATTAATCTTTCATCCCTTATAGTTTTTCTTAATATTTAATTAGATCTTCATAGTTTTTTTTATTCGTCTCATACTTTTCTTTATTATAGACCTTGATCCATATGATCATAATATGTTATAATTAGGACAAATATGGATTCTGATTAAGCTAAAATGACATATATAAATTGTTGCAATATGAAAGTGTGAATTTTGAATTTGGAGTCTTGAATATGAATTAAATAATGGGAGGAAGAAGAAGAATATTTTGTACGAAGAACATAAATTTAAATTTTAGAAAATACACTTAGTGGAAGAGATAAATTTTTGTATACTTTAAATCTCAAAAGGGATTAATCTTATATCAAGGATATTCTCGATCAAATAAAATAGAAGAATATTTTAAATTTTGTTATCTTTTTTTATTTTTGTGTAGTTTAATAATCCATATGTATATTGAATCAGAATCACATAATCCATATTTATCAGTCCCCTTAATGCTATTAAGCTCACAAATAAAGAGATCCATGCATATAACTGAGAAAATTATAAATATATAATAAAAAGAAGAAAGAAAATTTACAAGGACCTCTTAAAAAAATAAAATGAAACTATAAACATTCACATATTAAGTTTGTCAATGTTATTTTACTATATATCATGATTATTAAAGAACATTTAGTAAATATCTAATTAAAAATTAATATAAAATGTTCAGTCAAACACAATAAAACCTTTTAAAATATAATAAATTTAATAAGTTTCTTTGTATCCGTACATCACCTTAAACATATTTTATAGGCTTACAATTAACGAATAAATCTTAGTCAAATAGTACAGGTGGTTCCACCAGCAATATGATGAACTCTTCGATAATCACTCTATATGTGTGCCTGAAATTAAAAAAGAAAAGAGAGAGATAGAAGAAAAACTCTGAAAAAAATCGAATCATTTACACATAGTCCCAATAAAATTAAGAAAAAAACATTCTTACAAAATGATAATAGTAGAAGGATGTGTGATATTATTTTAATATATATATTTTTTGTTCATTTTTTTTTCTTAACATATGATTTCCTTCGCTTTCAATTCCAAACAAATTAAAAGGGACATAACCTTAATTAAATTCAATACTATTCCCTCCTTAATCATTTTTGTTGCTTCCCCTTCTCAAGCAAACTTGGACAGCTATCTTTGATTACTTAATTGATTTATATAATATCCTAATTAATGGGAAATAATTTAATTAAGTAGCTGTCGTCACTCTTTTGTTAATGTGCGAACGAAGCAAGTGGCATAAGATCATCTGCTCCCATTATATACATTAATTATGGAATAAATTGTGTCAATCCTTTTGGTTTTGGAGACTTTACTAAATTACATATGATATTCCTCTTTTTATCTATGCTTTGTTATCTTTATTATTTTGATACTCACACACACAAAATAAAACCTTTATTTTATTTTATTTAAACATTGAAGCAACAATAGTTTTAGTTTAATGTTAGACTTCAATATATATAATATAATAATTACATTTTAATATATATATATAATAAAGATTGAATGATTTTACTTTTGAAGGAAATATGTATTATATAAAAAAAATAAAATTCATTGACAGAATTAACAATAGGCTAAGTAGCTAGAGGGTGCATTAAAAAATTAATGTGTGTGTATCTATAACTATAACTATAGTAAGCTATATTATATTATTAATATAACCCACATCTGCATTTAGAAAAATCACAAATGGTCAGTTTTATTAATAAATGATCATCATCATAAATATCTTAGTTATATATAGTGTCAAACATATTTATTTTATATATTATATATAAATATATAGGCATTAATACATGCTACAAATAAGGAGAGTATTTAAATAATTGCAGGCAAAGTTTAACAAAAATATTAGTATATATAATTTGGTCTAATTATAATGATAGCGATATATACATATATAGATAAATTAATGTAATTAGTTGCACCTTATGGTGTTAATTAATTCTGCAACTAATACACATATAGATAAGATGAAGCTTCCCTCGTCTGTGATCCTACACACAAACTCACACACACACAACAACATATTAAATAGAACTAATTAAGGATTAACCTGAAGACGATCTCCTAATTATATACTTTGACTTTGTCCATTACCAGAATATGTGTGCTTATAAAAACCTTCTTACAATACCATTATCAGTTTCTTGTAAGTGAAAAACCAACACACAGTTTAATTGGCCCACAACATTTAAAAAAAATTAATAATTATATTTTTATTTAGTAAAAGTATCCCAAAACCATTTTAGGCTTGTAATTAATTCCTTTCAAGACTCATACCGTCTAAGATTTATACTTCTCCTAACAAGTGTACTTCCTAAAATTTAAATTTATATTCTATCCTTTAAGGGAAAGAGACAGCTCATCACCTTAACCAACAGCCTATTGGTGAATCATTAATAATTCTTCCTCAAGGACTCATAATTTTGTAAGCCACATCTTGTTTAATTTAGTTGTAATTATTAAATTAAAAATTTTCCCCCTCCAACCCATCAGATTCTTTCTTACTAATGCAACCAAAAGATTCGGAATCGGAATTACATTATCCAACAGAACTGTTTTATATTGAATGAAATAACGTGTGCACTTTAAAATTTTAAAGGAAGTGGATCAATAATTTAATTATTTTACCCCCAAAATACATGAATGCATGGGGGAATAAATGGAACAATTATTGTAATTAATAAACATACCTAGGAAGCTCCAAAAATAATATATATACTCTCTGTTTTTTGGCCATATATATATATATATATGTGCTCTTTTGAGGACTAGGAGTTTATTAATCAGGGGATTGTTAGATATAATAAAATTCCCTTTTGTCATTCAATAATCATTTGTTCGCATTATTCAAATCAAATAATGTTGGGTCCTTAAATAGGAGTACAGCCTTTTCAACCTAAATTATATTTTTTCCAGGCAAAAACAAACCATGATTCTTTTCTTGATACATTTATTTGGGATTTCGTATTGCTGAATAAATAAGATTTGAGTATTTTGAGGATTTTTCAACATGATTTTTCCATCCATAAGATTTGATGTTTTGACCTTACTTTAAAAAAAATCAAATTTATTTTATTCGACTCAACTACCGTTTGTTGCATAACACGATTCTTAATATTTCTTTTTTTTTTTTAAGTTTTCTTGTTATTATGAAATTAGGTTTGGCCTCAATTTTAGTACATTATTCAAGAAATATTTATTTTGTTTGTAATATATATAACTCAATTAGAAAAATAGAAGATTCAAGTTAGGGAAGCAAATGAGAAACAGGAGCATGGATTCTGTCATTGTACAGTGGGATGAGACAAGGCAATTTACGTACCAAAAAATAATTTAAAAATGGCTTAGAAGAAGGAGAGAAAAAATAGTACGGATTAGGTTAAAAAAATCGAAATCCTATGGAATATATATATAATCATTCAAATAATTAAATGTGGTATTTTTTGTGGAATGGCCCATAGAAATACAGTGTTGAATTTATTTTTGGATTACTCTCGTCTAAGTTTCATGTTCATGATATGTACACACACGACTTTGGAATCTTACTCTACCCATTTGTCATATATTAAAAAATTAATTAATTAATTAATTAATTAAGAGACAGCATTATTGTATTTCAGCCTAATTGATGCTGAGACCTTTCATTAATGCCGACCATAAGTCAGAAAATAATGCGTGCAGAAAAATCATTTTTTTAGTATTTATTTTTCAAACAGAATATTGCTGGTATCTTCTAGTACTTAATGTTGTAAGAGATACTTAATTAATATAAATAAAAAATTAATTATTTTTTCTCAATCTGATTTATCGGTCAAAAACTTACGGATAAATATTTACACGGAGCTACAACTTGTGAGTAATAAACTTTCTTACTTGGAACATGCATACATTTCTTCCTAAATTAATATTGATATTATTATTATGATTATTGTTATTATTCTTGTTGTTGTTCTAAAAATTAGACCAATTAAGTGTTTTGTCTAATAAAAATTGCTAATCTCTCACAACAACTTCATAAGTAAAATTTTAAATTTGTATTGGGAGAAGTGTCAATATTTAATTGCCTCTAATAAAATGATAATAATAAAATTTAACACAACTGGTAGATAATTGAGTCTCATAATCATGCTGTTTTGAGTTCAAATAAGGCCGTGTATATGGAAAAAGGCTTTATAGGGAGGATCAGAACTCACTCTCATGATCTCTACGTCTCAGGATGATTATTCTTTAAGCTATTATCTAAGGAATACTACATAGTTTCTAAAATAATGTGTTTGCAGCTAAAAAATTATTCAATATACAAAATTTGTCAGTATTTTTTTACTAAATTACAAGTCATAATAATTAATTAAGGACAATACGTTCTTGATAATTTTGTGCAATACATGGGCTTGAATAATTATTCTGATTAATTTATTAATATATCCCCTCCTTGTTGTGATCATGAAACGAACCCCAAAAAACAACCGAGTTGAGCATAAACTCTCGAGAGTTGGACTAAAAACTTAATTACTGAAATAATATATTATTTTATACGCAGAATGACTTGAATTATACTTTAAGTAATGCTATTATTTAACCGTTTAGCGTAAGTCATTAAGTGGTTGCATCCATTATTATTTAGCAATTAATGTGGCTCACTCAACCAAAATCGTATATAAAAATAATATTGTTTAATCAAGTCATGACTCATGAATCACTCTTAATGTGAGACACTACAAAAAAATTAAATAGTACTGTACTATATACACGTACATATATTTATATACATATATAGAATCATGTGTATTAAATGTGAGAATTAATTAAAGGAGTCCCCCTGAGGGGAAGGAAATATAAATTAAATTAATGAATGGTGATGGAATTGATAGGTACGTAGCTGTAATTTAAAAGATGAAAGGATGAGAAGAGACACAATCCTCCATCCCCATAATTTCTTATAAATGATTTCCATGTCTCTTTTATTTATTGGGGCAGATAAATTTCTCCATCTTCATCTTTCACAATCAATTCGTAAATAAGAGGATGCCATTAAAACTCACCCGGCCAGCCGATAAATCAATTTCCTTATCAACTTGGTCAAGAATTTACAACAAATTGATTATATTAAATTTAGTATTTTTTTTATTAAACTTAACACGATGTTATTTTGAGTTGAAATAAAACATATATATATATATACACATTAGATTTGTACTTATTAGTAAATCTATTTTATAGGAATGTGTGGTTTATATATAAATGTTCAATCTACTTGTGAATTAAAACTTTTTTATTTAACTATTATATTAATATTTATGTATATTTAAATTAAAATAGATCATTTTTAACTCATGATTAGGTTAATTTTGATTCAACCATAGTTAGACAGCAAACCTTTTAACTGTTGTCTTAACCAGTTGATCAATGTCAATGACTTGCATTATTTTCAATACCCTGATTAAGAGTTCTCCACGCACGCACAAACACTATATATATATATATATATATATATATATATATATTAAGAATACAACATAACAATAATCTATAAATATTGGTTCAAATTGTATATGCCTACATCCCATGCTGCCATGCATTGGTTTCAAATTTTGCCATTTATGGTTAATGGATAAGCTTTTATAAGTATTTTCTAAATATGATGAGGCCTATCTTAAATCTGGCGAGTCTATGAAATTTAAACTATCTAAACCTTTTTCATAAAAAAATAATGTTAAGTTAGATATACATATATTGAATTATTAGTTAAATCATATATATAAAGGTATATTGATGAATTTAATGGAGAGAATCAATGTACCTATATATAACATAATATATAACAATGCATACTTTACTTAAACTTTGTATTTAACTCTATAGCCAAAAATTGCATTAATTTTTAACTAATTTAGATCGAGTCAAGTGAAAGTATATATTATAGAAATAATCAAACTCTCTTAATAAATTTTTAAATAATAGGGTGTGTCCAAAATTTAAAATTAAAACCTCTTGTTAAGGTAGCACAATATATTCCCTATCATCTCATGCACCTGTGTATGTTATTTTGTAGTGAAATAAAAAATAGCAAGAAAAATATCCTGCATTTGAAAGAAAAGTCATGAAAAAATTAATGGTAATAATGAGAAACATAACTAGGGTGGAACACGTACAAAGTTACACGTAGCTAGCCATCTTTCTTGGTCAATTTGTAGAACATGCTTAGTTTTTACATTAAGTCACAATATAAACTAATAAATAATTGAAGTTAAAATATATTCCTCTAATTTTATGTATAAGCCATTTCTAATATATTTCGGATGGACTAAAAAAAATTTAAATTTCATTAATTATTTCATAAAAGTTAACAAGTTTTTAATTTTATCCTTATTTAATATATATTATACTACATAAAAATAAAATCAATATAATAATAAATTACAAGTAAATTGTAATATTTATATGAAATTTTTTTCTCCCTGATCTATAAATAACATCAAAATAAATATTCTTTTTGCCCTATAAATAATACTAGAATATTTGTGTGTACATATGGATAGATGTGTATATTATATATAAAAGTTTTTTTTCGTAGGAATTAATATTGCCATATTTTTTGCTTGAAAGGTAAAACAAGAGTAGCGCGGGACCATCCTGTGATACTTATGTATTTTCTAACTTTTATTCCCTTTTTTGTACGAGCATGCAGGCTCCTAATTATAGCATGTACTCACACATAAAAAAAACATAACACATACAAATTGAAAATATCAACATAATAAATTTTTAAAAAATTGTTTAATGAAATATAATTTCAATTTAAGTTTTCATATTCTCAATATTACATTTGAACTAGAACATTCTAATAATTTTTTTTAATTTGAGTAAAAGGCCAAAAACCCTTAATTAATATTTTAAATTTTCAGGGTTCCTAGAATATAATTTTTCTCCTTAAATATTTTCAAAAAGGAAAAGGTAAGAAAATTATAGCTTCTAACTATTACTACCGACACTATATACAAAAGGAAGACCATGGATTTTAGAGTAGTATGGGAATAATTGGTTTTGGATAAAATATGTTTATAAAATTTATTTTTTAAATTATAATTTATAACAATTGATTATCAGAAAATTTTTTGCATAGCTTATGGCTAAATCAATATTTTAGCTCCAAAATATATTTTACATTAAGAGTGTTTATATGTAATTTTTAACAAAACAAAAATTCAGTCATATATGATTGATAATAAATTCAAATCCAAACAGAGACAAAATGAAAGATAAGCAATTTTGTGGAAATGATGTATAGGCATCTAAAAACCCATCATTCAAATTCATATGAAGACCTTTTTAATTTTGACTACCTTGAATACTAATTATATATATAAGAGTACGTTTTGCATGATTAAGGAGTTTTTGATAGAAGTAGAAATAAAAATAGAATTAAGTTAAAAATAAATTTTAAAATTTTGTTTGGTGAGATGGAAATCAATATAAAATTGGTGTATATTTTTTTATAATTTAAGATAAAATGGTCTAAAATATTTTTTTTATAACATGAGAAGGGTTAAAGTTGTCTAGAAATTTTATAACTTGAGATAAAATAGTCTAAAATATTTTACTTATACTTCTATTATCTCATTTCCCACATTTTTAGATAGAATTAAAATGTCCCACAATATTGAAAATATAAGTGAAAGTAATTTCTATTTTATCAAATAAAAAAAAGTAAAATATTCTATTTCTATTTCTATTTTATTACTTCCATTTTATTGTATCAAACATACCGTAATAGTAGCAAGATTCATCAAGTCAGCAAATGAATTAATATCTAAGAAATTTTCTTATAATTGTGTCCATTTCGGAGCATCAAAATTAAGAGCTAGAAGACACAGACGCTGTATAATTAAATAATCAGATTGCATTATAACATATTCAAGTTAGTTACGGCTCTACAAAAAAAGTTTGTTTTTTGTTTAAATTAATGTTTTGTTTTAATTATAAATACGAAGTTGCTAAAGCTTGAGGGGTATAATATAAATATAAATGCTTCTTTTTGGGCCAAAACAAATAAAGAATTCACGCGCATGCAAAGATAGCTTAGACCACTTCTCTTCTATTTTCACTATTCATTCCTCCCTCTCTTCTAACCGCTTGGGCCACAAATTATAACATCTTTTCATTAGTTACTGTAAATTTAACTGGCAAATGAGTGAGACATATGACTATTTGAAACGTGTTCAATTTTTTTAGAGTATCACTTTATTGTAGTTCTATTCACAGCATTTGGAGAGGCATCATAATTCCTAAATGCCTAAATTTACGTTTAAAAGTAATAGACAGCTCGCCCTACCCAATATTGGTATCGCCTAGGAGAAAAGGAGATATCACCCTACCCGACATTGGTATCACCTCGGAAGAAGGGAGATTTCGCTTTACTTTTAGATCGTAGGTAAGCCTAACCCCTTTCTAAAAATTTTTGTACAAAAAAAATAATAACATCTTCTCATTCATTTATATATTTAGTTTATTTTTTTATATAGTTATCTGATTGAATTAAATTCGAGTATTCTCAACGCTAATTATGGATAACTCTTCTAAAAATATTTTTTTATATTCACATAGATTTAAACTCGAAACCTCGTGTTTGAACGAACTTAGTCCCTTCCACTTCAATCAATTGCTGCTAGTTATTTTCTATTTAATTCATTTTTATATAATTATATAATATATGAATCACATTCATATTATTTTGTACTCCACCCGATTATCGTTAGTTAATTTAATAATTATTGAGTGCATTAAATGATTTTTATAAAAAAATTGAACTCATACATATCTATTTTATATTTTTTTACCTGAAATATATTTTCTATTTTCAAAAAGTATATAAGACAAATTATCTTAAAAATAAAGATAATGCAATTTGTGTATTTTCTTGAATTTTGAATATTATGTATTTTTTTTTTCTTTTCAAAATTTATGGGAATCTCAAAATAAATAAAAAATTAAATACGTACATTTCTCTTGAATTTTGTTAAAATTAAATTATGCACAATTTCCTTTTGAGTATGTTATTTTATACAATTTTAGAAGACAATGATAGAAAAGATAATTAATTATTTTTGGCTATTCGTAAGAATTTTGGGAGAGTCCAATGAAATGATACACTTTATAGTAAGACTTCGCTCAGAGGAAGAATAAGTGGAGGATCTCACGCTTCAAACTCAAGCAAAGGATGGTGGATGAAGGGGCGCTTTCCGACTATGACGTGCCGCGTGCGTCACGTGACGCTTCTCTTCTCATTTTAACCCTATCACTCTTTTAATTCTCCTTAATTAGCTAAAACTAAATTATCTCGGATAAAATTTTATTCTCTAATAAATACAAGGCATTTAAATTTTTAAAATATTTAATTTAATAAAATTATGCTGCTTGAATCAGTTATTCAATTAAAGTTCAATTATTATTTTTTTCAAGACAAGGTCAAAAAATATTAGAAAAATACATTTTATAGGATATATATATATATGACATCCATAATATTATCATTATAATTATTAGGTATATATTCTTATTTTCTAATACTTTTTTATACATGAGGGATTTGAATTATTGATCTCTTCTAGTATTACAACCCACCTTTCCCACTTGAACTAATATTAAGTGGTTCACCCTCTAATAATTTTTATTCATATGGGACAATTTTTTTTGTTTTTTATTACATTATATGATGCATACCAAAGAAAAGTCTCTCATGCTCGAATATGCTTTATATTTGTATATTTAAATGTAAAAAAATAATAACAATTTTTTTGTGGGGTGATAAGTCTTTTTGTGGGGTGTGTGATAAAATAACAACAATAAAAGAAAAGGAGAAAAACAAAGGAAGAAGAAAAATACAAGAAAATAAGGTTGATTAAGCATTGTAATAAAATAATTGAGCAAGAGAAAAAGGAGAAGCATAATAACAAATAGACAAATTGGTGTGGGGGAAAGTGGAACTGAGTGAATAGGGGTTGGTACTTGCCTTTGATTTAGTATATATAAGTAGGTGATCCCGTTCTTTTTCTCACCCTTGTTCTTCTCTCTTCTTCGCGACTTTTCAGAGACTCTCTCTCTCTCTCGTTCCATTAACTCAAAAATCTCTCGTTCATTACCTTTTCCTATTCCTTCAATCCCTGAAACTGAACATCTGAAAATGGGAAGACAACCTTGCTGTGACAAAGTTGGATTGAAGAAAGGCCCTTGGACTGCTGATGAAGACAAGAAACTCATCAGCTTCATCCTCACCAATGGCCAATGTTGCTGGAGAACTGTTCCTAAGCTTGCAGGTCTCCTTCTCCTTCTTCTCTCTCTCAGTCCTTTTTCTCAAACACCCTGAGCGCATTCTACATCTCCCTCAAAATCTGCTCTTCTTCAAAAACTTAACAAGATCTTCGTTTTTGGGTCAATGGGCTTTGTTATTTCTTCATCTCTGTTTTGCTGTGTGTGATTAAAGAGGGCTGAGAAATTCTTCTGGGTGTTGCAGGGCTATTGAGATGTGGGAAAAGTTGCAGGCTGAGATGGACCAACTATCTCAGACCAGACCTGAAGAGAGGTCTTCTTTCTGAATATGAAGAGAAAATGGTGATTGATCTCCACGCCCAACTTGGCAACAGGTTTGGGTTCTTTTTCTTATCCTCTTTTCTGTTCTGTTCTGTTTCTGCATTATTGTCTTTCATTGACCACACCTTCTAAAGTGAATTTTACCTTAATAAGTTTTGGTTTTGGTTTTTGTGTAGATGGTCTAAGATTGCGTCTCATCTTCCCGGAAGAACTGATAATGAGATCAAGAACCATTGGAACACACACATCAAGAAGAAGCTCAAGAAGATGGGGATTGATCCTGTCACTCACAAGCCCCTCTCTGAACAACAACAACAACAACAGACCCGGAATCCGACCCCATCACAGGCACAGATTAATCAACTTCAGATACAACAACAACAGCAACCTGTAACAACTAGCCTCAAGATTGATCAAAATAATGGAGAGTCAGAGACAGAGAAGGCAGACACCTCGTATGAGTCATCATCAACCTTAAATGAATCGAAAGAGGAGGATCATCACAAGATTGATGATGAAACTCCCCCATTTGACGACATCATCAACAGTTTCTGCACTGACGAGGTTCCATTGATTGAACCTGATGAGATTCTAATGCCCTCTTCTGGTCCTACCCCTTCGTCCTCTTCATCTTCTTCTCCTACTTCAAATTCTTCCAACTTCCTAGGAGACCTGGAGCTCCCGGAATTCGAGTGGGCTTGTAATTACAGTGACGATAGCAACGCCAATAGCAACAGTATGGGATTGTGGGATGGTGATGATTTTATGAGCGGTTGGGATTTGCTTTTGAATGATGATGATGCTGACAGGAAGATGGCAGATTTTGATTCTGCTCTGAAACAATGTCCAAGAATGGTCTTGGGTCAAGAATCTTGGGCATATGGGTTGTTTTGATTGGATTTTTCTTTTTACTCTTAATATAGGTTTACTTGTATTTGTTTTGTTTGTAAGTTGTTACAAAGAATAAAACGTCGTTACCATAAATGAATAATAATAAAAAAAAGTAAATCATCATTCAGTGAGGAGACTCAGAGGGAGGAATTCTGGTTTGGGATTATCTATTTTATTATCCCATTTTATGAAAAAAAATATTATATTTGTAAATGATTATGAAAAGACATTGAAGTTTGAACTACTCTGTAGTGGCCATATCTACTCTGCACAGTTTGCTTTTATTATTACCTTTTATATTATTATTAAAAATAATAATAAATTATCATTTTAAACAATAATAAAAAAACTAAAATAATTTCCCTTACGCATCTATGTATGAACCTCAAGTTGGAGACTATAAATTGCATTATTTTTTAATTTTAAAATATATATTAATCATACAAAATTATAAGTGTGATCTGTATTTCTTAGAAAATTTTTATGTCATTTATTCTTAGAAACTGCATATTATGCAACAACTTTATAAAAAGTTTTAGCTTTCAATAATTTTCACTGTACACTCACTTCAATTACCAAATTCGATGAGTTCGGTGTTGTCAATAATTTTTCCACACACATATTGATAATTGCAAAATTGCAAAAGGGTATAGAAAGGGTCATCAAATTTTTTATTTTGCTTAATTAGGTTTATTTATATGAGTCAAAGTGTAAATTGATAAACTTTTTTTTCCATGGAAAAGTTTACAATCAATTAATAATGTTGTATCCTTGTAATATTTATAAATTAAATATGCTTTAACATTAATTAGTAATACAAGTTATGGAATAATGGATCTATATATTTTTAAGAGGCATGATTAACAAGTTGTATTAATAAAAAAAAATCTACATAGTGCAATTTTAGAGCCGGCTGGATTTATGATTATTGCATATAACATAACCTTTTGAATTTGTAAACGTCATTTGCTTAATATAACTTGCTGTGTCTAGCTGTTTGGAGCAGCGATAATCCAAATAATTAACTTATAGGATTTTTTATAATGATTAATATGGATATTATGCTATATAATTTAATTTATTTAATTAGTTCAATTATATGACTTTAAACAACTAGCAAATTGTTTATTCAACCGTTGAATACAGATAAGTTAGGAAAATATAAATGTGAATTTACTTTTCTTATCAATTTCTTTAGTATGAGGGATTTGAAAGAGAATTGAGAGATTTTGTCTATTTTTTTATTTGGCATTAAAACAATTTTATGAGGGAAAATACAATTTTTTAAGATTTTGCTCCTTCGAAATTGAGGATTTAAGGGGAAAATTAAAATTTTATTTTATTTTTTACTATTATATCCATAATAATTTTTTAATATCTTTAAAATATTTTGTTTGTATCTCATAATTATTCATATAAAAAATTTGTTTTTCTCCCATCCTGAATTAAATAATGGAATATAATTAGAGGTATAAAAAAACTGGACAAAAGCAAATACATAGACAGCCACGACATATTTGACCAAAAATAATTATGTTAAATAATTAGAATAGATAGAGATGTCTTAACAGATTTGAAATAGAAATAAATTTTAATCACCAAAAACATAATTATTTTATTCCGATGGTGATCCAAATAGAAATAATTATCTTACTTCTACTCAGACGAAAACCCTTCGACTCTAAAGTACTTCTCCATAACTCAAGTTTAAAATTGATCTCTTCTCTTGACTCCGCCATAAGAACTATATCGTCCGCAAAAAGTATGCACTTAGGGAAGACTGAATACATGCATTGTAATTTTTCTAAGAGGCAAGTTAGAAGTAATTTGGAGGTCAGATTAGGAGATCAAGTTATTCCACAAATAGATAAGTTCAAATATTTGGGATCAATTATACAGAAAGATGGTGAAATTTTGGAGGATGTTAATCATAGAATCCAGGCTGGGTGGTTTAAATAGAGAAAGGTTACTGGGGTTATATGTGATCGGAAAGTACCAGATAAATTAAAAGGAAAGTTTTATCGTACTGGTATAAGACCAGCAATGTTTTATGGAAGTGAATGTTGGGTTTTAAAAGGACAACAAGAGCATAAAGTTGGGGTAGCCGAAATGAGGATGTTGAGATGGATGTGTGGGCATACAAGAAAAGATAAGATTCATAATGAACAAATACGGGGAAGAGTTGGAGTGGCACCTATTGCGGAGAAAATAGTGGAGAACCGTCTTAGGTGGTTTGGACACGTACAAAGAAGGCCAAGGGATGCGCCGGTGAGGAGGGTGGATCAAATAGTATGGAGTCCGGTTAAAAGGAGTAGAGGAAGGCCAAAGAGAACGCTCAACGAGGTCATTGAGCGGGATCTCCTGTTCAATAACCTATCCAAGGATTTAGTTTTTGACAGAGCACAATAGCGTCGTATGATCCATGTAGTCGACCCCATTTAATGAGAAAAGGCTTTGTTGTTGTTGGTGGTGGATGTGATCCAAAGAAATTGTTATCGACTATTTATTGGATTGTGAAGCAAGCATATGAGATTTATGCACATAAGATTCCATGGATTAAACTGATTGACTAATTTAAATAATTTTTTTTTGCCATCTTGACTAATTTAAACATAAGCGATGTCTCTTGTAACCTAGAAAATTATTTTAGATTCTAGCTTCTTGGAGGGAATTAAAAAATATCAAAACTACTGTTTTTTTTTTAATTCCCATCCCATTTTTCATATAATTAAATTCTTCACACTTGATTGGCCTAAAAAACAATATATTTAAATTCCTGTAAACCTCCCCCCACCCCTCCCCCCGAAAAAGATTATTGCAATCAAGCCAATAAATAGTAAATACAATTTAGCTTTTTGCAATATATTTATTTTAAACGTCCTTAATATTCTTTTGATAATTATTCAAATAATTTTATTTTCGAAATTTATAAATATTATTTCTTAAAATTAAAAATAAATTCAGGAAGTTTTCTTAAAGTTTGTTAAAACAAGACGTAAGTCAGCGTTTTCCATAAAGTTCAAGATAGACTACATTGTTAATTACTTATTAATTAGTAGTGGATATTGTATATCCTATACAAAAAGTGGATATTGCATAAATTGTACACGGTATATTGATTAAAATACAATTTTATTTTATTTTAAATTTGAAAAATATTTCCTTTTTTAGTGAAAATTGAATTTCATTTAAAGAATTTTAAACGTAACAAGGCGAGAGAGAGAAATCTTTCTTTAAACACAAATAAATTATACAATTATTGCTCTATTTTGCTCTCGCTAGACAAATATTTTTCTCTGATCAAGGAATATTTGTTTATATTATATATATATAATTCTAACAAAACTTAAAAGATGTCTTTGTAATTTCCTCTTTAGTAGAGACTTTAATTAGTCTTCAAGGAAAGTTTGTATAAGTTGTAAAAAAAATAAAAAAAAAAATAGATGGTTTTATAAAAAAAAAATATCAAAGATTTTTTAACTATGAATATATATATATATATAAGATCTAAGGGTAGTTTAGTTATATAAGATTTTTCCCAAAATATCATATATAAATTAAATCTCAGAACATATACTCATGACACCGAGTCACTAATTGTTTTCAAATATGTCATCTCCATTTAATAATTAGTGCTATTTTATCATTATGTTTGGGGGTTAACACAATGATATAGAGCAAGGTCAATTCAAAGCCGATCTTGACATGTAAGAGTGTCTTTATTATTTTATAATGTTAACCGAAATATATTACTATTATCTTAATTTTGAGATTTATAATTATCTCTCCTAATATAGATATATGTTTTAAGAATTGAACTTAAGACCAAGAGAGTTACTATTATTTTTATTATCATTATCATTATCATTATTATTTTATTTTTTAAACCAGCATGGTTGTGTCATAACTCGTATGCGTATCGTTTATATGTAATTTATAAATATATTGACTAATTGAATGCGTAGCTTGGAAAGGACTTCAAAGATTGCTTCTTCATTTAATTTAAACCAAAACTTTAAGCTACGAGTAACAGCGACTTGCATGGTCAAACCGTACACTCAAATTATCTCATTACAAATTAATATAATTGATCCATAAATAATGGCAAAGCCATTAGCCAAAAAAGAAACTAGCATATATACATTCTTGATACTTCATAAGGTAGAATTTTAAATTTTCGATAAGTTCAATTTCTTAGTTTATGACTGTATTTTATAGTATAAATATTTTTTTAAGATATGAACTCAAAACTTAAAAAAAATTTAGTATAATCTTATACTGTTAGACAAAATTCTGGGTTGGTTTTTAAATTTTTGGTTATGCACAATATTATTCAGGTGAATTTTATATTAGTTAATTAATTAATGGAAAAAATAACGTCACATTAAATTAAATTGCCAAGTTTCTACTTATTTTACTTGTTACATATATTGACATGGATGCATTATTGAACTTAGCTTTTGTCTTCTACTCTCCTAAAATTGGTGCTATTTGCCATTTGTGCAAATTATATTTAAATAAGACCATACGACTGATTTTTTTTTTATATATATATATATATCGATGATGGAAATTTCAGCAATTCATATCTCCATCAGGTAGCCTACTTAAAAATTAAAAATTAGTGAAAATAATTGTGAAGTTCGTAATGAACTCTTGTAATCAGCAAAAAATAATAAGAAAGGCACCCATTTAATGCATGAGATCCAGAAGCAAAACAGTAAATTACAGAAGATAAAATTTGTAGAAAATGAGATTATATATACTTTTTGTAATTAATTAAGACACAATACAATTCACTTATTTTCATAATTACGCAAATATTTAGTTTCCTGATTTTTCAAAAAACCGTATATAGTTTCAAAGATTAATTCTAAATAATGTTGACAATAAAATAAAATAGACATAACGAGTATATTTAATAGCAGGTTAAAATAATAGAAGATGGTCTCCAGAGGACAGCAACTTAAAAAATATATGGCATTTTCTTTAATTTGAGGTGAAACCATTAGAGAATCTTTAAGATTTAAATGTCATGTCAAATCTCAATTATTTTTCAATTTGAAGAATTATTTAGAAGTGATGGTGATGATGATCATAATAATAATAATAGATCATTATAATTGCGAATTTACTTAAGTCAATTAAAAGAGATGTTGGCAAAAAAAAAACAGAGAGATGTGTCAATTAAGATGCCATTCATTGGCCAACTCAAGTTTAAGAAAAGCCGAAGTGAAATTAATAATCTTGAAGATCCTCTTTTTTTTTTTTTTTTTTGAAAAACAGAGTTTTTTTGTCAAAAAAAAAAAAGCAGCTAGGATACATGAGTGTTCATATTGCTTACTTTAATTATTCTTTTTTTTTTTTTGCTTTGGTGAACAAGTTTTGTGAAATTTTGTGATTTATCATTATTGACGTTCACTCTAAGTTTATTAACCAGACAAAAAAAAAAAAACATTTTAAGTTTATTAGAAAAATAAAACACAATGCCGACACTAATCTTATGTTGACTTTTAAACGTCTGCCTCTTCGTTAAGCTTAACCTACGACTAGCACTAAAATCCATTAGTCAAATCATCCCAAGGATGTGGCCAAGAAAAATGACAAGTCTATAATATCTTGTTGGGAACTGACTACAATTATATACTTCTGACATGTTATAGTGAAATTATTATTTTTTAAATATTATTAACTCTTTTTTTAAATTTAATAATTTTTTAATTTTATCTATATTAAATATACATTAATTATATCTTAAGAAAATAAAGGTTATACAATAATAAATAAAAAATAAAATTATATCTTCATAGAAAAAATTTAATAATATAATTTATAAATAAAATTTTCACCCAAATTATTATAAATAATATCAGAGAGTATACTAATAATATTCTTTCATTTGTAAATAAAATTAGTTTTTCAAGAGATGCTCAAAATTCAAATTTCATAATTTAGACATTGTTTGATTCTTTATCTT
Organism: Leucaena leucocephala; assembly: GCA_037074615.1. NCBI lineage: Eukaryota > Viridiplantae > Streptophyta > Magnoliopsida > Fabales > Fabaceae > Leucaena > Leucaena leucocephala. The sequence continues at coordinate 15,928,106 of CM073541.1, forward strand.
TAGAACAATGTTTTTAAAATAAAATAAAAAATTGACAATTAGTTTTTAGTCATTTTTTTTAAAAAAAAAATGTTCTAAAAAGTAATAAAAAATCAGAACAATTTTTTATTTGTTTTTTTTATTTTTAGTTTTGTTGAATTGAAAAAAACAGAGAAAACAAGTGTTTTTTTAGAACAATTATCCAAACAATTCTTTTTTTATTTTTTTCTTCCCAAAACTTGTTTTAAAAAAATAACTTCATAAAACTACGCCAGAATCAAATAAGGCCTCATATTTTCTATTGCACTTTAAAAATATGGAAACAACAAAACAAGACCAAAAGCTCGGGTGAGATTGGATCATTCCAATTGAACACTATCTTAATTCCTTTCTATTGATAATTTTTATTTTAAATTTTTAGTTTAAAAATAATATTTCAATTGTGAATTTAAACATTTATATAAGAAAGTGAAAAAATTGGAAAACAAGATTTGACCAATGTAAACTCAAAATTTGTTTTTTCGATTCAACCACCATCATGAAATTGAGAGGAATCAGTAAACTGAGAAATGTCAAAAATAGTCTACAGATTATGATGAGAACTAAGATCCCCCCCCCCCCACCCCACAAATTCATAACTTAGTTGGAAACCAATTATTTGACGATTGATCATCACAGCTAGCTAGCTAGAACAAAAAGCAATAATATATAATCGATCACAACTGGCATGCAAAATGTATATATAAACAAGAGAAAAAAACAGACAAAAACAGAAAACAATTCAAAAACGCGTAAGAAAAATATTAGTATCAAAATAGTTCTCAGATTTGGAAAAAGAAGGCAGAATTTCTTTGTTCCTTAATATATTGATGGTGAAGTGAGTGCAAAGTCATTCAAAGACGATAATGACTTGGTGCATCTCATTTACACTCTATTTGCGTTGTTCAAATATTGAAACTCCCATAAATTGCAGGCGTTCACACTCTTTTTTGCACTCCTTTTTTTCTTTACGTCTCTTCAAATTGCTTGGCCTTCCAAGATTCAACAGGTTTAAATTATATTTTCTCAAATATATATATTGTCGTCTTTCATAGATCTCTCGTGGTCTCGGGACATTATAGACATGACGTGTCTGCTCCACTACTTCTTTTACAACTAAGGTCGTTTAATTTTATTACTCACAGCTGGAAAAAAGTATTTCAACACCGATTGAAAATGGCATTCAACATCGCACACACAACCGGTGTAGAAACAGACCGTGTAAAAAGTCAGACATTTTACACCGGTCCTATAATCGGTGTAGAATGTATAATTTTGTACACCGGACTAAATTTTAAATCGGTTCACATTTACATCTGGTGTATTATTTTTAACATCTGCACCGGTTGAATATTGGGACGGTGTAGATTTTTCAAATGTTAACACCGGTTAAATATTGGGACGGTGTAAATTTTTAAATTTTTAACACCGGTTGAATATTGGGACGGTGTAAATTTTTAAATTTTTAACACCGGTTGAATATTGGGACGGTGTAGATGTTATTAAATTTAATTTATATATGTTCTTACTACACCGGTGGGTATGTACCTCCGATGTAGATGTTATTAAATTTATATTTGATAGATTTTGTTGGCCTGAAGCTTCAGAAGTAAACTGCCCAAATGTAATATATGACTCAATCATCGATCATCATCAGTTCAAGATGCCAGAGACATATATAATTCAATTGCTCATTATATTATTCATTGAATAAAACTCAATACAAAAATGCTACAATTTGAACAGAAAAATGTATTCAGTGAAAGACAAATACTATTGAGAAGGAAGGATTTGAACAAAAAAACTCTGCCCACCGATTACGCAGGTCCTCAATATCTTGGTTAGAAAATGGATCAGGTTGTTCAAACATCTGAAATATGAAATCAAAATCAAAGAAATTAAGGCATTACTAATTTAGATTAGATTGACAATTAAGAAATATGAAATCATTCAAAATATAATTTTACCTCCCCAGTTAGGTCAATCCTATTTGCCAAGATAATATTGACCATGTGTCTGACTATGTAGAAGCCGCACAAGTTGCTTTCTCTGGGTTGCCTTCGACTCTGTAATGTTAACAAGATAAAAATTATTTCTCATCATCAAAATAGGGAACCTAGCTAACACCTAATATATACTTTTATTACCATCGGTGTGATCCATTCAGGGTCCCTCACCAAATTAGCGTGCTTAAGGCCTCTTGCAACTGCGAATGTCCTCATAGCCCTATGACCAAAGTTAACAAGTTAGTAACCCATTTATCACACAGATCATTGTGTATAGAAGAGAACTCACGTACGTGTTCATGATCTTCCTAACATCCACCGAGGGCTTGTAATGGAGGGAGCATAAGAAGAAAACTTTATAGCTATGCTTACATAGGATGACAAGTTGCCAATGATTGCTGTAGAGATTAGTTAAAAGAAAATGAGTATTATAATTAAGCAACTACAAAACTAGTATATATAAAATAAAATGAAACATTATTATTCTTACTCATGCATATATGGTGCGAAGAAACAATCAATATCGGTTTCACCGAGCCTCTCTGAAATGTATGCAAGTCTCGAAGATTGAGAGGTCCCTTTAGCATAAATCTGAATTGGGCATAGGAATCCGAACTTTTTTTGTTTGCCCTTGGAGGAAACCAATTCAGCTTGCATGTACCTACAGGCAATGCATGCACTACATTAGTTGTAAGACTTGAACTTTGTTATTACATATATTTACATTTAAATTATACTTACATCAAAAACACTTGGATGCAGCCGGAGGTCAGTTCTTCCTTGGGAGTGATCAGAGATTTGACGTCCGCATGATCCAGGAAGGCCGGTGCCCCCATGTCGCCCACAACTGAATCCATAGGCAACGCGTCCACATGGAACGTTTTGTCATATGCCATTAGGATCACACGTTGCATGGCATTCAAAGCGGGAGGGGTGGGAAGTTGGTCGGGGGATGAGGCGACGTGATCCGAAACAAGATGCTTTGGCAACAATATGAAAGTCCCTTTTGCTTGGCTCACTGTCTTCACCTCATCAGTGGGAATTGGGACAAGAGCATCTCCAATTAGCACGGCTTCAACTGTCACCCTTAATTGATCGTCCTGAATTTGGACGTGGTGAACAGTAGTTGCCCCTAGGCTATGGATGGAGCCACGTGCCACTAAGCGTCTAAGAGGATCCTCAACATATAGATCACAATGTTCTGCATCCTCTGACAGCGGCAAGCAACAACTCCCCTTAGTGCTTTGACGGACTGCAGTTGAGGGCGGGAGGGGATCAGTTGGCTCTTGCTGCCTTGATGTCATCATGGACAACATTTCTTCCTTCATCTTTGCGAACCCCTCTTGTAATCGCGCCTCAATTGAAGCTTCTGCTTGTGCCCTAGCCTCTATCCAAGCCTCTTCCTTAGCCTCTGCCCTTATGGTGGAGAGCAAGGATGCCAACTCTGCCCTCGGCACCACATGTGGGGAACTTATTTGAGATGCTCCAAAGTAATCTCTTATACCCACACCTCTTCCAACTCCCCTGACACGGCCCCCATGTTCTTGTTTCCCAGTGGCAACAGTCAAGATGTCATTCCTACCATCTGACTTGAAGGATCCATGGGACTCTTGTTGTTTAAGATCACTCTATAACATAGAAAGAACAACAAACATAAGGAAAATGATATAATTATATATAGTCTACTATCACAAAATAATGCAAGTAGTGCTTACAATTTTTTCAGCAATCATGCGAGCATTGTCGCTTGTAAAAGCTCCGCTCTTTCTTTGGCGAGCGTACAACCATTTTTCTTCGTGACGTATCGGAGAGGGGGGGTCAAGAAGAACACTAGGATCCGACCCAGCACTTTCTTCTAACCTCTTCCTCTTAGCCCCCAACAACTCTCTTTCTGCCTTCGCGTAACCCCCTCGAGACATTGTGTGGGGGCAATCATTCTTGAGGGCGTATTCAATCGCTTTTGCTCTTTTTTCCTACAAGACATGAAGTATTTAAAATCAATACATATGATACTCTGATACGTTTTCTGCAACCACATACAAAAGGATACACTCACCATTGCTACTAGCGTGGTCCGATTCCTAACAAATTGTTCTCACGCAGCTTCGTCAATGAATTGATACTTGCTGCATGGAGAAGGTTGAGGATGACCACTTCTGTCCTGTCCATGCAGATACTGACGAGCTAGTTGTGTCTTGAATGCCCTCCAATGCTCACAGCAATAAGATAACGTCTTCTTCTTCAAGAACTCATTGTTGGGCACATCGTAAGTGAGCTGCAATGTTTGCCATTGAAAGCAGAGTAATCAACAAACAGTTGTGTATTTGGTATTGCTCTGCATGCAATATTAGATAGTTCCTATACCCGGATAGTGTCCCAAATTTGATTCTTCACGCGATCATCCACAGCATCTCAAGTCAAATAGGTGATGCTAGGCTTGTTGCGTGCTAGGAGGCTGACAAAACTTACGTACTTTGTCCTGTGTTCACCAGTTGGGTTCCAGTTTCTGTCAAACTCTATCGGAAGCAGTTTCCCCTCTATCCTGTCCTTCGTAATGTCTTTCAAACGAGTCGTACTTCTGCCCTTCCTTTGCTTAGTGGCGCTTGGAGCATCGCCAGCCTCAATCTGAGTAACTCTATCCTCCATATTCCTATGTACGCAATAACAACATCAAAAACATTGAAAACAGACTTAACCCTTTTTCCCTCAACCCGTCAGAACACACAAAACTTGTTCCTTTAGCAGTTATGAATGGAAAGATGTGCCAGCATTCATCAGGAAAAATAGAAAACCTAGATTAAACGAACATAAAAACGGCATCGCACGTACACAGGGAAAAAAATGCAGAGAACACGTACACTTACGGAATAGCAGAACGAGAGAGGTGACAGAGAAGAACGACTGACCGAGCACGGAGAAGCCTCGCGAGAACCACAGAGCACGACGAGCGGCGATAAAAAAGAGTATGTGAGAAAGGAGAAGATTGAAGGTCATCGCGCCAAGAGGCGGGTTAAAAAAATGAATATAAACATTTAACACCGGTTGTAAATAATTCTAACCCGGTCAAAACATAAACGACGTAAAAGTGAAACATTTTACACCGTCTAATTTTAAAAACCGGTGTCAAAAATAAACATCGATAATTATAACACCGGATAAAGTATAACCCGGTGTAAAATAGAACAATAAATTATTATTAGACGTGACCTGTTACACCGAATATCACTTAAGACCGGTGTTAAATGTTATAGTTTTTTTTTAAACTTCACCACCTTATAATATCATCCCATCCTTAGCGTCACAACATTCTTATCAGAACAAGAATCTGTCTCTGTTATTATTACATCAAAATCATATACGCAATCATTACAAGAAACTTAAAATTGCATGTTTAGACTAAACAAGAAACACATAGAAATTAATCAGAATCCACTTCTTCTTCATTTAATTGTGGTAAACCTACTGAAAAAGAAGGGATCTCATAAAAAGAATCATCATTGTCAACAACACTTTTCCCTTGGAGCGCGACAGACCATCTTTCATTCTGAGGATCAGTGATAAAGAACACTTGCTTTGCTTGGTCTGCCATAATGAAAGGCTCATCCCCAAAACTTATATTATTCAAATCCACCAGTGTAAATCCTAACTGATCGACCATAACACCGTTGTTTACATTAGCCCACTTGCATTTGAATACGGGAACTTTGAATTTGGAGTAGTCCACCTCCCAAATCTCTTCAACAATGCCATAATAAGGGATGGCTGCTAATTTAGGATTGTTGTCTTTTGAACTAGAGAAATGCATAGCTTCAGCCACTAACATAACACCACTGTTTTGCACGCTACTTCTATCATCTAGGGACTTCGTATAAAAGGAATACCCATTGATATCAAATGAATTCCAACAGATCACATTATGTTCAGGACCACATGCCAACCATCTAACTGTATCAGAAACACAATCCTCATTTTCAACCTCCAATTTGAACCAATGTGCAAAAGATTTGGTGTGTTCTCTAATGAGCCTTTGCTCTGTCATCCTATTATTTGTTTTCCGGATAAGATCTTTATGAACAACAATATAGTCTTGAACTTCATCAATGTTATTCAAGATGTGTAAGTGTACTTGCTGCAGTTCATTACGATCAACACTCCTCACTGACATTCCGCGTTGACCCCCCTGTGTGGCAATGGGTTTGTGGAGACCAGTAAGTCTTGCTTTAGACAGGTATTGTTGACAAAAGTCCATAGCTTCTTCGGCCACATATTTTTGAACAATGGATGCTTCGGGCCGACTTGGATTCTTCATATACCCTTTAAGGATTTTCATGTATCTTTCAAATGGGTACATCCATCGTAAGTATACAGGGCCACACAGTTTTATCTCTCGCACTAGATGAACGATGAGGTGTACCATGATGTCAAAAAAGGAAGGAAGAAACTGTTTTTCAAGCTGGCACAAAATAACATAACCCTCGTGCTCCAATTCCTCCAACCTTTCAGTCTCAAAGACTTTGCCACATATAGCATTAAAGAAGAAGCAAAGTCGGGTTACAATGTGTCTCAACTCATCTTGAAGGATTCCTCGAACAGCCACTGGGAGTAATTGTTGCATCAGTACATGACAATCATGAGACTTTTGGCCTACTAATTTCAAATCTTTCATGGACACAATCCTCTTAAGATTAGATGAGTACCCAGAGGGAACTTTGATTCCTTGCAAACACTCACTACTCATCAGAATATATAAAAGTTGCAATCTTTCACTACTCATCAGACTCAGAATTTTGGGAGTCATCAGATTGGGTGAGATCAACAGGATTAAAGAAGCTATCACGGGGTTGATGGCGGCGAACTTCTGAGCGGAAATCCCTAAAACTTGCTTTCAGTCTGTCAACTTTGCGATTCAGTTCTTCCACAGAGTCCTCCAGCCCATTGAAGCGCAGTATGAGTTCCTCAAGCCTCTCCATCAGAGTCACAACCAGGGGAGGAGGAGAAGGAACAGAAGGGTGAGGATCAGGATGTTTGTCTTCAAAGTCATCTCTGTTTCTTTTGTTGGGCGGAGAAGGAGGCGTGCGTGAGGAAGAGGCCATTGGAGGAGTCAGATAGATGAAAAGAAAATAAAACAGAAGAATGGTATACATATATATATGGTTAACGTTCATGATCAATAAGAATATAGAAGAATGCGCAATTGGCCTTCTATCATAATGACTACAAAGTACAAACGTTGGGAACCCAAGAAGTGAAATGAAAGGTCTGACAAATAAAGAAGCGAGCGGGAAAGCATAGACAGGAAACTGAAGAGGCGATGAAGCTGCACCGGGTGTTTATATTTAAATCGGTTAATTTTAAAACCGGTGTAAACATTTAATTTTTTTATAAAACAGACACCGGACTATATATTTCCACCTCGGTCAATATAAATACGCTGTAGAAAGTAAAAATCTAAACCGGACGAAATATTTCCACATCGGTCTCTATAACATCCGCTGTAGAAAGTAAACATCTAAACCGGACTAAATATTTCCACATCGTTCATGAGTAAATACGGTGTGAATATTTCATTTTATTTACAAAAATGCCACCGCTCATTTTTGTAAAACCGTCTCCGCATTGACCGGTTTAAAAATGGGGATTTCGATTGCCCATTTTCCACCAGTGACTCCTCCTATCTTTAATATAAGATATATTTAATTATTTTGATTAGAGTAAAAAAGTTAGTTATATCAGTTAATATATCATCTTTTTTCTAAAATACTATAAATACGTCATTTAATTCCTTCCCTCTAACTCTTATTCGATTATCGTTAAAATAATATCTATAAAGATAATTTAAAAAAATTGATAAATATAAAAAAGATATATTATATTTATGATCAATATCAGCTCTTCAATTAGATTATATATTAAGGACTAAAGAAGTATATTTTTTAGATAATTCTCTTTAAATTTGGAGTTATTTGTAAATACCTCTTTTAAACTTTAAATCATACGTAAACAAATCTCTTGTCATATTATGCTTTTTAATGAAATAACAAATAAGTTAACATGTTCCTAATTATATACCCTACACAAGCATATCCTCCATGAGAGAGAAATAAAATGTGGCCATCAAAATATGTTCCTAATTATTGTTGTAATGAATATTTGTGTAATAGTATCCCTCCGGTTCTATATATGTGTGTTGTATGTGAATTTATTTTAACTCTAAATATAAAATTTTAATTTATTCTATCTTTTAAATTTATATATAATTTTTTAAAATTTTTCTATTAATTATAATATTAACCATATTTTTATTATTATAGAAATAATTTTCTATGCAAATAATAAAAATGTATATTTTATAAAAATTATCATATATTTTTTATAAATAATTAATTTGATTAATTTTTATTAAGTAGATCAATTATTTAACTAAAACCGAGACCGATCTTCAAGGACGTTGTATTAATTAAGCGTTGAATGTGAGTAGAGAGTGATCCACATCGTGCGCATCAGTCTCAAATCTGAGTCCCATCCCTTAGAACTTGAAAGGACGAGTTAAAGGTTTAAGGTCACAGGTTTACAAAAATCCCACAAAAGTCAAAATCACACTAAGCATCACTATTCTGCTATTTCGTTGGTCCGACTTCTTTTTTTATTTTTTCTTTTATTCATATTTGTCAATTCATCAAGGAACACGTGTTTTAACCAAAATAATCATTCTATATGTAACATTACACGGATCTCTAGCCTTCATGTGATATTTTCTTTGACTTTTACCAAATCTTGTAGTTTAATTTTCCGTCAACACAATTTTTATCTCTTAAATTTACACAAATTTTTTATTTTTATTTTGCAAATTTTAAGCTATAAATTTTAATCTAAAGATAAAATAATTTAAATGTTTATTAAATTATATGAATTAATATTTTAGATAAAAGAAACTTAATAGATTAAAATCTTTTATTTAAAATTTGATAGATTAAGACTAAAACAAAAAAAATAAAGATTATATTAATTCTTTTATTTCTTAACTACTCGTTTTAAGATTAATATAGATCATTTGTGATTATGCAATGATTACTTGAAAGGAAGAGAGGTACAAGAGAATTTGATTGTGTATAAGATTTTATATATCATAATTGCACATATTTTCCCTCTTTTCCTTCCATCTCTATCCAAATAATAACAAAGGGTCCCATTCACAAATGATGTTGCTGGAAAACAGAATGGAATAAGGAGCAATATCCGAAATAAGAGGAGAGTTAAACTATGCCTAGAGGTATATAATATTTTAACTCAAAATATTAAGGCTTGAGTTTATAACTAGTCCATTTACTTATATATATTATTAAAATTAATTCTATTTGACGTAAGACTTCCTATATCAAACTAAATTTACTCACATTTATATATTTTAACAATTTTCTCCTCAAGTGTGGATCCATAGTTGAGGACACAAATAAGATCCCCTATCTTTTTTTTTATATACAAAAATTTTTAGAAAGTGATTAACCTCCCTCACGATCGAAAGGCAGAGTAAAATCTTCCTTTCTCCTAGACGATACTAATATTAAACAGAACTAGTTATCAATTACCCTTAAACGTAAATTTAGGCACTTAGGAGTTAGAATATATCTCCAAGTGTCGCGACTATAATCATAATAAGGTGGTACTTCATAAAAATTAAATATGTTATAAATAGTCATATATCCTATATTTTCACTAGCTGAACCCATATATAATAAGTTAAGATCCCCCATCTTGATCAACGCCTCCTATTGAAGTTTAACCATTGCTGGCCCTATCTGAACGTAGGCCTCAAACAGTGTAATACACATAAGTTGAAATCGGGACCAATCCAATTTTTGAGTTGCAGACTGTGTACAATTATGTATGAACTCCCAATGTCTTCACACACAGGTCCCTATCATAACTAGCCCATCGGAAAGACTAAAAGGATGTTCTTACAAAAAAAACGTAAAGGAAAAGAAAAACTAACAGTATAGGAAAAGAAAAACTAACAGTATAAGGACAAGCTAACTGTGGTTATTACTAGTTGAAAAATTGAATAGATAGGGTTCGCATTTAGTATTTTGTTGGAGCAAATTCATTGGTGGTCCTCCTAGGCATTAAGTCATGCGTTTGGTACGAGGTATGAATCTAATTTGTCATTTCTTCAAAAGCAATTAATCGTGATTAAGATGGTCACACACTAATGATCTCTCATTAAGACGGTTTTAGTCTAACATATCCTAATTAATACTCCTTGACTATATATCCATAATTACAACTCTAGCCTTTTGTCCTATCTCCAATTTCATATATTAAAAATCAAAAAAATATTAAATATAAATACGTCTCTTAACTAAAATTTAAATATTAGTTTGTCATGAGACTAGTATTTTCTAGTAAATTGATCCTTAGTACCATATACTAAAAGTGGGGTTGGTTGGGAATATTAGGCTAAATATTTAACATTTTTTTACAATTAAGGCAATTATGGTCCAGAAGGGCCATTAACAATATACCCATTAGTAATATTCCAATTTTTTTTTGTAGAATATTATTCTGTCCGACTTAAACCTAACTAAAATAATAATTAATCATTTTTTTGGGGCCTATTATATTATATAGAAAGTTAAAACGAGTCAATAAAAAAAGAGTGCCACATAAAAAAGAGATAACTGTTTAAAATTGAAAATTGAAGAATCAAACTTTATTGGATTTTGTTTGGTAGGGTTTTTGACGGTGCAACTGATGACAAAGGAGGCAAGAAAAGGCACAGAAGAATAACATAACATATTTTATTATACTTTAATTTGTCTGTGATGATGTGTGCCTTCCACTGCATACACAACACTACATTTTAACAAATTAAAATTGTTTCTTAAAGAAAAAAGGATCAGAGAGATACGATTTTTTATGAAGGAAAATAATGAAGCAAAAGAAGAATATATAATGAAGAAAAGTCGGCAGGAGTATAGCTGAAATATACTTGTCAAAACTCAAAAAGGTTTCTGAAACATAGAAGAATGAGGAAGATGAAGATTGAAGAGTCACAGGATAATATTAATTGGCCGGTCACTTCAATAATTATGGGCATATGTGGATAGGCTTTTGAACAATTTTTAAAAAATAGTTTATAAAAAAAACTTATAAAAAAAATATTATGAATAAATAAGTATTTAGATAGTTATTATCAGAATTTTTTTATGATTGATAAATTATCAGAAAATGTATGAGATAAAAAAAATAGGCTGTTCACTCGTCCCCATCTTTTCTTTTCTTTTTTCACTGTTCCTCTTCTCCTCTCCTTCATCTGGCGTCTTCCTCTTCTCCGTCTACCGGTGTTTTCTTCCCTCCTTAGACCAGATTCTTCTTCCTCTCCTTTCAGTTACTAGCCACCAGCAACCAGCGACTTCCTCCTCTCTATGACCCATGGCTACTTCCTCCTCTCTGACGGCGACATATTGAAGTAACGATGAAAGAGAATGGCGACTAAAAAAGAAGGGGTAGAGAACGACGACTAAAAAATAGGACGGAGAGAAATGTTCTCAACACATAAGAGAGGAGAGATGAGAGAGGAGAGAAAGTGTTTAAAAAAATAAGGGTAAAATAATAATTAGGTAGTTCATAATTTTTTTTAATGTTCTATAAGCTATTCCTAGTAATGTATCAAAAATTATAGTTTAGTCCAGAAGCTATTTTAAATAAATATAACTATTTATTTAAAAAAAAATTAAACTGTAATAAGTATTTTTAAAATTAAGGTTATAATTTTTTCAAGCAGGCAATATATATTTACCCATCTGCCAAAAAACTGAAAAAGTTAAAAAGTTAAAAAGTTCTTTCTAAATTTATATATTATCCACAACCATAAAATATTTGAGAATGTTTTTTAATTTAAGAAATCCAAACGCGCATGAATTCTATTGGAGGATTTAGTGGAACTTTGGGTCCCATACGCCACTAACAGGGCCTTCCACTTCAAAGTGTTTCAGAGGAATTCAAATTGTTCACCATATCTACCTGGCATTTCATTATGATCTCAAAGACTCAATGCTCCAATCATTCTTCTGTTCTGCTTCCTCTTTTTGCTCATATGTTTCTTAATTTTTTCACTTTTTATGTTGTTACTGTTGGCATCAAACCAATCATATGTCGACACTTGGCCTGTCAATTCGTAATGCTTTCATCATTCTCACACAGTTCAAGAGAAAATCTGCAAATGTATTCAACCCCCACTTCGATCAATGACTTGAGCAACATCCCAGCTTTACGCAATAATATAATAATAACAATATATCAATATACTTCTTCTTTTTTAAATAGGAAAAAAAAATCATAGCAAGTGAGGATCAAATAATAATAATTTTCTATATATAAAATTATAATATGTTATTATTACTCACTTGTTATAAAAATTTTAATAATTATACTTCTTCTTTTAGAGATCTCAAAATAATTTTTTCTTCTTTATATACTGATTTAGTTATATATATAGTTAGCTAGTATACTGTCAAGATAAATTCGAGCAACTTTTTTATAAGTATTTTTTGTATTTATAAAAATTTAAATTTAAATTTTTATATTTAAGCAGTTGAAATGGCTTCCATTAACACTAGAACCTTTTGGTTATACAGCTTTAGTTTCGCTGGCATTTGAATGCCGTTCTTACTTATGAATACGTGGAGAAACAATAGAGAATACTTAAAGGAATGAAGGAGGTGAGCTAGGCTGGGGTCCATGCTCCATATATATGTGTATATACCCACAAAGAGAGGGACACTTTCTCTTGTAGGATAGGGTTTTTTAATGGGTATCTCATCATTAATCAGTTACACGATCGATAATGCCACTGATCTCATTGTATATTAAGGGAATATATATATATATATATATATATATATATAACATTATCTTGTGGAGCCACGTAGTATGGTTTCTCCAATGTTCCTGTCGCCGTGAATGTTCCAAAGCGTGGGGTTATTGGGGTCCAACATAGCAGAGAGCATTAGAGTATGACTGGAGAGAGAGAGAGAGAGATGAAGTGGATGAGTTTAAGGAATACAAGTGTGAAGAAGCATTATATGTATAATCACAAAGAGGCTGACTTCTATATATATACTCCCCATTTTTTAATATAAAATTCAATTAATTTTTTTATAAATTAAAGAAGTAAAATAAATTAATTTATTATAACTAAATTAAATCTATTAAAATAAATTTATATTATATTTTCTTTATTATATTTAAATTAATAAACTATTTTAACTGATAATTTATTTAATTTTTTAACCTATTTATAAAAATTAACTAGTTTTATATTAAAAAACATAATATATATATATTTATTGAAAGAGTCTTGGACACGATCAAGTGTGTGTATTAGCGTGCGAGGGAAAGAGAGAACGAAGTGTCAACATAAGAGAATTAAATAAGAGAGAATGAGTGGTTTTTGTTGCATTATTATAGGTTTGCTTCAAAAGTGGCTTCCTTATTTTATCATTTTTTTTTATGTGTATGTTTGGATAAAAATTTAAAAAAAGTTTATAAAAAAAATTTAGATAATTTTTAGAAATTTTTTTTTGAAGAAGAGCTTATAAAAAAATAATTATAAATAAATGAGTGTTTAGATAGTTATTACTAGAAATATTTTTGTAATTAAAAAATTATTAGAAAGGGTATGATTTTATTAAAAATATGAGAGAGAAGAGAGAAGAGAGGGGATGGGGAAGAAATAAAAGAAATGAGAAAGGAGAGAGGGTAAAAAAATGACAAAAGAAAGAAAAAAATGAGAGAGGAGAGGGTATAAAAAAATAAAAAATAAAATAATAATTAGATAATTTATAAATTTTTTTATTATTTTAAAAATTAATTTAAATAATTTATTTAAAATTTTAATTTTAATTTTAAAAAAATAAAAAATCTTGGCACCTTAAATTCGAGAACCTTCCACGTTATCTGATGATTCAGCATCACTCTCATCATTGCCTTGAGAAAGTTTCATTGAACTTTATCCCTATTCCGTCAAATACTAATTATCTCCAACACACACCCATTGTTTCTTCAAACCAATAGTTTCTTATATATACATCTTTTCTGTCTCCACATCAAATTTAATAAGTGTGATTATATCCCTTTTTTAATAATTTTTATCTTATGAAACCGTTAAAGGCTAGCAATGGTGGAGAATGTTGGACTCGATAATAAGAGTATAAATTGGATGCAGTAGGGATGATGATATTGAAATGGATAAGTAGTTATATAATAAAAAAGATATAAAATTTGAAATAATTATGATAACATCCTAACTTTTTTATTATTATATTTAAACATAATTAAAAATATTATTTATTAACAATTTAAAAATATTATCTAAATTAAATTATTATGGTTTAATATTTTTATTATTTTTAATAAAATATAATATATGGATTATCCTATCATTATCTTTTTTAAAATTTTTATGATTTGATTGTTATTATTAGTTAGAGATTTATTAGGATTGGGGTTCAAATTTAGATATAAATATTGATGTTATATACTAGATTAAAAGGAGGATAATAAAATAAGGGGAGAGGGAAGGGATTTTCAGGTCACACAATCTATAAAAAATAAAGCTAGCATAGTATAGTGAGGGAAGCTACAGCAACGAGAAGAACATCGACGTGCCCATGGCCACGAACTCATCATCTTCATCTCCTCAGTCACACTGCCCATCTCACCATACCCTCACACCGACACTCTTCTTCTCCACCCCCAAGCCATACCCACGCACACAGAACGGAACATCAACGTTGCCCCAGTCGGGATAGAGTAGCGACGGAGGAGACATATCCAGAAAGTGAGTTCAATGCAAGCTAATTTCAATGCTCAAGGGACCAGATCTACTGACCTCCGTTTGCAAATCTAAGACCATCATTGTGATCGACTCGAGGAACACGGCCCACCCCTAAAGTCTCGTCCATGATTGTTGCTCCACGCGCCATTACGCGTGGCCTCCTCATTGGCACATGAGTACTACTCGTAGTGCGCTCCAATCACGCGCCTAACTTGAAGCTCCCTTGTCTTTTCCAGACGCATCCTACTTCACTGTTTGACGTACCTACTCCACATCCTAAGCCTTCCCAAAGCTAAGATTTTTCTCCCAGGTTTTTAGGGGTAATTATTCTTATATTTATCAAGAGGTAACTACTTTTTACTCGTAGTATATACTAATGTGATATTTGTAAATGGTTTGATATATATAAATATATTTTTATGTTAATATGATTACATTGAAAGGATTTGATTGATGATTTTTATAGAAAACAGTCTTGTGACACTTAAAGCTTAATTTAAAAAATTTGAATTGAGATTAAAATTTTATTATATCTTGATAATAGAATTTAAAAAAAATTTATTATCTTGAGAAAATTTTTATTGTGATATTTATTGATATTATTGATTATCAAGCTATTAAAATTTTGATTAATATGATTATCTTAAGAATTATGCATTAGGAATTGGTGATGAGAGAGTTATATTTCTATGACGTGGTATAGCTTCTATTGGAACTCGATGGTTAGCTTTTATCCTATATGTTTATCGAGGGACGTGTCCCACCTGTTTATCGAAGGAGAATGAACTCATGGTTCAGTCATATGCTCTGCGGATTTTAGTCGGTCCATAATACTAGACCAGTTAGCTTTTTAAATGGCCAATAATATGATAGTTATTATTAGCTCATAAGTTCGGTCGGAGGGAATAAGACGATTCGGTTAGATTGATAGGATGAACTTGGGTAGTTTATCTATTTGATTATATTATGATGATATGTTATTTTCTACATATTGTATTTTGTGAATTGTCCCACTTGACACCTTACGAGCACATGTTGAAGTATAATTGTTGTTACTGAGACGTTTGTCTCACTCTATTTTTGATAATATTTTTCATGTGATAATCTCGTCTTAAGACCCTAGGGAAAACTTCAGAGGTCTGATAAAAACTATATCAATTGTATATCCTTCTATTTTGAATGCATGTGTAGAACACTTATATATTGTTACAGTAGTCTTATTCTGCATACTTTAATATTATATAATACTTTATTCGGAGTTTAAGAAAAGTCTTTTTATAACTATGATAGGGTTTCCTTTATATTTTAATTAAACTCTTTTCTACCATGGTTAGCTCTTTTTGAAATAAACTAAATTTATTTATATTTTTATTGATTTATATTGTATGCAAAATGGTTTCAAGTAGATAGTAATTATATTCTAGGAGAATTTTACAATTATATAAGAAGAAGAGTAAATGTAGTGCCTATTGAAGAGAGAAGTGTAGATAATCATTTGATGTGGTTTGAACATGTATAAAGAATGTCATTAGAAGAGCTGATGATGAGGGTAGATTATTAGACAGTATTGACTATTGAGTGCTTTGAAAAAAATAAAAAAAAACTGAAGAGAACGCTTACTAAAATTATTGAACGAGATATTTTAGTTAATTAACAATATCCAAAGATTTAGGGCCTATTTGAATAAAGGTTTAGAAAAGGGCTTATGAAAAAAGGGTTTTTGGAGAAAAATTTATTAAAAAAAAGTAATTATGAATAAATAAGTGTTTGGATAGTTATTACCAGAAGGATTTTTATAATTGAAAAATTATCATAAAGGGTATGATTTTATTAAAAATAGGAGAGAGGAGAGAGGATGGGGTGGAAAAGGGAGAGGAGAGAAGAAAAAGGAGAGAGGGTGTAAGAAAAAATAAAGGTAAAATAGTAATTGGGTAGTCCATAAACTCTTTTATTGTTTTAGAAGCTAGTCTCAATAGCTTATACAAAAACCTTGATTTTAAACTATGGTTTGATCCAAAAACCCTTTTGAATAAATATGACTGTTTGTTTTAAAATTTTCTCAAACTAAGGTTTGGGTCAAAAACTTTTTAAAACCTTGATTTTAAAAGTTTCCAAACACACTCTTAATTGTTAATACTCCTCTAGTTATTAATATAAGATATATTTAACTAATTTAATTATATTAAATAAGTTAGTTAATATAGTATATTTTTAAAAAATACCCTAATCATCTTCCTTATTAATCATCTTTCTCTCTTTCTTTATTGATTATTGTTGAAAAAGTATTAATAGGGGTAATTTAAAAAAATTGATAAATATAAAAAATAAATTTTATATTTAGAATAAATATAAATTTTTTAATTAGATAATATATTAAAGACTAGAGGAATAGATCACAATAATATTATATAATCCATGTCAGAGATAAAAGTTGTTATTGGAATTAATATTCCAACCCCCAATCTTACTTGAAGAAATCAAATCTCTTATACCCTACTCTATATCACAGATAAATTTTTATATATATCACGCTTGTAAATCAACGTTGGTTTAAAGTCAAAATTTTATATCCCACTTGTATTGACGTAAGGATTTTGCTGATAAATAATTTTTAAATATTTCTAAAAGTATTATTTTAGCTGTGAACTTCACTTGAACTCTAAATATATTTCAATATTTTACTCCCCCAATCTTATTTTATGGGACCATTTTATTCTTAGGTTTAGACATGGCTGAAGAGTATTTTTTTTTTATAAATCAGGCAGTATCTTTAATCGATAGCTTAGAGACTAATCTTTCTGAAGCATAAAGATCACTGAAATAGATTTTATCTATTCTAACAAAGCTATTTTCCATATGTACTACCTGACTCAAAACTAAAATATTATATTTACAAAATTTAGCTATTTATTAGTTGTGCCAAATTTTATTGATCATTGAAGAGTATTTTAAGACGGTGGATTTAGGGATGGTATGATATTATTATCCCCTTTTTGTTTTTGACACTGTATTATCCACTTCTTGTTTGACACATAGTTTCGTGTATTTCGAGGAACTAGTCCATCTTGAATTGTGTTCTTTTTAGGCATGGGCCCAATTGTGACAAAAGCCCAGTGTGGGCCTGTAAAGACGTGGCCTCCAATGCTTCCACCGATCTCCATGAGACAGCCAGTATATTATTGGACACTGTTCAGAACAGGCCCATATTCTATTATTTCTTTTAGCTACAGTCGTTCTGTATAGTTAAATTTTTTTTGGTAAATAAATTTTTAGAAAGGGGTTGGGCGCACCCACAATCCAAGAACAAGGCAAAATGTTCTTTCTTCCTAAGCGATACCAATGTCAGGCAGGGTGAGCCGTCTATTACCCTCAAACGTAAATCTAAGCACCCAATAGCTAGGATGCCTCCTTAAGCGCCGCGACTGGAACCATAATAAAGTGGTACTCCCCAGGGATCGAACACCCTCCAAATAGTTATATGTCTCACACTTTCACCAGTTGAACCCATTTACGATTAGTTAGTTAAAGTTCAATTGTGCCAAAGGCCCAAAAATATAGGCCTTTAAAGATATGGGCTTAATATGCGTCCATCAATGTTCATGGCTTACCCAGTATGTTATTGGACACTTTTAAGAACAGGCCCATATGTTCCTTCTAGCAAAAGCCTTTATTCAAGCCTTCATGGGCCTCCATCATGTTTTTTTTTTGTTGCCCACCCGGTTCACCGGAGTTTTGCCCCGACTACATCCGGATCCGACCCGCATCGCGCACCTGGCTATGGTGGGTGAGTCTCCCAACGGGAATTTTCTGCGTACGCCAAGGCTCGAACTCAAGACCTCGCTTAAGCGATACCGAGCTGCTTATCACTCGGACCAACCCCCATTGGTTCCATCATGTTAATTACCAATCTGATAGTGATACCCTTTCTGCTAAAACTTGCCCACCATGTAACCAAAAAAAAAAAAATCCCACCAACAAAAGTTAATCTAATTGCTAAAGATTTGACTCATAACTTATAAGATTGTGAATTCAAATTTTATTGTTGATATCAGAACTTTATCGGTGGGTGATTTGTAAGTATCTCTATAAGTATTATCTGAACTTAGAAGCATACCCTGATCCAAATGATCTCCCATGAATTGATTAACCTAATCTTTATTATAGAGGAAAAAAAACTAGCCCCATGCCTCACTTAATCCCTTTGAAACGTTCTAAGGTAAGGATATGGAATGACAATTCATAACCTTGTTAAAGTGGCAATGCCAAAAGGTCGTAAAAAATGGAAGTCTGGATAGTAAAAATTGGAAATTTAAGTAATAATCGGGTCTTTGTTTTATATTAATTGTCTAGACTGGTTCTAAATTGTCATTCACCCATATACATATAAATATATAACATCATGGCACTCTCTGTTCTTTTTGAACCGTATCATGGTACTTGTGCCTGCTGCAAACTGTCTGTCGTAGATGATTGAGGATCTTTCACGCTGAGACACAATTAAAAAAGAAACTAAAGAATGATGAAAAAAAGAATCACTTTGAATTTTCAAGACGCGAAGCAGAAGCGCCATAAAACTGGCTAGTTCATGTTAAAGACTCTAATTTGTAACGAATGCCAATGATTAGATGGTTGAATCTTAATAAATATAGGAAATTAAAGGTGTCCCATTAAGCTCATGGGATTAGCAGTTACTAAAATAACGGTAATTAAAACTGCCAGTGTTCCTTACTCTTTTGTAATTTAAAAGGAACTTGACTGTTGGTACTGTAGTATATAAAAATGCCGTTTTATTAAAATAATGTTCTCATCATAACTATTTGTAAGCACATAGCATGGGCTTATATATGATATGGCGGGTAAATATGACCGTTGTTGCCTCTACTTGGATCTTTTCGATGCCTTCAAGGATGCTCTGTCCTTTTATTTTTTCGGTTGGCCGGAGGAAGAAGGGATGGTGTCTGTCCTTCAAGCTTTGGATTGTTTAATGGTACAGAAGGTGGGACCTACCTTTAAATTGTCGTCGAGAAAGCCCTATTATGCAGCTCCATGTCATCACACAAAAACAAAACTGTCCTTCTAAAAAGAAACGAAATCTGATACTTTAACGGCTAGGTGTGCCCCACTTCTGTGTTATACCAGCCTGTAAACAAATAAGAAAAATCTCCCCATTAAATAATTTTTTTCCTAAAAACAAAGGGCAGAGTAGAAAAAGTTGTGTCCCTTAACTCCGTGATTTTCTCTTCTCCTACCTCTAGCTGCTGCTAGCTTGGTTACAGTGAAAGAAAACCCCATCTACCATATCCTTTCTTGCTTGATTTTTCTGCTCATTCTCCCTTCCACGTGTGATTCTCCCTCTCTCTCTCTTATTCTTTCAAAGCTTAACCTACATTTACTTGATTCATTTTCTCACATTTCTTCTCTCTCTCTCAAACATTCCGTAGTTTTCTTCTCCAGATTTCTTAGGTTTTTTTTTTCTCTTTTTTTTTTTCTGGGTGAGGTTTGAATCTATGGCTTTGCATTTTCTTCTGTTGCTTCTAACACTCATTGGTGCTGCCGGTGCTGCCGATGATGGTAAGTGATCTTCTTTCTTTTTACTTCTCTACTTTCTCTGTTGAGTTCTGTTTGCTGAGATCCAGGGTTTTTCACTGTACCAAGTTTTGCATTCTGAATATTCCTCTGTTTAATGTTTTGTTTTCACTAAAGACCCACCATTTATCTGATTCCTTACTCTCTGTTGAGTGAATTTTTGAACTGTCTCAAGCACTTCCATTTTCACAGTCCAAACCCACCCAAGAAACACCCTTTAGTGTTCATAAACCCAAGTCTTGATGGTAAGTGATCGAGGTTTGTTGCAATGAGTTAGTTATCAGTTAGAGTCTGTTGGTATGTTTTCTGGGTTTCCATTTCCATCTTGAGCAATATTAGAGCATGCATATTTTTTCTTCCCAGGCTTCTCCTTCTCAGATTCTATTAGTTCTATCAATATCATTAACTTGAGATAATATGAAAAAAAAAAAAGCAGATGGGTCAACAATCATTTAGTAGTTTAACTTCTTGAATATGGTCCCCTATTTGGATTCAGTCATTCAATGTGTTTCACCCCCACACCTGATTTTGTAAAGAGGGTTTAGGGTTTACAGTAAAGAGACTATTACTGAGAAAAAAGTTTCCTTTTTTGCTTTCAAGATTTCAGTCTCCAAGAAAATCAGAACTTTTTTTTAACACACATTTTGGTTGATCAATGAGGACTTGAAATCGTCAGTTTTTTTTCTGTGTTTCTTGCAGAACCGTTTATTGGCGTGAACGTTGGGACAGATCTCTCAGACATGCCACACCCCACACAAGTTGTAGCGCTACTTAAAGCGCAGCAAATCCGGCATGTTCGGTTGTATGATGCTGATCAAGCTATGCTTATTGCACTTGCCAAGTCAGGCATTGAAGTTGTTGTATCTGTCCCTAATGAAGAGCTTCTGGCTATAGGTCAATCCAACTCCACGGCTGCTAACTGGGTTTCGCACAATGTGGTGGCGCATTACCCGGCCACCAACATCACAGCCATTTGTGTTGGCTCTGATGTTCTCACCGCCCTCCCTAATGCAGCCAAAGTCCTTGTCAATGCCATTAAGTACATTCATTCTGCCCTCGTTGCAACAAACCTCGATCGCCAAATCAAAGTCTCAACCCCTCTTCCTTCCAACATCATCCTTGACTCATTCCCTCCTTCCCAGGCCTTTTTCAACCGATCCATGAACTCGATTTTGGTCCCATTGCTCGATTTCTTGCAATCCACGGACTCTTACCTCATGATTAACGTGTATCCGTACTACGATTACATGAAGTCCAATGGCGTGATTCCATTAGAATATGCACTCTTCAAGCCTCTCCCTCCAAACAAAGAAGCTGTGGACTCAAACACTCTCCTTCATTACTCCAATGTGTTTGATGCAGTGGTTGATGCAGCCTACTTTGCCATGTCCTTTCTGAACTACACTAACATTCCCGTGGTGGTGACAGAATCTGGCTGGCCCTCGAAGGGCGATTCGAATGAGCCTGATGCTACAGTTGACAATGCTAATACTTACAACAGTAATTTGATCAAGCATGTGCTGAACAAAACTGGCACTCCCAAACATCCTGGGATTGCTGTTAGTACATACATCTATGAGCTGTACAATGAGGATACGAAGCCCGGGCTAGTGTCAGAGAAGAACTGGGGATTGTTTGATGCAGATGGGGAACCTATTTATATTTTGCACTTGACAGGATCAGGAGCAGTTTTGGCTAATGATACCACTAATCAAACTTTTTGTATTGCAAAAAATGGTGCTGACCCTAAGATGGTGCAAGCTGCACTAGATTGGGCATGTGGACCTGGGAAAGTCGATTGCTCTGATTTGCTTCAGGGACAACCTTGTTATGAACCGGACAATGTGATCGCTCACGCGACTTATGCTTTCGACGCGTACTATACTAAGATGGGGAAGTCTCCTGAGGCATGTGATTTCAATGGAGTGGCCACAGTCTCTACCACAGATCCAAGTAATAATTTCTACCTTCCTTATGAGATATTCTTAATATCCAGAGATCTTCTAGTACACAGATATCTTTGTTGACCAAAACTAATAAAATATGTAAGCATGTTGAAAGTTGAGATCTTTTAATAAGGATCCCTGACTTGCTTATACATCTTTTGATAACTAATATTACCCTAGAGTTTTCCCTAAATATTGGGCTAGATAAGCTTTAGCTTTTTCATAATTATACAACTTTTTTTATATTAAAGCTTTTGTTTGAAAAATTGGGGTCCAAATTATTGTAAATACTGCTAATGAGTCCATTTTTTAATGATTGCAGGTCATGGTTCTTGTATATTTCCCGGAAGGTAAGAAAGATTTGAATCTTTTGCTTCATATATCATAAAAGCTCTGTAGTAATATCATTGCTCTCTGTTTTGGCCAATAGTTGATTGCTAATAAGTGATTGGTTGTTGTGAATATGTGCAGTCTTGGCAAGAATGGCACCTTGACAAACATAACAGCTCCATCGATGAATTCCACAAGTTCGGATTCTTCTGCCGGCGATTTCTGCGGGTCTCAACAGAGAATCAGAAGCATTTTAATGGTGATAGGGTTTTTATTATGGGGGCTGATTTTGTAAATTTCTTTAGATGGTCACAACATCTGCTACTTCCTTCAAAATTTTGTGGTAGATGCTGCTACTTATTTGTTTGGTAGCGATAATGAAATCGGTCGGTTTAGCTTTGTACAAAGAAGGAAAAACAGCCTAAGGGGTTTGCATTGAATTAGGCTTCAATATCGAACTATCATATCATTATTTGTTTTTCCAAGCTAGTGGTGAAGGTTTAGAGATTCATTTCACTAAAAGTTTATTGTTTTTCAATTTAGAATGAAATGATTTCCCCCCCTCATCTCTTGACTAATCCCTGTTGGTTTGATGAGTTAGAATTTAATCTCACATTACAAAAACTCGAATGACTCATAATAAGAGAAGCAATTTTATATGATGTAATTAATTAAGATATACAATACAACTAACATAACTGCTGCATTCAAATTTAGCAATGCTGTTTTCCATTCCATCTTCTTAAGATGGTGGGACAAATGGAATTTCTCAGTGACTGAATTGAACTGTGTTTCTTGGATCATAACAAATCTTAAGGGGTGGGTGCTGGTGCTGGTGCTGCTGCTGCTGCGGGAGCAGACGAGAAAAAAGATGAGAAAAACTTGTCAGCAAGCACAACATTTGCTGCATCTGAAGGATGAAATGCGTCCCAAAACACATAATCTCTTCTGTTACTACATAACTTGGAGTTTGGCAAGCATAATCCACCTATGCTTGTGTCCACATTGCAACAAGAAGTATTTGAAATCTTAAAACCTGCAAAACACATGAAAAAGTGAGCGTATGTCTGTCATCATCATCATCTTTCCTCGTTGTTCTCTTTTGAAGTAGAGAACATTCATTAATAGCTTGAAGTTATAAATAAGGTTGAACTTATGACTCTGACTTGAAGAATTTTTATATCACTAGGTTATAAGATTATTGGACTTTCTTATCATTCTCTAGTATATTGATTAAGAAGATATAAGAATACATTACCGTATGTTTTAGGGTTCTTGATTAGATCTAAAACTAAAGGGTAGGTGTCTGCAAATGCGAGTTTTGCATTAGGAAGGCGACGGTTGAGCGTGTGGATTAGATTCTGTACTTTGGAGTTGAACTCCATGATCCATTCATTGACTCGCTTCAAGCATTGGCCATTTCTTGATTTCACCCTCTGAGATGGAATGCACCCCAGAGGACCAAGTCCATGGAATACTATTTTTCTTGCTCCTAGCTCATACAGTCTCTGATATATACATGTATAAAGTTATTTCAATTATATCAGAAAATTTAAATCTTTCATGACAATGTAGTCAGAATAAATTGATGCAAAATGTAAATGGGCATGATTTATACCGTTAGTTGTTGATCTAAAGTTTTTATCAGAAGCTCAACGAACTCATCATGAGTGTATTGTTGACCATCTGCTAGAAATGGCTGCAAGTAATTGTTAACGTAGTCATTGCTCCCTACAAAAAACAGCAATGAAAAATATGGTTTCTTGTTCAAAATAATGGATGTGTTCATATATATGTTAATAGAAAGCAAAGTAAAGAAAAGCAAGTGTTTGTACCAATCCCAATAAAGTACAAGGCTTCATTGCAAAGCTTGTTGGCCGCTTCTTGGCCAACTTTTGCCTTCATTATTTGTTTGCTTTTGTTGAAACTATTGATCTGGTCGTCAAAAGTTAGCCTCTGAACCTGGAAGATTAAGAGAGAGAGAGATTTTAGTTAATGGTTATAGCAGATAATCTGTTATAAGTTTGATTACAGTTAATGGATGTGAAGATGTGATTGATTTGAGTTTAGAGCCTACGAAATAAAGGCCGGTATCATTGAGAATGCCAGCTCCTCCAGAAGCAAAGTTGATCCCTTTAAGGAAAGCATCATCATTTGGAGACAATGACAGATATGGTGGTGGTGATGGGGTTCCCAGCTTTTCTGCTGCAAATTTCCATAAAAGCTTTTACCATCATCCAACATTACTGGACTTCCAAAATAATGGACATATTGCATACAAGGAAAATAAGTCTTACAAGTTACAAGTACTCTACATAATAGAGATACTTTTTAATAGACTTGCTTTTAAAACGTTTAGGTATCTATATAATTGTACTTATTTGACAATAGGGTGGGCTTTCCTAAGATTTATGAAAAACAGTAAGAAAACTTATTTTCTTAGTCTTTATTTTTTTAACTTATTATAATTTAATTCTTAAATTTTAATTTAGTAAAATTCAGTCTCTATGATTTTAACTCAATTGTTTAAACTTGGTTCCTAGATAGAGTTAAATCATATGGGCTGAGTTTTAACTGAGTCAAAATTATAGAAACTAAGTGTTATAAGTTCCACATTGAGGAGCCTTATAAGTAGAATGGAGTTTATAAGTTCAAGGAGCACTGCCTCCTAATAGGCTAGTCTTTTAGGATTAAACTCTCCCTTTAAGTTCGCGTTTATCACACTAAGTTATAATGAGTTAAAATTTAAAGAGTGAGTTATAACCGAATCAAAATTAAATTAATAAAAAGATTAATTTTTCTAAAATAGTATTAGTTATAAGTTATAAATAGTGTGACTTCGTATAATGTGTTAGGATAGAGTGAGTATCTAGTATGTGCTAATACTTGGATTGTAAAAAAATTAGAAAGCGTAGAAGGAAGAGGAAAAGAGGAAGAGATAAAGGGGAGAAATATACAGATGATATCTCCAATAGTTCTGCCATTAGAGAATCTTCCAGTTGCTTGGCCTCCAGAATAGTCAACGCCATACCAGGGATAGTTTGACTTTGCCAGAGAATACTGCAAATAGTTATTGTTCCCCACTTCTGTCAGTGAATCCCCAAACACATAGGTCACAATATCCGCCATAGCCACCATGCTTGACGATGATAATGATGATGACAACACCAACACTGTCAAACACAGTCCTGCAAACTCCATCTTCATCTTCTCCACCAGCCTCCTCAAATACACCAGAAAACTCACAGGCATTTTACAGCAGTCTCATGTATGTGTATATATATAGGCTTACTTGTGCATGCATGTATGCATAGTTAGTTCTCTAAGTATGCTCTTATTAGGTGCTGATTTTCTAAACCACAGGGATTCTTGAAATCATAGACGTTGTGGTTGTTGGCTCAGGTTTTGGAGTCTGCAATGTTTAGTTCCGCTAGTTTCTTCATTGTGGTTGTACTTGTGCTTAATTTAATTTCTTGACGTTTTGTGAGTTGAAGTTACTAAATCTTACCTGAAAAATTTTCTCTGATTTGCCTGGGATTAATTAAGGGGAAAGTTTAGTGATCTGATCAAGGAAACTAGCCCATTGATACTGGTATGAAAGTTGCACTCAAGATTGTTGGCCAACCATTTCGTCAACTTGAAAAGGTAAATCTAGATTCCTCAAAATTAGGTTTGACCCTCCAAAATTTTTTAAATTTAGTGAAAATCAGTGAAAATTACATGCTTGAAAATGTTATTAATCAAAAGAATCTAATATATTTTAATATATCAAAAATATCAGTATTTAAATTTAGATATTTCGAACTAATAAAATTTTTAAATAAGACTTTTAACCAATTTTTTTATTTTTTTATTGATTTAGGTTGTTACATTTGGGTTTTGTTAGGATAATAATTTACTCCCACTTGTTAAAGACCTTTTTGTTTTCTTAGGTGAAACTCTTTTGTGGAGGCTTTAATTAATTATTCTTTGAAGAAAGAGAAAGCAAGCCTCGTACAGTCGGATTTGGTGGGAAACAGATTACAAATTATAATTCTATATTAAACCACATTGGAAATGGATCCATAATCGTTGTCTGGGGGTATCAATTTTTCTCTCCTATTCTTATTTTATTATTATTAAAATAAATGACTTCTCACACTCTTTAATATTTTTAAAATATTTAATGTCTTAAATTTATTCTTATTTTAGTTTTAATCTTTTAAATTATAAATTATAAATTTTAGTTCCTCAAATTTTTTTTATCAGAAATATTAATCCTCATAATATAATAAAAATATATATTATTTTACTATTTAAAAGATCAAACCTTATAATTTAAAATTTAAAAACTAAAATCAAAATTTATACAAGACCTATAAGAAGAGGACATGCATAAATAGCTAAACTAGAAAGCATAAATGGCACACAGGTACATGAGCACATATTCAATGATATTTGAGAAATTGCTTAAAAATTTCCCATTACAAAATTTATTATTCAAATATATTTAAAATTTATTTAACAATATATTTATAACTTTTTTTTTTAATTTTGTACAATCTATCTTTAGTTTTGCACGTAGCTCAAGAACCTGAGTCTTTAAGATTTAATTTAGTTGCTTCTGAGATAGATATAATGATAAAATTCACTTATCATATAAGTACTAAGTTTCAAAGCCCAAGAAATAAATCCAATCTTAAAACTAAGTAAATTAGGTTCTACATTAGATCAATCAGCTAATTGGTAAATGGGTAATACATACGGCTATTTAGAGCTTGTTTGATCCCGAGAAAATATTATTTTGTTGTGATTCCAGTCGCGGTGCTTGGGGAAATATTCTAACTCCTCGGTACCTAGATTTATGCCTAAAGATAATAGACAGCTTGTACTGCCTGACATAGGTATTGCCTAAGAGAAAAAGAGATTTTGTCCTAACCCTTTCAATCGTAGGTGACCTTAACCCTTTCAAAAAAAAAAAAATCTCTCGACTAAAATATCCTCTCCTTACCAACAACTCCCAAATGTGGTATTCCTCCTCAGTCTTTATCTCCTCCATCTCCGGTTACTACCTTCTCTATTTATAATTTATATCAAATTATAAAATAAAACTAATGTAATCGTTCCCTCAAAATATTACTCCATATCAAATATAATTTTAAAATATTCTTTTAATTCTCATTCACATTTTCATTTACAGTCTCATTTCTGTTATGAATCCATCAAAATTGGATACTGCATACCGAACAAAAAGGTCTTAGTGCAGTTAAATCGTTCCTCAAAGAATCAGAAATTTAGACGTCTCATTCTCTTTTTTTAATTAGAATCAAATACTAACTTTGGAAAAACATGGGGTGTGAATATTGCATATGTGATAACAAATAGGTTTTTAAATATGACAGATTTGATTCTATATTTGGTTCAAGGAAGGAATTCTGCACCATGTGTTATTGAATGTCTGTTTTCTTTTTGTAGAAATATTGGATATACCTGAATATTGTATAGCCTTCAGTTTTGAAATAGCAAGTCGCGTTCGCCATAGTTTTACCTTAAACTAGTCTGAAATTCTGGTCGTAAACAAGGTTTGGAATAATGAATTTCCTTAAGGAAGAAGAAAGTTGGATAAAGCCAAGGAATTTTCCTTTCCTCGAAACTTCAGAATCAATTAGCTGGAAAAAGTATTACTCTATATTTTTCTAATCTGATTTCTTCAAGGGAAAAGTTCATTGTCAAGGTCCAAAATTATACCATATTATGAACGCCTTAAATATTTAAAAATCATTTTAAAACACTGATTTGACCATATATTTTTTAAATGAAAAGTTATAAAATACTTAAAATTATGTAGTATATAATAAAAAAATATAAAAAATAGGCAAAAGCAGCTAACATAAACCGTAATTTTAACTGTAAAAGAGTTGATAGTCAAAATATAAAATATTAAAAATATTTAATTTAAATTTTTAAATATTAAGAAGATGATATACAATTAACTTCAAATTTGGAGAAAGTTTATATTTAGCCAATATTTATCATCTTCCCTATAAAACACAGGGTGGACCAATCTAGAACAATTTTTTTAAGGGGAGAATAAGAGAAGAGTAAGAAGGAATACTTATAAAAAAGTAGAGAAGATGACTCAAGAAATCAAGAAGAGTAATCGTGAATAATTAATAAATAAGGAAAGAAATATCTTTCATGGACCTTTCTCATAAGAGGTACAGACATTGTCAAAAAAGTGTGTTTCGTTGTCTTGGTTTTGTTTAAAATCACCAAATACGATATATATATATATATCTATAAAGCATGTTTGATATATAAAAAACAAGAATGAAAAAAAGGTAAGTTTTCTCAATTTTTTAAAACCTATTTTTTTTATCTTTAATATAAGACATATTTAACTAATTTCATTATATTAAAAAAGTTAGTTAAATTATTGAGTATAATATTTTTTTTAAAATATTTTAATTATTTTTCTTAACTCAGTCCCTCTTTTTCTTATTTGATTGTTATTATTAAAGTATCAATAGGGGTAATTTATAAAAAAATTGATAAATATAAGAAATATGTATTATATGTAGAATTAAGATCAATCATTTAATTAGATCATATATGAAGAACCGAATAAATATTTTAATATCTTTCAAAGACAACAAAAGGTTTTCTTTTCTTTTCTTGAAACTTGTTTTCTCAATACTAACAAACAAGGCCTAAAATAGAAAACAAAAAATAAACAAACGAACCAATATGGGAGTGAAAGGGTAAAGAATAGGGGTGTTCAGGATATGGGTCGAGACAGAATTTCCAATATTATGCTGTATTTCTTTTTAGCTTCTTCTCTTTCTTTCTGCAATGCTCTCTCGCAAAATAACAATCATCCCCTTGCGCTTTCGCTAATAAAAAAAAATAAAAAAACTAAAAAAATAACAGAATGTTCCGAGGGTCATTCTGATATCTATCTCGTGTCGATAATCATTCTTGTCTCGACTCAAATTTTTTCCATCTCATTACTTCTTAAAATAGGGCAGACTCGTTCTAAAATTATCAAAACAAATAAAAAAATATTTAGGATAAATTTAAAAAAAAAGATTAAGCTCATTTACGATCTAAAAGTAGGGTGAAATCTTCTTTTTTTTTTTAAATAATACTAATATCGGGCAGGATGAGCTGTCTATTACTCTCAGGCGTAAATCTAGGTATCTAAAAATTAGGATACCTCCTTAAGCGCAGTAACTAAAACTATAATAAAATAGTACTCCCTAAAAATTAAACACATTCTAAATAATTATATATCTTATTTTTTTATTAATTAAACTCACAAACGACATAGTTGTTATTATCGTTAACACCCTTAACAGAGGAGGGTTAGTTGGGATGGATGTAATTATCGTCATGGTAGGTGGCCTGTTTTTACGGCATAGTAAATCCAAGCCGCCCACATCGCATGAGCTGTGTGATTTAGTCTTATCATTCATATAATAATAAATACCCTATTATTTATCATACATGTGGAAACATATATGATAAAGAATAAATACCCTAGACCATTTAATATTTAATATGTGGAGACAATATTGAAGAAATAATTTAGACGATTCATCATGTGTTATTAATGATATTATTTCTTATAATTTAAGAAATAATTTATATATTTTCAAAAAAAATATCTTTAATTTAAAATATCAACAATAGTAATTATATATAAAGGGAGAATTTTTTATTTAATTAAGAGTGGATCGACAGGAATTCCTTTTTTATTTATAGAAAAATGAAAATATTTTCCATTTAGTCATATAATTATTTTAATTTATAATATGGCCCCTTTCGAACTTTAAGATCTAGAACTTATAATTTCATAAAAAAAAAATATGCATTCTTCGTCACTTACTGATGACATCAAGTTAGATTAAACAAGAATTATAAAGCAAAAAATTCTTCAAATAATTTTCCCATTATGCCACTAATACTTCTATAAATATTATTCCCTGATTTTTTTAATATAAAAATTAGTTAGATGATAAAATTGATCAATATAGTTGACTTGAAAGTAATGCATATGGATGAAAGATTGAAGCAGGTATAACACTATAGATCAAATGACATTAATTCAAAATTTTTGGATTTGGACGATAAGAATATAGCTTGATTTTTTTTTAACTGAAGGCATACAACTGGATAAAGAGCTGGGGATTGGACTCTAGATTTAATGCGGCCAAGATCACATCTTATACCACTAGATCAAATTGTCTTCGGCAAATCACATTAATTCAAATAAAATAGGAAGGAGGTCTTGTTTGTCTTCCTTGGCATTCATTGATTCTACATATCTTTGAGATGTACATTGAAAAATCTCAACCTGAAATGAAAGACTTGTAGCTTACTTGGCTAAAACATATATTTTGATAGATGCACATGTTTGCGACTCCCTTTTTTTTTTTTTTTGAATGTGTGTAAATATATTTTGGTCATTGAAATTTTACTTCTTCTTTTTTTGTTTTTAATTATAGACCTCAACCTTTTCCATTGGAGTTCCAATACCCCTGGTAGAGCTTCCAAGACAACATGTGCCCATATCTTCTTTTTTTTGGCTATCTAACATGTGGAACTCCTTCCTTTATTAATATCATTTCAACTAAGTACTATTTTATTGTGATTCGAGTCGCAGTGATTAGAGAAGCATCCCAACTCTTGAGTACCTAAGTTTATATTTGAGAGTAATTGACGGCTCGTCCTGCCTAACATTGATATCGTATAAAAAAAAGGAGAATTCACCCCACCCTTAAATCGTGAGTGAGCCCAATCCCTTTTTAAAAAATTTTTTATAAAAAAAATATCATTGTGACCTTTTTTAAAAAAAACAAAGAAACTAAGACTTATTGAAACACCATTTTTTTTTAAATTTCATCATCTGTACCAAGGGTCTAAAATATTTTGGAGGCTAGTAATGTGAAGGGTATTATGTGACAAGTAACGGCCAATAAAATGTTAAAAATTCAAAATTTTAGTTTGGAACGTTAAGCTTTAGCATATCTATCAAGAAAACTAATAGATACATAATAAGTTCATAATAAACACTCTTGATATTGAAGAACAATTTGTAGATACATATAGTTTTATCTATCTATCTATCTATCTCTTATGGGTTGCACAATCCCTTTTATTAAATAAAACATTTTAACGAAGATAATTAATGTAATTATCCTCTTGATAATCTCAGGTTATTGCATCAAGATATGCGAGCCAAAAAAAGCAATCAAGGAAATCATAGCACTCACCAATTTCTCTTCCCTTTACTGTTCCCCATCTCCTCCTAATCAAACCAAGTCTCTGTTTCATAGGTCCTACAATTCAGGTGTTCACATCTCCAAGTAGGGATGGACCATGGTTTTACCTAAGTTTTGCCGGAATCAAACTACCTTCTATCATATTTTGCCGTGTCACAATGGTCTTCTTTTTAGATATTTTTGTTGGATCTAATTCACCCAAAGCTCAAGCCCCTTTGTTCTTCTATGCGTTTGGGCTCCTCGGCTATTCATCAAGGAGGAACTACTGTTTTTGGGGATGACTCAGTAGAAATTATTTGCTAAGAATCAACCTCTCCTCCTACCACCAACGGGGGTTAGTCCGAGTGGTAAGCAGCTCAGTATCGCTTAAGCGAGGTCTCGAGTTCGAGCCTTGGCGTACGCAGAAAATTCCCGTTGGGAGACTCACCCACCATAGCCAGGTGCGCGACGTGGGTCGGATCCGGATGTAGTTCGGGGCAAAACTCCGGTGAACCGGGTGGAAAAAAAAAAAAAAGCTCTCCTCCTACTCCCAAAGATGTAGTTTGGAATGATATGAATTCCTTTCTACAACTTTTCTCTTGGGTCTCCTTGTTCACGGCTTCCTTCTATTCTATAATCTAGTTAATTTTTTTTCTATCATTTTATAACTAACACTTTTTAATGTTTTTATTTTATTAATATATTTTGCCTTATTATAAAAAAAATAATGCTTTTTAAAAAATATAGGGATTATTTGTAAAGTATAAGTGTTATTGTTGAATATTAAATATTAATATATTTTTTAGTAGAAATTTAAAATTTAGTTAATTAAATTCAACAGTTTAAAAGTAAGGATATACAGTGAGAAAATAGAAGTACAAAGACTGGATTAAAATTAAGATAAATTATATAGATTAATGTTTAATTTTAGCGGGGGGGAAATGAAAACAGTGTCTTAAGCATACAGACAAGCATATAAATGAGCAAATCACATCGAGACCCGTATTCCTCTCGTACAATACATAAACAATAAAATCTCTCTCTCTCTCTCTCCAGCGCGTAGTCTCAGACTCGAATCTTCGATTTCCATGTGAGCATCCCATGTGTTAAAGCTTTGAGCTTTAATTTACTGGCAGATAAACACTCTGCCGCCAGTAAATTAGCTGTACGCCTCGCCGGCTTACACCTCTCACGCAAATCTAGCTTCCGTTGCTATCGGAGAATCCAAATATTCCCATTTTCTTTTGTCCAATCCTGCAAATCTCCATTGTTCCCTCTCGCCCGCAAAAATCTAGATTTCGCCAGCATGTCTGTAACTTGCGGGGTCGAGTGCGTCTTCATACTTGGCTTTTCTCGCTGGATGTGGAAGCGCTGTACCTATGTTGGCTCTTACGACAGCGCCACATGGCCTTCCGCCACCGCCGATGAGTTTGAACCCATCCCTCGCGCCTGCCGATTGATCCTCGCCATCTACGAGCCTGATCTCCTCAAACCACATTACGAACCTGCCGGTGGGTTTCGTCTCAATCCCGATTGGATCGTCAAGCGCGTCTCCTACGAGGAGGCAGGGGGCAACACGCCGCCTTATCTCATTTACACTGACCACGACCACCGTGAGATTGTGCTAGCCGTTCGGGGACTTAATCTGGCCGTGGAGAGCGATTACAAGCTGCTTTTGGATAATCGATTGGGTCAGCAGATGTTCGATGGTGGCTATGTTCATCACGGTTTGTTGAAATCTGCTCTTTGGCTGCTAAAACAGGAATCGGAGACTCTGAAGCAGTTGTGGATTGAAAGTGGGTCCGATTATAAAATGGTATTTGCTGGGCATTCTTTGGGTTCTGGTGTGGTTTCGTTGTTGACGATACTGGTTGTCAATCATAGGGACCGATTTGGAGGGATTCCCAGGAACAAGATTCAATGTTATGCGATTGCACCCGCGAGGTGCATGTCTCTGAATTTGGCGGTCAAATATGCGGATGTCATACATTCTATAGTGTTGCAGGTGATCAACTTTCTTCCTATTTGAATGTTGACTGAACCATGTGTTTCTTCTGTTCTTGTGTCATTGAGTTGTGGGGTTTAAGATCATTAAAACAGTTGAACTATTCTGAATTTCTTAAGCTCTGATATCTTTTATTCGTGGCTTTGGACAGTTTTTGTCGTTTCTTCCCTCTCTCTCTCTTTCTTTTTGTTTTCTTTTTTCCTTTTTTGTGATGGTCTTTCTTTGCTTTCGTTGTTCATTCTTATTTTGTTATTAGACAATTATTAAACTACACTGATACTGATAGTGCTGGCTTACATTATCTTCTTTCCATTATGTAGGATGATTTCTTACCCAGAACCCCAACGCCATTGGAAGATATATTCAAGTCAATCTTCTGGTTGGTGTTCTGCTCTCATGTCTTTGTGACTTTGTGCATAAAGTTTAAAATGCACCTTCACTTTGATAATTTAGTGGAGTAAATTACTATTATGGTCTCTTAAACCAGGGCTTGATGGTTTAAACAGCTTGCCCTGCTTATTATTCTGGGTTTGCTTGAGGGACACCTTCATACCAGAAGGAAGAAAGCTTAGAGATCCAAGAAGACTTTATGCACCTGGAAGAATGTACCATATCGTGGAAAGAAAATTTTGCAGGTATCGATTTTTTGACAGTTTCGTCCATAGTAAACTCCTGTATAGTCATGAAGCTAGTGAAATTTTCTTTGAATTTTCAACTTGATTCAAACTTAGTTGGAAGGTGCGGTTTATGACAACATATGAAGCCTATGCAATGAGCGTGTTAGAAGGTTGAATTAATTAGGTGATTAGTGTTAATCACTTGGTTACTAGATGACTCTAATTCTATATAAAGGGTCCTAGCCTATTAGTTAAGAGTGTGAGATTATGTAATCTTCACCAAAGTGAAGGAGAGGGTAACTTGGGTCTCTCCTCAAAGTCCCCAA
Source organism: Leucaena leucocephala (assembly GCA_037074615.1). Classification (NCBI taxonomy): domain Eukaryota; kingdom Viridiplantae; phylum Streptophyta; class Magnoliopsida; order Fabales; family Fabaceae; genus Leucaena; species Leucaena leucocephala. Next base: position 15,963,017 of record CM073541.1, read on the forward strand.
GTGGGGTAGGTTTATCTCCCTCAAGTGAGGGTAGATTAGAGGGTAAACCCAAGTGGGTTACCATGATTGTATGAGCATGTAGCTCATTAATAATACAGATTCTTCATCTTTCTTCTCATTATTTCTCTCTAATATTCTCAACATGGTATCAGAGCAGTGGATCCATGGGCCACTCTTTCATTGCTGAAGCCACATGAGGTTCATCGATCACGGAGGCCTATTGCCTCTCAAAACTGAGTGGGTTTCAGGTTTCAGTTCGCTATTCATCCCCCTTTGTTAGGGGACGCAAGGACTGTAGGCCACGCCCTTCGTTAGGGCTCCTGATAGTCATTTCCCCTGTTCAAGATCACAGCAGCAAGGAGTAAGGAGTCTTGCGCAGTTGCGATTGTTTTCTCAGTCTCAAATATTAGCCGCAAGGTCTGTTCAAGATCACATCTGCAAGGAGTCTTGCGTGGTGTGACGGCAAATCTTGACATGCTCTGGTGAGCTGCTGTTCAGATTCAACAAGGACGCAGCAAGAAGACTTGTCACGGATGAAATCTTGGTTCATATTCAGCAAATCTTGACATGTTCTGCTGCTGTTCAGATTCAATAAGGATGCAGCAAGAAGACTCATCACAGTTGAAATCTTGATTCAGAAATTTCAATTTTGACAGGGTAGACCTCTAAGTTGGTGATTCCATTCAACTTGTCGGATCACCGCAGAAGGCAGGTTCTCTAATGAATAACCACTACAGACCAATTGTCAAGGAAAGAAAGATTCCCAAGAAAGACAAAGGATGTGGGCAAGGATCCTGAGAGAAAATTCCGGGAAAGATCAAGAACAGAAAGGGCTGAAAGTTGACTTAGACTATCAGGAATGATCCCAGTGAGGTTATTATCAGATAAATAGAGAGTGGTTAGACTTGTTAGATTCCCAAGAGTAGAAGGAATTGCACCAGTGATGGAGCAAGAACGAAGATCAAGCACTCTGAGAGAAGAAAGCTTCTGACCAAACCAGTGAGGAACGGGACCAGGAAGAAGAAACTTGGACGCATTGAAGGATTGCAGGAAGGTCAAATTGGCTAAAGAATCAACGGAGAATTACGGGTTTTGCCTCCCAAGTCTTGTTCTTGTAAACCCAGAAATATTGATCCCAGTGACTCTACCATTCTCACAGCTTACGCCATTCCAGATTAAGCAAGGGTCGGCTTTTATAGTCCATTCCCTGGTTCTCAAGCCCAAGGAAGATCAAAGTTGAAGTATCGCAAGTCGCTCTGCGGGCGAACTCAGAGGCTCAAGATGTTCAAATGTGAACTGAAAAAGCAACAAGAACAAGAACCCGAGAGACACTATGTTTCGCTGATGATCCACCAGGTCTCAAGATCCAAACATTATCATCTTGCTCTCAGCTATGCATGAATTTCGTGCGCATATGATCGTCTCGTCTCAAAAAAAAAAATGCTCGGTCTTCAACGTATCTCCGCTCCTTCCCTACCTATTCTTCTCTCTGTTGCTGGGATGACAGTTGAAGATACCACCGATAGACTTATGCAACAAAATCATTAGACTGAAGTTACAGAACATAGCAATATGCAGGGTTCTAGTGAGGTATATCCTGAAGAATTTGAGCCAAGTGTTATAAGCAAGGATGATAATGGTTCATCAATCCATAGTGATGTTATGGAAGCCACTATGGTAGATAACGAAAATAGGTATGTATCTACTATTCTGGAAGAGCAACAACAGGCAGAACTCCTTGAAAATGAAGGAAGTGATGGGCACCTGAGAAATGGCACAGAGGATAGTCCGGTTGATAATCATCCGAGTGGTACAGCCAATGAATGGCCTCAAGACATTTTGGGCAATGAAGATGGGGAAAACTCTCGTCTACCTGAAGCCCGTGAGATTTGGCAAGAAGATGGTGGCTTTCAGGAGGCTGTGGAAAATTGGTTGGGTGGACCTTCTGATCATGAAGTTGCTCCAGTTGGTAGAATTCATGGCTTTTACTTTCCAGATGATGACAATGTGAACAGTGGAGCAGCCACGTAGGGATCAGATTGTTGGTCAGGAGGATACTATCAGCAATCCACTTGACCAACCCTCATCACTAACACCTCCTCAACCTCTCTGGGAACGACATTCACGTCATGACAATTGGTCACGAGCTGACATGAATAATCAGCGTCTAGGAATTGGGCATTCATTTTCTTTGGAGTGGGAGATTATCAATGACTTGAGAATTGACATGGCTAGGCTACAACAAAGAATGAATAATATGCAGAGAATGCTGGAGGCCTGTATGGATATGCAGCTTGAGTTGCAGCGCTCAATAAGACAGGAGGTTTCTGTAGCCCTAAGTCGCTCAGCAAACCCATCAGATATGCATGACCATAATTCACCTTACTCCCTTATGTGTTGTGTTGGCAAGTTGAACACCTAAAGTTAAAGGGTGTCAACTTGAGCGGGGGTGTTAGAAGGTTGAATTAATTAGGTGATTAGTGTTAATCACTTGGTTACTAGATGACTCTAATTCTATATAAAAGGTCTTAGCCTATTAGTTAAGAGTATGAGATTATGTAATCTTCACCAAAGTGAAGGAGAGGGTAACTTGGGTCTCTCCTCAAAGTCCCCAAGTGGGGTAGGTTTATCTCCCTCAAGTGAGGGTAGATTAGAGGGTAAACCCAAGTGGGTTACCATGATTGTATGAGCATGTAGCTCATTAATAATACAGATTCTTCATCTTTCTTCTCATTATTTCTCTCTAATATTCTCAACAGAGCGACTTCCAAATGCTATGTTAATTTGATTTCTAACGTCAAAATTACTCCCTTAGATTAAGGTTCTTTAAACTTTTAAACAGTGGCTATATATGGCAAGCATAAAATTGCTTCACTTTCAGATACAAAGTTCCCACGTCATCATAAATTCAACTCATAGAGCTAATCTGTCTATAGCTTGATATAGATGGTTGATTGCTTGATTCCTGAAACTGTCCCTTTTTTCCCACTTTAGATGCCTAAGGAATCAAAATTTATAAAAGCCATTTTTCTATATTTTGCTTGATAAGAAAATCATTCTTTATTTTATCTTCTTCTTCTCCTGCCTAAGACCTCTTCCCAAATGATCCCAAGCCACCCACTCCCACAAGCCCAGGTTCTTATTTGTCTTACTTGAGAGGTGTTGGGTTTGACTTTGTTTGGCGTTGTAATGCCTATGCTGCATAGTCGTAATGGAAAACACTTTCTTATTTCTGACTGGACTCGGCTAGTTCCAATGTTCCCACTGGTGTTTTTTATTTGGGTGTCTTGAAACCAGTTCAAACATTTTCTATGACTAGCATTAAGTAATAAAAACAAATTATGGCGTCTTAGGATTAAAAAAGGAACTCTTTCAAGTGTGATGTATCATATGCAATTGCTAAGTTTTGTCCTGAACTATGTCCACCAGTACTTCATTGTGTCATTATGAAGTTCCTCATTGCTTTGTGATCACAGATGTGGGAGGTTCCCTCCAGAAGTGAGGACTGCTATTCCAGTTGATGGGAGGTTTGAGCATATTGTCTTGTCCTGTAATGCAACAGCAGACCACGGAATTATTTGGATTGAAAGAGAAGCAGAGAAGGCTTTAAATGTAAGAGGATTATTTACTAACCATCTATATACTCTGCTTTTCTCCAGAATTATTTAGTAATCACCTATAACAACAGAATATGCTGTATCTGGGAGGAAAATCACGATCTTTCCCCCCTGCACAACTGCTTTAATAAAAGATTTCATATTGTAAGCAAGTCAGAGTTGGGCAGTCATATATGAAGAATTTTTTTTTCTTCTCTCTTCAGTTAGATAACTCACCGTTTTTCACATGTTCATGCTAGAGGGAATCAAACATTAATGACCTTTGTTTCATGAGATGCTGGGTGATTTTTTGAGTCATCCAATTAAAAGCTTTCATAAGTGGGCAATTAGGCAGTTTAGCTATGTTGACAGGTTTTCCATCTCTTTTTGCTTCTAGGGTGTGAGTTCTGATGTTTTAGTTAAAAATAACTGTCTAATTTTGACATGCCAATTTGAATGGTATTGAAGGTTGAAGGAGTGCCTCCCAGCATTACGTCCTTCCCATTAGTTGTTTTTCCAATTCCTTAACTCTAAACCTTCAACTACTTCTAGGAAGATTTTCTGCTCCATCTTTCGTGCTTAACCTTGTCCCCATGGGAAAATAATCCGCAAATGCAGGTCCTGAATGGTTCTCAATTTGGGAAATTTATACCATGTGGCCCTACGTAAAATCCTTCATATCTGAATCTGCTTATGCTTAGCTTGTCAAAAAAGAAGAACCTGCTCATGGTTGCTTCATGACATGATTAGAAATCACCTGTTCATTTGAAGCCTTTCCTTGGTTTCCACATGAATGAGATAATAATTCCATTGTGGTCAGTGATCGTGACAATTTCAGGGGCAAAAAGATTATTTCAAAACTTATTTTCTTGTATTCTCTGTTTTTATTTTTGGCTATCACTTACATATTTTATTTCCATCTCTTGATCCATGGCTTACCCATTTTGTAGTTAAAAGTTAACTGTTGTTGCTAGTTTCAACTCCTAATCCGTGAATTAATTTCTTTCCAAAATCATAATTATCTGAGTCCTGTTTTTCATCTCTTCTGCACAAAGACTCAGATTTTCTGTTTTTATTTTCAGAAAATGAAAGACGGCAGTCCAGAGACCGTGACGGCTCCTCCAACAGTACAGAAAATGCAGAGGTTGCAGACAATTGAGAAAGAGCACAAGGATGCTTTGGAAAGAGCTGTTAGCTTAAATGTGCCTCATGCAGTGGAATCTGCAGAGGATGAAGCCTCTGCGAGGAAGAATGAGGAAGAGGAGGGAGATGAACCTTCCAACAGCAATGATAAGAGCAAAGAAGGTACAAGTAGCAAATCAGAGTCAAGTGCTGGAAGTAGGCTGAATTGGGATGAAGTTGTTGAGAAACTTCTCAATAAGAGTGAAACAGGAGATCTGCGTTTCAAAAGGGATACAAGTACAGCAGATTCAACCGTCCCAAAATGACATACGTTGTTATGTCAGATGTTTAGGTTAAATATATTTTAACTCATTCTTCTTGTTCTTGTGGTGATCATCATTTCTTTATTGTATATTTATCATGTAAAAAATTGAGTGTTACAGTTAGTAGCAATCTAAGGCGTCAAAATGTGTTGGTCCTGAATTTTTTTGAATTTGATGCTCATGTACGAGCTATGTACTATTCCTTTTTCAAAGAAGTGGAAAGCATTTGCATTTTACATTTTTCCTAAGGATCTCTCTAATAGGATGAAGTTCTCTTCCATTGGTAAGAGGATGAAGTTCAGCCTTATTTGTGACTCATGGCATTTTGGTGTTTAATTTTTATTTTCCAAATTAAATAAAATAAATAATTCAAATTTGGATTAGTTGGTGAAAGTGGAACAAATAACGAAATAGTAAAGATAAATCTAGGTTTCGTGCTCTTTGCAGTGATTAGCAGATTGTGTTAAAATTAGAACATCTTAACTTCAATTTGATGGTCCTAATTTTATATTTTGTATGTAAAAATATATTTTTTTTCCAAAAAATATAACTAGGACCTGTATTTACATTATATAATTATTAGAGTAATAAAATCGTAGATTTAAAAAATAATAAAAGCTGAACTACTGAATTTAAATTTTGAAATTTCAGATGTACTTCAAGTCAAAGATCTATATGATTTTACCAATATGAACTAAAAAAGACTGAATTATTATGTCAAGAATATCTAAATACTACGTAAAACTTAATTCGCATCCAACCCAACTCGATTAGGATTAGTTTGAGCCAAGAGGGGCAGAGTCACAGATCAATCCCATGAACCCAATAGGATTTATACAATCTCTCTTACATCATGGTTGGTGCAGTAAAAGTGGAAGGAATCCCCCCTCCTCTAAAAATCACTTTTACTTCCCCTTTCAACAATTTAAATCACTTTAATTCTATCAAAAAAAATTAAAAATAAGATGATAAAAATAGAAATAAAATATTTTAAATCATTTTACCCCAAATTATAAAATTCCTAAATAACTTTATCCCTTCTCAAGTTATAAAAAAATATTTCAGATCATTTTACCCTAAATTATAAAAATATATATATATATCAATTTCATATTCATTTCCATCCAACCAATCAAACTTTTAAAACACATTTTTTATATTTCTACTTCAGTCAAAAACTTTTCTATCTTATCAAACCATACCACTAAAGAAGCGGAGACCACTCTAGATGACATGAAATTCTGAAAGTTAAAATTTACGCCAGCAATTGAGATAGAGTCAACCAAAAATAGCATCCAAACTTGAGATATAACTTCCAGAATCATCATCCACTTCATTCATTTCGCCTAAAAGATCTCAAAAGGACCAAAATAAAATGCAAATCTAACACACTGATTTAATGGTTTCAGAAGGCCAGGAAAATCACTTTTGTACAGATGCCAATAGCAAGCATTGGCTAATATTTATAGTACTGCTGCTTCAGAAATCATGAGATGTGCATGGCCTCCGCATGATAAGTCTCCAGTTCCTTGTCAAGATCATCTGCAGACTTTTCAACCGCATCCTTCTTCCCACGCCCCCGCCCCCAACCACGGCCCTGGCCCCTGCCCCTGCCCCTACCCCTAGCTCGTCCACTGCCTCCACCCCGCATACTCCCACTACCACTCCTTCCACCGCCACGATGTCCCCAACTATGCAAATATTATTTTAAAATAATTAAAATCCAATTTCCAAACGGCATACAGAGAAATACAATTTATACTATGCCAAGATCCTGCTACCCAATATAGACTACAGAGAAGAAAAAAGACATTTTGACATGTATAATAGCATATTTAAGATAATAGACCATGAAATATCTTGACACCAAATAATATAGCTTCTGAAATGGCCTCTTGCAGAACTCATCAAAACGAGATTGAAAATTCATCCATTTTTATGTACTTTTTCTCAAAAAGTATTAGTAACATACCATATATAACGAGACATTCCACGTCTACTGATTAAAAAAACTTACCCTGCACCACGATTAAACATAGCAGGACCTCCAGCTCTACCTCCTCGACCTCCAGGCCTGCAAAATCTCTAACCTCAGTGTACATTTAAAAACAAGTTCTGTTACGTTAAAAGGAGAATGATTAAGTGGAAGGAGAAATACTTTTGACATTTAGTTTGGACTATTTTTGCATTACAAGAGAAATCACGCATTAATCACCCAGCATATAAGCAGAGACAGACAATATCATATTTTAGACAAAAACAGGAAAATTAACTTGATACATAAATAACAATGACATACGTCATGACAACTGTCCTCTTCCTCTGCCCATGTATCCCAGAAACATTAACACGAGCCGATACAGGAAATTCTGCATTGGCACCAACAACCTCAATCTTCATGGGCTTTCCATCCAAAAGTACATTATTGTATCGTTTAAGAGCTGCAAATGCATCACTCCTTCTAGTATAGACAACTTCAGCGGAACCCTGTAACCAATGAAAGAAATAAGATGACCCAATAATATTGCATATGTGGAAAGTTTAACAAGTTAAAATGACTAAAACAGCATATCAATAACCATTTGCCTTACCAAAAAATCATTCTACTTTGCACCACTACATATATCGAGCAAAGTTTTCCCAATAAGAACCCACCTAAAAAATCTATTTGGCACTCACTACCCAGCAGCTCAATCTTTTAACAATTTCATGCCGCGGTCTTAATATCTTAAGGATTCAAACTTCACAAAAATAGAGTTTTCGTGAAAATCTTTAACACCGCTACACATATCAAGCAAAGTTTTCTCAATTACAAACCAACCTAAAAAAATCTATTTGGCACTCACTACCCAGCAGCTCAACCTTTAACAATTTCATGTTGTGGTCTTAATATCTTCAGGATTTAAACTTCAAGGAAATAGAGGTAAGTATAGGTAGCACTGCAATACTTGTATAAAAAAGAGAGAAAAAGGCAGCACTGCAATACTGAGAAAGTAATGTCATAAGGTGGCAAATTTCAACTCAACTTGAGATGGAGTGTCTCCCTGAATATCAGGTAGGATGTATCATATAAACAAGACAACTCAAGCATTCTTCAACTAAAATAGTACAAATATCAGACAGAAACTTATAAAAATAATAGAATGAGTACAGGCATCTAGTGCACCAACTCAAGCCAATATAAAGACTAATCAAAGAAAAAAAAATATCATAAATGAAAGAGTATTGATTGAAAGCCCAATACATACACTAGGACGTCCATTTCTGTCATAGTGAACTGCATAGCGCTTCAAGTTTCCAATCTCTGCAAAAAGTTCCTGAATTGCAAATCCAAGTTTCAACAGAACTTCAAGAGAGCCTTGGTTAGGAATATTGATTATGTTTGAAAGAATAGGACATGATCTGTACCCTTATATCTTCGTTGGTTACTCCATGGTCCAAGTTGGAAACATACAACTTTGTGCCTACTTCGATTCCTTGTATCCCTGCAGCTTTTAGGCTATCTTCGAATAAATCATGCTGCCACGGAAAACGCCTGGTTCTGCGAATAGACTGGCAAGAGCAAACAGAACACATCCCACAGTGGCAAAGAACACACGTAAGAAGATATTCGCCATTCTTCAAGATTAGTTAGAGATCAGGTAAATCTCCACACAAAAAAAAACAGTTTATGAGGCAGATCTGACCAAAGTAAAACATTTAAGAAATTCCATACTCAAAAATCATTAGTTTAGGCGAATGGTGGGAAAGAGGAGTAAGAATTCAACCCACTGCACTTAAACAGGTGCTATGCTACAAGTGAGAGCTCCAGTTCTGAAGTTACGTGAAGGAAGCTCCTTTGCAAAATACCATGAACTAGGGAAGTTAACTGAAATCTTGCACCGTAGAACCAACTTAGCAAGAGGATCCATTAAAATGCTGGTCCACACAACCAATCATCAACCACTAAAAGCCACCCCATCTAAATCAAATGAATTAGCATGATTTAGAGCATTTAATCCATCTTATAGCTATATGATTTTTGTGCTCCTGTTAAGAGCTCCGTTTTGAAATACATCTAACGAAGTTTCTTCATGTAAAATTCCAGTAGCCACCAAATACCAGAGTTCTGTAGCAAAGCCCCCAAAACAAAAGCAAACAACTCTTAGGTGCATGTTAATTGCAACATAATGGAACTATAACATAGGCATCGAGGACGCAAAATGACCAAGCAATAATTGAGCTTCTCCATGGAACAAATATTAATGAATTGCTCTTCAGATCCTACAGTGCTGAATAAGATATCCTCTCATAATTGGGAATTTTATAGTATATCAGATTCTCAATCACATGCATAAGCATCCATTTATTTAGCTTGCCTTGGCAATGGCATAAGCAGATGGCCGAGAATTAATTCCAAGAGGAGCTCTACGAGCTGCACCAGGCATTCTTCCACCACCAAGATTCTGGCCTGCTCCACGGCCACGGGGGGCTCGGCCACGCCCTCTACCCCTCTCCCTGGTGTTACTTCTGGTTTTTATCCTATCATCAAGTGACATATCCAAGGAAGTAGCCATTGCACTTGCAATATGACAGAATTATATTCTTCAGGAAAAGCTACTAATGAAGACCTGCCAAATATGCAGAGACAAAATAAATACAGTTCAGTTAGATCATTGTAATGAAAAAGCAAATATACCGGATAGCATATAGCATTGCAGTTAAAGGCAACAAACGAACATGCATGAGGCACTAAGATAAAGAAGCCTCTGACAATTCAGGCAGGGAACCTTCAGCAAGGCATACACACCTCTGAAACCAATCCAACTTAGACATGGCACTCAACTTTCCTACTTGAAAGAAAGGTCTGTATTTTGCAATGCATTAAAGAACATCAGTATTGAGATTCTGGATTAATTTTAAGTGAACACACTAACAGTTTCTTTCTCTCATTCTTCAACTTAAAATCCATGTCCACACTCACCCCTATTCTAAAGGATAAAACTGCAATGCAAGCCAATTTCAATGAACATTTGAATAGTTGATATGGCTTTTGAATAATCGATACAAGCAAATAGGAATAAATACAATTAGTTGTTGATACACATACAAATATCATCTAACAGGTTTTCAGCAGTCAAACAGAGATAGAAAGAAGTAAATTATAAATTCTGTGCACTACAGCTGCATCTGATGTTTCTTTGAGGATTTCAAGGCTTCTGTATCTTTTGGTTAGCAAAGTTGAACCGTTATGGCTTACATTATACTTTATGTTAAGTATTGACTAATTTTCTGCAAATTAAATGCTCAAGAAGATCACTCATATGATAATTGCCTATTACAGCATTGCAGATTTAGTCGTTCCCTATTGCCTCTAGGCGCTGGAATTCTAGTCTTCTAGACTCTAGAAGCTCCTTTCACGTTTGACTACCTAAACATAAAGATATTGAAGAAACAACAGAACAAGTCATGAAGCCAAAACCCAGTTTTCCTCATGCTAGAAACCAAGCAAGACCTCACCCTTTTCAAACCATGGCTTACATCCAAACTAGGTTATGAAAAAGCATGTTCATAGTTTCATTTGCGCTAAAAAAATCAATCTTGAAAATAGAGCATCCAAACATAAATCATGTTATCGCAAAATCAAATTATACCCAAACCTAGTTTTGGCTAACTCAAATTAAAACACAACCTTAACCACTAGTTTCATAAAGGAACACATCAGGATGGTAGTTACGATGTTCATGCCATGATGATACAGGAAAACTCTTCTTGGCAATCACATATAAACCTAATTCATAGCTTCAAACAGTCAACGCAAATAGTTCAAAACCCCAACCTATTTGACGCTGTACCCCCTTACAAAGACTCTCGGATCACATGTACACAACCCGCCAAACTTCAATAAGCAATAGCGAAAACAACTTCAGGAGTCCACTCCGCACTTAAAGCAGCTCAAACAGGCAAATCTACCCTTCGGATAAATTTTCAATGACTGCCTTCTTCACACGGATCATGCGCCCTTGATCATCACAAAAGATGTCCTTAAATCCATTTCGAGAATTCCAGCATTTTAGTATTTTTATCTAGATCAAAGTATACTGGCTAGGAATATCATAAAAAAGAGAACCTAAAATAAAGGCTATATATAGGCATACAAAGGGCACCTAAAATAACCCAACTTTCAAGAGGTGACTTCAATGAGAAGTACTAGATCAAGAAACCCGGACCCCAGATTCATTCTTCAAGTGGTCCATAATTACAGCAGGAGGCTACTCCACTAAGTTCGTCATAAAGGTTTAGTCTTAGTAGCAGTATGAAAGAAATCATTATATTCAAAACCCTTATAAAACCTAAAAAGAAACACTGAGAAAAATACCTGGAGATTGCAACAAAATCGTCCGATGAATATGAAGGAAGGGGTGCTATTCAACCAAGAATTGAAAAGAACAGATTCGGGGGAAGAGAGAGAGAGAGGACGATAGAGGGTGAGGGAAATCAGGAGCAAAGCTATAAGACGAAGAGGGAGAGACTGGGGGTTTCGTAGTGAACAGAGACGAAAGATCTAACCATGCTTCTTCAGTTCAGAGGCGTTCTAGGGTTTCTGAAAAGAGGCTGTGTTTCTTCGTCGATGCTTTTACCTTGGCGCAATTTAAACGCTGAGACTGAAAAGGGGTTTTATGTCATTTCGTTTTTCCTAAGTTGCCGTGTTTTGGATACTGGCCCTCATCCCCGAAACAGTATATATTCTAAAACCATGTGCATGGGCAGGGCCGTAATCATAGGTTGCATTTTACAGCCTACTACTAATCGGCTTACTTAATAAAATTTTTAACTATAGTATAGATGTTTCTAATCTCAAGTGGTAATATTTTATTCATATTATGAGATAAAAATTTATAATTATAAATTTTTAAAATAATATCATATCTATATATCTTCAAGAGTTAAATAATATCTATAATTCACTAAGAACAAGACAATAAAAAAATAATAATTATAATCTTGAAATCCATTGTATATATAAGAAAAACTTTGGAGTCTAATTAATTTACAATTATAACTTTACATCAATCTTCCTAAAATTGACAAGGATGAATCATCTGAAAAAATTAAAAGAAACAATTTTAATTTGTAATGTAATCATATGATGATTAGTAAAGTAAAAAAGAAAAAAAAAAGAAATCTAGTTATAAATTTTAAAGGATGTAACTTACCTATTTAACTACTTATATTTTTAAAATAACTCATTAGTTACTAATAATTATTATATTCTCCATTCCAATTATAGCATCTAGAAAATAATTAAAAAAGTAAAAAAAAAGGTATGTATGGGTAGGGCTAAGTAGGGTAGCACTACTTGGTGCCTAGCTTGAGGAAAAAATAAACGGTATTTTGTAGCCCGTTGCCCCCTTAATTTTATGAGTTGGGCAGGGATTTTTTTTGGTGGCCCCGCGTGAGCGCACCGATCGCAGACTTTATGTACACCCTACCTCAACCTCAACTGAAACTTTTATATAAAATTTATAAATAAAAAGTTAAGTACTTTTATATGTAAATACTTAAAAATTACACATAAATGTCAAGGATTGACATATAAATGGGATCGCAGAAATAATTATTTCAGATCTAATTATTTTGAATATTTTTATTTTTATTTAATTCTGATTCATAAAATTTAACTTGCCTTCCGTTGACAAGTCGAAGCAATCCATTCTGAGTTTGATGAAATTATTTTATCGAGGCGCGAAAGTTTGAATCATATGGCGTTATTTTTTTTTTTTTCTTCCCCTTCCTGTACAGATTAAGGGTTGGCTTGGTATGGAGTATTTGGGGGAAGGTAGGAGGAGGGGAGAGATTTTGCTTCCTTCCCCTTATTTGGCTCATTGGAAGAGAGGGAAATACTTAATATACTCATAATTTTTTTAATATCCTAATATTACCCCTAGATTATATTTTATTAAAATATTATATAAAATAATATAAAGTAAATTTGTCTATATAAAAGTATTTTCCTTCGCCTCCTTTCTTGAACTAAACAAGGTAATATGAAAATCCCTCCCCTCCTCTCCTTTAATGTTAATCCAAACAAGGTAATAATAAAATCCCTCTTTTTCTTTCCCCTTACTTTCCCTCTATTAAAATCCCTTCCCTCCGTTGAGCCAAACATACCCTAAGTGATAAAAACGGGATAATTTTTAGTAATTAAGGTCGGATTATTGACTTCTTACAAGTCTCACTATGCAGCAAAACAGAAGAAAAGAAGAATATAACATTCCAAGTTATGAATATCCCAAATATAAGACAAGAAACCTAATAAAATTGCCTGTCAACAAGAAAAGAGTTATTATTTTCCAATTTGGTTGAGAGTTGTATACGGGTATCAGGTCTACTTGCTGCTTAACTTCTTGATTCAAAATTTCAAGCACAATAATGGATACAGCCTAGATGAATAACAGACGGCTCAACATCATGCTAAAAGGTAGAACAGAAGCATAAGAAGAAGTATTATTAGATCAACCTACGTGTAAATGTTGTCTAGATATACAACTACTAACATTTTTGCTGGTACAACAACTTACAGCTGCTTCAGAACAAGGAATTTATCTAGTCTAAAAATCAGCACTAAGCAAGAACTATACAGCAGATGAACTTGTGGTCTTAATAGATGTAGAACTCATGCCCAGTGCGATCACAGCTCTCAACTTCTCAAATGTCAAGCTAAGCCAGCCACTGGTATGAGTCCCACAGCAGTGGACAACCTGAAAGAAAGAAATATGATGTAAAGGGTGATGAGGCCCACTCCTAGTTTTTTGTCAGGATGCATGTCGTTGCGAGATAAAACGATAAGGGCCCAGATCAGTGCTGAGATAAGAAATCCCATAGTGTAAAATAAGCTTCGGTCTTTGGGAACCAAGTACGATTCAGGTTTCGCCGACAAGGCCCCCAGCAGCATCGAGATCCCCAAACCAACAAGTGTGTTGAACATGGGCCCTGCATAGCATCCAGATAAAGCAATTTGAACTCCATCTTCTCCATTTATTGCCAAGGCAACATTTGACATCAAATCCCCCATTGAATTACCCCATGCTAATACAGTTAATCCCAGGATAGATGGATTAATTCCTAAAATTACACCAAATGACACCAATACAGCAACAAGCTCATTTGCTATTATGTAGAACCACACTATGCTCATGACAAATCCTCCAAGAACCCAAGCAATCAAAAACCTCTGCGGTGGATAATCGGGTAAAGTGTATTTATAGGCAAGAACACCAAGTGTGCATCCAAGAACACCACCAATGCAATAGGAAAGTATAGCACTCAGATAACCCATATTATCTTGAGTGTTCCACAAAATGGTCAGGAGAAGTGGAGCCAGTGAAGCACTTACCACAGCATATTTTTTTGACCAAACTTCCTCATGGACCAAGGGAATTGTTAGCCGTCTAGGAATTGTCAGCGGCATCTCCATCAATAAAAGTAGTTTTGCTACAGTGAAAGTAGAATTGGTGGTTTCCTTGCTCCCATCACTCCATCCCCAAGGAGGCCTTTCGTCATCCATCATATAAGCTTTATTAGCCTGGTTTGAATAGATTGCCACATTTGAGGACCACATCCACTGTGGCAAGGAAGGAGGGAGATGGGGAGGATCATCGTCCGTGTCTATGTCAAGAAAAGAGCTATATAAAGAAGATTCTTCTTCAGATCCAAGGGAGAACATACCTCCACGGACAGGAAGCATCGGTGTGACAGCATCCAATTTCAACCGTCGTGCATGTTTCCAAAATATCTCATTTGCAGCAACAAAAAATGCATAAACAATGTAAATCGATATGAAAGCGATGGCTGCCCCAACTCCCACCTTCCCAACAACCAGAATCAGCAAAAGCGACAAAAGAGTGAATAGAAAGAAGCTAACATCCCTTATAAAGCATCTTCTATCAATTTGAATTCCTTTACCGGACACACAAAAAGAAACAGTTCCAACAACAACACAGGTAACAAACAAAGCACCACCTAACACGCTATTAAGTCCCACTTCCCCTGTATCTGTACCAACAAAGGATGCAATACTGGAAAACACATCAGGTGCACCATTTCCAAGTGGAAGGAGCACAACCCCAGCAACAGTTGGAGGAAATTTCAAGAGCCTTGAAAGAAACTCCAGAGATGGACAGAAGAAGTCTGCAGCTGTGTTCCCAAGTAGGTAGAACAATGCAGCTAGCCATATACCCAATATTAGGTAGCCCAGCCATTGAAAATTCTGACATGTACAATATAAAAATCTTATGTGATCAAAAATTCCTCCAGAATTACACTGTGGATTCGCCTTTAAGTATTCACATTTGCTAGAATAACCATCATGGTGGAATAATCCAGGACAAAGTTCAGCATTATTTACAGTCAAATTATTCTGATGAGGCTCCACAGCTAGCCTTGATGAGTTAAGGCCAATTTCAATCATTCGCCGGTGAATCACCACTTTTGGAGGCAAATGATGGTGTGCCAAAAATGTAGATTGCCTAAGAAGAGGGTTACGAATAATATCTTCCCGATTGTAAAAGAAGAAAAGCAAAACTACAGAACAAAGGAAATTGAATATCCTATGAAATGTTCTCTGCGTTGAACCAAACAAGACATTTTGAATTTTCATGACAAATTTTTTATCCTGAATACCTCAGACCATCCACTATGCCGCTGAGCTCCAGAATACTCAAATCCAAAAAAAATAAAATTTGCCTAGGGCTTCAATTTCTGGAAAATGAAACCCCTGGACTGTGAATTGATGATCCTTGAAACACTATCCAATGAACACGTACTTCATTCCAAGGGCTTGCCTGAATCATTGCGATGGAAACAAACAAGTTTGAATATTACCAAGAACATAATAA
This sequence comes from Leucaena leucocephala, assembly GCA_037074615.1. NCBI lineage: Eukaryota > Viridiplantae > Streptophyta > Magnoliopsida > Fabales > Fabaceae > Leucaena > Leucaena leucocephala. The sequence continues at coordinate 15,978,935 of CM073541.1, forward strand.
AAACTAAGATATAAAATAAAAAGTCGTCACATATGATTGACTAGAAGTGAAATTGATTAGACAGAATTACAGTAACCCACCGGATATATTGAATCCATTAACCCATCTCGCTCTAGCTATAGAGATACTACCGTTAGAGAAAAAAATTAAATAAAATGAATAATGCTGTTAAAAATTTTAAAGAGGATATTGTAATAATATCAAAATTTTCCAATATCTGTAGAACCTTTATAAAACTGACATCACAATTTACCTTCAACAGCATGGCTATATATTACTAGCTTTCACAAGTTACCAATTAGTTACATGAGCAAAAATTGCATAATATACAATATCACTTTCTTTATCATACCCCAAGAAGCAAAATTGACTGAGAATATAAATAAAAAGACTCACGATAACTCATCTTGAATAGAGGACCATCATTTTAAAGGGGGGGAAAAGTTCATAATACTGCATGACTAAAAATTCTATATTAATCATGCTGGTTAGACTCAATTTTACTCCAAAACCAAGACAACACATCGAAACCAATATTAAGGGAGCAGTGTGCAATCAGCAGGAAGAGAGCACGATTGTTAGATTAGATTATACGGGAGGAAATCCTTATGGTCGACGCACCTGAAATGGACAGAACAGGGGAGAGAGCGAGATCGACGGACTCAACGCACACCAAGAAACGAGAGGAGAGAACAGGGGTCGACGCGCAACACGCAGCGAGAGACGCAAGGCAACGAGGGAGTAAGAGACCTGGCCGCCGAGGAAGAGGATAAACGATTAGGGTTCGAACGGTCGAGACGGGCGAATCTGAGGAGCAGCTTGTGAGCATTTTCGGAAATTTCAGGCTTTCATTGATTGAGGACGCGTCGCTCATGCTTGCCGTTATTTTATTTTTTTTTATATATGCTTCATTTTTTTTTCTTAGAACAAATTGGATTTAAAGATCAAAATGATATAGTAATATTTAATTTATTAAAATGAACCAATCCATGGAGGTGTGTTGCAAATCTGTAGTTATTTTTTTATGAAATGATCAATTATATATAAAATAGGGAGATAAGTATCTTGATATTTTGTAATTATTTATTATTTTGTTCACTTGATATGTATTTTTTTACCTAAGATAATCATGTTTAAAAAATTATTGAGAAGTAGATGTGAAAATATTTTTTGTGGAAATTCAAACATGGATTAGTTGTCATTTGTCCTCTTTTGTTGACAGCTAAAGCCCAAGAAAAATCAATCTCCACAAATAATAAGGGTTTATAGGCCTTGTGGTTTAATTTTTGGAGAAATTTTTATAGAAAAAAATTTATAAAAAAAAATAATTATGAATAAAATAAATATTTAGATGGTTATTACCTTGATAAGTTTTATAATTAATAAATTATTAAAAAATATATGATATAAAAAAATAAATAAGTAAATAATATTATATTAGTATTTATCATCATCTTTTTCTTCTTCTTCACTTCCTATTCACTCCTCTCTATCCGCCTCCTCTCCTTCTTTCTCTTCATCCTCTCCTTCTTAAATTTTGTCGTTCACCTCCTCTGCAGCGCTGTCACTTAGAGCTGAGAATGCGAACTGGCCCGCTAAAAATAGGTCAGTCCGCCTCTAGCCCGCTAGTTAGAGGGGGCAGGCTGCGCAGCCCCAGCCAGCTCCAAAACAAGATGGCATCCTGCCCCCTCTTAGTGGCGGGCTGGCCACTTTTTTTTAAAAAAAATATTTTTTAAATTTTTAAAATACTAACAAAAAAATTCTAATGTTATATTAGTATAATAAAAAAATTGCTAATATTATACTCTTAAAAATTCCTATTTTTTATAAAAAAATCTCAAATTTATAACTATAAATATAAATAAATATTAATATAATATTAAATAATTATAATATGTAAATATATATTAATAAATAAGTAATCATCTTTATTAATATTTGATAATAGGAGTATTAAAAATAATATTTAAGTAAAATAAATAATAATATTAAAAAATTAAAAAAAAATGGGCTGGAAAACGAGTTAGCATTTTACCAGCCGAGCCCGCCCCCTTAAAGTAAAATGGGACCAGCCCCGTTTTACCAGCTCGACTGCCACTATTCCCATCGAGATATGAAGTCGAGACGAGATCTTAAGACATCTAGATCTAAATACAACGAGAGAGCAGTGACGTACGACTGAGCAGTAGCGTACGACTGAGCAGTAGCGACGAATGATGGAAGGACCAGCGACAGACGATGAAGAAGCTGAGACGGTGAAGCAAAAAGTGACGATAGAAGAGTGAAAGTAAAAAAAACAGAGAGAGTGTGTCAGAAAAAGTATGAGTAAAATGATCATTGGATAACTCATAAACTCTTTTTCTCATCCATAAGATATTCTTAAAAATTTATCCAAAATTATAATTTAGTCTATAATCTCTTTTAGATATTTAAAAGATGTTTATTTGATTTTTAGTATAAATTATAGTTTGACCCCAAAAAAAATTTTAAACTATAGTTTATTGGGAAATCAAACTCGCACTATAACGAGGCTGAGAACTCATAGGCAAGATAGTCTTCTCTTGACTTGGTCTAAATTGAAGATTGAGGAATTCACCGCCTCCACCATGGTTTGCTCTCTAGCTTCATGATACAGTCTTTATGGCCCTTGAATTTCTTATATGTGCACTCTCTCTTTTCTTTTTTTTCTGTCATAAAATGGTTCCCCACTTTTTCTTCCAACTAAATGGCCATCGTCATTGACAAAATTTGAATTTTCTACTTCCCTCGTCCAATTTTTCCTCAACCAAATGGGCCCTAAGGGTATGGTGAGGGAATTATTGAGACCTATAAGAGTAGAAATTGTTGGATTTGAATCCCTATAAGACAAAGGGATATCTGGTGAATTGCTGAGGGGTAGACGACCTGGCTCTTGGTGGCAGGTATAAGAGGTGAGTAGATGACAGGCAACAAAAATATATAACTGGTATGTTTTCTTTCTTTCTTTCTTTTTTAACGATACGTCATGTCCTATCTTGAGATTAAGACATCGTCAGGATGGAATGGAAATATCTTCCCGTTATATTTTTAGATATTGGACATAGGATATAGTTGTTCCAGTACCGTCCTATCTTGCGAACAACACTAATTAACATTGAATAAAGGCTAAAAGGAGAAATCCTAACAAGTAATCAATGTAATACCTTATGACAAGAACCACAACACCTCTAGTGCAAGTGTCTTATAAATAAGATGATGGATGGATGGAGTATGCACTTCCTCTTGTCTAGAATATAATATTTTTACAAAGAAAACTCCATACATATTAAGGAAAAAGGTTAAAAAAATTCAATAACTCATCAAATTTGTTAACAGAAAATTAGTGTATTTCTTTGTTAACATACCAACCCCTAATTAAATGCATTAAATTCTTAGTTGAAGTCAAAGATAAAACAAGAGAAAGATCATCAATATACCAAATTTGACCTAAAGATGACTTATATTTTAGACTAATCAAACTTGAAATCAAAGGCACATTAAAATGTTCAAATTTGAGTAAAAAAAGAAACTAATGTTAAGAGAATATACCTTATTAATCTCATCAACCCTCAAAACCAATCAAACAATATGAAATAGAAACGTATTATTGCAAAGAAAAAAATGGAAAGCGTCATTTTTTCATTTGTAATTATTAAGATATAAATACAATAATTATTTGTAGGGGCTTTTTAGCCCCATAATACTAAAGCATGCTATCTCCTATGTCAGAAGCGGATAATAATGTTATAGTTTAGAATGTTATGAATAAAGGAACTTTTACGATTAAAAGTACATATTTTCTTATAGAGAAACAATGTATGCATGCATATAGCTATGTTTTCAAATAAATTTGGAAGTGGAAAGGGGCTGAGTGTATTCAAGTATTCATATGGATAATATTTAATAATCGCTTACCCACTAATACTTGGAGAAGTAGGTGTTCCTCAACTAATGCAGTTTGCCAATACTGCAATGAGGATATGGAGGACATTTTATATATACTCCGTGATTGTTCTTATGCTAAATAGTTTTGGATTAGATTAATTCATCCTAAGCATTGTTCATTCTTTTTTATAGCTCCTTTAAGAGATTTGTTTAGGATAGGGAATACTGATATTAGTAATTGGAAACTAATTTGAGGGGTGTCAATTTGGAGGTTATGAAAATGGAGAAATTGATTTATATTTGATAATAACTTTTTGAAGCCCATAGATCCTTATTTGGTAATAATGCAAACATGGAAGACCTATGTGCATGTTCAGGATGAATATTCATCTAATGATTTGGTTGCATTATGTCTAGCTCTTTGGAAGCCTCTACTAGCATATTGGATTAAAATTAATGTTGATGGAGTTTTTACAACAAACCATAGTAACGTGGAGTTATTAAAGATTGTATAGGAAGCTAGGTTGAGGAATTTACCAGTAAGTTGGACCCCTGTACCGTAATTAAAGCTAAGCAATAGGCGGTTTATAAAGGACTAAAGCTAGCATGAGATTTAGGATTCAAGATTATTTTTGAATCAGATGCAAAGAATGTAGTGGATATGATAGTAAAGTTGACGATCGATAGATATAGTCTACTAGTTTCACAAATATATAATATTATGAAGCTAGAATGGGAGCTAAAAATTCAATTCATACCTAAAGATCATAATCAGATTGCAAATACTATGGATAAAAGGGGGTTAAGAACTACTATAGTGTTACATTTATACCCTTCTCATTTAAAAATATTAGTTGACAAAGAGTATTTGGGATTCAATCCTTATTTGATTAATTTTCTTATTTAGAGTGTACTAACTCTCTTGTACAAAAAAAATGTAGATTGAAAGTTCCAAACTCTCCATAAATATGACGGATATATGAATTTTTTCCTTGACGTTAGAGAGTATATGAGGGAAAAAAACTAGTAATTACTTTTATATCTGATTATAGAACTTACATTTTGCAATAATTATTTGTTGGATTCAACATAAAGTTCTGTTGACATTTCATTTAATTTAAATCAGTTATAATTTTTTAACTCTTTCTTGGGAATGAAATAGTCAATAGAAACAGTAAAGAATAAACTCTTTAAGGGGCAAATGCAAGGTATCAAATTTGAGGGAAGTTGTTTGAAATGGGGGCATTTCCAACATAACTCCAATCTAGAGCAAAAAGAAGGTTAGTTTAAACCAACCCTAATACCACCAGCAATATTAAACTCCCATTAAACCACCAGAAAGAACAGAAAATTCAAGGTAGAACACCAAATGAATTAGAACCCAGAATGATCATTAAATCAAGTCATTGTCGTCTATGATAACCAGAGAAAACCAACAATGGCCTCAAGAGAACTTTCACTAAAATTAAACTACCAACTACACAAATTTTACAACCACAATTACATCAACACAAACTACCACCACCACATCCACTTCACCACAGCAAGAGAAAGAAGAAGAAAAAGAAAATCACTACCCCTAATTCATGAGCCTATTGTTCAACGCTCACTTCAGTCAGTGCGGCGGGCTTTTCCTTCGGAGGTCGGCCTCTTCCCCTACTCACAACAGCCCCGCTCTCCGGTAAAGTCCGGGCCACCTTCTTGGGCCTTCCTCTTGGCCTGCCACTGCCAGTTGAGGTTTTGGGCTTGGGGGGAGTGTTTGGGTCCTTAGGTGGGCGGCCTCTGGGCCTGGGTGGGGAAAGGACTGTATCCGGAGGAAGAGGAGCCTTGGCCTTGGGTGGCCTGCCCCGACCTCGCTTGGGTGGGGCATTCGGGTCGGGTTTCATGTAGTTGTTCTTTGCAAACACAAGCTCCCCACTCTCCTTCATCCTGTTCAGATGGTGAGAAAGCAACGTCAGGTTACTCGCCGGTAACTCGCCGTAGGTAGCCTCTATGTGCTTCGCGATTGACGATTTGTTCGAACCAGTGGGTTCGTTTAGAGCCTCCAGAGCCTTCATTATCATCTACAAGAACACATGCATACGAAACAAAAGTAAAAATTTCGCGCTAAAAATCCCGGATCTGTTTCTGTTCAAATAATTTTTCTCCCAAAAATACAAAGTCTCTCAGCTCACAACACCAAAACCTGGGAGCGAAACTCAGATCAGAATGAGCGTACGAGCCAAGAAGGAAGGTTACCTCTGGGTAAGAAGGAAGCGAAGGAGGTTCAGTCGCCATTTTAGGTGGTGAAGCAGAGAACGCAGCGCGAGAATTAGAACGCAACGAAGCTGGAAAATTGAAACTGAAGCTTTTGGGAGAAGAAGAAGAAGGAGAAGGGGGTGAGAGAAATTTTTCAGAAAAGAACTGTTTAAATCTAGTTGGAAGAAGCATCGACCCGAGGATGGGATTTAAAGGAGAATAAATAATTTTTTAAAAAAACCGTAAGGAGAAAGAGAGTGTTAGAAAAAGGAAAAAAAGGAAAGAAAGGAAAAGCAGGCCCATCCTCTTTTTCGCCTTCCTCAATTCATCTTTTTGAGAGAATAAATCGACGGATGGAAATTACCAAAGGAGTCATGATCTAACGGTAAAGGATTTCTTGTGAGGGGATCACTGGGATCGCTGACGTGGCGAGATTTTGAAATCGGCTGCTATCTTCTATTTGTTTATTGTTTTTATTCTTTTATCTTTTTTGGTTGGGGCAAGGATTATCTCCATTTTTTTTTGTTACAAGGGATTATCTCCATTTGTTTTTGATGAGTATTCAGGTGAAAAGTCCGTTTATCTTCTGTGGGGGGACAGGAACTATTCATTTTTCAACCAATTACAAAAAGAGAACCAGTACCTGTCTACTTGTTTTGAGCATTTATAACCTAGTCAACCATTTTTTTTAGAAAAAATTATTAAAGATCATTTAAAATTCAAAAGGATAAAAAAATTCATGAATTTAAAAAAAGATAGATTACATAAGAGGCCTAATCTGTTATTTAAAAATTACTGTGCACAGTTATAAATACCATTATGAGAGTTGCAAATACCATTGACAGAGTTACAAATAAAAAACGAAATTGTACTTTTTACAACTCTATCAATAGTATTTGTAACTCCCATAATAGTATTTGTAACTTTTTCAATGGTATTTATAACTCTGTTAATTGTATTTGAATTCCTATAATGATATTTGTAACTCCCATAATAGTATTTGTAACTGTGCACGGTAATTTAGAAATGACAAATTGGGCCTCATGTCCATCTGTCTTTTTAAAAATTTATAGGCATTTTTATCGTTTTAAATTTTAAATGGTCTTTTTTTTAGTATTTTCCCATTTTTTTATATTATTTTCTAATAGATAATATTAATATCACCATAAATAAATGTATTATAATAAATTTTGGGATTACTATCTATCATTTAATATATAAAAAACTTGAACATAGAAATTAAAATTAAATTTTATTTATTTTTTATTATTAAACTCTCTTTAGGTCTTTATATTTTTAATAAAATTAGTTTTTATCTTTATAATTTTTTTCCATATATATATATATGAAATATTAGTCTTGATAGTTTTATAAAAAAATTAAATATCAACTTTTAGTATTCACATTACCAATGTGGCATTAACTTGGTAGACTATTGACGTAGATTGGATGTAGGATGAAAACTAAGGGCCTGTTTAGAAATCGCTAAAATCGCGGTTTTAAAATAATTTTTAGCTTAAATTTTAGTTCGAAAAAAATTGAAAATAAATAGACATATTTGTTCAAACGGGTTTCTAGACCTAACTATAATTTAAAACTATAGTTTCAGATAAGTTAGTCAGAGTAGCTTTTGGAACAGTAAACTACTTTACCCTCTCTCATCTCTCCTCTGTCTTTTCCACCATCTCTCATCTCTCCTCTATCTTTTTACCCTCTCTCCTATCCCATCTCTCATATATACCCTTTTTAATAATTTTTCAATTACAAAACCCCTTTCTGTAACAACTATCTAAACATTCATTTATCTAAAACTACTTTTTTTCCATAATCTCTTCTCTAAAAGCCCTTTTCCATAAGCTGTCCATAAGCCCATGTTTTTTCATAAACCCGTTTTTAAAATCTTATCCAAACACACACTAAACCCTAAACCCTAAGGCCCTGTTTGGTTGGGAGGAAAACTATGATTTTAAAAGCTCTCTTGGGCAAACCTCGGTTTGGAGGAATTTTAAAACAAACAGCTATATTTGTTCAAACGGGCTTCTGGACCAAACCATGGTTTCAGATAAGCTGGTCAGAGTAGCTTTTGGAACAGTAAAAACACTTTTCAACTACTCAATTACTATTTTATCCTTACTTTTTTTTACATCATCTCTCTTCTCTATCTTTTCCACTATCTCTCATCTCTCATATATCTTTTTTACCCTCTATTATCTCTCCTCTCTCCTCTATCTTTTTTACCCTTTATCCTCTCTCATCTCTCATACATACCCTTTTTAATAATTTTCCAATTACAAAAACCCTTTTTGTAACAACTATCCAAATATTCATTTATTCAAAACTATTTTTTTCCCATAATCTCTTTTCTAAAAACCCTTTTCAATAAGCTGTCCAAAAGTCTGATTTTTTCATAAACTCTTTTTTAAAATTGTATCCAAACACATACTAAAATTGTTAAATATAGGGCTGAAACTTGTTAATAGCTAAGGTACCTGGAGAATGCATCTTGAACGTGGGACAGTAATAAATCAATCAATTTTGATTAGAGAAATTGATTTGCAATAATAGAAATATAATTTTCAACATTTGAATTCATGTAGAAAAACATTTCCGGGTATTTGTTGAAGCATTCAAGTGTGAGCGTCAATTTTGATTTCTTTATCATATGTCACGTGCTTAAGTTATCTTATTTTATTATACAGTATGTTTGGATAAATTTTTAAAAAATAACTTATAAAAAAAAGTTTTTGCATAGTTTATAGAAAAGAGTTTTATATAAGAGCTTATAGAAAAAAAGTAATTCTGAATAAATAAGTATTTGGATAGTTATTTTTAAAATGATTTTTTGTATTGCTAAATTATTAAAAAATATGATTTTATTAAAAAGATGAGAGATGAGAGAGGGTAGAGAAAAAAAAGAAAGAGGGGAGAGGGTGAAAAAAAGAGATGAGAAAGGAAAAATGGTATAAGAAAAAGTAAGGGTAAAATAGTAATTGGATAGTCCATAGATTCTTTTATTATTTCAAAAGCTAATCTCAGTAGCTTATTCAAAACTAGGGGTGTGCATGAGCAGAGTTGGGCAGGGCAGGCTCCGTGCCCGGTGCCCTGCCCAAAAAAAGTATGAGCTGCATTTTACAGCCTGATACCCGGCCCTACCCTGTAAAAGCCCTAACTATTTTGGGCTGGGCTGGGCATGGGCGGGCCCAAGTTTTGATGTCATGTTCATGTTGTGAAAAAAATCTACAATTATGAACTTATAAAATAATACCATATTCATATGTCTTTAAAACTTAAATAATATCCATAATTCACTAAGAATAAAGCAATAAAAATATAATAATTAAATTTTTAAAATCTATTGTATGTAAAAAAAAGTCTTAAAGTCTAAGTAATTTATAATTATAACTTTGTATCAATCTCCCTAATATTGATAAAGATTAAGTATCTGAAAAAAAATAAATAATTATAATTTATAATATAATTATATGATGATTAGCAAAGTTAAAAAAAAGAAAAAATTAATATAGTTATAAATATTAAAATATACAACTTACATACTTAATTACTCATATTTTTAAAATGAACCTCTAGTCACCAGTAACTATCATATTCTCCCTTTTAAGTGTAGCATTTAGGGAAAAAAGTAAAAAAAAAATAAAAGAAGTGGTGCTCATGGGCAGGTGCTCAGCCCGAAAAAAGTATGGGCTAGATTTTGTAGTCCGATACCCAACCCTGCCCTATATTTATCGGGCTAGGCAGGGTTATTTTATTGCGGGCTGGGCTGGGCATACCGGGCCATGGGCATTATGCACAGCCCTATTCAAAACTATGATTTTACCTAAAAATACTTATAGACAAATATAACTGTTTGTTTTAAAAATTTTTTAAATTAAAATTTTGCCTAAAAAAATTTCTAAAACTACAAGTTTAAGGTAAAACAAATATGCTTTGTACTTATAACAAATTTTAATTTTTATCCTTACACATAAATCACATCAATCCTAATTAGAAACCACGTTTGTCTATTTAACTATTTTTTTATAATATTAATCAAATTATATTATTAAATATTATAATTTTAGGTATGTGATTATCTCTCATAATATAAATATCTCTTTTAAAAATTAAAGTTAAGACTTAGAAAGATTTAAAAGAACATATTTAACCATATCAATGCCACATATAAGTGAAATTAACGCTCCTTAAGTAAGCAGACGTGGCATAAAATATAGGAACAAAAAATAAAAAAAATATATATAAATAAAAACTAAAATTCATTAAAAATATATACAGAGTAGGCTTAACTTTTTTTTTCTTGTTAGAGTTATCATACTTTAATTTACTCACAATTACAATTTCCTATGGGAAAAGTATTTCATATAGTTTCAATTTCTTATAAGATTGTTTTGAATTTCTTTATAAGATACCATTGAACAAGGACATGATAGGTAGATAAAAAAATAATTCATATAATTTTAAGCTGTAGAAATTATATCTAAACTCTTTATGTATACTTCTAGACATCATATATATGTTCATCTAGTTTTTTAGGAGTTCTCAAATAAAAAAAATATGGTGAAGGAAAGAGACTTTATTTAGAGAATTATACTATTAAAATTGTTTGTTTCCTACTTTATATAGATATTTAATTAACATATTTATGATTTCACAAAAAAAATATACATACGAAAGCATATTTAATGAGAGCTAAATTATTATCCAGTTTTTTTAAAAAATTAGAGTTAATTCTTATATTTAAAATTAAAAAAAATACTCACTAGGGTTGATAATGCGGGTCAACCCATCAAAAATAGGTTAACTCGTGACAGGTTGAGGGGAGGCGGGATTGGTTAAAAAAGCCTGCCTCATAGCAGGTTAGTATTTAACCAACATAAACCCGCTGTGACCCGTCACTTTTTTCTCTTTTTAATATAAAATTTAAAATAATAACTAGCCAATGAGGGAAGGGGTTAAATTTAAACGTAAAAAACTCAGAGTCATATTAAAAATAGACAAAAAGTAAATAAAATAATAATAAAATTTAAAAAAAAAGTTAAACCGTCAATAAGGTCACTTACACCAAAATGGCATCTATCTAACCTGCTAGTTTTTGACAGATTGGCCCAACCTATTTTATCACATGTAACTATTTTTCACCAGTAAAATGATTGATAGACACTAACGAAGATTAATCCGAATGGTAAGCGATTTGGTATCGTTTAAACGAAATCTCGAGTTCGAGTCTTAGCGTATGTACAAAATTTTATTAGGAGACTTACCCACTATAGCCAGATACGTAACGCGAGTCAGATCTAGATATAGTTAAAATAAAATTTTGGTGAACCGGTGGGTAAAAAAAAATGATTGGCAGACAACCATCTTGAAAAAACAACACGGGAGAGCGATGCGAACTCCTTCACGGCTTCGCATGCGAAGGCGGGAACGGAGTAAAAATAAAAGAATTGCGAGATGGAGATTTTTATGTAAGAGAGGGCATTTTTGGATTATTAAAACATAGCATGGGCATATTGGTCACAGGGTAACAAAATTAAACTCCTTAAGACTAGCATGATAAAATTGTTGGGAATAATAGGGAATTGTTGTTATATGTGTGCCCAATTAATGATGTTGCCTGAGCTATTATGAAGTTTAATTAATACTGTGTTAAAATTAATTTGGGATTTAGATTCGTTGGACGGCGCATAAAGCACATTACGTATGATCAGTGTTCTCTATTAAACAAGTTGATGATTTGGCATTCAGATGCCTTCATCATCTCTAGGGTAGTCAACTGGTAACATCACTATGCAGAGAGGATTTGCAGAATATTGGTTCTTAAAGTCATCAATCTTATGAGTTTAAACAAAATGATGTAAACTTAGACCGTGAACTTACATTGAAGATTTATTGTAAACATTTATTTTTATTAATAAATAACTATTAAAAATATAAAAAATTATTAATAATTTAATTTAAATATAGTTTAAATTTAAATAATTAAAATTAAATCTATCAACATTCTTCATCAATGAAAAAATTCATATGAATTTAATATATAATGCAATTAAACATAATTAAATTCAAAAGATTGGTATGAGTTTAATAGCAAGTTAATATTATTTTTTTAATTAAAGATAATAAACTCCATGAATGGATTCGCTAGTTTAACCAAATTTATTGTTAATACGAGTTAAAATGCGAGTTAACATGTAAGTTAAAAATATACACACAAGATGGGAATGGCAAAAAAAATTCCTGTTTTCTCAAATAAACGTAAGAAGCTGTCTTTCCTATAAAAGCCACTTTAGCATCTACCAAACACACGCAATAGAAGATAAAAGAAAAATCGGTTAAAAATATTTTGTTTCAAAATCTTACTAACCATAAGTACATGATATGTTTATATATTTAGGAAGTAGTGATACTCTAAAATATTTATATAAAAAGTATCAATATTTAAATTCATCAAATATTTTTAATCAATAAAATTTTTAAACAGTAGATTTTACCCATTTTCTTTTAAGAAAACTATCCCCCCTTTTGTTTTTCAAATAACTTTTCTATGTACAAAACACACTCTAAAAGCATAATATTCTCATTCTTATGACAAAAACATCTTGACACTCGACTCTCTCTCGGTCAATATTCCCTTGACTTTATTTGATACATACTATTTTTTAGATGATTTATATATAAGCAATTGAGAGAGCCGTTTAGTTGGATTACATGCAAGGGAATTACATGTAATTCTGTTTCTTCTTTGTTCTTATTCTCAGTATTTAGTTAGACAAAAACTAAGTAAAAATCGTTGCACGAGTAATGTTGATGTAATTTTTCATTGGATGGGTCATTAACAACGTGTACCGATGAACAAATGGAATAATCTGAATATGGAAAGGATAAAAGAGAATATATAAAGAAGGAAGAAGAAGGGCTAAGAATATTATTGCTAAGGGTGTATTTTTTGTTTACAATGAGTCAAGTAAATGAAATCTACCCGATGTCTTTTATCAGTATCCCATAGGACACGTGGGGCATCAGATGACGCCCTCTAAGATCTTCGACTTGGACCTCAGGGTCATTGAGGGGACATCTGAGATTTTCAGGATATTGGCATCAATCCCCGCTATCTAACTGTTTGGGCAGTTGTCCACCCCGATCAACCTATCCGTCTGGTGCATTATTTCGGACTATCTCTAAACTATACGTTTGGTGAGTCAATTCCAACTATATCAAGATTTCTTAAAAAGATTCCTGGTGCTGACAAGAGTTATTCTGCTGTCTGTTAAGTGAGTCGTCTAGTAATTCATCTAGTGAGTTGGATTATGTTTAAGTAAATTAGATAGTCTCTATATAGGCCTTCCTCTTTAGGCCCATGTGGTATGAGGTGGGCCTAACATTAAGTCCCCTATTAATATTCTTTAAGTCTAATGTTTATTGACTTAGAAAATGAAATTGTCACTTATGAGGGCCATGGAAATAAGTGTATATAATTTTGAACTCATTCAAAGTATTGGTGTACTAATGTACTTTGTTTTTATGCATTCATACATGTCTATTGACAACCTTTGTATGTTCGCGGCGTAGGTCGCCTTAGTGATGTTTTTGGGTGGTTCTCGTAAGTGTACTGTCGAATTAATTGGCCAAGTAATATGCTTGTCGCGCGGGAGTCAAGTCGGGACGGCCATGCTTAGGGCCGCGCTGAGGAGCCGTTGCGCTAGCACGTCATCCGTCATGTCGGGACGTCGAGAAGTGCGTCACACCTTCGAGGCGGAGGATGTGAGTTCTGACGCGTTTGAGGATATAATGGCTGAGGTTAAACATGGGTTGTGTATCTTCCATCTGCAGGGAAATGGTGTGAAACATTTAGGGAACTTAACGAAAGATGGATCACTTTTCATAATAAAAATTTTATTATGTCATTTTTATTATAAGTTTAGTCAATATTAATCATTTTTAATTGTAGGGTACTAACGGGTCACAAGAAAAATACAACTCAGTCCTTCAAAAGCAAGGCAAGAAAAGACATAATTTTGATTCAATATTGTAGTCCTCTAAAGTGGCACAAGATCAATCCAACTTAGCCACGCAAAAGCAAAACGGAAAAGAAAAATCAAATCTATTAAATCACTAGGTACATTAGAATATGTACATTTGACAGCATTTACAATGACTGAAATAGTACTTTTATTCAAATACAATGAAATTTGTACACCTCAACTGTCATCAACATAGTACACTACTTGAAGAATCTATAACTTCTTACGTAAGGACAATCAATATACATGAAACTCCATTTTAACTTTTTTATAATAAGTAAACTTTGACAATGAGTTATCTTTATAACAGGTTCTCAGTCCAGCATCGTTAGTCATCAACAGCATCAGTCATCAGTGAAAAAAAGAGATTTATAAGGTTCATTTTGGTAGCTCCTCCACCTCTGGGTTCATTTTGGTTCAGCAACACATTTTGGTCTAGCCATTTTGATTTTTGGTTCAGCCAACCATTGTGATGCAGATACTTCTGAAAATCCAACCACAAATATTCAGCAGCATATAACTTCCCACAGATCAGCCAAATATTATTAGCAACATTGGTGGTTTACATTTTTTTGACATGGATCAGACAAAAATTCAATGTATTGGCGAGTCTCAATGCTTTTCCTGACTTGTTCTGCTACAAGCTATCTTCCTTTGTATGTAATATTGACTAATTCCTTTGCAAGATTATATCACAACTATTAGTCATATGCAACTAGGATTTATATATATCTATACAACGCCATGCATTATCAAGCTCCTTCCATATATATATATGTTGTGCCAAAGAAGTTTTCAGCACTTACAAGCAAGGACGTCATCACAAGTCTCTAAATTTTTGTCAGTATGTATGGTGCAACTCACTAAAAAAAAAGAAGCAAAATCCAAAAAATAATAACGGTTTGCTTTATTTTAACTCACAATAACTTGCAAGCAAAATCAGATTTAAACCCTTTAACACAAATACATTACAGGCTCTACAAAAAATGTTCCTCATAATTAAGTTGTAAACACAGAACATTTCATCAGAATAAAAATCAAATCCATAAAAAGTTTAAAAGATAGGTTTTTTACCATAATACAACATATTTGAATCATTTTTGCACTCATAAACATAAAAAAAGCTATCAAAAATATGCCTTAAACCTTACACCTACCTCAAGAGAAGATGATAGTGAAGTAATAAAAATCACAGATGGCTATGATTCAACGTGGGAATGAGCGGTTGAGATTCAAGAACCAAAACAACGTCTAAAAGATAGGTTTTTTACCATAATACAACATATTTGAATCATTTTTGCACTCATAAACATAAAAAAAGCTATCAAAAATATGCCTTAAACCTTACACCTACCTCAAGAGAAGATGATAGTGAAGTAATAAAAATCACAGATGGCTATGATTCAACGTGGGAATGAGCGGTTGAGATTCAAGAACCAAAACAACGTCGTTAATTCGTGAAATGTTATAGCCACTAGATGAAATAAACGGATATGATTACGGGCATTAGGCAGGGCATCAGGAAACGCACATTAGACACCTTGATCCCGAAAGTCCCCATCGTCTCCGTCTTGTTTCCCGCCATTTTCCCTAGCTTGTTCGCGCTTCCTAATTATCCTCTCCACTATACCATTAAACCTCTGATACAGATCCTTGATTCTCTTCCAAAACCCTTTCACGTCCACCTTCTTCAACACTCCCGCGATAAATCCCCCACGAGGAACTCCCCGAAAATCGTGTTCACCTCTCGCATCGCATCCCTTACTTCCTCCGTTTCTCCGATCATCATCTTCTATATCACATTGTTAGTTATCCTCAGGAACTCCTCCGTCACATTCACCGCCTCGCCAGACCTCGCTTTTCCAGCAATGAGCTTCAGAAGGTTACGGCACTCTTGAGCGCGCGAGCTCGAGAATCTTGCTGTGCCTCGAGAACCGATCAGTTCATTTAGTGTTAGCTTCTTGATGAACTTCCAAGGGTGAGAAAGCCGGAGAGGTCTCGTATGTGAGGCGTTTAATGGAGGTGGATTCAAGCCTAGAGCTGAAGGAGAGCTCGTTTTCTTGAAGGAACAGCTTAGCGTAATGGGGATCAGAAACGACGATGCATGGCACGGAACCCAAGTGAAGAGAGAAGAAGGGGCCTTGTCTGAGGGAGAGGTGGTGGAGGGAGCGGTGGGCGAGGGGACCGAGGAGGTGCAAGTGGCCAAAGACCGGCAACCGCGGCCAAGGGCACATGGGAAGGCGGCTGGGGCTTGGCCAGAGGAAAAGGTGGAAGAGTATGACAAAGGTTGAAAGGGAGAGAGTGAGAAGAAGCACCTGAAACTCGATAGTATGGCTACATTAAGGCAGCAGAGAAGAAACTACAACACTTCATGTGAGGATGCATGGAAGGGATATATAGACTTGAGGGATTTATTCGGTCCAAAGCTTAGTCAGAAATTATATTAGCATAATGCCACTTGTCTTGTCTTGAGCGGTGTGATGGTGAGAATATATATATATACACGCACGCACGCACACATACTCTATATATCTACAGCGGCGGAGACTGGGGACCAGACGGAGGCGGGGCACGACACTGCCTATTAATTGGAATCAAGTTCCTTTTTAGGGGGAATCGAGTTGTTTAATTAAGGCGAGTCACACGTTCTCTTTCTCTTTGATTAATTAATTGATTCTATCGGTTGACGCCTTGTTGAGACAAATGGGATTTTCCGTCTTGGAATCAAGCACCAAGCTTTTATATAATGAGTGTATTGAGGTTTGTGCATTTGTTTTATGATTATTTGTTTCTAATTGTTGGTATTTGGGATTTACTGATTAATACTTTTTATTTCTGTTAATTAATTTATGCCCCATTATATTCCTTTCCCAAATTAAATTTGAACCCACTGAAAGACAGTGATAATATACTTAAATATATTTGTATCAAATACAATCATTTTATAATTCGAGACCTCAACGAATAATATTGAATAGGCAAAAGTGTATTTTCGACTTTTAAACTTTGATCCTTTAATTTTATAAAATATATTTTTTGTCATTTAAATTTAATACTGTTAATCTTAAATAAAGATTATATATATTTTTTTAAAATTAAACTTAAATATATTAGCGTTTGATAATATTTTATCAATATTTAAAATTTTAATATTAACACTTTTTGTTAAGTTGGATAATTAAAAAATATTTTATAAAATTAAGAGATTAAAGTAAAATCACGTGAAAGTGAAAGTAGTGGAGGTGGTGCACCTTGCCTATTGATTATTTAATTAGGTTGCATGAGAATTGAATGGCTATAATATTGAATTACCATGACTAAGCCCTTCATGTGAAGCCTCTTAATGTCTATATACATGTATGTCATTAAATGATTATATCCGGGATTAAAGATTTCTCCTAAAAAATGAATTATAATAGGGACCGATGAAGTGATAATTTCATAAGTTGAAGGTAACTAGATTTTGCAGATTTTAATTTGATCAATGGATGAGTGCTTGCTTTTGCTGCATTGCTAATGTATCGGCTAAACAAATAGAACCAATTTAAAAGGCTGATTCCATTTTACATTTTGCATTTCCCTCAATTTTTTTATATTTCAAAATTTGAAATTTAAAATGTATACTGGAATTTAAACCCTCTTTAATTATTTATATTAAAATTAGGAAATTAAGCCTATTAATAGAAATTAAATTCCTTTAATATGCATGATAATAAAAAAAATTATAAATTCAAGAGATAAAATATATCGATATCTTATATTTAAAATTAAAATAAATTTTAATTAATTCTAACGTTTAAGATTAGAAAAAGTATTATATTTTTTGTCCCGGGAATTGCTTTAATTATAAATGTTATTCACACGGTTTTTGAATCTTTGAGATCATTATCTCACTTTGTTGTTTCCATTTTCTTAGGAAGGGAAGGCAATTAGAGATGTGGTACTCTACTATCCCCATAGGGAGATAGCGTTTGTCCCAACCAATGATAGAATTTATTATATATAAATTCCACCTATATTATTATCATTAAAATTTTGGTAACCCATTCTTAATAATGTACTAAATAGATTTATTATAACCATCACTGCGTTGCATTATATTCCCAACCATTCTATTACATTATATTCTTAGGCTTTTATTGAACCAATCTTAATACTCATGTGTTTATTTTTTATTATTATTTTTTTGTTACAGAATTTTTGGAAAGAGGTTGGGCTCACTCACGAACTAAGGGTAGAGTAAAAATTTTTCTTCTCTTAGGCGATACTAATATCGGGTAGGGTCTCTTAATACTCATGTGTTTATTTTATTCCTCCATTTTACTTATATTCGCTCTAAAAATATTCAAACCAAGTGGAGCAGGCCGCATATGGGCCTCGTGGTGGGGATGCAGATGAGCTCATGGGCCCGTGGAACAGTCAAGCCGGGCCCCTCAGTCATATCAAGCTCATCAACTTTGTTGCCATTAGGGCCCATGGGCTGAAAATCAAAGCACTGAACGAGGGCAGCCAGCACTGTAGGCACATTCAACGTGGCTAGAGTAACACCAGTACACATCCTCCTGCCAAATATTGAAAATATTGTCCCCTCACATCCAAAATGCCCTTGGAGGACCCTCCTTCTACGGGCTTTAAGAATCGTTCGGGACAAAAGTCCGTCGGGCTCTCCCAGAGATTTGGGTCCCGACCCATGGCCCATACATTAACCATAACCACAGTGTTCTCTGAGATCACGTCCTTCTCAATCGTACTTTTTGTCGTGCACCTTCTTATAACTAAAGGTACTGGCGGATGCAGACGCAACGTTTCTTTGACAACGGCTTGGATGAAGGGGAGTTTTGGACCGTCAGATTCATCAACCAACCGTTGATTTCCAACCACGTCACCAATCTCCTTGCGAGCTTTTTGGAGTAACTTGGGGTGGTTGATAAGCTCAGACAATGCCCATTCTAACGCAGTTGCCATAGGGCCTGTTTGGATAGGATTTTAAAAAACGGCTTATGAAAAAAAAGAGCTTATGGACAACTTATGGAAAAGGACTTCTGGAGAAGAGTTTATGGAAAAAAATTGGTTTTGAATAAATAGGTGTTTGGATAGTTATTTTTAGAATGACTTTTTATGGTAGTAAATTATCAAAAAGGGTATGATTTGATTTAAAGTAAGAGAGATGAGGGAGTTAGAGAAAAGAGAAGAGAGAGGAGAGAGGGAAGAGAGGAGAAATGAGAGAGGGTGTAAGAAAAAGTAGGAGAGATGAGAGATGGTGTAAGAAAAAGTAGGAGAGAGGAGAGAGGGTGTAAGAAAAAATAGGGGTAAGATAGTAATTGGATAGTCCATAAGTGCTTTTACTGTTGAAAAAGCTATTTTAAATAGCTTATTCAAAACCATGGTTTTATCCAAAAGCACTTATGGACAAATAAGTCTGTTTGTTTTAAAATTTCTCCAAACCGAAGTTTAGGCCAAAAACCCTTTTAAAATCGCGGTTTGCGGCTTTACCAAACAGGCCCATAGTCCCCGTGGCCGCTGTGAATAAATCCTGAAACACCCATCACATTTATCACTAAATTTTACTTTCATTTTTCACCCGCACAGAGCTTTATATATGTATATTGAACATATACATAGGGTGTGTTTGGAAAATACTCAAACCACGGTTTTAAAAGGGCTTTTGGCCTAAACCTCGGTTTGGGAAAATTTTAAAACAAACAGGCTTATTTGTCCATAAGTGCTTTTGGACAAAACCATGGTTTAAAACCATGGTTTTGCATAAGCTATTTAAAATAGCTTTTTCAACAGTAAAAGCACTTATGGATTATCCAATTACTATCTTACCCCTATTTTTTCTTACACCCTCTCTCCTCTCTCCTATTTTTTCTTACATCCTCTCTCCTCTCTCCTACTTTTTCTTACACCCTCTCTCCTTTCTCCTCTCTTCCTTCTCTCCTCTCTCTTCTCTTTTCTCTAACTCCCTCCTCTCTCTTACTTTAAATCAAATCATACTCTTTTTGGTAATTTACCACCATAAAAGTCATTCTAAAAATAACTATCCAAACACCTATTTATTCAAAACCACTTTTTTTCCATAAGCTCTTCTCCAAAAGTCCTTTTCCATAAGTTGTCCATAAGCCCTTTTTTTTCATAAGCCCTTTTTCAAAATCCTATCCAAACAGGCCCATAGACAAAGCTCGCTCTTCGTTTTTTCCCCTTTAACCTGGCTCACGTTTAATGTTAAAATATATTTTGGTTTTTTTAGGAAAAAGACAATAATATTTATGACTTTAGCAATAATTTAACCATTTTTATTAAGATATTTACTATTCTATGTATAATTAAATTGTAAGTAATTATTTTATTTATTTACTATTTATATAATAGGATTTATCATTTTAATAATGATTTTGACCACTTTCAATAATGCATTTACTATTTTATATATAAGTAATTGATTTGGTCATTTATTACTCTTACAATAAAATGTACGACTTGAGTAATAATTTTGACTACTATCAGACCCTCCTCCTCACTGTTCATCTTGCTCCTCTCACCACTCACCGCTCTTCTTCGTCTAGCCACCATCTTACTCGCCTCGCCGTCAACTTGCACTCCAGAGTTTCATTCATCTCTGCTGCAGATTATTTTCCTCTTCTTCAAAACAGAGAGAGAGAGAGGCTGCTTGAAGAGAGATAAGGAGGAAAGCAGAGCACTAAGGTTGTCAGAGAATATAATTGGAAAAAGGCAAGGGCGAGCAAGATGGTGGCGAGAACGATAATTCAATGCGTAACGTTTGATGACTGATGAACAATGAGGAAGAAGATGAATAGTGAGGAGCAAGGTTTGATGATAGTTAAAATTATTGCTCAAATGATAAATTTTATTTTCAGGACTAGTAAATAACTAAAGTAATTACTTATAACTCAGTTGTTATAGGTAATAATAAATGTCTTAGTGAAAGTGGTTAAAATAATTGCTCAAGTGGTAAATCCTATTGTAGAAGTAGTAAATGATTAAAAGGCAATTTCGTCTTTTACCTCTAAATTTTGAAAAAGTAGGTTAGGACTTATGCCCAATCTATCATTTTTAAAATTTATATGCTCTTTTTATCTTTTTAAAATTCAGATAATATTTATTTGTCTTTTTTCCTTTTGTTTTGTCCATTTCAATCTAGTTACTTTAATCATAAATATAGAAATTAATTAAAAAATTTATTTTAGTTTTAAATATAAAACCTCATAAGAGGATAATATAAATTAAAATATTAAAAAATATACTTGTTAAGAGCCGTGGGAACTTTTTTGCACTATAAGTCTAAAAAAAAAATTAAATCTTTGATTAAATAAAAAATATAAAATTTTAATTTATTTTACCTATTAAATTTATAATTTTTTTAAACTATTAATTGTATATATTAAAAAAAATTATTAAGGCGTAGTTTTAATATAAATAATTAAATAGAGTATTTTAAGAAATATTTTTTTTATAAATAACTCAACTAAATTATTTAATTTTTTAAATTAGTTATATAGGTATTACATGATTGATCGTGGAGATTATCATTTTAAAAATTTCATTTTCATTTTCATTTTAAAATAATTTTTGAATTCTAATAGATCAGCGCAACTGTTTATTTATAATTTTATTTCTCATTGAATTTTCATTTTAAAGAGAAAGAGAACATGTAGATATAGACGTTTAAAAAAAAAACGTCGAAAACACTTAGATAATGAATATAAAAATAACCAAGTGTGCAGTTAAACTTTTAAATAATATAATACAGGGCAACAGCTTTCTAAATTAAAATGCATATAACTTTCAATTTTATATTGAAAGAGATCGATATAGATTATTAGATTATAAACAAAACTGAAATTTAAAAAAAGATCATAAACAAAACCATAGCAAGTATATGATCTATATAAATATATAAATTAAATAGAAAATAGTAGGGGTGTTTATAAAGCCCGCGGCCCGGTATGTTCACCCGAGCCCGCAAAAAAAGGTCCTGCCCTGCCCGATAAATATAGGGCAGGATTGGGCATCGGGCTGCAAAATACAGCCTATGCTTTTTTCGGGCAGGGGGTTGCCCTGCCCTGCCCATGGGTACCTTTTTTTTTTTAATTTTCTCTCTAGATGCTACACTTGAAAGGGAGAATATGATAATTACTGGTGACTAAAGGGTCATTTTAAAAATATAAGTAGTTAAGTACGTAAGTTGTATCTTTTAATATTTATAACTATATTGATTTTTTAACTTTACTAATCATAATATGATTATATTATAAATTATAATTATTTATTTTATTTTTTTAGATACTTCATCATTATCAATATTTGAAAAATTGATGTAAAGTTGTAATTATAAACTATTTAGACTTCAATATTTTTTAATATGCAATGAATTTCAAAACTTTAATTATTATCTTTTTGTTACCTTATTTTTAGTGGATTATAGATATTATTTAACTCTTGAAGATATATGAATATGATATTATTTTAGAAGTTTATAATTGCAGATTTTTTTCACAACATGAGCATGACATCATAATTTAGGCATGCCCAACCCGCCCATGTCCAGCCCAAAATGGTTAGGGCTTTTACCGGATAAGGCCGGATATCGGGCTATAAAATATAACCTATATTTTTTTAGACAAGGCACCGGGCAGAGGGTTACCCTATCTATGAACACCAATAGCTTTATGTATGCATATTTATATTTGTATATATATAAGAATTACCATGATTAAGCCCTTCATGTGAACCCTGTTGATTTTGACCTGGGAGCTTTCATTAGGGCTGTGCAAGATGCCCATGGCCCGGTGCGCCCACCCGGGCCCGCCCAAAAAATATCCTGCCCAGCCCGAAAAAAAATGGCCCAATTAAAAATGGGCAAGTTCGGGCAGGGCCAATATTCGGGCAGGGCCGGGCATCGGGCAGGGGTTGCTGCCCTGCCCATTTGGCCCTGCCCGGTTATGTAATATTTACTTAATATATACATATCACCTATCGGTTGTCACTTATCACAATACACAAAAGGGGGCTTCGCTTAGGGTTCATCTCATTTGTATGCCTTGTTCTTTCCCTGAGCTCACCGCTTCTGCCTCCAGTTCAGCTCAAGCTCGACTTCTGCCTTCCAATTCAGCTATTTACCCACGCTCAAGATCTGCTTCTTCTGCCTTCCAATTCAGCTCTTTACCCACTCTCCAGCTTAACTTCCTGTGATTTGAGCAGAAAGATTCCTAATTTTCCACTCATTCGTATGATTCACATGTTGTCGTTTCAGGTACAGTGGAGACTAGTTAAGGATTGGAGTGATTACCCCACAGACTGAAGAATTGCTAAAGATTGCAGCCTTTGTAGTGGTTCCCTTGTATGTCTTTCTCATCATTTCTATTACCGAAGAAGCGAATGCTTGAGATTTTTCAGTTTGATGTGATCAATTTAGCTGTAGATCATCTATGTTATTCCTTTTAACTGATGTTTGATTTCTTTTTTATTTATCTACTGGTTTGGTGATTAACTGATAATTGAGAATCATAGTGATGTCTAGTTTAGTGATTGGGTATAATTTTTCATGGTTTTAATTATTTGTGTCTGCAAATCAAGAGAAAATTATGAAGAACTTGGCTATTTTTTAATTCCTATCAGTACAGGGGAAATGATTCTGTGCTTTATGTTTGTACTTAGTATCAAATTTCTCCTGAATGATTATCATTCAAAGCTTACTCTCGACTTATATCTTGATATTATCAAAGCTCTAGGCATGTTTCAATTTTTAATCATTTCTTTGTGTTGTTTGTAGATTGAGGTCAATGATGTGAGTAAGGAGATGGACTTAGATATTATCAAGAAAAATAGTCAGGTTTGTTTTTCTGCATTTTATGACTTTGATCTTTCAATTCTCTTTGTTTTATGATGCAGTGCATCTAATTTAGTTATGATTTGTATTTTTAGGTGGAAAGAATCATTGCAGATAGAATCAGCTATCAATGAAAGTTGGTATCAACTAATGGAAGGGGCTGTTTGGTCGATTCGATTAGGAAGGAAATTTCCCAACTTCCATTATAGATCCTGAACCAATGGGGAAAGTTGGAATATGCTTCCATCCTGATCAAGATAGGATCCTTACAGTTCGAGAGTGTACTCGATCTCAAGTAAGTATATTTACTTGTTAACTATTGCCTTTAATGCCCCCACATGTATCTGTTGACTCTATAATGTGCAAATGAAAATTCCACAAGGTAAATGTTAAGTGTAGGCTATTAATATTAACCGTAGGCAGTAATAAACTACTTTCTGCATGAAAAACAGAAAATGATGTGTCTGTCTCAAGTTAACTACAGTTCCAAAAATGGCTCAAGTTAGGACATTTTTATTTGGGCATGCCCAGCCCGCCCATGCCCAGCCCGCTCATGCCCAGCCCGAAATAGTTAGGGCTTTTACCGGGCAGGGCTGGGCATCGGGCTGTAAAATGCAGCCCATATTTTTTTCGGGCAGGGCACCGGGCAGGGGGGTTGCCCTGCCCAACCCTGCCCATGCACACCCCTAGCTTTCATCTTCTTCAATATCGAGCAAAATGTCCAAAAAGTCCTTATCGTCTCCGTCCCTTTTCCCCCCATTTTTCCTGGCTTGTTCCCGCTTAGTGATAATCCTCTCCACTATACTATCAAACCTCTGATAAAGATCCTCGATTCTCTTCCCAAACCCTTGCATGTCAACCTTCTTCAACACTCCCACGAAATCCGCCACGTTGAACTCCCCGAATATCGTCGTCACCTCTCGTATCACACCCCTCGCCTCCTCCGATTCTCCGATCATCATCTTCGATATCACGATGTTCATCATCTTCAGCAACTCCTCCGTCACATTCAACGCCTTGCCAGAGTTCGCTTTTCAGGCGATAAGCTTCAGAAGGTTACGACACTCCTGGGCCCGCAGGCTCGAGAATCTCCCCGGGCCTCGAGAACCGACAAGTTCGTTCAAGGTTAGCTTCTTGATGAACTTCCAGTAAGGTCCGTGGGGTGAGAAAGCAAGAGATTTCTCATACGTGAGTCGTTTAATGGCTGTGGATTCAAACCGAGAGCTGAAGGAGAGCTCGTTGTCTTGAAGGAAGAGCTTAGCGTAATGGGGATTGGAGACGACGACGCATGGCACAGAACCCAAGTGAAGAGAGAAGAAGGGGCCGTGTCGGAGGGCAAGACGGTGGAGGGAGCGGTGGACGAGGGGTCCGAGGAGGTGCAAGTGGCCAAAGACTGGTAGCCGCGGCCAAGGACACGAGGGGAGGTGGCCGTGGCTTCGCCGGAAGAAAAGATGGAAGATGACAGATGTTGGAAGGAAGAGAGTGAGAAGAAGCACCTGAAACTCCATTCAGGGTTAGCACTCTTCCTTTAATACTTTGGTGATGATGAAGTTAAGTTAAAGAATGAGGATGGCATATATAGGCTCGGGGGATTAAGGATTTGTTTGAATTAACGTTAAGTAACTTGTGTTATTTTTACTGATTTTTATAGATTGAAGTTAAGATAAAGATTAATTAGTATAACATAATTTATAGTTAGATAAATTTAAAAAAATAAAGGCCAATTTGACAGAAATTCATATGAAAAATCAATTTTAAAGAGTTCAAACCTAAAGAAAAAGTAAAAATTAATTTTTTTAATTACTTTAAAAGGTAAAGTATCATCTAATATTTTGATTTTATTTTTTAAGTGCGATCAATATCTTAATTTTATTTATGATATAATTTTACCCATAATCTTTTTAATTTGATATAATTTTTTATATTTAAAAAATAAAATTATGAGTAAAATTGAAAGGAATCTAATTGGAAGGAAGAGAGTGAGAAGAAGCACTTGAAACTCCATGCAGGGTTAGCACTCTTGCTTTATTACTTTGGTGATGATGAAGTTAAATCAGAGCGTGAGAAGAAACTACATATATGAGGATGGCATATATAGGCTTGACCGCTAGTTAAGTGCATGTTGAAATTATAACCATGTCAAAAGTACTTTTTTTACCCATTTTTTTAAATTAGAGTTGAGATCAAATTAATTAATTAGTGTAAGATGGTTTATATTTAGATAAATTTTTATTAAAAAAATTTGAAATAAATTTATTTAGATGATATATTTAAAAAAATCAGTTTTAAAAAATTCAAATTAAAAAAAACAAAAATTAAAAGTAAAAAAATATTTTAACTTAAAAGTAATTTTTAGACAAAAAGTCAATTTGCCCCAAAATTATGCTTTATCCAACTAACCATTTTTCATGCCAAGTGATTTTCAAGACTTCCTAACTCTCCTAAACCATCCCTAAATTGGTCAAAGCTTAGTTAGACATTATAAATTAATTAGCAGAATTAGCACTAGGCCACTTGTCTAACAGCATGTTAGAGTTTGGTCGACGAAGACCTTGGAAAGAAGTAAAATGTATTGGCTCTCAATTATGGCGCACCTACATACATATAAATATATAATTAAGTTTTTCAAGAAAATCATGTAGTCTCTCAAATTTTTAATATAATAGTCAGTTAATTCT
The DNA here is from genome assembly GCA_037074615.1 of Leucaena leucocephala. NCBI lineage: Eukaryota > Viridiplantae > Streptophyta > Magnoliopsida > Fabales > Fabaceae > Leucaena > Leucaena leucocephala. The sequence continues at coordinate 16,005,640 of CM073541.1, forward strand.
TTTTAAATATATTAAAAAATTAATTAATTAATTAGTTATGACTAAATTTAATCCCTCAAAACGAATTGATATTATATACTTTTTAATCCATCAAAATTAGTTAATTAATTTTTATATTATTTATAATTAATTAATTTATTTAATTTTTTAATTTATCTAAAAAATTAACTAACTTTTATATAAAAAATAACCATAGTAAATATAAATATGTGTTGTGGGGGGGGGAGCGGGGGTTAGAGCTAATAAAATAGGTTAGGCTCACGAGCTTAATCCATCAAAAATTGATAGGTTAAGTTGATAAAATACTGGACTGTATCACATATGTGCTTTTTTGTTTTTTTAAATTTTTTTATTACTTTTTTAAAGCTTACTCTCCACTTTCCCTTGGTTTAAAAATATGTCTTCTTCCACAGTTCAAGATCCTCTGAAAGCATGTAAATCCCTCGTCTTCTTCCCCACCTTACCACCATCAAGCTCAACGATATCTTCTCTTTCTTCCTCAAAGACGGCCTCACCGTTTGCTCTTGCGCCCTCCTTTTCCTCTTCTTCAGCCATGGCAGGGGTGGACACGGGATCCATGCATGGCCACGGCCTTACAACTTTTGAAATTATTTTTGGATAATTTTTAATAAATTAAAATAATGTTTTATATTGCAATTATTATTTGATATCATTGTTTTAGCATCATTGATGATTATTGACTTTATGCACACAACCATTATAATCTAATTTTGATTTTATTTACATTCATATATGATAACATTAATAAATTTACAAACTACGATTAGTGTCAATTTGAGAAGCTAGGGAAACAATATATATACATATATATATACACACACACATATATATATATATAGGTGGAGTAATAGGACAAGAATGATTAATACAATAAAGGAGAAGGATAGGGCTTTGCTTATCGTGGCAAGACTTTGGATTTATATTAAGCATATCAACCTTGCATTACATGTAAGACACGCAAGATCTCCCAAAAACAAAAGTTGTAGAATTCGCCACGTTCCATCCTTAATTTTCACAACATTTTTTTATTAAATACAAGGTTTTTACTTAGGAATAATTGAATATTTAATGATTTAATCCCTATGATTTATTCCCTCAAAGCACCTGTTTAAATATTTGTTGGGAGATCTTGCGTACCTTATACATTTAATGCAAGGGTTGATACTAGCCCTTATAATTGATGATTGATAAATCAAAAAGGGTCCCAGATTGAACTTGCAGTTACACATCTAATCACCAAACAATTTATTATGATACTAACATACATGTCATCATATTATAACAAGTCTTTTTCAACCTTAAAACAAAACACAAAAGAAAAAGAAATTAAGGTTCAAAAAGTCTTTGGGACACTATAGTACACTGAAAGGGATCGCACCATAGTTTTCAACCTTTCGCTATTTGTGAGCTGGACCCAGTACGCCCGATAACAACTCTTTAGGGCAGAATAAAACGCCTGCAGCCTAATACTTCTGTTTAGGCCCAGAGTAAATTTATCTGATTTGGGTCGGTCTAAAATAAGTCCATAACGAGCGAGTTCATTGTATTATACAGGTGCGCTACGGATACATCATTGGGTTACTTTGTGCCCGCCCATGTATATATTTTCACATTATTAGTAAAAAAAATCTTGTTTTATCATAGTAACAAGCAGTCAAACACAAGGCAAGGGAGGGTTTTCAGATTTGTGGGCACAAGGCACTGCCACTTTCTCTGCTTGCTCTACAACTCATTTGTTGTGCACCGTGATCCGCGATGGAGTGACTCGCCTCCAGTTCTCTAGTCCACGGATCCACCTCCATCAACAAACTGGATCTGGAACTGGAAGCAGACTCTTCGTCTTCATTTGCTCCACGCCTCCACCTCGGCCTCTCGCGAATCGTCGGTGTTGGCTTCTAGAACTAGAAGCACCTCTCGTGAATCCTCCACATTTGTCTGGTCAAGTCCGTCAGTGTACTCTCTCTCTCCACAATCTTGTGAACTAGATCTTGTGGACACTGGACAGAGTTAAGCTGTAACCTATAAGCATGTGAACTGAAATTTATTTCAACATCTATGCATAACAAATCTAAATTGTATGAGCCCATACTTAGAGTTCTATCCAGTGTAAATATGAGTCCAAAAATCATATTATTTTAACATTGGAAAAGCCAAAAAATAGGGCAATAGATAGTTCGCAAACATTATTTGGTACAAAGTCTGCAATTTTTTTATACTATATGCAATTAATATCATACAAAGACTCAGATGAATGCATGGCTAAGCTTGCTTAGTACAATTTCGAAAGAAACCCAAATAATCCTTGCAAGTTTAACTTGCTGCTTGTATGAGGAAACACTGATGCTTGCATTTAATTGAATCACTGATGGTTTGTTTTGCATTTAATTTAACTATAGTTCTTCCCTTTTGTTTTAAAATAAATTCATTGACGCATTATATCAGTTTGTCACAACTCATAATGATGGATGCTTGGCTTGGATTAGGAAGGGAAATAAACTCAAAACAATATCCAATCACAATAATAGAAGAAACTATTGAAGACGATGAATGATCATATAATTTATATACTATAGACTGTGTGGTTATAAATTTATAGTGAGGGTTGATAAACATTATAATTATAGTGTTTTCAAAAAGTTTTATTGTTATTATTATTGTTTATAATTTTACTATGAATAATTATATCATGTGTGTACTGTTATTATTTTATTATCAATATACATTGTGTTGTTTGTAAATATTGATTGTTATTATAATTTTAAATGAGTTTAAACAGAATTTTTTTTTTATCTTTGACAAACGGGTTGCCATACCTGTTGTAACTTAACAGGTTCAACTCAACATTTTTATTACAAATTAAAAAAAGCTGATATATAGGTATAGGCTAGCCATGCTCAGTTAAAAATAAGCAGACAAGATATAGGCTGATCAACAGGTTAGCCCACCCCACCTGTTACTCAGCCTTACAACTCACGCCTCCCGGTGTCAACCTCGGGATTTCTTTCTTTAAAGGAAACAGTCGCTATTTGCCAACCACAATTTTTTACCCCATCGAACGACGACTTGCGGTGTTTCTTTCTTTGTTTTTTTTTTAAAAAACTTATCAGATTCATATTACTTTCAACACACCACTTGCGTTTCCTTTATGTATACCCTATGCGACTGTTTCCATAAGCCTATAACTACCTACCCCATTTTTCCATTCCGTGCACGGGATATGATAAAAACTGCCACTTCAATTGCCAACCAACTAGGGATCAAGACATGTTCATTAATTGAGGGGCCACAAATTGATTGAAAAACTTCAAGTCAAATTATTTCGGTTCCTTGTATATGAAAATTTCAATTATGAAATACAATCTTCTACTATCATACAAATTGGACATGAAGCAAATTTTTGCAACAATTAACTGAAAATCACAAACTATGGATTAATTGCCATAACAGTTTGTCACAATATATCATGGAACTACGGAATAAACGCCGAGTGATGAATCCCTATTTTATCATATTATTTTCTATCTATTTTAAAAAATTTATCATATTTAATATGCATTATTATAGTAGTTGTGACTATTTTATATTTTAATTGATTATATTAATTAAATGATTAAACATGTCATTTTCTTATGTTTTTATTGATTTATTATTTCTTTTGATTAAATTAATTTGTATGGAGGTATTTTGCTCTTATGTATTACAGAAAATTAAAAAAAATAAATAAATGATGACTAGAGTTTATGTCAACTACTACACAATTATATTTTATGTGGAAGGTTAATTGAGTAATTGTTAAATTGAAGGAGAAAATTATACTATATAATTAGAGAAAATCAAAATACCTATAATAATATTATATTATATTAATATTATATTTTATTATATTAATTCATTGCTTTAATATAATATTATATTATATTAATTCAATATCATTTGAATTAATTTAAAGATAATTTATCAATATCTACTATTTGAATTTAATCAAAGGATTGTGTCATCTTTTCCTATTTTTTTATTAATTATTTTATCTCTTTTATCCTATTATTTTTTGTTTGAATTGTTATAAGATATTTGAGTTAAAAAAGATTATTTTTAAAAATATTTGAAAAGATGATAGCTTGGAATGATACTGAGGATAAATGAAGATTATCAAAAGATAACCAATCAGTGAAGAGACCTACATCAACAGGAAAGAAATCAAGGCCACAGCTTAAGGCTATATAAAAGACTCAAAGGCTTCTCAATTCAACACACCAACTCACTCCACACATCTCTTCTCTTCTCAAAGCCAACTTGGCATTCTTTTATCCACCATCTCTTCATCATCTTTTTGCTCTCTTTCCACAACCAATAATATCATCTAGCCCTATGAGTGGCTAGTCCTCCCTTATTCTTAAGGATGAATGTCTAATGCTTGAGTTCATTGTGCTAAATATTAGGAGTTATACTATTTATTTCGTTTGATCTTTATTTTCTATGCAATCTTATGATTTACTAGATTTTGGTTTTGAGAAGTGTATAGGTTGACCTAGGGTTTCGATTGAGGTATCTTGTGTTCAAACCTATGTGTTTTGCTATTTAAGTTATGATTTGAGTTTTTATTTCATATCTTTTGCTTCCTCATATAGCTATGCATGTCTTCTCTTTTATATTTATGTTTAGATTAATATGTATAGTTATATTTAGGGTTTCGTTTGAATATCCATGATTGATGACTAATCATATCTTGTTGATCAATTCACATGCTAAGTGGTACATTTAAATAATCATTTTTGATACAATTATATGCTAGATTTAGGTATAACTGTTGATTTTATTATTATGATCAAGACGATTATTTAAGGTTCTGCAAGATATGACTTAATGTTTAACTAACTGGAAATTGTATCGTTTAACTCTTCATCTCACATACTTTATTGCAATCACCGGTTTAATTAAACTGAATATTCTTTTATATCCTTATCTACTTCTTAATCACTTTAACTAATCATAATTAAGTCACGCATTGAATTTACATAGAGATCGACCTAGGATTAACTCTTATACATATAGGGTTAAAATTATTAATTAATTTGAGCACTAATGATAGGCGACACCATTGAGATAGTATTAAGCGATAAGCACAGGTTAACTTAAAGCGATGGTATCCAAAATAACCTGTTTGTTGCCTCATCAAGAACGAGAGATTGAAACGAAAATCTCTTAAAGAACTGGACGGAAAGGAAATAAAAAACCTAAAAACGGTACTGGTTTCCATGAATGGCACAAAATCCTCCATGATAACTTGGACGCCCATCTCCGTGAATACATCAACGGCCTTAACTTGCAGAAATGTCTTAACTATTGCAGAAAGTGTCATCCATGTCAAACAACACAACAAAACCTTCCCCAATTAACTTGCAGATGAATTTTTCGTAACATTCTTCTCTTCCCCCTAGACGCAATATTTCAGCACCATCGCAACAAAATGAGGCGTTTCGATTTATAGTGGAAGGATCAGAGGCGAGGGAGTGATATAGGTTTCAGTCCTTTCTAATAGAAAGGGAATTAGAAAAAGATAGTTACGGGGCGGGACAAAGAGGATTCAATTGTTGTGGAGGGCATGGCTTATGAGCAGCTCCATTGACTCTATAGTTTTTGAGACCCCGATTGTCCTTTGGTTTCTCCTTATTGACCTCGCTGCCTTGCGCTGGTTTATTCCTCTCTTTGAAATCTTGCCTGTGACTTGATGGATAAGAAAGTAATTTCAGGGTTTTCTCTTTTGCTTATAGGTATACGTTTTCTCTTTTGGCGTGTCTTCTCTCAGCATTCATACGTTAGAAGGATAATTAATTTTTTTCATCATTGTAATAATTTAGGTTAAGGTATAAAATTACCCTCTAAATTTCTATTCCTTTTGAGAGTATTAAGTATTTAAATTTTTTTAAATTATAATAATATTACTCTTACTGTTAACTAAAGTTAAATTTAACTATTAGTTAACAAATATACTGACATGGTATGCTACGTAGCATCCACATTATTTTTTATTAAAGTGTACATCTATCTCAAAAGTTTTTACTTAAGAGTCCTAGAAATTTAAAAAAATTTTTTAGGTTCAATATTATTCCGGCCATTATCTATGTTCAGTTTGACTATTAATTTAACCAAATATACTAAACTAACCTTTCACGTGCCACCTACTTTATTTTTTTTAAGTTAAATTTATAAATAAAAAATTATAAAAATATATTTCTTCAAATTCTAACATTAATAGAGTATAACTCTCGAGAATCATATTTAATTTTGGTATATTTTCTAAACATAAAGTAAAGCGAAAAAATATAGAAGATAACGTATACAAGGGGACTCACGAGAATTCTTAAAAGGCGTTAATGATAGAGACTATCATATGTTATTTTTTAAAAGGTTAATATAGTATAGTCTGTTGAGAGTGATAATCTAATAATGACAAAATTTGGAGGGATGCATTTTTTTAAAAAATTTTCCTCATTTATAAATATGATTTGGGGAAAAACTAAAGTTGATGACAGGTGTACTTATTAACTTAATATATTTAATTAAGCTAACGATCAAATTGAATTTAGATAATGGTCAGGTGACATAGAACTTAAAAAAAAATTCGGATACCTAACATTTCTAAGTGAAACTTTCAAAGTAAATTTATACCTCAACCTAAAATAAAAGATGATATAAATATCACATAGCATGTCACATCAGCATATTTGTTAACTAACAGTCATATTTAATTTTTAGACGGTCATGATAATATTGCTACGAATTAAAAACTTATAGAGTAATATTGTTTCAAAAAAAAGTTTCTATATACCTAACACTCATGAGTAAAAACTTCTGAAGTAAAATTGTACTTTAACTCTAGTAATTTATTATACTAGATGCCTTTCATTGTTTATAAATTTATTTTATTGTTTGGTTTTATTTTTAATCGTTATTTGTTTTCTTTCCACTTTTTTCAGTCATATGTGTGTCCAATTCTCCTCTCTCTTAATTTTTTATAATATTACTTAGTTGCAAGCAATCACATTTTTTATATTCTGTTTGGTTCTGATTTCTAAATACCTTTTTATATCCTTCAGGCAACAAAAACAAAAACTCTTTATCCTAAGGTCATCATTATTATTAATAGAATAAAGCTGTACAGCTTGAAGAATGATGGGTAAGGGTTAATTCACATCTGGACTATAAATTATTCATTGAGTATATTTATTTATTCTAATCATATGTTCCGATTGTTAACAGCTAGAGGCAAGTAGCCGTTACAATCTTCTGGCGAAAAACGAAAAACAAAAAAAAAGTAGCCGTTACAATCAAAGTCAACAGTAGAATGAATGTTATTTTCTTCCCGCTTGTGTAAGTAGCCCCATTGAGATAACATTTGAGATAATTAATCCAATCTTCAGGGGACGCATCAAATTTAAATTTGAACACTCAGCTAAAGTCTTTTTTTTCCCAAAAGTTTATGTTTAGGTTTGGTTTTATTAGAAATAATTAATTATTAATGATTTTTCTTTGACAATAAATGTTAAAATTGAGCTGCTTTGGCCGCTGGCAGTAGTGACTTCCACGCTAGTGACCATGGAAGGGGGATGAAACCCTTTTATTTTTTATTTTTGGTATCAAACCTTTTTTTATTTTTAATAACAAGCGGTGGTCATTTATGTAATTAATCATACAAAAATATTCCAAATAAAAAAACTCCGGGACTGCAATGAAGTATTAAAATTTTTGAGATTAAATTACAAAAACAGCTACAATTGAGCGACCTACATCAAATTCTCCCAAACGAAAAAGTAATCGAGTTGATGGCTAAAAAATGTTGAATAAAAATTGTGTTTATCAAATATTTTTATAATATGATACCAAGGTTAGCAATGCTAAATCATGTATAATGATATAAAAATTTCAAACCATACTCCAGTTAAAATTAGATAGCGAATATATTAAATTTTATATTTAAAGATAAAATTAAATTATAAAATATTTTAGAATACTAAATATAGTTAAACAAATATTTTAAGAAGTTAGATAAACTTTAACCCTTCCTAATTTATTTTAGTTTATGCAAATTTTAATTAAATATGTTTAAAATTTTAAATTACAAATTTAAAATATTTATATATGATGAATAAAAAGATGTGTCTAATATATATATATAGATATAATGAGACCTAAATTTGAAACATTTTATTATATTGTAAAATACATAAAATTTGTTTAAAAATTTATGTTTGAGAGAGATGCAACTCTTCTTATATTTGTGTAACATATCTAGATGCAAATGGTTTTTATTTTAAAAATTTTCTCCACACACACACACATATGAAGCATACATTTCAAAAATAGTTGCACCTATAACCTTTTCCATCAAAAATTTAAATTCAAAATTTTGAGCAATTTTTTTCTAAAAACAATCTGATTATTTAGAAAGGAAAAGTACTTGTTTCGAGGGCTAATTACAAAATTCGGGTAATAAACAAGGACAAAATTTTAATTTTCCCTAAATTTAGTCCCCGTCGCCGTTGGAACGGCCAAAAAAACCGTGCCCCACGCCGCCGTCGAAGAACGTAAGAGAAGCCTGACGCCCCAACTCTGCTTTTTCTTCCCGATACTCCATAGAAGCTTCAGATGCTAAACGCAGAATGATCTGAAAGGTAAGAGTTCTATAATCACTATGGAATAACTCTCTTGATTTCGAACGCTTTTGGAATCCTCTGCGGATGCGGAACCCTAAGCCTTTGTAATCGCCATCCATTAATGTTTAGGTTCAGGACGACCGTGCTGGTTGTAACCCTTTGAAAGATGTAAAATTCCATATCACTGTGCTTTGTGTGTGTGTGTGTGTAAGTATGATGCAATTCCTCTCTCTCTCTGTTCCTCTCCCAATCTATTTCTCTCTGTATTCACCGCCTGCGAAGACACGGGCACAGCCAACCCTTTATTGCTCGTTCCCACCAAGATATATTTTTCCCTAGCCGTATAAGGCTTTGTTTCCTTGCAAGTCGCACCAGTTCCTGATCATCTCTAATTCCATTAAACTTTTTGAGTCTTGTTTATTTTTTCTTTGTTTACTTATTTTAATCTTTCTGAGAATTGCATTGTTCTTTCTGTTGAGATTTGTGCGGAGGAAAAACATAAACTTTATTCCTTTGTGGATTGGCGATCGCATTAAGGTTTCTCCTCTCTTTCCGTGGAACAAAATGAACCCCTGGGATCTGTATCTTTCTCCATCATGGTGAACTCCCCCGTCCATTGGTTGGTTTTAAAATTAACAGAAACATGATAGAAATTTTTAAATTTTAGAGTGTGAACTGTGGCGTTGACTCCATAAATGAAAGAAGATCAAGTTAACTTCGTATTTGTCTGTGTTAACTTTTTTAATTTGCTTCTGTCTTTCCACACATGTGTGCATACGAGCTTGCGCGGGCACATCATGAAATTAGGGCTGCTTCATATTGTCTCAAGCGGCGGGTTTACTGATTCATTGTGTTGTGTAACATCACCATATGTCTGACAATAATTAGGTTTAGGGGCACTATACTTATGTCTGCTGTTTGTGCTGCGTGATTTATGTAGCTTCTTTATTCATGGGATGTATACTTTTTTTGGTCATTGTTATGTGATTTTCTACCTTATGTAAAAGAATGAGCTTGATTCTCATGTTTTGTGTGAACAATTCCTTCTCTCAAGTTGAAGTTACTGTGCAGAACAATTGCTGCGGCACAGGAAAGATGAACTAGTTTTGTATTTTCTTGAAGTTGAAAGCTATTGGGTTGCCCATGGACAACACATCTAAATCTTCATCAACTCGTCCATGGCTCTGGGTGATTGAATCCCTTGCAAGCCGTGAGGAAATAGACAACTCTACTTTACAAGGTATACATGAAGTGTTAGAAACTTAAGAAGCTGCTACTTATTTTGAGTGTTTTTTCTACAGAAAAATAATTCATCATGATAATTTTTTTTAATTTCATTTTCTCTCTTCCAGACTTGATTGATGTAGCCCCTGTAGAGTCCAGTGAGTTTGGGGAAAACACAAGGGAATTGATTGCTAGGAGATGTTTGGGGGGCTTGTTTGGTTCTGCTAGTGGATTGAACTTTGATTTTTCCTCTAGCTTGGATCCAAGACTTGGGTCTGGCGTTTCAAGAAGTTGTGAAAGTGTCCTCCATCAAATATTTCATGAGGTAATTTTATTCAATTGATGTTTAAAGTGTAACTGCTTCTATTGCATGTCAGTAGCTGAACCAATTTGATTACTCATTTAATTAGTTAGTTCATTGGAGACTTCCATGATTGGAACTATATTATTAAGCAAGATACACATTCTTTTGATGATTTTAATCAGATACCATTGTCAAGTCCAGAAATAGCTGGAGCAGAGATGTGGAAACGGGATGTATACACATTAATGAGGCACGAAAGAGCTAGCTCTATGAAATTGGAATTGGAGCAGGTGATAAGAGTTACTGTCTAGAGAAATGAAAATTATTTTTTCCTTCTCCGCTTCTACAATGAATATATTTTTTATTTACATTATTTAATTATCCTTTTCGCCTTATTCCTTTTTCTGAGTAGCTGAAAGAATCAGTCATTGAAGGTACTCATCCATTTGCTGATCGGTTAAAAGAAAGGAGTGGGCTGACACTTCAGAATCAGGATTACCAATTGCCTGCAAATGATGGTAAATGTAACGATCTTTCTAAAAAAGATAATGAGAGTGACATGGAAGCAAAACAGAAATCATCATCAAAAGAACATTCACAGGGTAATAATTTTTCACCCTCTAAGAGAAATAGGGATTACTCATTCAATGTGCATGATATGCGATACTTGCATGTGAAGCAAGTTAATGTAGAAGAATGTGATGATTTCCTGAGAAGTGAAAAGAAAAATAAACGTTATCCGCCTAATATTGAGTTCGAGAATGATAAGAGTTGCCAAACCAGATTTTTGCTTGAAGCTAAGGATGATAATGAACATCATATTGTGCCTATTCCAGCGAGTATTGACGATCCAGAAAAAGCTCAACACAAGAGTAGCAAGTGTCAATCCGAACAGGAAATAGATGTTCAACTAAAGGAACCCAATGCTGCAAATCCAAACCCCACACGGCACTCGGTTTCTTGCGATGAAGTTATTGTTGATTCTTTTAATGGCCTTCGATCAGAGCACCCTGAAATGATTGACTTTGCAGCTGAGAGGCATGAATTCTTTAGCTCTCACTACCTATCTAGTCATGATTTCTCAGCAAATACAGAGTGGAGAGACCAAAATGTTTGTATGAAGTGTAATGAAGGCGGTCAATTACTGGTTTGTAAAACAGGTACTTGCCAATTAAAGTTTCATGAAAGCTGTTTGAGTAAGTCTGCTCAATTTGATGGAAAGGGCAACTTTTTGTGCCCATTTTGTGCATATTCTTGTGCTGTTTCAGAATATCTTGAAGCAAAGACGAAGGTTTTTGTGGCAAGGGAAGAACTATGTATCTTCCTTGGTGAGGGTATAGATGATCAGGCAATGGAACTCCTTGAAGTTTATAGAAAAGAAAATAACTCTTCAATAAAGGATAAGTTTGAAAATATTCTCATCAAAGACAATGGAAATGACCATTTATTAGGAACTGCAAGAGAGGACAATCAAGAACATGTAAACGAAGCCAATAATCTCCAGTTTGAAAGAAGTCAGCAACAGACAGAGATTCCCATGCCATGTGATAGTATCCTACCGTTATGCAGGAAAAAGGGAATTGTAAACAATGGGATAGATACAGTTTTAAATGGAGAAGACACGGGTAACATGAAGAATCCAAAAATTTTACGTCTTGAAAGAGTTGAAGAATGCCCAATGGCAGCAGACCATGTAACGGTTGGTGATGGCTTATTTCGTCATGTTCCCTCTGTCAAGCAAAACACTACAGGACAAGAAAATCAGCAGGAATTGATTGGAGAATATAGCTCTGATCGGACAGAAGAGACTGCTTGTGCACATTATAATGAAGAGAACGTTTCTGAAGATGGCAGCGAAAAGCATGCAAATTCTAGATACTCCATGAGATCCCGAAATTATAGAACACAATGGTAAGATTCAATACTTATCTTCTTCATGTGATGGCTGCACTTCTTTCCAATTGAGATGTTGATTAGTTCTGCTTATTTGGTCATGTCCTATGCTTTACAAAAGCATGTATTTTTAATGGTAACAATATTTTGTTTGAGTCCAGACTGGCTTTTATATTTTATATTGTTCTGAGACTAATTTTCAGTACTTTGAAAGATGGAGTGGTTTATTCATTTTATAATCATTTTAATAGGGTTGTTAGTGTTTTTTTTTGGGTTAAAAATAACTTATGATTGTTTAATATGATTTGCAGCAATCCACCACTAATCCCTCTATTAAGAAAACGAAAGAAGGTTCCATGGACAGCTGAGGAGGAAGACATACTAATGGTATTAATTCTTTGCTTTTTATTCCTTTATATATAAATCATGGCTCTAAAATTAGTAACCTAATTGCTTTCTATTTCTATTTCTATTCGCATCATATTTTTGGCTAGAAATCTATGATTTTGAACTTTGAATCCTGTGTAAAGTTGTAGAGTTTGGATTTTCAGATGAGTTCTTCCATTATGAGTTAGAAAAAGAACCGAAATAGAAGATTGGAAGAATAGAGAGATGTTAGAATCCAGAATTTCATCAACTGTCAAAACTGATTCCTTATCATGTTAAATGACTATTTAATGAGTTAGTTAGAATTCTAATCAACCAATTCCCTTCTCATGCACGCGCATATAGGCACAGGCGGGTCGTGCTGTGCACTGCGCTGTGTTGTGAGCTGGGTGCTGTGCTGTGCAACTTGCTAAATAATGGGTTTTGTGCAGGAAGGAGTGCAGAAATTTGGAGTTAGTGACCAGCAAAGAATGCCATGGAAGCAAATTTGGGAATTTGGTTCTCATGTTTTTCGAAGTGAACGTAGGCCAGGAGATCTGAAGGATAAATGGAAGAATATGTGCAAAGCAAGAAGGAAATTAAAATGAAAGAGCAGCATCTGGGCCATAGTCCTATGAATATAAGATTTGTAGTCATGTATATGTATGTTCTTCATACCTATCCCAGTCTTCTGGTACCAAAAAAAAAAACCTATCTCAGTCTGACGATTTTCAGCTTTTGAGAGTTACCATCATATTTTGAGTTTCAGTCAACTGGGTTGAGATGTTCGGGTTTAATTTGGGTTGGATTAGAAACAAATTATGTGAACTTGTGAAGATCTTATGTAGTTATGTATGACCCCTGCATAAAATTAATTATAGGTAACTGGTTATTTTTGACCCCTTTATTAGTTAGATTCAACTCAGCGTTTAATCGTTGTGATCTTTCATTATGTACTCGTTGTTTTATCGGTAATATAATTTATTTATGGAAAAAAATAGAAAAAGATTTTTTAAAATTAAAAAAGATAAAAAAAGTTTATGAATTTTAAAAAATATAGATTGGGCCGGAAGCCCAATCTATCATTTATAATTTTTTGTGTAGAGACCAAATACTATTATAGGAGTTGCAAATACTATTATGGGAGTTATAAATACCATTGACAGAGTTACAAATACTATTATGGGAGTTATAAATACTATTGTTAAAGTTGTAAATACTATTAGCAGAGTTATAAATACCATTGATAGAGTTATAAAAAGTGTAATTTCGTGCAAAGGACTGTTTGCAATTCTGCTAATGGTATTTGTAACTCCCATAATGATATTTGCAACTCTGCACAGAAATTTGCAAATAACAAATTGGGCAGGAAGATTATGCATCCTGCCTAATCTGTCTTTTTTTAAATTCAGAGGCCTTTTTTATCTTTTTAAATTTCAAAAATTCTTTTATTGTCTTTTTCCCTTTATTTATTTTTTATAATGTTAATATAATTTATTTTATTCAATTGACCAGGTAAATATATAATATTTTCAATTAAATTATCCTCTCTGAGAGCATACGTAAAAGGTTCTTGGATTTATCCTCTTATTCTTATATCCTCTAAATATTTTTTAAGATAAAACTAATAAAATATTATTTAAACGGCTAAAACTAGCTTAATTTTTTTTTGTTACAACTAGCTTTATTTTTGTCCAAGGAAGACAGATTCCATAGCCAATTTTTGCTTCGTTTTGCTTTATACTTAAGGTGGGTTGCAAAATATTCAAATGTAAAGATAAAAATTGTAGACATAAAAATCAATGATGATTTTATCAACAAGAAGACGAAAGAAATAAATCAACGACAACTTTAAAAGTTTTAATTCTACCAACAAAAAATCTTAATTGTAGTTCTTTCTGTTGAACTTTGAAAGAAGTTAAAACACTTGTTAATTTGTTTCTTGAACTCAATAATATTACTGTTTCCTCAATTATGAGAAAGTCATAAGTTCAAATAGAACGTGTAGACCTTCCTATGAGAAAGGAACGTGTGTGTGTGATAAAGAAGACTTTAACTTGATTATTTTTCCCCACTTGTATGTTCTTCTTTCATTTCAATTTCATATAACGTGAGTCACCCCCTTATCAACACAGATAAAGTAGTTTACACTATAAAACTCTCCCATATAGTTATAACATGTAAAAGAACATTCTAAAGAATTAATGATATGATTTCAAGTTACAAAAAGAAAAAATTCTCTCCCCGCATTAAAGACCCTGATAATAGCAAACAAGGGACTCTTACTCTCTAAATGTTGTTTGGAACAAAGCAGAAATACACACACTTCCAAATTCTCTTCACCTCAGTGGATCATCATCACCCAACTGATTTAGCTTAAGTTCCATAGCCTTAAGATCACGAAGATGCTGCAATATATCCTGAAGAAGATCCATTCCTTTCTGATCTCCCTCCTGCTCTGTAGATCCCATGCAGTTCTTCAGAAACTCAGTGTTATTTTCAAGAGCTTGTAGCTTCTCATAAACATGATCAACCTCTTTTTCAATGGACACTTTCGCCATTGTTGTACCATCAGTGAGATTTCCTGAGTTTTCCTCATGCCATCCACGTGAATATGATTCTTCTGTATCATCTTCTTCTTCATCATTTACTGCATCTAAAAATGGAAGCAGCCTCTTTGCCAGAGAAGCCATTGGCATTCTTGGAGAGTGACATTGTTTATCATCTGAATACCCATTATTGTTATTATTATTACAGCACATGTCTTCTTCTGGGGTGCTGCTAAAAAAGCAGTTCTGATTCAAGTCATCAAGAAGCTGCTCTTTATCACCAAAAGTTATGAGCTTTTCCTCTAATGCTTTGAGCTGATCTAGAATTGACAGTTTCTCTTCCTCAAATTCTGCTAATGAACTATCTAGAGCATTCATGTGCTTCACACAGTCCATTGTCATCTCCTCCAAGCTTGAAACGGTATCTATGGAAGTTGTGTTTTTGTTATCTTCTTCTTCTTCTTCCCCTGGTTCACAGTTCAGATCAAATGATTGCTCCTCTGTAATGTCTTCACCCAAAGAAGCAGCAGAAGAAGAAGAGGATTCTCTAGTTCTGTCACTTCCATTTTTCATTCTTCTTAAGAGTCTTAGTTTCTCTTTTTCTTCAAAATCCATTACCTTTTGCCTGTACTCTTCAAGCTCCTTCTCAAGCTCTTTCTTCTCTTTCTCTCTTTTCACCATGAGATCGTTTAAGAGTTGCAAGGCTTCTTGATCATACTCTGATTGTTCTTCCATCATTCTCTGATATTGCAATGCCTCCATCTGCATTGCTGCTTTTTCTTCTTGCAGCCTTGTGATCATAGCCATTGTTTGGTTTGCTGCAATTGCTGAGGCACTTCTCTCTTCTTCTAGCTCTTGGTATAGAGCACTTAAAGCCTTTCTCTCTGCTTTCAGAGCTGTTTTTAACTGTTCAATCGTCGATGAGGAATAGCCGCTAGTTTCTATCTCACTTATTCCATGCACAGAGTCTTCTGTTTTCTCATAAAGCAACAGTTTCCCATTCAGGTAATTATGCGGGCCATCTACAGAACTTGGAGTTTCAGGAAGTTTGTCTTCTTCTTCTTCTTCTACTACTACTACTACTTCATCTTCCTCAGAGGATTTTGATGAATGATTATTATGGTTTGTTTTTTCATGATTTTCCTCAACTAAACTTGGGTCGGCATGCTCATTATCATTTGCACCAGTTTCAACTAGACCTACATACATTGGAAATAATTCCAGATTAAGATTTTTTCTATTCTTAGAATCAAGTGCTTAGCAATTAGAGAAGATAGTGAAAATCACTATAATATCCTAAAGAAGAAATATAATCACAAAAAATCTTAAAACAAGTGAGTAATTATGGACCTGTTGTTATTTCTTACACCGGAATATATCATTACATATTGTTCACTTATTATAGGACTTTTTAGTGATTGTATTCTTTCTTTAGAATCTCATAGTAATTTTGCCAAATTTCCAAAAGAAAAAGAGTAAGAGTGAGACATACTAAGGTTATTTTGAGCAATGAATTTATCAAAAGCATCAGGAACTTCAGCATCATCGTCACTTGTTAAGGATTGGTCTTCTTCCATGCATTCGCAAGAATAAGAGGGTTCTTCAGATTGCGGCAGATTGTCTGTGTGAAAGGGCACGTCTTGTCATCAATGATGTCAAAAATAACAAAATTTAAGTTCTTTTCAAGTGAATTATGGATCTCTAACCAAGTTTTAAACAGTGAACGAACCAACTAGAGAAAACAACACAAGTAATGTACTTTATTTGTACCTTGTAATGTATCATCTTCTTCTTCTTCTGGGGTTGTTTCTTTGTTATTGTCTCCACAGAAGAAAGACTGATGAGACTGGCAAATATTATTCTGAGCTATGAATTGATCAAATGCATTTTGGACTTCAGCATCATCGTCACTTGATGATGAGGATCGATCTTCTTGGTTGCATTCAAATGCTGATTTTAATTAAACAAGTCAGGAAAATTGACAACAACAAAAGAGACACGAAAGAAAAATAAGGTTTCATAATTCCTATATAAATCGTGCTTTCCTCGTACCTTGTTCATCATCTTCTTGCTTTTCCATGGCTGATTCATCATTTCTTAACTCTTCATCACCTTCTTCTTCTCCCAAAACCATTTGATTCTTCAAGCTAGTCATGCTTAATTCCTCTTCAATTGATGACCCAGAGGCTAAAGTTTCGATCTTTTTGTCCTTCTCAAGAACCTCTTCTGATTTACAAGCTTCAAAATTTGCAGAGGTAAAAGAGTCTATTAACTCCACAGGTATTACACGCTGATCTTTATCATCTACATTGTTTTCAAAATGCATACTGATGCAATCAAACGATCTATCTTCCCAAACAGATTCAGAAGAGAAACGACGAAGAAGATTGTGAGATTCAGTAATCGGATCCGTCGTCTCTGTAAGGATAAGAAGATCATCTTCTTCTTTCTCACGATCTTTCTCTGCATCCTTTGAAACCGAACTGTTTGAACGTTCTTCTGCAACTTCTCTGAGTATAAAACTCTCAACATCAAAAAGTATCTGATGATCACACCCTCTATCTCCTTCTTCTTCTTCCTCATCTTCATCATCGTCATCTGAAGCTTCCACAATCAATGTCTCTTTGCTTGTAAAAGTAGTTTTAAAGCTCTTATCACAGCAAGAACATCTCTCAGATTTCTCACTAAACCACGAAACGAAAGCCATGCCTCTAATGGAGAGCAAGCAATCTTCACACATGCTCTGAGTCTCCGCCATTTTGCCATGGATTGAGCAGAAACCCATCTTGGAAATCTCAGCCGCATGAGTTTCACACACAACATCGCTCTGCAAAACCTTGCTTTTATCACTCTCCGGCGACTCAAGAACATGATCCAGCCTTGAACAAAGCAGACACGGAGGCTTGAGGCCAACCCATTTGGCAAACTTTGTGATGACATAACCGAACAGAGAATTCAGAAGCAGAAGAAGAATCAACACCCATTCTAGAACTGCATAAACCAGAGTCACAACCAGAGTGTTGGTGTTCTTGTGAAGCAAGGTCGCAAATTTGTTGGCCACCATTGATGGGGTCAGAGAAACAGAGAAGAAGAAGAAGGAAGAAGGGTGATTCACAGAAAGGGTATTGTATTTGAGTAATATATGTTGTATCATTATGAGTCTGCATAAAGGCATGATTCAGACTAATTTTCTTTAGTGTGGGGTTGTTTTGAGGCCATGCGACAGCGTTATAACAGAATGTTATTGTATGAATACACTGAGTTCTCATCTGTGTGTTGTAAGTGAATGCATGCACTTGACAAATGAAGATGAGATTTCATATGTTGTGTCGTGTATGGATTCAAGTTTGGATCTTTCCATTTCAATAGTCGCATTATTTTGACATTTGTTTGTGTATATGATTAAGAATTTAATCTTTTGGTTCATTAAATATAAATATATGTTTTTAATGTAGAAAAATGTTTAGATGAGTTTGGTCCAGCTTATCAAGGCTAAGGTATGCTTATAAGCTTAAAGAGCACTTACATATATATATATATATTTATAAATCATTCATCAATAAAATTATCACATTGATAGTGTGATTTGAACACATAACCTTATGAATTATGGGCAACTAATATCTAACTATAACCTATAAAATCTTGAGTTAATAAAGATTGAATCCATAGGCTCTCATATATAGGGGAGCTTCCATGCTTTTAGGTTATAGGCCATTGGCCAATATAAATATCCTTAAGAGTTATGAATTATAGTTTTTTCTTTATAATTTCAAAAATTAGAAATTGAATATGATAATTTTAAAATAAATTAAATTAATAAAAAATAATTTTTTTGTGATTGAAATATTAGTTAACTTTCAACTTTTTTTTATATAAAAAAGTTTAAGTAAGTTTACAATTTCCTATTAAAATTAAGGTATAACTCTAAAGTTCAGAGAGTATTTTCATGATCCAAGAGACAAATGTTAAGAAAAATTAACATGGAAGCACGAGTATTGCTTTTTAGTCCATGAATTTGGATTGGGCCACAGCAAGCGCAAGATGGACTCACCACCATCCATAAAAACGTGTAACGAGGCCCACATATACTTTTACACATAGACAAACTGTCCTACCAATGCCTAACCCCTGTAAGCTTTATAACTATTAATTATTATACTATAAAATAGATCTTATATTTAAAATTAGGGATAATATTACTAATTACGAATAATATTAATTATTAATCTTCTCAAGTGCGCGCTAATTTGCTCGTTAATTATAATCATTAATCCTTTCACAATATTATCATTATTACTTTAGCCATTTTTTTGATAAAGCTCCACATTGGGATTGGACATCTTAACACAATTATTATTTTTATTTACTCTCCAACCTTTATAATATCACCCCCGCATTCTCATCGTTCATATTGATAGAGACATAATAGCTAGTTTATTTTTTATTTTTTACTGAAATATTCTCAATATAAATATAAATGGTGTAACTAAATAGAAGATATTTTTGTAAAGATTTAAATATAAACTAAAATATAAGATAATCTTGGATTTTAAAATCATATATTCCCTTTTATCCTTTATGCAAATCAAGAGTAAACCTTGTGCTTTTGCAAGAATCCAAGATAAGTTAGATAGATAGACAGTAAAGTATCACAATGACAATGTTACCTGTTATATTTGGATGAAGTCTCAGACTCAAATCTAGTCTTAATGTACTTGTATGAGTGTTTCAATTATAAAAAAAGATAAATTGAATAATGTGGCTCTCTGTCCATTTTAAATTTGATATTAATATTTATTTTATTAAAATATTAAAAAATCAATTAAAAAATGAAGGGAACAAGGATATCTACAGTGGGAGGCATGATGGGGTGGGGGAGTTTGATAGTGATTTGAGGGCTTTTTTGTATGAATAAAGTTTGAAAAACAATGTAATGAGAGGTATCATGGTCTTCTCCTCCTTCCCTCTTTCACCTTTTGCTTTTGTTTAGGTCTTTGCTTTCTTTTTAGCTTTTAAAAAGTAAAAGTCTTCATTCCTCCTGCATTGAAGCTGCAAACAAATTTCCTTAATTACAGAATCTAATCAAACCTCACCAAACACAAAAGGCTTAATTAAAGTTAATTAAGCAGGGACTTTAATTGAATTTTTCCCCCTAACCAATGATATAAAACAACAACAACGGAGTGTCCCACATGCACCTAAAGCTACTTCAACATTTTCCTCTATCTAAGGACTTGGTTTGGATATTATTATTGAGCATTGAGTATTCTTTCAGAAGAACCCTAGCTTACAACTTTACATTGATAAATTCAAAGGATATTTATTTATTATTGGTAATGAGTACCCCTCAACCTTTTTACATATAAGGAGCCAGCAAAATATATATTTAGAAAGAAGTCCCATGAGCACCAAAGCATAGTGGAAAACTCTCACATAAAATTAATTATTTTGATTAAAAAATCAATTCACTTGAATATTTTATCAAACAGTTTATACCATTCAATTTAGACGGAATATCTTAGTGTGTTTGATTTCATGTACATATCATGGTTTCAAAAATATTTTTAAGCTAAACTCTTCTCACATACTTTCCTTAAATCACTTTCAAAAAAACTAGTTCAAACACTCATATCAACTTTCATCAAAATCATAATTTTAGTAGTATTAGCATAAAACCAAACATGTATACTACCTGTTTTTTTAGTAGGTTAAAATCAAACTTATTCTAAATGCCAAACTCTTTTTTTGAATTAAAAGGGTAAATACTAACAGCTTAAAGTTATAAGCAACAATATCAAACTCACAACCTCTCATCTGCAATGAAGCTTTCATGCTACTAGGCCATAAGATTCTTTCATGCTAGGCCAAAAGATCATTGGGAGATGCTAAACTCTTATAACAGTTAAACACTCAATCACTGGTAAAGCTGAACAGTGGCGAACTTACTGATATTTACTATTTCAGTGTCACATCACACACAAAGGTATAACATAGAGCATCTAACGTTATTCTTCCACACATAAAAAGATTTTAAACATATAACACATAATCTATTACAGACATGAGAGCATTATGATATGTAACAATCATTTGAAGCGCGCTGAGACACTGATTCTCTTATTCAGGAGAATCCTCCAACACCATTTGTTGCAGATGTCCTCGTTTCTGTGCGCCGAAAGCATATTACAAGCAACACACAACCAATAATATTCTTTTTTTTTTTTTAAATAATGATTCTCGAGCATAATTATGCAAAAGGATTACTTAAATAATTTAGCCATAAGTATTGTAAGTGCAACGACACCAATTCTTTCCAAGTCCAATGTTATGATTCCTATTATTGTAAAGTACAATAACTAAAGTTGAGATTTTAAAATGAAGTTATGGCTCTCCTCCAAAAAGGTAGCCTTGGGTACGAGACAATGTTCACATCATCCGAGAGATAAAAAAAGAAAACAAAAGGAAGAGGCAAAATGATGTTTAATTTTAATCTTGTTCACAGAAACATTTTGTCTAACATCTTCAGATGATCTAACATTTGAGGGATATATATATATATATAAATTACACTATGAATTTACCCTTCCCCAATTATGCATATGTCGCCACTTGAGAACCCCATAAATGAATATATATGCTGACAGAGAAACAGTCTGCCCAATTTCTGTATACACAAGGAAAGCTTACCTTGCGTTATATAATGCATATAACATGGCATGTTCCTTACACCAGCGGCAATCACTTTCTCGAGATCAAGTGAGTTCATCCAAATACAAGTTAGATTCCTAGAGTTCAAGGTTTCAAGTATATCTCAGTAGGTATCTTCTTTGCTGTCAGATTCTCTGTTACTTTGTTTTCCCTCTGGAGTAACCTTCCTCTGTTTCCCACTGTTTATTCAATTTATAAATAGCTCTGGATGCTGCAGCAGCAATTGCTGGGCTGCTATCTTCTGCCAGCCTCTGGAAGGAAAGCTACAGCCATAAATTGCACCATATCGGGGACAACTAGCTAACACTACAATTCCGGCAAAAATATGTCTATATATCATATTACCTGCAATGCTCCCATCCCCGCATTTCCTAAAACCCACGAGGATGGGGCTTTCTCCAATGCATTTGCTAATGCTTGTCTAGAAACACATGCATCCACAAGGGGCAGAGAACATGAGTACTAAAAGGTAGGAAGACCACATCAAAGTATGTCAAGTTGATAAGATGCAATCATGTTATAACGATATTTTTCTCCAGTATAGGTCAATAGAAGCTTTATATCATTAACTGTTCAAATATTGCACAGCTTAGTATCTGGGGAGTTCTACCAATAGGTAGTATCTAGGAGTTCTGCCAATAGCAATAGCAAATGTAATAATTGGAACAAACGGATGAAAATATGCTTAAAAAAGAGTGCATGTTGCAAATGTGGAACCAGCTAGGCTTATGCTCATCATGGCATCCAGCAGTATCACTACTAAAGTACACCTTTAGTTACACTCTTGCCAGAGGCTTTTATGGCAAAATTGGATTGGTTTAAAAAGAAAACATAATTCTTCACTTCTAACATGGCACATGAATTAGATGATTCAAACATAATTCCTCAAACACTGTTCTATTAGAGTAAGCTTACCGTATACTGACATCAGGAGAACTTGCACACTCTGCCAACAAGGATACACTTTGTTTCCCATCCATTGCATCAAGGTCTATAAGGGCAGTAATCAACAACTCAAGCTGTTTGTGGTAGAAAATAGTAGGTAAATAAATTATATCAATACACAAACAATAACTAAGACACAATGACAAACATATGGAATCAAACCTCTTCAGGATCAGTGTAATCAATTCCATCAGCTTCAGAAAGTGCTGATGCCATACTCCAGTAAGCTTCCTGTCCACTTCAAAATTTTATGTTACAATCTTCCATGGTACATGATTCAAACTGGTTTATATAGGTCACAAAGATAAAATAAAATAAATAAGGAAAAAAACCTGAATAGCTGCAATTCTGTCAGTAGACACATCCATGGGAAAGAAATCAATGACTTCTTTATTCTTCTGACGTGTTATACAACCTCCCACGTTATTTCTTTGTAGAAGACAGTATACCAACATGATCAGAGACAATATAAAAAGATGTATAGGCAATAATGTAAATTCACTTTACTTACAATTTATACATCCGGTTCACCATCATGTCATGGATGGTTTTAGCAAACTGCATATCACATAATAAGTCATGTTTCTTCCTTTGGAGCTTTAAACCAAAAAATATACATGAGAATCTCATGTAATATATGCAATGTGTCCTTAATATGAGAAGTATAATGCTTCATAAAGTAAAACAATAAAAAGAAGACAGAAAGGCTTTATTTGATTGTAAATGCTTTTTCAGAAAACATTATATCACCTCCAAGGCCACCAGGGTATCTTCCATTGCACGTTGTTTAGCACGGATGTCGGCAAGATGCAAATCAGCCTGAAAGTTAGAGGTTTGTGTCAAGAGGACTCATATATTCTCCAGTTGTTGCCTTGAATTTCAAGTAACAAGGTACTCCTTGCATTCTTTATGAAGAAAGGTCCTATACTCCTAGCCTATTACCCAAATTTAGATCTATATGAAATTATGGGGCAGGATTACCTACTATAAGGAACTGCGATAGGGAAAAAATATGATTTGCTGATTAAGGCTGATGAGAACAAAAATGCTACATTCCAATCCACTGTGATATGTGTTATATGAAATGACAAGAGAGGAATGCTACAATTAGAAGAAACATTACACTACCAGAAATGGGAGAGAAAGAACGTTGGTCTATTTATAGAACAGTTTTGTCTGATCTTGCTTATTTCAAGAGACCGCAAGATATCTGATAACTGTGAATACACATATACTGATGGGGAGATTGGCAACAATATAAAATATAAATATTGCGTTATCCAAACTTATTTCAATGTCTCCTTTCTCAAGTGATAGGGGGAAAATTCATTTTGTGACACAAACAGGTATACAGATATGCAGATATGAACTGAGAATAACAGATGTACCTTTAAGGCTCCATCACTCCAATGCTCATCAGCAGCACTTTTCAACCTGGACTGAGCTTTGTCCTTCAAGATCTGCAGAGCATGTGTAAAAAGGAAAAAAAAAATAAAACAGCATGAAACCTGCAACTATGGCATGCCTTTTTCCTCTCCAACTGAAAAGCTTGAAGATTCTAAGTGATACAGACAGTAGCAAGGTGATGAAGGAGCTTAGCCTTTTCCTTGACTTTACGGTCAATTCTCTCAGTATCCTCTCTAGCCCGAGCTACACAGTAAAATAAAGGGTTATTCCTGTGAGATGAAATACATGATTGGAAGCTTAACTAGAATAAATAGCACATGATTAGAATAAGATAGATGATCTATAACCATCAAGCTTGAGAAATTCTGTCCCTAGAAAAGCAACATCTTGGCGTGCAAGGGCTTCCAAAGTCATCATGCCACTGGGGAAACAAATAATTTCAGTTATATCCAGGTATCTAAACATGGAATCTCTTACTGTTATTTTAAAAATAACAAGGAAAGAATCAATATTTAGATCATTAAAGACACATTCCATTGTGTAATTCCTAATCCACAACACGGTTTATAAAGTAATTCCTCTTATTATAGTTACCAAAGGATACTTCCATGAAAGGCTACTATTCAAGTTCACACTCTAAGGTATTTCAATTAGACATGGATTTTTGTTGTATAGGTGGATAAAAAATCGCAAAGTCAAGTAGGACAGTGGAAGCAAATTCCAAATAAAAGCATAGACCCACAAAGTTACTGGTAAAATACCATGAGAGCAAGGAAATGTCACCACGAGCCCTTTCGTTCAAAAACTTTGCGTCTTCATGAGCAAATCTACAAGCTCCAGCCAAGGCCTGACCAGAAGGAATGTGGTTGCCTTTCTTAGCTTTAGTATGTGAACTACGTACATGCACAGAACCTTTGATATATTAGCTTGAATCCTATAGTTATGAGAATTCATTCTATTAAAAACCATCATACAAAAGATGAGATCAGGTCTGGTTTGAGAAACAATAAGAGTGAAGATATAATGCAATTAAGATGAAAAATGCAGAAGATACAAAATTGATTTGGCAGATGAATTGCATTTATTCTTCTTACCTAGTAAAATCTGCAACATCACCGTAAGTTGTATCACGTCCTTTCTCTTCAATATTATTTGCTCTTGACGATTTGCACAAGAAAAAAGGTTTCTTAGAGATAAATCTAAATGGTTTTCCATATAAGCACTGAAGTCCCTCACTAAGTAAGGTTGATCCTTCTGCTAGAAGACCGTGTCGCATTCCATTTCGTGAAAACTGTATTCTGTTTATCGTTGATGAGGAAAGATTCTGCTTCTCATGATATCTACAAAGAGTTGTCTGATAAGTCAGAACATAATCCCTTGGAATCTTGTTTGCAGTAAGTGCCATCTGAAATCAAGATAAGAACAAGATAGGCTTAGCCTTCAATGTAATCTAAGTATCTCAAGTTCTTAAATCTGTACAGGCAAAACAGCAAAAGAGAATAATGACATACATTATACACGGAAGCAAAGATTTTACCAAATATGAGTATTACTGTAGTTAACGCCATTCAACAAGAGGTCACTTTGAGGAAAAGAAACACAAATTCAGATTGTATAATGAGAATACAATTTGAGGAGTACTCGATAAAAACAAGAAAGAAACCCATATTTCCTTCAATAGCGAGCTTCACAGCTCTAAATTCACAATTTATTTAGTAGAACACATAGTTTGACAGAAGACAACATTCTTGAGGTCGTTCATCGTTTGTTAGACCACTTTACATGAAATCCACAACGTTTGCATGCCTTAAAAAAATGCACTCTTTTTGACAATTAAATACGTCACATTCCCAAAATTTAGCATCACACCTGGAACAGATTAGATTGATCTCAAAATTTATTCCAGAAGCATCAAACCGGTGCTCCTGAACTAAAAATTATGGCGACCTCAAAAATTCTAATTAAAGAACAAGGATTGTAACTCGGCATTGAAACCAACCTAATAGTATTTTATCATACATATTCAAGAACGAAAGCTCAAGAAATAACTCATCATACCTAAAAAGGCAGTTGGATGAAATCCAATTTCCTGGGAAGAGAAAGAAGAGGAGGAAAGGTGGGAAAGTTGTGGTAGGGAAAGAGAGGCGAGAGAAGACGATGATGGTTAGTTGAACGGCCAACAATAAAAAAAGAGAGGGGCCATTAATACAGAGTTGGAGATGAAGAAGAGTAGCGTGAAGGGGAGGGCTTCCAGTGTAAATGTGTCTGGGAACGATGAGCCCTGTGAGAGGAAGGAGACAAACCAGACCGGTTTAGAATGGACCTCCACGTCACTATGCTTTCAGATATTGTTGCCTGCCTGACTCTTTCTTGCTAAATTTTTTACACGTGTGATCCATTACCCAATTAATTCTCACGGGTTTCATACATTAAACAAATATCCAGTATGATTGATTTTACAGGGGTGATATTTTCTTAATTTGGTTAGAGAGAAAGATAGATTTTTATTTTAAAGAAAAACAGATAAACTGAGTTATAAAACTTTAACAAAGAAAATATGTAAAGAGAAAGAGTAAGAAAAATCCACTAAAAACTTTGACCCCACTTTTTTATTTTCTTAAGAAATCCGTTCTACCAAAATGAAGTTAAATTAAATATTGAGTAAATATCGATATGATAATTTTATAAAAAAAAGTAGTGTCTTGCATGTGTAAAATGAATTGTATTAGTAATTACAAATAAATAAAAATAACTATACTTTTTATTATCTAGTATAAATAATAGGATAGGAATTTTTTAATTATTATAAAATAGAAACAAATAACATGTTAAAATAAAAAATATAAAAACTTATTTTATTTTAAAATTTGTTATCCAAGATATACTTAAATATACTCCTTGCAGCTCCACATGAATGATGGTTAATTTATTAAATTTATTTTAAATTAAAAATAATAATAACTTTTTTTATATTAAACGAGATTTAAAAAAAATATAAGGAACATTAATTATTGTCCAACCACTTATATTATGGACCAATCATCAATAATTTATTTTAAAAAAATTAATAAAAATTTTATTAATGAGAAATTAAAAGATAAAAGATATTTTTTTATCTTTAAAATATAACTTAATTAGGAATTAATTTTAATCTTAAATATAAGATATATTTTTTATATTTATTATTTTTTTTTAAATTATTCTTATTAATATCCTTTAATAATAATTAAGTAGGAGAGAGAGGGATGGTGTTAACAAAAATATTAAAATATTTTAAAAAATATATCATATTAATTAATTTAATTAATTTTTTTAATTTAATTAAATATATTTTATATTTAAAAAAAAAGTATTTCTTATTGTTGGCAGGTGGTTGAGAAGAAGACAAAAGGCAATAGCATAGGGATGGCAAATTTGCAATCCGATGGGGACCATGGATTGGGATTAATCTTCAATCGCGGCACATGGGCCTCGTTTTTAATTTTTCCTTTCTAACTTTTTATTTCTTAAGAGCCTGTGAGCTCGGCGAAGATTCCCGTCGCCCATCATAGAAAACTGGGAGCAACTATGTACTATTGACTACGGTCAACATATTATAGCAAGCCACTAGACCTACCCCTAAAAAAGCGTAAAGAAGGAAAAGATTTTTACAAATAATCAAGTAATATAATATAGAATAAAAATATATTTAATATTTTAAACTAATTTTAAAAAAATAATTAGTATTTTAAAATATTTAAAAATATAATTAGTATCTTAAATTAATTTTAAAATTATAATTAATATCATAAAATATTTAAAATATTACAATATTATCTCTTTACTAATCAAAATATAAATTTTTATTTAGTATATTTTAAATAAATTTTTTATTTTAACGTATTATTATTTAAAAAGTCACATCTATAATTTTATTTTAATAAATTATACTAAATAAAACATAAATTTTTTTAATTTTTATATATAAATTTTATACAATATTAATTTTAGAATTTATTAAATATTATTTTTTAAATAATATAACACATATCACATTTTAAATAATAATATGTTAAAATAAAAAATTTACGTATATAAATCAGATATAAATTTATATTTCTATTAGTGTAAATATAGAACTGTATAAATTTAAATATTTTATATATTAATCATACTTTTAAAATTAGTCTACATATTAATTATATCTTTATATATTTTATAGTATTAATTATTTTTTAAAAATTAGTTTCACCCTGTAATATAATCTGGCTTCCATAACTGAAACTGCAGAATCGATAATAATATAGCAGCAAAACAACAATTGTGCGCAGATCCTAAATTACAATTCTGAATAGTATCTGCTCTGTGAAAGAAGCATCGTCGCTAAATGTGCCCTTCAACTACCAAATTCAGCCATTAAAATCGCTGCCAAAAATCATAATCTTAATTCTTGAAAAGCTTAACATTGCCTTTTAGTACATTTATAGTAGTAGATTATATGCTGTACGAAAATTAGGCCTCGATCTCTTCCTCTTCTTCTTCTTCAAGCCTTCAAGGGCATTTAGGCCCTCCTTCCTTGGTCTTCCAGTTGTTGTAGCAAGGGCAGGATTGCTTGTTGCCGTACGTACCTTCCGGCACACACAGGCATTTAGCGCAGCATTTCTGACAGAAGAACATGCAAGGCTTCTTGTGAGAAGTTGCAGAGCATCGGTAGGTACAGTTGGGCTTGCAATCTGCATTATACACACAAGCTCGGTTATGATCGAGGAGGAGAAATTGACAATGCGAAACCCTAAATTCGTCAGAATTTTGGTTTCTTAATCCTCTCAATTTGGGAATAATGTGGTACATTACCTGAAGGACGAAGATTCGAGCGTCCATAAACCTGTTCAGTTATCACAGCGAAGCAAAATATCAGCGAGACACAGAACAATCGGCGAGAATAATGCGAGTAATGTGAGCAGTAGATGGAGAATTTTGTGTGAATTGAGTGAAGTACGTACCTGAGTTACCTCAGAGAATGCGATCAAAAGAAGCAACGAGAGGAAGACGAAGACGGATCTGGAGGTAGGGGCCGCCATTTTTGGTGGGGAAATTCGTGTGAGGTGAGAAGAAAAAACCAGAGAGAATGAGACGAGAGACTCAATTATGAGTGGTACGGGGAAGTGTGTGAGAGAAGAGTGAAGGAAAATGGTGGCATTACGTAGGCATTTATAGAGATGAGGAGGGGGTGGGATGTGTTGATAATACAACAATACAAATTTATTAATCATAATTAGATTAAATCATAAGCTACTCCCGGCAAACTATCAAGTTTCAAGTTTGAGCACTGGAGATGAGAATTAAAAAAAAAATCATGATAAAAGAATTTTCTCTAATATTTTATTTTTTTACAGTTATTTATAATATATAATTACGTAATTTAATAAAAATATTGAATCTCCAATACAAAGACAAGAGCGAGTAATTCCTCATGGAGTCATGAAAACTGGGAACTCACGAATTCGCATAATCTCGTCTTTGCACCTTTAATTTAATTAAAAGAAAGGAAAATAATTTTGTAAGTATATTTTTTTTTAATTTTTAATTAGTATCTATACGTTTTTATCTTTTAATTTACTCTGTTATTATTATTATTAATCACAATAACTTTACCCTGTTGACATCATTAACTTATATACAGGTTAACAATATTAATATAATAAAATTAAAATTTTAATTTTAAAAAATATATTAGTACTAAATTAAAATTAAGAAAACGCATAGATATTTTAAAAATATTTAAAAGAAAAATATTTTTTTTATTAAAAATAATTATATTTAAGATATGATAAAAATTATATATAAATATATATATTAATTAAAATTTTAATTTTAATTTATCATTCCTTCTACTAAACTTAATTTCTTATCGTTGGTGAAATGACGGTGAGAATGGAATTGCGGAGTTTGAGGCGTGGAAGAGGGGAAGGGAAATGATTTGACGTGAGAACGGGAGCGAAAATGCAAAGAGATGAAATTAAGCGAGAGAATGTGAGCGGTAAAGGCGCCGTGTCTGTTGTTTTCAGTTGGTGCGTTCGCTTTTTTCAACGCTCTCACGTGTTAGTGGGGTCATCACCGTCTTTTTACTCTCTCTTCCTCCTTAAATGCCAACAATGTGATTGTGATCTTTTTCATTTTCAATAATTAATTTATTCCAATAATTACCCCACTTCCTTGTACGTTGTTATGAAATATTCATCACATGTAATGCAAATCATATATTTATTATCTATTATTTTATATTAAATTTATCAACTATTTAGCAATGAATCTTATAATCAATAAGTGCAAGATTTAGAATTTATTTTCAATTTTTCATGTACCAACTGGTTTTGAAATTCACATTGTACTTTTCTAAGTATAAAGTTATGGGTGCAAGTTGCTTTTATTGGTTCATTATGGGCCTATTTAATTTTTTCTAAAACTATAATTTTTTAAAAAAGTTTAGACTAAATTTTAGTTTAATTTTTTTTTAAATCAAACAATTATATTTGTCTATAAATATTTCTGAATCAAATCATGATTTAAAAATAAGATTTTAGATAAGCTATTGAGACTAACTTTTAAAATAGTAAAAGAGCTTATGGACTATCTATTTACTATTTTATCCATATTTTTTTACACTCTCTTTCCTATTCTCCCTTTCTCACTTCTCTCTCTTCCTCTACCGTCGTCCTCTTCTTCTTCTTCTTCCTCCTCCTCCTCCTCCACCACCACCACTGTCATCTTCCTCCTCGTCCTTTTTCGCCGGATCTTCCTCCTTCATTGCATCCACCTGTCTTTGCCAGAACCTCCATGACTCCTCCGACTTCTTCCTCTTGCGCTTCCAGTGAGAGAGAGAGGGATGAGAGAGAAAAGAGGAGAGAGATAATAATTTTTTATCTCATACCCCTTTTTAGTAATTTACTAATCACAAAAAAAAATTTGGTAATAACTATCTAAACATTTATTTATCCATAACCACTTTTTTTATAAGTTATTATCTAAAAGCCTTTTTCTAAAAGCTGTCTAAAAACTCATTTTTTACGTAAGCACTTTTCTAAAATTTTATCCAAATATATACTCTATCTGACAAAGAACTGTTTAAATCAAGTGGACATTAATCTTAGCAAAATTGTGAAATTTAAGGACTTATTTAATTGGTTTAATTTTTTTTTTACAACTTTTATAGAAATGTGTATGAAAATATGAATATCAAAGCTCCTATATTTCTCTGTCTCTTTCCCAATGGTCAAATATGGTTTTCGTTTCGATTGTTTTTTATTTGTGATTAATTTTGGTGATGGTGTAAACTCTGCTTAGAACAATAAGTTCTCTTTTGATAGCAAAGAGTATAAAGTTCTCCTAATAATATTTTTTTATTCACAAAAACTTTAAAATAATGCATTATATTGTTTGAGAAGAACTATTTAGTATTGTTGTATTGGTAGATTTAGTAAACTCTATTAAACAATTTTTTTATTAATTTTTATAAAAACGAATCATTACAAAAAAGTATAAGAATTCATACTATTTGTAAATTGAGTATAAGTATAATAAAATACATAAATAGAGCAGCGGGACCATATTGAAAGCGATAAAAACTAAAAATAGTGGAACCAGGAGGAGGAGAGGTGGGAATGAAAGTTTTCCAATGAGAGAACAGTTGCAGAAAACGACGTCGCTGCAATGAATGGTAAGGCATCATCACGTTAAACCACGTAATAGAATTATTTATTATTCAACAAATGTTATTTAGAAAAATGAAAAAACAAATTCCAAAACAATAATAAATTCCCGGTCTATTTTTTTTGTAAGAGAGGACATATTGGCCGGAGTAAAATGAAATAATTTATATAAAATTTAAATTTTAGACTCTCATTAGTAACAAAAACCCTAAATATAAAGGGCAAGAACTAGTATCGTAATCGATAGTCCTTTTTTGATATATATAACTTGATTATAATCTTTAGATATATGTTATAATTTTAATTCCTATAATAAATTTATAAGCTTATATATTTGTGATAATAACAAACTGTAATTTTTATTCGGTGGTCATCACAATGATGAGTACCAAATACGCATCACAATGATGAGATCAAGACAATTATTATAATGATAAGATGTATACCGTGTAAATTAAATCTAAATAGTTTAAATTTAAAATTTATAATATGTTTTTTTAATAATAAATTTATTTTTGAGTAAAGTGCTAGAAGATTATTTTTATTTTAAATTTATATATATTAAAATAAAAAAATATTTAAATTATATTAAATCTGGATCATTTAAAATTAATCTAACAGTGCACATTAGTGTGAGCAATGATGACAACCTGAAAAATGAGTAAAGATGACGTGCGCACGCGTTGTCACAGTAAATTTGTACAGTAACACTTTTTTTTTTTGTCAAAATATGCACATTCGTACAATAAATACATGTTTTTCCCCGAAAGGATAGGCAAGTAATTTTTTTTTTTGAAGTAGAAATTTACTCCGGTATTAGGCAAGTAATTAACATTCCATAATGCTGTGTTTGATTAAGGGATTTGGATTTGAATTCAAGTCAAATCCATTAATTAATTAGGTAGATAAAAATTCATAAATTTGAATATGAGCTAAATCCAAGTAAATTTTATTATTGTAATTCTTTAAAATTTTAAAAGCCACTCTGACCTAGTTATTTCATATACTCACTTTAACAAAGGATTTTAGAATGTTTAGATAGATGGGTTTAGATTTAGATTTAAAATCCTTTATTTGGATATTATAAAAAAATTTAAATTCTAAATGCATTGTTGAACGACAAAGGCTAAGCTGTAAGCCTGTGTGACAGTAATGATACAAATTCATGATTTTTTATCTACACAAATCCAAATACCTCCTAATCCAAAAACAATACTTAAAGTATTAGAATTTGAAATTTTTTATAATAATTTTTTATTTGTTTAGACGTAGGTTTTATGTAAGTCTGATATGTATGTTTATGAACAATACTTTTTCTATAAAACATTTATATAATTACATAGTTGGCAAAATATACATAATTATATATAAATATATATATAGCAAACATATTCGTTTAAACTCCATATAATACTTTGGCCTAAACAAATAACTCCATATAATACATAATAAAAAAAGTCTGATTACATAGAATTATTACTTTAGGTAATATAAACAGAAGGTTGATCAATATAAGGACATGTTTAGATACACTTTTAAAAAAGAAATTATAGAAAAAAAATATAACTTCAAAAAAAAACTTAAAAAAATTTATAAAAAAAATATTCTAAATAAATAAATATTTAAATAATTATTATTAAAAAAATTTGTATGATTAATAAATTATTAAAAAATATATGAAATAAAAAAAAATTTACCCATCTCCTACGCAGTACGCATTCAACCTTTCACTATTCATCTTCTTTCCTCTTTCTTCGTCAGCATCACTATTCATCTTCTTTCCTCTTTCTTCGTCAGCATATATGATGCTCCTCTCTTCGGTGACGAGGACCAGAACCCACCTCCCTCCTCCACCAACGTCATCCTTATTCCATATCCCTCTTCCAATGTTGTTTACAGCGTGATATGGAAGACGATGAATCAGCTTCTTCCTCCTTCATAGAACCAGAGGCCACGCACGGACGAGAAAAGATAGCAACGACAGCAGGGGAGAAAAGAGAGGATGATGAACGTAAAGAGAGAGAGGACAACATATGGAGGACAAGCGACAGCATAAGCCGAGGGAGGAGAGAAAAAAGAGAAAAAGAAAAGGTGAGGGTGTAAAAAAAATAAAATTAAAATAGTAATTAATTAGTATATAAATTTTTTTATTATTTTAAAAACTCATCTCAAAAATTTATTTAAAATTATGATTTAGTTTATAAAATTTTTTAGATAAATATGACTGTTTATTTTAAAAATTTTCTAAATCAAGAGTTAAGCTATAAGCCTTTGTAAAATTTAAGTTTAAGAGCATGCCCATCAAATAAAATCTATAGTAACTCATTTTCCAGATTTTAGATATATTAAAATAGGTATGCATGAGTAATGAAGATTATTTATAAAAATTATTCACCGATCATGCCCACTTTGGTAAAAGGATTTGGAATTAAAATGAAAAATTATAATTTCGAATCCAATATCATGGCAGAGATATCATACCCTGTAAATTTCAATTTCATGTAATACTTAAATATAAAACGAATTGCTTTAATTGATTCCTCTCCCAAGAGGATTTATAATCATTGAAACAATCTAATAAGAGTAACAAAATATAACAAGTAATATAAAAGATGAAATCCAATGGGTATTTAAAATCCATCAAAATTTTAAATCATGCACCATTTTGTTCTCACCTTGATTTATGTAATCTCTATAGCCAATTGCCCTTTGAAAGTTAAAACTAGAGAACAAGAACACGTTAATCCCTCTGTAAAACGCCCATAAAGCTTTCATGGCTGTGCTATTACTATATACTCCTGTGTTTCTCCCCTAATTCCAATTATGTTGAAAAGTAGAATAAATTAAATCTTCCTCATCTAACTTTATTATGAACCATGTGCTTAAAGTAAGTGAACCATGATGGATATAAGCAAAGTCATCAGTCAGTGACAGCAAACCCTCTCTCTACTGGAGCAACTCCCTCACCATTTCTGAAAGTTTGTTATGATCCCAGGAAGCTCGTTCTGGGACAAGATAACAGCGCCGATGCCGAGTACAACAGCCACGAATGCCAAGCTCTTCATGCATCCATGGCCTTTCGACACTTGCCGTAGAACAGCCTTGCAGTGCTGGTCAGCATTTTTCAGTAATGCAATGCGAGCACTGTCATGGGCCCTAGCCAAGGCCTTTTCATTCTGTAACATAGGAACAATTAAACAAGTGAACTATGACGATGGCGTATTTTGCAGTATTAATAAAGTAAATGTTAGAATTCAAGATAAGATGCATTCTTGACAGAGACGGTGCTGGAACAGCTAATCACAATAGACAAGTAGACATGGTCCTGAAATTTTTGACAGACTCTAATTAGAACATAGCTAAGGTCCTAGAATCTTAAAGCACAACTAGTTGTTTGTTCAATACACAATTTTTTGATGCCCACCATAACATAATTGCAAAAACAAAAAACATCCTTTTATACCTAGTAGGAGCTTTTTCAGGCCTCCTGGCAACGTATTAACATTGTTCAGGGATAAAGACAAAATGAGAACATAGATTTGTGTTGCTAAGGTTTAATTTCTCCAAAACAACACGCATTCCCATTAACAAATGCAAAGACGAAGTAAAGAAAATGGCTTACCTTCTGTCTGAAACTTTTAAGAGTTTCCCTCAAAGGATCAAGAGTAGGATGTTTCAGAGAGTATCCTCTCCATTCATCAGAAAGCTTTGTCAAAACCGCTACACTTGCCTCAAGATTATCCATATAAAGCATGTCCTGTTTCAAGAGTAAAGCAGAAAATTTAATATCAATTTATGTTTGTAAGTACTAGACAGGTAAAGGGAGTTCTATTGTATTGTTACCAGCAATGGAGATAAGGAGTCCTAAATGACAAAAAGAATTGGATGATACTGTTCCTTGAACTTACCCACTGTTTGTAGCACTCAGGGTTCTGAGTCAAACACCATATAAAAATGTCACTTGCCTCCCTTGATAGATCAGGATTGGCTGTAAAAGATTCATGCATTTAGTTTTCCACAAAAACCACAGTACTAGCCCCATTAACTCAATATTTAACATGTCCTAAGAAAAGTAGGAAATCAAAAAAGGACAATCCATATGGACTCTATACCACCTTCTCCAGCAGCTTTGAATGCAAAGTTTGATATCTGTAGAGCAAGTTGCTTCATTGCTCTGCTTCCAGGAGATCCCGCTAGGGACACTTCTTTTAATGTGGAATAGACAGCTTCAAATCTCTCCGTAGCCTGAGCAAAAAGTACAAATATGAAACCATAAGGTAACTCTGTAGACCAGCTGAAGATATCAACGCATGTTACTATAAGATAGACAAGCTTCTCTCAGCCCTCTATCTACCTTGACCTGGGCTGAAGGGAGAGGGAAGGTGATTCTCAATAAAGCATCAAGACCAGATGGGGATACTACACGCTCGCCCTTTCTGACAGCACCATTCAATAAGATAGTACGAGCTTTTGGAGATGACAAGATTCTGCTTCAGAAAAGGATGAAAGAAGAAATTCCATCAAACATGAGAGGGAACGGAACCGAATTATGTACATGTCATTGCAACCAATAAATCATGAATAAATAAAGTGGAAAACTAGTATTTCTAACCTCTCCACCAATTGCAAAACCAAGTCTCTTGATTGAGGATTGCTCCCTGACTTGCCACTCAGCATTGGCAAGAGAAGAGATACCCACAAGAATAACCCCGTAACCAAATCTCCTTGAGAAGCCTACGCAAAAAGAATCACATTTCAAAATCCATATAACAACTTCATTTATATGGGAATATACTCAATCATGTCTAAAAAAGGCACCTGAGCAATGACCCAAACAGTGATAGGGAGTTCATCCTGTCCTTGAAATTTTTTACTCTCCTTAATTGTGGGCAATAAGTTGATCATGATATCAGGTTTTTGTCTAAGAACCATTGCTAACACCACAAATATGGCAACCTGGATAGAAACAGTACACCGTATTTACATTAAACATTTGTTTGCCAAATCATATGGTATATGTATCATATGTAAGACATCACCAAAGCATTTAAAATTATTACCAGCTTGAAGCATAGGTCAAGAGACAGCTATACAAGAATGATGATAAAATTTATCAATCTAAGAAAACAGGACAAAGAAGAAACTATACAAACCCTCTCACACAGATAAATGACAACAAAGATGCAAAATATAGGCAACGAATTTTCTTGCAAAACCACAGCGATAATTATTTGAGAAAACATATAAAAAAGGCACAGGGACTATGTTGTTTAAATGAATATCTAATTATAGAACCTTGATCTCCCCTCATGTTCAGGTGCAGAGATGATCAATTCACACCAATTAGACCAATATAAGTTAGAAAAGTACATGTCAGGCCGCTGCCATCCATGTTAACAGTAATTATAATTAATATGTTGGTAAGTAGCTATTAAGTAGAGACTCAAACTGCTCTCCAAATTTATTATACTTCAACAACCAGATATTAGGCAGTATTATATGACCTCAAAAGCTACCTGAGACTTGGAGGATGCTTGCTGGGACACGTTTTTGGCTCCCTTAGCAGCTCCTTGATGATTGGCAAGGTCTGCAAGAATACTGTCTAATGACCATAACACAAATGACCCAAGTGCTTCCGAAGAACGTTGGCTGATCCAATCAATTGATATTTTGTATATATCCTCGGATATGTGAGAAAGAGGGATCTATATGAAGGGAACAAAACAGCATAATAAGAAAAACCAATTATACATGGACCAACAAGGCTTAAACAATTCAAAAATGAATGACAAAAATAATGATATCCACAAAATCAGATGGACTACTAACAAGGCTCCCGTAATAAAAGAACAGATATCTCGTAAGATACATGATTCAGCATTGATTTTCACCATCATCTTGTGAAGATAAAATCATATCAGAGATTACTTGGGGAAAAGCTTTAAGCCATCTAATTAAAGCTCTCGCCCAGAACACAAACCTTATAACTACAATACCATACTTAATTCGCATCAAAGGATAATGAACTGTTTAAACTCTAAAACGCAGGCCAAAATTTCACAATTGGAAAATAACGTTCAGAAAAGCGGACAACTTTTTAAAATTAACCACAACAAAACTCACATCAACCATCTTTGCAACCGTGGACTCTTTGAACGTCCTCAACCATGGGAATTGAGCCCCACCGACTGATGAGAATGCACGACCAAAATAATCAGCAAATCTCATGAGCATAAGATCTTGCTGTGATTCATATGAAACCTGCACACACATAATTCACATTCAATGAATAACAGCACAAAGAAAAAACCGAATCCAATTCAAGCAGGTCGAACCCAGCCCAAAAACATTGGACAAAAAATTGGACTAATATCGATACTCACAGTAATATCAGCGAGGAATGTGGCGAGATCAGTAGCGTCGATTTTCGAAGCGGCCTCCGCCACCGTCACCTTGGGCATCTTCGGCTTCTTTTTCTTCTTGACTTTCTTGACCTCGACAGAGCCATTCTTATCTCCCGCCTCCTGGCCTTCTGCGCTGCTATCGTCGTTATCGTCAGAATACCGCTTCGATCTGCCTGCATCGGCATCCGCAGATGCAGATTCATAGGCCATCTGAGCCTCCAGAATCCGACGGTGGCGCTCCTCAGAATGCTGCTCAATTCCACTGAAAACATTAGATGAAGAATTAACATCGTTGACGCGGAGATCACCAGAATTCTTCTCCACCAACGGCTTTGATGACTTGCGGTTGCGCTTCTTGTTGATCACCGTTTGCCAGCCATGAACGTCGTCGTTTTGCGTCGCTTTGGCTCTTCGCTCAAGCTCTGCGTCCTCCTTGAGAATGGATTCGATTAGAGCTAAATTCTCATCCATATTTTCTAGAATCGATGAATCCTCCGTGTAAAGAAGAAAGGGTATATCACTAGTCCTTCCCTCTACACGTCGAGGAAGATTTAGAGAGAGAATGATAGAGATGAAGAGAGAGAGGGAGAGCGAGTCAGATTAAGTAGGAAGGAAGAAGAAGAAGCTGACACAGAAAGAGACTCCTTTGAGTAAAAGGACACGTGGGTGTATCTTTTTCCACGGAATTACAATAATGCCATCATCCGGTTCGGTTAATATTATTGTTGTTGCTTAATATATTATTTTTTGTTGTTTTGTTAATAGAAGTTCTTTTTGGCTTTTTATTGCTTCCACCAAAACCAGAGCACCGACGGTTAATAACAAGTTGGAAATTAAATCCTCAGTCAAAATAATTATTTGATTAAAATTAAGTCATTATTAATTATTGCTTATATGTGTTAACATTACAATATTAGATGTGGGGATGTGGATAACCTTATCACAATATCTTTTTCTTTTTATCAATATCGCAATTATCATTTTATATCACAATACTGTTAATACATATAACATCTAAATATTATATTATACAATAATGTATCAAATAATTGCAGGATTGAGGTAATAAAATCTTCTAATTTTCTATCCAATTCTATCTTTTCTTATTTATCTCCTCATCCGATAGTACTACTATTTTTTTTTTTTAATTTTCATAACATGATCAAATTTTTTCTAATTTCATAAAAAATATTTATATACATTTTTTATTGAAAAAATTACTAAAAAATCTTTCATTATAAAATTTATTACTAAAAGTTACTTAAAGACTCAAGTATTAGGGATAGAAATTGATTAGGTTAGGCCATAGTTTCACTAAATAAACTTGCCTATAATAAGAATATAAAACTTGATTGGTATATAATTTTTTTAGACTTAAACGTAACTTGAGCCTTTGAAAGGCCTGATATGCTTAAGCCTTTTTAAGGATGTATGTACAATGTAGATCTCTAAAAATATCTCGTATTTTAAATTGATAGTCTATATTTATTTAGGCTTATAGTAGGTTTTAAAGCTTATATATATATAAATAAAAGACTATAAATAAGCGTTAGACCTATTTACATCCTACATGTAATTAAATAGGTTAGATTTATATGTTTGTAGGACA
The DNA here is from genome assembly GCA_037074615.1 of Leucaena leucocephala. Classification (NCBI taxonomy): domain Eukaryota; kingdom Viridiplantae; phylum Streptophyta; class Magnoliopsida; order Fabales; family Fabaceae; genus Leucaena; species Leucaena leucocephala. Next base: position 16,045,415 of record CM073541.1, read on the forward strand.
TGCCTTAAAAAAAGTATAGCATATATAAGTTAGTAGACATTTAAATAGGTCAAGCTTTATAATACTTTAACTAAGCCAAGCTGTAGGCCCTTCTTAAAAGTTTGACTTAATTTTACCCCTACAAGTAGGTGCAACTCATTTCGTAAATGCAACATTTATTCAGTTACATATAATATATTTTTAACTATATATAAATATTTTTTATTTTACACATAGTTTAATATATGTTACATATAATTAAAGAAAAATTATACCTACTGAAGATATATTGCACATGGACCTTAAATTTTAAGTATTTTTAGACAACAAATTTTAAAAGTGATGATTTTTCATTATTATTATTTTTTTCTTGCCAAAATTATTTTTTATTAACTTTATCTAAATTATTTCTTTTAAAAAAAATTAATCAGCCTAAAATAATCAATATTCATTGTACATACATAATCCCTTTGGTCTTAAATATAAAAGTTAGATAATGAGCATCTTTTTATCCTAAATATAAGCCCTAAATTCACTTTGTCTCACAAAATTATAATTTTTTTCTAAAATATTTATATGAGATTACACATATTAAAAAAATTATTAAGGGTAACTCAAATATACATTATTAAAAGGAGTATTTTAAGAAAGTTAACACATAATTATTATAAATAATTAATTTTTTAATTAAAATTAATTTTTTTAATCTATCTAAATTAATTAAAAAAATTTTATATTAAAAATAGGGACGTAATACTGTTTAACTATTTGTGCAGCAGTAGGGGTGAACCTATGATGAACGACATATGCCCTGGCTATTTTTTTTCTGTTAAAAACTTAATGATATTTATGTTAAATAAGAGGTGAAAGATTTACCCCTTTTATTATTACTCTTCCTGCTACTAACCTTTTTATAGTTAACCTTTCTTATTTTATTTGTAAATTTAGATTTATAATTTGTTCTATTTGAATATTTTTTCCATTTTCGTTCTCTTAGGGATGCATTTAAACCTTCACCTCCTCCCTTGGTTTAACCTAATCCATATATTTGAATCAATTTTTTCCTAGTTGAGAATATATCTATTTAAACATGAATTCCTTTTTCTATATTTGATTAAATTACTTTGGGTCTTACTTAAATCTGATTTTTATATTTTATTTGTGGAGTAATATATTTCCATTTGAATCGTTGTATCCGTTAGTGTATTTTATTTTTAAAATTAGTTTTAATATTGTCAATGGCAACAATAACAATTGAAAGAGCCGTTTTGTGTTATGAATACTATCAACAATTAAATGCAAAATCAAATAGGAGATGCATGGCTAAGTAATTGTTTGGTTACTTTCATAAAGGGAGAATTTTTTATAATATTGAAATTGATATAAAAATCAATTAATGTTTCCCAAATATGAAAAGTAAAAGTCATAGAGAATACTCATAAATTCACAATGCATGTTCATGCTTTTATTAGTAATATGTTTTAGGCCAATGCTATAACTATGTTTTATACTTTTTTATAATATTCCCAAATTCAAGAAACTTAACTGTTAATAATTTTTTTTTATTTAGGACCTATTTATAATTTTTTTGTTAAAAAATCGATCACATCTGCGCCAAGACAAAACAAAAAACGTGTATGATTAAAAATTATTTTTTAATTATAGTAAAATAAGTTAAAACTGACTTATAAATAAATAATAATAAAAGTATGTGATTATCTCAGGAAAAGAATTAATTTCCCGTCCAATATAAGGCTATAAATTCTTTTTATATTCTATAGTGCTGAATATAAGTTTCTATTTTTACATTAATGGGGAGCATTGATGGACACGGTAATGGTATGCCCACAATCAATGGTGAGTTTGACCCTTCTTTATTAAAAAAATCAATGGATTTGATAATTTATAGCTACTTTATTTAATTTTTTGTTTTATATCCAACCTAAATTAACATGTGATGCTCCTTTAATATGGTTATAGTGTTTGGTTGGTTAGTCAAAATTTTAGTTTAAAAAAAAAAATTAGTCTAAATTTTAGTTTTAAAATTTTTAAAATAAACAGTTATATTTATCTAAAATGATTTATAGATTAAATTATGACTTAAAATATAATTTTGGATAAGCTCCTAAAAAATTTTTGGAACAGAAAAATAACTTATAAACTGACTGTTAAATGATTACTTTGGCTCTACTTTTTTTGACTCTCTCTCTCCTCTCTATCGTCTTCTTCTCTTCTATCCAGATCTCCCTCATCATCACCGGAAGAGGAAGAGGCGGTGGTCGTTGTCTTCTTCTCCGTCTCGTCATCTTCTTTCCGTCTACCAGAGAACAGTCACTAGTGATCTAGATTTCCCTCATTTCGCATCTCGTCTTCTTCTAGTTCACATCTCTTATAGATCTGTAATGTCGTCGCGTCTCATATGTTTTGCTCTGTCGTCGCTGGTCCGAGTTCTCTTTTGTCGCTTAAGATGACCGCAGGTGATAATGATATTTTGTTGTTGGCCGCATATCGTCGTATCTTCGTGTTTTCCTCTGTCATTGAAGATGACAGCCAATGATGATGATATTTTGCTGTCGGCCATGTTGCTCCTCTGTTGCTAGTCATGCTGTCGTGTCTTCATGTTTTCCTCTGTTGCTAAAGATGACTATCAGTGATAATGATGATTTTACAATCGTTTGTCCTATCATGAGTCATGATAGATGATAATAATGAATAGTAACAAATAACTATGTATTTATTTAATTTTTTACTATATATTTTTTTGATAATTTACTAATCATAAAAGTCATTCTAATAATAATTATTTAAATACTTATTTAATCATAATTATTAATTTTTTTTAAAAAAAAAATTGTCTAAATTTTTTTTTCTATAGGTCATTATCAAAAGTCAATCGAAAGGGCTCCTAATTAATTGGTATTGCATCAGCACATAGCTTCCAACAAAAAGGATCTATATCCGCATCGCCGCTTCTATATCTCTTTGTTTCTCCTCAGTCTCTCTCTGTGGGGCACCTTTCATCGAATCCTGGCTTCATTAAATACCCCGTATTGTATGTCCTATCGACTGTTCATGCCCAGTTTCTCCGTTATGTGCTTCACATGGTATGTGGCGGAATTTATTGATATGATATTGCAGAAAATGGCTTTGGCAAGTAGTCACTGCCGTGGATTATGGAAATAGCACTCTCATACTAGCAATTATGATTCATATTTTCTTGGAAGCTAAAAAATAATGCATAAAAACAAAGGAAAAGGGGAAGGTTTTCTCCTGTTTCTGGACGTAGAAGCATGCCTCTGACGCACCAAATTTCTGCATCTTTGTGTTCCAAACCCTTCAAACTCTTCGGAATTCGTTTTTCCTGTGCTCAATTGCATTTCTGATTGGCCCAACTGATTCATGTAGAGGCGACGTCGGAAGATGATGTTACTGCGATTTGTAATTCATTTAGAAGAGGTTGGAGTTGGGATATCATAAGTAGGAAGTTTGATTCTTTTGAATTGAATGATGCAATTGTGGAGAGAGCGCTGATTGAGTTGAAGGAACCAAATGATGCCCCCAGTGCATTGGGTTTTTTCAATTGGTCAGCAAAGAAGAACAACATCGAGCATGGGGTTGAATCTTACTGTTTAGCAATCCATATTCTGGTTAGAGCCAAATTGCTCATGGATGCTTGAGTACTACTTGAATCACTTCTGAAGAAAAACAAGGAAAGTTCTTTAGGATTTTTAATTGTGGATTCACTACTTGGAAGCTATAAGGTTTGTGCTTCTCATCCTTTGGTATTTGATTTGCTAATACAGGCTTATGCAAAATTGAGAATGTTTCACGTAGCTTTTGACGTATGCCTCTATGTAGAAGAACATGGGTTTTCTGTCAGTCTCATAAGTTTCAATACTTTACTTCATGTTGTTCAGAAATCTGATTATTCTAGTCTTGATTGGGATATTTATGAGCGCATATGATTCAAAAAAGAACTTACCCGACTTTCGATATCATGATTAATGCTTTATCAAGGAAGGACTGTTGCAGAAAATTGCAAGGACATTGGATCAAATAATGGGGAAGAGAAGCTATCCTTCAGGGATTGTCAATGCTTCATTAATTTTCAGGGTTTTAGAAGAGGGAAGAATTGAAGAAAGCATGGTAATGTTGAAGAGACTGTTGCAAAAGAACATGATAGCTGATTCAGTTGCTTACTCTTTAACTGTTTATGCCAAAGTTAAAATGGGAGATTCGGATTCAGCATGGCAGGTACATGAAGAGATGGTTACAAGAGGTTTCCAAGCAAATAGTTTTCTTTACACATCATTTATAGGCGCGTACTGCGAAGAGGGAAGAATTGAAGAAGCAGAAGTTTTAATCCAAGTAATGCGAAAAATAGGCTTGAAGCCGTATGGTGAAACTTTTGATCATCTTATCAAGGGATATGCTGAAACAGGGTTGTTGGATAAAAGCAAATGTTGAGAGCTGGGTTTATTCCCAGTTGTGAGGGGCATTCAATAAGATGATAGAAAAGCTCTGTGAAAGAGGTGTTGTGACGCCGGCGAACGCGATGTTAAGAGTCTTGTTAGATAAAAAGTGTGTACCCAATGATTTAACATACTCTTATCTGATAGAGGATGATGCTAAAAAGGATGAGATTCAGGAAGTTCTGAAGCTATATTATGAAATGGAGTACAAGTCTATGTCTCCTGGATCATCTGTTTTCACATCATTGATACTGAGCTTCTGTCGTAATGGAAATTTGGAAGATGCAGAGAAGCATCTGAGGATTATTAAAAGTCGCTCGCTAGCCGTCAATGCAGCTATATATCAGACATTAATTGATTGCTACCTGCAGAACGGTGAAAGAGGAAGAGCTCTTCACTTTCAAAATGAAATGGCTTCTCCTGGATTGTAAGCCTAGTAGTAATTGTGCTAATGCAAACAAGTAGCGCAGTTAGGCTTTCAGAACCAATTACTTCTCTCTGTTTTGGACCGATCACTGGTGCTTCGAACTTCCCCTGTAAAATCTTTTCTGACTTAGAATTCCTTTGAAATATGGAAACTGTTTCTACTTTTCAATTTAATCAATAGAAAAACAAAGAGGGCCAAGTGCTGTTGAGAAGGTTTGAACAAACGGTGTTGAGTCTTGTGAAGAGAGGTTGAGGAAGACTAAGAACAAAGAAATTATCGAACAAGACCTTCCGATAAGTGAGCGTTTTTTTTTTTTTTTGTTGAACTAAAGAGTGGGTAGTTTGGTACATGTAGACAATCTCCCCGTGCAAGACAGGTTTTTTTGTTGTTATAAGTCCATGTAATTATTTACGGAGTTAAGTCTAATAAAAAAAATTAATTCTTTGTAACTAACAAATTAAGGATCGAATTACTATAAGAGAATATTCTTATATTTAGTGTAATAGTATCTTAAATAGGATTTTTTTTAATAAAAAAATACCTAAAAAAAAATTTAAGTAATCCACCTATAGAGGGAGCTAGCTAGAGAGGTCAACCAGCACGACGTGGGACTTCAAAGGTCAACTTTGCTGGATGGAGCTTATTGCTATTCAATTTATTCTTGAATTGACACTGGGCAAGTAATTGTGTTAATTTGAAGGCATAATTTATAGGAGACTAGCGCTTAACATGATTGTAGAAGGATAATTTAAGAGGTTAACTCTGTCAAATTTACTGCTTTTGGTTTTTGAACCTAAACATGTTAACTATTCCTCGCAAGTTTTGACTAACTCTTACGTTATTAATATTTTTTATTTGACGAAGGGGCAAGATATGTAAATATTTAGAACGTGTTTGATTCTTAGAAAGTATTATTTTATTGTGATTATAATCGCGACATTTGGGGAGGTATTCTAATTCTTGAGGGTCTAAATTTACGCCTGATAGTAATAGATAGCTCGTCCTGTCTGATATTGATATCATCTAGATAGAAGGAAGACTTCACCCTACCATTAGATATAGAAGGAAGACTTCACCCTACCATTAGATCGTGGGTTTTGCTTAACCTATTTTTAAAAATTTTTATAATAAAAAATTATTTTTTATTAGAAACATTTGAAAATTTTGGCATAAAGTATTACTCCTCCTGTCATTAAATATAAGACTTAATTAAAGAGTTCAACTTAATTTTAAATATCATACTTATTTTTTATATTTATTATTTTTTTAAAATTATCCTTATTGATACCTCTTAATAATAATTGAGTAAAAAAAGTTATGTTATTAAAGATAATACTGATACTCATTCAACCCTCCCCATACTGATAATCTCAATATATGATTCTTATCTTATCAAACAAGCTATTTTTTTTATTAAAAATTATGCACTATCTCTCGTCCTAATTATAAAGTTAGTTGATCTTTTTAGATATATTAAAAAAATTAAATTAATCAATTAATTATAATTAATATAAAAGATAGTTGATTATTTTAAGTAAATTAATAAGTATATAATATATATTCACTGAAAAGTTAGGAGTACTTATAATTAATTAATTTATTTAATTTTTTTAATATATTTATAAAAATTAAGTAACTTTCAACTGTAGCTTCAGATATTGAGAGGTTTTATTATAATATTATTTTTTAAGAATTATATATATTTTGCTGGATTCGACGATTTCGAGATGTGACGCAAGGAGATTTTAAAGATTAACAAGAGATAGTAATGACGCATGAGACTATCATTTTATTTTATGAGTAAAACATCTTGAAATTTTCTTTTTGGTACTTGAATAAAAGAAGATATTGGCTTCATCATACATGATTCTATTACTCTTTTAATTATAAAAAATATTGACTAGCCTACCTCTGAAGAAGGTAGAGGAAAACAAAGGAAATACTTCACAATATTATTTAATAAGATCTCTTAATTAATAATATATTTAAAAATTTGATAATTAATAGATATAATTTATATAACTGGCCCACTGGTGAGATAAAGGCACGTGTCGTTGTTGTTCTCAGCTGGTACCCACATGCACCTCCCAGTTTTTGGCAATCACGTGCATTTCTGTCCGACGCATAAAATACAAAACAGAGATGAGAGAACCAAATCACCATTAAAGGCTTCTTCGCAGGAAAAATAAAAAACCCAAGTCAAATGGCTTCTTCAATCGGAGCTACCTGCTTTAGGTCATCCTCTCTTTACAACCTCTTTAATTGTTTCAAAACAAGCAAAATTCCCTTCAAATCCCGATTCTGCAAACCATTTTCAACAAACATGAAGGTCAACACCAGCCACCTCTCCTCTAACTTCCAGTTCCAGGAGTACATGGCCACCAAGATCAAAAAGGTGAATAAAGCACTAGATGAGGCGGTGCCTCTGCACCATCCAACAAAACTCACTGAGGCCATGAGGTACTCACTTCTTTCACTAGGCAAGCGAGTTTTTCCTGTTTTATGTATTGCTTCATGTGAGCTTGTGGGAGGAGAAGAGTCCTTAGCAATGCCTGTGGCTTGTGCCGCTGAAATGCTCGTGACTTTTTCGATTATCCAAGATGACCTTCCCTGTATGGACAATGACGAAATCAGGCGAGGCATGCCGACGAACCACAAGGTTTTCGGTGAAGACACCACGATCCTATGCAGTGACTCCTTGATCTGTCTTGCTTTCCAACACATAGCAGATGAGACCGCCACCACAAACATTTCACCAAAGCGAGTCCTACAAGTTATTTCTGAGCTTGGTTCAGCAGCAGGATCAAAAGGGCTATCTGGAGGGCAGTTTATGGACTTAAATAGTGAGGGGAAAATGGTTACTTTGAGGGAATTGGAGTACATTCATACCCACAAGACAGGTAAGTTTGTTGAAGCTACAGCTGCTTGTGGGGCAATAATGGGAGGAGGGAGTGAGAATGAGGTAGAGAGATTGAGGAACTATGGGAAGTACATAGGGTTGATGTATCAAGTGGTGGATGACATATTGGGAGTGACAATGTCTTCTGAGGAGTTAGGAAAAACTGCAGGGAAAGATCTAATTAGTGATAAGGCTACGTATCCAAAACTGATGGGTGTGGATGGAGCTAAGAAGTTTGCTAATGAGTTATTGGATAAGGCTTTAGTTGAACTTTCATATTTTGATGCTGCCAAAGCTGCTCCTTTGTATCACTTGGCTAAATATTTTCTCAATAGACAAAAGTAGCAGCATGTTCTTTCCGGTTGAGCTGTGAATCTGCATCGTCTATGAGTGAGTTCTATGATTTTGATACATGGATGTAGTACTGAATGGAGCTGGTTGAAATAAAACATCAAATTTGCTGAAAAATGACAATTCCCACCAATGGATCGGCATTTCTTAGGGTTAGCTTTTTAGCAAAAATAATATTTTGTTCCAAATCACGTTAAAATTAAAGTCGAAGTATCTTTTCATGACTTTTAATTTTTCTTTAAATTTAAACCTTCTAAAACTGACTTTTTCATATATCCTCCAAACAAGTTTATTAAACTAGCTTTTTTATAAAAATATATCCAAACATAAATCATATTACGTTAATTAATTATTGTCCCAACTTCACTTTGCAAAAGTCAGTTGTGATACAAAACACTTTTGCAAACATTAATCTAAACAAGCCCTAATGACTACATAAATCTTATTTCTTATGCAGTTCACACGCTGCTTCTGGTTCTGCGAAATCAAGGATGTAATTCTTCCCAAAACAGTGAAACACAACTCACTTTCTAGCCTAATATTGATAAAATTATATATATGAATGATCAAAATTATAAGACAAAATGAAAGATATATTGAGCTCTGTGTGGATTGATAGTGTGGGTGGTTCAGTAGAATCAGGTTAAGACCAGAGATTCTCGTAAAGATGATGGAACGACATCAGCAGATTTCAGCCCTCAACTTTTGGACGCCAGCCTTCAACAACATCTTGCGGATGTGCACGTGTTTTGATGAATGAATCCCTTGAGAAAATAGCCTGCATGTTCAGCATTGTTATAAGTAGGCTAAGGTATCAAAACCCAGCTTAACAATTCAATTCCTAAACTGCCAATAAAAATTAACAGCTAGAAATTAGTAAGCATCAATCAATTTCAGCAAAAAATATTTCACAAGTATGATACTCAAATTTGGACTACAGTATGTATCAAATCGATGCAAGTACCGAAGCATCTTAAATGGAGAAGAGGTTAAAGCGAGAACAAATTCCAATTTCAGATCTTTGTCCATGTTAAAAAGCTTTCTCAACCACTAGCTAAATGTTCTTATGGATATGATTGCCACAGAATTAATCAGGTCCAGGCATTTATCAAACCATCAGAAAAAATATGGATATGCATTCAAGGTTTGGAAACAGAGTTGAGGTCCAAGAGAATCATATGAATAATGTTTCCTTCTATCTGACATTGAAATCTTGGAGGTACCAGCATAGTATTATATTTTCAAGAGAAGATGACCGAAGGTTATTCACAGAATTGACAAAATGATCATAGACAGGGTCAGGAACTTGCTTAAAAGCTATGATCATAGCAGGCTCATCCTGAACACACCTTCATATAAGACTTCACATAGGGCAGTGAATCAGGAACCGTCCATTTCTTATAATGTCCCAAAGCAATCTCCATGTGGTATAGCTTTGGTCCAAGGGATAAGTCTACCGCAGATATGTCTTTCCCATTGATAAAAGGACCCTTTAAAGGGGAAAACATTAGTCAATTAGTCTATTATAAAAAAAAATGAAGAAATATACCTGCATGTTGTTGATTTTAAATAAATAAAATCATAGGGAGAAGCAATTAAACATTAGCACAGCGCTGAAGAATGTAACTTGTTTAAAAAAAAAAAAAAAAGCCTCTAGATTAGAACAAATGACGTAAACCTTTGTTGACCTCTCAGAAAGAAAATAAAAAAGGAGGGTCGCTGGAAAAATTCACTACTCACAAGAACTAGGAAAAAAGGGAAGACAACAGCACAGGTATATTAGAATAGGGGATTCTGTGCTTTGTCTTTTGACTTAAATCTGACCAAGGTCAAAGCACAAATTTGAGTTCAAAAACAAGAACTGAGTACAGGTATAAGGATCTTCTAGAATTCTTCATTGTAAAGTTCTTGTTGAGTTTGAAGACAGAATGGCACAATATAATAGTTTATAGTCCATTTCTTTCTCCTCTCACTTCCTGTCCTCTCTCTTTCATCTTCAAACTTTACAATGAAGAGCTCTAGACAATCCAGACTCTAAAGTGCAGGTACCAACATTACTGTAAACCAATTACCAAACATTATGTCTCCTTTACACCATAAAAAAAGGTTTATCAACAAATCAAAAGACTAATATAGATTGCAAGCATAAAGCAAAGAGATGACAGAAGAAAGAAGTCATACGTTTTCCTTGAGGTAATCATTCAAAGAGCCTAGTTCACTTAATAAGCCTTGCTCTGTCCCATCATTTGGATCTTTGCTCTTGAGAAACCCAATGAATGTAGAAAAGATCTTTGAGCCACTACAGACAAAATTTAAGATAATTTATCTAAGCATATAATTCAAGGTAACCTTACATAGCAAGTTACAAGATTGAAAAACAAACTTAGAAATTATGCCAAGTATGAATGCTACAGATGAATAACCCAGGTTATGTAACAAACTTCAAATCTGAAAATGCATCTCTAGGCAACATAATTTAGATGCATTAAAATAAATAACATACCCATTTTTCTATCGACATCATAATTCAATCTCCAAAAGGTAGGTGACTTTATGTAGAAATGAAAATGGAAGTTCAAGCGGGGAGCAAAAGGGGATGAAAAAGTATGCCTAATTAATATACCAAACAAAGAAAGCTAACAGCTTAAATATTAAAATTAAGAAACAGAAATACAGAGGGAGAAAAGTGACAAGACCTGATCTTCACATTACTACACTCAAAAAGAGGATGCATGATAATTAATTTTATCAAAAGGAAACTTACACTCCCAGAGTTTCTTCTGTTTCACAATTTCAAATTTAGTGGAAAACAAAAACCAGAATGAAAATGTCTTGAATATTCAGTATCTCCCATAACTACGATAACTATAAACATAATGCCCATGCCCAGCACAGCAGGGTATCAGGCCAATTAACATATATGACAACAAGGAAATGAATGACATAGGAGCTCCGACAAGAAGGAAAATATGTGAACTGATTCCTGTAAGATTGCGTAACTACATAATTGTCTAAGAATTTCAAGCCATTTCCCAATGCGCGCAATAGTGTTATATTGAATCAAAGCAATGTACTTTATTTTAATAATGATGAAATCTAGAAGAAATATGCCTATAACGCCAAAATGATCAAACATACACTGCTGCCTTTTCAGGTGGGGTTCCCAATGGTGGGCTAGGAAACTTCTCTTCCAATGCTTGTGTGATAACATCTGAATCAGCAACCCACTTCTCATCAAGGTTTACCGCAGGAACTTTACCCTCTGGGTTGATTTTTAAGAACCTATACCAGTATAAAGAACATAAAGCAACTATCAAAGTGGTACCAAAACACTTTGTTCTCTGGAAGTGATTCAGATTTATGAAAAGAGCTAAATAAAGTCCTTTATGATTGGAAAAGGTAACAAAAGATATGGACCAGAAGATCACCATTCAGGCTTGTGTTTCAGATCCACCAACTTCATGTCATAAGGTAGATGCTTTTCCTCCATTGTCAGCAATACTCTCTGGCAAAAGGGGCCTGAAAAGGCAATTCTAAGGACAACCAATCAGTGATTATAGTTAACTCTTTGTTCAAAGCACAAAGGAGAAAACACACACGCAGATGTATCTTAAAGCAGAGCATATGTAAACAGATAACTACATAATTAGGGAATATAGGCAGATGAGTTATCTCATCCATCCTCTGATTGATGGTTATGTTCTGCAACAGAAATCTATCCCTTGTGTAATCATAAATCTCAGCAGGGTACAAAAGTCCTATACGGAATAAGAGTGCATGTCTTATTGAATAAATCTATTTAGATGCATAACATAATAATTTATTTTCTTCTGAAAAAAATTGTTTGTGCGCGTATATACCAACTAAAGTATTAAACATAACAATGACCGAGAAAAATGACAAGGTACTGATAGGGAGGGGGGTGAGAAGTTTAAATTAAGAGAAGCTATTTACTTTTGTCTGTCTAATTTTCCTTGCAAGATTTTTGTCACCTTCATTCTAGTCTACAAAAGCTCAAGGGTAGAACGAAAGACATGTCATGTCAAACCGAGATTTCACCTCCAAGACTTTATGAATTTCTAATTCTGAATTTTCTTTTACCAGATAAATCCATAACTCTAAAGAACAGACACACTAAATCAGAATTGCAAAAACCATCCATTTTAATATTTTCACCTTGTGTGGCGTGTATTCATTCTACGAACTACACAACATTACAGCAAAAGTTTAAATTTCAAGTTGCATCTCGAATCCCCCAAAAGTAATCAATTGAATCGCTCCAACGCTCCCCCAACTACCACAAGGAAAAAAAACGGATAGATTTAATATAGCTAAGAACGCCAAACAGAATGTCAACGACGAGAACATTAACAGCATCAAAGAGAGGTAAATTTATTACAGTCGCCCAGCTTGCCGGGAGTGGTAATAGAATCTTTGACGCAAATCTGAAGAGGGCTGGACGAAGAAGGGGAAGAAGACATAGAAACCCTAAGGGTCCTCCGGAGAGTGCCCCGGCCACGAATCGCGCAATGGGTAAAACAAATGGAAGAAAGGGAGGGGTGGTGGGGGCGTAAGCGGAGGTGTTGGTTGATGGTGGAGGAGAGAGCACATGCAGTGGGTTGGATTCTGAAGGAGGACATTGGCAAATTGCGATGAAGAACGAAGAGAATAGAGGGATGAAGAAGATGAGGTTGAGAAGCTTGAGTGAGTGATGTGGGATGAACTGATGACAATAGGAACCAACCAGAGGGAAAGAACCTGGTTCGTATCAAAAGGTCGCTAAAATAATCAATACTCACTTTCTGCCCCTGTTTTTTTTTTTTTTTTCCATCCGGTATACTGGTTTTTTGCTTCGATTATATCCGGATTCGACCTACGTCACGTACTTAATTATGGTGGGTGAATCTCCCAACGGAGATTTTCTACGTATACCAAGGCTCGAACTCGAGACTTCGCTTAAGCGATACCGAGCCGCTTACTACTCGGACTAACTCCTGTTGGTACTTTCTCCCCTGTTGTTGGACTCACATTATGCCACAACGTTTACGTGTCACATCCTCATGCTAACAAAAAAAAAAGTGGCAATTTGTTTCATTTATTATTTATTTTCTTATATTTATAATTATAATATAATAAACAAAAGTGTACATATGTTTAGGGTATTTCATTTGGACAAAGGAAATAGTCTTGCACTTGCTTTGGAACTAAAAAAGGTTGGTTCTTTGAATAGTAACGTTAAAAGCCATGCCCTCATTTCCAAAGTATCATTGAGAAGTAATTCTCCTTTTGCTTTCTAATTTTTATGTTCACAACCTCCCCTTTACTCTACCGCTTCCATCTATCTTCCTACTCACAAAAAACGGTTTACTCAGCATTTTCCATTGAAGATTGTTCATTAAGAGCTATGTGAGGATTATATATAGCTAGCTATTCAAATCATTTGCTTTGTTGCACTGACTTTTATTGGAGCTCTAAGGTACTCTTTAGATCCTAGATATAAAAGCTAATTAGATAATTAGTTTTTATCCTAAATATAAGACGTTAATTTACTTTATATTTTATATTTATCATTTTTTCTAAACTAATTTATCTAATTTATAAAATAATATATAATCTAATGTTATATAGATATATTTTAAAGTGATTATATCATATTTATTATAATTAGTTAATTTATCTAAATTAATTAAATAACTCTTAAATAAATCGCTTGATGGATATTTCAATTCACAAAGTAAGCTCTTTGTTGAAACTTCAAACTTTATTCCCATCCAGTTAAGCTCTGTGGTGAAATTCTCCAAATAAAATTGTCAATTTATGTGACTCTACAAATTTCCTAGTAGATCCCAACTCAACACCCACATTCCAAAGGATCTTAGTAGAAGCTTCATTTATGGGCCTTTTTGGAGGCCTTATGAAGCCCAGCTCGCTTTTATTGGATCAATGGATTTAAAAGTGGGCTTTATTAAACATATGGGCCTAGTATCATTTTTCTTGGATCATTTGAAATAAATTTGTCCCAATATCAATTGTAAAAGCTCCGGGGTTGGTCCGAGTGGTAAGCGGCTCGATATCGCTTAAGCGAGGTCTCGAGTTCGAGCCTTGACGTATACAGAAAATCCCCGCTGGGAGACTCACCCACCATAGTCAGATGCGCGATGCGGGTCGGATCTGGATGTAGTCGGGGCAAAACTCCGGTAAACCGGGTTGGCAACCAAAAAAAAATTGTAAAAGCTCCAATGGGCCCATTACTTGAACGTTATATTTTTATGTTCTTTTGTTTCTTTTTTTTTCAAGAAAAAACGCCGATCCCATTATAACATATTTGTGTTGGGCTTGAGCATTATGAAGTTTTTCCAAAAATTTCCCTAAAAAATATATATGCTTCCTTCAAAAGATTGTGTGGTGGGATTTTCTTAAAAAAAATACTCGGGAATAAATTTTAACCAACAAAAAAAATAATGAAAAGATTTAAGTGAGTGTTAATCAATATCAATATATTATACTAAAAAAAATTAAAATGAGTAAACAAGGTTTACTGTTCATTCACAGTTTATTGGTTATTGATTTATTTTTTTCTTTTGAATAATTAATTGGCATTTTTAACATACGAATAATCTTTTTTAAAAAAATAAATCCATAATAATAGAAAAAAATTTGACAATAAAAATTAGCATTTTTGCACGGCAATAACAAACGGGCACAATAATTCAGAAAGAAATTGGATATACTCAAACTGGGGTCCAGTTAATTTTGCCAATTAGCTTTTGGAATCTCAAATATATTTAAGGACAACAAATCAAATCCAAGGTTTCAACGTTTTTTTTATTATTATTCCTACATGTACAATTCACTTCAATATGAAAATGATAATTAAAAAAATTCCAAACGTAGCAAAAAAGCATCCACAAAAATCCGATAAACGGTATCAAAATTCTGGACAGGTATGCCGTATGTCATATAAACCACAAAAATCAGCATCTTCGTCGTCCTATTATTATGCCAAAGTGAATTGTGTGCGTGTGACATATTATTCTTACAAGCCCCTCACTTTTCAATCCTAATCTCAATCTTATGTCTAATATATTGAGATGAGAGTCATTAAAAGTTAGTACATCCAATGTATTTTTTAATATAAACTGCAGTAAACCTATTTAGTACTATAATTAATAATTAATTTTTTAGACCGGTTATAGCAAAAAGATAAACTTTTTAGATTGGTTTCTTTTTTTTGGCCAATTTAGAAGCCACTTTTTTTTTCTTTTTTGGGCACCATCTAGACTGCTTTTTAGGAACCGGTCGAAAAAATATTTTTTAAAATTGATTTTATAGCTGGTTCAAAAAAATTCAACCGCTCTAATCTAAATTAGTTTTATAGTGGGTTTAAAAAGTTATATATTTTTTTATAGAATTCAAGAGGTATTCCTTAACTAATAACTAGAGATTAATTTTTTCAAGACGTAAAGATAACCGAACTAATTTTTGCCTATCACAACAAAACTTTTTTTATAAACACGGTCTGATTCGAACTCAATATATCATGTTAAAAGATTCCGTCATTTTTATCGAGTTGTTACAACTTTTCCTGTAATAGTGATAATTAATGGATAGAATGAGCAGAGAATTGTTCCCAGCTTATAAACTGTATGGGTGAACTCCTTATAATATTTTATATTAGTAATATTTTTAACTAAATGATATATAGATGCATGCATGCAGGCTAGTTTGTTTAGATAGAGCGGTTCAAAAAATAATGAAATCTTAGGTTCTACATTGGAACGTTGTACAATCATTGCATGAAAATAATATTTTATTTATATACATCAATTTTTTTTATTATTATATGTATCTCTTTTGCACGGAACGCGTTTGATCATATTGCCATGCAAGCAAAAGTTCATTATAACTATGCATTTCACGTGTTTCGTGTGGAGATAACAGGTCAATGTTATTCACTAGTCAACTTCAATACATTTCTTTCTGCTAAATGAATAATAATAATAATAATAACAATAATAGTAATAACAATTGCACTAACAGAAGTCAAGCATTACTCTATTTAGTTCATATACAATCACCTTTATACCATGGCCGAAATTTTCAATTATATTCATTTATTGGATTATTATATTAATTGTTAAGTTATATCCAACACTATAAAATATTATTATAGTAACATTCAGTATCTTAAACTAATTTATAATTTATCGGATAACATAAAATATTTTTATAATAGCACTCAATATTTTAAAATATTTTTTTAATAATTTGTTATGCATTCAATGCTTTCAAATATTTTTAAGTAACAATCAATATCATAAGTTTGGTGTGATTATTATTGCAAAAAAAATACTTTCAATATAAAATTGCATAAAAAATATTTTGGATTACTCGATGATATTAAAAAATATTTTAAAATATTAGATGAGTTATAAATTAATTTAAAATATTAAGTGCTATTTAAAAAATATTTAAGAGTGCTAGACATAGTTTAACCCTAATAAATTTAATTCCTAATATGGTTAAATCGATGAGAAATGTTTTGTTTTGGAATTTATGTTTTAAGGGACAATGAGAATTTGATCCCTTAATTTAAGAGCATGAAAATGAAAGGACATGTTAAAGGGATCACATCCGGGTAAATAATGCATATAAACTTTTTTGAGACATATCTTAAGGACATAATAGCACTACGGTCCCAATTGTGTCTCAAATCACATGCCCTGCCTAGCCCTTCATCACGTGCCTTTTCTTCACTCCAGTTTAATTTCTTTTTCCTTTCGTTTAACTTAAAATTGGACTTCGTGTATATCCCATGTATTTCTTAAAACAACAATCTTATTGAATTTTAGAAAAAAATTATTTTACATGTACCTATATTTTTTCTCTTAATTTTTAATTTAATATATATATTTTTTAAGTTTAATAAATATGGCTATTTTACTCTATCAACATTATTAGTTCTTAAAACCAAATTCTCTATTAGCCTTAGTATTTCTTAAAGTACATAACCATCTTTGTTTTCTTTATATGGCCATTGACCATATCTAATTTGAATATTGTCAAATTTAATTAGAAGTAGCCACTAAAAAATATTTTTTTTATTTAAATAAATTTAAATTTAAAATCTCATGTTAAGCAGTTAAAATTTTTTTTGCCACTCAACATTTGCGCCTCTTTATATAAAATTTCTATAATTTTATATATCTTATTTTGATATTGATGATTAAATTTGAACAATTCTAACTGCATTTTAAAAAAAAAAAGTAAAGGTATTGGTTGAAAGAAGAATTAAAGAGAAAATTCTTACCATTTAAGGATCAATCAAAGTGAGGTTAGCTTTGGTGCAAGGGCAAAGTTGCCTCAACAAATGTGGCTAAAAATAAGAGCATAATATATATAATCGGTGAGGTCCTAATAATAACAATAAATGCAATAACTAGGAATTAAAATAAATAAATAAATAAATAATTAGAGGGTACGTTTGGATGATGAGAGGGAATGAATTATTAATAAAAGAAGGAAGGTAGGCATGTGATTGAGGGATATGGTTCACATGGGGAAGAGATATTGTTCCACTTTTGTTGGTCCCAACCCCTTCAGACATAACTACTCCCTGTTTCAAAGATTTGCTTCTTCTTCTTTACCTCCCACATATTCGTGTACTACTTTGTCCACGTGTCATCATTTTGTTCACATTTCACAATTAAATTTGGCCAATTACTTAATTAATCAACTTAAAAAATAAAAACTTATATTGACAAATACATGTAACTCTCATGCTTCACTCAATTGATTTAAAATGCCCCTATAGTAACCATGTTGGCATTTAGCTAGATTCTTTATACATTTAGTCAATTTATAAAAAAAAAGTTTGTTTCTAAATATAAATTACCTATAAGATAATTAATATTTTTTTTTTTAATTTTACCCCAATTGTAAATATATAGAGGGAGAGAGACACACACAAAAAGGAAAAATTTAACCAGATTTAATGCCCTTTCTTTAATAAAGGCAAATGTAAACAATTTTATCAATTTAATATATGTTGATAAAATATATTGGCTAAAGGTGAGTTTTAAGCCCGGTTTGGATAAGCGATGTATTTTCACGTTGAGCCACATTTTCCATCTTCTATCTCTCGTTTGCAGAAAGCAAAAATTCGTTATTTCTGGGTTTTATATAATCCAATAGGGGTGTGTTTGGATTAACGGCCGATAAGTATTCTTTTTTAATTTAAGTTTTATAAAAATTAGATTAGATAAAAAATAAATAGTATAATATAATTCATATTTTGATTGACTTTTATAAAAGAAATCAATTTGATAAAATCTTATTTATATAAAGATTAAGAAAATAGGAGAAAAAGAAATCAAAATAAAGAAGATAATCCTAACTATCTATTTAGACTTAAAAATTAGATTACAAAAATAGTAAACTAAACATTAATATGAACTAAAAAAAACAGTTTATACTGGTTAAAAAATCAGTTTGGGGACTCAAACGTTTTCTCAAAGTGATATCTTCAACATACTTCTCCTAAAAGGGTGAGAAGATGTGGTGGCACATGGTGCCCTCCAAAAACACTCACTCTTTTGTGATATTTGGTGCAATTGACGACCATAGCATCATCCGAATTAATCTAAGTACTATAATATCCTCGAATTAAAAAGAGAAAAATTTAGGACATTGAATGCTCACAAAAAAAAAAGGAAAAAGATAATTAAGTTATATACAGAAACTGTTATACATATTAACAAAAAAAATAAACAATACTTGTTGCATTAAATATATGTGACACCATAATTGCACGTTACATAACATGGAGTGGCACGTAGTTTAATTGGCCTAACACTGGCTAGCCTCTGGTGTAGAGTGCAGGGCATCCGTGAAGAACGTTTCGAATATCCTAATCCATTTATTTTTTATACTATTATTAATCTATCAAATCAACCTAGCTCCCTAGTAAGATCAGTTTTATTTTATTTTATTTTTTAATTAATTTTTAATTCATTAATCATTAATCAGTTTTACGTAGTCCATCATCCTTCTCCTTTTAAATAATACGTCGCTCCCGATCCAGCCATTGCTCTGATATGATGGTGATGAGCAAAACAAAGGCCTTTGTGGGGTTTTGTTTTCCTGTTATAACCTGACACGAGCTTGTTGATTTTGCATCAGATTCCCTGAATTTACATAAAAATAAGGAGAATTGCCATTTATATGCAAAATCATAGGGTTTGATGTATGATTCATATTATTGACGAGACATTGACATTTGATCTCCATAGAGGACATGTGCAAGAACCGGAAAAAAATAATAATAAAGCAGAAAAACATATAAAGCAAAAGAAAAGCATAGGATTCCTCAGCCTTCATGTCATCAATAAAGTGCAACCAAACTCTCCCACAAATTTTCACCTCTTCATTTCCAGCTAATTTAATTTGTATATTGTCTAATATAATTTTTTTAAACAAAAAAAAAAAACCATACTATTGATCTTTCATTATGATAAACACATCCCAACTAATTTTTCAGAATTCATGTCACCGACAGAACTTATAGCTATTCACATAAAAATAACTTGAAACAAATCATCGTTAAGCAATCTGTATTTCTGATCTATGAGATATTTTTAACTAATTTATCATAATTAAAAAAGATAATTAAATCATTAAATTTATCTAAGAATAGAATAAATTTTTTATTTTACTTATATTTAAATAAAAAAATGTTAGACTTGTGACATTAAAAAATAAAACTTAATTAATTAATATCCCCAACCCATCAAATGATTTATAACTGGGGCCCTTGATTTGTGAACAATATATACTACATCTAATTCAAAATATAAATCATTTTTAATCATTTTATTAAAACTAAAAAATAATAGTCAGCTCATGAAATTTGTCTTAAAAAAATGTAACTCTCTAAATGGCTTATACACGGAAATTTCTTCTAGAACGTGCTCTATGTATTCTAGAGTTAGAGAGATTAACTCACTTTAGAACCTCAATGGTAGCAGTTTCAGAGAAAGATGAACCCTGAAAGAATAGTGTAGACTCACATGAAGCCATGAATTTAGTAATCAAAATTTAAGAGCTTTAAATATTCTCTAAAGTCTTTTTTTATATATACTTAAAAGTTTAAGTGAGTTTAATACTTATCTTTTATTAAGACTAAGCACTGTCTTAGAGTTCATAAAACACTTACGATATCGTTTAGTAAAAAATTTCTCATAACACTAAAAAAAATTAAATTAACATCCTTATGAATATAAACCCGTTAGTTACCATTCCTATCAACTCTTATTACCAATATTCTCTATCAAATCTGAAAGCTGACAATGAATGTGAAACGGTACGGACATGAACAGTGATTTAAAGAGTGCTGAGTGTGGACAACCCACCCAGAAATGGGGTCCCTCCACCAATCACAATTGACGTATCCATAGCTTAGATCCAAAACTGCGTTTCCATAAAGTTGTTGGCTCGATTTTACTCCATAATAATAATAATAAATTTAATTTATTAGGGTAAATATTACTAATTTACTAATGAGGGTGGTCCTGATTATAGAGCCCTGAATTAAAATCTCAGATTCTCCATGGCCTTGAATAATTAAAATACAAAAAAAAAAGGCCCTCACTAATCTCTGTCCACTCTGTGTATTTGTTAAATGACAAGACTTTATATATATTTCTTGTTTGTTCCCATATTTTCCCTTTCGGTTGAAGGGTGTGTGTGGATTAGCTTTTGGAGAATATATTTTAGGAAAAATAGATTCTGGAAGAATAGATTCTGAGAAAAAATTGATTTTAAAAAAATAAGTATTTAGATAATTAGTAGCAGAATCACTTTTTCATTGACAATTTATTAAAAAGGACATCAACAAATATGATAATTACATGGAGTATAAATTTATATTTTATTGATTAAAAAATAATACATATACATATGAAGTATAAATTTATATTTTATTGATTAAAAAATAATACATATACATATGAGTATAATAAAAAATGACCCTATTCACTTTAATTTTTTTTTGCCACTAAAAATGGTTCTTTTTTACTGTAGTTGAAATTAAAATGTTGTGGAACTTTTTTTTTATTGATTTTTTTTAGTGCCTGTTTGGGGGAGCGTTTGAGAATGAATTCTGGGACAAAATCGCGGTTTGAAATTTTTTTACACAAACAGCAATTTTTGTTGAGAATTGATTTTAGACAAAACCTCGGTTTGAAACCTAGGTTTTGAATAAGCTACTGAAAATAGCTTTTTCTTTAAAATCTAGGTTTTGGATTATCCAATTACTATTATACCCTTACTTTTTCTTACACCCTCTCTCCTCTCTCATCTTTTTTCTCTATCATCTCTCATCTCTTATCTCTCCTCTCTACACTCTCTTCTCTCTCCTCTTTCTTCTCTATCATCTTTCATCTCTCTTACTTTTAATCATATCATACCCTTTTTAGTAATTTACCCATATAAAAAGTGATTCTACTACTAATCATACAAACATCTTTATTCCCAAAATCTATTCTTCCCAAAATCTATTCTACCCAAAATCTATTCTCCAGAATCTATTTTTCCCAGAATCTATTCTCCAAAAGCTAATCCAAACACACCCTTAATGTTGAAATGGCGCAGGAGCTGTGTGTGTGTGTTTAGAGAAAATCTGGGGGAACTTTTTTTTTATTGAATTTTTAATGTTGAACAATGGGCAGGAGCTGTGTGTGTGTTTAGAAATCTGGGAAAATTAAAAAACGTACCTGGGGAGCAAATTTTTCAAAACCATGATTTTGTTAAACAAAACCATGATTTTGATCCAAAATTGATTTTGGATCAAAAATAGGTGTTTGGCTAAAAGAAGGAGAAACCATGGTTTGGATTGAAAATCAATTTTCAAACCATCAATCCAAACACACGCTAAAACTGCTCTAGGGAAGCCATACTTAAAACTAGGAAAGCGGCGAGGATAAAGTGTGTTAGTAGGACATATATAGAGGTTTAAGATTCAATTCTTCTTCATATAAAAAAGGCTATAAATTATACATAAGCTCTGTAGTCTATGAAATTTTACAATGAACCCTATACATAATTGTAGATAACTCTTATATTATTAATTTTATATATTATTTATCTACGTATAATTTAAAGTTTAATTAGGGAGATTATCTATATATTAATCAAAGTTTAAGGGGTTATATGCATACAAAAATAAAATTTAAGAGCTATTTATAATTGATAGATGCGGGTTATCTGTACATACTTAAAAGCATATGAAGGTTTATTATTAGATTTTAAAGATTAAGAAAGTTATTTGTATATAATCTAAAATTTTAAGGGAGTTTTGTGCAATTTAACTTATAAAAGTAAAGTCACCAAAATTAAAAAATTAAGTAGAAGATGTTTTAATACAAAAAAAAAAAGAGAGAGTAGGAGATGTTTGATATTCTTTAAGTAAAGTTGGCATTTTTTTTAATATTTGAATTCAGTCTTGAGGGCTCAATAGGATCAGAGTATACTTTCAGACTCAGTAACTACTTATATACATAGGTACTTACATATCATCCACTAATTATAAAGTAAAGTTGAATGTAAACTATATGGATAAAAATAATCAAATCGAAAAAGTTACTCACATTTAGATCTAACAAATGTTTAAATATGAGCTAATATATAATACTAGAACCTAAATGTATAAAAAAAATGTTACCAGTGGTAGTTTACTCCAGTAGAAGAGATCTAATTAAGCTGGGTTCAAACTGTAGAAAAATAAAAATGTTAAAAAAAACTACTCTAAATTAAATTTCACAAATGCTTAAATATAGCTTAATAATACCCAAGGCCATAGGTTTGAAAAAAAAATGAAGGTTCTTATAGGTTGGGTCAAATTTCAATATGCTTCCAGATTTCTTGCCGTAGAAAGTTTCCATGCCCATTCCCTACCCATATATGTGCGCCTTCAAGATCAAGTTCCATTAAACAAACCCTAAAATTTTATTTTATTATATATATATATTATTCGGTTTGAAAGTGATATAATGCGCTGCGTCACTATGCATTCAATAATTAGTCTTTAATTATATTAATCACCTCAATTATGTAACAAGTCATAACCATTATTAATTAATTAATTAAATGGATCTTAAAGAAATATTCAACTCTTAATCTCGCTTCAATCAACGTGTGAATTTTGTCTACTTTGCTGCCTGCGCAAACATCACTATTAACCAAAGAATATCTTTAATATTTAATTATTTATTTATTTAATCCCTAAGTAACGAAGCTTTTGGGGTATGCCATACATAGAGAAGTACAGGAGTTATACGTGCGCGCGCAGGAATTGTTATGATTTATTATAAAATTGCAAATGGCTTAATTAGAAAATTGCGAATGGTTTAATTAGAAAATTACAAATGGTTTTATAGTATATTAATTGTGGATTTAGCGTAAAGGTATAATACAACATATAGTATTAGCCAAGACTGGATCTCAATTCTCAAAGATGCTAGGAATTGGTTGTTTCTTTAAATGCTTCCTCTTCTGTACCAAACAAAAGAATGTGACTAGATCTTAAATTATTATTCTAATTAAAGGAATAATTAATATTAAGGAGTACTGGTTCAAACGAAAAACCTTCTGTTGTTGGAAATTTTTTATTCCTTTTTTTCATTATTAATTTCACAACAATAATTAATCATGAATATTTTAAAAATTAGGTCTTGATCATTCTACGTTCATGGAGCCTAAAGTTAGTAGTTGCGCTGATTGACTTTTGTATAGTTTATATACTCCTTATTCTTCTTTTTTTAATAACATTTGGATTATCTATTATATATATAATATTTTTTTAAATCATATTATCAAGAATTTGAGTAGTTAACTTATTCAAATTAAGGGTTTTGCGACCAGATGCTTTCTCAAGGATTTTGCTTTTAACAGGGTATAGGAACCGAATCTCAATCCTCCTATTTTTTAATCTAATTAATTTAAAATTTTTAACCTCACTCCTTTATTTTTTTTTAAATTTAACTCAGAAATTTTTCCCCTCCCCTCCCCTCCAAATCCCTTGTACCAAGCAGCCTAATTTACCTGATCCAAGATTATAAGAAGGTTTGGGTGGTTTCTAATTAACTCCATTGAAGCAATTGAAAACATCAAAAAAAAAAAAAAGTTATAGATTACATCTAGCTTTTGAAATCTCAGGATATATACAACACTTTCTTATATGAAATTGGAAAGTGTCATCTGATCACGTCTTCATAGAAGTAGATGTTTGTGTGCCGATTGGCTCATACGTGTTGTGCAATGCATGGCATGGATTATCATACAAGTGTCATCATATGGACTCACCACTATATTATAGAGTTATTATGAATAATGATCTCACTAATGGTTATCTAAATTAGGGGTGTTCGGTTATTTTTTTTATCCGAATGTCTGATTGGATTAAATTTAAGAATTATAAGGTTAAATTGAGGGTAACTCTCTTATGATATTTTCTGTATTCAATAGCTCATATTTAAATATTTAAATTAAAGTCTCTTCTACTAAAATTAATGTGGGTTGGTTCAGCCATCTTTTGTTTCCTTGTGCGTTTTGCCTCATATTTATTCCAAGAAAAAAACTTTGGTTCAAGGGGACCAAAAATACAAGGTCCATGCATGATTAGGTCAGAGGTGGATGAAGGCTCAAGTAATGGCGTAGAGAAATAATTAAGCTTCTGTGAATAGATTATTGGGATTTGAATTAAATCTTAAATTCATAAAGTACTCAAGTTATTCAAAAACAATAAAAAAAAGGCAAATTTATCGTAAATAAAATAAAAAATAACAATAACATCCATAATTTATTCTTATAATTATGCTTAACCACTTTATAAAGTTAAGTGTTACAGAAAATTCAAGTCCTAATTAAGTAACGGTTATTTAAGAAGAAACCAGAAATAAGAACATATATATGCCCATGAACATGCAAACTAATTAATATCTTAAAAGGTGTGTGTTTTCGAGAGACCTTTTTTAAGTAAATTTTTATTAGATCCATGAAGGATACGATACATGCATGTAATTATATTAAACAGGAAAAGAAGAGATAACTATGGTGCAACAAAGGTAAACGATGCTCGTTGAAGTAATTAGCTAACTTTTACAATAATAATTAGACGCCGGTGACCACCCTATGACCTAGTATATATTCTAATATATATTCTTTATTTTTCTAAAATTTGCAATGTTTATTATTTATTTATTTATTTATTTTTATTATAATGCAAGTGGCGCATTCACTAATCAAATATTGGAACTCATCAGCCACGGAGTCTGATTTAATTTGACCCCACAAACCGGCCAATTGATTTAGGAATTAGGATCTGGTCAAATCATCAATATAAAAATATTTATTCTTTTTATATTTTTCTACGCATTTCATTAGATGAAATGCTTAAAAATGTTTTAATGTTTTAAAAATAAATTATTAACCATCTCAATTATATATCTAGTCAAATTATGTTTGACCATTTAATTTTCACATTAAAATTAATAACAAATAATAAAAAGAGGGTTATAATTAATCAAAGTGAGTCCAAGCTAATTTCTACGTAGCGAATTAATAATAGTGCAGTTCTATATAATTAATTTGTCAAAATTTAGTATAAAAATAACATTATGTTGCATGCTGATAATTTGATCGTGAAGCTTTTTAACTATTAAATTATTTATTTAAAATTACACAGTAATTTTCAATTGTTTACAGCCCATAACTCAAGGCTTAATTAGGGAAGGGTTATGCTAAAGGTGAAAAAGATCTATTTTATTATTTTATAAATAATTTTTAAGCATTTTGATAAGTGTGAGGTATTAATCAATTGATGTCACACATTTGAATTTACTATATAGTGACTTAAATTACAGTGACATGATTCGCTTTTGTGTGGTAAGGAGGAAAACTACAAGAAATTAGTGGAATCCTATTTGCTCCAAAACCTTCTCATGTCAACTTTCATAGGCAATTAATTTTTCCATATCCTTAATTATAACAAAAGGCATTTTTGGAAAATCCTATATATGCTTTTTCATAATTATCTCTTCGACAATGACTATGACACATATAACTCCACTTAATTAAACCCCATCAGCTTATTTAATTAATTAGCCTTTTTATGATATATTAATATTGATATATTGCTTTATTTAATTTGTAATTGCCTCCATCATGCAGGCTATATATAGCAGCCAGAAACTAGAATATCGGATTGCAGCATTATCTTTGATAAATAATTAATATACTATGTAGCAGGCTTGAAAGTTGGAAGAGTCAAATTGGAAACTTTGATGGACGTAGATAATTTATGTTTTTATATAGATAAGATTAGATAGTGAAAGAAAATAGATTGGAAATAATTAATTATTATTAGGCAGGCGATGTTGCTAATTAATTAGAGTAATAATTTAATCAGATTATATATATATTAATCTATGTATAAAAGTATAGACAGTTTTCAAAATATAATTCTAACATATAAAAAATAAGTTCGATAATATTAAGAAAAAATATTATAAAAAAATAATAAGTTTTTTCTCTCACATGTGTTCAATCATTGGTCATTTTTTCTCTTTTAAAAATTCTGAATTAGTGGAGGATAATCTGGGAAACCTAATTAAGGGCGTGACTTATAACCAAGAGAACATATGTTATCTACAATTGGATTTGCAAAACCCTAAATGATTATGTTCCCAATTTAATCCCCACCCAAATGGAACACAAACTTGCTTTTTTCAACATAATTATTATTTAGCGGGAAAAATAATAGTTGATTTGCAGGAAAGGGATGCCTCACTTACTAATTGCATTTTTTCAGTTATTTTATTTATTTTTAGGCTCTATCCTTATCAGTAAATTATCATTTCATGGTAGCCACAAAGTCAAAATTCTCTGCTCAAAGCAACTGAGATGTTGTAGTTTATCTTTTAATTGAGTGTTATTTTATGTGTTAGGAGAAATCAATGTTAAAATAAGTAAATAATAAAAGGTACACGTACCTGAGGGAAACTCAAGATATACTTACACACGCCCATAAAGCAGAGTAAAAAAAAAAAAAAGCTGGGGTTCTGGGATGGCAAGTATAAGAACTGCTTGGTAAAAAGTTTTCTATCCATATGATCAGCTCGATTTGGTCATAATCTAAATACCCACAAAACACCATAATCAATTTAAAAAAAAAATCACTTCAAGAAACAAAACTTTTTTTATGCAAGGACAAAATCCCTTTAAATTGATCCAAAAATCCATTAAGTCTTAAAACTCTATTACATACATATATATGCAATCAAGTTTTAACAATTATATATATATATATTCATCCATTTTTAATATAAGATATATTTAATTAATTTAATTAAATTAAAAACGTTAATTAAATTAATTATTATAATATATTTTTTTTAAAATATTATAATTATATTTTTTAATTCCTCTTTTATTTTTTATTTGATTATTGTTAAAAAAGTATCTATGAAGTTAATTTAAAAACAATAGATCACTATGCAAAAAAAGTATTATATTTAGGATCAAGATTAATTTCTTAATTAAGTCATATATTAGGGCCTGTTTGGATAGAATTTTACAAAAGGGCTTATAAAAAAAGGGATTATGGACAGCTTATAGAAATGGATTTTTAGATAAGAGTTTATGGAAAAAAATAGTTTTGAATAAATAAGTATTTTGATATTTATTTTCAGAATGACTTTTTATATTGATAAATTATCAAAAAGAGTATGATTTGATTAAAAGTAAGAGAGATGAGAGAGGTAAATAAAAAATAAGAGAGATGAGAGAGGAGAGAGGAGAGAGAAAAAAGAAGAAAGAGGAGAGGGGTAGAGAGGAGAGAGGAGAGAGGGTGTAAGAAAAGGTAGGGGTAAGATAATAATTGGATAGTCCATAAACTCTTTTACTGTTCAAAAAACTAATTTTAATAACTTATTTAAAATCATGTTTTTGTCCAAAAGTACTTATAGACAAATATGACTGTTTATTTTAAAATTTATCAAAACTAAGATTTTATCTTTTAAAACTATAGTTTGCGGTGTATCGAAGAAGTATATATATTTTTATACGTATTTTAAATATCTCTTAAAACTGGATTGTAGGTTTTAAAATTTGTAGGTAGTTTCAAAAATTGGTTTTTCTTCTCAAATTTTTTTACCAAAAAATCACCATAAAAGTCCTTATTTAAAAATATTATTAAGTCTAATGATTTAAATTTATGTATTGATATTTTATGTATGTAAAATTTTCATAGAACTAGTATCTTTTGTGAATGAAAATATATCAGATTATTTTTTATAGAGTCCAGGCGATATTTTTTAATTGATAGCTAGAGACTAATCGTCCTAAAGTGTTAAAATCACTTAAATAGATTTTGTTTCTTGAAATAAATTTTTTATATATATAGCCTAATTAAAAAAAATATGATATCATATTTAAAAGATTTAATTATCTAACATTTATGTATATATCATATATTTTTTATTAATTTTCACCAATTTCGCTATTTTTACCCGTATTTTTGGACATTTAAAAAAAAGTAAAGAAACTGAATTACAGATGGAGATATTAACGTCCCCGTTGCAAACAGTACGTCCCTTTCCAATTGAACGTTCTATTTGAGTTAACCAATTCAACGGGAACTCCATTTAACGTCGTTCACATGGGTCGCACGTGTGATACTTCTCAAACTGACGTTGACGTCACGTCTAAATCCCCGTCCTCTTTCCTCTCTGTAGGACCCTCGTGCGGCTCTGCTGCTATCTCTCCCATCTTCGCATCCTCTGCTCGTACCCAACCACTCGCTCCGACCATGCCCCACTTGTCCTGTCCAATCCAGCTGTGACCACTCCCACCTGCGAGTGTGACGCGTGGCCACCATGGTTCCCCCTCTTGATCTGTCCCTCATGCATCGCGAAATGTTATTCTCCACTAGAACCAACGGGGGCCCACCTCACCCTTGCCCTTATGATTTAACATTTTGACACGTTTTCTCGTTTTCTTTTTCTTATATCCTATATTTCACCACAAATAAATTAATTAATTTTTTATATCAATTAATAAAATTAAATAATTTAATTATAATTAATATAAAAATTAATTAATTAATTTATATAAATTAAAAAGTATATTGTATAAATTTATCTTAAAAAATTAATTTTAATTATAATTAATTAAAAATTTTAATTTTTTTAATATATTTAAAAAATTAATTAATTTTTATAATTATTATCGCAAGTAGTATCATTATTTGATCAATGAATTGTAAAAGTCATACAATTTTTATTAATCGAGAAGAATTCCATTGACACCATTATTTTTTATATATAAAATTTTTAGGATATCAATATTTTTTTATATATAAAAATATAAATATATATTTTTTGATATAATTATATAATTTGATCAATTTAAATATTATCGAACTCAATTATAAATAATTTTTTAATAAATATTTTTATATTTATATAAATTTAAAATTGAAATTAAAATTCCTTTCATATCAACGTGATTTATTGGTTGACTATAAAATCTTTAAACACTAAGTTTTCACCAATTTCTCTTATTACGAATTCCTTTATTATTTATATTTAATCTCAAATTTACTTCTTTCTTCAGTTATATCAAACTCTATTAACGTAATAAACCCTTGATTTTAATGCATTTTTTGTAAAATAAGAATGAGGCGTATATAATAACTTATGGTGGATAAATGATATGGACACTCACCTTTCGAGGTAAAGTATTATAATTTTAATTCTAATTTTTGTATATGTAAAAGGGTGGGTCATAAACAGTTCAAACTCTTTTCATGTAAATAATTTATTTTGAGAAAAAATTCTATAAGATGTATTAAATAAAATCCATACAAAACCATGAGGTCTCATCCTTGTATAATGTACATTTATAATAATAAATTATATTATTGATATATTATAATTAAATAGTAAAAAACTACTGCAGGGCAGTTCAGTCTTCAGTATATAAAGCTTTCTGCAATGTAGAGTTCAATCTTTTGGTTATTATGAAAAATAAATTACCTATGTTCATTTTCAAAAGCACTTTATAATCTAGCCAATCCATATTTAAGAAATTAAAAAAATATTTTGATTTAAATACATTTTCCCACTATACATCTCATGAAAATATCAAATTCACCCATTAAAAAGTGAGGGAATACCAGGAGAATTACGTTCTTAAAGTCAAATACAGATGATGGACCCATATAATCAATTATCTGCCAAATATTTTTGAAAAATGGAAATTAAACCTTGCTAATAATTTCTCTTTAAGATTTAAGTTTTCCAAAATTTTAATTTCTGCCGCTTTTCTTTTATTTATTTTTTTTTTTTGAGAAAAATAATTATACTTCTAAAAGACGCGCTAAAGCAAGGCGCAAGAGCGACCACAATAATTTGATGTGATGATTCATTAGGCGGAGCACAAATTCACTGGCTAAAAGCAGAAGAATAGTTTTTTTTATATATAAATATTTTTTATTGACATTTTCGTATCAAATAAATAAATAAACTAATCAAATCTAATAAATAAACAAAGAAAGAAAAAGCGACGACATCCAAAAACAATGACAATGGACATGCTGGGTAAGTTATCAAACCGTAGTTTTAAAAAGATTTTTAGCCTAAATATCGGTTTGGAAAAATTTTAAAACAAATAGATTTATTTATTCATAAGTGCTTTTGGATAAAATTATGGTTTAAAACTATGGTTTTGAATAAGCTATTTAAAATAGCTTTTTCAACAGTAAAAGCACTTATGGACTATCCAATTACTATCTTACCCCTATTTTTTTTTACACCCTCTCTCCTCTCTCCTATTTTTTCTTACACCCTCTCTTCCCTCCCTCCTCTCTCTTCTCTTTTCTCTAACTCCCTCATCTCTCTTACTTTAAATCAAATCATACCCTTTTTAGTAATTTATCACCATAAAAAGTCATTCTAAAAATAACTATCCAAATACCTATTTACTCAAAATCACTTTTTTCCATAAACTCTTCTCCAAAAGTCATTTTCCATAAGTTGTCCATAAACCTTTTTTTTCTATAAATCCTTTTTTAAAATCCTATCCAAACAAGCCCAATAATTATTCAGTCTCCATTTGCAGACTTTTAATAGACAGTAATTTCAAAAGAACAATGACAATAATTAGTAAAATTTATATTATATATTAAATATAAATCTCCTCATGTGGAATCTCTCACACGGCCCCCACAGTATGAAATGACGGCCTATGGAATTTGGAAGTGCACCAGCTGTATATGATCATCATCGGCGTCCCTTTCTGCTCTTTAGCTTTGCGGGGCTCCCATGGCTTATTTATTTATTTATTTATCTATGTGTTGTTCTCCGTCCACCTTCATTTTTAGTACAAGCATATAATCACTACGACGAACTCAGTTATTTTTTTTACAATTTTTTTTAAAAATTAAGTTCACTTAAAATTTAAAGATTGAACAAATTTATTTTAAACAATATTAATATCAGATAGAATAAAGTATTAAATTATTTTTAGACGTAAACTTAATCATATAAAAATTAAAATATTTTTTTAAACGCTATAACAATAACTAATAAAATAATATTTTTTAATAATTAAATATATTTTAAATAATTATATATCTTATTTTTTATAGACGATGGGTTACAACCAATTCAGTTATCACCAAGAAAAGACTCACTATGGATAAACATAGGCCTATGGGGTTTAATTTTAGATTTAGATTATCTAATTATAATAAATGATAAATTTGTCTCAAAAATAATAATAAACGATAGACGCTTTAAATTTTACCGTATTTTTTTATTTTTTTTTATTTTAGCATATATTTATTATTTTTAATTCTTATTTTTATATTTTTTAAAAATAATTATAATATTGAAATTAAATTTAGATGGATCAGTCTTATATTCATGTTACCATATTTTTATTTTAGAGCATATGATAAAAATAATATTTTAACTTTAAAACGTAATTAATTCAAGTAATAATGATAAAGTGTGACATAAATAGATTCAAGATTCAAAATATTATAATAATATCACAGAAAATTTACTTTTTTAAAATTCCTAATTTTTAATGAAAATAAATATTTACTTTTAAAAAAGAAATAAATTTAAAGTGTCCAAAATAAAATTAGAGCCCACCATCCGGACGCGAAAATACAATATTGGAAAGATTGATACTAATATCGTAATTTCCAAAAAAAAAATCTGTCCAGAGGAAAAAGCTTTATTGAAAAACACACTATTATTATGGCTTCCATTGCCCCTTTATCTACACCACTCAGAGCCTCCTTGGGTTTGCCCCTTTGAACTCTCTCTCCCTCACCCATTCGATCCTTTTCTCTGTTGTTTCACTGCAGAAATTGCAAAGCAGAACCCCGTTTTGCTGCCATGAAAGAATTCTAAACCTGATCTATAACTTTGTTCTGTTTTTTTGTTAGATTTGGGAGAAAAATGGTGAAGAGAGATTACCCAGATAACAGTGCTATTTGTGGTGGTGGTGGTTTGAAATCTGAATGTTCGTCAATGTCAAGTGGGAAGTTGAAGATGTGGGAAGATGAGCTCGATGCTTCTGGTGGGATGGATGAGTTGCTGGCGGCTTTGGGCTACAAGGTCCGGTCGTCGGACATGGCGGATGTGGCTCAGAAGCTTGAGAAGCTTGAGATGGTTATGGCCACTTCTCAGGAAGATGGGATATCTCATCTTGCTTCTGACACTGTCCACTATGACCCCACCGATCTCCATGGTTGGGTTCAAAGCATGCTCACAGAACTCCACGATGCGCCCAATTTTCTCGATCCGTCGGCGCTGTTGGCGAACCAACAAATTGATGACCCTATTCTAGCTCCGGCCAGCTCCTCCGTCATATCCACCGGGAATTTCTCCAATTCTCAGCCGCAGATTGAGAATCTGTCAACCGTGTACCAAGATGATTCCGAGTACGACCTCCGAGTAATTCCAGGAAAGGCGGCGTTCCCACAAAACAAAACGACAGATAGTGAAAATAGCCATAAGCGATTGAAAACTTCTCCTTCAAACGAATCCGCTCCTTCACCGTCCTCTCCGTTGCCGTCGCCGGCGACTGTACCAGAGCACGCGCGCCCGGTGGTTCTCGTTGACTCCCAAGAAAACGGGGTGCGTCTAGTGCACGCGCTGATGGCATGTGCGGAGGCGGTTCAGCAGAACAATTTGAAGCTGGCGGAAGCACTTGTGGAGCACGTGGGCAGGCTGGCGGCGTCTCAAGCCGGAGCAATGAGGAAGGTGGCATCCTGCTTCGCTCAAGCTTTAGCTCACCGGATTTACGGGATCTCACAACCATCCATCGATTCCGCCTTGTCCGATATGCTCTATATGCATTTCTACGAGTCCTGCCCTTACCTGAAATTCGCTCATTTCACGGCGAACCAGGCCATCCTTGAAGCGTTCGCCACCGCTGACAGAGTTCACGTCATCGATTTCGGGCTCAAGCAGGGGATGCAATGGCCAGCATTAATGCAAGCCCTTGCATTACGACCCGGTGGTCCTCCGACATTCCGCCTCACGGGAATCGGACCCCCGCAACCGGACAACACCGATGCTCTTCAACAAGTGGGATGGAAATTGGCGCAATTGGCCAAAACAATCGGAGTCCAATTCGAATTCCGTGGGTTCGTCTGCAACAGCTTGGTGGATCTCGAGCCGTCTCTCATCGAGATCCGACCCGGAGAAGCAGTTGCGGTTAACTCCGTTTTCGAACTCCACGAGCTACTGGCCCGACCCGGCGCCATCGACAAGGTCTTTAACACGATCAAGGCTGTGAATCCGAAGATCGTGACTGTGGTGGAGCAAGAAGCGAACCACAACGAGCCGGTTTTCTTGGACCGTTTCACAGAAGCACTTCACTACTACTCAACCATGTTTGACTCACTGGAGGGCTCGTCATCCTCGCCGGGGTTAACGCCGGCGGCAAGCCAGGACGTGTTGATGTCGGAGCTATATCTCGGAAGACAGATATGCAACGTGGTGGCGTGCAAAGGGTCAGAGCGAGTGGAGAGGCACGAGACACTGAATCAGTGGAGTGGTCGGATGGGATCGACCGGGTTTGAACCGGTTCACCTGGGTTCAAACGCGTTCAAGCAAGCCAGCATGTTATTGGCAGTGTTCGCCGGAGGAGATGGGTACAGAGTGGAAGAAAACAATGGGTGCCTTCTGCTAGGGTGGCACACACGGCCCCTCATAGCCACGTCGGCTTGGAAAATTCCGGCCGGCGAACTTTAGTGAGTTGACTCAGTGGGTCCGAGTTAGAAAACAGATCGAGATGACCAACCCTGCTCTTTGTACATCAATTATTAACCCTCGAGTTGAGTGAGTCAGTCCGAGTGAGCGAGACAAATAAGAGAAAACTGGCCAATCTGCAATTGTACCTTTCTTCTTTTTTTGCTTTTCTTCTCGGGTATTATTAGCCTCTTTAATTATAAAAAATAGATAATTTGTTATATTTTAATTATCTTAATTATTATAAAGTATTAAATAATAATCCTCTTTCTAAATTTCAGCATGTCCAATTATTTTTGTTGTTGCTGTCGACAATTAAATATATAATCAGATAATAATAAAAATCCTGGAGCAATTCCTTCAAGTACACGTACGCTGAATATCGGTCTCTAGTATTAATTACATCAGCCTGATAATCAGCAAACACTTGAAAAACTAACACGGTCTGTGAGATATATATATATATATATTGTGGAATAAATGAAATGCAGATATTCTTTATTCCTGGAAACAGAGATATGGGCTGTGTTTTGTGTTTCAGGGATGGTGTAGTTCTGTGGTGGTCGCGCCCCTGATAAGTGTTCATTTGCCCGAAAGTTTGTCTCCTGTGTGGTGGATCCGATAAGATATATATATATATATATGCATATTACCTATCTCTGATATATTCTTTTACAGAGTGTTAATGATAATAATGGGAGATGAAAAAGACAGGGTTGTGTGTTATAATGTAAAAGCCCATCATTGCTGAGGAAAAAAGAGGATCTGATGTGAAGAGTTATAGTGTTTCAGGTTCAGAAGAATCAGAACCATACGGAGTTGTACTGCGGCAATTGAGCAAAGAGGTGAATAGATCCAGCCATGGCTGTGCCTGACACAGCCATAACACTTGTTTGGATGATGGCTCTCTCTTACTTAGCTGTGCCATTTCGTCATCAACATTATTCAATGGCTTTACTTATTAGTAGCTATTACTGTCCCTCTTTATAACACTCACGTGGCTTGATGAATCATTAATTTCCAGACACAAACAAAAAAACTTGACCTCCATTTATCTGCTATACATATATCAGTTACCATGCACCTTGTTATTATTCAGTCCATTGACCCTTCGTAAAGAAGCTATTATATTTATTCTACAATAATTATATTAAGAATATTTGACATATACAAAGAAACTTGTTAGTAACACGGATGAAGATAATAGATCAGATAATATAAAATTTTTTAAGAAAAAGCCGATCAAGACAAAAAATAATAATAAAATATTAAGCAAGACATGTTAGTTAATAATATATTTAAAAATATGGTCGGTGACAGAACACAATAGCATCTATATTGTGGACTCCACCTAATAAAATAGGATTTGTTGTTGTTATTGTTATTGTCTCATTTTAAAATACTCAAGTGGCTTCATAATCTCTCTCTCTCCCTTTCAATTAGAGTTGCAGGTACTAATAGTCTAAAATTATAAGTGGGATTGAACCCATAACTTTTCTTATAAGAGAGTTTTTATAATACTAGACTATGAGGCCATTGATAGTTTGAGAATCATTAATATGCACAAAATACTTGGCTAGATGAGCGTTTGATCATATCCTATTCGAAACTTGACCTCCATTTATCTGATACCACCAGCAGAATTGTTAAAGTTGAAAGATCATAATAGTCGTCTGGAGTTTGGTTTGAGGATGAGTTTTGTTGTTAGGTGAAGTGCTTGATAGTGTTTGATGGATGGATCCAGCAGCGAAGTTAGACGTGGGTGTTTGTTGAGACTTGAAAGGGAAAAAGATGACCTCTGTGTGTGCCCTCACTGTTTCTCTGCTTTTTCTTCTTTATGGTTCTATAGATCCACATATATATATATATGGATAGATAGATACATGTATTGATCATGGATCTGAGACTTACTTTTCTTGTCCGTTCACTTTTGTGATCCATGTGAGAAATATGAATGTTGGCCACGTTAATTGTTTGTTGTATTTTTATACTATTTATTTATTAGATCTTATTATTATTATATATCTAATTTTGTAGTTCATAGTTATCTTTTATTATATAAGTGTCTCTTTTAAGAATCGAACTTAAAATTTTAAAAAAAAATTAGTAGAGCTTTTTAATTGTAAGTTAGATAATTATTTGTTGTTGATGTTTCAAGTGTATCTTTAATTTGATGGCATACATATTAATTTTTGGGTGGACTAAAGTGATATATATATATATATATATATATATATATGTATATAGTGCAAGTTGGCTGTGATAATATCAATAATGGAACCTTAATTTTCGAAGTGGTTGACAAGATAAGTATGGCTGGCCCCATGCATCAAAGAAACTATTATCCTCCTTAGGGTTTTAATATAAAACTTGATTTTGGTATTAAGGGTACATTTTTTTCATATATATATATTTTAGATTATTTATATTAATACTTTATCAATAATAATTAAGTAAAAAATAGAAGGAGAGAATTAAAAAAGATAATTATAGTATTTAAAAAAATATTATATTAACTAATTGTTTTAATTTAATTAAATTAATTAGTTAAATAGATTTTATATTAAAAATTGGATAAATACTTTATTTTCTATGTATATAGTTATTTTTAAAATTATAAATAGAATGGGGTATGTTTAGTTTCGTTTTAGGAAAACTATTAAAACTATAACATTTTTTTCAATGTGAAGCCAAACACGCCTTGAGTTTGTGAATTGAATAGAATAATTACGATTTGACATAATATGCAGGATAATATATATATATATATATATATATATATATATATATATATCAATGATGACGAGTTAAGCTTTGTTTAGATTTATTTTTAATAACATGTTCACGCCAATTGAATTTATAAATTAAAAAGTTAGATTAGAGTTTCACATTATTAATATGTAGATTTGCTTTCAATAAGTATGTTCCTTCGAACTAAGACAAGATTTTTCTTATATATTTACTTTATAAATCATAAAATTACAAATAAAAACTAGATTGGGATGTCAGATCCTTAATCCAAATAACCATTAAGGTTTGTAAATAAACAAAAAATAGTATATTGGAAGAGTTATCTTTGAGACTATTTGAATTTAACTTGATAATATGGAGTTACTAAAAACCTTGTCAAAAATAAAACAAAGAACGATAATTATTTTGTTGGTATATTTTATCGGATAATAAATAGTGATATCATATCATATTATTCACTACTATAATTAGTGTGGTCCATGAAACAAATCCCATGCAAATATATAGGATTTACCCTAGGTAATAATAAATAATTGAATAACAAATTAAAGTTAATAAAAATATAATCGTTTTACTCATGATAGTTTAGTCGAGTAAAAAACCTTAATATCCTTTAAATAGGGTAAATAATTTAAATATTAAGAGAGTTATCTCTATTTAGGGTGATCACATGTTATTAATTTAAATTAATCAATAATACCAAATATTAAATAGTAATTAAAAGAAGGTAATAGCACATTATTGAAGAAAATATTATACTTCTCTGGCCCTTAATGTAGGGGCTATTTGTTTAATTTTGATATATTAATGAAACCAAATAAATTATTTAATTGTAACACATGTAACCCGATTTTTCTAAAATACTCCTAAATAAAATATTATATTATATATCAGTTTATACGTTAAATAAATTAATTTAAAAAAATAATAAATATAAAAGATAAAATAGATTAAAATTTATATTTATAATTTGAGGAGGATCAGATACCATATATATATATATATGTCATTTTCATTGAAGACCTTGTAATTAAGGTGATTAATGATTATGAGTGATAACCTTAAAGAGAGGAATAGGGTAAATTAAGAATAATAATGAAAGTGAAAGGGAGAGAAAAATATCATGAATGGGGAGTGATGCAATAATATTTGAAAGGCAAAGTGGTGGGATTACTAGTCATTATAAGGGTAATGCCATGCAAGTGATCCTTAGGAGACAATGCAATATATGAAGTCAACACAATGCTGGTGGTGCTGATAAGCATTGCACCAACACTGAATGATGATCCATTGGTATCTATCATCAACACCCAATCAAAAGTGACAAAACACCCAAAACATTACACCCTTGAATTTCAATACATTCATGTATCAATCCATCCTCTACACTTCATCAATTTTTGTCCTTTTTTTTTTATAAAGTTTTCCATTTGTTTTGATATATTGTCTGCAATATGCATTGTTACAAATTTTGTGATATATGATGCTTAATAATTGACCATTATTATGAAAAATATTAAATACGATGAAACGAATATTATATTTTATCAATTATTATACTTGATCAGACGAATAATCAGATCAGACAGATAATACTTTATATAGTATCCAGTATA
Source organism: Leucaena leucocephala (assembly GCA_037074615.1). Taxonomy (NCBI): domain Eukaryota; kingdom Viridiplantae; phylum Streptophyta; class Magnoliopsida; order Fabales; family Fabaceae; genus Leucaena; species Leucaena leucocephala. The sequence continues at coordinate 16,084,237 of CM073541.1, forward strand.
GTCTAATATGCTCTAACGTACTTACAACAACATGAATCAAAACAAACAATAAAAATCTTTTTGATCACATTAATTATTCTAGAAGTTCAAAAACTTATTGAATAATTGAAATAAATAAACCATTTTTAATAAAATCAAATAAGTAAATAAACTGTAATGTTAATAGGGGTGAAGGTCATTATCATTGAAATTAAGAGAGAGAGAGGGGGGGGGGGGAACATATTTCATGGTATTGGGGGCATGAAATTGACAAGGGCTTGGCCCTCCATTGACAAATTACACAATCATCAAGCACTATGAGTTGAATTGGACATCTTTACTTTTTAAATTTTAATTTCTTAAATGGAAAAAACATAAAGGGCCCTCTATTAGTCTATCCTTCATTAAAAGATTCTTTTCATCACCACCCCCACCACTTTTCAAGTGCTCTTCACCCTTTTCATTCATACAACCACCTCCTTTTTCATCACATCCCTTTTCCCTGCCTATATATATATATATATGTGTGTGTGTGTGTGATCTTCCTTGATTTATTTGTTTATTCATTCATTCATTTCACTATCAATTAAATTATGTTTTCTTATTATTTTAATATATCACTGGCAATGAGTTTTCCTCCCTAATGATCAAAACTTTTATCAGATAATAATATTTTTAGATGAAGCATTATTTTATATACATATATATATTTGCAACGCTTTCTACATATTTTTTTTTCAAATAATAATTTTTTTTTACAAAAATGTCTAAGTTGGTTATTAAATTATTCTTTCTCTCTTTTTTCTAAGCATAAATATCCTCATATTATAAGTAATCATGTTCAATGCAATGTGAGTCATTAAATATAATTATTTCTCTTAATGAGGATTCGAACATTAATTCGTCATATTATAAGATATTAAACTATTCTGTCAGACTTAATTCTCATTGGTGATAATTAAATTATTATGATATTAAGTGATGGGGTCTTTTTTTTTTTAGTGGATCTTGGATCCTTAATGTGCAATATGTGAATATTGAATACTTTTTCAAACGAATAATAAATAAAACCTGTATCATGAGAAGTATGCGGCATTGCATTGTTCAGAAGTTATAAATAGCGCGGCCTTTACAAATTATTATATATTTATGTATTAACTGATAGTAAATTGAACTAAATATAATTATACCAAATTGTTTTGTAAGATGAAGTCAACTGAAGTTTGATATATTCTTTTATATATGTGGGGGGGGGGGGGGGCTCCACCAGTGTAAACGAATATTATTTATAAATGGAAATTAAAGAAGGGTGAGTTTATGGATACTATATATAAATGTAAACCGAACTCAACTGGAAATATTTTTTTTATATGAACATATATATAAATTGTTCCACAATAGGAAATGTGTGAAAAGAAAAACGTTTAAACAATGAAAAAGAGAGGTGGGTTTGGGGTTTGATGAGTGTCCATTGTCAATCTCAGGACTGATCCACTAGTTGAAAAGAGTTAGGCTTCATCCAACCAAACCCTTCTTTAACCTCAGAAACCATATTAGAGAATCAACAAATTAGAAGCTAATCATAGTAACAAGCTCATATCCTATAAAGATGTGAGTTTAATTCTCGTTGTCGTTATGAGAGCTTTTTTAGTAAACGATTTCGTAAATCGCTTGTAAGCTCTCTTTAAACCCTGGGACTATACCTTAACTTTGGCGGGAGATCGATGCCCAACCCACTTAAATTTTTTTATAAAAAAAAACAAATTATAAGCAAGATCAATTATTAGTTACTCTTCTTTTTCCTTTCTTTTCCTTTCCTTCCGATTTTCTAAATGATTTTTGCAATACTGTGATGATCCATCAGTTTGATAATACTTTCTTTAGTACTTAATATAAAAAACTAATCAAGGGATTTATTTTGACTATAAAATATAAGATAATAATTTATTTTATTCCTTAAATTTATAATTTTTTTCAAATTATATTAGTGATGTATATTTATATATATACAGGGTAGTTCAGATATATATAAAAAAATAGTATATATGGCAAAATATTATTAGAGAATTTAACAAAATAGATATAGAAACTTGATATAAGTATGATCTTTTAGACAAACCAACGCATATTTTTACAATTAACTAATTTAGTTAATTTTTTAATTTATATAAATTAATTATCTATTTTTTATATTAAGTATTAGATGAAATAATAAGGGTTAATATAACCGTTTATCCCTAAGTTTGCATAAATTTTGATTTTGATTTTTTAAGTTTTTTTAATCTAAAATATTAGTTCTTATAATTTAATAAAAATTTCGATCATTTTTACTTTTTAATAGACCAAAATTTATGGTTTAAAATTTGAGATATTAAAATTAAAATTTATATAAAATTAAAGATAAATGATTATATTAACCCTGAGAATAATGAAATAATTGGTGTTGTTTCCTTAATGTGTTGGCATCTCAACATCAATCTCTTTTATACATGCATACATAGTTATATATACACCTTGTCAATTCAACAAAAAATAATAATAAATAATCTTTAAACTCAAAGTTGACCTTCCCACTATATATTATCGTATGGACCTTTTACCCCTTTTGATATTAATTTGGATTTGGGTGGCCATTATTTACTCACTTAGCCTTTCGTTAAATTTTTTTTTTCCAATTATTTTTTCTTTGCGTCCATTTAAAGGTTTCTCTAGTCAGTGGAAAATGTTTTATTCTCAACATATAAGAAAGAATTCAAAATCATTCAGACTCATTTTGCCACGTCTAATTTTGATTGATTTCATCATCAATCAATTTTTCATTTTATTTTTAATTCATATTTTTTAAAATTTTGACTGTTTTACCAATTTTTACCCGTTGGAGCCCCGTCAACAGCAGCACCCCACTGCTGGTGTTGGTGGGTCGCCCAGCTTCAGCAAATTTTTTGGACCAAAGTGATAGAGGTGGGATTTGATCCCAAGAGGCAAGGGAACCATTAGGCTATCAAAGACCTTTAGTAATAACCAACGGGGTTAGTCCGAGTGGTAAGCGGCTCGGTATCGCTTAAGCGAGGTCTCGAGTTCGAGCCTTGGCGTACGCAGAAAATCCCCGTTGGGAAACTCACCCACCAGGTGCGTGACGCGGGTCGGATCCAGATGTAGTCGGGGCAAAACTCTGGTAAATCGGGTGGGCAAAAAAAAAAAAGACCTTTAGTAATATAGTGCAAAACAAAATATAATTTAACAATTAAACTAAATCTATACACCAAATTATTATATTTATAATGCAATTGACTATATTTTTATATATATTTATTACAATAATAATATAATTAACAAAAACTTTTTTTTATCTCAAACTTATTAAAATAAAAGAATAATTATAGCTATTTATTATGTTTTAACACCATTAACTATATTTTCATATATATTTACTATAACAATAAGATAATTGACAACAATTTTTTTCATATCTTAAATTTATCAAAATAAATGTATCGTTATGACCATTTATTATTTTTATAATGTAATTGATTATATTTATATAGATGTTTATTAAAATAATAATGTAAATTGGCAACAACTTCTTTTTTATATTTACTAGAATATTAAGGCAGTGGGGTGCTGCCGGGCGATGGAGTTTCGATGGGTGGCCTGCCAACAGTAGTGCTCTAGCAAGTGGTGTTAGGTTTTTTTAATTAAAGGGTCAAATTGTAAAACAATTAAAATTATAAAATCCCTATTTAGTCACTGGTGTCAATTTGGGCTTTGAGAAATTGAAATAGCTTTTTAAAATTTAAAAACTCAATAAGTATTTTATTTTTAAGGGATTTTTCCTTTTTCCCGTTACATCATTCATCAGCTTGTTATATATATATATATATACGTATTTTTTATTATATATATATTCATACATTGACTTGCCCCCCCCCCAAAAAAAGGACATATTGTTTTTTATTTAGCTAAAAAATATATTTGTTATTTCAAAGGAATATTTTTTATGTCATGATATATTTGAAATTTTTACTAATTAATAAATAATTTCAAAAGCGAGTTACTTTTTTCTTAAAGACAGTTAAAATATATCCAGTGATTGAACATCTCAAGTCCATACGAATTGTAAAATGGAAATAGCACATCAAGTACCCCAAAAAGTAAAAATTCTCTTTGATATTTGTTTGAAAGTGTAATGGAATTTCGTTTCAAATCAGTTCAAATATTCTCCAAGAATTGTCCTTTTGATTAAAAGAACTATTCCACAGTCTAAAGAATAGTGATGGAGTAAGGACCACCACAATTGGCTCCATTTCTAATTTAACCTTTGTTTCAGATTCAGCTCCTCTTATTGTCCTTTCATTCTATTTCTCTACTATTTTAATTTTAAATTTTCAATTATTTAATATTTATAATTTTAACCAGATTGTTGAAATTTGTTAAATGAATTTAATTTAGTTTTTTTAAAATTTGATCTGAAAATATTAAAATTTATATAAAAAAAAGAGAAGAAGAAAATGAGGATGGCAAAAATAACGGACCTATTTGATTATATTTTTGTATATTTTTAGAATATTATTTGCAAAATTAATTTTTATTGAGTAAATACGGAATAAAATTCTCATAATTAAGCCAGGTCCAATTTGTAATTTAGTTGGATTGTCTTGTGTCCACATTATCATTCGAGTTACCAATCAAGCAATCAAAGAAAGATAAGAAAATAGAGAACATGTTAGACAAAACTGATGAATAGCTATAATCTTTCCTTTTTAATGCATTACTATCATAAATACGCAATTATGGCACTGCAAATTGTTTTTTTTTAAATGATGCTGGTAATTAGCTAGACTAGATTAGGAGGCCCGTTAATAATCCAGGAGAAAATGATGAATTTTTTTTTTGTCCATCCGGTTTATCAGAATTTTGCCCCGACTACATCCGGATCCGACTCGTATCGCGCATCTGGTTATGGTGGGTGAGTCTCCCAACGTAAATTTTTTACATACGCTAAGACTCAAACTCGATACCTCATTTAAATGATACCGAACTATTTATTATTCGGATTAACACTTTTTGGTGAAAATGATAGATTTAGATGGAGAGGTTGGGAGCTAAAAATTTAGATTAGGCCTTTAGGCCCGAGAACAAACGGGCCTTCCATAAGATAGAGATGGATATATGCGCCCATATCAAGAGAGGAGGATAAACGGGCCCTCCAAACAAGGATGCAAACCACAGGTCTTTATAGTATTATTAAAGCTAAATAATGAGAGATTTTATCCTACCTGATATTAATATCGTCTAAAAAATTTTGTAACAAAAAAAAAAGTCAAATAATAGGCAATTTATAAGGGGTTATCGTTGACGTGGGACATAGGTTTTAAGAAAATTTTGTTGGAGTTAGATGCAAAAAAACGTAGTTGAAACTATTCGGTAAATGAAATATAATCATACACATAGTCTTTTGATGGTACAGATCCACGCTTTTATAAAGCGTCAATGAGATATTCAAATTAGTTTTATTTCAAGAAAACACAATCAAGTTGCTGATTTATTAGCTAAATAAGCCTTATCAAAAAAAAGTCTTTAGTGTTGAGAACTTATCCACCTTATTTAGAGGTGTTAATGACTAAAGAGGGTTTATGAATTATTTCCCTATAGTTAGTTTTAATATAATTTAGGTATATTTCTCTCTTGTAACCAAAAATAGAGAGAGAGAGAGGGGAGGATAAACTATTAATTGTTTATTGATGCTGTTTAAATTTTTTATTATGGCATTGATTTGGGATATAACGGCTTAAATATGAAATTTTCACTAATATAGTTGGGTATAGTGTAAGTGATTAATTTTTCACAGGAAGAATAACCAATGTTTGAATTTATACTGAGGGATATGTCTACATTAAATGCTTACCGTTACATCGATTACGATTATCTTCTATAAGAAAATATTTATACTTAGTAAAAAAAATAATTTTTTTATAATAAAAAATTTAGGTAAGTTGAGTATCGGGGTTCCACCAGGATCAATGTGTACATACTTCCAGGCTCAAATAACACTTATATAGGTATTTGTAAATTGTCTACCAATAAAATTCTCATATCGATATCAATATTTGAACTAACAACTTTGTGAGTTATGAGTCAATTTTTTATTAATTGAACTAATTTTTATTGATAAATTAATCTTTTAATTTTTTAACTTTGAGTCATTTAAAATTTAGTCTCTTAACTATAACTTAGTATAATTTAGTCTGTAAACTTTTCATCAGGATGAAACTTATTTCCTAATTTTTTATATTTTTAATAATTTTGCCCACATGATCTATAGACACATTCCAAGTCATCACTGAGTCATCCTACATGACAACAAAAAAAAACATTAAAAATTGCTATTCGGCCTCCAACTCAACTATAGGTGGATTTGATGGGTTATAGAAAAAAAAAACACCAAGCGGGTTGCGAATTTTCTTTTTGGTAAAATTAATTTTTAGAAAAATATTAGATTTACTCACTGGTATAATAAAGTCTCTTTTTTTTTAAACGATATAAATGTCAGGTAGGGTGAGTCGTCAATTATTCTCAAATATAAATTTAGGTACCAAAGAGCTATAATATTTTCTTAAATACTAAAATTAGAATCACAACAAAATAATATTTTTTAATAATTAAATATATTTTAAATAATCGTATATTTTATAGCCCTCTCTTATTTTTTATTAACAAGAATATGGATTTTGACAACATGGGTAGACTCATAAATTATGCAATTCAAACTCAATTTATAAATTCACGACTCTCTGATACAATTAAAAAAATACATACAAAAATATTAAAAAAGAAAATTTTTTAAAATAATAAAAAATTTAATATTTTTAAGAGTTTTTTTCCCAATATTATTTTCTCCATAATTTTCTACTCGAATATAGGGTAAGTGTCTCTTCAAAAAATTAAATTCAAGACATACAAAAATTTAAAAAAAATGTGATATCTTACACAATTAGATTAATTTTATATTAGTGAATAATATATTTATTTTAATGTCACCTTTTTTTAATATTATCAAAGTACTTTATATTTTTTTTAGATTCTATTAAAAAAATATATCTTCTCTTAGGCACGAATTTGAGACGGAAAGATTTAGTAGAATTATAGACGGGTAAACCAACTCTTGTTAATTGGCCGGGTAAAAATACTTGTGTAAGGATGTTAAAGTGTTTTATTGTTGTAAATTTTTTTTAAAGTTCAAAGAGAGAATAACACAAAAACCTCTTTCTTTCTCATATTCTCATTAAATATTAAATAATTTCTCTATTTTCTGTCTACATTTTACAAAAAGTTTATAATAAAAATATCTAGACATCTATATTGACATACATCCGTCTTTTTTAATGGAGGAATCGATTGATCGTGAAATTTATGATCATAAACAATGCCACTGAGGCCCTGAAGTCTCTGGCCCCTTCTCGAAGCACTTCTCCCTCGCCACTCTTACTCCCAGTCCGCCGTCGATTGCTGAAATTAAAACCCTCTGAGTCCCCGTCGACAGTCAGCTGGAGTATTATACTCTAACTGGATCTCGACGGAAGCTACCGATCGGAGACGAAGCCTTTCACTCACTTTCAGCATTCTCGTCTGCCTTGGTATTTTCTCTTTTTCTTTCCTTTTGGTTTAATTTTTCAACATTTTAGATCTAAATAGTTTCTTCCGTTAGTTCCCTCTCTGTTTTAACTTTCTTTCCGTTTTTAGATTGATTGATTATGTGTATGGCAAAATTTGAGGCTTGCTGACAAATTAGGAAAGGCTGCGTTGGTTTCCTCTCATAAGAGAAGAAACCGATTTTTAAAAAACTTGAAACATTTCTAGATTTATATGTGTCTGTTGTTTTTTTTATTACCAAATACTACGATGACATTAGCTCCTGAGAATGGTGAGTGACACTGAAAATAGAGGAGTTGGACCATGCACACTATTTGTTTTGCCACGCGCATTCTTACTCTAGATATATTTTACAAGCTTTATTTTAGACGATGGGCTAATATTTCAGGAATTTTAGTATTTCCGTTGTGTCATATATTTTGTACATTGTACAGATCTTATAAATTTTGTGACGCATTTGACTTAAGTAGAGTTTGTATATAAGTGTTTTCGATGGATATGGATAAGTATAGTGAAAAAAATGTGTGGACACAGCCCATATTCTGCATGATATGTGTGTGAGAGTGATTCCCCTATGAACGAGTTCTAAGAGCTGTTCTTCCAAAACAGAACCATGGGAATTGAGGAAAGATGGTGCGTGGTAACTGGAGGACGGGGCTTTGCTGCTCGACATTTGGTCGAAATGCTACTTCGATGCAATACTTACTCTGTTCGGATCACCGATTTGGGAGCCAACATTGAACTTGAACCAGCTGAAGAATCAGGAATTCTTGGTGAAGCTTTACGCTCTGGTCGTGCCCAGTATATGACTTTAGATCTTCGTAACAAAGCCCAAGTACTTAAAGGTAGCTCTTTTTTTCCTCTGCTTATGGTTGTTTAACTTCTATTGCAACTAATAATGTGAAGGAGGATACTTGAGCTCTGTGTAACTGCTGTTTTGCACTGCAGTATGTGAAGGAGCTGACGTTGTGTTCCATATGGCTGCTCCAAACTCTTCCATTAACAACTTCCTGCTTCATCATTCAGTCAATGTTGAAGGTAAATTGCTTTTCTACCTATTTAATTCATGACTATACCCTTTGATATTATGCTTTAAATGTAATGGAAAGTTTGCTTCTGAAGGGACAAAGAATGTCCTCAATGCTTGTGTTGAGCTCAAAGTGAAGCGATTTATCTATACAAGCTCTCCCAGTGTGGTCTTTGATGGTGTTCATGGAATTCTTAATGGGGATGAATCATTGCCTTATCCACCTAAGGTACTTGCTTCAGCAAGTTTACACAAAATTACTGCTAGTATCAATTTACTCTTTTCAAGGTTCACTGTGATCTGAACTTCATGTGCATCTGTGGATGTTTTTGTTCAATCAAACAATTGGAAGTCATTTAATTGTTTTATGGGTAATTGTTAGTCCAATAACATGGCTTTAAATTGTATTCAACTGATTTCAGCATAATGATCATTATTCTGCTACTAAAGCAGAAGGGGAGGCATTGGTCATTAAGTCTAATGGGACTGAAGGGCTTCGAACATGCTGCATACGTCCCAGCAGCATTTTTGGGCCTGGAGATAAACTGCTTGTGCCTTCATTAGTTGAAGCTGCCAGGGCAGGGAAATCAAAGGTTAGTGTGGTTTCTTCTATTGATTTGAAGGTGTATGTGGTTCTCTTCGCTCACTTGCAAAAAAAGCTTTATCTGGTTTACTACTAGTACCCTTAAATGGGGCACTGAAAACCATGCATTTATAACTGCTTATTAGTAGAATCTTTCTTCAGCAAATCCTTTTTTTCACATGTTGATATATATGCATTTCTCTCTCGACCAGTTCATTATTGGTGATGGCAACAACCTTTATGATTTCACTTATGTTGAAAATGTGGCACATGCCCATATATGTGCTGATCAAGCTCTAGCTTCGGAAGGGACAGTTGCAGGAAAAGTCTCAGGGCAGGTGATTATGTTTTATTAGTGTGTAAAGGAAGATTTTTAAGACAACAGTTCAATTGAAAGAAGATCATTGGCTAACTCAATAATTGCTCTTTGCATTTCTCCTGCCAAAGGGAAAAATGTAACCAGACTTTTTACCAAGTTAAATAACTGCAACGTTTTTTTTTGGCTGATGGATCTTCATTGTGTAGGCTTATTTCATTACAAATATGGAACCTATAAAGTTTTGGGAGTTTATGTCACTTATCCTGGAAGGTCTTGGATATGAAAGGTAGTTTCTTATTATACTGATCAAAATTTAAATTTTGGTGACTATATAATCATGCACAAAATTGTACATCCTTTTATTCATTTTGTCATACTTAGTAATTTAAGAGGAAATTTGATATCCCACGTTAAGCTGTGGATGCTGTCTAATTACGATGCTAATAGGATATTAGGTCCTTATTTGTATTTGTATTATACAATAATCAAGGAATTCCTATGTTTTACAAAGTTTTTAAACTGTTAGGAAACAAAATCTGTTTATGGGTTTTATTAAAAAAGAAGTAATATATTTTGGTACTGTCTATGCCTTTTCTTTCTTCTCTGAATTGATGTAGTTTGCAGGCCGAGAATAAAGATCCCTGCCTTTGTTATTATGCCAATTGCACATGTGGTGGAGTGGGTTTATAGGCTGCTAGGTCCATATGGGATGAAGGTTCCGCAGTTGACACCTTCAAGAGTAAGACTTTTGTCTTGCAGCAGAACTTTCAATTGCTCAAAAGCAAAGGATGGAATTGGCTACACACCCATCGTAACACTTCAGGTTCTAAAATGTTTCACAAATTAATTCGATACTTGACTATCTTTTTATGCAGAAATACATTTATGCCTCGCCCAGATGCTAAATGTCTATTGTTGTACAAATTTCTAAGGAGCTTCAGTGGAGTTGCTATGGCTCCGCTCATCTACATTCCTTATATTGTTCTTACTTTGAAAAGGATGAAATTGTATAATCTAGAGCCCATAAACCTATTGGCAATGTTGAGTTAAAATTAACTTGCATATTATGAACTCAGCTCTATGATGTGGTTTTTAAAATGGTCTTTATGTAATGCACTAATCCAATCATTTGATTGTATAGCCCTATTTGTTCATGGGAATTCAACTGGTGATAATGTGAGATTTCTCTGCAGGAGGGTTTGCAAAGGACTATTAAATCGTATACACACTTGAGAGCTGAAAATCAGCCTAGTACTAAAAGAGAAGGGCCTTCCAAAGCTTCCATTTATCTTGGAAGTGGAAGAGGTATGAATAATACTGTTAACTCGTCCATCCTTTAGGAATCTGTATACAATACCGTGTTTGAATCCAATAAACATATTCCTTTTGCATAGATTTTGGAATGATGTGTTAAATTATAAGAGTGTTTCAGTTCTTGAGCAGAACCTATAACTATAAGAAACAGGATGTAAAAACTGAGCTCTTTGGTCTATTCCTGTAGAGTTTGCTTTTGAACTCCGCAGCACTAGCCTTTTACACTTACTCTTACAACTTAGGGGCACATTCTCTATGTGTGTGTTCTAAATTCCTAGATTAATGTGATATCCTTGATGCATTAGCTGTCAAATTGGATGATGGATCATGACTAAAGAGCCTAGTCAGAAACACAAATACTGATTTAGTTTTATAGATTAAGCAGCACTCTGCATTTGATTTTGTATATTTGTCTTTCCTTTTTTTCTTGGTAAAAAACCAAGTGAAAGTCTATCATTTGTCTAGAGACAAGTTTTACTTTTTAAAGAATAAAGATAATTATTATCTTATCTGTTTGGACAATAGACATGCATAGTACTGTCTTAGTATTTTAAGAATCTAAATTAGCTGGAAGCATCAAATCTCATTTACTTCATGTACCCAATGGAGTAACTTGTTGGTGTTGGGAGTTAATTTATGCTGTTTATATATTCTTCTATAGGTTTTAACCAATGGGCAAAATTACTGTTATTGACTTTTTGCAGTTGCTGACACATTGCTCTGGAAGGATAAAAAGCAAACTGTCACTGCTTTGTTAGTTTTGTTTGCCATATACCACAACTTCATTGCATCTGGATCTACTGTCCTTACTGCTCTTTCAAAGCTTCTATTGTTCACATCGGTCTTTTTATTTCTCCACAGCATTCTACCTGAAAAAATGTAAGTTCTTTATGTGTGTTCTTGAACATGCTAAGATGTCAACATCAATCTAAATGTCCAATAATGTATAACACACTATGTAGCCTTTGTCTCCTTGTTTTCTTTCAGTTTCTCTGATTTGGAGGATGTTATCCTCCCCGTGGCGCTTTGTGCAATTCCCGCTCTACTGTTGAATGAAACATCTCTTTTGTCCCAGTGGAGAAAATTCATTGCACAATGACTTAAATGATGGCATCATTGATGGTGCTATAACTAGCAGCGTTAGTATTTTGAATGTGAAGATAAATGCTAACTATAAATTGTACTTTTTGTTGCTGTAGATTGGGATATACAATTGAGAAAGTACCCGCATCTTGGTTTCACTTATCAGAAGATAAGTCACATCAAGTAGTTCTCTCCCTTGCTTCTTCATGGAATTTTGCTGTCAATGTTTTGAAATCTCTTGCAGAAGGGAATAATTGGGTGCTGTTTCTCAAGGTATGTAATTATATATGCTAAATTGCGATTATTTCCTTGCTATATTGCTTTCTATTAAATACCTTGCTCTATAGTCCATGATATAAAGGTAAACTTCTACGTAGGGGTTTGAAAATTTCATAGAACATCCTTAAAAGATTTGAAATAGACATTTTAAAATATTGTTTAATCTTACTGTTTTTTCTCGTTGAGTAAAGCCTGAATACTTTTCAGCTGCAATGGACATCGAATGTACAGTTTGTCTTGTGTTATTCAAGCTATTTAACTTGCATATGCAGACTGTTTAGTACATTCTCCCTTAACTCTAACATGATAACCCGGTCTTTGCTTTGGTGATCAATAGGTTACTCTATCTCTCATCATTCTTAGCTTCCTTGGAGCGTTATCATTTCAGAATACATATGCTATAGGTATGCTGTCTGTATTTATCTTCCTGTGCATTAAGGCCATCACACATCCGAGCTGACGCAGTTGCCTCCACGCAATTGAATTAATTCCTACCACCACATGTAAATCGTGACTGGTGTCCATTATTAAATGGAATTTCGATTCTCTGAGGTGTAAAGCCTGTATTCAAGCAGAGAAATGGATGGGAGGGATTGTGATTGGGACCTATTTTTTCTATTCACATACACATACGCTCTCTCTCTCCCCCTTCTTTATCTCTCTTCAGAAGAATTTTATAGACTTCTCACTTCAGAGAATCCAAATTCTATCAATTTAGATATGTGCAAGCTTTAACATTTGGTTAATTTTGAATCATGTCAGGAAGCTCATTTTGTCTGTTCAGTGCCCTAATACCAAATATTAATAATAAAAGTGTTAAATTTGACTTTATTTATTTGTTATTGTTTTTTTTTTGTTGATAAACTTGAGAATTTGACATCTTTATACTAATATATTCATCACTTTTTCATCAGTTGGGCTCCCCCAGGTATCTTAATTTGACTTGATTTCGGAAACCTTATTGAACTCATTATTCTCATGGCTGCAGGAATCACTTTTGCATTTATAGCTTTCTACGTGTATGAGAAAAAGGAAGAAGAAATTGATGCCCTATTTCTGCAAACACAACATTTCGGCTGCAAGCTGAAATCTGATTTAGCTGGGAAGTTTATTTCTTCTTCGAAGAAGATAGATTGATAGCTATTAGCAACAATTTTTTCCTTTGGCTTGGCTAACGTGGGAAGTTGTATCGTCATTTGCCTGTTCAATTAGTTCCCTGTTTGATTGTACCACAAATCTAACAGGAGTTGCAAGTTTGTAATGTTCAAAGCTCGCAAGCTAGTTAAACGAGTTGTACTGATAACTATAGGAATGAATTAAAGAAGTCCTGTGGCGCAACTAGATGGTGCTTTCTTGAGGTCAGATAATATTTGCATCAATATCTGTATGTGGCATAAACTAGGGAGGAATCTATATTCTTTCTTTTGATGATTGGATTCTTTTACTTTTGTTTGGATGAAAAATAATATATTTTTGGTAACATATTGTCATCTAATTAATCTGGATGATTGAGAATTTGAGATCCATTTTACAGACAAAAGAACTAAATTTAACTCATTTAAATTTTGTAGATTATTTTTGTTGGGTTCAAATTTTGTAAATAAATTGCATATTTAAATCTCCCTATTTTGGGGTATGGCCTTTGTGCCACCTGCACTGCTTAAAGTGCAAGTACATATTTTTGGCATTAACTAGGGATTTCCTTTTATTTTACTGATGCATCGCGTAAACTCTTTTTTTGTTTGTTAAATGTTTTAATTTCATGGTGTTATAGGAAAAAATTAGTATCCTTTTCAAATTGATGATTAAAAATGAAAAAATTGAGGACAAAACTTCCAAAAGTGAAACGTGAGAAAAATTAATAGATCAGAAGCCAAATGGAATAAAGAGATGAGAGTAAAAATGTAGTCAAGGGGTTCAAGATGTAACCAAATAAAGGAAATAATGAAATTCAGAATAAAGTTAAGATATCAAATCAAATTAAAACGAATTAAGTTAAGGGATCATATAGAATTCTAAATCAAGCCAAGAAACTGCTTTGATTTTTTTGTTCCGTAGTTTATGCATTCATGAGTTAACTAGAGAAATGTATGAAAATGAAATATGAAAATTGTTAAAAAATTTACTATCATAAAATTTATTATCTAAATATACCAATGACTTAGATTCTGGATTTAATATATATTCACAAATATATAAATATTTTTTTGTTTTGTATCTAGTTAAAAATATATTGCTCAACTAATATGAGTTGAATCTAACAGAAGTAATTAATCTCTCATACCATAAACTAAAATTTGAATCCTGTTAACAAAAAAAAAAAAAATTGCTCAAAAATTGAAAAAGAGTTACATTTTGACAATAACTTTTATAACGAAGCAGCAATTTTTCCAAACAACCCAAATTAAAACTAGGGATTGGATATCTAAAGCGATCTGAGCCTTTACCTTGCTCACAAAACCTAACTCCGCGCCGCGCTAACCTGAGACTGGGACTCTTGTCACCATAACTAGGCTCGCCTTTGAAACTGAATTCTTTTTCAGTATTTATGTCTGGAAACAGTACTGGTCTCCTCCAACGAACGAGAACCTCGTAATTTCTAAGCTGTAATTCATATCCTTTTGTCTAGTCATGGCGGACGTCATGGTAATGAATGAAATTGAGGCATCAGCATTACGGATTGGAGTCGATCTTTCCACCATTGACCTGGACTCCATTCGTCTTCCGCCAGGCGATGATTTTGGCTTAGTCAGGTATTCCCCACGCCAACACACTCCACACCCCCCCTCCCGGGTTTTTTTCTTGCATTGTTCTGGTTTGCTACTGTCAGATGGATTGTAAATGGTGAGAAAAATTAAATGTTACCTGCAATTATTTTGGCGTTTGTACTCAATAAATGATGATTATGTAAGTTCACGGCTTTGTTTGTTATTTAGAAAACTCGTAATGCCAGTAGTCGAGCAGGAAAAATATGTATGAAAGATGGGAAAATATAAGCTTTTTTGTTTTTGTGGGGAAAAATACATTTTACCCGTGATTTATGTCTAATTGCTACGACATGCTCCCATGAACTTCTAAATGTAAGCGAACACTTAATGAAGTAGGATTTGGTGTTTGGTGTTTACGAGGGGGCTTGTTACATTATGGGAGTACTTTCGTTATATTTTAAAGTTCATATATCAATGTACAAGGTATGGTTCACGGGGTGAAATTTACTCATTCTGGCTATTTCTATTTTAAGTAGTAACTTTCTTTTAATCTTGGAGTTTAGAAATAAGAGAATAGGCGATGGAAAACCACCTTGGTGAAGGGCTTCATCCCTCTCTTTCACCCTAATTCAGTGTTTAAGTTGCTTATATTAGCACTCTCTCTTCGTCCAAACAAGTTGATGCAATTACAATTCTATGGCCTTCTTTATTTAAGGAGTGAAATAATTTATTTTTGAGCCAACCTTTCTTCATAATGTCTTATTCTGTCATGGTTTTTGTAAATTGGTGCTTACAATTGTCAGACTTTTGATCTATTAGTTGGCCTAATGATCTGATTATGTTTTATTGTTCATAACATAGTGATGATGAAGATATCTACCAGGAGGAAAATCTGGAGTTGGATTCTGGATTTGGCAACATTATAGTTGTGGATAACCTTCCAGTTGTGCCCCGGGAGAAGTTTGAGAAGCTTGAAGGTGTAATACGTAAAATTTTTAGTCAGATTGGTGTGATTAAAGAGGATGGCCTATTTATGCCTGTTGATTCTGATTCTGAGAAAAGTTTGGGTAATTGCTTCATTGAGTACAATACTCCTCAGGTATGAGTGTCAAAACCCAAAAGGAAAACAATAGTTTCAATATTCTTTTATGTAAGTACTTTGTTATTAATAATTTAGTGTCAGTTTTTTCCTTGTATTTGTTCTCTACGTTAGATGCTTTTTTTTATAGTTTGTTCATTTCTGTCTTTAAATTTGGTGCACATTTTAGGAAGCTGAGCTTGCCAAAGAAAAGACACATGGATACAAGTTGGATCGTGCACACGTTTTTTCAGTGGGCATGTTTGATGACTTTGACCGGTTTATGAAAGTTCCAGACCAGTGGGCTCCTCCTGAAACAAAGCCATATGCTCCAGGAGTAATATTTTATATCAATTCTGTTTCTTTTGAATGCATGTTTTTTTTTTTAATCGTTCTTTAGATCTACGTTTTACAAAGAGCTGCAGAACTGTAAATTAAGCTTTTGTCCTGAACCTTGATGGCACTGTTAAGTTCTATCACATGTTCATCTAGGGAGTTAGGAGTCTTTGTTTTATTTATGTGAACTATCTATTTACTTGACTTGTACTACGTTGACCATACTTATTTGTTAGACCATTAATTATGATCATTTGATTGTTTAACAATTTTTGTTGGTGTACATCCCCAAGGTGTGTTTATAACTTAATAGGTCCACCTTTTTTATTTATGTATTTATTTTTGGTGATCACCTTGTTTATTTGATTATTCGTCTAGTTTTCTTTTACATTTATATTTAAACTGAAACCATTTCAATTTCAATATTATCATATACCATGCATCCTTTTGGAAATATAAATGTGTCACTTCCTGGAAACTGTTTAGTATGAGCACATATGTGTATATATTTTCTTTTCATTTATGCTTATGACTTAGTGGCTTTCTCTTGGACTTTTACATGCAATATTTGATGCCTTATTGTTCTATCATTTTGAGCCTGTAAAATGTGCAGCTTTTCAATATTTGTGATGCAGTTTAGTATTGTACCTTTGACAGGAAAATCTTCAGCATTGGCTTACTGATGCAAAAGCCCGAGACCAGTTCGTGATTCGTGCTGGTTCTGATACTGAGGTTTTATGGAATGATGCAAGGCATTTGAAGCCTGATCCTGTTTACAAGCGTAAAGTGAGTGCACATCCTTTTTACTGATATGATTATTAATGCCTTCTCATTTATTCTTCATTGCCCCTGTGTCACTACTGACCACTGCAAGCTTATATCTGATGTAAATTCAGTTTTGGACTGAGAGTTTCGTGCAATGGTCCCCACTTGGTACATATTTGGCAACAGTTCACAGGCAGGGAGCAGCCGTTTGGGGAGGTGCTACAAACTTCAATCGTCTTATGCGATATGCTCATCCACAGGTTTTGTTTGGCATTAGAGTTAGGATTATGTTTCTCTGGACTTGTAAATTATATGATACATATATTAACTGCAGGTAAAACTCATTGATTTTTCACCTGGTGAGAAGTATTTGGTAACTTATAGTAGCCATGAACCAAGCAATCCTCGTGATGCTAATGTGAGTTCAATCTCCTGTGTTCATTTTATTGTGAGTTTCTTCTTTGCGTCGTTCCTAATGTCAGTTTTATTTACAGAGGGTTGTGATAAATATATTTGATGTGAGGCTTGGTAAAGTGATGAGGGATTTCAAAGGAAGTGCAGACGATTTTGCGGTTGGAGGTACTGGGGGTGTTGCAGGGGTGTCATGGCCTGTTTTCAGGTACCATTTCTCCCCCTCTTCTAGCTTAAATCCTAATATATTAGAATCTCTAATGGGCTTAACACATTTATGTTATCTTTGCAGATGGGGTGGTGGTAGAGATGATAAGTACTTTGCTAGAATGGGGAAAAATATGATCTCTGTATATGAGACAGAGACATTTTCTCTTATTGACAAGAAGTCCTTAAAGGTTGAAAATGTAATGGATTTCAGCTGGTCTCCAACAGATCCTATTCTTGCACTTTTTGTTCCTGAGATGGGTGGTGGAAACCAACCTGCTAGGGTAAGTACTGTTGTGTAGAACTACCAGCATCCTGGTTTTTGGTTTGCTATTTTAGATTAATGTTCATGGTCTCATCTCAAATGCTGTAAATTGATGTTTTGCTTTGGTGTATGAGTAGGTTAGTCTTGTTCAAATCCCTGGTAAAGAGGAACTCAGGCAGAAGAACCTTTTCAGTGTCAGTGATTGCACGATGTACTGGCAAAGCAATGGGGACTACCTTGCTGTTAAGGTAGATCGGTATACGAAGACCAAAAAAAGCACATACACGGGCTTTGAGCTTTTCCGTATAAGAGAACGTGATATACCCATTGAAGTTCTGGAGCTTGAGAATAAAAACGACAAGATTATTGCTTTTGATTGGGAGCCCAAAGGTCATAGGTTTGCTGTTATTCATGGAGATAACCCTAAGCCTGATGTTAGCTTTTAAACCATGCGGACTGCTCAGAACACTGGCCGGGTTTCAAAGCTTGCTACTTTGAAAGGCAAGCAGGCAAATGCTCTTTTTTGGTCGCCTGCAGGTCATTACATTGTGCTTGCAGGGTTGAAAGGATTCAATGGACAATTGGAATTTTATAACGTGGATGAGCTTGAAACTATGGCTACTGCTGAACATTTTATGGCAACAGATATTGAATGGGACCCAACAGGAAGGTAAAATTTGAAGAATAAGTTTTGATATTTCTAATAAAGGCACAAGTATGTGTTAGTCTTTCCTAAAGTCATTCTATAATTGCGTATTTATTTACTATGGCTGTTCAATATCTAATTGTTATTCTGAAATTGCCTTTTTCATGCTCCAGGTATGTCGCAACTTCAGTGACTTCCGTCCATGAAATGGAAAATGGTTTCAACATATGGTCTTTCAATGGCAAACTTCTCTATCGTATCTTGAAGGATCACTTCTTTCAGGTATGTCATCGCTACTTGCTTGAAGCTTTTGATAGCTCAAATATTACAGTGGTGAAGGAGGAATATATGTATATCTTGTTTTACTGTTCATTGGCAGAAGGTTTAAAGATTGCAATATATTCTCTTTGTTCCAAAAAGAATCTAAGTCCCATTTTGATCTTTCACAAGTGAGGTATTCTTTAATTTGGTTCCTTATAATCATATAATTATCTTCAATCTGATCTCTCATGGGTAAAGTATTTCTCAATTTGGTCCCTCAGAATTGTCTTTTTAATTTAGTCTTTTTCAAATGGTTGGTTTTCAATTTGGTCCCCTTTATAAATATAATCTTCATCCTTAAAGTCTTTTTATTAATTTGTTAGGTTGTAAATTTGTTTTTCTTTTAATTCATTGTTCTTTTTTTTTACAATAAATTGATAGAGGACATTATTGATAATTATTTTATTTATGAAAGAATAAATTGACAATTACTCATTGGTAAAGAACTAATCTGATCAGTTAATCTAGAGACCAAATTGATAAATACTTTATTGCGAGGGACTGGATTGAGAAGCTATTTTTATGTAAGTTTAAATTGAAAAAATACCTCATCTTTGAAGGATTAAAATAAAATAGGGTGTGAATCAGTTAAAATTTGTCGATATAGCCCTTTTATATCCAAGATTTGGTGTTTGAAGTTGGTATTGATATACCTCATCCAATCACACGTCTTGTTTGTTTTTTCCCCCAAAACAGTTCTTATGGCGGCCAAGACCACCATCTTTCTTGAGTCCAGAAAAGGAGGAAGAGATTGCGAGGAACTTGAAGAAGTATAGTAAGAAGTACGAGGCAGAAGACCAAGACGTGTCCCTGCTTCTGAGTGAGCAGGAACGCGAGAAGCGTAGACTGTCGAAGGAAGAGTGGGAAAAGTGGGTGAATCAATGGAAGCAGTTTCATGAAGAAGAAAAGTCAGTGAGGCAAAAGCTTAGAGATGGTGAGGCCAGTGATGAAGAAGAGGAATATGAGGCTAAGGACATTGAAGTTGAAGAAGTGGTGGATGTTTCAGAGGAGGTCCTTCCTTTTGAAGATGAACAACAGTGATTTGGCTCAAGTTAACAAAGTGAAGAAGTTTCTTGTTTTCTAAACCCAATTTTGTAGTGGCAGGAATATTTCCCCACCCTTCATTATTTAACATGAGTGGCAATTTTGTTGTAGCCAAAGATGTAAGTTTAGTTTTTTTTAATGGCTAATTCATAATTCAGCAAAATCATCTCACTGTTACTGCGGGCTAGATTTGAAACCGGCATATGAACTTCATTCTTTCGCACTCATTGCAATAGACGGGATTCGCTCTTAGTTATCGAGAAAGATGAGTTGAATTAACATGTCCTTGCAAATGCCATAATATCTGCTTCTGTATTGGACATTTTCGTACATGAATTCGTGAATAGATGCTGAGGATATATGTATGTCTATCATATATCGTAAGAGTGTTCAATACAAGTGCGCTGGTGTGTGCATTGTGGATAATACAAACATGGGAACAGGCACAAATAAAAGTAAAAGCAAAGCGATATACAAATAAAGAAGGCTTAAACGGTGCCATAAACGCGCAACACAAGTCTTCGTTTTGTCTTTCAGTGTTTGACAGCATTTCCCATCTGATCGCTGGTAAACATAGAAGATGCTTAACACCTAATTAAGCTAATATATAATAATAAATCATAAATTTCCTAAGGTGAAAGGATGGCTTTTGATTCGACGATGAAACAAAACAAGGTTCAGGCTCGTTAAGAAGCCTGTCAGGCGGCCTGTGCCTATTATTCAAAATATATTTAGTAGTAAAGTGTAATAGGTAGGTGTCAAACCACCACCTATTAAACATAATACAACAATCAAACCATGAGGCTAATACATATTGTTATAAATTTTATTCTTATTTTTTTATAACAATAATTAGATAATAAATTTTGATAAAATAGGCTCTTTTAACAGGCTTCAGGCCAGGCCAGATATATTTACAGGCCAGGCTTAGGCTAAAAAATTAGCTTACAACAGACTACAGGCCAGGCACAAGCTAAATTGTTACTTAACAAGTTTGGCCTGTTAAGGTTAAAGCCTAACTTGATTTGATCTGTTTTTATCTCTACTCGCTTCCTTCTTCCACAACATGAAGTGCCTTCCTCGACAACATCCTATCCCTTCCTTTGGACTCAGCTGAAAAACCACTTTCACCTCCTAATAGACCTTATGATTTCATAAGCATGCATGCATGCATGCATACATATATCTAGAATAATAAAAGTAATAAATAATATTGAATAAAAAGTAAAACTAACAATAAAAGTAAAATATTGAATATTGATGATGAGTAAAGACTACAGAATGAGATCGATGCATGAATTACTACTAAATATATATAGAATAATGGTATATTTTTACAATTCAAATTACAAAAATCACTCTGAAAATTGAAACATAAAGAGAATTATAAACTAGAAACCATGCTTACTGTGCGCTTGTACGAGCATGAACTTTTTGCATACAATAATATTGATGTATTAATTAAGAGGCAATTAAGCACAGTATATTGGGTTCAATGACAAAACAAGATTTTCCACTTGGCCAGTTTTTGCTTTTGTGTGTCTTCTTTGAGGGCAACGTTCGCCTTCTCCTTCTTTATCAGTGTGAATTCTCTTTGCCCACAACATCTTATGGCTTCCCTTCCATTTAAATCTGCCAAAAACACTTCCCTTATTATATATATATACACACACACACACATATAAAAAAAACTTACAGCTAATTAAATGCATTAAAAGTAATATTTCAATCGGATATATAATATGATATATGAAATATAATATTATTTTATAAAAATAATTAATTTATTTTTTTAAAAGTAATTAATATATAATATACGATAGATATCAAGTTTGCATAATTAAATGTGTAAGTTCAATTAAATCCAAACTGAATATCAGTTTTCATTATATTTTTTAATATAATTTTATTTTCAGGCGTTTCAAGATATATAAAAAAAATTCAACAATAATATTAGACTACATATGTATGTGTATATTGTATTAAAAATACTGGTCATTTTTAATAATAAAAAAGATTAAAATAACACGAATCCAATTATACCTTTAAGTTTGGTTGGACAGTAGAGAACAAAATCCTCTGGATCAAACCCTAAAAGAGGAAGCCTTCGTTGACGAGCATGAGATTTGAGAGTCGTTTGAATGACATCCGAAACAACATCGTCGTCGTTGACCAAAAACCTCAAATGCCCTGCACTTCCATGGACTTTGACTGTGATCAAGATCCTCGTCCTCATCATCTTCTTCTTCTGATCATCATGCTCGTATTTCTTTTTAAAAGTGAAGTTGTTCATCTTATTTTTCCCCGACATTTTATGACACAGATGAAATCGGCTGCGTAATTAATTAGAATTTAGAATTAAGGATCAAGGCCGATACGACGATAGTACCAATCCCTTTTATGGGATGAAGAAGCCAAGCTGAGAGAAAAAACCTTAAAGCAAATCATCAAAGAAGAAATTGTGAGTTTGAGCTTACGTGTACAATCAAGACGTTTATATAGAAGGGGAGAGAAGATGGAGATTGGATTAAAATCTTATTAGGATAATATATTGAGATAATTAATATTATATATTATCCTAAATTATACAATAAAATATATCATAATCTGATATATTTTTATTTGAATATATTGCATTAAAATCTTATAAGGATTAAAGTACATTATCATATCTTTTTTTGCTAGGGGGACGGTTATTTCATTAAAATAAATCATACTTTTAATATATTTCTATAGCTTCATTAAAGTTCTAATTTAATTGGTTTTTATAGTTTTGAAGTTTATAATAAAGTTTTTATAATTTAAAAATGTTTGAATTTAATTTCTATAATTAAATTTGAGTTCTCATTTTTTAGATTCTATCCGGGTAAAATAATTATGTATTTCTTGATTTTCTAATGATGAATATATATACATATATATAATTTATATTCTAGAGAGAAGGAAAAAATGTATATAATAAAATAAGTTTTCTAGAAATAAAATAAAATAAAATACATTAAATATTTATATATAAAACAAATATATACTAATTAGAGAATGAATTGAGTGTAATAATACATACCTAATTCTTTAAAGCCTAATGCGTTGGATTATTGATCTCTCTTTTTAATTTAAAATCATCTTTATAAGAAATTGTCTTTGATTTTTAAAGCTTTTTATAGCAAATTTAATTAAAAAAATTCTAGCAATTCATTATGACATATTTTTTAATTTTATTTTTTAAATATTAAAATATTTCATACTCTTCATAGTCCTATTTTTGATACGACAAAAATGATTTTTCTAAAAACATTAAAAGGCTTTGCATTTTCAACCTCTCTCTTCACGCCACATATTCTTGTAACTTAAATATGGAAGTGTCCCTTTTTTGAAAAAAAAAGCCTTGGAACTTTTCTTTAAATCACTATTTAATTATTAATTGCTTTCATATGAAAACAAACATAATAATATTTTTTATGGACATGGTGGTCGCTTCAATTAATAAAAATGAAACTTAAAATTCTACAAAATCATATTTGCCTATTTGTTAACATGAAATCAGAAAATGACAATTTAGGACCTCAAAAATATTAATATCAAATCAGGACATCATCAAAACTTACATATTCAAATTTCAATACTAAATTTTGGTAAAAAAGTTTCGATCTAACATTTTTATAAGGTTCATAGGGGTTATTCCCCAAAGATTTTTAAAGAAATAAGGAAAAAGAACTAGAGCGATAATAAAAAAAATCCAGGAATAAAATCAGAATGAGAAAGAAAAATAGGATTTCTATTCAATAAATTTATACTGTTTATATTTAGGGTTAGACAATGTCATAAATATTTTTTAATAGGATAATATATGTGTTTAACAAAAAAAATTGCATGCTTAGTATCTATTAGGCAAAAAAATTAAGTGGGCCCAGTGGATTGGGTCTTAACAACCAATTAGCAAATTAAACGTAAAAATAATGAGATACTTAATGTCTATTATATTTTTATTATTATTATTATTTTTATAGGAAAAATGGCAAAACAAATCTGGAAAATGGTAACTTCCAAATTATGTTTGTTAGTACCAATAGATATGGTATTAGAAAAATAATATTAAGGTGCTGTAGATAAGATTAGGGTGTTGAATGTTATTTAAAAATAACATCTTACCTTACTTTTTAAATCGGTTTTAATAACATTTTATGGCATGTAAATAAAAATATATCGGTTTTAGTTTTGAGGGGTTGAGTCTTCATATTGGTTGCTCGTCTAAGGAAACTAAAGTCAAACACATCCCTTCCGTAATTTTAAAAAATAAAATAAGATACTTTAACCACTTTTATATTTTATCTTAATTATACATACCTCCTTTTTATTTTATTTTTAGAAATCAATGATATCTCCTAACTAATAATTTAGAGACTAATTTTCTTAAGATATGGAGACTTCATTTCTATTTTAAAAACACATACTTAAGTCCCAAGATATTTTAAAAATATTCTAAAAATATATTTTTAATTAGAATTTATATTTAAATAAACTTTATTTACTAATTTACCCTTCATATTAAATCCCTAATTTATCCAACCTTTCACTTGTGACAAATTAATGAGTCAGACATTGAATTGTTAGACATTTGTTTTGACATCACAATGTTACTTATCAGTAAATATAATTGCAAATATTGATGTATTAAGATAAAGGTCATTACACAAATGCTTGTTAAAAAGAAAGATTAAAAATAACTATTTCAAGTCTTGAATATAATAAGTCACTTAGCGAGCTCCTATGAACCAAAATATAAACCATATCATTGGATCATGAAATGAGTTTTTTTTTTTATAAATTCCCCTCATTAATCATTGAGAGAGATTAAGGTTTATTAAACCTAATGTTAGAAGGTAGACCATTTATTAGGAGTATTTTTTTAAAAAAATATTTCAATTTGGGACAAATTTAAAAAAGTTAAACTTATTAAAAAATATATTTATATTAATTAAAAATTATTATTTTCATTAGGACCAATTTGTTGGTCCATCCACCATAAAATTAAACAATAAATAAATAAATATAAAATGAAAGGTGTAGTAGTAACAATTCACAGCAAAATTTGGTGGTCCATATTTCTTGGTTATGAAAGATAAATACATAGATTAAGATTACAGTAAGATAAATACATAATTAAATTTTTCTCCTGGTTATAATAAAGTATTCACACAGTTAAAATCAAGTCCTTTCAAAATCAATTTTTATAAAGTTCTATAGATATAGATATTGAAAATTTATTGTGATAAATTGAGTCAATTATATTTTCTAAAAAACTAAAGCAAAACATTATGGTCAAATATAAAATTCACTAATATACAAGGCAGGTTTTATAAACCACGTAAATTACTGTTTTTTTTGTTACAAACGTAAATTACATTTGATAAAAAGCCTAGTTTCTCATTGCATGTACTACAATACTCATGGAACACACTGGTTCTCCAAGGGGAAGATATGGAAAATACTTATTAAAAAACTAAAGGGAAGGCCATTTTACAAGTATCTATATTTTCTTTCAATTCTTAATTTGATACTTATACTTATTTTTTTTCCTTATTAAATCCTTTAACTTTGTGCTATTAGTACCACTAGCCCTATAACTTTGCTCAATTAGCATTGTTAGTCTTTGTACAGAAGCTAATTGTACTAACAAAACATTAAAGAGATTAAAAGAATAGATACTAAATTAAAAATTGAAAGAAAATATAGGAACTTACTGGTTTTCCCAAAAACTAGATGAGCCTCTGAAAACTACATACAAATCATTATACAACTAACAGATTGTTTTTGGTTAATCCCTCACCAATAGTGGGAAACTCCGGTGAAAGTTGCCATTCACCATCCACCAAGAATTTGATCTCATACCTGCACAACACTTTTATGGCTCAAAACAAGACTCACTGTTACAAGATAAGGTTCAAAACTTCATTTAGTTGAGAAAATCGTACCTTCCAGGTGTGAGCATCAATGTTGAAGAGAACTTTGTATAAGAACCATCTGGTGATAGGTACTCTCCTTGGCTCCAACCATCAAAGATGCCCATTACTTGCACGCTCTTAAGAGCAAAAATACAACAGGATAAACAGATAATTCAGGTATTAACCATACACAAACAAAATAACAAACATTATGTAAAAGCTTAGTAATGCGATATCCGCTGGCGTATGAAGCCAACGCTCCGTCCTATATGTAAAATTAGTTGATTCATATGATATGGCTGCAAAAGCAACTCTGTTGAGATTAACATGCTCAAATATAGTAGTGTTTGTCAGAAAATCATCAATATAAAACTATCCACTGTTTTCATGATTCAGGTCAAAGTTTCCATGGAATAATTGTAGGACTATCTTGCATATTTACCTCAGCCATGCCAACCCAAAATACAGGAACCTCCTTGGATTGAACGGAATCTACATCCTTTATCTGTTCCTTTAATTTCTCATGCATAGCTTTGGAGGCAGAAATGATTGCATATGCATCGACAAAGACACAGAAGAGGCAACAATTTATCAGAACTAGAAAGACCCCCACCCCCTTCTGTGGGATATTCAAAGCTAGGAACTTACACGTATTTTATAAAATGATTACACAGAATTAATTAGTAACAAGATCTCAGCATCCTACTTTTCCTATAAATACATAATTATTTCTATGAACTTTTTCTGGATGTAAATCTATATATAATTTTCCTTAAATTTATTCCTCAGCAATTCAGCATTATATGAATGGACCAGTTCATATGGAGTATGCAGAAGAACTGAAACACTATTCTACCTTCTAAACGAGAAACAAGATGAGATTGAATATATTTTCCATTGATCTTCCTTGAACCTTCTGGAATAGCAGACCGAGCTTTTTAAACATCATACAGGCAGCATGAAAAATCAACCTGAACTTCAAGCTCCATGACTGCAAGCTCACTTTTAAAGTTAACCAATGATTCCCCCTTTATTTGCAACTGTAGAGAACATAGATCAATACAGGATGGTGGTTTAGATGCTTCATATCATAAATAAATTAAAGTAAAAAATAAGCACACTATTCATAATCCCTCACAACAGGCTCGCTCATTAGATTGCATGCCAAATGTTGTTGTTTTTTTTGCCATTCTTAAATTTGAATGGTGGAGCATGGGGGCTACACCTAGTTAACTTAACCTATTGCCAAAATCTTCCTATTCGTTATTTTAAGACTTCTGAATGCACTCATTAATATTTTATCCCGCACAAAAAAAAAAATTAAGTTTTTATAATTTTAAAAGAAAGAATCCCCGCAAAAAATAGTTACAGCATGAAATCAGGAATCGTTATTAGTTGAGTTCAGAAAGGACCATTGCCCCCCAAGAAGAAAATAAGAGTTAAGAATAAACCAAGAATTAGAATACCCAAGTCTAGCCTATTAATAAAATGTAATTGCAACAATTCCCATTATCTGTATGGACTATTTCAGTCAGCTTATTACAATTAACCTCGTAAACTAGATTTTGAGGTGTGGTTCTTCCAAACATTCCTATTATTTCTCTAGCCAACCATTCAGAAGAATCAACCATGAAGGATATCTATATAGTTTGTGAACAAAGCTCAAACCTAATATATTCAATTTGTAGAAGATTGGGATGAAACTCAAGACTCTTGAGAAATAGTAGTCAACTCCCAAACTTTTTATCATATGGAAAACCCAGATTTCAAATTAAGAGAAATCCAAAATATCTGATCCATGAACAGACCTGTCTTTTGAGGAACCGATTATGCTGGTTGGCTTCACTAAGCTTCTTTGTAAGCCTCGCTCTTTCAGTATCAGCAAGTAGTGCTTCTATCTTTTTTGGGAATAAAAAAAAAAAAATCAAAGTAGAAAAAATAAACCCAACAGAAAGCATATATCAGGTACATTGTGCAAGAAACAGCTAAACTTAAGTAAGCACAAATTTGCATGGGAAGTCAACCCTGTAACATGAGTTATAGATTCTTACCGTCCCTCCTTGCAGTGGACAGTAATAATAAACAGAAAAGATGAAAACCAAATATGATCATTCTCATTATCATAGTCAGTTATAATCAAGACAGAGATTTTTTATTTCAAGTTTTGCACCTTACACCAATCATTCCAACTGATTTTATTTACTGTATAAAGTGAGGAACTAACACATGGCTAATGCAATAGAGTCATGTAAAGATTACTGATGGATAATACATCTCAAGTTATGCACTTCATGTCCTAGTTTAGAGTTGCACTTCTACTTCAACTTTTACTGTTTACAGAATCCCTGTGACTAGGAGCATATTACAGGCGCATCACCTTTCATACATAAAACTACTAACTATAACCCATTCTTTCATCATATATAAACGCCACAAGCACTAAAAAGGAAAATGATTAAAAGAATTAAAAGAAATGGCAAAGACAGGAATTGATTTCTTTCGTTTATGATGGAATGGCAAGAGGCTATCACCTGAAATTCAGAATTATATGAGGTTTATTATAGCAGGAAAAGAGAACTGAGAGCGGCTAAAAGTGATTTTAAAATTTTTAAGACCTAATAGTTCCTGGAATTCCACACTTCCCGGAGGTAGATTGGCAACTAGCAGTCATGGGCTTTTCATTAGAAATTCATGTAGTGGAATTAGAAATTAACTGTTCACTTGTCAGTGGTTGTTCCAAAATCTTCTCCTTCAAGTCTTCAGATGCATCCTCTTCTTCATCAGAATCGCCTTCAGACTGTAGCGATGTAGACTCATCCAAACTAGTTGCCATAGAATGTGCCCTACGGAAAAATGGCCTATTTGGATATACTGCATTAAAGACTAGGTAGGAAGAGGCCAAGCCTCGATAGCCCAACCTTGAACTCTGGGAAGTTATATTATAAGAAATTCTATGAGTGCTTTCCCATCCTGATGTTCTTGAAATTCTTGAAAACAATATTGCCTGTGGCTGGGGGTCCAGACAACACCTACTAAAATAAAGAAGTTCATAATTCTTATAATTACTAGTTACTAAAATACTAAACTGAGTTTAAAATACAACAGTACTGTAGAATGCAGCAAATGTGTAGAATGGCACAAAACACAAACTTCAATAATGTTAATACAAAGAATTCAAATTTTCTTCTCTGAGGGTCAGATTGGGTGGGCAGGAGAGAAAGGGGGAAGAAAGGGCGGGGAAGAACAATGGTGATGTTTTGACAGACGGTCAATCTGTAACATTGACTTCAAATATGCTTACCTGGTTGTACTTATCTCCATCATGAAGAGCTATTTTACTACAAGCTGAAAAGAGCACAAAGGGAAACATCAGCAATTATATGAGCAGTCTAGTAACTGAGAAGCCGTGCTGCAAGGATCATACCATTAAGACGGGATAAGAAATAAATTATGAACAACAAAATTTTGTAAACACATTGTCCTCTTGCAATGACAAGCACAAAAGTAGTTCCATGTAGCAACAACAGTACAGCATGTCACGCAGTTTGCAGTATGCTTTCATCAAAAAAATTCTCCGAACCAAAGAAAAACAAATTGCAAGCTATTATATAGTAACCTCTCCTCAAATCAAAGTCTCCCCAGGCACACGGGAGAGACCAAAGGCACAGGAATTCACTCAGAAGCAAGCCAGTTCTGAACTGCAGATGATCTTGGATCGTACAAGAATTACACGTTTTGCGGCTAGTTATTGACAGAATCTCTGTCAATATCCGTTGAAATTGTAAGAACTGCATCATTTATTCCTTGTTTGAGGAATGCTAGAAAACTACATAATCAAAATGGGATTGCTGAACTATCAAGAAAGTTTAATGACATAACAACCCATAGATTTTCTCCCCTTTCAGCTGGATGGAGAATTAAAGAACCTACAGGAATCACTAAAATGAGCACCGAACAGAGATCAATGCTCACTTTAAGACTTACAATGTCTTGAAACAAAATTAACTCGTACCCCGGAAAACTCAGATAGGGTATCATGCTCCATTATGAAAGGAATACGAAAATGCTGTCACCACAAAAAGAAAACTTATGAACATAAGCGTACATATTCTAGCACAGCGAACGAACCATCATGGAAGCAGAAGCGAACAATGGGCACAGTGACGATCGAATGCAACAAATGGAATAGGGTTGGCTAAGGCACTTCCAGAGTTTGAGGAGGTCGAGGATTACCACCCAGGCTCTGTGTATATCAGTCGCTTCGTCAATCCATTCTCCTCCAGTTTCGAGTTCTAAAGCTAAGCGAAAACTTCGTGGTCGAGAAGAAGGGATAGTGACACGTACTGGGGCAATTATGCCACGTGGCGAAGCGGAGGCCCTTGATAGTCAGCTGGGAATTGAAATGAGGGGCATGAGAGATGGCTCAGTTTTTTTTTCTGCCAACGGCTTAGCTTTTTTAAGAATAAAATAATTAATTAAAACTATTAAACAAAATATTTAGTGCCTTTGGGTTTGGAATTTTTATAATAATAAACCTCATCTCAAATTTTTATAAACTTATAGAACCCACTATAGTGATTTAAGAAATCAAGTTAAAGATTTTATATTAAAATTTTCAGAAATCACAATACTATATTTTTTTAAAAATTAAAGGATAAGCAATAATTAGTTTTCTAAATATATCATTATTTATGAAGATGATGGTTGGGAAAGAGAACCAGTGGGAAAAGATAGGAAAGATAATGAATAGAAAAAATATATGAGAGAAATATATAATTAGTTGGGGATATAAAATAAAAAATATATTAAATTTTTAGATAAAATTAAATTATTACTTATATATAAGATTATCTTTTTGAGAAAAAATGTTTCTAATAAAAAGGACCAAATGGAGTATTTTTTTTAAGCACATAGTTTAAAAGATAGGTGTCTCCTACTTAAGACTATTATATCAATTTTTGAGATTTGTAGCTGCTACTATATCTCTTATAAAAAAAATTTAAAATTTAAAAAAATTAATAAAATTTTATTTTACTAAACTAACTTTATATTAACTACTTTATCTTCTTATTTATCACTTACCTATATGTATCTATGCATATATAAAATTTATTATATCACAAAAATATTATTTATAAGCTATAAATCGTAGGACATGCTTTCTGAACTCCAATACATAAGATCTAAGATCAAGTCGTTTTTGCAATTAAAAAAATACTCATCCATTCTGTCATAAATATAAAAAAAAAATAGATAAAATTTTTATTTTACTCATAAATTTAATACTTTAGTCTGTCATTTTCCACATTATCATTTTTTTTAAAAAAATTAACTATATTTCTTATACATACATTAAAAGAATGCATATTTTAGGAGAATAAATAAATATTTTTATAGATAATTAATTTTTTAATTCATATAAATTAATTATTTTTTTATATATATTTAAAATTGGAAGGAGTAAATAGTTAGGAGTAATTTTGAATAAAAATAATTAATAACGTATCTATATATAGATATGCTATTGATACATTTGTCTTAAATAAATCAAATAAAATGCTAACTAAAAATAAAAAATATATAAGAATATGAATTTAATTTAGTTAATTAAATTTATTTGGAACAATGGACACGAATAGCACAAGAAAAAAAGTGTTATGTTGTGACTGACAAAGTCTGAAAAAGTATTAATAATATGACTGACAAAGTCATATTAAACTAGTTGGGTACTGGTTGACTGATGAATTGTGATTAAATATATTCCAATTAACATAATAATTTTTAATAATATATATAAAAAATAATTTTGATAGTATTTATTTATAGTCATATATACTCAAATATGTCATGTAATATTTGTTCATATCAATTTTTTATAACCATTTAAGACGTTCAGTATGTTGTTCTTTTTCTGAATCTCATTATAAAATATATGAATAATTAACTCATTTAAATTGAGATTTTATAATTAAAATATTTTTTTGTGAGTTTTTTTAATAAATTAAGAATAAATTCTCAATTCCCTCACACTATCATATAACTAGTCATCTGCTAAACTAAGCACCTATGAGTTTAATTTGTTCGAATCAATTTTAGCATGCTAAACTAACATAATTTCATACATAATGCTCAACTTAGAATAGTATATATTGTCTATTATACATCATCAAAATCATCATACATGTCAAATTAATACAAACTTAGATGATTAATTAGAACAACAGATAAACATCAATCAATATATATATATATATAGTATGTTTGGTTGGAGGAAAGTGAAATTGAAAATAAAATCTTTCACATCATTTGTTTGGTATAATGAAAGTTATTTTTATTTTTTTTTATATTTTAGTTTTATAAAAAAAATAGGAATTGAAACGATAGAAGTAGAAGTAACATTTTTTAAATTATTTTACTCATAGTTTTAAAAATTTTAGATAACTTTAACCCTTCCCAAATTATAAAAAATATTTTAGATAATTTTACTCTAAATTATAAAAAAAATACATTAATTCCATACTTACTTTCACCTTATCAAATAAACGTTTAAAATCTATTTTTAGTTTAATTCTACTGCCACTTCTATTTTTATTTTCACTTTTATTTCTATAAAAAACTTTTACATTCTACCAAAAGTATCCTAAATCTATAATACTAAAGAAAAATTAACTAAATTAATAAATTATTAATTAAGATGATAAGTTATTTTACTCTTATAAAAATAAGAATATAAATTCAAATATTAAGTCGAGAGAAGTAAAAACTTTTGCGCAGAAAGGATTATAACTTGATAAAATAAAAAAATAACTAAAAGATGAATAAAAACACAAGTAACTTAATTTTTAAACCGGTTCATTTTTGTCCCAATTTTAATAAATGCTCAGATCGAATTATAAGTTGATAGACGATCACACAAATGGAGACTCGGTTGTGACAAGCTTTGGTTGACCATAAGTATAAAATTTATAAACGTAATATTTTATTATTACGTGCAAGCAAGCCTATCTATCAGCATTCATATTTTTTTTTGGTAAAAACATTCATATTTTTATTATAAGAGAAACAAAGCTACAAGAATTTAAAGAATAAGTCATGCATAATGTGACTTGTTATAATATTTATTTATTTTTATTTTTATTTTATATCAATATTAATAGATCGATTCCATTCTTTATGATACTTTTTATTTGGCCAGCAGGTGTTATCCCATTTTCAAGGTGACGTTATATTCTACTATTTGTTAAAAAAAATTGATGGAATCCAAGTTCATCTATTTAGAAACTAAATTTATCCAAAAAAAAAAAAACTAAATTATGGGACCACTAAAACAACCGTGTATTTTTACAAATTCAACATCGATCATTAATGACTTGCCAGATGTTTAAATTATAAAGGAGAAATTAAACATATCATTTCTTTTATTATTATAGAATTTATCTAACAGTATAATATCTTATTAAATTTTTGTAATTAAAAAAATATTTATATTATAAGATATATTTATAAATATCGACTAAATTAATCAATTATTTAAATACTAGAATTTAAAAAAAATATCATATAGCAGTTGCTAGTATAAAGGAAATTATATTATTCAAAGTGTTGTTCCAAGAACTGCTTTGAATTATTTGGCTTTTACGATCTGGAGTCAAAATAGGTGATACTTGGGGAAATAAGCGATGCGAGAGAGACGACAAATATTGAAAGAGAAAATAGAAAATATATATGGTGTAAACAATATGATAATGAAAACATACGATAAACGTTTTGTCTAGAAAATGACAAACTTAGACTGGCCGCCCTTGATTAGTCTAATCCAACTGGGATACTAATCTTTTCTGCATCATCAGATAAAACTGAGGAGAGAATTATTTTGACGAAGAAATCATGAAAAATTTGCTTTAAATAATTAGGTTAACATTTCAAAATGATGTGTTAGAATTAAATTTAAAAACTATAAGATCAAAGTTGAAATAATATAATTTTATAATTATTTAATCTTTATGTTATAGATAAAAACTTTATTATTTTGTTTAAGTTTACAATAAATCTTTTAAAGTTCGAACTAATTATGAATAATATTTTATCATTAGTGATTATTTTATTTACCAAATCCAAAACATAATAAACATAAACATAAGCTTGAAAGATAACTCATCTGTATAGTTTGTGAAGGGATACGGGACAAGACTTATTGATATAAAAAAATTAACCTAAATTTATCTGATAAAACATGCATTTCCAATAAGAAATTAAAACCTAGCTAATAAAAAAAATTGTTGGTAATTAACATAGAGTTAATCTGATGAGTCTAGTTTAATTCTCTAAATTTTAAGTTTAATTTCTAAAAAAAATATTTATACTAAAAAGAGTAATTATAGACTTTAAAATTAGATGCGAGATAGCTAATAATAAGATTTAATAATAATATTAAAAAAAAATTCTGGTACAACAACAACAGGAATCTCTCTTATTAAATATTAACTTCTAAACAAAATAAATGGGCATGGATTTGCATGATGTCGAGCCATCTTCGCCTTACTTTAGTCAATGTGTTTTCCAAAACGCGCAATCATTTTAAAACAAAATGGAATTTTAATATATATAATATTAGTTAGCATAAAATAAATTGAAGTCATTAAATAAAAGGAAAGGGTCAAAGTTTAAAACTAAAATAAAACATATTCTACTCGGAAGTCCAAAACTTTACAAAGAACGAGCGAGTTGGGAAACAGTCCCTGCAGCGCGTGAGACCGGTTCTGAAACCAAGCACAAAATTAATGGTGAAATTCAGAAACAGGGCAGTCCCGCTCCAGCGCGTGAGACTGAGTCTGAGAATTCTTTATTATATATGTATATTTATATATATCAGTATATGTATGCTGGCACCTATTGGTCCACTCCTCACCATTTCAAAGACTCGTTAGTCGCTCCCCACATAGTTATCTCTGTCGTCGTCGTTCCCTTCCGGGTCAGAGCTCTCCTTTATCC
Source organism: Leucaena leucocephala (assembly GCA_037074615.1). Lineage (NCBI taxonomy): Eukaryota > Viridiplantae > Streptophyta > Magnoliopsida > Fabales > Fabaceae > Leucaena > Leucaena leucocephala. The sequence continues at coordinate 16,119,185 of CM073541.1, forward strand.
TTCTCGTCGCAACCGTTTCATCATCATCTCTCTCTCTCTCTCTTCTCGCCTTTATTATCTATGGAGCACTTGTTGGGTCTGCTCAGAATTCACGTCCAGAGAGGCGTGAATCTCGCTGTCAGAGATGTTGTAAGCAGCGATCCTTACGTTGTCATCAAAATGGGCCAGCAGGTAATTCTATTGAATTTTGATTTTGATATCCTGTAACTCTTGTTTCGATGGAATTTTGTGACCCTTTTTCTGTGTATAGCTTTATTTCGATTTTTATTCGGAATTGGGGTTCTCTGTTTCAGCTTCTATCTTTCTCTGACGGTTTCTTTAGCTTGTTGACTTTGATTCTTGGTTAATTTTTCTGGTGATTTCTGTCTCTTATCTCAATCGTTTTGGGTCTAATCTTTCATCTTATTGTGCTACTTCATCATCTCATTACTTTTCTTTTCTCTTCATCTCCTTTAATCGCGCCGGCCCTGAAGCATCTGATTTTGTTATTTTCCGCTTTGTTTTTACTGACTTTGACTTAACCAGCAGCCGAAAAACTTACTGATTTCTCCCCTAAATCAAGTCACTATACGTACGTTGAACAATTCAATGTTGTTAAGAAGAGTAAAGGCCTTCTTCTAGTCCAATAAAAAAGGCTGGATTTCCCATTGCCGGCCCAGTTTAATGTTGTTTTATCATTCATAGTGCTGGGATTTGATTGTAAGTGTTAAATTAAGCTTTAACATTGAATTAAAATGAGACAGGGTAGCAACCTTGTAAGAAATTTTCTTGTACATTCAAGTGATGTTTGCTTATGATGTCTGATGCAGAAATTGAAGACTCGAGTGATAAATAAGAATGTCAATCCTGAGTGGAATGATGATTTGACCTTATCTATTTCAGATCCTCGTCTCCCAGTTCATCTGGTAAGTAATTGTTCTTTGGCAACTCTGTCGTGTAGCCCTGTTGAACAAAATTTGGGAACATAAAAAACGAAATGAAACTTGCCAATCGTTAGTTGTCATGTATCTGAAGCATATTCCCTGCCAGTATTATCAATCAAGCTACCTTTTTTAGTTTTCAAGTTTTAATGATTGTTGGGTTTATGATTTGTCCAAATCGAATTCAATAAAAATGAATTCCCTATGGATATAATAATCAATGAATACCTTTTTTCTTTATCAATGCACTGCTTAGATACAGAGGAAATGCTTAACTACATATATAATGTAGTGACAGGGTGTGTAGGGAATCAATTATTAAAGTGAGTGTTTCAGGTTTTTTTTTTATTTAATAAGGTATCCCCAAGTTACTTTAAGCTTAAGACTAATCCCTTTCGAGGCTTTGTTTACAAAGGGTTTTCACAAGTATGTTTTTTGATATTCGAGGGGCGAGGGTACTTATTACGTCAACTAATAGTTTGTTGGTTGAGTATTTTAGGTTTTAAGATCTATTGAGATACACATTTTGGGTAGTTCTATTGGGTTTTTAGACAAGCGAATTGTACAGGGAAACTTTTAGTTAGTGTTAGTCTAATTTTGCAAAACAACTTTGGGGAAGGGCATTGAATTTAAGCCATAACTTGAATAATATTAAACATTCCATTGGTTTGTTAATGAATGAGTATCTTGTCATCAATACGTTGAATTTAAGCCATTGCAAATATAAACAGATGTGAGATCCTCGAAATCAATGCATTGCTCATTTCCTGTATAAATTCTTAGCTCCATATATAACTACACGCTACCTATGCACAGAATAGATGAACACTTACCAAAAGTTAGTGTTTCGGATTATGAGCTTCACTGAAACATGAATTTTGCTCATTGGCTCTTTGTATCTGAGATGGTAAGGGAGCTTTGGGACTAACATCCCCCATTTTCTTGTGATTTTCAGTGTGTGTATGACAAAGACGCATTCAGTTTTGACGACAAGATGGGGGAGGCTGAGTTTGACATTAATCCCTTTCTTGAAGCTGTGAAGATGCGGTTGAACAACCTCCCGGATGGAACTATTGTCACGAGAATTTTTCCAAACCGACAGAATTGTCTCGCTGAAGAGAGCCATATTGTGTGGAAAGGTGGCAAAGTTGTTCAAAACATGGTTCTTAGACTGAAAAATGTAGAGTCTGGGGAAGTGGAGCTGCAATTGCATTGGGTTGACATTCCTGGTTCCAGGGGTCTGTAGCTTTGTGCACCACATCATCAATTGCTCTCTCTGCTTCGCACATTGTATATACTGAGACATGAACTTCAGTCTCATAAAGTCTCCACCTTTTTATTTCATTTCTTCTCGGTACCTTTTTCCTTTTCCCTTTTCACATCCGAGTGAGAACCAGCTCAATGTGATTGTTATAAAAATATGGCTGCAAGTGTAACTAGGAGCGAGATTGAAGAGTCTAGCTATGTGCTGCAGTGCTGTAACTGTTTGTGTTGATCCTATGCGCTAGAGTAGCAATAAATTAATTGGTTGTTAAGTTTTATAATGATGATTATTTCCATACCGTTGCTCAACAATAAGGAATATTAGTTTTGTGAATAAGTGAAAAACTATAATTTGGAAAAATTGCTAAAAAATTCCCTATTGAATAATTATTTCTCAAAGGAACTTCGAATTTGTTTAAAGACCCATATCCTTAAGATAAAATATAAGATATTTGTGCATGTTATACATATCTTATTTCAAAAATAAAATGAAAGATATCTATATATAACCAAAGATATATATACAATTAAATAAGAGTTGTACTGTTTAAAAATCTGGGTTCTTAAATAAATAGCAGGTGCTTTTAAACAATAAATATTTCAATGGGGAATTTTTTAGCAATTTTTCCAATAATTTTCCGGACAATTAATACCAGGAAGCTATCCATGTGGAAGTTGAGTATTTTAGAAAGAACGGGGGGTTATTACCAATTAAATATTAAGGGTGTGTTTGGATTAGCTTTTGGAGAATAGATTTTGGGAAAAATAGATTTTGGAGAATAGATTTTAGGGAGAATAGATTTTGAGAAGAATAGATTTTGGGAATAGAGATATTTGGATGATTAGTAGTATAATCACTTTTTATATTGGTAAATTACTAAAAAGGGTATGATATGATTAAAAGTAAGAGAGATAAAAAATGATAGAGAAGAAAGAGGAGAGAGAAGAGAGTGTAGAGAGGAGAGAGGAGAGAGAAAAAGAGAGATAAGAGAGGAGAGAGGAGAGAGAAAAAGAGAGATAAGAGAAGAGAGGGGAGAGATAATAGAGAGGAGAGAGGGTGTAAGAAAAAGTAAGGGTATAATAGTAATTGGATAATCCAAAACCTAGGTTTCAAAGAAAAAGCTATTTTCAGTAGCTTATTCAAAACCTAGGTTTCAAACCGATGTTTTGCCCAGAATCAATTCTCAACAAAAATGGCTGTTTGTGTAAAAAATTTCCAAACCGCGGTTTTGGCCAGAATTCATTCCTAAACGTGGTATCCAAACACACGCTAAGAAGAAAATTGAGAGGATTTTCTTCTTATCCTTTTCCTTTGTGTGACTTTATACTTATTTCTCTAGTATCTAACTTTTATTAAAATAGGCAAACAAAATTAAAGGAATAAAGATAAAGTTGCATAGATAATGATATGTGGCTTATGGAGAATTCCTTCTCTATTGATATTGGACCAGAAATGAGGCTTAATACCAAATAATTTCGGCTGAAAAAATGGGCCTAAAGTACGTCATGATAACATTCAAACATCTGGCGACAAGGACACATTTAAATTTTGTTCTTGAATCATTCATCAATTGCTCTATAAGTATTCAAACTCTGGGGAGTATCACTTTATTATAATTCTAATTATAGTATTTGGGAAGATATCCTAACTTTTGAATGCCTAAGTTTATGCCTGAGGGTAATAGACGGTTCGCCCTGCCCGATATTAGTATCGCCTAAAAAGAAGGGAGATTTCACCATGCCCTTTTATCCTAATCTCAACATAAATTTACTTTCCAATGATCCCTCTAGACTCTTATATTTATCTAGTTATCTCCCTTGTTACTAGTTTTATTTAATACTTATTCATATATGTAAAGTAAAGTTTACCCAAGTTATAGGTATAAAACTCAAAATTTACGGGATTATATATTGTATATAAAAATAAAATTTAAGAGGTATATAATTGATGGGAGGGGATTATCTACACAAACTAAAAAATTTAAAGGATTCATGATCTAATTTTAAATATTAAGAGAGTTATTTATATATAAAGAGTTGAGAATTCAAAAGGAGTTGTATGTAATTTAATCTAAATTAAACATTAGTACCCCACTGCAACTCTTCTTAGAAATGGTGCAAAGCACGTGTCCCACAGTCTAATTAATTTTAAGCATATATCAACAAATTGTATAATTTCATCTGAATGAATCATCAAGACAAAATTTAATTGATTTGATTGGAGTCATTTTGATTAACTGGACAAGTGTACAAACCAAAAGCTCATATATGGCCATCTTATCCCAATACATGTTTTAATTTGTGGTATAAAATGTTTGCATGATAAAAGCTTAGCATGTCTGGATAGATCCAGAACGGTAGCAGGCTGCTCTACATCCTCTCATTTGATTTACTGTAATAAATATAAAAAACATGAAAAATTATGAATAACAATATAACATATATAAAGCAATGAAGAGAGTCTTATTTTTCACTACCAATACAAGGAATATGTCTCGTATTGATTTTCTTGAACATATACACACACACACCCCTTATCTCATATGTTATTGTACTAAAGAAAGAAATAAACTCTTTATTTTCAAGCCTTGTTGACGGATAATTTGTAAGTATAATTAAAAATGCTCTGAATCTGGAGAGATATTTTGACCCTGATGAGTTCTTAAAATCTAATTTATCTAAACTTTATTTGTCAAAAAAAAAAAAAAGGCAAATAGAAATCAACTCTCCATGAGTTTGATCTTGCCAATAACTCCGTAACTTACCGGTAAATGTAAATTTTAGTTATAAAGATTATACACTTCAATTAGTTAGTTTCTATAAAAATGTTCAGTTACATCTTTTTCAAAGTGTTTTTACTCAACCCTTTTCAGCTTTGGCAAAAGAAAACCCCCCTCATTAGCTTGTTTTCTCTTTTAAATACACAACCCCTCATTAGCTATTCGATGGGGATTTCTGAACAGAAAAATTTAAGATTTTAAAGATTGAATGTATTTTTTTGAGAAAAGAGATTATAATTAATTTTTTATTTCAATGAAGTTAAGTTAATTTGAAACACTAGGTTCTCATAATTGAACTATATGTGTATAATTATAAAATTAGACTTATAGTTTAAAATGTTGGGATATAACCTTTAAGGTTCTAAGTTCAAATTTTAATACCGATATAAGAATTCTATTGAAAGACAATTTGTCAATATTTTAACAAGAGTTTTCTGAACTAAAGACGCGCCCTAACTTTAGTGAGTCCATATATAAAATTTAACTTACCTAAATTTGTTTGGACTTTTTCCTTTAATGTGATTATGTATTAATTGCTGTATGTTTGTTTGTGTTATATTGATGTGGTTAAGCATGAGAACAAGTAAAATTGTCCTTGCATAGATTATTCACCATGGCCATGTATGTAGTGCAACATACAAAAATTGCACAATAGTTAGTTAGTCAATTCAGTTATATGCAAAGTGTATGTGCGGCATCAGTTAGTTATTCAGTTCAATTATTTGCAAGATATTATTATCTATGAGACCAAACATGTCACATATTACTCTACAATCACATATTATAGTTTTTTTTTGTTACCCACCCAATTCACCAAAGTTTTACCCTGACTATTTAGCCATTATATATTCCATTTACACAACTCTCTAAAACCGGCCCATTCTAGCGTTTGGCACTTTTTCTCATTCATTGAGCACCTTGGACATCAACATGGAATTATTGAAAAATCCCCCTTTGAAATATTAATCATTAAAAGTACTTGAAATCTGTTTAAGAACATAAGTCGTTGAAATCTGTTTTTTTTTTTTGGGTGGGGGGTGTTTTACCGTACTCTTCACGGGGTCTCCAGAGATATTCTTTTGTGGACTGAGATGTTGCACATGACCCTGTCTCCTATAGACTGAACCTGACATGCATGCAATTATTTAACAGTAGAAAGGTAACGAGTACGGACAAAAGCATTGGTAGGTTAAACTGAATATGCATAATTAGTGCGCACTCTCTCTTCAATTAGTAAGCATGGAAATTGCTTTATGTTCGGGCCACCCTAATTAGGGTTCAACGTGGTGTTCTAGCACAGTTTAGAAGCCTGATCGAAGCTTTTGAATCTGGGGATGGCAACTAGGCCATGCAGGCTCGGTCTCCTCATAATATGGGCATATTAATAAGCTGCTATATAAACACTAATATATATATATATATTTCTCTGTGTGTGAGTGTGAGTGAGTATCATTATTAAGTACAAGCTTTCAAATTAATGGAGAAGAACACAGGTACTGGGTTGAGGAAAGGTAGCTGGACCCAAAAGGAAGACAATCTTCTCATAGCTTGCATTCACCAGTACGGCGAAGGAAAATGGCATCTTGTTCCTCAAAGAGCTGGTACTTACATACATAGATACATATATATATCTCACTCACACATGCAATATTGCTGATATTGGTTTGCATTATTACAATTGCAGGTTTGAAGAGATGCAGGAAAAGCTGCAGAATGAGATGGTTGAATTATCTGAAACCCAACATCAATCGAGGAAGCTTCACCGACGACGAGGTTGATATGATTCGCAGGTTCCATAAACTTCTCGGCAACAGGCATGCATATATGTTCCTCTCTCTCTCTCTCTCTCTCTATATATATATATATATATATATTATAGTATCTTCTTTTTAACTGAGATCTCTTCGATTGCTTTGTGATAGATGGTCGTTGATAGCTGGAAGGCTACCAGGAAGAACGGCGAATGCCGTGAAGAACTTCTGGCACACCAACATGCGCAATAGGAAGAAAGAAGAAAGCCACCACGAGAGGAAAGCAGAAGAGGTGATGATTAATAATAGTGTAGAGGAGACGACGGCAGAAGTTGTAAAACAGCACGTAGTGATGCCTCACACTTTCTCTAAGAATTCGCCATGGCTGAGGAAGAATAATAAGCTTGTTTCTGCAAGTGACGGTGGTGATACTAATAATAATAACAATGCAGAAGCTAGAACTAGTTCCGGTGATATGATGAAAGAAGGTATTATTGCAGAGCCATGTGCTACTGATTTTTTGCAGAGAGATCATCATCAGTCAGATGAGTGGTGGGAGAGTTTGCTGAACAAGGAAGTAGATGAAGGGCAAATTGGGAAGTTCACAATGATGGAGTTTTGGGACTACGAAGACTTTCTGAAAATGGAAGGTCCATTTTTGGAAGGCCAGGGTTCTTGGAGTCACTGTTCGTATAAGTTCTAATCATTTCGAAGGCAATAATAAGGTAATCAACATTCTATGATTCCAAAATATAAGAATAATTTTGTGTGACTTGTCCAAATGGTTAATTACTTTTCTACGATATGTTTTGCCCATCATGTATATATAACAGCTACTGTATATTCTAATGTGAAATTAAGAAAAAAAAATGGATGTCTATTTTTGTTTAGTAAATATTTACTTATTTAGTTATGTAGGAACTGCGGAAAGTGGAGCAAACTAGAAAATTAGCATGCATGGATCGATGTTGTAGATTAATTGCAATTATGATAATCAAGAGTCTTGAAATGGTTTAACTTAAATTAAAGGATAAATTCATTTGGCTTTGTGAGGAATTACAGGGAAGTGTTGATTCCTACGTACTAGTTTAATTCTTTGACTCTTGGGATGTACCTAATTAAATGTAAACAAAAAGAAGATGGATATTGCAATCATTCTCTGACAAAGAAAACAAATAAATGAATTGTGATTATATGTATTGTAGCTTAGCCTTTGGGTTTCGTAAAGGGACAATAATTCAACATTATGCATTCATTGTTTTACCCATTACACCTTCTTATAAAGGGACTATTTATTTTTATTCCGTTTATTTGTTTTACTCCTCCCTAGTCCTATATTTATAAATCATTTATAACAAGTTTCATAAATATAAGAAAGCTTTAAATTTTATTAATTATGCTATAAAATTCAATAACTTTATAACTTGACCCCTATTTAATATACATTATACCCAATTGAAATAAAATTAATATAAATAAATGAAGGGTAAAATAATATATTTATATATAAAAAAAAATTTATTACTTTATAAATAGGACAAGAGGAATATATTTTATCGACGACCTCATTTTAAAATATATATACATATTAAAACATATATCATATTAATTATACTATTTGACTAAATGATTTTCTATCTTTATTTTATTGGTGGCCGATGAGATCAAATTAAATAAGAATATAAAAGTATGTTTATGAACCAACAAAACTCAATACAATTGATAGATGATTGAGTCCCTTAATCATGATTTTTTTGGTCTAAATTAGGTTGTGTATATGAAAAAAATTTATTAGGAGACACAAAATTCACTTTAGTAATCTCTATGTCTCAGAAAGATTAGTCTCTAACTACCAATTGGAGGATACTGTCTAATTTCTAAAAAAAAATTATGTTTATGAAACTTTAAGAACTTAATAAATTAGGGGTGGAAATCAAACTTCAGGAATCAGATCGTTAAATGAGACAGATTTTGTAAGAATCTTCTTTCTTAATTTTTTGCCGTTTTCCTCCTCTATTCTGAATTCTCTCTTTCCCCTTACCTCATATTCTACATTCGTAACCCATGCAGGGAGCACATAGGAATTCAAACTTATTAGCATTCTGGAGATTTGTAGTGGGGATAATTATTTGAAATAATGAGTTTAATTTAGTGATGTGGTAAGGGTAGGGACGAGGTCAGCAATTAATTATAGCTCTAAAAATCAAAACAAAAGGCCTAGCTATGAGGTGGAAAACCCTAGTGTTAGGCAACTTCTATACGTACACAAATCAATCGCCACACACAAGTCTTCACCAATTTTGGGAAACCTGTTGGGTTTGGTAATTCTTAACAAATATGATAGAATTTCTATATAATATTTATATATTGATTTAAAGAAAATAATAAATATAAACAATAAAATAGATTATAGTTCTATATAAAGGACTAAAATTAATCCTCGAGCTATCACCTATCAATTCTATATAAATAATAGACATAGTCATCATGACTTGGAACACATTGTGAAATACCCAAAGTGAAAAGTCACTTCTCTCTCTTATAAGGTAGGTGCATTTGTTGTATTTAAATAGAATAAGTTTTAGTAGTCATTTTTTTTTTTGTATAAGTGCACCTTATATCTCTCTCCGAACTATGATTCAAACGTACACCTTCATAAGATCTGAGTCACATCCACACTAAATGAACAAAACAACATGGGTTGACAATCATTATGATGTACAATTCCTTTTCTTTCATTTTTCCTAAACCCATCCTATCAAATTAAATTTCCTCATTCATTATGTTAGGTTTTCTCAATATCAAATTTTTTCATCTATATATATATATATATATATGTAATCAATATAGAATAAGTCTAATAATATAAGGTACTGCTAAATTATTTTAAATCTTGAGTAATTGATTAATAGAGAAGATACTTATACTGAAAAGAATAGTCACAAATCTTAAAATTAATTAGTATCAATATATATATATCCTGAGACTTAACCAGTGTTCCCCAAGCACCATATATATCAAGTTTTTTACGCATTTTTATAACATTTATCTTGACGTTGATATTTATTTTTAAACACGAGGCTATGAGAGAGTTCTCATATCCATGGTTGAGGAGGAAGGTTTCGTAGTCAAAGAAGCTTATCCTTATGCCCGATTTGGCGCGGGGATTTGTGTCATGAATATGGAAAATAAGTTGTTAATGATCTTTTAGCTTAGAAACATAAAAACTTTCTTAGAAAGGAGAAGTCACGTATTTGATATCACTTGTAATCTTATATTATTAGTGTATGTCCTTTTAATTGAAAAAAATGAAAAATAAGTTGTATTATACATTATTATGTACAGTAAAATACACTAGTCACCCATATTTTACCTAAATTAAAAAAAAACATCCCTATATTTCATATGTTTTTTTTATTAAGATTTGAAAGTGGTGTGCTGCAAGGAGAGGCAAAGGGATGAGGGTTTGCTTTCTTTTAATTAATGATAAAATGACTTTTTAACGCTTATATAAAAATTGTATAATTATAATAAAGTTATTAACTTATACAAACATGGGGTATGTAGGATGCTGCGTCATCCTCCTTAATCTGATATGGCATTTTCTGTTGGCAAATTAACGATAAAATTAATGGCAGGAGACTTAATGTCATAAATCAAAATATTAAGGAGGTTAAATTTAAACTTTGAAACATTATAGAAGTTATAAGCAATTGACCAAAAGTTTAGGAGAGTTTTGTAGATTTTAGCTTATATTAATTGATGATATAAAATTGATTCCAATAATGTGAAGAGATGCAAGGAAGATGAGAAGATCCCACAAGAGGAAAAGGGCAAATTCTCAATTAAGTTCCAACCATTTATTAATGGCGATTTGAAACTGAGTGGGCTATTGGGCTACTTATTTGGAATTAGTTTAATTAGTGATTTGATTAAATCCCTAGCTATGAGGCAAACCCTAGAGCTAGCTAATCGGTAGGCAGCATCTACATTGAGACAGATTGTTAAGTTGTATTAATGAGCACAGAAACTAAACCCATTTGGATCCTTTAAAATAATTTATATCCATCTAATATGAAAAAACAAAACAGAGAAAAGGTGGATATATACCCACGTAAACGTTACAGGAAGCATTTTAAATCAGGATAATCATCAGTTCAATTTGAATTAGGTTGCACATCTTGTCCAATTAATTATTGATAAAATTTGTTGACAAAAATAGCCAAGCTAAATGGATTCAAATGATGATAATACTTTTGTGGGATGCTTTTGAGAGCCTTGCTGTGGATCGAAAAATTTGAATCCAACACACAATATTATTACCAGTGAAGGGCGCTAATGATGATAGGAAGAAAAATAAGTTGAAGTTTATGAAAGAACGTAAATGAATTACGCTAAGTAAAATATCTCATGAGATAAAGATCGAAAGACTTCTTCAAAGCTCTACCACAACTTAAAAAGGATCCGAGGAATGATTTTTTGCTTTACATCTAACTAAGAGATCTCATACTTGAGGCTAACTAAACAATGCCCTCTCATTAATCGCAACTTTATTGACATCAAATTTGAAATTTTAAAAGAATTAATTAATTAAAAAATCTTTAATTTAGGAAACTACAAAGTTGTTTATAGGTATTAATAAAAAGATTAGAGAGGCTATCAATGTCATTGTATCCTAGTGGTTTAAGAGCTTTCATGTAAGCGAGAAGTTATAGTTCAATCTCGCTTCATATCCCTGTAATTCAAAACAAAGCCACATTTGTTTCTTTTACGATGTGTGTCTAACAATGTAGATGAACGTCATGTGTAACACGTGGGGGGATTGTTTGTTACATGTATAAATTTACCTATGAACAATTTGTAAAATTTTGTATAAATTCTTATAATGTAAATTAAGATTTATAAATTTTCATATGAACTATTGTTATTTTGCCATTATTATTTGTTAAATATGTATGTATATTTGTAAATTCACATGTAAACTTCACGTAATGGATATAATCAACTTCAACAAACCTTTGTCCATATAAATATATATGAGTTATGAGTACATTAAGTATAAGCTAAGCGTTCCAATTAATGGAGAAGATCAACTCAGAGTTGAGGCAAGGTACCTGGACCCAAGAGGAAGACAATCTTCTCAGAACTTGCGTTCAAAAATATGGCGAGGGAAAGTGGAATCTGGTTCCCCAAAGAGCTGGTACACACACACACACTACTTTAATAGGAGCAACCTTAAAACAAGAACACACACACACAGAGTTTAACATATAAATATGTTGTGCATTGCAATTGCAGGTTTGAAGAGATGCAGGAAAAGCTGTAGAATAAGGTGATTGAATTATCTGAAACCCAATATCAACAGAGGAAACTTCACTGAAGACGAGGTTAATTGATATGATTTGAAGGTTCCATAAACTTCTGGGCAACAGGCATGCATTTTCTTCTCTCTCTCTCTCTCTTGATATATATATATAATGGTTATCTTCTTCTTAATTGAGAGCTCTTTGATGTTAATAGATGGTCATTGATAGCTGGAAGGCTACCGGAAGAACAGCGAATGACGTGAAGAACTTCTGGTACACCAACAAGCGCAATAAGACAGAAGAAAATCAGAGGAAGAAAGCAAACGAGGTGATGGACATACCAGAGGGGACAGTGAAAGTAACACGACACGTAAAAATAAAACCTCGGCCTCATACTTTCTCTGAGAAATCGCCATGACTGAGGAACAAGAATAAGGTTGTTACTGCAAGTGAAAGTGGTGGTGTTAGTGCTAGTGCTGGTGGTTGCTGCAGTTTTGCAGTGCCATGTCCTCCTGCTGATTTTAGTAAGAGCGAGTCAGAAGAATGTTGGGAGAGTTTACTGAAGAAGGAAGAAGGAGATGATGAGGGGCAAGAAGGGTATTGTATGATGGAGTTTTTTGACCAAGAAGGGTATGAAATTTTAAAAATTGTGATGATCTTTCCTCCTCTCATGTAATTTAGCCCTTGAGGTATTTATTTGGGTTAACATAATGTTCATTTTAGTTTTAGTCCTAATATTTTTAACTCATAAGTTTTGGTCACTCAAATTTTTTTTTTTTTAAATATCAGTCCTTATATTTTAATAAAAATATAAATTATTTTATCAAGTTAAAATCTATGATATAAAACTATAAGAACCAAGATCAAATAAAGGCGTGGAATCAGACTCCAAAGCACTAGTAACCTTATATATATATGCAGTTAGAAATTAGGCGCTCCATTATAAAAAAAACATATCTTAGCCTGCACTAAGGATTAATGTCAATCCACATATTTAAGAAGAACAAATGAATGCCGTTCGACTTGATAACTAATTACTCCCTCATTAATTAATATAAAATTTAATTGACTAATTTAGATATATTAAAAAAGTTAAATAAATTAATTAATTATAATAAATTAAAATTTTGTGATTAAGTTATAATTAAATCAAAATTATAGACTAAAAGATTAATTTTTCTTAAATAAAATTGTATGCATGTTATGTAAGTTGTCCCTCATGAGTCTGCCAATAAGTGAGACAGGTCTAAATATTTTGGGATTAGTGGAAATCCAATCAAACACCTCTTTGGTTGCAAGGTTTCCAATGCCCAGAAATGAAGTTATCTGAAGTGGGATATTAGAAGATACAGTTCCTTTATCCGTTTACTCCTCATAGCTTGGAGCGTACTCTACATTGCACCATTTGCTTCCATCAAGTATGCATTTGCCAAGTTAATAAACTATTCATCAATTTCTAAATATAAGACATATTTAACTAATTTGATTAAATTAAAAAAGTTAATTTAGTTATTATAGCATATTTTTTCTAAAAGTATTATAATCATCTTCATTAACTACATCTCTTATACTCTTACTTGATTATTGTTGAAAAAGTATCAATAGGAATAATTTAAAAAATTAAAAAATTTAATAAATAGATATTATATTTATGATTAAAATCAACTCTCTAATTATGTCATATATTTAGGACTAAAGAAGTACATCCGCAATATGTACTTAATTAACTAAGTGAAAATGAATAAAATATAATACTCAAATCAATCAAAATATTTGGTAAAATGAAAATTTAACAACCTGGAGAGACTATACCATCTATATCTTTCTTTCTTTTCCCTTTTTGGTTTTAGCAACACACTATAGCTAAGTAGAGAAAAGAAACAGAAGCCAATTAAAATTTATATTTTTTATTTTTTTTCTTAGTATTTATTATATTAATATTATTAATTTGAATTCAATTCAATTAGATTTCAATCGGTATTTATTCAATTTAATATTTAAGTTTTTAATTTGTTTATCTTTGTATTCTTTTTTTCAACATTAATATTGACAAGTTGATCCAGTCAATTTTAAATCTCGCTGGCAATACAAGGGCTTTGTAAGTAAGTAATTTGTAAGTAACCCTATGTATTTGAGCCTGGTAGTAAGTCCTGGCCTTGAAGAACTTCCTAGATTTAACTATCTTAACTTTTTTTTTTATATATAAAAGAGAGAGAGAGAGAGAGGAGAGCAGAATAATCAGAGAGAAGAAGGAAGGCCCAGAGGGAAAGAATCCAAACAAATCTTCTATACCCTTTACATTTACGGTTGTAAGCTAATCCTCTGAATCTTTTTTACATTTTTTTTTTGTTACAAGAGAGGGATATACCCATATTACATTAAAGCTAACTATGGGGAAACAATTCCCAAACAATCCTCTGAATCTTTTAATATAGTATTCAAGAGACCTAAAGATTACTAACGGGGGTTGGTCCGAGTGGTAAGCGGCTCGGTATCGCTTAAGCGTGGTCTCGAGTTCGAGCCTTGGCGTACGCAGAAAATCCCCATTGGGAGACTCACCCACCATAGCCAGGTGCGCGACGCGGGTCGAATCCGGATGTAGTCGGGGCAAAGCTCCGGTGAATCGGGTGGGCAACTAAAAAAAAAGAGACCTAAAGATTCTTCTTGGCCCACTCATTTCATTCCCAGCCCATAGAAAGGCCCATCCCACTTATTCCCATTTGTACTTACAAATATAAAAGCCCAAGACCAACTATTGTCCAAAATCATTTTTTTTTTTATCTTCGTAAAGACAATCATATTCAAATCATCATTAAAGCACATCTTTTAGTAAGAATTTAAATTTTAATTTATCACGGGATTAACTCATTCCATTAGAGTCAACCCCTATTGGTATAGTGGTCTTATACCTAGACTAATTAAATTAGTATTCCCCCAATTACTTTATGTCAGGGTCATTTTTTTTTCCCAATCATTCATATATTCTTATAGTCTTATATATAGGACTTAATTAAGGAATTAATATTAATCATAAATATAAAAAATATTTCTCATATTTCTCAATATTTTTTTAAATTATCTCTATTGATACGTTCTTAACAATAATCAAGTAAGAAGAGAAATTATAGGAGATAATTATGATATTTTAGATAAATTGTGTATGTCATATTAACTAATTTTATTAATCTAATTAAATAAATTAAATATATATTATATTTAAGATGGGTGGAGTAACATTTATCTTGACGTTGATATTAACTTTTAAACATGAGCCCGTGCTCAGACACACAGATCCAAGGTTTGAGGTCAGGGGGCAAGGTTTCATCCTCACGGAAACTTATATATACTTGAGTTTGACTAGTTTTAGGGCTGCACATAATTACAAAAAAATATATTAAAAATAAGTTTCATTTCTCATAACTTATGTATATATATAGCACTATATATATAGAGACTATTTTTAAAAAAATTAAAATAATAAATACTAATAACTTGAAGTTACAAACGACACTCATAATATTCTAACATCTTATTTATACGAGTTTTTATATCACTAAATAAGATTACATGTTGCGTATTTGTTGGCTTTGGAAATGACAGCCGTGATTGCCATAAAGGGTTTGTTTGCCGTGGGAGATTGTTTTCAGGACTTTGGCATTACATGTTAATTATTTTATTCAGCTCTCCATATTATTGTTTGTAATTTGTTTTCTTCTCTTTGTTGGTGTGTCCCTTTTTTTTTTTTTTTTTACTTTGTCTCTTGTCTAGTGTGTTACGTTGTTTGTGACTTCCTCCACATTCTAAAGGCTATTTTTATACGAAACAAATTATAATTATATTTTAACTATAATTTATTTTTTATGAATAGATCAGGAGGTAGTAACATGTTTTTTTGGTAATAAATTTTTTTGTGCCAAAAACAGAAATGGAAAAAAATTTCGCTATTCAAGGGGATATTTTACAGATTAATAAATAAAGATCAATTTAATATAGTGCGTGTTTGTTTTAGCTTTCTTGTATTTAGAAAATCACTTCCTTTTTTTCTTGAAAAAAGTTACTACCAAACAAATTTAAGATATTTGTTGAAAATTTTTAAAATAATTAATATTTGGAAAAAAAAGATTTCTCATTTTTCTAAGAATCTAGTCTAAATAACTTTTGAAAATAATTAGAAACCTATACGTTAAACAGCAGAGAATGTTGATGATGATGCGATATAAAGATAAATATATAGAGAGGGATATCATAAAATTTGGAAATTACTTAATAATAAAATATTTTTCCAAAGGTATTTGAGTAGGTTTTTATATGATTGTTAGGAGAGGCAATGAATTAGTTTCAATAACAACTTATTTGAGATTATGAGTGCCAACAAATATGTTACTTCAGTTGGTAAGAAAAAAATTTATAATATATAAAATTATAAATTTAAATTCCACTATTAATATGAATACCTTATTATAGATATTTGTAAATAACGTTATAAATATTTTTTGAGTAGATTAAAAAAATTAAATAAATCATATTTGCTAAGTAAACATGAATAATATTATATTATATATAAATTTATAAGTTAGATAAATTAATTTAAAAGAATAATGAATATAGGAGATAAAATATATTTATAAATTAATATCTTATAATTATGACTAAATATAACTTCTAAACTAACTCTTATATTAGATTGAGGGTATTAATAATATTATAATATCTATTCATTTCATTATCTATGATTAAATGAACCAAACCGCCCATAAGAAATTTTATTGGGCAGATCGTTTTACTACGCACACTTTTTTTTTAGTTTTTATTTTAGTATCTATTTTTTATCTTTAATAAATCTTTTACTTTTTTAGTAAAAAATCAGGCGGTATATATTAATTGATAAGTTAAAGACTAATTTATTTTATTAATACAATTAACTTATATACATAAGTTAATATTGCTCAAAACATAAAAATAAAAAATTTAATAAAGAGAGAAACGCGTATAACATATTCATTAGTAGGAAAAGCGTCCCTTTCGCTAATTAGCAAAAAGACCGCAATTAATTAAGATCAGATAACGATGTTGCTACTAATAGTCACCCCTAAACTATAAGAGCATGTGTAATTTCTAACACCACACGTTGGATGATCCGAAACATTGTAAATATTACATTGGAGAAAATGAGTTTTGGGCATTAAATTTGGACCGTCAATATTAAAATTAGGGGAATAATCATCGGTTTAATTAATTTGAATTAGGTTGCACATCTTGCCCAATTAATTTTGATCAAACTCGTCGACACAAATCACAAAATACAGGCAAGCTAAATGGATAAACATAAAATACTGAAATTAATCAAATATTTATTCGTCCCCAAAAAGAAAAATCAAAATTCGAATCAGATTATATAGTTTTTAAACTTAATATAACCGTAACCTTGCGCTGTATGGATAGTTTATATATGTCATGTCATATATGAATATGATTCAATTAATTAGAAGAAGTGAATTTATAATGTACGATAAACACAATATAGCCTTAAAAGTCAGTTTAATTGACGATGTAACTCGTATCAATTAATAATGGCATGGTTTCTAATCTCATTATTGAAATATGGACTTTTTTTTTGTCTAAACTTAGAGTATCCCTAATCATTTTAAACTTGGGCCTAATTTCTATTCTGTGGGCAGTGTTAAGATTAAACCTCTCATGCATTTTTTAAAATTAACATAAAATTAATTTAGCGATATAAAATTTTGTTAGATCTTTTCAGAAGTCAAATTCAATTTCGTTAGATCTTAATAATATGATATAATAAATATAGTATAAAAAAATACGATTTTGTGGAATTTGAATATGTGATCTCTTCTTTATAGAAATGACACTGTTAATTATCTCAAGCAATAGTTTATTGGTATTGAAGTGAACATTTTATTAATGAATAATTTACTACTTTCAAATTACAAGATGGATTTTTTTAATCATGAGGCAAATTAATAGTACTTTAATTTATTTATAAGGTAATCACATCATTATGTATAGGTTAAGCCGTTAAGGTGCACCAACAGCATGAACTATTATTTGTAGAGGTACATATAATATTTAGTGGTACAATTTCACCCCTTATATATTAGAATCGGTGCATTTTCACCACTTTAATAACCAAAGCTCAAACTGCGTTAATATATCTAGTTATCTACTGTTCATCATCATCTTCTTCGTAGGAGGACCAGAGGCGCCGCAGTGAACTGAACCAGAGGAGGAGCTTGGAGGGAGGCTGCGGATGGGGGGAGAAGAGACCAGAAGGATGATGCCGTTTGCTGTTTTATTCCTCTATCATCGTCTTCGATGAGCTGCAAGTGGGGACAAGCTGAGCATGAACCGTTGCTGTCTTGTTCTTCTTCTTCATAGCAGCCGCTGGCATGGTGGAGAGGAGCAGCTTCAGCGTCTTCCTCCAGCAGCTAAGCAATTGGTATTAAACGGTACTCCTATTAAAAAAATATGGAGACGAAAAGAGAAAGGGCTTTCAATTTATACAAGCCTAGCTATTTCATGGAACAATTGTGAAGGCTATTTTCAACTGGACCACCATTAACTAAGTTGAAAGCCCCTTCTCTTTCCGTCCCTTCCTCTAGCTCAAGGCGTCTCCATAGCTTCTCTAGTCTAACGAAGATGATGAACGGTAGATGTATTAACATAGTTATTTCGAGATAAAATTATATTAATAAATATTATAAAATACCTGATACACTTTTAAAAATAATTTAAGTGTTGGGTACACTTTAATCTTTTATATCTTTTGGGTTCTTCAGTCATCATCTTTTATTCTTGTTTAGTGGACTAAGATGTTTTAAGATAATCATAATGCAAGTCAAATGACATGCAATAATTAACAATATATATATATCTATATATGAATAATTTAGATGTAAGAACAAAATATGAATCAAGAAAAAAATTTAAACAAAAAGGGGTACAAGGATGGGAAGGGATGGGGCCCAGGCAGTACATATGTATATATAATAAATTGGATATGACTGATTGTGATAATTGTAGATAAAATGGAATTTACCCAACACACAAACTAAATATTGAAAAGAAAACCACATTATTTACTATTTGTGAATAATGTGGATTTCTATAATTTGTATAGATTTGTTGACATTAATGATTCTATATAAATATTTTTAAATATAATTTAAATATTTTATTAATTTATTGAAATATTTAGTTTATTACTTAGTATTGAAATTATATAAAAGCATTTCAAAATTGAATTATTATGACAACATGAAATTAATTTTTTATTTATCTAAGTTTCATATACTTTTAAATGTGTTAAAATTTTCCCCATATTTATTTTAGAATTTGTGCCTGCCGATGTATTTTCTTGATAAAATTTGACGTATTTATCCTAATTTTTCATCCAAGCTGTGTTTTGGCGCGTTCCCAGGTCCGAGTGCCCAAGTTGTGAATGCCGTCATTATTGTGCCTATTTGGATAAGTTAAAAATCTAAATTAAAAAAAAAATGGCCTAAATTTTAATTTAATTTTTTTAAATAAATAATTATATTTATTAAAAAAATTATATCAAACTATAATTTTAAATAAATTATTAAAAATAATTTTTAATATAATTAAAAAACTTATAAATTATTTAGATATTATTTTATCTATATCTTTTCACACACACTATCCCTCTTCTATTCTGCCTCCGAAGACAAAGCTTCACAATCGATGAAATTTTCTGGTCTCCGAGGAAGGCTTCTATTCTCAGACTTCTTTTTCTTTGCTAGCCCATCGCTGGGCTCGTCTTTACTCGTAGTCGACGAAGATCTGGGCTCGTCGTCGAGGGATGAAGCAATTGTTCTGGGCTCCTCTCCCATGGTCGTCGTCGAGGGAGGTTTTTTGATATGTGCTTGTACTTTGACTGTCGGTGGTGGAAGTTGAGAGAGAATAGGAGAGAAAAGAATAAGAGAGAGGGAGAAATAGAATTATTTTTTTAAAAAAATTATATTTTTAATAATTTATTAATAACAAAAATTATTTTAATAATAATTATCTAAATATTTATTTATTTAAAATTATTTTTTTATAAACTTTTATTCAAAAGTTATTTTTTAAAAAATTATATAAAAATTATTTTTTAAAAATTTATCTAAATAAACTTATTATCAATTTTTAAAATCATCATAAACAATTTTAAATTATAAAAAAATATTATTTAATTTTTATAATTTAATTTAATTATAATTATTTTTTGAAACTTAACTTATTTAACTCGTTATACAAAGTTTTAACTATTTATGTGTTATAATAGATAAGGATAACATATTAAATGATTAAAATTTTAAAAATATAGTTAAGTTAAATTTGAGGAATTGAATTATAGTTGATTTAAAATTATAAAAATTAAAAGATTAATTTTTTCTCAAGAGTTTCATGTGCTTTTTGTAATTCTTTGTTAGATGTTTTGTAATGTGAAATACAAAGGCTATCTATTTGGATCTGGTCAGTGATCATATTTCCCATATTATATATAATATAAAAATACTTTAAAATTTATTGATAATATATACCGAAAATAAATACTTAAAAACTGTGTGTTTTTATTATTTTATTAAAAGAAATACTGGCCTTCCATCATCCTACATATAATGCATGATACTTCAAAAATAAAATATAAACATATTGGTATATATCAAATAAATTATATGATGAATATTAATTTGTATCGTCCTTATGGATATGTACTCATCTATAATTGCTTTACTTTTGTTGGAAAAATAGAGTCCTTGTTATGTTTTTGAAATCTTATACAAAAAGAATCTAATGGGTGTTTCATGGAGTAATTAATTTGTAGAAATGTTGATGCTTTTGCAATTTGTTGCTGATGATTTAATTTCCTTTTGCCTATGAATATATTATTTAGGCTGGTTGTTTGTATTGGAATTCATAATTTTTATATCCTAAATTTTTATTACGAGTACTTATTTTTACTATTTTCGATGTATCAAAAAACACTTGTTTTTACTTTTTTCATACACCGGGAGAGTTTGAAGTATTGACCTTTAGGTATTGTAAAGGTTTTGGAGAGAAAGGTAAAGGAGGAAATATATAAGTATGTTTGGTTAAGAAAAATAGAGGGGAGGAAAAGTAAAAATTTTTGTCTTTATATGCTCACCTCGTCTCTAAAAATAAAAATTTTTGGATGGGAGAGAAATTTGTTACATAAGTTTAACAAAATTACTGATAGTATTTTTTTTAATATTCCAATCATACTCTCAAGCTCCTCACGCATCAGTTTTCAATTTTTTTTCCTCACGCCCATGGCTGCAACACGCATCAGTTTTAATATTCCAATTTTTTTTCCAGTTTCCTCACGCATACTCACGCTTCAGTTTCCTTTGATCTGTTGTTTATTTATATATTATATTAATATATATAATAATTATAAAATTAATGAGAGATAATGTTAATATTTTATTAAATTTTTTAATTTTTTTAATTTTATCATATATATAAATGATGAGATAAAATTTTTTTGAGATTTATAAATTAAGAAATGATAATTTTGATATAAATATTATAAATAAGAAGTAAATAAATTTAAATAAAGAGATAAGGGTATGTTTATCAATTTTTAATTAATTCCCCTCTCCTCCCTTCTGAACCAAACAAAAAATATTATCTCTCTTTTTCTATCTTCACACTTATAACCTCCTCTATCCTCTCTTAAATTAACATAATCTACTTTCCTCTAGGGTGAACTAAACAAAGCCTTAGTCACTTCACTTGTCCTTATGATCGGAGCTAGTCTCAGCCTCTCATCACTAAATGAACATATAAATAATTATTCAAAGATGATCGATGATTGTATAAGCTATTTGAATTAGCTTTTAGAAGAGAGCTTATAAAAAATAATTTAAAAATAATTTTAGATAAACTCTTAAAAAATTAATTCTAAGTAAATTAATATTTAGATAGTTATTATTAAAATATATTTTGTAGTTAGTAAATTATTAAAATAAATATAAGATAAAAAAAATTATCTATCACTGTTCATATTCTCCCTCGTCACATCACGTCCTAGATCTCTCTCCCTCTCATCTTCTTATCAGCACACTGTTCATCTTATCTCTCTTATCCCTGATCACTATAGCATGTCCCAGATCTTTCTCTCTCTCATCTTCTCATTAGCATCACTTGCAGAGCTCGGCAAACGGTGGCAACGACAAAGGAGAGAGATTGAAGAGGATGACTTGCAGCAATATCTACCACCTCCATGAGACCCATAGACAACGACGGTGACGACGGAAGTCTTCTCCACAACCCACCACTGCAGATCAACTTCCCGAGACCCAGCGACGTAGACCACCTCCATAAGACCTATAGATGACGACGGTAAAGGAGAATCAGCGACGACGACGAGTGTTGCACAGCGACTGAATATCGACGAAGGAAGACAGTGAAGGAGAGAGGAGAGGAGAGGAGAGGAGAGGAGAGAGAGGATGAGGTACAAAAAGAGGAGAGAGAGTGACCAAAAAATATAAGTGAAATAGTCTTTTATACTCATAAGTTTTTTTTAATCTAAAAACTATTTTTAAAAATTTATCTAAAATAATAATTTAACTTATAATTACTTATAGACTAAGAAGGTTATTTGCTTCAATTTTTTATAAAACTATAGTTTAGGCTAAAAAAATTTTTAAAACTAATTTTGCAACAATTCAAACACGCGCACACATATATATATCTATATCTTAAAATTTTAAAAATTATCATATTTTGAATATCCGTTTATTTAAAATAAAATTAAACTCATTTCATTTGTTTTTTATACAAGTACGATAATTAAAAAAGAGTGCACACTATAATTTTTCCAACATACTTACACTCTGAAGGAAATTTATGGTTAATAGAAGTGTGCCAGTTTAGATCTAGCATAACAGAGCACCACACAAGAAAGAAAGAGAAAGAGGAGAGAGAGCTAAAAAAAGTCAATAGTTGAGATAGACAATAATTAAGAGAGACATCCCATATTTATAGCGTCAAGGTTACCACCATTTAAGAATGTGAAATAACTCTTATTTATTTTAGATTTTCCTAATTGCTCCTCGATTATCAATCAAGAGGATAGATGTTGATTAATTTCCTATAAATGAGGGATTTTTATTCCCTAATTCTCTTTAAAAACTTAATGTTAATTTATTCTTTTATTATTTTTTTTATACATAAATTTTTGGAAAGTGGTTAGGCTCACTTACAATCCAAGGGCAGGGCGAAATCTCCATTTCTCCTAAACGATACCAATGTCAGACAGGGCGAGTTGTCTATTACCTTTAGGCGTAAACTTAGGCACCTAAAAGTTAGGATATCCCCTCAAGTACCGCGATTAGAACCACAATAAAGTAGTACTCCCTATAAATCGAACATATTTTAAATAGTTACATGTCTCATCCCTTTGTTAGCTGAACCCATGGATAATAAGTAATTTATTCTTTTTTTTTTTTTAGTTGCCCAACCGGTTCACCGGAGCTTTGCCCCAACTACATCCGGATCCGATCCGCGTCGCGCACCTGGCTATGGTGGGTGAGTCTCCCAACGGGGATTTTCTGCGTACGCCAAGGCTCAAACTCGAGACCTCACTTAAGCGATACCGAGCCGCTTACCACTCGGACCAACCCCGTTGGTATTTATTCTTTTATTTGATTATGAAAGTTTTCCATTTCCTAATCAAATAGTTTAGCCCGTGAAAGGCGGACAAGACCACAGGCCCAATAGACTCATTATTTTAAATTAATGTATTTGATTTTCATGTTTTGAGATGCATCCAAGTAGTGAAGTGAAAATGATCATGAGGTCTTAAATAAAAAATACAATAATTAAAAAGTTTTATAATAAATAATAATTAACAACACTTATTTATATTTTTTATGTTAAAACTTATCATTGCATATTGTTGACTCATGACATTTTGCAGTGATTTTGATTTTGCCAATTGTGATGAATTTACTCATGGCAATTACGCCACGCATATAGGTCTCAAGAGTCAAGATGTATATCAGTATATGTGTTCTATCTATAATCACACAACGTAACGCTGGGATGTACACCAACAGTTATAACACATCTTATAACTACTAATAAATAGTTTGAGTGCGGATAAGATAAGCTTTTCTCTGTGTGTGTGTGTGTGTGAGAGAGAGAGAGAGAGAGATCAGAGAGAGAGTTGTGAGTATTAAGTAATAAGTATAAGCGCTCAAATTAATGGAGAAGATCAACTCAGAGTTGAGGAAAGGTGCCTGGACCCAAGAGGAAGACAATCTTCTCAGAGCTTGCATTCACCAGTACGGCGAAGGAAAATGGCATCTTGTTCCTCAAAGAGCTGGTACACATACACTCTCTCTCTAATTAATACGGGCAACCTTACAAACACACACAAAGCTTAATATATAAATATGGTGTGCATTATAATTGCAGGTTTGAAGAGATGCAGGAAAAGCTGTAGAATAAGGTGGTTGAATTATCTGAAACCCGGCATCAACCGAGGAAACTTCACTGAAGACTAGGTTGATATGATTCGAAGGTTCCATAAACTTCTGGGCAACAGGCATGCATGTTCTTCTCTCTCTCTCTCTCTCTATATATATATATGTATATATAATAGTATCTTCTTCTTAATTGAGAGCTCTTTGATGTTAATAGATGGTCATTGATAGCTGGAAGGCTACCAGGAAGAACAGCGAATGACGTGAAAAACTTCTGGCACACCAAAATGCGCAATAAGACAGAAGAAAATCAGAAGAAGAAGAAAGCAAAAGAGGTGATGAGCATAATCTCAGAGGAGACAGCCAAAGTAACAAGGCACGTAATAATAAAACCTCGGCCTCATACTTTCTCTAAGAATTCGCCATGGCTAAGGAAGAATAATAAACTTGTTTCTGCATGTGAAAGTGTTGGTGCTGGTGGTGCTTCTACCAGTAGTACAGGTGGCAGTTTTGCACAGCTGTGTCCTCCTGCCGATTTAAGTAATAGCGAATCAGACGAGTGGTGGGAGAGTTTACTGAAGAAGGGAGGAGATGAGGGGCAAAAAGGGGAATCTATGATGGAGTTTTTTGACCAAGACTTTCTCAAAACGGAGGATCCCAACAGTTGGTGGAGTCACTATTTATGAAATTCTAATAATTGGAATCCTCCGCTTATGTAATTTAGCCCTTTTAATGTAATTCTGAAAATAAATATAAGGGTAAATACAATATTTTATCTTTAAATTTATTCTAATTTTAGTTTTATTTTCTCAAATTTTAAACTATAAATTTTAATTTTTTACAAAGAAGATAGTTAAATATTTTATTAAATAATAAAAACTAATATTTTAGAATAAAAAAACTCGAAAGTCAATCAAAATCTATTATTTAAATCTTGAGTGGCCAAATATTTTTAGTAACTAGTGAATACCTAGTTAGAAACTCAAACGATACCCAAACATCATGCGATATGTTTCAATAAAAAATGAGGGTGTCATCAGTTATTGCTCCAAATTATTGAGCTATAGAGTGTGAATATATTACTACTTTCATAAGATACTTTAGAGATAAAAATGTTCTTTAAGCCAATCTGAATTTAATGGTTAGTGTTAATATAACGTCCGTTACCTCCTTCATTTTTAATTGACACTTCACAAATGGAACTCCTCGGGTCTTTGGCTGATAAAAAAAAAATAGAATTGACAAAAAATTCTCTTACCAAATTGAAAATATACCCATTTTTTAAAAATTGGAAGCTCTGTTGAAAAAACTAGAAAATTGTATAGTTATACGAGGGAGATTGACATGTAATATAAATGCTGCTAAAATATGCAAATTCTAAAATCATCCCTTATAATGGTGTAGTCGTTACTCTTATATTTTGAAATTAAATTTTTCCTTTCTATGAAATGACCAAAGATCAGTATTTTCGTGTGAAAGGGGCTCCTGCCGCAACACCAGAAACGGTCATTAATTAAAATTAAAAAAAAACAATTTGGGGGGCTATAATTTGATTTTTAATAAATGATCCTATAAAGTTGTTAACTGTATCATTTTCCTTCCAAAAAGTCCTGCAGTGTAGTGTGGGGCCTACCGTCTAAGCTTGATTGTGTGACAAGTGTAGGGTTATATATATATGGTCCGCACATTATGACTCGTTGAAACTTGAAACTTCCAGAAACAAACAAAACAGAGCAATCATCCATAATTAATCAAGGAAAAGATGGGCAACTGGATATAGCAGTTGTACGGTCTTATATATGGGGGAACACCCCACGAGATTCGATTCCTTTTGATAATTTTTCAGAGTCAAGCCCATCATTTTCAGTGCTTTATGAACTAACTTTCTTAATTAGCTTTTTCTAGATTAATGGTACAAATTCTTACTTTGGGCTTGGATAAATTTTTAAAAAATAATTTATGTAAAAATAATTTTTTTTGCATAACTTCTAAAAAAATTAAAAAAAATAATTCTAAATAAATGAGTATTTAAATAATTATTACTAGAAGAATTTTTGTTATTGATAAATTATTAAAAAATATATGATTTTATGAAAAATATGTTCTATTTCTTTCATTCCCCCCCTCTTCTATTCTCTCTCCACGTCCACCATCGACGAAGACTATCGACCCTGTAAAAAACTAACGATGGAGGAAGAAGACTAATGTTCACCGGCGATAGAGGAAGAAGACAAATACCAGCAATGGCGAGATCCAACTGAAGACTAACAACCTAGTAACCTAATAATGGAGGAAGAAAACCAACGGTGACAATGGAACCAAAACTAGTGGCAACGGCAATTACAAAGAATCTTATAAGAGAGAGGAGATGGGGTATAAAAAAAATAAAAGTAAAATAATAATTAGGTAGTGTATAAATTATTTTATTATTTTAAGAGCTATTTCTAGGAATTTATTTAAAATTATAATTTAGTTTAGAAAATATTTTAAATAAATATAATTATTTATTTTAATTTTTTTAAATCAAAATTTAAGTATTTTTTTTAAATCTTAATTTTAAGGTAATGTTTGGCACTTTATCTCGGCGTTGCTCTGTGGTTTACGTGCGGAGCACCCAAAACAGCACCGTTTGGCTTCTGAGCAAGGCAATTTTTTTCCCTTTTCCCCTTTCATTCTATAAAATATATTAAAAATAACTTACAAAAGAAAATGTTAGGGGGAGTAGGATTTTTTTTTTTTTTTAGAAAAAGTATGCGTTGCTCAGCATCCAAAATGGGATCCGATCCTCTCATCATCTTTTTCGGATGTAACTTATAAGTATATCTTTTATGGAAACTACAAAAAAGACAAATTAGTGATTCCAATATACCAAATTCCACATCGGTATACCTGAACGAATTTGGGATTATGAAATCCTGTGGAAATAACTCCAACGCCCTTAAGTCATGAATAAAGAAGGTTATATAAGAAAAAGGAGCTGTTATTCTCGAATTAATTATTGTCACCTCCTTATACTTTGTACGCAATACTTAAAACATTGTAGTCGTCGAATTACAAATCTTATCAATTTCACTTCACTAAGTGTGAACTCTAAATGAACAGTTCTTATTCCTAAATTCATTGTTGTTATAATCCTTGTGCGTATTAGACAATGCGTAAAGAATTCCAGTCATTCCATTGCAAGTTTTATCACTTTGATTTAACTTAAACATACCTTTGTGTAAAATTATAGCAGCCAACAGAGGCGAAGGAAGCATTATTGCAGTAGCTGCCAGAGGCGATGTCACAAGGCTGTTTGACGGAGATGCAACGTACGTAAGACAAACATGGAGAAAATAAAATGAGCTCATCGGTGCCGGTCGGTGCTAGTGATGTCTACGGAGACGCCACGGCCGTAGCAACGGGGAGATTGTTGTGGGAGAGAGAAAGAGGGTAGGGAGGGATCAGAGATTGGGAGGGAGGAGAGGGGTAATAAAGTCATTTAACCAATATTCTGAAATCCCATTTTGATATTTCGGCCTGGTTTAGGATTATTAAAATTGGAATCGCTGATTTGTTATCTTAATATTTTCAAAGCATTTTTCTGTCAGTTTTCCAGAAAGAAAAGATAGACATTTTGCTTTTTCGGTGATCCGGCCAGGGCCTCGACATATCTTATTCCTCCGAATTTTAGGATAAGATATTTTCTAAAAATATTATATGACTTTAAATATAAATTATTTAACAAAAATTCAATAGCATTATAATAAGTAAATTAAAATTATTTTTTTCCCGAAAAATTAAAATTAATTAAGATACATTGATTTTAATTAGGAGTTAATATTAAAAAGTAGTAATAAACTCTTATTAAAATTATAATATAAATTACTCCTCCAATCCTTAATATAAAATTTAATTGATAAATTAATATTAATCTTAAATATGAGACATATTTTTTATAGTTATTTACTTTTTCTCAAATTACTTCTATTGATGATCTATCGATAATAGTCAAACAAAAAAAGAGAAAAAATAGTTAAATAAAATGATGAGAGTATTTTAAAAAAATATATTATACTAATTAATTTAACTAATTTTTTTAATTTAATTAAATTAGTTAAATATAATATATACATTAAAGATCATAAAAATAATTTTTAGCTAATCTTCTTTATAAGGTACTCCCTATTATTCTTATTGTTCCTACACATCTCTAATTCATCTATACCTATCAATAAAAAGTAAAAGTAGTTAAAACTATTAAATTTATCAAAATATTCAAATGAATTTTAATATTATATTTATTAACTACCTTAAATTCTAACAATATATGAATTTGTTTTTTAATAGTTGAAACAAGAAATAATGAAAGACTTTAGAAATATAAAGATTATATAGTACGTAATATTTTAATTTTACTTTTTATATACATATAGTATCATAATCTTATTTATAATATAATTTTACCCGTAATCTTTTAATTTGATACAATTTCACTTATAATCTTTTTAATCTAGTATAATTTTACACATAATCTTATTTCTCAAGTACTAAAAATTATATTAAATTAAAATGATTATGGGTAAACTTATACTATAAATAAGATTAAGATATTAGACACATATGATAAATAAGATCAAGATATTAGGTATTATATAATCCAAATTAGAACTAAAAACTTTTTTTTTGCTAGTTATTAGATTTTATTATTAGATATTTAATTTTAAATTTATGATTATCTCTCTTAATATAATATAGATATCTTCTTTAAAAATAAATTTAAAACTCATATAGATTTAATAAAACTTTATACTGTTAAATATGTTAGTTATACTAGCTCATGTTGAATGAACTCAATAGGAACAGTGAAGCAAGCCAATCCCAGCTAATACGTCTGCAACCCATTCCCCTCTCTTTCGCACGTTGAGACTGACGCAACCCAGCCTCCCTATTCAGCAAGTTCTGGATTACTCTCCCCTACTACCCTAATTAAATATATTAGACGTATATAAAAATATATTAAATATTTATTAAAATTATTAAAATATCTTATAAAAAGACTAAAAATACTTCCTAGAGAGGGGTACAAAGACACTCTAATTAATTCACACATAAAAATATAGTTAAAATTATTATATCATCATAAAATTAAAATAATTTTTAATATTATTTTTATTAATTACACTTATTTTGTTAGATTTATTTACTAATATCTGGTACTACTAATAATCTATTAATCTGATTCGTCAGAATATAAACCTATAGAAAAACTTCACTACATCTAAATAATTATCATGACTGTATATATAAAACTTAAATACGAGATCATTAGTTAACCTAAAATTATACTAAATTTTAACATCTTATTAATTTTTACTTTCTCATTACTTTTATTAAATATATGTATATATATAAAAAAAAATTAATACGAAGCTATCAAAAAGGTGGATGGAAATATTTTTTAGAAACCAGAAGTATCTTATAACATACAATGGTTAGTTATAAGAATCTTATTCATCGTATCTTTAATATATAATTTATTTAATTAATTTAATAAAATTAAAAAATTAGTTAAGTTAGTTAATATGTCAATTTTTTTAAAATATCCTCATCTTTTTTAACTTCATCTCTCCATCAATAAAAATAATTAATAAATAAATAAATATAAAAAATATATTTTATATTTAAAATTAAAATTAATTATCTAATTAAATTATCTATTAAATATCGAGCAGTATTATAATTATCGGTTAGAGTGCTACTCAAAAAGAGATTTCCAGGCTGGTTTGTTTGTGTTTTTAAAAACATTGTTTTTTTAAAAAAAAAAAAACAAAAACAATTGTTTGATAACTTCTTTTTATTTACCTGTTTTCCAAAATAAAAAAAATTGAAATATGTTTTTAAAAATAAAAAACTAAAAAATAAGTTTTAGATGTTTTATAAAATCTTTTTTTTTTATTTCTTGTTTTAAAAAAGTGAACAACTATTGAAAAATAACCTCTCTGTCACATGTTCCACCGTTAATTATCACCGACAATTGCCACAATCAACAACTGTCACTGTCAATTGTTCTAACTAAATTTTTATATTGTTTTTAAATACAATTTTTTAGATAAACAGATTTTTTTATCCAAAAAAAATGAAGAATAGAGACAAACAGACACTCACATTAAGAGAGGAGAAATACTCCTAAGATGATGTTAATACTTGTATTTGTATTTTGTATTAGCAACAATAATATAAGTACAAGATCCGAAGCGATGTTCCTTTGACTCATCGAAATGCGAACTGGGAAGTTCCAAAATGCACCGTCACCGTCTCGGGAAGATTCCAAAAGCGATTCATAATAAATATCGCAGCGTTCGTTTGCCTTAAACAGCGGATTTGCCGCTGAATTTTGGGAGGGAAACTTCTATTATTGTTGTTACTTGTGACTACGGCTTCATTCCCACGCAACGCTACCATTGGCACCTTCAAGAACCCCGAGATAGCGCCTTTTCGTTTAATCACATTTCCAACCCCTTCTTCCCCTCACGGTGGCTGGGGGTGCTCTTCTTTCCGCCGGCCGCACCCCTTCCGACCTCCTTATTGTCAGTCGGGGTTTTCTTTAGATCTGGGTCTTGATCTTTTATCGGAGAAGCCCTTTTGATTGTAAGATGACCATCAAGAGGGCCGCCCCTGTAAGTTCCAATAACCAGGAAGATGGTTCTGAAAAGGGATCCCCCGTTTGTGGCCGGCATTGCCTCGGAAAGTGCTGCCTGCCTGGTATTGCTTATACACTTGCTTCTGTTTCAATTAAAACTTGACGATCGAGTTAATTGGCTTATTTCAATGACCATTTATAAACAGCTACTTGAATCAAAAACATATGTTGGATACTGCAGGACGAAAAATGAAGCAAAAATGGATCAATCTAAGTGTTTAACTGAGTTTCATATACCGTTTTAGGCTTTTAGCTTCTTAGTTCTCTGGCTCAAAATATTTGCTTGAATTCTTGAAAAGTTCTTATTATCAAAATTCAAATTGTGAAGGATAATGAATTTGGTAATTAACTTCCACTTGCCAAAAGATCCAAAGAATGGAGATGATGGGAATTGGTGGATGGGAAATACATGCATATGGTTTATTGTTTTACGCATATTACTTGAATTGGAGAGGGATAGAAGTAGTTTGTGTTTTACAAAGTTTTTTTCTTAATAACAGTTTTTACCATTAAGTTTCTTAAAGTAGCATGTATTTAAGAGGGTAAGTGAAAAACGTTAGAGCAATATATAATGAGGGTGTTTTCTCTGATGAACACATATTTTGATTTTTATGGTTTCAGTCTCAAGGCTTCCTCTTTATCTCTACAAGAAAGATGGCAATGTTCCCATAGAAGCTGGGATGGTGGAATCCTCTGAGGAAGTTTCTGAAATATCATTCCTCCACAATCTCTTGTTTGTAGAGTGGGAAAATAGAAAGAAACGGGGGCTTTTCAGGCATGATGTGACCACCAATGAGACAAAGACCATTCCTGGGCAACATGGATTTATTGTACAACTGAATGAAGAGCGCCTCCTGAAGAAACGACCAACTGAGTTTCGATTGGATCAAGTTCTTCAGCCTTTTGATGATAATAAGTTCAATTTCACAAAAGTTGGACAAGAAGAAGCACTCTTTATGTTTGAGCAGAGCAGTGACCACAAGAGTCATTTTGTTCCAAATGCTCCAGTTGAGAAGATATCAACATCTCCCAATGTTCTTGCAATTAATGTTAGTATGGTCCTTTTTTTGGCTTTTTGAGACTATTTACCAAAACGTTGGACTATTGGAGTAAATACATTTTGCATGATAACTACTGCTTTTGGGAGATTTGTTTGCAGTTTTATTAATGAACTCTGGGATATGTTTGATTTGAAGAGAGTGGGGGAAATAAAGAAAGGAATTGTTTGCTTTAGATTTATATCAATAGAATGTCTATATGATACCTTCAATTTTCGTCCATTCTCCTCAATCCAAGCATATTTACAAGTGTACCTATGTCCTTGTTACAGAAGATTAAACAGATGGCTAATAGATGACTGAACTTTGATTATTAGGTGAGCCCGCTTGAGTATGGGCATGTCCTTCTCATCCCCCGAATCCTGGATTGCTTGCCTCAGAGGATTGACCATGACAGTTTCCTGCTTGCTATGCATATGGCTAAAGAAGCTGTTGACCCCTATTTTAGAGTGGGTTACAATAGTTTGGGTGCTTTTGCCACTATCAATCATCTACATTTCCAAGTATACTATCACATCCCTCTTGGAACTTGAATTTCTTACAGTTCAGTTCATAGGATATTCTCATTTTCATATTCCAAGTCTTTGGCTAATTCATATTCTGGCACAGGCATATTACTTAGCGGCACCATTGCCAGCTGAGAAAGTCCCTACACAAAGCATATCGGTAGATGAGGGACTTCATTCTCGAGGAATCTGTTTATCCCAACTCTTGAACTATCCGGTTCGAGGACTAGTTTTCGAGGGTGGAAATTCTATGCGAGATCTGTCTGATGCTGTTGCTTGTAGGCTTGTTTCCCTTCAGAATAATAACATCCCTTTCAATATTCTCATCTCTGACTGTGGGAAGAGAGTATTTCTATTCTTTCAGGTATGTTTCTTTTGACAATATTCCTTCTTTTGGTGTCCTTATTCTGCTTCCTTGGGATATTCCTCTATAAGTGTTTAGTATGCAGAATAAAAGGACATAAAAAGGATAGTTACTATTAATTAATGATAATGCGAGTATAATAAAGAGTAAAGACTACATGTCTCAGTTTTATATAATAGAAAAGGAATACCATTCTCGTGGTGCAGCCAAACTAGACTTCAATCTTCTTAATTCATGTCAGGCAAGATTTATGGTTGTTTGGTCAAATTATAACATATAAACAATTTGCTTTGATTGGAGAGCAAAGGAAGAACTGATATGTGTGGACCACCATGTATCTGGTTTTTCAAAAGATGCAACTGTGCTGATGATCAAAATTTTAGACTTGAGAGATTTGGGCTCCACTTTAGCATAATGAACCTTAATCTTTCTCAACCTTGGTTATTTCTACACACTCAACTGCTTTTCTGATTATCAGACTGAAATTCATTATGTCCAAATTAGTTGAAACCCAAATTGTGAGCTTCCTCTTTTTACCAAAAACAAGCTTTAGTCTAGGGACTGACTTTCCTAGTTACAAAAAATAACAGACTCATTGGATATTAGTTCTTCCAGCATTTCTAAGTTAGTTAACTAGAAGACTAACAAGGAACAAGTTTCTTATTTTCAAAAACTGAAATAGGCCCAGTAATTGAAAAAACCAAGTTGTGAGTTTCTTTTTCTTTTTAAATTCTAGTAGCAGAAGATTCATTCTTGTTCTTGCCCTTTGTATTACTAGTGTTTTGCCGAGAGGCGAGCGCTGGGACAAGTGAGCCAGGAGATCATTTATGCTCAGGTGAATCCTGCTGTGTGGGAGATCAGTGGACACTTTGTGCTCAAGAGAAGAGAGGATTTTGAAGCTGCTTCTGAAGCATATGTTTGCAGGCTTCTCTCTGATGTTTCACTCTCAGAAGAGAGGCTCCAGGAGGTCGTCAAGGCTTATATCACAAACCTGAAAGTGGAAGCATCAGAATCATCCGAAGCTGATGTGTAATAAGAGAGCTACTTGAACAATGGTGAAGTGGTTTAGAACTATGAAACAGCTTCTGGTGTAGTTGGTTAGCTCAACAGTGAAAAATGGCGTCTGGACTTCAGTGTTTCTGTGGAAGAAATTCGTTTTTATGATGAGAGTAGGTTATAAATAGTTATAATAAGTGTAGGTGATTCTTCTGATTATTCAGAATTATAATAGATATTTACTTTTTTCTATATTTGCAAGGTTTATGTGAAGTAATTTTAACTACTCATGTTCATATTTCCTTATATATGTCTATATTATACCTCTGCAATTAAGTTTATCCAATATGTAATTATATATTTAATTGAAAATTGTCATTTCATTGATGATTCGACCCCCCCAAAAAATGAAAGACTGTCCAACTGGAAAAAATCCACATATAGCAAAACAATTTTATTTGTAAATGATTAATAAGTTTATAAAAAGTTGTTCAACTCAACAATTATACTAACTATCCTATCAAAATTGACTTGTTTAGCAAATTTACAACACCATACATCATAGTAAATTCACAACTACTTTCACAAATATCTTTTTGAAGTTGAAAATTTTATTATAAGAAAGGATTAATACATGTTTAGCTATTTTGATTTTATTCCCAGTGTTAAACCTATGGTTACATGGTTAAAAATTAAAATTATAGGGACCAAAATTAAAATCTAGGTAAGTTATAAAAACTAAATATTATATTAACATTGTAAGAAATTAATTAATAATTATCTTTACTATATTTGCAATTTTTTTAAATGGATTAAAGATTAGGTTTATCTTGTGTGTATGCAATATTTCAAAAATTAGGAAAAGGGGCGGGGAAAGAATACTATATACACAAAACCCAACTCCCCACTCCCCTAGACGGCGCGCTGACCATAACGGCCTTGAATGTTCGGAGTTCCACCACCTCAATAAACGGATGTCGGGCCGCTTCAGGGTTCTGGGAGCGTCTGCTTGCTTCTCTCTTCAGGTAGCTTCTTCGTGTTTCTCTCTTCTTCTACTTGTATATCGCTCTTGTCGCCGTGTTTTTCTCTCTGAACTTTAGAGGAGTCCCAACCCAGACCCAGTCAATAATCCTCTCCTTGTTCGTCACTCTCAAGAATTAAATTTACTTATTTATTTCTCTTTCAAAAACTTGTGCCGGGAGCGGGCTTTTTCGAGCTGGATGATATTGGCCCTTTATCTTTTGGGACAAAAGGCATAGACTTTTCATTTGATTTCACTGTTAACTTTTGATTAGCTAATTCAGATTCTATGCAATACATCATGGGTTTTTCCATTCATTGTTTGTGATCCTGCTGCCCTTTCTAGGAGATGCAGTTCAGCTGTTTGATAAAATGCCTGTGTAGGACCTGTCTTTTTTGGCTTCTTTCTGCTACCATTAATATTTGTGAAAATGGGTGTTTACCAACATGTTCTCTTCATTTGGGGATTTGAAATTGAATTTTCCTTATTTATGCATTTGTTTTGCATTGCTTCCTAAGCAGCGCTGTTATTGTGTACTTAATGGAGAATACTGAAGCAATTCGTTATTAATTTTTTAATATTATTTTGTTTTGATATATTTTTTTATAATATTAACCGGATACTATTACCAGGAATCCGATAAACTTGCTCTGTTATCAAACATTTATTTTGGATTTCCAAATTTTTTGCAAAAAAGAAAAAAATTAATATATTTTATTTTGAGAAGAAATCCTACCACTTCTGGTCCTAAGGTGATATATGCCGTCGGGAACCTGAACGTGTACTGCACACAGAAAGCAAGTTCTCTCCTAACTCTCTCACTGTAAGTATCTCACTCGTAAGGGAAGGTAGAAGCCGGGAGGATCTCCAATAGACTTGAAAAGATAGTTCTATCCTATCACTCAAGGATAGCGAATACATATATATAGGAAGATAATGAAACCGAACTTCCCTACATAGTCGGGAAGCTGACCCATAATGACTCATGCTGTACAGAACGTGATGGATAATGGCCCTAGAATTTAGCAGTACGTGATAACGAAAATAAGCAATAAACAAGGAGACAACAGAGAAAGCAAAGTGAAAACAGAGTGATCTAGACTAAGTCAACTAGAGTCCCTATTCTTCCGCCTGATATATTTCCTTGGTGCCATATCAATACTCCCCCCTTCGAAAGCCAACTTGTCCGCAAGTTGAAAATCTTGGAATTGCATTTGTAGAAGGTCATAATCTTCCCAGCTAGCCTCTTCCGATGGTCTAGTCTTCCAGTGGACTAACAGTTCTAAATGAGGCCCCTTCCAGCGGTGTGACAGCACTTTCTCTGGTTCGAGGAGCAGTTCAAAATCAGCAGAGATAGGTAATGCAGCCGGCGGTGCAGCAGGGAATTGTCCATGAGCAGGCCGCAGTAAGGAGACATGGAAGACTGGGTGAATTTTTGCTGATGGAGGGAGTTCTAACTCATAAGCGACGGGCCCCACCTTGCGGATGATCTTGTAAGGGCCAAAGAAACGTGGAGAGAGTTTGGAGTACTTCTGACGAGCAAGAGAATGTTGGCGAAATGGTTGGAGCCTGAGGAAAACAGCATCACCAACTTCCAAGGTAAGCTCACGCCGGTGTTTATCGGCATACGACTTCATCCTGTCCTGTGCCTTTTTAAGATTGTCTTGAAGTAGGCGTAGCATGGCGTCTCTGGCTTCTAGCTGTTCAGCTAGTTCGGCCACATTAGTTTCTCCCTTAATGAAAGGATGAAGGGGAGGAGGGTCTCTCCCATAAACCACTTTGAAGGGAGAGGTGTTGGCGGATGTGTGAAAACTGGTATTGAACGAATACTCTGCCCAACACAAAAATTTGCTCCAAGTACGTGGCTGCTCATGTGCAAAGCATCTTAAGTATGCTTCTAAACATCGATTAACGACCTCTGTCTGCCCATCAGTTTGGGGATGGTAAGATGTACTCATCCGTAAACGAGTTTGGCTTAATTTGAACAGCTCCTGCCAGAAGGTACTCAAGAATAGAGGGTCCCGATCTGAAATGATAGAACGCGGCATGCCATGCAGGCGAATGATGTCTTCACAGAATCTAGTAGCCACAGTCTTAGCAGTATATGGATGAGATAGCGGAATGAAATGACAATATTTACTCAATCGATCCACTACTACTAAAATAGTGTCAACAGTTCCCGACCTAGGTAGCCCAACAATGAAATCAATAGAAATGTCTTCCCAAATCTGTTTAGGGGTCGGTATAGGTTGTAACAGCCCTGCCGGTGATAAGGTATCATACTTGTTCTGTTGGCAGGTGAAACATTGTTGAATCAATGTTTTGATATCTGATTTCATCTGAGGCCAGTAAACCGTATTAGTGAGCCGCTTTAGGGTCTTTAAGAACCCCCCATGGCCCCCCGAAGGTGTGATATGAGCTTCTTCAAGCAATTTTGCCCGGAGTGGAGAGCTGCGTGGGATTACCAACCGCCCTTGATAGTACAGCTTTTGTCCACTCATAGTGTATCCTGGTTTAGCATGGGGATCCTTCTTTAGGGTGGCAATGATTGGGGCTGTAAATTGATCTTCCAGCAAAGCGTCCTCTAGATCTAAAAAGTCCAAAGGTAAGGGTACTACCATATGAAGGAAATCAGCATGTTGTGGCCGACGGGAGAGTGCATCTGCTCGTATGTTTTCCTTCCCAGCTTTATAGATAATGGTGAAGTCAAATGGGAGGATCTTGAGAATGAGACGTTGCTGGTTATTGGTGACTATTCGCTGATCTAGGAGGGTGTGAAGGCTGTTGTGATCTGTTTTGACAGTGAAATGCCGTCCCAGGAGATAATGGCGCCATTTCTGCAAAGCTAGCACCAAGGCTAGTAATTCCCTATCATATGCTGACTTGTACCTATTAGAGAACGAAAATCCTTTGCTGTAAAAAGCAATGGGGTGATCTTGTTGCAAAAGGATAGCACCAACACCTTCCATAGAGGCATCACACTCAACAACAAATTCAGAGTTAAAGTCAGGAAGTTTTAGAATAGGTGCAGAAATTAAGGCCAACTTGAGTGTCTCAAAAGCTTGTTGCGCCATGGGAGACCAGCAGAAAGCATTCTTTTTAGTAAGATCTGTAAGAGGACGAGCAATCATACCGTAGTTTTTGACGAATCGTCGGTAGTACCCAGCGAGGCCCAGGAAACCTCGGAGCTCCGACACACTAGTAGGTACTGGCCACTCTCGTACGGTACTGATCTTCTCAAAATCAGTTTCAACTCCTTGGGCTGACACACGATGGCCAAGGAACATGACGCGAGATTGTCCCAACGAACATTTCTTGGAATTCGCAAAATAGGAATGCTGCTGTAGAGTTTGGAATATTGTCCGAAGATGACATTCATGTTGCTGGGGACTGGAGCTGTACACCAAAATGTCATCAAAGAACACAAGCACAAATTTGCGAAGATAGGGCCGGAGTAAATCATTCATTGCTGCTTGAAAGGTGGCAGGAGCATTGGTAAGACCGAATGGCATTACTACAAACTCATAATGTCCGTCGTGGGTTCTAAAGGCTGTCTTGTGAATATCAGCAGCTAGCACGCGGATCTGATGGTACCCGGAACGTAGATCGATCTTGGAAAAATAGGCCGCCCCATGCAATTCATCAAGCAGTTCATCAATATTGGGAATGGGGTATTTATCGGGTACAGTGATCTTATTGAGAGCCCTGTAATCAACACACATCCGCCATGAGTCATCTTTCTTCTTTACCAACAGGACTGGACTTGCAAAAGGGCTTGAGCTAGGCCGAATGAACCCCTTTTGAAGGAGGTTCTCTACCTGTCGCTCAATCTCATTTTTCTGGAAGTACGGATACCGGTATGGCCTCAGGTTTGGTGGTGGTCTATTTGGAAAAAGAGTGATGGCATGGTAATGCTCTCGGAAGGGAGGCAGCTCTGAGGGTTCATCGAAAACAGCACCAAATTCAGTCACTAAGTCTTCCAAGTTCAAGCTGGTACTGGAAATAGAGTTCACTGTCAACTCAGAAGTATCCATAGAATTGAGCCCTGCTGTTTGATCTTCTAAAAAGGGAGTCCCCTGTAATTTATATCGTTTTCCATTAACCCAGAAAATCAGAAACATTTGATTCCAGTTGGCTTGAATGGTATTGAGAGAAGCGAGCCATTGAATTCCCAGGACCACGTCAGAGCTTGCGAGAGAGAAAGGATAAAAATTCTGTGTAATAGTCAAGCCGGGAAGTGCGATCTGTAATCCCTCACATACCTGTGTGCAGCGAACCATTCTTCCGTCACCTACCTGGACGCCAAGAGTGGGTACTGAGCGTGTCGTGATTTTTAATTCCTTGACTAATGCAGCTGAAATGAAGTTGTGGGTTGACCCACTGTCAACCAAGAGGGAGATTTTATGACCCTGAAGAGTACCTCGAAGCTTCATCGTTGCTGCCGAATTGCGACCCAGAATCGCATTAAAGGAAATCTCGGCGTCGTCTATATTTTCTTCTCCCACTTCATCCCCGGTGTCCAAGGCCTCTAGTATAGGATTCCCATCCTCGTCTATTTCTAGGAGGGAAAAAGTACTAGTACAGCGATGCCCTGGACGGAAAGGATCCCGGCAACGAAAACAGAGGCCCTTATCACGTCTGCGTTGACGCTCGGCATCCATCCCCGATGATCTGGCCTGAGTTGTGATCTGAGAGGATGGTGGACGCTGCTGGAGTGTGTTGGGCCGAGAGGAGCTGGCTGGGTCTCTTACCGAATTGGGCTGTGCGTAAAGCGGGTTGCTGTAACGGGTTGAACTGTAAGTGATTCCGGATTTGGAGCTCCGACCCGCAGAGTGCTTCCTCTCATATTCCAAGGCCAGACTTGCCGCCCTGTACACAGTTTTAGGTTTATGAAGGCGGATGTCAGATCGCAATTCCTCCTTTAGCCCGTTGATGAAGACCCCGAGAAGGCAATGTTCTGGCCACCTCTCGACGCGTGCCGACCTTCGTGCAAATTCCAATCTGTATTCATTTACGGAACCCAGATGCTTGATGCTACACAAATATTGATCAGGATTTTGGTACTCTGGCGGCCCGTAATGGTCCTGCAGCGCCTTCACCAATTCATCCCAGTACAAGAGTGTCCGTTCGGTGCTCATCCACGAGAAGAGATCCAAAGCATCCCCTTCCAAATGCATTGAGGCTACATCCACTTTATCGTCTTCGGGAATTTCATAATATCTGAAATATTTCTCGGCCTTAAGAACCCATCCTCTGGGGTCGCCACCTCCATATCTTGGGAAATCCAGTTTCGCCTGGGGTGGTCGGGGGGGACGCCGAGATGTCTCTGATTCTTCGTCGCTGTCTTCTGTCCAGCGGCGGGTCTTTCCTCGACCTTGGGGCCGTCGAGCTGTTTGGGCTTCTAGCGCTGTTACTTTTTCCTGCAGCACATCCAACGTTGCTAACTTGGCAGCTATCGTCGCTAGAGGATCGTCACCTAGGGGGCCTTCGGGTTGTCCGTCTACATTGGCATTTGAGGAGCGTGTGGTCACCATGCTGATCAGAACGTGGCTCTGATACCAAATTGATATATGCCGTCGGGAACCTGAACGTGTACTGCACACAGAAAGCAAGTTCTCTCCTAACTCTCTCACTGTAAGTATCTCACTCGTAAGGGAAGGTAGAAGCCGGGAGGATCTCCAATAGACTTGAAAAGATAGTTCTATCCTATCACTCAAGGATAGCGAATACATATATATAGGAAGATAATGAAACCGAACTTCCCTACATAGTCGGGAAGCTGACCCATAATGACTCATGCTGTACAGAACGTGATGGATAATGGCCCTAGAATTTAGCAGTACGTGATAACGAAAATAAGCAATAAACAAGGAGACAACAGAGAAAGCAAAGTGAAAATAGAGTGATCTAGACTAAGTCAACTAGAGTCCCTATTCTTCCGCCTGATATATTTCCTTGGTGCCATATCATAAGGTTTCTGCGCTTGAAGAAAAAAACCTTCGCTCAAATAATTGGTCAGGTACTGGATGTTGCTTTTCCCAGGGAAGATGCCTAATATTTATAACACTCTGAGTAATTAAGGGCCGAGATACTGTTGGTCAATAAATTAATGTGACTTGTGAAGTACAGTAATTATTAAGAAATAATCGAGTTAGAGCTGTAGCTATGAGTGCTACAGATGGTCTAATGAGAGGAATGGATGTGATTGACAAGGGAGCTCCTCTAAGTGTTCCGGGTTCGTGGCTACCCCTCCTAGTATAGGTGTCTGCTCTAGGAATCGAATTCGTGATCTAGAAGGATTTAGTAGAGCCTTATACCGCTAGACCAACTCTATGTTGGTTGTTTTGATATATGTTTTTTCAATCACATTTTGTGAAACATGATTTAATCTTCCGAATATTCATATGTCCTGGAAAATTTGATTATCATTTGCATTTAAATTTTAGATCATAATCCAAGTCTAGCTAATTGAGTGGGATGCATTTTCATATCAGAAAAGCTTATTATTGTATATGTTTTGCTTCCAAGTTACACGTACACGCATGCTTGCATGGGTGTGTTTGCATCACTTATCTCCAAAGTTAGCCCGTAGCTGGTTTCATACAGGTATGCTGGTTAAAAGAGTCCTGGTTAATTGTAGGGTCATGTTGTTTGAGTCATAAACCCTTTTACAAGAGAAGAATGTTTATGTTTGTGCAGTATACACTTGTGAATATGAAAATGTTTAGAGTTCAATTTATGATGGGTTTAAGTATACTAACTTATTAATACTTGATTTTATGAATCATTATGTGATACCATTGGCTATGAATATTACCATGATTGATATTTGATGCTTCTTAAATCATGAATTGAAAAACGAAACCTAGCAATTAGTATATTATTGCTTCATTTGGTGGACCAGCCCTTTTGTTTTCATGGGTCAGGCCTGTTTTTAAACGAGCTCAACCCATGATCAGGTCTCATGAAGAGGCAAAATAGACTAGAAAATCCTTTTTCCAACTCGCAGCATTGTCTTTGATCTGTTTCCACCTGGTAATTGTTGGTTTAAATCTTAATCATGCAGCCCCAAGGTAGCAGATATATAATTTCAGTACGTGAATGAGATCTGTTGGTGTAGCTACACTTTCCTGTTGTCATTATCTTCTGCACCATCCTATTACTTTATAGAATTCACGATCCAATTTCCGCAATTTTCTTGACTCCCAATTATAGGAGATTGCATAGAGCCTGTTGTTTG
Source organism: Leucaena leucocephala (assembly GCA_037074615.1). Taxonomy (NCBI): domain Eukaryota; kingdom Viridiplantae; phylum Streptophyta; class Magnoliopsida; order Fabales; family Fabaceae; genus Leucaena; species Leucaena leucocephala. The sequence goes on from CM073541.1 coordinate 16,161,551, forward strand.
AGGGGAGGCTTTCTTTGTGCACTTACTTCCATTGTTCTCTATCACCGATTCCTTGCAGATGAAAATGTATGTTCTTCCTATTCATCTACCTTCTAATCAATTTTTTTAATTTTCCTCAACTTGAGATAAAACAGTTTGATTATTTATCAGTCTAGAGGCCAATGCTGGTGCTCTCACAAATTTTGAGGTCCTTGACTTTTTACGAGCTAAAGGAGCATCAAAAGATCCAACAAGGGTTCTCGCTAAAGTAGCACAGTCTGAGTACAAGGTTTAAGAAAAATCTGTCTATTGCTATTATGTTATAATAATACTTCCAGACCCCTAAGTTCTATGACTGTTCTGCCCATCTAACAGGTCTACGATTATCTGGTCGATAGTGCTGTTTGCGATCAAACTAGAGAGAATGTCAACGAGTACTTGGAAAACTGCAAAAAGCATGACCTTGCAAAGGCTGAGGTTCTAAATATATTAAACATTAGACCAACTGCTGCTGTTGAAATTTTTCCTGTAAGTACTGGTTTTGCTTTGACATCAATTTTGCAAGTTCTCTAAGCTCTGCGATTACTTTTAGCTGTTCACACAATCTTTATGGTATTAGTTTGAATCTAAGCCTGTAAAATTGTCAACTTAGTCGATGCAGTGCGTTAAGTTGTTTACTGGCTTTAGCTTTGGAGTACATGGTTTGAAGGTATACGCAACACATTTATAAGGAGGATTAGCATATATTGTCATACAGTGCTTGCATTTTTTTGGTAGCTTTAAATAAAAAAAAACAGAGAGAGAGAGAGAGAGTAGTAACTTGTCTCTGAATCATATCAAACTGGAAGTCAGTGAGAAATACTTATTAGAGAGTATTAACATGTTTGGATCATCATGCCTGCAATTTTCACAAGCAAAGAGTAATTACTTGTCTTCAAATCAACATCCGATGCCTTAAAGTTATAAACATTACTATTTCTTAGTCTGTCTTTGTTGCCCACTTGGTGTTTTCGTCAATTGATGAATCACCTGCTGGGAAGTCTTGAGATGTTGTCCCCGTTGGAAGCTTAGACATTGCTTTGCCTTGAACATGGTTAGGAAAACCAAGCAAGCAAGCTTATGATTTTTTTGGGTAGACTGCTAGGTTATGATTTATTTGGTTCTAAGATGAGTTTGGGTCTTGCAAATAGGAAACCAAGCATAGCCAAAGACATCAAGAATTAATGCCACCAAATATAATACTGATTAAATATAATTAAAAAAATGGTTGTGAATAAGATATGTAAATTGTGCCCCTCAATAAAACCACAGCAAGGCTTGATAGTATTAGCTACATGGAACTCACGATGGCATTGTGCTTTATCATTAGAGTGTGCGTTAGATAGATTGTTAACAAAAAAGTATCGTTCAATAACTTGATTAAGCATTCTCTTTGGTCTTCATCTACTCATGTTTAAAAGACTCCATACTATTTGTGTCCCTTGATAAAAGAGTACAAAAATAATTATTAGGAATGAGATGACATGAATTTAATAGATATTGCGTGTTGTATTTTTGTACAAGAGAGAGGACAGCTTTGCCTGACTTATTTATTGTATTCAAAATTATTGTGGCATGCTATGATTGACACTAATCCAATAATTCTTCTCTTAGAATCTTGTTCTTGCTCCTGGATCCTCACATTAATCAAAGATAAATTATCTCCTTCTAAAGACTATTTAAACAAGTCAGAATTCTTTATAAATTCCAACATAGCATGATACCTGTAGCCTTTGCTTAGTTGTAATATAATCAAGATATCTGTTTACTTTCATTACACAGATTATAGAGAAGTGCGAGGATCGTTTTCCAGATGAGGAGATTGAACAAATAGTAGAGATGGTGAAGAAAACATTGCCGCCACCTCCGTCCAAACCGGAGACTGAAGTTGTTACTCAGGCTACTGAAGAAACTGCCGCTTCAAAAAATGAGAAAGATAGTGAGACTAGTCAAGGCCAAAATCAAGATGGGGAAGACATGGACACGAGTTGAGATCTTCTAGTCAGTATTGCATTGATTAAGAGCATTATAGGAGCATAAAGCACACTGACTAATACATACTCTATCGTTCTAGTCAAATTATACTTAATTTCATCGGTTGGTCAATGAGAAATTAATGGTCCATAGGAATTCATGTGATAAGATAGGGCACTTCCAATTGTGCTTCTAGTTTTGTGACTTAGAAAACAATGAGACTCCAGGATTTGAGGATCCTTTGACCAAACAAAAGGTTATTTATTTATGTTCTTTTTCTATTTTTATGCTTAGGCAGTCCTATTCACCTATTAAAAGTAATTATGTTCAAAATACTGCTAAGCATTAAATATAGGTACCCCTCTAATAGTAATTCGGATCTTAATTCATTATATTGTAAATGATTAGTCATCTATGTTAGATTATTATTTTTTTTTATGAAGACTCAAACTCAATTATTTTATTTTTATACATAACTAAAGTCCACTTTACTTATGACTCTAGGGTAGTTTTTAATCTTTGTTATAACTATGATTTGTGATTGCCACACGTATTTCTTACCTCTACTAATTAATCAAACTAATTATGTATATATATATATATATATATATATATATATATAAAAGCACATTATGAATAAAACTGTTGAAGCCTTAAGGGTTTTCTTGGTATGATTTTTTATTAGATGGAGTCGAGACTTAAAATCTTAATGGATTCTTCATTAATAATAGCTCAATAGATTTTAATTTCAGTGTAGCTCTTGTTTTTTCCCAACATTCAGTGTAGCTCTGTTTGGAAAAATATTTATCTTATTCTTATAGTACGATAACATTAAACAATATATAGTAATTACAGATTTACAAAATAAATATTTTTTCAAGGTTTAAAAAAGAGAAAAAAGATAATAAAAGATATTTTAAAATTTAAAAAGATAAAAAAAATTCTGAATTTTAAAAATAACAGATTGAGCAGGAGGCCCAATCTGTAATTTATAAATTCTTGTGTAGAGTTGTAAATATTATTATGGGAGTTATAAATACTATTGGCAGAATTACAAATAGTCCTTTATAAATTTGAGACAAAAGACGAAATTGCACTTTTTACAACTGTGTCAATAGTATTTATAACTCTCATAATGGTATTTACAACTTTGTCAATAGTATTTATAATTCCCATAATAATATTTACAATGCCCATAATAATATTTAGTCTCTGTACAGGTTACAAATGAATTGAACTTTCTGCCTAATCTGTCATTTTAAAATTTAGAGTATTGTTTATCTTTTTTAATTTTAAAAAATCTTTTTCTGTCTTTTTCCCTTAAAAAACAATTAAACTGCATAATTATGATTAAAAATAAATTAAATTACATGAAAATATATAATCAAATAACAATAACCATCCCGCCACGATTATTGAAAACAAGAGAATTACGACAATCGTGCCTAGCTTTAAGATATATCAAACGATTTTGCTGATGTATCTTGCGTGATTCATTCATATTAATCTCGTTGGGCCGGTGACAGAGACTTCTAAATTCTAATGGAATACGAATATGGTTAGCAATAATAGACAATTTAAAATCATAAAACACGAACTAACAAGGTAAGTGGTTCGATATGTTTAAATAAGGTCTCGAGTTTGAGCCTTAGCGTACGTACAAAATTATCGACTTACTCACCATAGTCAGGTGCGCGACGCGGGTGGGATCCGGATATAGTCGGGGCAAAATTTCAATGAAGGCAACAAAAAAAAATCATAAAACACGAGATACCGTATACGATCAGGGACGTTAAAGAAAAGTTATGCATACAATTAATTGATCATTCGATAATAGTAGGACCTTAATCTAACACATGAAAGGATTGCAGAGAATGTGATCCATAATATTGCATGATTGCATGTAAAATACTGCAGATAATCTCCACAATCGCCCTTCAAGTATTCACCTACCGCTCAATTCGAGGGTATATAATTGGTTCTAGGCGCGAGTCATCATCCTCTTGAACTCCTCGAAATTTACGTTACCATCGCCGTCGGTGTCGACGGAACTGATAATTTTCCGGCAGTCGCTCAAGGATCTCTTCTCCCCTAACTTTCGCAGCACCGCATGCAACTCAGTGACGGAGATTAGTCCGTTCTTGTCCAAGTCGTACAGATCAAAGGCATCACGGAGCTCTGTTGAGTCGGCGAGCTTTTCTCCGCCAGATTGGTGGAAGTCGGCGAACTCTTTGAGATCAATGTAGCCGTCGCCGTTCTTGTCAAGCTCGGCCATGATGCGCTTGATCTCCTTCGACGTGGTTTTTGAGTCAAGTGTGAGCAGCATCTTCTTCAGCTCAGAGCTGGAGATCTTGCCGTCGCCGTTAATGTCGAACTTGTTGAAGATCCGGCGAGTTTCGTCGTCCATCTCGGAAGGCAAGGAGACAGAGAGAAACAGTAGAGTAGTAGCGGTGGCCTTCACCTTCACTTCACGCGTCTTCTTGCTTTAACGCGTCTTCGAAGTTGGAAGGCCGCGTCTTGAATGGAGCGAGTTGGGATTTAAAGGATTGAGGGGAGGACTAGTCACCAATAAATATTTGCCACGTGTAGGGTGTATTAAAAAGGTTGAAAATAAAGCTGACCGTGACATCATTACTCACATGAATCCTCCAAAACAAAAAAAGGGTTGATATTTAAAGAGGGTAACTTGTAAGATCAAAATCTGCCTTTGATGTGAAGATTTTGTCCCTAAAATCATAAAAGCCTATTGCTAAGTGCTACCTTGTAAATTCAAAATTCAGATTCAGATTGCGTCAAAGAAGCTAAAAGCCTTCCCCTGATCGTAGAAATGTATCTATACCAAATTTCAATTCTTTCAACTAAAGAAATATACTAGTATTTATGGTTTATAAACACTAATCTTATTTAAAAGTAAGGAGATATTTATATAAACAAATAATACCACTTGATACTTTGACAGTCAGACTATTTATATAAGGTTTCAGTTTTATTCTTTATTTCTATGAATTATCTTTCTAAATTTTAACTATAACACCGTTAATATAAAATAAAATAACGATTTTTTTATTTTAGAAATTTAAACTTATATGTCAACATTTGTGATTGTTTTGTTAAAATTTAAATGGAAAAAATATAGAAAAAGAACTTTTAAAATTCAAAAACATAAAAAATGCCTTTGAATTTTAAAAAAGATAGATTGGATAGGAAGCTCAATCTGTCATTTGTAAATTCTCGTACAGAGACTAAATATTATTATAGGAATTGTAAATATCATTGGCAGAGTTACAAATACCATTATGGGAGTTACAAATACTATTGACAGAGTTATAAATAATATTGATAAAGTTACAAATACTATTATAAGAGTTGTAAATACTATTGGCAGAATTATAAAAAGTACAATTTTATCTTTTGCCTCAAATTTATAAAGAATTGTTTACAACTCTACTAATAGTATTTGCAACTCCTATAATGATATTTATAACTCTGCACAGGAATTTACAAATGACAGATTAAGTCTCCTGCCTAATCTGTCTTTTTAAAAATTCAGAATTTTTTTTTTGTCTTTTTGAATTTAAAAGGTCTTATCTTTTTTTCAATTTAAATTTTAATGTTGACATTTTCTGTTAATGGAAATAAACAGTATTAGGTAGTAGAGTTATAATACGACCAAAAAGACATTTTATGAAATTAAAATATCAAAATGAAATGTTGTGTATTAAGGATGCACTTTTGTCTGTGCAAAATTTAAAGATGAGGTTGATAAAAGAAGTTAAATGTAACATTAAAAAAAATTGTATAGTCGATAACTTAATAACTTAATGACATATAAATTCTTTGATAAGTAATAGATTACGGATTTAATCTTATTTATAATTTTATTACTTAATTAATTGAAAAAATGTGGGGATAATAGAATATGATCTTAGAAAAATAAGAGAAAACAGGACAACGGCAGGAAAACCGAGTTGAATCTTTAGGAGTGAAATAGGAGGAAGTTAGGCTTAGTGGGTGATGAAGAGAGATGAGTGGGCATCAGTTGGTTGCAAAAGGAATGGATATAGAAGGAAGAGTTGGGGAAGGGAAGATACGAGAGTCGTAGAGTCAGATTTAGATTGATACGATTTTTAGATATATAGCCATTTGAATATGAAAAAGAAGAAGAAAGAATCGAAGGTGGGGGACCACACGCAGTTGAGTTCATGGACATAATTTGAAGTCCCAAGGCAAGTGGAAAGGAAAGAAAGTGACTCCATTGAATGGCCACCCTAATACCTGTCTGGCAGATCCCAATGTGTTACACGGTTTTAGGTAAGAGCTTGTGCACGTCAAGTTCCCCCTCACATGGCCAGATTATATTGTCTCTGTATTTCCTTCCCTCCCATCTCATCCTACAAATACACATCCATATTTTTGTGAACCAACATAAAAGCATTATTTTTCTTATTATTGTATTTATAGAGTTTAAATTTAAAATCTCATATTTAAACGGTTAAAACGTCTCTTACAAATATTCTAGATAGTATTAAATTAAGTTTATATTTTGGTCTAAATCAAGTTAAGAGAAAATGACTTATATTAAAAATAAAAAAAAAATTATTATCAACAAAGATTAGGCTAAACGAAAATAGTCAATCCCTTATAATATAGTAAATTGAGGTTCGAATAAGGAAAAATATCTACATTTAGTATTTACTAATTTTTTAAACATAGTTGCCTTAATCTTAAAAAAAAGTATATAGTATTTCTTTTTTTTATAATATCCCTATTTATTGAAATATTGTTGTCTTTGCGCATTAAAAGTGTCACAAATTCCCTACATGAATTACAAATAAACATGAGAAAATTCCATTTAAATTCACTTGAAATAGTCAAATCCCATTACTTCACCCCAATTCAACAAATCTGAAATCAGTCCATGGGACTAATTTGAGATTTGTGAATGTTGTGCTTTTATCACATTGCCCATCATCTTTTTTTATAGTGCCGGCCACATAGGTAAAAGCACAATATTCACAAATCTCAAATCAGTCCCATTGGACTAACTTGAGATTTGTTGAATTGGATGGATTGAAATAGGATCTCACTATTTCAATTGAACTTAAATGATATTTTCTCAATAGCCATCTTAACATTTTCTTTATTCTACCAATTAATTGAAACAACCTTCTATTTAGAATGGGGAGGAATAACAAATTTCCCTAAAGATACATTTGGATAGTTAAAAGCATTTTATAAGAATCACATTGGAGTAAGATATATTTCTTATAGTCAAAATCCATTTAAAAAAAATATATTACAGGTAACTATATTTTCCTTCAATTTTTTAATTGTTCTCCATATTTTTTAATTAAATTATTTAATTTTATTTTATTATTATTGTTAACTCCAACAACTTTGCTCTATTAGAATTGTTAACCTTTATACAAGAGTTAACACTACTAACAAAGTAAATTTAAAAATTTAATTAAGAGACAAAAACTTGCAGGTATTGAATTAATTCCTCTTATCCTTTTTATAAGTTACAACTCAAAATGATAATTAAAATTAATTAAAAATAATAAATATATCATAAATATAATTTATTTTTTTAAATATACTTTTATTTATGAGAATAATGAGTGAAAGAGAATGAGTAGAAAAAAATGAGAGACAATGAGTAAAAAAAATATAATTAATTGGGGTAAAGATATAAAAAGTATATTAAATTTTTAAATAAATATAAATTATTATTTATATATAAAATTTCTTTTATAAAAAAAAATATTACTCGTAAAAAGTATCCGAGAAGTAAAAGTTTAAGAAAATTTAGGTAAGTGCAGTATAGTTTTCCCTTCCTTTAAAATTGTTGCTTATATATGCATTGCCATGTTGATTGGGTAACGAGGGAAAACTAGCTTTCCGCCCAGCCACATACAAACTGCCACGCGTTGCTATGCGTCGCTGTCAAAGTGGCAGCCTTTATAATGAATGATGCTGTTCCTCTGATCTGCCTTTATCGTACAACCCTCTCTTGCTTCCAAGTTTATTACACTCCCTCCCTCCCGTCTTCCCAATAATTAATTATTCAAGTGCTTTTAGGGAAAATGGGTAAAAGGTTTTTTTTTCTTAAAAAAAATTATTAGTTTATACATTAAAAAATAACAAATATATTATAAAAAAATTTATATATAAAAAATACTAGTATTTAAATTCAATTTTTTTATAATAAAACTTATAAACAAAACTCTTCCATATTTTTATGTTTTAATTTTATTTATAAATAATGTATCTCTCTATTGGGTAATGAAAGCAGGTATATAATGAGCCCAAATCTAGCTTTCAATTTTAAGCTCAAAACGTAACTTGCACAAACAAGACTCTCTTCCACAAGCAAACTAATTAACTTTAATTTGACATATAAATATTTTATATTTTTTAAATATATATATCCTCTTATTGAATATAAATCTATTCGAGATATTATTAGATATTAAAGGTGATCATCTTTTCCAACGATAATTTGAATACTAGTTTATTATATTATGAAGGACTAATTTTTTCTATTAAATTTAATCCCTGTTAATTTTTGTACGTTTTTACCTTCCTCTTGAAATATCTTCTCCTTTATAAGAGAGAAAGGAACAAGGGCTAGGTGGCTTTTACTTATCCTTCATATTCTTTCTTGTGTGTTATCTTGAAGTTATTCTCTTCCTTCTAAGATTATATGGCTTATAGCCTGCTGAAAAAGAAAAATGCAAACACGTTAAGAGCATGTTTGTTAACCAATTATAATAATCTTTTTAATCAATCCCCTTTACGTGGAAACAAAAGTTTTTCACATATTTACCCCATATAACGTATAATTAATTTTCTACAACTAATTTAAAGAGACTGAATGTATGTTTGGAAATCAATTTGGTGAAAATGTGATTTGGACCAAAATAATATAAAAAATAATTTTGCCTCCTAAATTATAAAATCATGTTTCCATCGTGTTGTTGCCAAATACCTTTTAAATATTGGATCAAAATGGGCTTTGGTTCCTAGAAACATGTTCAAAGCCCCAAACGGTCCAAAATGTTTGAAACAGCATCTTCCATCGTCATAAACCCAAATGATTAATCAAGACATCCATTCTAATATTCGTTTCCCTCAACCCATTGTCCTTAGGTTTAACTAATAAAAGAGTAAAACTTATTACTATTTGGAGTATGTTCGATCCCTAAGGAGTACAATTTTATTGTAGTTCTAGTCGCGACGCTCTGAGATGCATCATAGCTCATGTGTGCCTAAATTTACACCTGAAAGTAATAGAGGGCTTGCCCTACCCGATATTGGTATTGTTTAAGAGGAAGGGAGACTTCGCCCTACCCTTAGATCGTAGGTGAGGCCAACCCTTTCAAAAAATTTTGTACAAAAAAAAATATTCGTTTCCTCAGTCTATGATTATGTTGTTATTGTTATAATTGGGCCCAAAGCCCAGTAACAATATGATTCCTTTTCTTTGGTTTGCATAAACCCAAAGTATCCTCCAATTATTTTGGATTTCGATTTGAGCATTAATCTCTATTGAGTAAGAGTATTAATATTAAAATCTTTCTAACAAATGTATTTCTTATGAACTTATATTCTCATTATAGATAAAATTATCTACCATCTTAACCAACAATTTATATGAGTAACAATATAATTCCATTTTGAATTCTTTTGTCTTTATGAAAATAATTTGCGCATATTTAAAAATAACAAAATATGAATATAAAGCTAAAATATTAATTAATTATATTCATTTGCGTCTCTCTTTTTTTCAAACATATAAAATATAAATAAAAGTAGAACTAAAAATGTCTCGAAATCTAAGATAAATGAAGAAAGATAAGCTAATGTAAAGTGACTTTTTTTTTATAAATATATGTATATAAATACATTTGGTGTCTCAATAAATACTCCTACAGTTTTTTTCCTAAGCAAAATTCTATACAGTAAGAGTTATCCTATATATAAATAATAATTTTTATTTGTCTAAAAATTTAATATATTTTTTTATCTTTATTCCTTAATTAATTATATATTTCTCTTACACTCATTCTCTCTCATCTCTTTTTCCATTCATTCTATCTCACACTAGATTTTAACCACATTTATAAGAGTATATTTAAAACATAAATTATATTTTTAATATATTTATTATTTTTAGTCACCATTTTTATTTACGTAATTTGAATAGTTGTCTCAATGTATTAATATAGTTACTAATAAGTAATATCATAAATTTATACCAAGATTTATAGTTGGGTAGAGTGAGGGAGTGTCCAAAGGGCAAGAGCACGAGGCAAGACAAAACAGCGGCTGAAATAAGCAACTAATTCAACTAAACAGCATCTCTCTTTGCTTATTCCGCTTTGCACAAAACAATACGCAGGCCAAACACTAATCCTCACACCTTGCCTTCTCTTTCTTCTCTTTCGGCCATTCCAAAGCTTGTTTTAATCTTCCATCCTTTCTCTGCATGCATTTTCATCAAACTCATTTCCTCCTTTACTCAAAGATTCGCTTTTAACTGTCAATATTCACTTGGGGTGTTAGTGTTTCTTCCTCCATGGCTCTTCACTCTGCTACTCTCTGCTTCAGAACCGTCCCTGCTCACCCCCGGAATTCGGTCAAGTTTGGTCATCCCACTGTCAAACCATCGGGGTTTTCTTTCCCTCTTTCTTCTCCGATTGTCCGATTGAATGTCAAAGGTATTCGAATTATGGCACTTCATGCGTTATTTTCATTAATTTGAGCTTGATCAAGAGCTAATGCACTATCTACGTCATTTTGGCATAATTCCGGGGTTAGCTGATACTGAATAGCTTTAAATTTAAGCAGTTCAAGTGCTTTTATGCTTGTAGTTTTCACTTGGGAATGTTAATTTTGTTAGGGAATGCATATTCTGGTGATGGGGCTCCTGAAACAAAGGAATCGCCGCTTGTGGTTTGCTTTGGGGAAATGCTCATTGATTTTGTTCCGACTACCAATGGGCTTTCTTTGGCTGAAGCACCAGCGTTTAAAAAGGCTCCAGGTGGTGCCCCTGCTAATGTTGCTGTAGGCATAGCTCGTTTAGGTGGCTCATCAGCTTTTATTGGGAAGGTATCACAAAATTATAGCTTTTATTGAAACTAAATCATACAGCTGATACTGAACTTTCTTGAAGATTTCATCCTCATCTCTTGCAGCCAGACGATGCATGCAAAGAATAGTCATATTTCTCTACCATATTTTACATAGTGAGTCGGTGATCTTTGTGGGGTTCTTGCCTGTAAGCTTATGAATTTAACCTTCCGGCATTAAATGTCTTAACGTTGCACCCATTTATTGCAGGTAAACTGAATAGCCCCTTCATATAGACAAGAATCAATATATTAATTAAATACAAAATCTATAGGAAGTTGCACTATTCATAGGTCATAAACAATGTGACTCATGTCAACAATGCATATGAAAATGTGTCTGGTTGCCTATTAATAAAAATATTACTATCTCCTGTCCTAATTATAAGAACTAGTTGATATTTTTTGGGAGATTAAGGAAATTAAATAAATCAATTAATTATGAACAAATCTAGCCACTCAAGATGAATTCATATTATATATACTTCAATCTACTCAAATTAGTCAATTGGCTCTTATATTAGTTACAATTAATTTATTTATTTTGTTTACTATATCTATCCAAAAAAATCAATTAGCTCCTATAATTAGGACCAGAGGTAGTATAATATGTGACACAATTAATTTTTCTGCATGTACTAAGAAAAATGTTTTCTCCATGATTATGTTCTTACAACTGATTCTCAGTCTTAACTGTTGAAAGCTGGTGCTAGGTATGGATTATCATATGATTTTCCCGGGACTTTATTATCTTGAGTAGTTGTTATTTACTGTTTTTAGAACTTAATGAACATATAGTGAAGTATTGCATTGTAGGCAGCCATAGATTCCGAGATTTGAATCTCTGGTGCTCATCGGATCACATAATAATAGAATCATATTTGCATTTGAAGATGACTACTGTAGCTATGTTAGCTTTGTTCATCCATCTTATATTGAAGCTAGGAACCCCAGAATTCAATGTAATCTGTTAATTATAGACATAATTTTTATCTACGAATACTCAATCTTAAAATATCTTGAATCTCTAAGCAATAATCTACTCCATAACTTAGAGGACAGACCAAAGATTTCTCGGTCGATTTATTACCAGTCTAATGCTCTATTGTGCTTAACAGGTTGGTGAGGATGAATTTGGTTACATGCTTGCCAATATATTGGAAGAAAATAATGTAAACAATGAGGGGATGCTTTTTGACCCTGGTGCACGTACTGCATTGGCATTTGTTACTTTGAGGAAGGATGGAGAAAGAGAGTTCATGTTTTACCGTAATCCTAGTGCTGATATGTTGCTTCAAGAAGCTGAACTTGATTTTGGTTTAATAAAAAAGGTACTCATACCAACTCTCTGCATTTAGTTCATTCTGATTATAAGAGAGCATTAGTTTTACTACCCCTTTCTGATTTCTTTAATATTGATCTATTATTACTTTCTGGCAGGCCAAAATATTCCATTATGGTTCTATAAGTCTTATTACTGATCCATGCAAATCAGCGCACATAGCCGCCACAAAGGCTGCAAAAGATGCTGGTGTAATTCTGTCTTATGATCCTAACCTGAGGCTTCCTTTGTGGCCTTCTGCAGAAAGTGCCAGGGAAGGAATTCTAAGTATATGGGAGACAGCAGATATCATTAAGGTATGTCACCTATCAGTAGGGCTCAGTGTATTACCATATTTCCTTTAGTTCACAGCAGACTTTTCTCGTTTCCTTTTCTAGAACGCAGACTTCAGGGGAACAGAGAAACAACATCATCTGTACTGACACAAATCTGATTAATTATTTTCAGATAAGTGAAGAAGAGATTTCTTTCCTCACAAAAGGAGAAGATCCCTATGATGATGCAATTGTTCGTAAATTATTCCATCCAAACCTCAAGGTACTACTTGTTACAGAAGGTCCAGATGGTTGTAGATATTACACCAAGGTAAGCCTTCCAAAGATGCTTGCTTCTACAATGCTTTTCAACTCATCTGCCCAAACTTGTTTGGAGAAAACCCTCTGACTTATCTTCAATATCATAAATGAAGATATTAATGGTGAGCACCCAAATTATTGCTGCACAAAGAGTATCCTTATTTATTTTTTGAAACTGATTACTATTGAGCAAAATAAATGAATCAATCTTTTTGACATGTTAATTAATCAACAAAAAACCTAAACCCGTTACCCTTATGCAAACAAGAGGAATAATTTTTCCATCTACAAGACAGCATCTTACTGGGTTTTGACATGTAATAATCAACCCTTTGTAGATGTGAAGTTGAATAATATTACTGCTCAGATTGTGCAGAATAGTTGGAACTAAAATCTATGGGAAAATAATATCAGATTATATTTCTTTTAAAAAAATATCTCTGATTTTCTTATAGGGAAGAATGTGCAGTATGTAGCATGTGACTTAACTTCTAACTTAGAAGCATTTAAAAAAGTTCATTTAACCACTATCTTTCTAGTTATAATATGTTCTTGGTAATAATCATTTGAAAACTCTCATATGCAGGACTTCAGTGGTAGAGTCAAGGGATTTAAGGTGGATGCTGTGGACAGTACTGGTGCTGGTGATGCTTTTGTGGCTGGAATACTATCACAATTAGCTGTAGATCTTTCTTTGCTTCAGGTAGGCAAGACGTTTTCGTTAATAAAACAACCCATTTATCAAAACCCACATATTGAATAAAAATGGGCGGATCATCATAATGAGAGCTAATTTGATGGCAATGTTGTTTTATGCCCAAGTTGTTCATTAAATGCATTAAAAAGAAAAACCACCTTATGCCTACCACTATAACCAGCATGATCGTGTACTTTATTCTATTATTCACCCTAAAATGAGAAAGATGGTTCCTACTTTGGGTAATGATACATTTAAAGGTCGCGTCTGTGAAAACAATCAACAAATTTTGCGATTCTAAATTCTAGATGCCATCTGGCTTTGTGTATATATAATTTCCTCAAGAGCTATTTATGTGGTTTAAACCTGCAGAAAGAGGAAAAACTGAGAGATGCTCTCAAGTTTGCTAATGCCTGTGGAGCATTGACCGTGAAGGAGAGAGGTGCAATACCAGCTTTGCCTACAAAGGAAGCTGTCCTCAATGCCATGCTTAAGTCAGTATCCTAAATTTACAACCTATTATTCTCTCTAAACAATGAGGCATTCTCACTACTTTTCTGCGAATTCTTTTGGCACCTGGGGGCTTTTCTGTGGAAGATTAGAACAATTTTGTTTCAATAAATAGGCAGGGATCATAAATTCTTGTGTCATATCTCTGAATAATGAACTGGACCTGGATTCCTGATTTTCAACGAGTCTTTTTAAGCATCAGCTTTTGGTATATGCCAAATTAGAGTGTGCTCTGTGTATTTTGCACAGATTCAAGATTACACTAATTACATTTTATGTCGATGGTTGCTGGTGTTTCCTTCTGAATATCTGAAGCATTAGCTTTTCTTTCATCCACAATTTACTCTCTAGAGCCTACAAGGCATCCTTCCATTTCCATGTGTATAAAGGCAAAGGCACAGGAAATCTGAAAAGCACTGATACAACATGACAAATTAAAGTAAGTATACAATACAAATACACGAGTGCATACATATTAACACATTAAACACTTTTTGCCAAGAGAATGGGCTATTTTGTGTCAAAATCATTGTAGCCCAAACCCAATTTTCTTGGATGATCTAGACCATAACACTATATATGAGCTGTGTTTTATCACAATCAGGTCATTTCTGGAATTCAACAAAATTGTCTTTCCCCTCTCGGTAGTTTTGCATAATCAAATGTCATCTGTTTCTATTTGTTTATATCCTCAGTGGGATAAGGTTTCTTCTTGTTGTTTGCTTATACGCAAGTATACCGTCCATGTAATCTTATCAGAAATATAGTTAATGGAGACTAATGTAATAGTAACATAAAATGTCCAATTAATATGAACTATTATATATAAGATATTTAAATGAGGGTTTTTTCCTGTGAACAGGGAAACATGCCCCCCTCTTATTAGAGGTTTGTATTAATTACATCTGAAGTATGTCACTTAGACCAAAATAGTTTAAGTTATTTTGGATTGACTTACTAGTCATCAAACACTTACATAATTGTGATTAATTCTCTAATCACTCATCTAATGCTTCTAATTCAATGTTCATCAGTATCCAATATGAATATGCTATGTTCTATTAGCCTCACAAACTGCCAAAATGGGATATATAGTTCAATCTTGTTGGTCTTATTATATATCACATTTTTAGCAGCACCGACAGTAGTATTAGTTGGGATCTCATGGAAAATGGGTTTGGATATTTCCTGTTGCTGCCATTTAAGTTTTTGGTTGGTGTGTCCTTTACTTTGTCGTTTGCTTCTTTTTGAAACAATGCATTTTCTTCCTTTTGCTGCTTATAATTTATTTGGATAACATGTTGGTCATATTCCTGACTCAATAATGGAGACCTCATTCCACAAACAAAGCCAACTCTAAAAACCTCAATAAATAAATAAATAAATAAGGATTGACCTAGAGACTTGGAACATGTAGTCATTTTTTAAAAAGTTGGTAACAAAACATAACGTGATGGTTGCCAATGGTTTCTTTTTCCTGTGGGCACATATACACAGTATTCTAAATTACTCCCTGTCTCTGATATAAAATTATGTTAATTAATTTGTGTTAAATAAATCAATTATATATATAATTTTATTGATATTTGTGTTGAGTACATTATTTGTTTCTCGTGTGAATTTTTCTGGTTCCATCCACAAGTAGTAATGACATTTACAATAGAGGTATAGCTATTAAGTATTAAGTTTTTGGGAAAATCAAAAGCAAGGATCTCACTAGAAACATATTCAGTTTGAGAAATCATATTGAAGGACCATGGTCCTTAGCTGAAATTTACGAATGTGGAAAATTTGGAATGGGTTAAAAAATTGGGCACCTAATACCACTTCTTGTCCATTTTATTTTGGCCAGAACCTAATACCACTTGCTCTTCATGTGTGCTCTGAATGGGGTCTCAGCTCTTACGGGGTCTTTTAGGTCTCAGCTCTGAATTGACATGCTCATATTTTAATTTAAATATTAAACGTATCTTATGTTTTAAAATATTAAATAAACGTGAGTGAGAAATTAGTAGTCGTATTTATTTTTCAATATGTTTCACGAAAAATAAAAAAAAATATTAAATATAATTAATTATACCTTAAAATCTAATAATTTTTTAACTTTATCTTTAAGTAATTTATAGAATAAAGTCTATACAATAAAAATAAAAGATAAATTTATATATTCATATAAAAAATGTAATATTATATCTTATAAATAGAAAAAAAAACTTCTCTCCTTGACCAATGAGTAAATGAGTTGAATATAAATTAAAAATTCTTACGCGTTAAGATTTGTAACGTACTTAAGCCGTACACATCCAAAAAGTTTTTGCATTACAACGCAATGCTAAAATAATGAAAATTTCTTTTTATTTTACGGTCATTACATATACGGGAATCAAATCGGGCAGATAAAAATTAAAACATCTCTTGACTATTGTGAAATGAAAATTCCACTATTCATTCTTTAACATGAATAGTAAAAATTTCATAGCCATACCCAAATCCAAATAGAAGAAAAGTTATGTTAGGCTCTTAAAATTCTAGTCACCCGTGAGTTTAATTGGCGAAAGAGTGAGACATACAATCATTTGGAGAGTGTTCGATTCTTAGAGAGTATTATTTTGTTGTGATTCTAATCGCGATATTTAGGGAGACATCCTAATTCCTAGGTGTCTAGGTTTATACTTGAGGATAATAAACAGCTCGCCCTACTCGACATTGATATCGCCTACGAAGAAGGGAGACTTCACTCTACTCTTTGATTATAGGAAAGCTTAACCCCTTTCTAAAAATTTTTATACCAAAAAGTAAAATCAAAATTCTAGCGCATTCTATCTCATCTAATAAGAGGACACTTGTAAACGAGAACTTCAAAAAAATTTCAGTGATTGGATATAGATTCTTAAACACGAAGGCATGAGAACCAAGAGCTTACAAGAATCTCAGAGAAAAAAGTTTTCCATAAAAAAAAAATAAAAAGAAACCATAAAAACATTGGATTTAAAAAAAAAATCCATCACAATCCACCCTTTAAGAGGATCAAAAGGGCAAATGGAAGACATCAACACAACAATCTTCCTTTGAGTTCCTATATCTCTACAAATTCAGCACTTCTCCACATCTAATCCTAGCACTGGAGAGAGATCATGGCAAAAAAAAGTTGGATTCTTAAGCATACCTGATTTACAAAATTATGATAGACTAAACCAACCAATTATGATTATAAACTTTTGCAGTTTATATCATGATTAGTTTAATCTATCTGTCTTTTTGCATGTCAAGTTCACTTAAAAACTTTTTCCCAAAAACTGAAATATTAAATTCTAAGTTACCTTGTTTTAACGACCAAAGAGGTAATCATCATCCTCAAACTCTGAAACACCTAACATTGCCAAAGCCAAGTGACCTTTGATCTCTGTTTTTTTTTCTTGTAACTGAGGATAAGAATCAATTACGGATCCATTAGCATGAAAAGAATGCTTCCTCCTTTTAGATAAGATTGGTTCTTCGCCTTTCAGTATCGCGATGATCTCGTTAATGCCGGGTCTTCGAGATTCCTCGTTTGTCACACAGGCTGCTGCAGCTTCAATCATCTGATATATCTGATTCGAGGATTTTGAGGTGCAATTGAGTTGAGGATCAAGCAATTCTTCAATAGCTTCTTTCCCTTTCTGATGAAGCAATGGTTTAGCCTGCCAATGAAATCCAGACTAAATATGAGTCAGCAAGCCAAAATAATGATGGAGTATATGCCTTTTTTATTCTTACATTTTTTTTTAATCTTCTAGGTTTCAACCTTCATATATTCCATTTTTCACATCTATTCAAGATGACTTGTCTTTTTTAACAAGAAAGATTCTTTTTTAAGGAAAAAAAATTAAACTAGTAATCAATTCAGTAAGCTTTTGACAGATTTTGTGGTGGGCTGATTTTCATTTTTAGTATAATAATTTTGTATCAAATACTACAGTTAATCCATATTCAAGTATTGTTAAGCTCAAATTCTAGGCTTGTTCAAAGTCAATGAGCAGCACACGCAGTAGGGCTAAGCTTGTGCTTACACTACAAGCTATGATTTTTCTGGTTATTATTCTCAACCACAAACCATTTCAAGAATCAGTTCAACCATAACCAATCAAAAACCAGCACAAGTTTTTCAAGAAGAATTAAATAATTAACCTACCCATGAGACCAAATTCTCTTCTCCTGGTGGCCTTTTTGCTTCGATCGGCTTCCGACCGGTTATGAGTTCCAATAACACCACTCCAAAAGCATAAACATCTGTCTTATCAGACACCTTCCCATGTTGAAAATACTCAGGAGCCAAATAACTATATGCAAAAAAACAAAAAACTGAATAAGAAAACAAATCTTCCAAAAGGTAAAAAGAAACATTGACAGAATATTTAAGAGGAGTCAAGTTTTTTTACCCAAATGTTCCTTTAACAGTTTTGCAAAGGAAGTGTATTGAAGGTGCTGAAGTCCATGTAGCTAATCCAAAATCACATAGCTGTAAAATGACACATCCATCAGAATCACTTGTTATGATCCAAGTGTCAAAGACTATTCACAAAGATCAAAATCTAACCTTGGGAGATTTTCTAGAGGAAAGAAGAATGTTAGAGGGCTTAATGTCTCTGTGAACAACACATCTTTTGGTTCCATTATGCAGATAAGAGATTGCTTCTGCAATCCCAACTGCAACTTTATACCTCACAGACCAAGGTAGTGGTGAATTTCCCTTCACACCCTTCTTCTTCCCTGTGAATAGGTATGAAGAACAGGAGTCAGTGAATGAAACTCATCAATCTCTGAAATAATAGAGTCAGAGAGAGAGAGATAAGTAAGCAGCACCATGCAAGTGGCGCTCTAAGCTTCCTCCTGAGACAAATTTGTAGACCAGAAACAAACCCTCTTCCGCATCAGCACAAAACCCTACAAGAGGAACAACTTTTGGGTTGTGAAGAGAGCTAGCAATCATCAATTCTCTACAGAAAGACTTTGAGCTCTCTTTCTCTTCCATGTCCAATCTCTTAATTGCCACAGCACTTCTCAGAATTCCGACTTTGCCTCTGAAAACACAGCTCAAAGCCCCTCTTCCCAATACTCTTCCTACCCATAATAACAAAACAATGAACATGAGCAAAGTTTGAAATCAAATGGTTCTTCATATAGAGCAACCCAGAAAGATTTGATTACCTTTAGAGAAATTCTGGGTAGCAGATAGGATTTCACTGTAGTTGAATCTGATCAGAGTATTGGTTACTGGAAATATGCTTTTACTGAATGAATCTATTCTCCACCATTTTAGCTTCCGAGCTCGAGATTCACTCGCCTGACTCACCCCATTATCCAAATTCACCATCAAGACCGTCGCAGCAGCGGAAGAACTCATTTCCAGGGATTCCAGCTCAACCTGAGAACATATGTTGAATCTGAAAGATGAGTGAACCGATTGTGGTTCGGCATTCGTCGACTCCGCCGCACACCCGCCGGACTCCGCCAGTAGCCACGCCTTGTTTTTGTCTTGACCCTGAATCACCCCAGCGTTACGCCGGCGGCGGCGAGGGAGGGTAATACAGGCAAACCCAATCATCCAGACCATTTTTCTCCAAGTGTTTCTGAATTTGAGCTTGTTATAGTCGTAGTAGTTATCTGTGGCTGTATCATTAGCATTTTGTGGATTTGAAGACTCCCAAGAATCAGTGCAGGTTTCTTGGGAAAACCCCATTTAGAAGCTGATGGATACCAACAATATCACAGAAACCCAGTAAAGAGAGAGAGAGAAGTGGGGAGAGAGAATGGCTAAAAGTGGAAGCTTGCTTGAAGAGGGGGAGAGAATTTCTGAATATCAGAGAAGAGAAGATGTGAACAAATAATAAAATAGTTAAATAAATGAAGGAGGTGAAAATGGGATGTTCTTGCTTTAGGCCTTTATTTATGGGAAAAGAGAAAGAGCATGGATTGACGGAGAGGGTGAGCAAGGAGAAGAGAATCTCGCTGGTACGGCCAAAGGACACATGAAGCACCACCAGAGTGATATGGTTCTTAGCATTATTTAGTTGTCACCCAGGGGAAGGAGCTGCCCGGAATGAACTTTCTGTTCATAATCAGTTAATCGCAGTTATTTTTTTTTTTAAAAAAAATAGAAGATTCGATTTCTTGAGCTGAGGGAGATCGCACAATTTTTTTCTAAATTCACGTAATCATCCTAAATAGTAAATACAACGGAGTAATTTCATATTTTAAAATTATTTTGCAGGTAGTTATATTTTTTTTCAATTTTTAATTTGAATGTGATTTTCCAAATTATCAATAGAGAACAAAATAATCAAACCGACCTCCTTGCCAAACACGTATTGGCCGGAATTAATGGTCTCCAAATTTTGGGGCCTGAGACTACTCTTACTATGATCACTCCCAGTTTAATACCTCAACAAAGTAAAGTTATCGAACAAACTAAAATTAAATGATCAGTTAAAAAAAAAAGGTAATTGTTCCTGTAGCAATAACAATTTAAGCTTAATATACTTTACATAACTACAATACTGCAATCTCTCAAAAAAATATATAAAGTATCCTCATTTACTAAATTATAGCTTAGACAACCAGAGTTGAGCTAGTTATATCACAAGTTTTAGAAGAAGTTTGTGCATATTAATAATGATGCTACTTTATAGCATTTGTCCTTGGCTGGCAATCTGACCTGACATTCGTCACTTATGTGATAGGTTAAACTAAATGTAAATGATGAACTTTGTCTAATAAAGTTGGCCATAATAGTAGGTAGTTAATTAAGTTCTCTTATTTTATTAAAAATTGTAGTACAGTTGAATTGGAGGAATTAGACATCTTCAAGAGGTTATAAACTTTTTGGGATATTAGATATAGATATGTTATTCTTGAATATGACTTAAAGATTCTCATTAATATGTTAGTAAAAACTAATCCAAAAAATAATAATAGTTTGTTATTTATACAGATTAAGAATTTTATGTGTAAGTAGTGTGATTTAAAACTACAATTCATTTCAATACAAGTTAACACAGTTGCAGATGCGCTTGCAAAAGAAAATCTTTCTAGATCTACGATATTTAATATGTGTCCTTTTATAGTGCAACACTTAGTGATTTCAGAGTGTTTAGGATTTAATTCCTCACTAGTCTAATTCTCATGTAAAAAAAATAAAATTAAATTATTTAATAAAAAGAGAATAATATGTATATATGCTATCTGATGTGTCTATATGTAGTGCTCACAGTAACTTAAATAGGATTATCTCTAATAGAATTATACATATATTTAGAAAAAAAAACAAAAAAAAAACAGGTACTTGCAAAATGTTTTCCACTGAGTATGATGAGACTTGAGAATTTTTATCTGTTTTAAAAATTTGTTATTATTCTATATTCATATAATTACTTAATTGATTTTAAATTAAAAATGTACTTAATTTTTATGATTCCAATTGTGAATTTGTCGTTATCATTAAATCAATATCACTTATAACTTATAACTATATCAATATCAAATGAATAACAACACAAGTCATGGACAATACAATTTCTTTTTTAAATTGTGTAATACATGATACCTACTTAGGTTTTTTGTAAATATGAATAAAGATTTGTGTAGATCAAATTTTAATATATATTAATTTAATTACGATGTTAATATTATACAAATTTAATTTTAAATAAGGAAGACTTAGAACAATTAATGATGTAGTAAAAGTCCTGATAAAAACATGAATTAGATAGGGGATAAAAAGCGAATTAAGGAAAAGGACAAGAGAAGGATGACATAAAATGGAATAACATGATGTAAACAACAGACACAACAATATGAGAAGGTTGATTCTTGTTTCTGGGCATGGGATTTGAATTGAATATAAAATAAAATAAAAATCACAATGAATCAGACGTACGATGTATCCAATGGCTTTCCTTGTTTGGTGAGCATCCAACGGTTCACAGCCACATTATCCCTAACAACCCCTCATCACAGCCCACCTTTGCTAATCACATCTCATTATCTCTTTCAAGACAAAGTAATAATGCGTTCAATTATTATTATTATAATATTATTATTGAAGATAGAATAATTGGTTATTTGGTCTTGCGACCATTTATTTTGTTTATTATTTTTTGCACGTTATGAATATTTTTAAGTTTATCTTATAACATGCATTATATTCAGTGACTTTAGCATGGTGTGCCTTAGTCTTACCCCTTTTTTAGGACGTTTGGCTGGTGCATTGAATATATGATACTTTTTAATTTTAATATTTATGTGTTTATTATTTAAAAATAATTATATTAAAAACATATCATTTTTATTTTATTTTTTGTTCACATTTAATGCATGGCGTTGGCGACCCATACTCTAGTTATATTATTATATCAATATATTTGTTAAAATATAGTATTATTTATAAATTATGAATAATATAATTACAAAACATAATAAATACTTCTCAAATTCTAAATATAAAACATACTTTATTGTATAATTTATACTATGAACAACAATTAAGAAATAGTTTATAGTGTAATTTGTAGTACAAATTAAATTTTATATTTAAGACTTGAAGAGTAATTAATAAAATGAAAAGAGTATTAAGTCATATTCAGTCTAATGCTTCCACCGTATTTAATTTCTTTAATTATATAAAAATAGAATGATATTGGAGATTATTGGAGGTTTTTTTTTGTGTTATTGTTAATTGATATCCGGCTCATTTTCTATATCCTATTATTTTAGATACTCAAATTTAAGAGATAAAAAAATATAACAGAACTTTACACCGCTAAACTATGTTAATGGAGTTGTTTGTTTCTTAACTACAATCACAGTTAACAAAAGTAAAGTAGTGATTATTAGTTCATATTTCATTTGACAAATAATAATAATACTCCTCCAGTCCTAAATATAAAATCTATGAGTTGATCTTAATTCTAAATATAATATCTATTTCCTAAATTTATCAACTGTTTTCTAAATTATCCTTATTAATATTATCTCAATAATAATCAAATAAGAGAATAATAGATGGAGTTAAAGAATATAATTAGGATACTTTAGGAAGAAAATGTTATAATAACTTACTTAACTAACTTTCATAATTTAATCAAATTAATTAAATATATCATATATTAATAACAATAACAATAATAATAATAATAATTAAGCCACTCTCCTACAGACACTTGTCAGTCGAGTGACGCCATGAGGCGTTTAAACGTTTGGTTAAGTTTCATTTTCCTTAATCTACCAAGTTAAGAAATTCGGGTGCCAATGTGAATGCCTTTTCGATTAATTATTTGATACTATTGAGAGATGTTTGAACAACTAAAACTAAGTGAAAAAGAGTCATCTTAAAAAAGTGTGTCCTTCTCGAAGAGTCTATTATATTATTAGGAATTTAGGATTAAGAGAAATGAATATTAATTTGTACAAGTTCACAAGTAAAACTCTTTCTACTGATCATTTCATTATGGATTTTGACTTATTTGTGGCGTTCTCTTATACATGAAGCAACCTAGTACATAATAATAAACAATTAATTATACATATCGGATGCTCAATCACATTTATACATTGCTAGTCATCGTTTGTGCATATAACCTACTCCTCCTTTAATCTTAAGTAATTAATAAGTACTTTTGTCATTTACATAATTAATGATGATATAGGCAGCTTAATTTTCTCCTTGTCATCTTGATTATAAATCATAATTAAATTTAATTATGATTTAAAAAATACAAGATCTAGAAGAATTTAACAAGACCTTACACCACTAAAATAATTTTATATTAGTTAATAATAATAATATTAATAATAAAAACACATATCCAATGTTATATTTTTGTCGTCAGATTTTTCATTTAGAACATACTATATATACATATTTTGACAATCAACATAATATATATATATATATATAAAGTACAAACAAGTGTGTAATTTATAATTTATCGTCAAAATAAAGATAGAAAGAATTGTGTCCGAGATCAGACTAATAGATAGATAGATATGGTCTTACGTTTACATGGAGACATGCATGTTCTCTGATCATGTCATCATGACATAATTGATTTGATTATTATCTATATAGACTAATGATATTTTACTGAATAATTATTTAGAATAATATATCTTTATTGAAAATTTTATCACCTAAACAATATACCTGAAATTTGTCAAGGATTAGTCAGTGCAACATATCTTCGATTATGAGACGAGGTGTTCTATTTTATCTATGAAATAAGATATGCATAACTTATCTTCACAAAGTGAAACTCTTTTTTAATTGTATACAATTTATTTTTAATTATATACAAAATTTTTTAAAATAAAACGTATTTATATATAACTAAATATGTGTAGCACATAATTAAAAAGAAGATTTATATTTGTTAAAAATAGGTTACACCCGTCTCAATAACATATATCTTTAAACAGATTTTGGATACATTTGGGGGAAAAATTTTAATGGGGTAATTTTTAGCAATTATCTCAAAATTTGTTAACGGTCAATATTTCATGAATATACATTACCTTAATATTTGGTGTAGTTAATGAATGTAATTATAATATAAACGTTGAAATAAAAAGTACTCATTTAGCCCTAAAATAGAAGCAAGTTAGAGGGTTATTTTTTGTCTTAAAGATAATATATGAATCTATTTTATATTTTTTTAAATTAATTTATAAACTAATATATAATATAATATTATAAAGAGGTATTTTAGATAAATGATGTCATATTTATTATAATTAAATAATTTATTTAGTTTATTTAATCTATTATAATTAGTTAAGTAACTCTTATATTAAGGATTGGAAGAGTATTATTTCATATTTAATTATTTTTTAATAATTATTATTCATTTATCTATACCTAAAAAATTTAATTCGGACCACATAATTTCGTCAATAATAATCAATAATTGGGATGTTTTGTACTAGATATTTTCTTCTTATACATGCTAATCACTTTCCCTGCTATAATTATTGCTGTTAAGAAGTGGCCAGTCCCAACCACTAAGGTTTGCTAATCAAGAAGAATTCCCATTTATATAAATATAAGCAAAGCCCAGCCAATTTAGTCGAAGAAATTCGGGAAATGCCATTAATGTATGTTAGGCATTCTATTTCCGATACTACAACTTAATTTAATTTTGGATAAATCCACCAAAGTCATACATAGTAACATTAAATAGCCGCATATTAGGTTGGATTTAATAATGAATAGTAGTTGGGTTAACAACTTAAAAATTTAGTATTACTCAACAAAATATTAGTTAAGATAATAAATAATTTTACTCTTATAAAAAGAAAAATACTATTACAAACTAGTCATCATTTTTTTCAAAAATAAATTGAGGAGTGTTTTAGTTTTATATATTTAGCCAATCTATTAAAGAGGGATATTAGATTCACGTAACTTTAACATCAAAAGTGGGCGTGCCGGAGTGGTTATCGGGCATGACTAGAAATCATGTGGGCTTTGCCCGCGCAGGTTCGAATCCTGCCGCTCACGCTTTTTTGGTGTAGTTGATTTTTATTTGATAGAAACACAATTTTTTTTTTTGGTTGCCCACCCGGTTCACCGGAGCTTTACCCCGACTACATCCGGATCCGACCCGCGTAACGCACCTGGCTATGGTGGGTGAGTCTCCCAACGGGGATTTTCTGCATTCGCCAAGGCTCGAAGTCGAGACCTCGTTTAAGCGATACCGAGCCGCTTACCACTCGGACCAACCCGTTGGTAGAAACACAATTTATTAAACTAGATAAAGTGATACAAAATAAAATGGGCCATAATCATAGACCGAAAGCCCAATAACAGAAAAGGAAATTGCAGCATAGACTAGGCCCAAATACAACAAAAAAAGCCTGTCAACACTCCCCATCAAAATATCCTGAACATACTTATCTTCTTAAAATAAATAAATAAAAAATAAATAAATATATATAATTATTAAAAAATAAAAAATTAAGTAATTCAATTTTTTTTAAAAAAAAAACAATTAAGTAAACTTCACCATCTAGCATTCCAATTAAGTAATTCACTATGTAACTGAATTGATTCAACAAGAAGACCAGAATAGACTAATGCTCAAGAGTAGTCAAGAATGCTCCAATGAACACAAAAATGCCTCGTACATGCAATAATATTACAGCAAAAAAAAAAAAAAAACTCCCCGGATGCAAAGGCAACACGGAACATTTCATTTCAGCAATGCCGTCAATTCATAAGCATTAGATAAAATCAAATTCTCATCGCTCCATAGATTCTCCGATGAGTCTTCCTGCTCTATTCTCTCGGTCACCGACCCGTTTTCTATTATTGGATGACCCGTTGTTTCGCTGTTGTCTAACCAGGAGTTCCAATCCCGTATAGAGATGGGTGCAAGAGTCATTGGATCTACTCCACTTGGTTCCCGAACCAAGCTGATCTTCAGATGAGGCCCAAGTCCGCTCCAGCAACCGGGGAATCCAAACGTAACGGATGGCGTTCTGAACTGTTAGCCATCTCAATCTGCAACTTTTGCCCGTTCTATTCAGACCTGCAGATATTCAATTATACGCTGTTATAAAATATAACTGATAGATGGTGTAAGCCCTCAGAGCTTGAGCCACGGAAGAGATATTTGTACAGTAAAACAAGGTGGTTAGTAGTTACCCGCCCAGCGAGTGACCAGACGAAGAACTGCCACTACACCAACAAAAACTCATATATATCTATAGAAACCAATGAACCAATAGACCACATCCAATGAACAAATACGATGAATGCAAATAAACCAATGAAAACCAACACACAAAAGCAATTCAATGAACCAAACAGAAGCAGTTCAATGAACCAAAACTAAAGATAAATATCGCCACGTGTGCAATAAATAGGACCACCAAATCAACGAGAAGAGTAGACAACAAAGCATGCTACGTGGACAAATCAACTTGCGGATCCATGGGATTTACTAAGGTATATTGATGTAAAGAAAGTGCCCAATGGCCGCATCTCCTTTTTCAAAAGTTGCTGAGCAAGGATGAGTCACGTGAAAACTGGGATTGGATAAGTATTTGTACTATGAACTATACATGTAGAGTCAGCATATTAGTGCATTTAATATTCATTTAGATATTACTAATAATATTGATTGCCTTGGCGAGAGCTTTTTTTTTTCTTTTATAAAAATAAAATTTAGGTGTGTGTGATACCGGTCCCTTACTAAAGTTAGAGCACAGTCTCAGGGTTTAGAGATTATTTATAGAAAACTTACGAGATCGTTTATCAAAGGAGCCCTCACAATAACAAAAAGAATCGAACTCGTGTTTTTGTGAAATATAAACTCATTTTTTACTATCTATATTAAATTTTATTGGGCCAGAGTCTATTGAGCCACAGTGGAAATGATTACTTATTGGTTAGTGGGCATTGCGTGGGTTTTGGGCTCCTATCCTATATGAGAGAGGAGTAACATTCGAAGCTCATCTATGCCTCACTTATTTAAGATGAGGGGTGTTTAGAGTGAGAGGTCTATTTTGAGGTTGAGGAGCGACCGCGTCTTCTAGAGTTAAAATTTGATCAGTCAGTTCGTAACATCTAATTCGCCCTATAGCATCTCGTTTGGGTATTATTTAGCTTTTTCATTCTCTTTTGTAAGTTTGTTATTTTAATGCTTTGACTTGTTGCTTACACTTGTCTGTGCATTTAATTGAGACTGTCTTATACATTATTTTAATTTTAATTATAGTGGAACTCATTTTCTTTGGTTTGTGTCTCTTGTACTATTTAATTTCTCCCTTATGTTTGTTTTAATGTTTCATCAAATATTATTACAAGTAAGATGATAATTTATTTCTACTCATACTCTTTGATCTCTGTGTTTTCCCATCACATAGGAGGAATAAATCCTTTTATGAAAAAGGTTTTGGTTACTTATCATTATCATTATGATGTTTACCAAATATTTATCTTAAACTTATTAAATCTATATTGTCTATATCTGATTTGAATGATCTAGATTTATTTTTTTAACTAATATTTTTTAAGTAAAAACTTTTTTTTTTAAAATGATAGTTATGGGAATATTTATTTTAAATTTTTTACCTATTAAAATAATTATTTTAAATTTTCTAATTCTTTCACAAGGACATGGGAGTAACACATCTGGTAGTTGAGGGGTGACTGGAGGGCGGTTATATCAGTTTTGTCTGTTATAAGAGAGGGTGAAACTGCTCTAAGATTCTTTGCAGACTTTGATTTCTGATAGACGGGGAAGGAAAATTTGTACGATAACTTTACCGATTCATGAATCGTACTGATTTCATACAACTATACTTAATTACTTTAATTCTTTACTAATGATGCATTTACAATTTATTTGGTATATATAGATGCTTGCTTCATGCTTAGTAGATTTGTTCAATAACTTCATCTATTTATTAATTTTGATTTAATCCTCATCTTGATGAATTTTAATTATAAAAAAATATTAAATACTTTTATGAATTTTCAACACAAGTTTTTACTTTTTATTTCAACTTATTATTATCATTATTACTATTATTAAATTCTCCCATCAAATTAGCACCGAGCAACCAGGTAGGCAGGGATCGATTCTCCCTTGTCAGGGAAAGAGGAAAAGTGAAAATCGGTGCATTTGCGGGGAAGGTGTGGAACCCTAGGAGGCTAACGCCAGCTCCGCACTCTCCCGCGCTTCTTCGTTCTCATCCGCACTCACTCACTCATGGCTGCGCCGGAGCCCATGAATATGCAGAAGCCGAGCTTTACCTTCACAATGCCTCATCCAGCTCAGCCTTATTTTTCACTTTCTTCAGCCCAGCCTCAGCCCTCGGTTCCTGGTCCATCTTCGTTTGCACCTGGACCTGGACCTGGACCTTCTACACCAGCTCCAGCTCAGCTCGCTTCGTCGCAGCCTTCTGCCTCTTGTGAGTTTCTTGACCCGCGTAGTTTGCTTGCTCAGAAAGATAATTAACTTCTGAAATTTTGTATTTATAATATGATATTATGATTGATATGGTACTTTTTCCATTTCCAAGTATCCTCTAATGTTGAGTAGTCTTTAATGTTATGGATTTATTTTGATACTGGAAAATTACTTTGTTATCTCATTTGTATGCCGTGATTAGATTCTTTACCCCCGATGTATTTGTATGTCACCAAATTAAGTTCAAAAGCTATGTTTTACTTTTACTTTGTCAAAGTGTAAGTATCTTGTTCATTTTTTTCCAAATAAATGTTTTTATTACAGGTCCTTATATGCAAAGTTGAATATGATTTTGCCGAGCTTTGCAGTATTTTTTAAAAATTTAATTTTTCTTACCCCAACTTACTTTGAGAGTTTCTTCCAGCACATGATAGGAAAATCCATGTGAGTTCATTGTAATAGTTGCAATGTAAAGATGGTACGCCTAAGACTAAGATGAGATCTTAGTTGATGGATGTTTTCTATCGATTTTTGTGTATAAAAGGATTTCGTTGTAGTTGTAATTTTTATCACATGACAATTATAGCTTGCTTCTATGTACACTTTTAACATAGAAAGGATCTTTAATCCTATGAATTGTTTATCAATCTCTCCAGGTGTTCCAAATATGTACAAAAATCGGTTACAAGAGTATGCTCAAAGGTCAAACTTACCGCTACCTGTTTATCAAACTGTTATCGAAGGGCTTTCACACGCCCCGAAATTTAGGTCAACTGTGTGGGTTGATGGGAAGTGCTATACTTCCAAGAATGTTTTTTCTGCACGAAAAGCGGCTGAACAAGATGTTGCTAAACTTGCATATGAACATATAACGGCGACAATCAAAGATGAAGGGATTCCCGATATTTTTGAGGTCTGTTGTCTTAGGATTATGATTTTAATAGGTGCATTTTTTACTATAATTTCAATAGCACAATTGCTTGATGTTTGTTCAGTACAAGAAATCTTCCAGCGTATTGATTAGTAATGTTCTGGGGTTTCATTTTATGTTATTAACATTATGTAATTTCATCTTGTGATTATCTTCCAGAAAACTATGTTTTTCAAGTCCATCTTAAATGAATTTGCTGCCAAGATGAATCTGGATAAAGTTACTTACCACACTGTTCAGCAGGAAGGATGTCTTTCTTTTGTATCATCTTTGGTTTTCAATGGTAAATCCTACACTGGTGATCCAGCTAGAACCAAAAAGGAGGCTGAGCAACTGGCTGCACGAACTGCTATTCTTTCAAATCTAAGTAGGTGCCCTTTTGTTTATAGTTAATTGTGTGGTGACATTCTTTGTAACTATATTAATTAATTTTTTAGTGCAGGTAATTCTAGTTCAGGAATGCGTCTTTCTGAGGTAATCAAGTCAAAATTCAGATTTTGTGCTGCACTCAACAATGTGAAGGACTCACAACATACAAGTACTGTTTCGCCCATAGCTAGCTCAGGATATGTGTCTGTTAGTGCAGCTCATGTGACAGTTAATAATAATGAAAATAGTAACAAATTTGAGGTTGCACTTCCTGAGCCCTCTTCTAGAGGGCTTTCACTTCAACAATTATTCCCGACATCAGAACAAGAAAAATTCCCTAAAGATTCCAAACTTTCAAATCAGTCTCAGCAAGCAGGTCAACCACAGCATATTTATGATAGTTCAAGTTCGAAGAAGCGCAAAAGGAACAAGAAAAAGGCAGATGAGAAGTCCCAGATGGATTCTCTGTGAGTTTCCTTAATATTTGAAACCTTTTTATTTAGTATATTTCATTTGTTTTATATTTTCTTGGCTAAACTTTTTTTCGCTTCTAGATATTAGAGTGTAACTTATCATGCGGACAAAAATGGCAAAAAAGTAAAGGTTTTTTTGGGTCCCCCTTGTTTCACTCTGTTCCCAAAAGGTTTTTTGGTCTGGTCCTATGCTGGAAGTATTATTTTATTTGAAACATTTCCTTTTAAGTTGAACTCCACTTACTTCCTTTACAGTTTGCCAACAGGGATTCCACGTGGCAGAAGTTAATCTATAGTGCTGTGTAATTTATCCATCAATCTTGAAAACACATTAGACATGAGAGTACACATAAGATTGTGTTTCTTTATAAAACACGTAAATTCACTAGGCATTCTCCTTTTTATATGTTTTGATATTACTGAGGCATCTGTTGCAATAGACATGAGAAAAGAATAAAGGCACATAAGTTCTGAGATGAAACAAACATAAGTAGGGCGTTGCAAAATCTGTATCCATGAATAAGGCCATTGTTTCTGGTAACAATTTAGATTTAAACAGAGGTATTTGATACTTTCAGGATCTATTTCCATGAGGATTTATGACTTTTGTTGGCCACAACTGATGTTTCAACAAAGAAATAGCTTTAGTGGACACTATTGCCTTAATATGGTATTCAGTTTATCTGTATTTATTATGAATGCTAACTTCCAAACTAGTTATGTGGAGGTGGGCAACTTCACATTTGATCTTTAGACCAAAGCATTCTCACTTACAAGGATATTTAAGTCAAGGACCTCCTTATTTCAATATGATATGGTTGAATAGTTTCTTGGGCTTTCTTCATTTGATGTGTTTTGATTTCGCAATGCCTCTGTTACAGGCTTACAGCTGTGATTTAGAGAAAGGGAAAAAAGTTCTAAGAACAATCTCAGGGAGAGAATGTATTTGAGTTTTGCAGAGAATATGGTAGCTGAATAGATTTTGATTAATCTGAGTTCCTGGCAACCCTGCCCACAAAAATCTATGGTCAGCTTGCACTGATTTTTTAATGAACACATATTTACAAAGTCAACTTGTTTCATCTTGCATTGTTGGAGATAATCCTGTTTTCTGTATGAGCAATTGGAGCATTGGAACATTAAAATCCAAGTTGGAGGTGAAAGAAGGTTCTTCACTTAACAAACTTGAGACAATGGGAACACAACTTTTTAAGATGTCTATGTAATTGTTACTTATTGGTATAGGAGCATGCCATGTGACTAATTTGCATGTCTTTCTGTGGTGAAAATTTCAGGCCGCCAGTCGCTGCATTTCCACTCAACCAAGCCCCTCCTCCTCCTTCTGTTGCATTGCCATTTCCTTCTGGCCAACCTAGTTCAGTGGCGCAGTAACATTGTGACAATGAAGGAATTTGTATGGTAGTTACTCATTTTAGAGGTCTGTTAAAATGAAATGTACAGGTTATTACTTATTGGGGAATTCAGTAGATGTTATCTGTATAAAATATCTTGAGTTTTCCTGACAAGTTGCTGCTGAATTTCAGAGATATGCCTATCTGTAATTAGAGTTGTTCAAATGTCCATATTTTGTTGCTATCAAAAAGAGTGAGTGTTACTGTTATGGTATCATAATCCGAAATCAGAGAGAAAGAGGGAAACAGAGAGAAAGTGCAGAGAGACGGATAGAGAATCTGATAGGAAGGGGGGAACAGAGGGGAAAGAGAGAAGAACTAGAGAAGGGTTGAGCGAAACCAGAACCGGGGATAACATTTCATTCACATCATAATCTGCTTCAATACAATCGATAGGGGTATCCTATTTATAGGCCTAATAGGCCTAACGGCTAGTTCTATAACTGTCAGTACCTAATTTTATATTATTATTATTATTATATAATAATAGATGTCAACAAAAGTTCGTTAAGATGGTAAGTAACTGGTTCTAAGGGTTTAAATTTTATTGCTGATGAGCATCGATCGTTTTTTGGGTGTAAAAGAAAAAATATCACATGCTGGCAATATTATTAAATTGCTCTGGATTTGCATAGAAAATTGCATTCTTATCCAAATTGGCACTAGTGTGTTTTTCCGTATATCTGATCTTCTGTAATTGCAAACTGTTGGTACTTTATCAGCATGAAATCAAGTAGAAAAGTAGAGGAAAATCACTTTCCTGTTGATGATAGCATTTTTTTATTCATAATATGATTTTTTTTTAATTCTAATATGCATACGCACTCGTGAAACTATTGTACCTCGAAATATTTTTAAGAATAATATTGAATTTTCTTACTAGTTAACATTATTTTACTTTTTTTGTGAAAGTTTAAGTTAAACTTTGTGAATTATATTAAGATTACAACTAACAAAATATTTTAAATTATTTATTCGTATTATCAATACAAAATTAACTATTGGAAGGAGTTAGCCCTCTCTTAATTGAATGATTGGTGGATGGGAAATTTGAGAGATAAGGCAAAAAGGGCATTTAATTAATAAATAAAGGAGTTTCCAAAGTTCATACCCTTAATAAATAAGACTGTCCTTGAGACAAGGAAGTGGTGATTTTTCCATTGCCAGCTGAGTTTTGATCTGTGTCTCCCAAAAGTAATGTATTATCTTTAAAGCAAAACATGTTGATCATGATCTTCTTTCACTCTATCAAATAGATCCTTTTTTTATATATAAAAAAGAATTTAATACAAATCTCTCGCTAAGGTTAGAACACAGTTTTAAGACTTAGAGAGTGCTTATAGAGGATCTATAGGATTGCTTACTAAATAAATCCTAATAATAGCAACTGAAATCTAACTCACATCCTTATGAGATATGACCTCATTTTTTACTATCTGTATTAATTCTCATTAGCCTATCAAATATATATTTAACTGTCTCTCGTGAGCACCCAGGAAATTAGGCCTGGCCCAAACAAAGTGAAGAGAAAAAACAGAACATTAAGAAACATTAAGTTGACCACAAATATTCTTTTTTTTTTAAAAAAAAAAAAACAGTTCAATCTGGAGGAATATGTTAATCCTACATCCAATATAAGTAACAACTAATTAAATTACGTAAATCAAAATATTGATTAAAATTAGTTAAACGTAATAAATGTGTAATAGATACAATTTTTCTTCAAACATACCCTTATTTATGAATATAGTCAGGGAGAGAGAATGAGTAAAAAATCTGTAAAGAGATGAGAGAGGATGAATAGAAATAAAAGAGGAGATAGACATATAATTAATTGTGAGTAAAAAAATATATATTAAATTTTTAGATAAACACAAAATATTACTTTCCTCTGTGAGAGAATGTTACATGGACTCGGAGAGAATATTCCCCACTTTTTTGCATTTGCATGCATACATGTGTGTATTGATGCATATGTTCACGCATTTCACGAGATTTAGTATGGTAGAATTGTAACCAATGACTTTATAATCTAAATAGTATGGGAGTTCTCTATAAATTGTTAGATTGAAATATAATAGACCGGGCTCCAATTCCAGTCAAGCCTAACCTATAATGATTACAATGAATGAAATGATCAATATTAACTAGGTCAATATACAAAATAGGGGGGGAAATACCCCAAATCAACTGTAATTGTATCAAATCTCATTTGATTACATTAACATCCCCTTAAAGAAAGAAGAAGCATATCAGAAGCTCATACATACAAATATACACATACGTACATAAATACGTATCCAAAGTTTAAATACTTTCTGCTTTCATATCCATAGCAATCATATATATGTATATAGATAGATAGATTTCAGTGAGCAATCAAATTGAAGAATACAAAACCCATATCATGCCAATCAGTGTCACATAGTGTAGAGACAGCTACACAGAATGTATCATTTGATAAATAAAATTTCAGAGTCTAAGTCCACGTGCTTACTTATTAGAATCCAAACGAAGCATGCAAGAAGCCACCCTCAAAGTTTCACTTAAAACCTCAAATTAATGGGAATCATTTAAAACACACGACGTGGGTTTCGCGAATGATACGGCGACCCTTTTGCTGTTTTTATCTTCTTCTTCTCTTCTTCTGCTTCTTCATCACTCTCTCTGCCAGCTAACAATCCCAATAAGAACCTCCTCCATTAATTAATGATTCTGCAATTTGATAATTGAAACCCCACTCTCTAACTAGTATTTTACTATTAGATTTTGATTTCTTTTTCCCATTACTTTATTTGATTTCTTCCACACAGTTGATATTAAAATATGAGTATTGAGTTGAACTCTCTTAAGCATCTACAAATAGCCCTAGTTTACTAGCTTTCTCTCATTAATACATATATTCAAACCTCTTTAAAGCTTCTCTTTTGAACTGTTTTTCTGTTAATAATGGAGCTTGAGTACCAGAAGCCTGCAGTGCTTGAGGAAGAAGATGGGTTCAGCAATGATTCTGCCATAACCCATTCTCCTTCTCCTTCTGCAAATGGATTTGTTTATAAGGCCACAACAAGCAATCATATTCCTGAGGAAGCAAAGTCTCTCATCAACTTCAAAGCCATTAATAATGGTGGTGAATCTTTGCTTAGCTTTCAGCAGAAAGATCACTGTTTGTGGGAAAATAATAATGGTTTACATCATCAGTGGAATCATCAGAATTCAATCCCAAGACTGATTCAGGATTTTAATTGCATTCAAACTGCAAGTGGCTATGGAGGATCAAAAGAGATGCAGCAGCAGCAGCAATGTGAGAGTTCGTATGGGTGGCTATATTCTGAACCAAGTGTTCCTTCTGATAATAACAGGCTTCAAGATTCTTCACCAAGATCAGCAAAAGAAGCATCCTTCAACAATAAGCGCCTTTCAATGGTATTTAATTTAATTTCTTCCAAATCTGTGTTTGAATAATATATAGTAGAAATGGTAAGTTTTGAGATAAACTTCTTGTGTGTGTGTGTGTGTGTGTTTTTACAGGGAGAGAGCATGCAAGCGTCGAAGAAGCAATGCACTGCTGCAAGTAAAAGTACACAAAAACCAACAAAGTCAAACCCATCTAAGGATCCTCAAAGTATAGCAGCCAAGGTTTTGCTTCTATTCTAAGCCAAATTAATTATATAGATGTTTCCTTCTGTACTATGATTTGTTGATTACATGTTAAGCAAAGTTAAAATATGTGTGTATGTGTGGTTAGTTGGTTCATGGTATATAGAATGTTTGTCTTGCAGAACAGAAGGGAGAGGATAAGCGAGCGACTCAAGATACTTCAAGAACTAGTTCCTAATGGCTCCAAGGTTGATATTAATTTTCTTGCTTTGTTCACTTACTTGGAACTATGCACTAATTGTGTAGTAATATAATGAACAAATATTAACATTAATTCAGGTTGATTTGGTGACCATGTTAGAGAAAGCCATTAGTTATGTCAAGTTTCTTCAACTGCAAGTGAAGGTGGGAGTTTCTTCATTTTCTTCTGTTTGATTTTTCAGTTCCTTCAAAATGATTTTCTGGGTTTGATTATTTTCAGGTACTGGCAACTGATGAATTTTGGCCAGTGCAAGGAGGAAAAGCGCCTGATATTTCTCAAGTAAAAGAAGCCATTGATGCCATTCTTTCATCTAAGAGCTCATCATCAACCTCAAAGCAACCGAAATGAAATGATCATAATTAAGATCATTAATAATCCATGTCTGACTAAGAAGAAAAGCCTTTCTTTCTCCAGAAGAGAAAAGTTGGTCGTTCTGAAGGGCATTTTAGGAATTTCAGAATGAATGAATGGCCTTTCCCTAATTACTTATCTAAAAAATTAACGAAGTTGTAGCAGTGAAATACTGAACTTAATTATCATGTATTTAATTTCCTAGCAGCATTTACTGGGTCTGCAACTTATATAATCCCAGTTTTATTAATTGTTCACTGTGATCTCTGTAATCGCTGTGATTAACATCTTTTGTTAGATCTGAGTACGTATCTGACTTATTCTCTGGTGAAGACAAACTAGCATATGGGTATGCACAGCTAAGCTGATATAAATATCAAAATGATCAGAATGAAGTATGATTAGTACAAATTAATGCTACACACTTACATTGGTCTTTGACTTTTTCATTTTTTGTTTCTTAAACCGAATATTAAGAAATTTCATGTGTCAAGCTGTTACATTTATATTCAGGGAATAATATGCACTGTCATATCAAGTAAGCAGATTCAAACTTCAAAGGGTGTCATTGGCCTTTCCAAAATGAGGAAAAAACTGTATCTGGGATTATATTATGTTTGAAGTTAAAAGAGCAAAGAGATTCTTATTAGTAATTGAGGTAATGTTAATTCAGCATGCATGTCAGATGGATTATATCATCAATTAACCACCAATAATCGGTGTGTGCTTTGACTTTTTACAAACGAATTAAACAAGTGTCGCAGATGTTCATCTCAAAACAAAGTTTGATTTCAGAACACTAGTATAATAACTTATTAAAAAGAAATGAACATTATTGGTGAAGATCATGGTCAAATTAAACTTCAATAATTTAGAAAGCAAGCAATAATGAAATATTAGCTGTATAAGAATAATGCTAATGATGTATGAATTGGACTCAACAAGTCTTCATGAGTGTATATATACACGTACGTACGTTGCATGTAGAAGTAGAACCAGATCAGAATGCTCAAGTATACTATAAAAAAAAAGTGTGTGTGTGTGTGTGTTTATATTATTATATATCTGACGTTGAATCGATAAACCTATACGAAAGTCCGTACATGGCGTTCCTTTTGTGAACCCAATTGATCGAAGAGAATATCTTCATTAGCCAGGACAGATCGATCTAGCTACTTCTTCAAGTAATATATATCTCTCATCAATCATAATTGTTATTTTTATATGTGGAAATGTTATTTTTATTTGGCTAAATTATATATAATCTCCCTCAATTTTAAACTATGTACTCCCCTGCTCTTATTTATAGAGTGAAATTTTTTTTACATGTATAATTTTATCCTTTATTTATTTATATTAATTTTATTTCTATTAGTTGTAATATATATTAAATAAATATAAAGTTAGAAAGTTATTGAATTTTATAGTATAGTTAATGAGATTTAAGATTTTCCTTAGTCTATGTGAAACATGTTGAAAATGATTTATAAATATGACAAAAAAAATATAGATAATCTCAATAACTTGTGAAATTTTACTATGACCCACATAAACCCTTACATTTATGTAATTAACTCCCATATGATTAATTTCAGACATTATTTGTTCACACAAGCTTAAAGTACTAGTTTAAGTAGACACGTGCATATTAATCAAAATTTTGGGTAGTTTTATGTAATTTAACGCTTTTGATTTTGATATTACGGGGTTGTGAGGAAAAGCAGTGTGGGGACCATTAATCACGTTTGAGGTTTTAATTAGAATCACATGGGTTTGCCTAATCACATGGCCAATCCCACAAAAATCGGGGCTTGTTGGGCCTATATCTATACACTCCCAATGAATTCTTTATATGTGTGCGTGTGTGTTCCCATTTATTGTTACATCTTCTTTTCTTGATGTGATTTAATTTTGTAGGATTATATATATATATATATATGATTATATTCCATTTCATTTATGTCAGAATATATTGAAATCAAGTTTATTTAATTATGGTCACCCCATCATTCTCTCTGTCGTCTCTTTCAAGTGACACGTATTTTCTATTTTGATATATATGAGTATATTTGAGGTCATCATCATGAGATACTTGGAATTTGGTTCGCTATATATAAATCTGAATCCATTTGCCTTGTATAATTATTGTGATATATATAGAGAGAGAGAGAGGGGTCTGTATGATTTGAATTGTGTTTTCTTTTAATTAATTAATTGTTATCTTGTCAATAGATAAAACTAGAAAAGGAGTCGTAATTTGAGTCTACTACTATTTTTTTTACGAACTTACATGCATGCGTGGATCAAATTTTACGTACGCATAAGTGATACCATGTTCATACGTTAGTAAAAATTGATTAAATTGTTAAGTAGTTAATTCATAATTATAATGTTATTAGTTCAAATTCTTCTGATAATATAAGAATTTTGTTGGTAAATAATTTATACATATTTTTATAAGTAATTTTTGAATCTATTACATATAACACTAATGACCTTTAGAATCTGTTGATACAATAATCAATAGAAATAACACGAAAAGAGAGAGAATAAAAGAGAAAAAAAGAGGAGAAGGGAGCTCTGAATATTAGTGGTAGAAATATATTGTGTTTGCAGTGAGACAAATGGGTGGATGAAACCTAGTCTTATCCTTAGCCTATCCTATTATTTTCATTGACGTCTTCCAGGGCGATGGGGTCATCATCGACGGCCTCCGAGATCTTGAGAGCGCGGATATATATCCAGATTCAAATCGGTGACATGGACGCGATATTATGCTATAATTTTTATTAGAAGATGACACGTAATGAACGATGGATAAGATTTTAAAATAAAATTTATTAAAAAAATAATTTTTAGACAGCTTATAGAAAAAAAAATTATTCTGAATAAATAAATGTTTAGATAGTTATTTTTAGAATGACTTTTTATATTAGTAAATTATTAAAAAAAGTATGATTTGATTAAAAGTAGGAGAGATGGTAGAGAAGAGAGAGGAGATAGGGTAGAGAAGAGAGAGTATAAAAAAAGTATGGGTAATATAGTAATTAGATAGTATATAAATTTTTTTACTGTTTTAAAAACTAGTTTCAGTAGCTTATTCAAAACTATTGTTTACCTTAAAAATACTTATAAATAAATATAACTATTTATTTTAAAAAAAATATTAAACTAAAATTTAGATCAAAATTTTTTTTAAATTTTAAATTTAAGGAGGTCCAAACGTTGACAAATAAACACCCAATTAATTAGGAATTAATACGTGTAAGACATCTGTACTCAATCATCATCTAATAATAAGCATATAATAATTGAAAACTCATGTGCTATTTAATGAGACTATTAGCTAACAAAGGAATGGCGGGTTGTATTTTATGTATACAATATAATTATATCCTTATTAATTAGCAAACGCAAATATCATTGTGACCATTCATAAATGGAATAAAACTGAAGTGTGTACACTGTACAGATATTGTGCTGCTTCTGTACAACATGGGAAACAGTCTGGTCCAGAGAAATTAACCCTTGTTTCTTATTTATTAATTACTATAATTCTCTCACACATACACAACCTAACTTTATACACACACAATGGGTATAAAGTTGAATTTTATTACTTAAGATATTATTTATAAAAAAAATCCTCGTAATAATAACAAAAATTAAATTCATATTTTTATATTTATTTTATAAAACATAAAAGTGAAACCAAACCAGACAAAATTAGATTAACCCATAATTTATAAGAAATTGTGGAAGGATTAGGAAATATTTCTCATTCTAAAATCACCCTTCAATTTGTGGGATAAGACGGTTTCCTCAAACTTTATTTATTAGGAGTTTCATGTACTAAACCACCATTAACTTTATGTTACTAACATGTGAGAGGTATCAATAAGATTGAATTTAATGGATTAGTATCCCCAAGCCTATTCATAAGAAATTAAATAACGCACACACACACACGCTTACCTGTGTTATTTACATGTGTTATGTTTTGTTACATGAGCTGTCTCGCAATTCAAACTGTCAAAAACGAAATAAACGAATTAAAAACCAACTAAACCACTTTGTGGTCAAAACTAACCTTGAAACGTAACGCTCCATTATTTTACTTAATTATATACTTCTTTCATTTGCTTAATAATTGGATTACACGTGTGGCGTGACTAGGATGGGAGCATGAGGAAGCAATTTGTGAGAGCCACAACCTGAGCCACGTGTGCTTATGTTACTTCTAATCATTGCTCAAATGATGCATTTTCTCAGCCTCGTGTATATTATCTACTTGAGCATGGTCACATATTTTTCACATCAAATCTTTGATGTCTCCCCATTTGCTTCTCCCCTAGTGGATAAGCTATATATAAATAATAACCGTTTTGTTTAACACGAAAATGTATAAAAATCTATTGAATTTAAATTATTAAATTGGGCTTATTTGGTTTGCCCTCAAACTATAGTTTGAAAATGACTTATAGCCCAAACCTTAGTTTGAGAAAATTTTAAAATAAACAGTCATATTTGTCCATAAGTGCTTTTGGACAAAATTATGGGTGTGTTTGGAAACGTTGGAAACAATGGTTTTAAAAGGGCTTTTGGCCCAAACCTCGGTTTGGGGAAATTTCAAAACAAACATGCTTATTTGTCCATAAGTGCTTTTGGACAAAACCATGGTTTTGAATAAGCTATTTAAAATAGCTTTTTCAACAGTAAAAGCACTTATGGACTATCCAATTACTATCTTACCCCTACTTTTTCTTACACCCTCTCTCCTCTCTCTTCTCTTTTCTCTACTTCTCTTCTCTCTCTTACTTTTAATCAAATCATACCCTTTTTGATAATTTACCAATATAAAAAGTCATTCTAAAAATAACTATCTAAACATATATTTATTCATAATCACTTTTTTTCATAAACTCTTCTCTAAAAAATATTTTTCATAAGTTGTCTATAAGCATTTTTTTATAAACTTTTTTTTAAAATTCTATCCAAACAAATCCATTATAGGTTTAGTATATCTGTATGCCAAAAACAAAATTCATTTATACGTGTCTCGCCAAGGATCCATAGTTTTATTTTGTTGTCACGATCAATCATTTAATGATATTCTATAATTCATCAGCTAATTTTCCCCATCATTATTAATTTCAAGCTATATATATATTTCCCAAATATATGTTGTTATATGTTTTGCAATCTTTTTCAGCTTCACAAATATAATTATAGTCCGCAGATTATTAATCATGCATAGTACCAATCTTCAATCTTAAATATATAAACTGGTTAAAAAATTTATTTTAATTTTAAATATAAAATTTTAATTTATTTAATATCATAAATTTATGATTCCTTTTTCTAAAAACATGTTGATTGCACTTTTTAAATGGGGGTTTTCATTAATAGAAGTAATTTAAAAAATATATTTTAAGAAAATTGGTCAATACACATTTATTATAAATAATTAATTTAATTATTTTTTTAATATTTATAAATTAATTATCTAATTTATATTTTTTACAAGTCGCAAAGAGTATAAAACCTTTAATTAGGGGTGTCCAACCTTGTCCCGTTCCGGGTGTCCCGACCCGGTTTCGGGGATTTCGGGACGGGTCCGTCCCGGGACAGGACAAGGTTGGTATTCGGGACGGGACGGGTTTCGGCCCGTCCCTCGA
Source organism: Leucaena leucocephala (assembly GCA_037074615.1). Taxonomy (NCBI): domain Eukaryota; kingdom Viridiplantae; phylum Streptophyta; class Magnoliopsida; order Fabales; family Fabaceae; genus Leucaena; species Leucaena leucocephala. The sequence continues at coordinate 16,203,828 of CM073541.1, forward strand.
GAATCCCGTCCCGTCCCGATTTTTTTTTTAAAAAAAAATTTACATTATCCTATCTTTCCCACTCTTATATAGATATTTTTATTCTTATACAGATATTTTTATATTGATATTTCTATTCTTTCTTACTATTATTTTTTTTCCCTTATATGGGTAAGTTATTATATTATATCAAGGAGAAATGTTGGTATTTAGAGCAAGTTGTTGGGGCATTTTATATGGAATAATTTATTGAGATTATTTTATTATAATATATTTTTTAAAAAAAAAATTTAGGAATTCCCGTCCCGTCCCGAACCTGTCCCGTGAATACTCCTACCTTTAATATTTCTTTCATGATTTTCTCTTATCTTATTCCACAACATACAAAGTCTTTGATAGTTACCGTCTCTACAGTAATTACATCTTATTATTTATAAGACATAAATACATTATATCCTCTTTATCTCTATTCAATTAGTATATAAGGCACTTATTTTAAGAAGGATAATCATAAATTTAAAATTAGATACATGATAATATAATCCGATAAATAATATAAAAAAATTTATAAGTCATAAATAATATATTAATTCATCTTAAGTTCGGTATATAAGGAATTATATGTTATGAGATTTTAAATAAGAGATTTAATTATAAAACTAATGAGTGACAAGTTTAAGTACATGAATCAATGGCGGAATTAAAAATTTAGGATCAGATGAGCTCCCCGGCCCTCCCGTGGATCCACCCTAATATGAATTAACAATAAATTTATTTTATTTATTTTTTTTAATTAGAGACTTTTTAGTAATTCTTTTTTTTTCATGCAATTATATAACGCCCTAACAACGCGTCTAATTCGCTTAAATGGATAAGTTGAAACCCTCAATTATATTCATGACTAAGACGTACGTGATTCCTGAAAAAAGCGATACTTATAACACGACCCTTATATGGGACTTAACGTGCCATATACGTATATCAACGTCCCTGTTATGGTTTAATGTCGACATGACTTGAGGCACTCACAGTTATAACGTCTAGTTTCATCATAATTAAGCACTGTTATGCCTAACTGTACTAATTAATCTTCAACAACTGAATAGTCCAGCGATTAATTAATTAATTAATTAAAGCTTCCCAAGAAACATAGATATCAAGGAGAGGAGGGAATACAGCCAGCCACATGCATGAATGAAGAGAGAGTGAATTGACTCGTGTGGCTTCTAAGTTAACTCACTCTCCCCCATAATTGACCCTTCATCCCATATTTCTTCTTCCCTTGGTCCTCTTTTTATTTCTTAAAAAAAAAAAAGTTTTTAATTTGTTTCAGAAATCAGAACACGTTCAGGTGGCCCTGATCATCCCATGGACACATATCGGCAAAATCATTCTTCCACCCTCCTGGATACGTATCCCTCTTTGATAGATACTTCTCAATATTCCATTTTCTGGCCCATTAATTAGTATTTCATGTAAAATTATAAGACGACATTATATTAGTTACAAAATTCAAACTCCAATTCCCTTCACCAAAATTTGGTTAACGTTCTTTAATTCCTTTTTACCTAATGTTTTGACTATGATGGCACGCTATATTCATTTCCGGCAAAATAACCATTTTCTGGTCAAAATATTGATTTTATTTGGGGGAGGTAGCGGAAAAATCTTGCATTACAAAAGGTATTGCTTAAAATATTTAAAATTTATTTAAAAACCCAGGTATAACTTATCTTTAATGGTGGATTTTTTTAATCTATTATGATTTTTCAACAGCAAAGTATTAAATCTTAAAAAATTGTAAAAAATTAAAAACTACACTATTTTTTATCTATAAAATATTAAAATGTCACTTTTTGTATGTAACATCTAATGATAAAAAGAAACACGAAAAAAATAGATGGGAATGGACAAATTTTAGGGACAGTAAGATATAGCCAAGAGGGCAGCTGATACCCCAATCCTCTTTAGTATATATAATTTTTTTAAATTGTGTATAACATAATTTTAACTACCTATAAAATGTAAAATATTTATATATAATTAAAAAGATATTATACACAATTAAAAAGTAGTTACAACCGCAAGACAGCCTTTTAGATGCTTTGGGATGAAAGCAATTTAAGCACGATTGTCAAAAATGAGAATGGAAAAACGGAGGAGACAAAATAGGAATTAGGGTGGCGGGGAGGTGGGGCCAAGGAGGAGGGAGGGCAGCCCCACGAGAATCGAGATTCGTGTGATGCGATTGCGACCCAATAGATGCCCTATGGCCTGAGGCCCACCATTACCTGCCCCTTCCTTTTTCCACCATTATTGCCATGCCACGTGGCTCCTCTACGTCCTATTTTCTCTACAATTTTGGCTACCGACGGGAAGGAAATTCTTCCGTTGTTATACCGGTCATGTCGCCTCCGTCAATGAGTCATAATTGTCCCCATTTTTTATTATATTTTTTTTTCAATTACTATTTATATATCATATAACACTCAAAGAAACCTCTATATATTTTTTTGGGGGGAAAGAAACCTCAGTACTTGGAGGTGAGAGCAATACGCTAATATGAAGATCACCACACGCAATAATCTTTGAGAGGAGACATTATCCAGGACTAGGGGTGGTAATGCGGATCAACCCGCCGAAAACGGGTTGGCCCGCCGCGGGTTGAGGGGGAGGCGGGCCGGTTAAAACCGGCCCGCCTCCAGGCGGGTTGGGGAAACCCCAACCCGAGACCGCCATGGCGGGTTGGCGGGCTAGCCCGCCAACCCGCCAGCTTTTTTTTTTTTTTTTTTTAATTTTTTATATATAATTTTTAAATTTTTTTTCAACTCTTTTTTAAAAAAAAATTACATATGTCAATATTAATTAAATTCGAATCATGTCTTAAGTCGTCAAAATATTTATTTAGTCAATTTTGTTACTATCTATAGATAAATCTATCACAAAAAAAATTATAATAAAATAAAATAAATATATATAAAGAAAGAAATGACTCAATGAGATAAAGTTAATATAAATTAAGTATAATGTCTCTTGTTTAACTAAGGCTCTCAAATTAGTAAGGTATAAATGTGTAATATAAATAATAAAAAAATTAAAAAAAATTAAAAAAAAAAGTAAAAAAAAAAAAAAACGGGCTAACCCGCTAACCCGGCGGGTTAGCCCGCCGCGGGTGCGGGCTTGGCGGGTGCGGGTCAAAAAGACCGGCATCAATGTGGGTTGCAATTTTTGCAACCCAACCAGCCAGTTTTTGGCGGGTTGGCGGGTTAGGCCCGCGGGCCCAACCCAAATTACCAGCCCTATCCAGGACTTCTCACAAAATCAGGAAATAATTTGTTTTTTTTTTTGAGTGAAAAGGGATTTATTGAAATTAAAATTAGAAGATTAGACACTGACAGTTTAAAAATACAGACAAAATTAAACCTATAATCTCTTATTTATAAAAAAAAAATCCATATGCTAAGAGTATGAGAGACGAACATTAATAACCTGAATAAATAATTTGATTTCTATGTCCGTATAAACGCTAAAAGATTTCACTAGTTTGGCCCTAATGTTAGGGACATGCCCTAACTTCTTTCATGAATATGACATGCCCTTTAAAACTTGAGTTTGTCCCAAATGAGATGTCCAAATTGAAGTAGTTTTGCTTCTCCGATTAACCCATGATGATTCCCAAAGATTCCAACTAATTAATGTCTAATCAAATAATTTTAATTTGCGGAATCTTCCCCTTTGATCTCCCCAATCTTTGATATCTAAACAACTCTGCATGCTCAAAAACTTTCCCTATCTTTCTCCATAATTAATATTCTCCAACAAATATTGCATCTACTTATCTCTACCAGCATCCAACACGTGCGCTTGAATAAATAAATACATAATTATCCATCTTACAAATTCTTATTCTCAATTTGTTTTCTTATTTCATTTCATTATATTATGTGTGCCAACAAAAATTCTTATTGCAAATATAAAATAATCCATTGCTAATTCCATATATTTAATCATAATTATGTCTCACATTATGCCTAATTAACTTAGTTAAAAAAATAATAATATTAAAATAAAATAATACACCGACAAACGTGAGGGAAGTGGCATGCATAACGTGAGAGCAGAACGCAAGGTAGTTCAGTAACAAATAAAAATAAAAGAACCTTTGGTTCAACTAATAAAAAAAATAAAATATATAATTATTTAGAGTGTATTCGATCTATTTTATTATGATTATAATCGTGAATTAGTGAGATATTCTAATTTCTAAATGCCTAAATTTATATTTAAAGGTAATAGACGGTTCGTCTTACCCGATATTAGTATCGTGTAAAAGGAAGAAGATTTTATCTTATATTTAGATAGTGAGTGAAACCTTTTTTAAAAAAATCTTATATAAAAAAATAAAAAGAAAAGAAAAGATGAAAGCTGTGGGAAAATAATCGCTTGAGGCAGAAGGAAGGAACTTATCCAATTAAATTTGTAAGATTGAGTGCTTTTTTTTTTCCTTTGCTGTTGGAGAGAAATAACGAGATAATAAATAATTTTTAATAATTAATTAAATAATAGAATAATTATAAAAATGGCTTTTCGAGGTTTTACGAGACTTGTACTCTACGGAATCACATGTGGCAAAAGTACACAGCGATTGTACCAACCCCAAGAAATCATATTCCTCTCATCCAATCATCGCCCTTTTAATTCCCGCTTTATTATCAATTATTATTATTTTTTAACCACATTCTTTTTCTGATAATGTGCTTCATCTGCTCTGATACATACCCCAAAAAGCTATATAAATATATATTTGTTCAGAAAATTACATCTTTTACTATTTCCCATTCAAAAATAATGAAATGTTACATTATTTTTGAATTTTAATATTATTTTCCAATTTGATAAGCGACTAAAAAACCCAAATTCAAATTAAATGTTCAATTTTTAAAAAAAATATTAATTAATATATTTTTCTATATTTGAATATTTAGATGTAATTACACACACATATAAAATGTTCTTTGGATGATGTTTCTTTCAATTAGTTATAGCCCATACAATTTCGTTACTTTTGGATTTTTTTGGTAGTTATGTTGAAAATAGCCAGGCAGATGATTGGTTTAGTTATTATTAATTAGTATGTAAAAGTGGCCTAATTAATTTTTGCCTTGACAACGCAAAGACGTACATAAAGAAAAAAATAGGCAACCACAAAGGAAAATATATGGCTTTGTCAATTAGTTAGATGCATCCACAAATTTTATAAAGTAAAAAATTTATAAAAATTTTAAAATATTATAATTAATATAATGATAAAGATCAAATACAAATTTTAATGTATAACATAAAATTTAGAAAAATATGCAGGGTCGATAAGATGTGAATGGCTCATTTTTAGATTTCTTACAATGTAGGGGAGCTACTTAATTGTAATAAGAATTAATGAAAGGAAAAATTGAGAGAAGAATAAAAAATAATTTTTTGTTAGTAAGAGTATAATTTTAATTTTAATCACTTGATTTTGAAACAAATTTGGTTTTAGTTATTCTTCAATATTTAAAATATGATACAAAATTTCTAATTCTTAACTCACCCCTAAATAAGTTGACTAAAATGATCTCGGGTTTTATAAATAATGCAACTTTTGTGTTTTTAATTCTAGAAATATATTAAAACAATTAAATCTACACCAAAAATGTGAAAATATCCTAAAAAAATTCTTTATTAGTCATAAACAAATACAAAATCATATAAAGTAAAAATATAATATTTATAAGTGAATAAAGATTAGTGTAATTGATAAATAGTTAACACATAATTTACAAAATTATAAATTTAAATTCACGTGAGAATTATGTTAAGAAGTTATCTATAAATATTTTATAAATATTCTTTAAGTTTAGGTATTGGGGGTATGTTTTGACAGATAGATCATTAGAATCCAACTCAACTAAATTTTTTTATTACAAAAAATATATAATAATTATAGCTTTTAAAGAAAATCTAAATATCTTGCCCGTGTTAAATTAATGCAAAAATACAAATTTAAAGAGAGGGAGGGAGAGTGACTGATGAAGTGCACTAACTTTTGTTCTCTCTTTTTCTTTGTGAATCTCACATAAGCTTTATTACTTTAATTTGTTTTCTCCTTTTGATTATCTACTTTTAAAGTTTTTATCAGAATTCCTTTTTAATAATTTAAGAGATAAAATCAAAAGATCCATGAGTGTTGGAACCATATAATTGGAGGGCTATGCTCATCACCAATATTGGTTTTGGAATATTCTGTGCTTATTATCAATTTCTGTGTAAAACAGAAAAGTTAACGGACAGAAGTTTAAAGAAAAAGTAGAGGCCACCAAACATACACAAATATGCATGATTTGATCACGCCAGTTTTCACATTATAATTCGTCGATAGCATTATTTATCATTATTCCTTGTCCATTATTCCTCTTTTTTTTTTTTTTTGGCAAGAGGGATGAACATGATTAATTGAATAGAGATTATAAGAGCCTAAAAATTCGTAGGGTTGCACATTATATCTATGAGTTTGATATTTTTGAGGCAAGAAAACAATGATAAATTATTATTTAATTTTTATAGGAAGTCAATGACTTATAATTAGCCAGAGAATTTTATGAATATAGCTTTACTTTATGTTGTATGTTGTTTTAATAATACAAATGCATCATTTTCTTAAAAATAATTATCTTCAAAATATTATTAGATATTTCTCCCAACAAAAATATAAACATTAATTTATTATATCACGAGGGATTGTTCTTTTTTACTAAATATAACCTTAATTAATTTAAGTTACATATTTTGTTTATATAAGTTTTTGTATTTTGTTTGAGATCATAATATGATTTGTTATATCAGTTGATCTTGTATTTATTATGTGTTTAAAAGATACCTGTATAATTAATTAGCCTTATGTAACATGTGAATTATCTAATAAATAAGAGATCACGAGTTTAATCTCACTTATAACTTTAAATTAATATAATATCTTTTAATTGATGAAAAAGAAGGTGCTTGTGTAACATAATAGGCCGAATAGGGTAGAGAAAGAGACATTATTTTCCTAAAATCCAAAATATTATCAACAACAATAAACAACAAACGATGTTCAAGAGAAGGAAATACGATTTTTTTTTTTAAAGAAAGAAAGATGCACTTGACACTAAAAAATTTCAGTAATGTACATATTCAAGACTACCACCAAATTACGTGCAAAAACTTTACAAATTTTTAAATATAAAAATTTTCATATTTTAAATATAAATCTAAAAATATTATCTGTAAAAAGAATATTAGTAGCGGTTATTTGATAACACCGCTACTATTATGATAGCAGTGTTGACCACCAAATGTGTGTATAGTATTATTTTATAGCCATTGTTAAAGTGCTTGTAAATCGCAACCACAGATTTAAAATATATTAGCCTAAATTAAAAAAAAATGTTTGATAAATACCATTTATAAGGATGAGAATTCTCTTTATTTAAAGAATAGGATGTTAGACTATTTCAGCAGCAACAATACTCATGAAAGAGGGGGAAAACTATATTAATTTACAAATATGTTCCATGCTTTATGATTATAAAAGTTGAATTCCCCACAAAAAGGATAAATACAATTTACCAATTATTAATTTTTTAAACCAAAATTCATTTACCAAAAGGGCAAAAAAATGGAGACACGTTGGCTGATCGAATTTAGTGTGTATATATATATATAATAGGGAAAATACAAAAAAGGACAATTTAAAATTTAAAAAGATAAAAATGACCTATGAATTTGGAAAAAGATAGATTGAGCAGGAGGCTCAATCTGTCATTTTTAAATTACTGTGCACAGTTGCAAATACCATTATGGGAGTTGTAAATACCATTAGTAGAGTTGCAAATAACATTATAGGAATTCAAATACAACTAGCAGAGTTGTAAATACCATTGAAAAAATTATAAATACAATTACAAGAGTTACAAATACCATTGACAGAGTTGTAAAAAGTACAATTTCGTTTTTTATTTGCAACTCTGTCAATAGTATTTGCAACTCCTATAATAGTATTTGTAATTGTGCACAGTCATTTCTAAATGACAGATTGAGCTTTCTGCCCAATCTATCTTTTTCCAAATTCATAGGCTCTTTTTATCCTTTTAAATTTTAAATAGTTTTTTTTTGTCATTTTTTCTGTATAATATAACATCAATTAATTTGATACATTTCCTTATTCCAAACTGTTTGACAAGATTTACAAATAGGAAAGGAAATATATATATATAAGACTAGAGAACTGACCCCTATTAAAAAATGACTGAAGGAGTATGGCCTTTTTTTTTATTTTAAATTTATTTTGTAATTTGGTATTAAGACTCAAGACCTCGTTTAGGTCTTTAGTCTTCTTTTAGAAAAGGTCAAGAAGCGGTCACACATAAAGATGCAATTCACATCCTATTCTAAATGAGTTTGAATTATGAGTAATTATATGTTTATACTTTTAAAACTAAACTTAATATATCGGTCAACCGGTTACACTATAAAGTGGAGAGTTAAATTTTGAATTCCACCTTCTTGAGAATGATCCATAGGAGGGATGGACAGTCTAATTATAAAATTTTGATACAAATTATAAAATCTATAAAATAGACATTTCATAATAAAATCTATAAAATAGAAAACAGTTGAAGATCGACCTATAGCTAGGTTTCAATAATGTGGCATCACCATGTCCCAAGATATCTCTCGCGATAGAATGAGTACAAAATAGATCATTTCATGTACAAAAGTTAAGAATTGACCTTTCGATTGCTCATTTAAAAGATGATTAAACCTGCCAATCAAACCAAATTAAATTAATTTAATATATATATATATAATCAATGTGATGGATTTTGTTAACGGGTTATAAAATTACCAAATTTTTTAATTAATATAATAATTTTATTAATAAATAATTTATAAATTTTTTATAACTATTTTTTAAATTAAAAGTCAATACTTTAATTCGTGGGAGACTCAACACAATTACACTTAAATTTTTTGTATATCTATAAATAAAGTTATATCACACTTAATATTTTAATTTTATTTTTTATATATATTTAATGTCATAATTTTATTTATAATTTTTTATTTTAATATAATTTTATTTATAATTTTTTTAACTTAGTATAATTTTATATATAATTTTATTTCTTAAATATCAAGAATTATACTAAATTAAAAATATTATAGATAAAATTATATTAAAAGAAAAAGATAAAAATAAAAAATATATTACAAATAAAATTAAAATATTAAATATATATAAAAAATAAAAATTAGAATATTAAACAATATATAAACTTATATAAAAAAATAAAAGTTATTGTTGAAATTTGGCCCCAGAACCACCAGAAGTCCAGAACCAACACCTACTGCTACTGTTACCACTGTATTTCTTACTCATCAAATGTGACCTTTTGTTTTGCCCTTATAACTACACCGCCACCACCAACATCCACTGTTCCTTAACGCCTCCTCCTTCCCTCCTCTCTCCTCTTTCTCTCTCTTCTCTCTCACTCCCTCTCTTAAATCCCTCTCTGATTTTTCTTCTCTCTCGCTCCCTCCAATGGACATTTCTTCTCCCTCTTCCTCTCACTCCTCCTCCGGCGATCTCAGTTCTGACGCCAATCTCGATGCCGACACTCCTCGAAACCCCCTTGCCGTCCGGCGAGCCCTCCAGCTCCTCCAATCTGGCGACCCCGATTTCAAGCTCCAAGCCGCTCGCGATATTCGCCGCCTCACCAAAACCTCCCAGCGTTGTCGCCGCCAGCTCTCTCAAGCTGTCGGTCCCCTCGTTTCCATGCTCCTACTCGACTCCTCCGAGTCACACGAGCCTGCTCTTCTCGCTTTGCTCAACCTTGCCGTCAAAGACGAAAAGTATTATTCCCTTCCGTTCTTTCCTTAACTAAATCAGATGATTTACTTCCCAAATTACTTGATCCTTTGAAATTGGATTTCCAAAATTTGTGATTAGGGTGGGTGGGGTTTTTTTTTTAATGTGTTATTTATGCGAGTTCATGCTCCTATTCGTAATTTGTTCTGTTTCTCATCGTTTGAAGTGCTTTATCTGCTTTCCATGATTTAAGAAATCGTGTCCTTTATTTTATGAGGAGCGATGCATTGGAGTCGTACAGTTGGAAATTCGATAAATATATGGAAATAAAATATTACGAATTCGGAGAATATAAATTGTAGAATATGGTAGAAGATTATAGATTCTGTAATCTATACGGTTCCCTGTGTCTTTTTCTTTTTGCCCTTCTCCCAGTTTCTAATTGCATCTGATTGGTTGGTGTGCAAAATTAAAATAAAATTTGGTATATTTGAATTGGGATGGTTGGATATGTACTCGGTTCCAACAGCTAGCTAGATATATTAATTTTTTTGTGGGAACGATGGGTTTGAATAAAATTCACTTGAAATTAACTATTAATTTTTCTTGGTTTAGAATGCTTGAGGGAATTATTTTTTTCCGGTAGATTGGATCGCTGAAAAGTTTTGGATGGAATAGCCCGTGATTAATTAAAAGCATCAATAACTTATTTGTCATTGGAATCCTTTTGTGGTGAACGGATGGTTTCCGAAATGTCAATTGAGTTGCTTTACGATTATCTCTGATGGGTTAGAGGCAAGCATATCATGTCATGAGAAAGAATTGGATGCCTTGCAATTGAAGTTTATCCGATTGGAGTCTTTTTTAACTTTGGTTCACACGTGTATTCCCTTTTCCTTTTCATCTGTTTATTATTCTTCTTTCTCTGGTCTTCGTCTTCAAGTTATCCTTATGTCATTTGTTGGTGATAGTTAAATTTCACATCCTAGAAAATGGGGAAAAACTTGTTTCCCCCTATTTTTGCCTTAGCAACTGTTACCTTCTATTTTGTGCCAAGATACTATTTTCTAGAACCTGAAAGATTGAAGCTGCGGTAATAAAATCAGTAGAAAATTTTATGCTGGATTCTGTATAATGAATGATGTCTTGTTCTTCAAAAAAAAATTAGATGATATTTTGATAAATTTTGAAAAAAAGGTTTTTGACATGCTTTAATGATTTATGGAAGAATACTGATCTTTACCATCTTATTCCACTTTATGATTATCATGTTGACAATTGTGGGTCGACTTTCATATTTGCTGTGTAATTCCAGCTGATTGTCCTTGATGAGTCTTTTTATATCTCTGTCTCGGTGTGGTGTTTAATCATTGAATCTCTTTTCTTCTCCTTTTTTATTGGAATTTCTTGTTTTTGCTTTTGCTTTGACATGATTCAATAATGTTCATGACTGAAATTTCTTGATGCACTTAAGAGAGGGATGATACTTATAGGGTGTGCCTGTACCTTGTGCTGTTTGTTTTCTGCTTACTTTTCCTTATGAAACCATGTTTATAATCCAGATGAATTTTGAGGACACAATATATGTATTTTTTGTTCATTTTCTCTTTTTAGTGTTTCTGTGGTTTCAATGGCGCAAATTTTCCCATTAACAGAGAGGTTGATGCCTTGGTTGCTTGACAATTGGGCAACAATCACACATCTTTATCACATTTTCTAGCTTAAATAGTTACATGGAGCCCCTTTGATTTGTTTCATTTTTGTTACATCACTGTTCTTTCCTCAAAACCTGGTTTGGTATTATGTTGCTTGTGATGGAAGATAATGTAATTTTGTGTCCAACTTTCTTCTAGAGATTTGTACGCATTAGTCATTATTCGGCCATATTCATCACTCAACCTGATCTTAATATTGCAGGAACAAAATCAGCATTGTGGAAGCTGGTGCTTTAGAACCAATAATTTCTTTCCTGAAGTCACAAAATATAAAACTGCAAGAGTGCGCCACTGCATCTTTGCTCACTTTATCCGCCTCTGCGACCAATAAACCAATCATTTGTGCTTCTGGAGCCATTCCTCTTCTTGTGGAGATCCTCAGATATGGAAGCCCACAAGCTAAGGCTGATGCAGTAATGGCTCTTTCCAATTTATCCACCCACCCTGACAATCTCAGCGCCATTCTTGAAACAAATCCAATCCCATTCATAGTCGATCTTCTCAAAACCTGTAAAAAATCCTCAAAAACAGCTGAGAAGTGCTGTGCTTTGCTAGAATCCTTGGTGGGTTTTGACGAGGGAAGGACCGCCTTGACATCTGAAGAAGGCGCGGTTCTTGCAGTTGTGGAAGTTCTCGAAAATGGCAATCTCCAGAGCAGGGAGCATGCAGTTGGAGCCTTGTTTACAATGTGCGAAAGTGACCGATGTAAATACCGGGAACCGATTCTTAGAGAAGGCGTAATCCCAGGACTTCTTGAGCTTACCGTTCAGGGAACACCCAAGTCTCAGTTAAAAGCCCGCAACCTTCTGCAACTACTGAGAGAAACTCCATATCCCAGATCAGAAATTCAACCAGACACTCTTGAGAACATAGTTTGCAATATCATATCCCAGATTGATGGGGATGACCAGCCTGGTAAAGCAAAGAAGATGCTGGCTGAGATGGTCCAAGTCAGCATGGAACAGAGTCTGAGACATTTACAGCAAAGGGCTCTTGTGTTCACTCCCACAAGTGATAGGCCTACTATTACTAACTGTGCTTCTGAAGTATCTTCAAAATGATAGTTTGGGGATGTCAACTATGCATCTTTTTCTTCTTTTTATTTCCACTCTGTGTCTTCCTACTTGGGTCGTGAGATATATTCTGCATAGCAGAAGAAGAAGCAACAAGAAAATAATGCAAGAGTAAAGAGCATGCCAGTCCAGGCCATCTTAGGTATCGAGTGACTGGTAGTTGTCAACAAACACAGAAATTGTAAGAGCGAAAGAACATCATTTTGTAGTTGGGTTTGTAAAGAAGCTGTTGTGTATAAAATCATATACGAGGTGTCCTTCTTCGCCCCATTTATCCAATGATTTGAAAAAGAGGGAACGGGCCAACAGGGGAATAGAGAATGGGATGATTAGTTTATTTAAAGTGAGATTTTTGTATTAACAGGTTTAGGTCTAGTGAAAGAGATTAGTTTTTCACAATATAACAAATTAATATGTGAATCTTAACTAAAAGAAGTGTCTATATTTAGTATTTAGTATTGTCTTGAATATGATTATTTTTATTATTAGGAGGATAATATGAATAGCAAAAGAAAAAAAAAATGGAAGTGATACCTTTGATACATACAAGGTAAATATGTTAGAGGATTCTTGTCTTATGAAGTATGTTTAGAAATTGAAATATCTAAAATAGAATTGTATAAGTAATTATAAATAAATATAACAATCAAAATATGAATAACTTTATCTTCGTATTCCTTGGGCATGTTTTTGGTGTTTAGAAGAAAAATAAATAAATAAATTGTTTGATTTTAATTTTGTTAATTGTCATCATTTATACTAAAAAAAAATAACAACTTGTTTTATTCTCTTATAAATTTGTTACCTGTACATATTAAAATTATAAATTTTTTATTTAAGAATGTCTTATCCTAGCGTAACTTAAAATTTGAAAAAAATAACTTGTAATTTATAATTCCTTACCTAGTCTACCTATTAAAAATTAAATAGCATATACTATTTTATATTTATCATTTATTAAAATGTTTTACTGTTCTGTATATTAACAATATAAACAACAATTTATTTTATTATATAATTTATTAACTTTTACATGTTACAAATTTGAACAACAAATTATTTATTTAAAATTTATTATTTTGTGTAAATTAAAATTATAAAAATAAAATTTTATTATTTTACTATTTTTTAAAAGTAAATGCTACTAAATGAATTGATAAGGGAGAGAGGTCGAAGATGGTGGTCAAGAAGATCAAGAAATTGAAAATTTGAGAACCTAGAGGAAATTGATGGAGAGGTTGTCCTCTCTATTGAGAAACAGCAGGATACCAAGACAAGCCTTTTGGTATGAAACAATAGCAATTCATAAGCACTACTAATTAAAAAATAAAAGTGGTATGTTACATATTTTTTTTTACCATTTGTGTAAATTTAGTTGGCACTTTGCTGTGAGACCTGGGTTCCTCTACAACTTCCGTTTAATGAAGGTTTTTGTATGTTTGCATAGATAGAAGACTTATATTACCTGTAAATGGATATAAGACTTTGGTTTGTGGATGTATTTGCTAGCCTAATGAGAGCTGTTTCTTAAGCAAATGCAAGCTGCTTTGCGCATGGGGTACAAGTTATTAGAAATGAGGGTCAAGGCCCGATACCTTTTAGAAGTGCAAAAAATGACCAAATATAAAATGGTATTGAGAATGGCAATGAAGCTCCTCATAATGGTGTCAAAGATCCTCAGCATGGCGTTGAAGCTGCTCAGCATGACATTAAAGATCCCCAAGCTCAACTTAATATTCCTTAATCTCCCCTTATTCCTCACCCTCCTCAAGTTTGGGAGCTCAGTGCTATGATCTTATATAGGACTCATAAGTGAACATCGATATGAGGAAGCTTTTAGGTAAGTCTTAGACATGGATGATACATATATGACACTAACATTGACCCTTCAAGTAATTAATTTTATAATTTGACTTTGGCTTCTAAGTTTTAGTCATTTAGTTTCTTCTATAAATTGTTTTGATCTTGTTTGATTCTTTAATCTAAGACGAATATAAGCGTAGTCTTATCATCGGATCCTTCTATCTTAGAAGAAGAGACTATACTTCGTTTTGTAATTTAATCATTTGTCAAAAGAATTATCATAATTATTGACATTGTTGTGATTTGTTATGAATGATTGTCACTTAAACCTATTTTTCTAGGCATTTTGGAAAGAACAATGATAATGCCAAATGGAAAATGCTCCTTTTATATAATATTAGATTTTGTTTGTAAAATATATAAAAAAATATTTTTTAATTTTGCCCCACCTGTATTTATCTGGATCCGCCACTTGATAGGATTTAATTAATTCAATATATTGATATTCTTTGGGGCAGACATGCATATTGATCATTCACATTTAGTCTCTTTATTTAAATTAATTAATTGTTTTTTTTATAACGATCCAATACAGTATTTTTATCTCATAATTTATACAAATTTTTTTGCTTAAGCATAACAATTTGATGAATTCAAGTTATTTATTTCATTCACGTCGTAATTTCATGCTAATGCTGAAGATTATTTACTTTATATAATATTTTTTTATATTTTTATTATACCATTTGACAATATATATATATTTACTTTTCCCATAATTTACATTGGGAGACAGATTAACGAGGAAGAAAGGAATGTATAAATCAAAAGAGCAAAAGAGATTGAGCCAAAAAGCTAAGAACATAGCCAGCTTGTGAAACTTAAAGCGCGCAAATAAATGTGAGGGACCAAATCGTGAAAGAGACTATTATAATAATCTAACTTATGGAAATCCTAAATTATATAAGAAGCTTTTAAATTTTGAGAGAGTTACATATAACTTCTCTAACATTTTAAAATTTAAATTTAACCCATTAAATTTTAATTATTTTTATTATGGAACCTTTACCATTAACTTACCGTTATCGTTTTTACAAAAATTGATACGTCATATTAATAAAAACACCTCACACATGAGGATGATGGTTTTTAAATGATAAAATGACATTTTAAGTTTTTAACCCCTTGGGTAAAAATGATATAATTACTACAAAATTAATAGTCTATGTAGGATACTATATAGCATGTGAGGTGTTTTTTTATTAATTAGACGGGACAATTTCAGTAAAAAAAGATAACAAAAGTTAACAGCAAGAGCTCCATAATAAAAAAAATAAATTAAAGTTTGATGAGGTTACGTTTAAATTTTAAAATGTCAGAAAGAAGTTATATACAACTACCCCAAAGTGAAGGGATTCTTGCATAATTTAGCCTTATGAAAATTATCAAAATTGAGAACCCTCTCCCTCAAATGCAAGGAATTTACATAAGAATTTAACAAAAATAGAAAAATTTCTCTTGCATGCATTGCATATATATAAGAGAGATTTTGACAATAATTAAAGGGAAACAAAATTTCATTGATTTTATATATCAAATACAATAAAAAGTATTAGTTTGGAAGGACAATTCACATGCATGTATAATAATAAGTTAAAGTATATCCAAAACCTTAAAATATTTTTTCAGATATACCTAATACCTAAAAATATTTTGTAGTACATCTAGCATTAGTTGCGTCCACCATCTAAAAATATTTTTTGTGCCTTGATGCTCTATTCACAAAAATAATATTTTAAGTGTTGGAAGCACATTAAAAAAAAAATACTTCATGTGCTTGATGCACCTAAAAACTACTCTAAGGTGTTGAATACACTTAAAAAATATTTTAAAATATTGGATATACTATAAAATACTTTAAATGTTAGATGAACATGAGAAAATAGCTCAAAATATTGGATGCACCGTAACGGTATAATAATGTGCATGGGTGCGTGTATAAAAGCTATATCCTCTAATTCCTTTCTCCGTAGGGTGATTAGCCTTTTTGTTTTTTTGATCAAGATAAAATTCTTTTCGAAGTTTTGAGCACAAAAGTACTAAGTAAAAAACTTAAATACAAATAGATTTCTGAATTTTATTTAATACTATTAGTATTAAATAGAATTAAGGAGACTTATTTGTATTTAATTTCCTTACTTAGAAGTTAGAAACCATGGGTAATTTTCCCATGATTATTTTACATAAAAATTATTCATAAAGAATTTACAAGGAAGTTTCATTGTATTTCTACCCCATAATATGATATTATAGAATCATTTCGAATCAAACATAAGACTAATCAATTCACCAAGAAGTTTGAACCAAGAGATAAATAAAGACGTACGAGAGCAAATAATTGATATTAAAAGTACATCATATATAAAGACAAAAATTAAATAAATCAAAACGATAATATTTGAGCTATACTTAGCTCTCACCTATTGTTCAAGTATAGCAGTTCATCATCACATCCAGATTACATTCATGATGAAGCCACACAAACTACCAAAGCGACCAAACAAGCCAAAACCAGAAACCCCACACGTGTGTTTGGAGCAGCAGAATTATAATTCCCCCAGTTATATGGCTGAGTCTGGTATGGCACATTCCCCGGCTGGCCACCGGTCACATAGATGAACCTCGGTGCTGGTGGCGGAGGTGGTGGTGATTGATCACAATTCTGAGAGGAAAGATAGGTGAGAGATGGTGGTGGCGGTGAAGGAGGAGGTGGAGAAGGAATAGGAAGTTCCTGGCCGCCGCCGTCACTGCTGCCGCCACCACATGGGCTTTTACAAGGACATGAACCACACTTCATTTCAGCGTCATCCAATGGCGGTGGAGCAGCTGGAGGGGATTCACTGATGCAAAATGGACAAGAAATAATGAAGAAAATAAACAAAAGTGTTGTGAATTTTTGAGGATATATCATTTTGGAAGTTGGGTGGGTTTGAGGCAAATGAAAGAGAGTAATAAGAAGTTGTGTGTGCGTGTGTGTGTTGAGTACTGGTTTAGATATGGAAGTGCATGTGGTTGTTGGAAATGACGAAGGGGACGTTGTGAGGACTCTTTCAATGAGACGCGAGAGAAAGGTGTTAGTGTTGTGTGTGTGAGTATCTCTGAAACCTCAGAACGAGAATGCTTCATTAATATGCACAAGCTCGTCTTTATTAATATAGGATCTCTTTACTTGTGCTGTCATGTAAGAATATTTGCTTTTTCCATTGAGTTATACTCTCTGTGTCTTTCTCACATTGTGAGCTGTCCCTTCTTTCTATTCCTTAACTTTCATGGCTATCTGCTACATACATGCATGGGTGATTAAGGTTATCAAACATCAACCCTACTTAATAGAAAAATGTTATCACTCTAGTTTCAAACATAAGGCACTTCTTGTTAAAGTTACGTGTTTTGGAAGTTTAATATTAACTAACTTTTAATTACTTTTATTGAGTGCCTAATATATATATATATATTTGAGAGAATAATAAGGAGTAAAAATGAGAGAGACTTTAAATTAAATATGTAGAGAGAAGGAGGGGGCATAAAATGTTGCTTGGCGTCAGTGAAACATATATATATGGGAATAACACTTTGCATAAAGTGAAAAGTTGGACATATTCTTCCTATTTAATCCACCTAAACAAATGTATATTGGAACCTTAGTTTTTGTATATATAGCTTAGAGAGAGAGAGAGAGAGTTGTATATATATTCATCAGAGGACATAATAACTATATATATATATGCGTGTGTGTGTGTGTAGCTTCCATTTGAATTGAAGTGCATTTTTTCCAAATTGAAGTTGAATACAAGTATTCTCTTTTTTGGCATTGTAATGAAATTAATTACCAACTTTCTTGGGGGCATCGTAATGGATATAAAATTAATTAAAGCCTAATAAGCTGTATTTGGGAAAATGAATAGTTTATTATTGCATCAGGGGAAAGCAATACATACACAAGAAAACAGAAATGTTTGAATTTGCAATTAAGTCCACAAAAGTATAATATAATGTAATGCCGATTTCTTATTATTAGGTTTGAGTTAACGAATTAAGAAAGGAATCATATGCTCCTCCAGCCTCAACGAGAGAGAGAGAGAGAGAGAGAGATTATTGCTTTCTGAATTGAGTAGGGATGTAAGTAAAGGAAGAAGGGATAATTGACTTTAAAAGAAGACCAAAATAATATTAGTCATTATTTAATAGTAGTATATATCATTCTGCTTCTTCCTTTCTCTCTGGCCGGATTCTGCCGTGAACCCTTTTCTTTCCCTCTCGAATCAGACACTTTGCCATCATATACGAAAATTAAAGGCTCTATCATGTTTGTTATATACAAATTGACAATCTACTGGTAACTTGCATCAACAGCGAGCAGTGACTAGTTTTCAACTCCTCATTTTTTGTGACGAAGAGGACAAATCTAGGAGTAGACGCTCCAAGAGCGTCTTAATTCATACAAAATACAAGTAAGCAATCAAAAGGAGGTTTTCTATATTTGATCAAAGATATAATTCTTTTATAGACTTATACTGTGTAAAGAGTTTTTGACCTTTTTAACAAGCGTTTCCTAGGATTCAGTATCGGTTACTGCCTCAACTAACAAATCGTTGGTTATCAGAAGGAGGGTGTTCTAGAACGTGACATATCAGAATAAGGCTGTCTAAGATTGGACACTAATGGGGGCTCTGCATTTCATAATGGTGAAGCTACTTGCGACGGCTTGCTCAGAGACAACAAAAAAACTTGGTTTCATTAAGAAACTAAGATACGCTCCTCCTATTGCTGCAGAGATTATGAGAATTCATAAAATAATTTGCCTGAGTTTAAATTACGGTCACCACATAATTGCCGTCTTTAGTGATTCTACATAAGCTTTAAAACTTATCAATACTGATATAATTCAGGACCATCATCTCAACAACTGTATTAGAAAAATCCGCAACTTTCTTATCATGCATGACTAAACTGTTACGTTTGATCTTATATCAAGAGAAGCTAACCGTTTTACCAATTCTAATTTGGGTTGCCAAGGTCACCAATCGAATGTTGAAGTTGTCTTTATGAATATTTCTCCAGCAAAGTATACAGCAATTCTCTTACCCGATTTCAGTTATACGTTTCCTTTAGCTAGCTAGTCTCCCTATTTTCACCACTTTTTATTCCAATAAAAAAAATAATGTGTTTGGTGTATTATCCTAGTAGTAGGCCCCTTTCTAAAAATAATAATTTAAGGGGGAAAACTTGATGACGATAATCATCATCATTAGAGATGTCATCAACAACAACGTAGCCATGATCGTCAGCCTAATTATAATTAAATTAGGGAGAGGTTGCGAGGGTTGGGGAAATAGTGAGTGTGAAGAAATTTAGGGGAAATGGATATGCATGTGATTGGATATTCATTTGAGAAATAAAGAAGGATGACCCTACCATTAAGTCTGCGGTCAAATGCTTCAAAATGTGGGGAATACTAACAAAAACCAATTAATGAAAGCATGAAACTATAAAGTAATATTTCTCCCAATATCACATTCATTCATATCTCCTTCTCCCCCCAAAAAAAAAACTTGAAAATGCATATTCGTTTTGATCTTCTCTGGTTTCCTTCATTCACGGGCTCAACTTCCCCTGCAAATGGGACCCTCCCTAACTTTAGTTTTCTAATTCATACATTCAAACAATCAAGCGCGTCCTCTAGATTCTACTACATATATATCACAACTGATCCAATACCTCCTTTATGCATTCATCAATAATACTAGTATTATTACCTAATTTTAATTAATTAAGCCCTTAATTATTATATATACCCTAATCAAACCTTCCTGATCGTATATTCCTTGTTTGATGCCCACGGGACCCCTTTCCTCTGTTTTCTTATCATTTAAGTGATTTGGCTGCTGATTTTTATTCCCTTATCAATGCTTTGCCTCCTTTAATTTCTACATTCCCACGCCTTCATGTTTTTTTCACTATTACTATTGTAAGTACACATTAGGAAGTCTCATAAAAAAAGTTAGGTTTATGATTTCAAAAAGTTCTCTACCAATATACTAATCTTTTAGAATTTGGCTCAATTTTAAATCTATCTTGTAATAACAACAAATTATTAGTTGAGATGATAAGCCATCTTAATTTCACTCCTATAAAGAGAAGAATATAAATTCGAATCATAGAAAATCATATTTGTTAAGAAAGTGAAAACCCTTTGAACTCTAAATCTTAAAATGATAATTGACTTTTCACTAAATCAATAAAAAAAAAATTGTCCCTATAATACTGACTTACTTAAAGTTTGAAGTTTTGCTGTTAACTAATCAAGCAAGGGGGGTTTAAGTCGCCTTACAGATTATACTAGAAGCAACCATTAAATAATATTCCACTGCCCATACCCATCCATCTTCTATTTCAGTTTTTCTGTCTTTCTTTGCTTACAAGTTCCTCTTCCCATTCACACCAATCCCCTTTTGCCCTCACAACAACTTCTCGTTAAACAACAATTTTTACCTTTCATGCACACAAATCAAATCATCTCTTTCCAAATTATATATATATATATATATATATATATATATATATAATCAGAACAGGTGTTGTGTAGTTATATGAAGTTGGAGCGAGATAAACCATACTACTCGAAACTTATCAATATTGTGACTAATTATATACTTTAGATACTCTATGTGTAAAGTAGCCTAATGTTTGACCCATGGCTCCAACATTTACCAACCAAGGGACCCAATTCCCAAGGCCTGTTTGCCCAAAATGTCAAAGAAACGTTTGAATATGTTAGGATTTTGAGGGAGATTGGTCAATATCTACTTCATTGTACACGTTGACAAAATTGCAGTTGATGAACCTAAAGATTTTTTCTCCCAACCATTACCCATGTGCCCCATGCACCTAGCTTCTTTGTGTTTGGTGCTGATTAACTTCCATCCTTTTATGCCCTGCAAAGTTCATGCCCTGTTTCTTACTTAATTCCCCTGCTTTCACCACCATTATTGTTTCTCTCTGTTTTTTTCCTTTTTTTGAATGAAACAAGTTTATGTATGTTGCATTCTAAGAACTTGATGAAGCAAGAATGGGCATTACAATATAAGGATTGAGTCTAGTGGAAAGATTAATCCCTCAATAATATGGTGAACTAAAGTTCAAATTCTTACTAGGAGAAATGCATATATTTAATAGACAATAGTACTTCGAACATGATTACCTCTGATAGAAAGATACGTATATTTATCAAGAATAGATTTTAACAGGGATAAATCTAACAAAAAGACTAATTCCTCACAACGTGATAAACAAAAATTTAAATTTTTACTATGAGAAGTACCTGATAGTATCTAAAACATGATTGTTTCCAGTATGAATACCTATAATTATCAAGCATAGGTTTAACAGCTCAAAACAACTATTATCAAAATATTAATAGTTTTATAGTCTAATGGTATGAAATTTTTTATGCAGTTTAGTTAAATCAAAACATTTCATGTAAATAAAAGGTTACGGGTTCGATTCATTTTATAGTGCCTGGTTAGGAAACCCTTAAATTAAAGTTTTAAAAGGGCTTTTGACTCAAACCTTAGTTTAGATAAATTTTAAAACAAATAGGCATATTTATCCAAAAGGGCTTTTAAACCAAACCATGATTTAAAACTAAGATTTTGGATAAGCTATTGAGACTAATTTCTATAACAGTAAAAGAACTTATAGACTATCCAATTACTATTTTATCTTTACTTTTTCTTACACCCTCACTCATTTCTCCTCACTCTTCTCTACCGTTTCTCCTCTCTTTTCTCTCTTCTTCATTATCTCTCATCTCTCTTCTCTCTTTTCTCTCCTCTCTTATCTCTCATATTTTTAATAAAATCATACACTTTCTGATAAATTTTTAATTATAAAAATTCTTCTGGTAATAACTATCGAAATACTCATTTATGCAGAACCATATTTTTTTATAAGTTTTTCTCCAAAAACCTTTTTCTAAAAACTGTCTAAATTTTTTTTTCATAAGCTATTTTTCAAACTCTTATATAAATAGACTCAAAATCTCAAGCTATTATTAATGTGCGCTCTCTAATTTAAAACAAAAAAGAGTATATCACCAAAGTACTTATAAAATCTTTACATTAGTAGTGGGGTTTAATTGAAGCCTGCTCCTCCTCATAAGTTACAAACAGTGCAACTTATTATATTATATATAGATATCCTGATATTTGAATTAATTATGTTGCAAGACTCTTAAATCACATTCAGATATTATAGTTTTGAAAATTTCAAAGATTACAAGGGAAACAATGATTCTGCAGCAGGAAATACTAATATGAAATCAAGTTTGCATGCAGCTTCAAATAACTGATCTATTCATTCTAATTACTCCCAGTGCTCTGTTACAATCAATCAAGCTATGAACCCATGCTTGATTTGAATTCTCTAGCTAGCTAGCAGTATACATACATATATATATATATATAGATCTAAACGCGTATAATACAGTTTGCTCTGAAAAACTGGAATAAGCTACAAGGTTTCAGAACAAAATTCAATCGCTTCCAAAGCTCCAAAACAGAGACGCTCCTTTCTGCTGCTATTGATAAGCTGCTGCTACGCGTATTTCTCCTTCTTCTTTCATTGGACTGAAACTCACTCGTTTCTGCAAAAACGATTCAGATTCATTCATATTACGACCAACTCAGATGTAAACGGCAAGATATTTTCATTTTGAGACGAATTACTCAAATGGGTATTTTAAATTAACGAGGCATAAGCAGCACCGACTTGAAAATTTCAAAAAGGTTTGAACTTTTGTTTTTGTTTTTCCACTTCGCAGAGGAAACAGAACCAGAAACAGACAAGGAAGGAATCCAAGCGCACAAGTAGAAACCAATAAACAATTGATCCATCAATTACAATAACATTCATACGTTAGCTTCTTTCACTGACTTTTCCTTTTTATTATTCTTATTCGAAATTGTTCAGAAAATGTCAAAAGTCTTTCATTCAAATTCCGAAATTCGTGCGTCTTTATCTGTGCTTAATGCTTCTATATAAAGGGTCAAACTACAACACTCTTATTAAAAAAATAAAAATAAAACACAATGCTTTAAATCCGGAATAAGAAATCTGCCATGTCTTCCTTTTGTCTTCCTTCCTAAAGAACATTACAAAGCATATAACCTAACATTCGTGTGTCTGATATTTAAATCAAACCCAATAAACAAAAAAATCAAATTTTGTTTTGGTCCGTTTATTCATGAGTATTTATTAATTTGATTCATTAAATCAAAAAATATCCTTATATACCGGGAGTATTGGATTAAAATGAAATTAATTTTACGAGAAATAAAATTGTGATGAGATAGCATGTTACAAAATTGTTTATAAATTGTGTCGGGGATTATTGGATTAAAATGAAATTAATTTTACGAGAAATAAAATTAAATAAATTCAGTGAGGAAACTTTGAGATTTATTCTTTCTTTCTTTTTTTGGCCAATGAAAAATGACGCTTTATTGGATGAGGATATCAAGAGATAATTATTACATACCCCTCGTGGCTTTTGAGCCTCTTTTATGGCACCGAGCTCAGCCTTGGCTTCGCCGGCGGCGACGCCACCAGCCTCGGCGGCATTATTGGCCATATACAATTTGATGATCTTTTCGGCAACCTGAGCTCCGTCGTGGCTCTCCTCCATGAGCTTCTCCAGCTGGGCCTTGGGAAGCCTCATTTTGACTCTCAAGGGCTCGCCGTCGACGGTCGCGGGCTCGAGACCAGCCCATCCGCCGGCGGACGGCGGCTGCTTGTTGTTTGCGAACGTGATATCGGAGACCGATCTCTTAGAAAGCATCAAGAAGTCGAGCCTATCCTTAGCATTCATGCCCCGAATCCCACTGGATCGGACCCTCCTGTGAAGCTGAGGCTCCGCCGGAGGCGGCTGAGCCTTGGGAAGCTCCACGAGGAAGTAGATTCTCTTAGGCTTCAACTCCTGGTAAGGCTCCAACGGTTTGGCCCGAACTCCGAAATACTTAACCGCCTCCGAATCCAACAACACATGACCCGGATGGTCCTTAACGACGTCGTCCACCCTCGCCGGCGTCTTCAACTTGAACGTCTCTCCGTCTACTTTCATCACCTTAGCTTTTCTACTCCGTCCAACGGCGTTACCCATCTCCGATCTCTCTCTCTCTCTCTCTGTCTTTCTCCCTCTTAGAAAAGTTGGTTTGTGTGTGTTATGAGCGTTTCTTCTTTCTCTGGAACGAACGGAGGTGGTGGGGTATTTATACGGCCATGTGCGTGAGTTGATATGGGAAGTTGAAGAAATCAAAATTGATTTTTTACGGATTGTGTTGTGTAGTGTTGTGTGTGTGTGTGAAATATGGAAATATGGTGGAGATTCCATTGAATAAAGATGAGGATTATATATTATTAGCTTGAAATAGATTAAAAAGGGGACAAATTTTTTGGTTTGGTAGGGTTATTAAAATTAAAAAATGATTAATGGTTAATTAAAGTTGCATGTGGGGTAGGGCTAGCTAACCTTCCCAACTGAGGAAGTTGAAATTATGAGTGCGTTAGATAGCTTTCACAATTCACATCCCATTCCTTTCATCTATCATCTCTTAGGTGAAATGAAACTATTATATTATTTATTTATTTATAACCATACCATTTATTATTAATTAATTTTTTTACTTAATTAAAATATCGGGATTTCAGCTCATTTCACGCCTCAACATCAGGTTTAACGTTTGTGGAAAATTTGTTTTCTTCAACATTGACATGATTTATTAAACACTATACATGATTCATTCCTCGAGTGATTAGTGATAAATGTGAAAGTTAGAAAGGGATTAAATTAAAGTTGAGGAGTAATCATCCGAGGAGAAAGGACAAAGTAGTGGCGAGTACCAGTTTACAAGACAAACTATGATTGAACTTTGTTCCTCCTTCTTTTAAATAAGTTATTGTGTTCAAATACTGTATACACAAAAAATAATTATTCAAAACTTTATATTTACCATCCTCTAATCTTAAATTGATGACCTAAATAGATATTTATTTTATTTTTTAAATTTATAATTTTTTATATTATCCCTATTAGTTATATATATTAAATAAATTTCTAATATAAACAATTAAAAAAACATTTTATGAAAATCAATACATATCTTTTTATAAATAACTAATTGTATCAATTTTTTTAATATATATAAATTAGTTATTTAACACATGTATTAAATATAAGAGTAAGTATCATGTATGGCATGATTCTTTAATTAGAATTAGTTAAATTCTAATATAATTTTCTTTGAATTAGAAGGGTTTGCAGTCGGATATTAATGATTTTAAATTATAATTAAGATCATACTCACAATTTTTAATTTATAAACAAGCTTACATGTGAGTTGGTTAAAAAAATTCCATAGAATTTGAAGGAAGGCTGGAAGGAGGGAAAGGTTGAGTAGGTAACAAATGCAAAAGAGAGGATAAGAACGTAATAAAAAGAGGGTGCTACGTGCGTTTCCACCAAGGTTCATCGACTTTAACAAAAGGATGTACCGTCAATGTCGTAACGTTGATCATAGCTTTCGGTCACATGCATTTGGCTGTGTCCATTTTTTGACTTTTCCTTTCACACAAATAAATATGTTTATGTATGTATCCCATCTTCCATTTATTACAACTGTTTATGATTAATATCTTTGTTGGCTGGTTATGGATTCTTTTCGTCTTTATATGCTAATTTTCCTTTCCTTTTTATTTTTTCTGGTTCTGTAAGTTCAAGTTCTGAAGCCTATGAATGTGTCCTTAATATTCAACATCAAGAGGTGTTAATCGTGAATAAGAACCTAAGATAGAGTGATTACTGCAGTAAATTAACAAATTATTAATTGAGATAGTAAGAATTATAAAAAAAATAATATAAATTTAAATTATAGAAAACATATTTAATAAGAAATGTAAAAATTATTTGTGGTCTATGTTTCGAATTGATAAGAATATTTTTAACTAACAACATAAAGTCTTGTTATATCTCTCTGAATCTCAAATTTAATTTTTAGATAAGATATTTATACTAAGAGATAGTCAAAAACTTAAAATTAGTTATCTAATAATAAAATATAGTATAAATTATAATAAAAAAAAAGGAACATCCTTAACTAAAAGAGAGAGAGATTATCGCATTAAAATTTTCTCCTATTAATCAATATTTTACACACATAACAATTCCTTGAGATTCTCATTCATGCTTGTCTTTTAAGCCAATCATAGATAGTTACTTACACAGTGAAAGAGATTAATTGAAAGTAGATAGAATAAAAGAAAGCATGCTACCCCCACTTAAAAAATCTACATGTTTTATTGGAATAATTTCTTTTCATACTCTCTAGTCAATTTAATGGAGCTTAGAACACTAGCTCCTTTTTTTTTTTTTGGTCTAAATAAAGAGAAATAGATAAAGGTCAAAATAGGATAAAGATGCTTTAATTTGTTGAAAATTTGAAATAAAATTTTAAAAATTAATGGATTTATTAATTACGGAAAGAGAATAGTAGCAAGTGAGACAAGTGAATTAAATAGTAGATGGAGATCGATATTATAAATTGGGAAAGGTCGTTGATGAGCAAGTTGAGATGGATTGAGAAGAAAGAAATGGACCAATACAAATCTCTGAACTTTAAATGCACCGGTCTCCTACTCCTACATATCTATAAATTAATGGGAACATTAATTCTACTATCTAATAATTCAAACTATTCAAAACCATCACTATCTTTAATTAAGAATTAAAAATTACTACGATTATGCTTATTAAGCAACAAAAATTTGTTCAAGTGGTTAGATGTTGCTTCGCTAGTTAAGCTAATGTCTCAAGTTTGAGTTCGGTATAATTTTTGAAAATTTCGTAATTAGTGTATCAAAAAATTACAACAATCAAACTTAGATGTGGGCTCTCTACATGACTCCTTTGGTCCTATTCGGTATATTGATAAATTTTTTATAAGAATGTATTATTTTATTTTTTAGTTATTATTATGCTAATTTTATTTTCATGAGTATAATGTATATTATTAAATAGATATAAAGTTATAAAATTATTAAATTTTATAATATAGTTAATTAAGTTTAAAGTTTTTCTTAATATTTATGAAATGTGCTAATAAAAGTGATTTATAAATAGAATAGAAGGAAGAGTATATGAAATATATATAAATAAGCAGCACATAACTTATCATGAGTAGTGCATTTTGTTGTATATTTTATATTTTAGAATAATTAATTCTTTTAGTCTTTGATATTTTTATTTAGTCATAATTATAAGACTCATTTTGAACTACTATGCACTCCATATGGTCTTAAATTAAATATAAGATATAGTTAACTAATTATAAAAATTGATTAAATTAGTTGTTGGATATTATTATGCAAAAGATTGTGGGTCACTTTTTCTAAAATATTTCTCTTTTAATTATGAGGATATTGAAAAAGTGGGATAGAAGAAGGTGAGAAAATAAGGTAAAATTAATGGAATAATATTGAGAAAAGGAGAAATCCCTATAAAATACGTTTTAAATTTTAAAATTTTAAAAAAGGGATTTTAATATATAAAATTGATAGATTGATCATAAGTATAAATCTATAATTTTAAAATTTAGAAAAAAAGCTAGAACTGTCTTGTTTTTGTAATAGCATTAACAATATTTATAATAATTTAATTATATTTATTACGATTTTTACTATTTTTTTAACAATTTAATTATAATTAACTGAGTCAGATTTTATATTATTAACTACTCGTGTGATAGAATTAACAACTTTAGTAATAATTTTAATCACATTTGTTATGCTATTTATTATTCTCTTTAACAACATAACTCAGTTATAAGTAATTATGTTAGATTTTATATTATTGACTACTCGCGTAACAAAATTAACAATTTTAGAAATGATTTTAACCACATTCGTCATAATATTTACTATTCTTTTTAACAATTTAATTATAAGTAATTAGGTCAGGTTTTGTGTTATTGATTACTCGTGCAACGGAATTAATAACTTTAATAATAATTTTAACTACATTCCTTTCGATATTTACTATATCTTTAACAATTTAGTTACAAGTAATTGGGTTAGACTTCTTGTTATTGACTACTTATATAATAAAATTATCAATTTTTGTAATAATTTTAACTACTTTAATTACGATATTTACTACTCTTTTTAACAACTTATAGACAATTATATCTTTTCCCCTAAATCTTAAAATCTCATATTAGTACTTGTAATCAATATATCCTTTTACATATTAGGATGCCTTTTTAGAATTTAAAAAGTATTTTTTTTAAAATTTTCCTTGAGAAAATATTAAATAAGGAAGGTAAAGCCAATAAAAGTTAAATTCTTTATTTAGAATCAAACCATATTCATCAATTCCAGCTAGATCATATATTTAGTATACTGGACGAAGTAGCATAACGCATTTCCAAAAATGTTCCTATTTATTAATTCATCCCAAACTATTTGAAAAAAAATAGACAACAGGTCACCACACTCACTCTTTTTAAAAAGATAGTTTTAGAGAGAGGATGAAAATTAAGATTGTTAACTGATTTTAACTTTTCGTATTAAATCATATTATTCAATTAAAATGTCTTGTATTAAGGATAATAAAAAGGAAAAGTATATATATATCTTTATAAAAAAGATTTTTAATGTAATTTTTTTAAGAAATTGGACACAAGGTTATGAGTCTCTAAATATATTTTTCAAGAAAAATTGATTAGGTGTCACTTGACACACTTATATTATGAATAGAAGCTACAAGTCTCACTAAACATTAGCAAAGTCAACTTAAGTAACCTATTCTGAATTTCTAATTAATTAATTAGTGCTAAATCAAATTACAATAAAGAGCCATTCTAGTAATCCATTCCATCTTTTTGCCGACCCCCATGTACAGTCATGATGAGCATAATATCACTCGAGTGCAATTAAAAAAAATAAATTGCAAGGCCACCGTCTGCGTTTTTTTTTTTAATTATTTTTCGAAAAAAAAAGTTATATGAGCAGAAAATTATATATATATTAAACTGAATCAATTAAGAGAATTTCTTCTGATAATTAATTAATTAATTAATTAAGAAAGTTTCGGTAATGATGACCATCACTCTCTATAAACATATGGTGAATTAGATCATAATTAAGTTCTTCACAACAAATACGCTATTAAGAGAATGATTACAGGACATCTTAGTTTGTATTCAGTTTGGGTTTGAATCTTTGAAATTGTAAAGTTTTTTTTTTTTACGAGTGATTAAACTAATAATAATGGACGACATATGATGATGCTCATGGGGAAGCTCCAATAATTAGGTGAAGCTAGTTAATTATTATAACATCATTTCTCAAATTTTTTGTACGTAGTCCTTGTTTTGCACCGAAATCTCTTTTAAGAAAGTCAATGTTGTCACCAAAAACACTTCGTTGAGTTCAAATGGTTGAACCAATCCAAAAAGGTCAACGTTGTAAGTTGTAACTTGCTTTAATTTGAAACGCTTACCTACGGGAGAATGATTAGGACAAAAGTTCAAGCATACCTTATTATAGTATTTATCTTTACACATAATTTAATTTTTGCAATTAGCAGCAATTTCCAAATGTGCGGTTTTTGCCCAGAAGAGATTAGCCATGTGAGAAATACCTGTATATTAATTTTATCTAATCAAATACAATGGCTCAATATAATTTAATTTTAATTAAATGATGACTCATATGAAATAATTAATATTTTATTTTATATTTTAAAAAATAAATCTCTTAATTTAGCTCAAATAAATTTTAATTTTTTAAATTAAAATATTTATTTTTTTTAAAAATAAAATATCAAATAAATTTTTTTATAAGTCATTAGTTAAATTATTATATTTTAATTTAATAAAATTTAAATAACATAATACTCTGGGAGCATGTGCGTATTTCTTTTAGCTGCATAGCATATTTGAAAACAAATGTTCAAAGTGTCCGAGGAGCTTGCTATTGTAGTTTGATTAAAATCTAATATTTTCCTCCAATAATTAAGATAATTAAAATTTACCTAAATAGTTAAATAATTATTTTATTGTAATGAGGAATGTTAACTTAATTATATATAGTTTCCCCCCAAAAAAAAATCATTTGAAGACCGACAAAACCGTGTTGTTAATTTCTGTTTAAATATTTTACTTTCCTGACTTTTCTGTCACATGCATTTTCTAATTAACTACTAATTTCTGGGAAAATACAAGGATTGTGAGAAATCAAAAGATTCCTTGTGTGAGTCAACGTGTGTGTGTGTGGCCAATGATTCCCTACATATTTAAAAGTTTTAATAGAAAAGGAAAATTGTAGAAATTAGTAGCACATGCAACTTCGTAAATATTAAGATTATATAAGACCTAAAACTAGCGAGGGAAATTCTTTTTAAATTACTATTAAAAAATTATTATAGATATGTGTATATTCTACCGGTCTTAATGAAAGAGTTATTTATCCAGTTTGAAGGGATTACAAATGCTATTTTATTCGTAATATTTTGATAATTTTCGTAATACTTTTAGTTTTTCCATTCCATATATGCAATAAAAAATAATATACACACATGTTAACATTTTCATTTATTTATATTTTACTAAACCATTGTAAAAAATATCTAGAAAAAGTCTCATAGGTACATGTACATCAATCAAATATATAAAAATTAAAAGTTACAAGTCACTTGAGACAAACTTAGATAGTAAAAGTGAAATAGGATGTAATTAGATTATTCGAATTATGGGTTCAAACCCTTTTATGTAGAAAAATAAAGGAAATATCAAACAAATGGTAATAAAAGAAGATAAAAAAAAAGACTACGTAAAGTTTAAAAAAGAAAAAGACTTGAGGAAAAAATTAATAAAGAAATACAAGAGAGAAAATAATAAAAGGAAAAATTAGGTAGATTAAAAAGGGGCAAAGAAGTGAATTTTTTTTAACAAAAATATAACTAAATACTTTCAAGTTACAGCATTAAATAAAAATCAACGGTGACAATGATTTTCAGTTTTTATAATGGACTTATAAATCCGTTATATCAATGACCTTGTGATATAATAGCACCGGATTTTTAATATTCATGGAAGACTGCCCAGTCAATTCCACTAACTTCTAAATTACTCCGATTGCTTCTTTGTGTGTGTGTGTGTGTATATATATATAACTAATACAATGGTTTTGCCTTCTACATACATTGAATCGCACATAAATAAAAATTTTAGGGGTGTTCAAGTTTATGAGAAACGATAATAAAAATGTTTTAGGGGTTCATTAAGTTGCGGAAGTTAATACTAGTAATTAAGTTGACGGTGATAATCAAAATATGTCGCTTGTTAATTATTGCTAGACATAATAGTTATGTGCTCATGTGACTGATTATTATTTTGAAATCATTTAATTATATATATAATTAAAACAACTTGTTATACAATTAATTACTTAAATTAGACTTGTTGAATGATAATTGTTTGATATTTTCAGAATTATAGAATTAGACTGAACTAAATTAGATGGATTCAAACTCTTCTTATGCAACCGTTAATATATTCTTTTTTGTATAAAACTTTTATTTCACGAAATTACCTTCTTCTTTTTTTAATGTGAAGGGATTTTGTTGTAGACAACATAGTTACTAGTTATTACTACTAAAAAAATATTTATTACAACGCTACTTAATGGCTATTAAAAGTAAAAACGTAGTAAAAAAAGCGGCCGCATATCCTTAAATAAATCTATATTTTAAAAAAAATTACGATGATTTTTTATACAACAGCAATTAAAAGTGACACCGAGAGTTTATAATCACGATTTTTAGGACAACCATTGTTATAAGTCAATCCTTCTGCATTCCCGCCATCTTGCCCTCTCTGCAGAAAGAAACTATACGTCTCTTGCTTATTCGATTCCCAACGTCTCTACCCATCTTGAGAGAAAGCCAATAGATAGATCTTACAAACCCTTCTTTTCCTTAATCTTAAATACCCTTCCATTGTACTTTTTGTTCCACTTCCTTTCCTCAATCTGTTTCCTCTTGCATCATCTTTGTCTTACACTCTTTTCAGCTTTCTTAAAATGGCTTCCTCTTCAGGTTCTTCTCCTTCCCATTCACAGAAAATAACACATGATGATTTTGAGGATGAGCATCCTCTCCCAGACCTAATATCTACTTCATCGTTTCCAGACCTCATCAAACGTCTGGATGAATTGATAAATAGAATAGATACGTTGTTGGAGAACTCGGTTGAAGAGCTCTCCTTGCAGGTAGAGAACCTGCAAGAAAGTGTCAATAATCTATGTTTTAATCTTCGCTGCAACGTAACTATCAATGCTTCTACCACCCTTCAAATGACCTAGACGACTCTGCTTCATCATCTGATCGAAAGGTTTCACACCTTTTGGCGTCCATCTCCTTTTCTTTATACTTTTTGGTACTTGATGTGTGGATGGGATAGATTTATGTAAAATATAAATAATATTCTGATACAATATTTTGTAAGAAATAATCAAAATAGAATATTTTCTAAAGTTAGTTATTATTTTTCTTATCAATTTGCTCAAAACTCAACAAATTATTACATTAATTTTACCTTGTTTAATTTTATAAATAATTGTTTAATCAGTACCTTAAAGGAAATTGATATTAGAGTGCGCATATTTTGAGAAAAAATATTAATCAAGAAGTCTAATTTATCTAATAAAAAATATTAATCATGTCAATCTAGAAAGAAAAGAGGAAGAGGCCCAACCCGTATTAAACAGGTCTCTAGGACAAATAATGAGTCAAATCCCACAAGGTTACCGGATGAGTTTAATATTGATATGAAGACAACTGGTCAAAATATGCCAGCGTTGAACAGTTATGTGGGCCACATAGTATGTGCTAAGATTAGCATTACTAACGTCAATTGGAGGTCAGTCGACCAGAAAGATAAGGATATAATTTAGGAGAATATTTTGGTACATTTCTAATTCTACGTTACAACTATTTAATTTAGTTATTCTTAATTTTTATACCTTATTGCAGCTTTATCTTATATATTTTTTGTACTTCCACGCACTAAAATTTTGACATTCCCACCACTGCAAGCATAAAGTATTGCATCTTAAAGCAATATGATGAATGGTGGAGGGACTTTAAGTTGAACCTTACGAAGGATTACCTTCAAGGCAGTAAGATAGTGGAGCATCCGAAGGACATATACCCCAATATTAGTGACGAAGTTTGGACATTGTTTCATTAACGGCGAGAAGAGACTACTTATAAAATTTTAATTAGCTTATATTTTAATTTAGTTACTAATTAATGTACATTTTAATCAACTAATCTAACTTTGTTTCATTTTCATAGGCTATTTGTAAGAGAAATAAAAAAAAATAGCTACGAAGAATGTGTACCAATATTATATGTCTCAAGGGGTATAGTGTCCTTGAGAGAAAACTGATGCAAGAGTGGTTGGAGGCTGCAGAAATAACAACTGCATCAGACCCTACTGCCTCAGACCCTTCTTCATCCATCAGCATCCAGTGTCTATCTAGCCAACAAAATGGAAGGCTGCGAGGGTGAAGAAGGGACATTATATCACTCTATAGGTTGCTTCAGTTGTTAAAAGGATTGTAAGTAACTAATTTAAAAACTAAAAATTTATATTCTATTAATTGCTCTTCAGTTCATTTAACTTGGTAACTTATATATGTTGTAGGATACACTTGAGCAACAGGCATCCTAAGGATGTTTTGTTCCTGAAAAAGGAATGGACATTCTGAAAACTGTAATTGGGACCCCTAACCACCCAGATCGAGTGAGAGGGGCCCCTAAATGAATCATACTCAAAGACTTTTTTAGCTCCG
Source organism: Leucaena leucocephala (assembly GCA_037074615.1). Taxonomy (NCBI): domain Eukaryota; kingdom Viridiplantae; phylum Streptophyta; class Magnoliopsida; order Fabales; family Fabaceae; genus Leucaena; species Leucaena leucocephala. Next base: position 16,238,255 of record CM073541.1, read on the forward strand.
CCTCTTAAAGAAGAAGCGTGCCCTCCGTATCCATGCTTCAAGATCAGGTGCAAAGTTTCAAGATGAATTTAAAGTAAAGTATCAAGCAAAGTTGGCCAAGATACGCAATGATGTGAATGCCAAAGTCGAACAGCTCTTGGATGCCAAGCTCCAGCAAGCGATGATGATGGGCTTCCCCACACCCAGCCAAAGTTTAGAAATAAAACCATATTCATTTACTAATTATCAAAGGACGTTTAACATGTATTTTGTCTTGACTAATTTTGTTTACATTTTTAGAATTCTCCCGCGGTGACTAGTGGAAAGAGCAGTGCCAATAAGGAGAAATTTGTCTCCTCACCATCTAGTCCTGACCCTACCCCTAAGCACACCGAGGACGATAGGAAAAAGTGTGGTCTATACATTGTGACAGACCAAGGGGCTACATCCTTCATTGCTCATGGTATCGTGTACCAGAATGCCAAAACACTTCACCATAAACTAATTCCTGAAGGCAATGTCAAGGTCACGGTACAGCGCATAAAGAACCACACAAGCACTACACCAGTTCCTTGTCCCATTGACGAGGTCAAAATATTAGAGCAAGCTCTATGGCAGTATATTATGTGACCAACACAATTGATCAAATTGAGAAAGCGGGTCACATCGGAGCCGATGCTAGAGAAGGTGCCAAAGAAGAAAATCTCAAAGGAACCAGAACTAGAAAAGGCACCACAGAAACCCAAGGTTCAGAGGGCGAAGTAGACAATCTCAGACATCTTCCTGAGAAAATATCTTCGAGATATTTTGCTATATCAATGCTCTACTATATGATAGCAGGATTAGAGGAAGTATTTAGTTTCACAATTCCATCTGAGGTTTTGACCACACAGGAGATTTACAAATTCACCCTAGACAGGAATGGCAGTGCAATTCCTCAATTTTCAAGAGCTATATTCAACTGTCATCTAGTATGCCATATAGTAAGTTGTAACTTTATTTTAATACTTTATGTTTAATCATTCGTGCAGTACTGACTCCTTTCTCTATATGCAATAGACACTTATATCAGAGATGCCTGAAAGAAGCAAAAGGAGACACATATGGCTTCATGTGTCCTCAACGTGTCCAAGAGATAAGCACCGATAGGAGCGCAAGGATTTTGTACATGGTTGACGTTATGACCCGCATCAGGAGGAAGATATATTTTGCACCTTACATTAAAGGGTAAGTATACTCTTATACTTGACATGCTCATACATATTACTCTATAGTTATATATAACGTTGTTCATATTTTGTAGAACTCATTGGACTCTACTTGTTATAGCCCTTGAAACTAATGTGGTGTACTAGTTCAATTCGTTGTTTAGATGGCCAAATGTCGAGATTTCATCAATCGTCAACACATGAGTTTTTCTTCATAGATTTGTTAATATAAAAATTTAGTAAGTTATATAATATATTTTTTTTTTCAATTGGAGATAGTGTTGCCAAGGCTTCCACTTGGTCAATGGCCATCTCGGTAGTCCTAATCCTTTATGGATTTATCCTCGAGTAAGTACTTTTCAAATAATTAAATTTTAATTTTTCTGTTTCAATCACTAATTTACTCTTTGTTTTTCTATTTTGTTAGTACCACCGTCAACCGGGCAGTGTTGAGTGCGAATATTATATAATCCAATATATGTACGAGATCATTGAGATATGGATCACGGATAGCTTACATGAGGTATGAAGTGATTAATATTTAGACTTTTTCAATTTATCATATCTGGTATGTATTTACCTATTACTTCTAACTTTCAATTGTTCGAGCAGAAAAAGAGCTTTGAAGATGATCAAATCCTCTTAATGATGGAAGCTTTGGTAAAAATCATGTTGTAGAACTTGCCTTAATCAAACATCCATTTCATGTGTATATATGATTGTACAATATCCGTTTATGTATGCTTGTACAATAAGAATTCGAATTAATTTATTACTATATATTGACATTTAATTTGGGTTTTTTATTGCTTACTTACTTTGCTGCGTACAATTTGTCTTCATTATGGTAAATATTGGGCAGTATATATAGTAAAATTAAAATAAAATGTAAAAAAAAAAAATATTTAACGACGATTTTTCTTAAAATCGTCATTACAAGTATATACTATAACGACGATTAAAATAAAAACTGTTATTATATGGTTAAACTGTAATGATGGTTGTACTGAAAATCGTCATTATATGGTTAATATATAACAACGGTTATACTGGAAACTACCGTTATATGGTTAATACATAACGGCAATTTTATAAAAATTGCCGTTAAAGTATTACATTTAACGGCGGTTTTCCAACTGCCGTAAAAAGGTAGACATACAACGGCGGTAGAATTTATGACGGTCAAAAAATTATCGTAAAATATTACTTTTAACCACCATTATATGACTTTTTTTCTAGTAGTGTATATGGGAAATCATCTATACAAATTATTAAATCAATGGCATTTATTTGGAGGAGAAATTTTCCACTTTTCAAACATTTGTTTTTATTTTTAAAGAAAAGGTGTCGAAGATATACATGTCATGCAACATGCACACACACACACACATATATATATATATATATATATATATATCAGTAATAATAATCAAATTGCATGCATCATTCTTAACTTTAATTAATTAGTAGAATAATTTGTCATGTAATAAAGCTTGAGCACACTAATTACTTAATCCTCTCGAATACGTAAACGATTATTTATCATAGATATTTTTAAAAAAGTTATACTTTCCTATCTTATTAGTCAAAATTCCAAATCAGGTCAATTCATGCACGAAATCTTCTTTGAAACATGTATACATATTTTCTTGTTGTTAAGATAATTTTCTTATTTTTGTTTTTGTAGTATTACGCTATTTCTACTTTATTAAACACCAAAATAAAAGTTTTTTCTTGTACTGAAAAAAAAAAGGTTTGTATTTATAGATCATACGAAACATGATTTCAAGTCACACAAACAATAATTATAGATCGTTTGATATTTCTACAAGAAAATACCTTTATTTTTTTAATGCCTATTTTACTATTATACTCATAATTTAATAATTTTTTAAATAGAGGAAAAGATCCATTTTCATAATTAAGGTATTTTTTATAGTTTTAAGAAGTATTAAACATTCCATTTTTCTTTCACATTTACCCATGTTTAAGAAGGATATTGAAAGAGGATAAAAATTAATATAATATTAAAGTTATTGTAGTTAATAATATTAGAAATTTTTTAATTATTTTTATCATACATGTAGATTAATTAAAAATGACATATTTAAAACAAGTAGAAGTATACATTTCCAATTTTCCACCCACATATTTGGTTCAATTCAAGTAGTCATTTGTAGATTATTCACATCTTAGTTATCACGACTTAGCTTAGAAAAACATTTAAGACGACGTGATCTTCAACTAATAACATCATAACTGAAAACTACTTATCTTGACAAAAAATAAACTTTAAAATCAAATTCGAAAAACAATAGGATATACTAGCATAAGATTTCAATTCAATTACGGTGTTAATTTCTTGAGGGTTCCAAACACACCCATAAAATATTATCGTTGGCATAATTAACGAAGGTTGTGTGTAATTTTTCTTGTAATTAATAATTTATGGTTCAATCACATCACTTTGAAACGAAATTAAACGACGCGCCTGTAATATGAACTCGTCACACATGCATGCTTGTTTTGAATGGTAGTTATCAACAACACGTGATGTGGCACAGATGATGTGAAAATTATTTCTAGACAACCAAAATTCAAATAATTCAAGTTAATTTTTTTTTAAAATCATAATAATATAGATATTTTAGGTATGTCTAGTATCTAAAGCCGAAAACAGTGACTAATCCTCTTGTACCGTAGATTTTTTAAAAGAGTTTTAGTGCTAGTCATGAAACTATCTCTATACCCATTGTCAGGGATCAAACCTTTGAGTAAGTTGAAAAAAATTGACTTCTTTTAAATAAAGTTAAGAATCTAAATCTTACTAAATTGATGTTATAAAAAAAATTCTACTAGATGGAATACATTATTTTAAGAGAACTATTTAGAACTTGATTATACTCAAATCTGACATAGTAATATAATTATAAAGGAAAAAAAAACGTTGATAGAAAATTTTACTGCATTTTTACTAGGTTCTAGGCAAAATATTACCTGAAATTTAAAGATTATAATTTGAAATATACTTTGATAGTAATTTTTTTATCATATTGGGGAAAGGCAGGTTTTTAAAAAAAAAATTGATAATAATTGTATTTCTATTTAAAAATAATTATAATTGTTCATATCTTTTGGCTTAAATTTTCAAAGTTTGGATGATTAGCTGTAAAATAAATCTGATGGGTAATGATGAATTTGTAAATGGATTAGATCATTATACAAGTGGCGTGGGGATAAATAATCAGTAATATAATTATGTTACTGATGTGATGTTACGGATTAGAAGGGAAAACCAGAGGATTAATTAATTTAATTCAATGAACTTGACCGCAATAATTCATAATTAGACTAAACTGATTGAACATTAATGATTTTCTTCAACGCTCTGGGTGACTAATTATAAGATCATACCCATCATCATTGACGCTTTGAAAAAACTCCCAACAGAAAACAGTTTGCTAATTAATGTTTTGGCCGAAAATAAAACCTAGTACATAATGATGGGCTCGGTTGGCCCAATAAACTTGTTCAGATTTTTCGGATTTCAGACTTGGGTTGGTCTAAGCACTTAGGCCCAAATCCACAATAACTAACAAACCGATCAACCAACCTTTGGAGCGTGTTCGATTCTTGGATAGTACCGTTTTATTGTAGTTATAGTCACAACGCTTAAGGAGACATCTTAGCTCTTGGGTTACGCCTGAGGGTAATTAACAGCTCGCCCTACCCGACATTGGTATTGCCTAGAAGAAAGGGAGACTTCGCCTTACCTATGGATCGTGGGTGAGCCCAACCCCTTTCCAAAAATTTTTATACAAAAAAAAAAACTAACCTTAGTGTATTAAAAAACATGACAGTACCAACACATAGTCGGTCTAAAAATGTAAGACTATACTAGACCTTTTTGGATCTAGAGTTTAATTTTTAGAGGAGATACCTATGTTAGTAGGGGCAACAAAAAACTCCAAAATTAGATATTTGGTAATAGGATCTACTATTATAAAAAAAATGACAATGGCCAATGGAGGTTAGGTACAGTAGAAGAGGTTAATCCTTACAATGTGATGAACTAAAGTTCAAATCTCAATTATGAGAGGTACTCACATTTAGTACATGACAATATCTTAAAGAGAATTGCCTCCAATAGGAGGATGACTGTGCTTAGAAAAAAACATCATTATTTGAATTATTTTAAATGATGAAAAAAAAATAATAGAGCTACAATATTTGAAAATATCTCTAGCGTATCTCAAAGACTCAAACAAACAATTTTTTTTTTTTTTGCATTGTCCATATTGTTATTTTTCATATTGTCCTTTATTCCTAGTTCTCATTGAATGGCCAGTTGAAGAGAGAAATGTATGAAGTAGTAGGACCACATGAAATTGACTGATTCCACCTCCCATCTTATCTTTCTCTCTCCTCAATGACCAAAGTAATTAGCCATAATGGATCTTGAATTACTTCCTCCGTTTCAATTCATAAGATTTTTTTTAATGATTTTATGTTTCATAATACAAGATGTTTTGAGAAAAAAACAATGCTTTGATGGTTTAGTTCCAAAAATACTCTTCATTAATTAAGGGTATTTTTGGAAGTTTATATTTTTTTAAAAAATATTAAGATTTCTAATTATATATATTTAAAGAGGTTTATTAATGTTCATAATTTACTCCAAAAATATACTATAAATTGAAACAAGTGAAGTACATTAGCAATGTATGTGAACTAGGCGTGCTGGTGAGATCAAGCATGCATTGGCTGCCAATTACACAAATAATTTTGTTATGAAACTCTTGTGGGTTGGGAAACTTTGGAGAAATTGGAATCATGCCTGGGACATTCAATAAGATCTCATGCACACATCATAAAAATAACTCGAATCACCACTAGGTATTTAATCTGGAACGTCGAAAAACAAGCGATACTAATCTTAAAAGAAACCGAATAGTTTTCTTTAATCAACTGACTAAAAATACATATAGCGTACGTAGAGAGGTATTTATATGAAAAGCGAAAAAAATAACTCTAACTATGACTCTAAATGGCACTGTTTTTTAGAAATCTCAATTAAACCTTAAAGCCCAAAGGGTTAAGGATGTCACTTTTCAATTTGATTGAGAGAGGAAGGTGTTTCAAGGCTGAAAGCAACTAACAAAGTTAAATATAACAGCATAGATTAGTCTATCATAAGAATCTTGTTTCATTCGGCCTATGTACGTATGAATTAGGTTATCTACATAGATTACATGTGAAGAGAAAGGGATTGCTTGGCCCATTATACCCTCGACAAGGCAAATTTCATGTTTTTGGGTTTCTTCTAATTTAATACCTTTTTCATGTTAAGAACTCACTTCCCTCTCTGCTTTTCATGTTAAAATAACGAATCCAAATACACAAGAGCCTCATTTTCTTGCCATATATATAATTATATAAATATAACCCGTATAACCACTCAAAGTCTTTCTTTTGGGTGCTTAATAATATTCATTAGCTTCTTCTCCTTTTTCTTATGATTTAGGGTATCCCTACCCTTTTGAAGTTTAGAGCGTAAATAATTTTTACCTTTCTTAATAAATATATTTTTTAGGATTTAAACTTGTGTTGTCTTCGTTATAGAGGTGAGACCGCTTATCATCTTAACCAATACCTTATTGGTTCTCTTTTTTCTTCCAATTTACAAAAGTTTACCCAAATTGAACTGTAAAAGTTTATTATTAGAGTTTGGACATATATCTCAAAGTTTAAAGAACATTTATAAAGATATTTACAGAATGCCCACCATCAATAATAATAATAAGGCATTTCCCTTCAACATGAAACTCAAACCCACACTTTTTAAGACATGATGAAATATATCACAATCAATTGGATCAGTCTTTTACTTGACATAACTTAAAACACAAGAGCATCTAAATTTACAAAATACAGATCTGAATATTTGCTCTCAACTTTCACAGACACAGACGTACACGTACATCAACGCAGGTCCTATATATATATTGAACTTTCAATTAGTAGTATATATATCTAGTTAAATAGAGGAAGAGTTGGAGCTGATTGGCTTTGTTCCATGTCCTTAGTAGTATTATTATTGTGGGATGAATCAGCAGATAAGTTTGGGTTTGGTACTGCGCGAGAAGGAAAAGCAATAGTGAGGTCAAGATTCAAGTTATTGGAATTATTAGGGTTTTCCTTGATGAAGGAGTCAGAGGAAGTTGCAGCAGCAGCATGAGGAGAAGGACGACGATAAAGAAGAGGAAAGCTTTGGTGATGAAGATGAATAAGCTTATGGTTCTCAGGGTCTATCCCCATCTTCATCAGCTTTCTGCGGATGTGAGAATTCCAATAGTTCTTTATCTCATTGTCTGTTCTTCCTGGTAACCTTCCAGCTATCAGGGACCACCTAACACACACACACACACATAAAAGTTATTATTGAGGACTTGTTTCTTAATCTCATGGGCCCCCATCTAGTTATTTGTATACCAACTAATCAGGAAAATCACTCTATGGGTAAAGTAAGTAAACATAGTAAGATACCAAATGAAAAGATATATTTTTCTATTTAGTTAAGGGTATTATAATCCCTATAAGAATTTAGAGCAGGTTTTCATTTCCCCAATAAATATATTTCTCGAGATTTAAACATATTTTTTTTTATAGGAGTGAGATTATTTATCATCTCCTTGTTGGGAAATGAAAAGTATGTTTTATTATATTGAAGATTTGTATCAGATTAGAGAGTAGTGTGTGTGTAAATATATATATATATATACCGGTTGCCGAGGAGGGCATGGAGCTTGATGATGAGGTCTTCTTCGTCTTGAGCAAAGTTTCCACGTTTGATATCAGGCTTCAAATAATTTATCCATCTCAACCTGCAACTCTTTCCACAACGATGAAGCCCTGCAGAGATGAATTACAGACATATATATATATATATATATATATATATATAGTGATGATTCCTTTATCGGTACATATAAATATATATATGTATAACATGGCGTGTGTGTGTGTGAGGTAGAACAAGTTCTGAGAGACATCCCAAAAGAATCTGATTTGAAGAAAAGATTCTTTCTTTAAAGGAGATCTCTCTCAGTTGAAAACAGCAGGGAGATCATGAAACTTGTTGAATACAGAAAAAAGAATTAATGCATAAAACTTTTTTACGAGACTGATGAGATTTGGTATTACCGTTAAAAGAAAGAGAAGCAAAAAGTATTATTTGATCTGAGAAGATGAGATGAAACCTGCAGCTTTGGGAAGGGAACGCCAGCAACCTTCACCATGGGTTTGGATGTAATCGATGAGCTTTTGATCTTCTTGTTTAGACCAAGCTCCTTTGTTGGTGTCTTCTTTGTCACAGCAAGGCTTCCTCATCAATTCCTTGATTGTCTTCTCTCCCTCTTTTTTGGCATTCAAGAGTTAAACAGAAACCCAGAAAACTATGGCTATGGCTTTTAGAGAGAGTGAGAGAAGGAGAGAGAGAAGCCCTTGAGAAGGGCACAAGAGTTGGTAGATATATGCATGTCGTGAAGAACTTAGGGGGATTGGTTGACTTGGACCGGTGGGTTAGCCCGCGTGGGGGCATGCTTGGCTTACTCACTGTTCTGGATTTTTTTCAAACTTCAAACCAAGTTATTATACTCATCTTGCTATAAACATTGGAGTCATGAGGTTAGTTTGGCTGCTAAATATAATATTTTATTTTATTTTATTTTTTATTAAATTAATTTATTTAATTTATAAATTGATATATAATATAATATTACTTGTGTATAGATATATTTAAAAAAAATATGTCACGTTTATTATAATTAATTAATTTATCTAATTTTTTTAACCTATTTAAATTAGTTATGTAGCTCTTATTTATTTGAGAAGGAGTTAACTCGTAACTTACAAAAAATTAGTTAATATAAAGACTTTATTAATAGATAATATATAAATATATTTATTAACGATTTGAGCCTTAAAATATATTCTAAGTAAGTTTTAGAATTCAACTTATATAAATTTTTTTTTATATAAAAAAAAAAAAGTTAACCGTAGCTCTTACGTTACAAAGACTAAAGGACTATTATCACTATTTTTTGTATACATCTTATATATTTTTTTAAGTATAATTTAATTGGATTTTCTTATTATTATATTTCTTAAGATTATTTTAAATGTTACTTATTTTTAATAAAATAAAATATCTAGGTTGTCCAGGTTATCCGATTATTTTTGTTATTTTTATCTTTTAAGATCATAATAAGGTTAGAATTATTATTATTTTAAAATTTCGAAAGCGCTAAATAATGTAAGAAATATCTCGCTGTAGACTTGATTCAGGGTGTGTTTGGATTAACTTTTGGAGAATAAATTCTGGGAAGAATAGATTCTGAAAAAATAGATTTTGGGAAGAATAGATTTTGAGAAGAATAGTATTTGGATAGTTATTTTCAAAATAATTTTTTGAGAAGGTAAAAATAATTTATAAAAAAATAATAAATATACATATGAGTAATAAGATAAAAATTTTACAATATTTACTTTAATTTTAATTTTTTTTCATTTAAATAGTATTTTTTTAAGCTCAAACGTGGCAAGAATCTCTTTGGTTATGAGATTGTTGAAACTATGATTTTATTGCGTAAAACCATAGTTTGAATAAAAAATTAATTTAAAAAAAAAATAAGTGTTTAGGTGAAAAAGAGTAAAACTATAGTTTACATAGAAAATTGATTTTTTAACCACATTATCAAACACACACTTAATTTGATTGATGGAAATAAAAGTTTCCGTATTTTTTGGTATCTTCCATCTTTCTCTCTCTTCCTCTTTTTCTTCTGGTTTCACGAGAAGTTGTGATAAAAAATGAATTCCTTGTACTTATAAATTCATATAACAAAATGTAATTATACCCATTTTATAGCATGGAATTGAGAGTCAAGGTAGAATCGGTATATTTGCATGTTTTATGGGCCGAAAGTCACTTTCACTTCCCTCGAAACGGGTGAAAGTGAGTTCTTTGTGTAAAACTTGGAATTGAGATGAGTCCATGGGAATAAGATTTTAAGACTATTATACCCTTAAATATTTTATTAATTAACCATTTTACCCGTAATCCTATTTCATCTCTCCCTTTCTCCCAGCAACGGCGACGACGACGACGACGATGGCGGCAGCTACCACTCATCTCCTCCAGACCATCGTCATCTCCCTTCTGCCCCGTCGTCTCCGATATCTTCAATCGTCGCCTCCGTTGTCTTCAACCTTGGCCATCTTCTTCAACGAGCTCGCAGCGCCATCTCTCTTTCTTCGACGGCATGAGGATAGAGGACCATCGCTCGTGAAGACACTGCTCGGCGATCTCAATGAAAGCGACGACGGCGGCAAGATGAGTCTTCTTAAGTCCAAGATGTTGACGTCTTTGATGAGTCTTCGATTTCGATTTCCTTGATTGATGGAACATTTTGTTTCAAGCTTTCTTTTGATTTTTTTCTTGGATTTCGATTTTATCCATCTGGTTATGGTTATGGTTCTTGTTTCTAGCTTTGTTCTTTTGATTCCTTCGATGGTGGTGTTCATTAACTTGTTTTGTTTCTGATGAATTGTTGTTAGATTTTGTGTGATTTGGATTTTGGATTAATTTATTCATGGTGGGACTTCAATTTCTGGAGATGGAAGGCACAATGGAGAGGATGAACATGGGTGGAGGATGCTTGTTTTTTTTCTTCTCTACTAGGGTATTTTGGTGTTTTCCTATTATTAATATATATTTTAATTAAAATTTATATCTCAATTCCATGTTCATCTCAAACAAACTTTAACTCTTTCAATCTCCTTATTTAGTATATATAAGCCAGTTCAAATTTTTAATTCTAAAAAAATTAAAAATAAAATTATAAAAATAAAAATAAATATTTTAAATTATTTTATTTTAAATTATAAAATTTTTAAATAATTTTAACCCTTCTTAAATTATAAAAAAATATTATAGACTATTTTATATTAAGTTATAAAAAATATATATTAATTTTATACGTATTTATATTTTAATAAATAAATTTTTAAAATATATTTTTAACTTAATTTTTTTTTTTCACATCCCCTCTTATAAAAAATTATTCAATTCTCCTAAATAAAACTCTTATTTCTATTTTTATTTCTATTTCGAAACAATTTTTTTACCAAACGGGGCATTAATCGTTTTCATCTGTTTACTCATATTTTCCCTATTTTTTTTAATCTATGTATTATATGTAATTATTTTTATCATTTATAATGATATATGTGTAAAGTGACGTGTAAAATACATTCGAAAATCGAAAGGATAAGGTGGGTTCTGTGTACTGCTTACTGTCAAGTAAATGTCATTTTCAATTGGCCGCGTATCTTCGAGGAAATGCCTTCATTGCGTTGAACTTTAGCTACTGGTCAATTTTCATGTTTGAAATTCAGAGAGAATAATGTGTCACAAATTATTTTTCAACGAGAAGTACGAAATTAAGTTAATGTTAAAAATCTGGACGAAATTAAATTGAAGAACTAACGCTGATAAAAATATATCCCAGGTTTGAGAGTATACATCATAAAATATTCTAAATTCGAGTGTGTTTACGTTGTTGTAATACGAGACAAAATAAAAAGTGTTTAAGGTTTATGCTTGTTAAGATAAATATTTTTATGTCTACATTTCTAACAAAATAAAATTTTAATATTTCTGATATTCATAATCAATGTTTCTCAATGTGTTGCTTTGTTATAAGTTGGCATTTTTGCCCTATAAAATATAGAATCTTTTTCAATAATGTGATCATTTCTCAAACTTCATACAATATATACACTGTGCTCTATTACTATTTATAAGATAAACAGAAAAGAAATATTTTAATCCTGTTTATAAATCATATAATTATATTTTTTTATAGAAGTATAATTTTATTTATTTATTATTATATTAATTTTATTTTTGTGAGGTATAATACATATTAAATAAAAATAAAGTTAAAAAATTATTAAATTTTAAGGCAGAGTTAATAAAATTTAAAAAAAAATTATCTATATAAAATATGATAAAAATAACTTATAAATAAGATGATATCAGTATTAGTAATTTTGTTAATTTGAGAATCAAGTTGGAGTTTCACGTTATGTGGGGTATTTATATAGTTATCGAGCAAACGGAAACTACGTCCTCAAACTTCACAAAACTTTAATTAGGAAATTAATTACTCATACAATTTACAGCCAATTAATCAATGTCATTTGTTTACAGCCAATTAATCAATGTCATTTGTTTACAGCCAATTAAATTTATGGATAGCGATAGATTGTAGAACAAAAATTGCAAAAATTGCTGCTTTAATTTCCTCATTTGATATATATTTTTTTTTTGTCCACCCGGTTCATCGGAGCTTTGTCCCAACTACATCCGGATCCAACCCGCGTCACGCACCTGACTATGGTGGATGAGTCTCTTAACAAGAATTTTCTGCATTCGTCAAGCCTAGAGCTTTTCCTCGTTTGATATGTTGCCACAAATATTACCCCAGTCATTGCTGTTCACTTTCGGCCAGGAGTGTTTAGTTTGGGTCCATGGCCGGTTCCAATTATCTTCTTGGAAGAGATTCTTGAAGAACGAGTTGATTAAGGACCCGACTTCTTGCCGCCCCTCCACCCAAGCATTATTATCATCCTTGAGCATGGTGACTCGGTTTCGTCTTCTTTGGATGGTTGTTTTGGTATGATAATAAGCTGTGTTTCTATCTCCATCGTTCAACAACTTAGTTCTTGCCTTTTGAAACCACAATATCTCTTGTTCTAAAACTTCCCAGAGTTCTTCTCTAAGTTTCTGCTCAAGGTCTTCCAGGAAAGGGTTAAATTGGTGTTCAAGGTTTCTTTGATTACCATTAAGCCTTCTCACAAGTTCATTCTTTTTCTTCGCAATATGCCCAAAGCTGTTAATATTCCATTCGTCACACTTCCCTTCTAAGCCCCTCGGCTCATCCCATATATTGCTGCTTCCTTTCCAGTTGGCCTTCAACTTGTACTTGAAGCCTTCATGTTTTAACCAAGCCGCTTCGAAACGGAAGGGACGAGCTGATTTGTTCCCTCAGCCAGTGATGAGATAAATCAGCAAGGAGAATTGATTAAAATGATTCTTAACTCTAATTTAGTATTATTCTCGGTACTTGACCCTTGAGGATAAGAGTCTTGAGGAGAGAGTATTGATATGTAAAATATAAATAAACAATTTAAATAATTTTATTATTTTATTATAATTAATATTAGATATTATTTGATATTAGGATTATATATTATAATATATATTATGATATATTAAGATTAGATATCATAATATATATCATGATTAGATATTATAATATATTAATATTAGATATTTAATTAAGATTAGAGTTATCCATCACTTATAAATAAATATGATTATCAGTCTTATAAGAATAAGCCTTAATTATATTTTGAACTTTTGAGTATTCAGTATTATTTCAGTTTGTTTTCTGTTCTCTTTCTATTCTTCTCGATTTCCCTTTTCTTTCTACATTTATATAACATTATTACTGTAAGTCATATCTGACCTACCTACATTTTGATCATCTGCAATACATCACAGACATTTAGAGAATTAAAAATCTATTGATAGGTCCCAAATGCGTTTGAATTTCCATTGCCCTAATTTCAAAGCTTAGCAACATCACTAGCAAAATTTGAAGATAAATCGTTCAAAAGTGGCTTCCCTAGCAGCATATGCAAGATGCCCAAAATAACAATATACTATAAAAAGGTCCTTGGAATATGCTATCAGCCTATCAACTAACAGAAACATCTCATAATGACAATCTTCTTTTTGATTCACAAAACCAAAAGCAAAAAGATTGCCACTTCTATTGTGGTTAGGTATTATTTTGAGTGTTGCCATATCTTATCATCTTATGATACAACTGAATAAAAACAAGCATGCCAAAATATTTTCCCCAACATTAATCAAGCTCCAACTTGTATACCCTAGATGTTTGGCCCGATTCAATGAAAGACAAATATCTCATGCATTTCATCATACTTTTGAAGACTTTGTTAATTGTACAAGCTTCACACCAGTGCACACGTGTAAGAATTATCAAAGAGCTAATATAAAGGAAGAAAACCAGTTCCAATAGAAGTATCCCTGTATGCAAGCATAATTACAAGGACAAACAAGACAATCAGCTTTCCTGCAAAGTTTCACATCAACCAAAGGGTTTTAAAAATTATGCTAAAACATTTATAATGCATGGTGGTAGAATAATCGCAGTACCTTGTTGATCAGTGAAACATAACAGGGCAACATAAACCCAGACAACAACCCATGCATTTCACAGACACTAGCCGAACATCTCAATAAAACAGTCAATCGTGAAAAAGAAATAGGCTCTTCATTCAAATTCCATGATTATTAATAAATTGATCTTTTGGCAAGTTTTCCATTAAACAATGTAGTAAAAACGCAAAAATGTGACATACTCATGAACCCCTGACTTGGGTCTTTCTCCTGTGGAGCCATTTGTGATTTAAGCCTGGATACGATCAATCTTCCCCTTAAACTGCCTCATAACTGAAGACATCCTTCCAAGAAAATATTAAATCGTGATACAGTTACTAAAGATCAGTCTAGGCAGCTAGCAAGTTGGATCACCCCTTAAGACGTAGAGGCAAAAACTGAAATTGAATGAATCTGGAAAGATTATTCCAAATTCCCACGTTAAGAATGGCGTTAACAAGAATATGTCCTCTCAGATCTTGGAAAGATCAGTTGCCCCGACCTATACATAGTGTTTATGAAGAGTTAAAACTTAAAAAGTACAGTCTATATAAATTCTGAAGGCGAATTGGCATCAGGTTTAACATTTTCACCCAATCCATCAGTATGCTGCAAATTCTGCAATACTTGAGGAGGCAAAGCCCCCAATCCACCGCCTAGTGCATCACTTGCTGAACCAAAAAATTGACAAATAAGTCGAGCCGTGATTCCAAGAATCTGCATTTGGTTCTGACACGCATCAGCATGCATCTGCATCATCTGCTTTTCGTGTTCAACTTGCAAAGCCACCATCCTCTCCTTCCACTCCCTCTCCTCTTCCTCCATCTCTTCCTCCATCCTCTTCCTCCATTTTCGCTCTTCGTTCAGTTCTCGTTCTAACCTTACCCTTTTCTCAAACTCCTTTCGTGCCCACGTCAATTGCCTCTCTTCCAATTCCAATTCTCTATTCTCCAACGATTCCTCCCTCTCACTCCTTCGTTTCTCCTTTCTGAACTCAGCTTCTTTCCTCTTGGCTTCTCTCTCCAACTCAAACTTTTCTTTTCGAAACTCTCTTTCCCTTCTCCTCTCTTCTCTCTTCATCATCACATCCCTCAATTCCAAAACCTGCACACCTATGGAACCCAATCTCCTGTACACACCAAAACCCTTCTTCATCATCTTCACCGGAGGAAGACCCACTTCAACAGCTTCCTTCTCACCCCGAAATTCACCCTCACTTCCCACGCCTTCTTCACCCACCTCGCCCACATCAGTATTCTCATCATCACCACCACCTTCTGGCTCATCTTCCTCCTCCTCCTCCACCGAATCATAGGTATCAATCCCAAAATCTAAATCCCCGCAATCCCCAAAAAACGTCAATATTATCAGTCATCCGTTTCCCCTTAGGATCAAGCTCCACATCGCCGAAAACCTCCTTGTATTTGAGGAAATTCTCCCAGTGGTTCTCTCCGTCTTTCCAATTGAACTCGTCCTTGGACACTCGGATCTTCTGCTTGACGCCCAAGTACTGATGGCGCATGTTCTGGACCTTGATGGAAACGTCGCGCCATGACCACTTAAAAGGGAAGGTGACAGGGTCGTGAAGATGGTGGACGGAGTTGACGTGATCGGCGACGGGCTTGAACTTCTTCTCGCGTGTCCTGAGCTTGGCTAAGGCACCTGAATTGAGCAGCTCCGAATATTTAGAGAGAAGAGTCTGCTCTTCGAGTTCCGACCATTTCTTCCGCTTCATTGCTGAGAGAGCGACGATTTAGGTGGCGATGCGTGTCTTTTTGTCCGAAGTCTTGCTCAAATCGAAGGCTTTCCAAGGGCCTGTTTGGTACGAATTGGGAAATGACAATTATAGACCACAAAAAGATTTTAATGATGATTTGAGACCACAAATTTTTAAAATTTCAGAAAAGTATTAAGGTCCTTAAATGGAATTTTATGAAAAATTGAGTAGGCAAAGATACCCTTTTTGAGGTTCTGATATTGACAATTGTAGGCAAAGCCACCGCAAAATAGTTGTTGGTAGGATTTCCAATCATTGACGGCAGGTTATTGCGATTGGGAGTTTTAGCAATCAGTTGACCGTTATTATCTAACGGTTAGTCAATTGCTGATGGTGGGGTTTCATGATAATCTTTTTGTCCATCTAACTTTTTAAAAAGTCATTTAGAAACCTTAGTTCTTTCGTGGTATTTAAAAAATTCATGGTCTCTAATTATAGCTAATATCTTTATGTGATTTTTAATTCTTATTTTTCTAACAATTATTTATTGTTATTATTTTCCCTCAATCCCTAAAGCTTACGTGGTATCCTAAAAATATAAAATATGATATACTATCTTTAATTTTAAATATAACAACTAGATAAATAATCTATTTTAATTTTAAATATAAGATATCAATTTACTTTATTTTTTAAATTTATAATTTTATTTTAAAAGTATTCCCTTTAAATGCACATAATAAAATATTTCCATTAACGGTAATTATAATGCATATTATAAAAAAAGTATTATATAAAAACTAATATATATTTATTATAAATAATTAATTTAACTAATTTTTTATATATTTATATTAGTTATCTAACTTTTATATTAAGAAATAAATAGAATTTTTTCTTATTGACAGTGACATTCTCTCTTTATTTTTTTTAAAAAAGGTAAAATAATATTAACAATAAAAATAATTAAAAAATACCATTAGAAGTATAATAAAGAGTAAATTTAAAAGAACTGTACAAGAGGGAAGGGGCTAAGCAAACAAATATATTAAAAGAAGATCTAAGCAAAATATGGATATCACTGTAGATAATATTGTGTAGGTCACGAGCAAGGCTTTGAATGTTTATCTATGGTCATCTTGTTAGATGTCCAATAGCCTCTGATCTGTAGATGAGAAGATCTTCTTTCTTTCCTTCTATGCAAAATTAGGGTCCACCAGTTTTTCTTGGATATAGAATGATGCAAGTGAGAGCGTTATGATAATTTTACATTGGATTCCCAAGAATAATCCCTCACTAAAAAAGATCTGGAAATTCTTATTCCTACAAAGGTTCCTTTTGGACCTACCAAAGGCATATTCAACTCCTTTTTTTGGCCAATATATTAAAATCTTCCTCCCCTTTTGCACTCCCTTCCGGTCCCATTTCAATTTTCATTAGCTTCATATTCAAAATTTTTAATTTTTCGTATTATATAAATTTAATTCAACTCCTCCATTTTTTAATTTGGCTTTGCTTAATCCTAGCTCCATCCTCAGAAGTCTACGCAGTTGGCGTGATACACGAAACCCTACCATCCACGCTGTTGATTTTGCTTTTTTTTTTTTTATTACGCTGACGGCTGAAATTGATGGAATTAATTATTAATTATTCCTTTACTTAATTTCTTTAATAATTTATTTAGAGAGGAACCAGGCACCACGTCGCGCTTGTCTGATGTTGGCGCAGTCTCTCTTTATAGGCCGACCCCGATTCAATTTCCCCCGAGAAACTCTCATTTTCGGGTAAAATACTATCACTCAAACTCGTGATTTATATTTATCTTGCCCTCTTTTTTACCTGTTGTTTGTTTCAGAATCGCATTGGAAACAGCTTGAGCTAGATATGCGATATGCAATTTGCTTTCTATTTTTTTTTTCTCATTGACTCTTAGCTTTTGTTCTTGTTTACTTTAATCCTTTGTTTTCTGATTGTTCGAAATTAAGGGCGAAGAATTCCGGAAATTCAGAAATGGCGCCACCGATTCTTTCTCTTGCTCTTCCGTCGGAGACTGGTCGAGTTCTCAGCATTCAATCACATACTGTGCAGGTTTTTATTGTCCCATTTCAAATAAGGCCTCCTTATACTTTAGGAACAAGAAATATGGGATTGCTTAATTAATATACGTAAAATGTGTTTGTAACTTGTGAGACGTTGCCAAGAGTTAGATCCTGAGTTGTTCTTGCTTGGCGAAAAAGGTGTTAGAGTATCAAAGGGAACTCCTTTGGTAAATAATTTGGTGGAATGAAAAATTGTTGATGTTAATAAAAGTTTTTCAAAGTAGGTAGATCATGCTGCCTCTTAATAAACAGTAGCATTCATCTTATTGGTTTTCGATTGCCATTTCTAGTTTGCTCTTGCCTCTTGGCATAATTCTGCATGTAGGTTGCATGCAACATACTAAAGAATTACCTTGACAACGTAGCCACTTGCTATTCTTCTTAGGGTTACGTCGGAAATAAGTCAGCTGTCTTTCCGCTGCAACTTTTGGGCTATGATGTGGATCCAATTAACTCTGTGCAGTTTTCGAATCACACAGGCAAGCTGCTTCTATTTCTTCATTGAGTCTCAGGACTCTGACTCTTTGAGACCTGATTTATGGTGCGATGACCTTTGTCATCTGAATAAGTTCAGACATGGTATAATTTTAAGTAACAGTGAAATTTTGGTTTAATAGATTTGAGGACCATGCAGGATATCCAACTTTTAAGGGTCAAGTTTTGAATGGACAGCAACTCTGGGATATTATAGAAGGCCTTGAAGCAAATGAATTATTATTCTACACTCACTTATTGACTGGTATGACAAAGTGTCCTCTGTGTGTTATTAATACTGAACTGTATGCTGCTCCTCTCACCTCTGAAAAAATTTAAATCAGTATTGTGATGACAGATGTTAAGAACATCTCAGTATATAAAAGCAATTAGCTAGATCATTATTTGCCTTAACCTATATTCCTAAACCCAATAACCAAAGTATGATTTGACCAAATCCAGATTCAAGCTTTACACATGATTGTGAGAACGTATTATTCATGAGGGAGTTGAGGACCATTGAATTAATAAAGGAGGTAGATTGCAGATTTTCCTAGGATGTCCGGAATTTCTGGTAGCTTTTGATGAAAAGCTTCTGGTGCAGCGACTTGTCATAGATGAGGTTGTAGTATGTCTGGCATTAGAGTTGTTAAGGGAGTCAATGATTGGATCTGTTTGGTCATGTGATTTTTTCGAGGTGATATTCTGTTGGTGACAGTGGATGGTGGGTGGGAACATTTTGTTTTAAATATATTTAAATGTCTAGTTTAACTTGAAAACCTCTCTGCAGGTGTATGATTCCTTTGTGTTGGTTTTTTTTGGACTGTGAAGTAACTTGGGAATAGTGGGCCTATTTCTTAATTTGGTTGTAAATGGAGTGATGCCTGCTGCTGTCTTGGTAGTAGATCATGGGGTGACATTTTGGTGGTTCCTTGTTGCTTTCATGATTTGTTGGGACATAATGGGAAGGTTTTAAGGTTGGAGTGATCTTCTCGCAGAGACCTGTGATGTTGTCATGATGACTTGTGGTGGTAGCTTTCATTTGTCTTCTATTAGTGCAGTAATTCATACATGTAGCTGTTATCTTTTTTCCTTCCCCATCGCAACCTTGACGTTTATTGATATACTCCTCTGGTCCTTAATATAGGTCCTAATTGGAGAGTTGATATTGGTGCTAAATAAAAGACATATTTCTTATATTTATAATTTTTTTTCTAAATTACCCGTATTGATACTTCCTCAACAATAATCAAATAAGAGAGGGGGAATGGAGTTAAGAAAGATGATTAGGGTATTTTAGAGATAATATGTCATATTAACTAACTAAATTAATTTCTTTAATCTTATCAAATTAGTTAAATAGGTCATTTATTAAGGACCGGAGGAGTATATATCGAGATAACTATAGTTGTGCTGAGTTATTCTGCAAAAATCTCTGCTTTAGTATTAGAAACTTTGATCATTAGGGTATATCTTATTCTGTTATGCATTAATATGACATTGTCGCTAACATACCAATTTTTTGGCTGTTTTTTTTTTGTCATTGTTGTTTGTTTTACCCCTACTTTGGTTTTAATATATGTATTTTCAGGTTATATTGGTTCAGTTTCTTTCCTGAACACTATATTGGAAGTTGTCAGCAAGCTTCGTACAGTAAACCCTGAACTTACATATGGTGAGATTTCTGAAATTACTAAATCATGAGTTGATTTCAGTTTGAGGCTCAACCTTGCGCTGAATCAATTTTAGTTTGTTCTGAGCTCTGATGTTTCAAAACTCAAATTAAACCAAGTGGACTTGTAGAACTGCCCAAACAATTGCCGGTTTGGTTCCATTTCAACCTTAGTGTATCATCATTGTGTGAGTCAATACAATCTGAGCACGGCATAAATACACAAAAAACAAGCTCATACTTCATACTTGTGGTCTTTAAAAAATCTGCACCAACGATTTGCATGTACGACTACGGTGTACAAACAATTTGTAATTCTGGATCCATATAATTGTTCTTCAGCATACATATCTCACATTATTGTTCTGATCTGTAGTGGTAGAATGAAAGAGAGAGAGAGAAGGGGTAAGAGAAGAGAAGAATTGAGAAAAGAGAGAACAGGGAGAGATGAGGGATTTCACTGAATAGTACTATGAAATTCTCATTCAATAGACAGAGGAATAGCTATAGGAGTATTCTCTTCTAATAACGGCTAGTTGTCTACTAATGACTAACTAACCAACCACCTATGCCAGGTCTTTTACTAATTGCATATCACGTTCTCTGATATTCTTATGTTCATGTAACTCATACCAGCTGCATTATAACATTGTACAGAAATTCTCTTTGTTCCCCTCTGCTGTCAAACTACAAGATGTAACACTGTATATTCTAAAGCATTTATGTAAGATTATTTAATATGAACACAGGCAGCTAGTTTCTGTAGTTAAAATCAAACTAATAGGATTTGGATGGTGCTGGCAGCCAGGATTATTACAGATTTAATGTATAATATATTCTTTTACTAAATTGTGGTGTCATCTGGGTTACACCTCCTGTGTGAAAGATGATAAAGTGGATGAAAGAAGAAAGAAGAATCTGTGTGCTTTTTGTCTGAGAAATTCAGGTTTATCGTTAAGTTCAAACCATCTTTTGATTGGTAAACTCTAAATATTACAAATATTGAGTGGTGCTGAAATAAGACACTGGACTCTTGAGTGATGAATAAATTGTGTATAAAATAGACTAGGATGATGTATAACTGCTATCATAGCTAATCAATACAGCACCAGGCCTTTATCAATGGATAAAGAGAATCAAGAAAATCATGTTTAGAGAGCTACTTTCTTTTAGATTTGAAAATGCTTGAATTTAACTTGATAGGTCTGGCTACCAAATAATTATAAAAAAGAAGTGGACCATGCCTTTTTGTAGTCTCAACTAATAATTCATGCCTTAGAGG
Organism: Leucaena leucocephala; assembly: GCA_037074615.1. Taxonomy (NCBI): domain Eukaryota; kingdom Viridiplantae; phylum Streptophyta; class Magnoliopsida; order Fabales; family Fabaceae; genus Leucaena; species Leucaena leucocephala. Next base: position 16,260,001 of record CM073541.1, read on the forward strand.
CCTTATATTATTTCAATTTATTTTCAAGTCAACGTTGATAATTGAGGCCTTTACAGTCTTCAATTCTTCATAGCAGCTCCCCTTTATTTTATTTCTGCTGGAGAAATAATGTTTGTATATCTGTATCTATATCTTTTCTAAAGTTTGTATTTTTCTTGTCAGTATGTGATCCAGTGTTGGGTGATGAAGGAAAGCTTTATGTTCCTCAAGAGCTGATATCAGTTTATCGTGAGAAGGTAAGAATGATCCGCAAAATATGGCTAGAGGTGTTTTCAAATGCTATGTACATTATTAAGATTTAGATTAGATTTTGGCACTTCCTTGGAATTCAGCTTTTAATGCATGATTCTGTGTACTATTTATGGGATGGTATTGGCAAAATTTACTTTTAAATGGTCCATTCTTTTCCCCTCCTAATAAAAGGGAATATATTAACTATGCAGTTACATATGTCTTGGTATAATCACCTGTAGGAGATATTTGAATTAATCAGGCTGGATTTCAGGAATTAAGTAGCCAAGATTATGGGAATCAGGAATTAATTAGTGAAGATTGTGGGAATATGATCTGATTGTATTTACTTAATGTGTTCCCTGATCCTCTCCATAAATTTTGCCCTTATGATTGTGTATTCGTGTGTATATATATGTCTTTAGTACAGAAGAAATTGTACTACATAATATAATTGAATTATCCCTCTGTTGCTTTCTGTATTCTGTCTTGTTTTCATCATGGTATCAGAGCAGGCCACGAGATCACCGTCGCTGTCCTCCACTGAAGTCGACACAGCCATATCTGATGGCGAGATGCGTCTACCCACAAAAGTCGCCGGCGTTGAAGGCTCCACTGTCATCATCATGCCCGAACGCCTCACTGGAGATAATTACGGAGAGTGTGCGCAATCTATGATTCTGGCACTTGATGGCTGTGATCCACTGGAATTGATTGAGCAGGAACCTCCGTCCATTGATGATGTTAATATTCGCCGTCGGTGGAAGACAGAGAACTCTCTGGTGGCGTCATGGCTCCTCAATGCAATGGTCCCTGCTGTCCGTCGAAGTTTCATGTTTATCTCAACAGCCAAAGAGATATGGCAAGGCGTGAGAGAAGCTTACGGTAAGAGGCCGACGGCGGCGCTGATCTTGGACTTGCGTTCTCAGTTGTGGAATGCGCGACAAGGTGACAGACCCTTGAATCAATACTACTTGGAGAAAAAAACGATGTGGCAAGAGATGGATCAATTACAGTATTACGTCTGGAGAGATGCCGAGGACGCTGAAACATTCCGACGGAACCTAGAAGAGGAACGCCTATTTGAGTTTCTCGTCGGCTTAAACCCGGTGTATGAGGATTTGCGTGGTCGTCTTCTTGGGCGGGTGCCTCTTCCATCTGTGTCTGAAGTGTTTGTGCTACTGAGGGATGAGGAGTCTCGCCGTCAGGTAATGTTGCCGGAACCCGCTCCTCGACAAATCACCTCCACCGAGAACTCTTCCGCCCTTGCAGCTCGAACGAGTGAAACTAGGAGGGAGCGTCCTACCTGTGACCACTGTCGGAAAACTGGCCACACGAGGGACACCTGCTGGGACCTTCACGGGAAGCCCCGACAGCGTCGCCCGAGAGGAAATGTTGCAGAGGTCAGCGGTGAATTGGACTCGAGGAACTATGGAAGTGAAGGACTATACACGGGTCCAGTACACACCCCAGGCCCAAATGGTTCAATCCATGCCTCAGGCCCAAATCCGTTTGAAGGGTCCTCAACTCAAGTGGGCCTCATTCCTCCAGGCCCAATCCAAATCCATGGAAGTTCTGCAGCCCAAGATCCATTGACCATTATTTTGGAGCGATTAACTGCTCTCGAAAATCAATCCCGTAAGCAGCTAGTTGCTAGTGTGGTTAAAAGAGGTAATTTTTCTACAGCTCTTACTAGCAGAAAATGTGAGCATACAGGCCCTCGTTGGATAGTAGACTCAGGTGCCTCTGATCACATGACTAATGATGCCTCAATTTTTTCTAAATATACACCTGCCAAATCTCATCTTACAGTGAAAATTGCTGATGCCTCTAATTCCTTGGTAGCTGGTAGTGGTACTATCCCTATTTTTGCTACGCTGACATTACACAATGTTCTCCATGTTCCAAATTTACAACGCAACTTGTTATCTGTGAGTCAATTGACCAAAGATGAACGTTGTCGTGCTAACTTCGTTGCTACCCACTGTCTTTTTCAGGATCTGCTCACGGGGACGATGATTGGTGTTGCTAAAAAGCTTGATGGGCTATATTACCTGGATGAATGTCACAAACCAGTACCCTGTTCATGTAATAAAGTGTCTCTCCTTAGGACTAGTGACTTGGAATTATGGCACAAGAGATTAGGACATCCGAACTTTCAATATATGTGTAAGATGTTTCCTTCAATCTGCTCTAATAAACAATCAGATTTTTCCTGTGACTCCTATGAACTAGCTAAACATCATCGCACTCATTTTCCAAGTATTCCATATCGCCCATCTAAACCTTTTTCTATTATCCATAGTGATCTGTGGGGCCCATCTAGAGTTGCCAACCGTACCCAGGCAAAATGGTTTATGACTCTTATTGATGATCATACCCGAGTCAGTTGGGTTTTTCTCCTAAAAGATAAAACCGAAGTGTACCAAACCTTTGTTGACTTCTATCAAATGGTCCTTACCCAATTCAATACAAAAATCCAGATCCTCCATACCGACAATGGGACCGAGTACTTCAATCACCTACTATCAAACTTTCTTAAAGAAACCGGTATCACCCATAAAAGCTTGTGTCCATACAGCCCCCAACAAAATGGGATTGCTGAACGAAAAAATAGACATATCTTAGAGACTGCTCGAGCTCTCCTTTTTAGCAGTAACGTCCCTAGTTTCTATTGGATTGATGCGATTCTTATGGCCACTTTCTTAATTAACCGCATGCCATGCAAACCTCTGTCATTCCAAACTCCTCTCCAGGTACTCCAAACTCTTTTTCATCTGCCATATCTGGAAAACACCCTTCGCCTTTGTTCACCTCCATCATACCTCCAAACTTGACCCTAAAGTGTCAAATGCATCCTTCTCGGACCTGCAAGTACCCAAAAGGGGTATAAGTGTTTTGATCCCTTGGCCAAGCGCCTGTATGTCACCTGTGACATCACCTTTCATGAGAACACACCCTTCTATCCCTCATCTTCGGCTCAGGGGGAGTCTTGGAGTGACCCTCTGAAACACCACAACACTGAACCGCAACCTCTATGCCTCCATCTTGAACCTAACCACACCTATATCCCTAACATACCAACACAAGAGAAATCTGGGGAAGTTGAAGAACAACCGAGTTCAGGGGGAGACACCAACAAATGGAGACAAGTATATACTCGTAGGAACATGACAGGTAATGCTCCTCAAGCCAATGACGCACACCAAGAGTCTGAACCAAGTGCAGGTTCTGAAGAAACCCAAGCCCATATTGATGATCTTGAACTTCCAATAGCAGTCAGAAAACCACAATGGGCATGTACCAGGCACCCCATAGAAAGGTTTGTCTCTTATCAGGCCTTATCGTCTAAACATCATACTTTTGTTTCTCACCTGGATCAACTTAGAATACCAGAAAACATTCATGAAGCTTTAGCAAGTTCTGAATGGAGACAAGCAGTCATAGAAGAGATGAAGGCACTGGAAAGAAATGAAACATGGGAAGTAGTTCAGTTACCAAAAGGCAAGAAAACGGTTAGTTGTAAATGGGTATTCACCCCGAAATACCTTGCGGATGGAAGCCTCGACAAATATAAGGCACGTCTAGTGGCCAAGGGATTTACTCAAGTCTATGGTATGGATTACATCGAGACATTTGCGCCAGTGGCAAAACTGAACACCATCAGAATCCTACTATCGCTTGCTGCTAATATGGACTGGCCTCTGTATCAAATGGACGTCAAAAATGTATTCTTAAATGGAGAGTTGAAGGAGGAGGTATATATGAAGATGCCTCCAGGATTCCCTGGAAAGGAGGAAGGCCATGTATGCAAGTTGAAGAAGTCACTATATGGATTAAAACAGTTTCCTCGAGCATAGTTTGAGAGATTCACTAAGGTATTGAAGGAACAAGACTACGTACAGGGACAAAGTGATCACACTTTGTTCTTCAGACGTGAAAACGGGAAACTTGTTGTATTAGCAGTGTATGTAGATGACATCATCCTCACAGGTGACAATCCAATGGAAATTGATAGAATTAAAAAGGCTCTTAACCAAGCATTTCAAGTGAAGGATCTGGGAACAATGAAATATTTCTTAGGCATGGAGGTGGCCAGGTCTGAGAAAGGAATAAATATCTCACAGAAAAAATACATACTAGATCTCCTAGAAGAAACAGGTATGCTAGGCTGTAGACCTAGCGACACTCCTATCAGGGTTGACAAGATTCGAGAGGATGAAGATCTGGGGAAGGAGGTAGATATGGGAAGATATCAGCGCATGGTAGGAAAACTAATTTACCTATCGCACACAAGGCCAGATATTGCCTATGCTATCAGTGTTGTAAGTCAACATTTTCATAACCCCAGACAGAAGCACCTAAATGAGGTTTACAGAATCCTCAGATATCTGAAAGGCTCACCTGGCCTAGGTCTTCTATTCAAAAAATATGATAAGAGAAATGTAGAAATACTCATAGATGCAAATTGGGCAGGTGATCAAGACGATAGAAAATCAACATCGGGCTATGTCACCTATGTATAGGGGAACTTAGTCACATGGCGCAATAAGAAGCAAAGTGTGGTTGCTAGGAGCAGTGCTGAAGCTGAATTCAGAGTCATAGCTCTAGGAATATGTGAAAGCCTATGGGTAAAACGAGTACTAGAAGAATTGGGAATGCTAACAGAATTACCTATCAGGCTACACTCAGACAACATGGCAGCTATAAGTATGTCACACAATCCAGTCCAGCATGACAGAACAAAACATGTGGAGATAGATAGACACTTCATCAGAGAGAAGATTGATGTTGGGACAATTGAATTTAAATATATTCCCTCCAAAGAACAGACAACAGATGTACTTACAAAGGGGTTGACTCGAGACAAATTTGAATACCTGATCAGCAAGTTGGACATGATCAATATCTATACTCCAACTTGAGGGGGAGTGTAGGAGATATTTGAATTAATCAGGCTGGATTTCAGGAATTAAGTAGCCAAGATTATGGGAATCAGGAATTAATTAGTGAAGATTGTGGGAATATGATCTGATTGTATTTACTTAATGTGTTCCCTGATCCTCTCCATAAATTTTGCCCTTATGATTGTGTATTCGTGTGTATATATATGTATTCAGTATAGAAGAAATTGTAGTGCAGAATATAATTGAATTATCCCTCTGTTGCTTTCTGTATTCTGTCTTGTTTTCATCATCACCCATCATCCACCATCTTGAGACTGCAAGGGGGTGGATGATATGTGGTCCATTCTTAATGTAGAATCTTGTTGGTTGTTTTAGCATCTGAGTAACTCACATTTTGTTAGGTTGTTCCAGTAGCTTCAATGTTGACTCCCAATCAATTTGAAGCTGAACTGTTGACAGGGTTCAGGTAACCATATAACAACTAAGATTGGCTGAATTTTCCTCCCTGTTTTATATGTTCTTTGTTTTCAGTCTCTTCTAAGTTATAATATATTGTGTGGCTGGTACTTGGCAGCATAGTGCTTCGCTTTGCCTGTTATTGCTCAGTATAATAACAGGACGTAAATGACTATTCAATAGCACTGTGAAGTTGTGGTGGATTTGGAATACACTGTTGATTATCTTTAGTGAGCATCAAGTTTGCCCACTTTACTTGGAGCACCGTTTAGCTATGAAGTTTGAAGACTTTAGGAGTGTTGGAGATAAACCTTGAAAAAAGTTCCAAAGAACAATAACAAAATGAAGGTTATAAGCATGCGGCAACCTAACCAAGTAGTTTAATCTAGTTTGGAGAGATGGACAACCCAAGTATAAGCCCATTTTGGATTCTGAATTGACAGTGGTGATGGACTAGATTTCTCTTCAGGCGCATACAAAACATAAACATGATATCAATACTGCCACAAGATTTGTGATAGATGTTTGTAGTTCTGGCAGGAGAGAGAAAGAGAGAGAAGAGAGGGAAAGAGAGGGAGTTGAGAAATAATTGAGAGAAGAACAGGAAGTAATTGAGAGAGAAACAGGGGAAACAGAGTCTGAGTAATGCACACTGAATTATTCACATCATAATTTGAATACAAGGTAAGCCTATACTCTATTTATAGGCTCAATACCTCTCAACTACTCTAACAGTCATTTTCTATAGGAGCTTTAAGTTCTTTAGCAAAAAGGAGCAAAATGGTAACAAGTGATTGAAACAATATTTCCGTAGCCAAAACATAATTAAGTTCTTCTATATTGTTTATGTTTTACCTACACCTTTCTGGTTTATCCAGAAGAATGTGAATTCTTTCGATTTATTGCTGCTTCACAATATGTTTGCTTTGTTTTCTGTTCATCGGTATGCTGATGACAATGAAAGAAGAACAGAAATACAGATAACTCAAGGTTCTGTATATTATTTCTCTATATCGATTACAGTGCTGCTCTGTTACATATATACACATAAAGGATCCCATATTTGGTGGGATTTACTGCACATAATCCGGGAATGATTTGAACTGAATAAAAATCACAACAATATCTCCCATAATCTCTCCTTCTTGATCCCTATAATCTCTCTCATTAAACTGAATATCTTCAACACTCCCCCTCAAGTTGGAGCATAGATATTTATCATGTCCAATTTGCCAATTAGATATTCAAATTTATCTCGGGTTAATCCTTTTGTAAGTACGTCTGCTGTTTGCTCTTTTGAAGGAATATATTTAAGATCAATTGTTCCTGCGTCGATCTTTTCTCTTATGAAATGTCTATCTATCTCTACATGTTTAGTTCTGTCATGTTGGATCGGATTATGTGACATGTTGATAGCTGCCATATTATCTGATTGTAGTCGAATAGGTAGCTTCATTGGCATCTTTAACTCTTCTAGTACTCGCTTTACCCATAGACCTTCACAAATTCCAAGAGCTATAGCTCTGAACTCAGCTTCAGCACTGCTTCTGGCAACCACACTCTGTTTTTTGCTACGCCAGGTAACTAGATTTTCCCAAACATAGGTAACATATCCTAAAGTGGATCTTCTATCATCTTGATCACCTGCCCAGTCAGCATCTGTTAACATCTCCACATCTCTTTTGCTGGATCTTTTGAACAAGAGTCCTAGCCCAGGGGAGCCCTTCAAATATCTAAGAATCCTATAAACTTCATTCAGGTGTTTTTGTTTAGGGTCATGAGAATGTTGACTCACGACACTAATTGCGTAAGCTATGTCTGGTCGAGTGTGAGATAAGTAAATCAATTTACCCACCATGCGCTGATATCTCCCCATATCTACAGCTTTTCCTGGGTCTTCAGTATCACTGATTTTGTCAGCTCGTATAGGAGTATCACTTGGTCTGCAGCCAAGCATACCTGTTTCTTTTAAAAGGTCTAGTATGTATTTCCTCTGTGAGATACTGATTCCTTCCTGAGATCTAGCAACTTCCATTCCCAGAAAGTACTTCATTTTTCCTAGGTCTTTAACCTGGAATTCTTTGTTTAGGGCCTTCTTGATCCTGTCAACTTCTGCTGGGTTATCACCTGTGAGAATGATGTCTGTTGGAGATTGTGCCCTAGGGGCCAATCATTATCTTATGAACATTGTTGATTTATGAATTTCTTAATTATGTTATCATATTATTTGCATGTTTACTATGATGACAATCCTTGGATAACTCGTGATCTTATCCTAAATGTCCCTGGTCGGTCATCTATGTGGGAGCAGAGATGAAATAAGACCAGTATGACTTTGAAGATATATAGAGATATAAATCAAAGTCATAAGCACATGTAAGAGTACAGGGTGTTGGACCGACCCGCTATGAGAGAGCTGCATGGGTCAAGTCATAAGCTTCTCTCATATACAAGCCACGTCACTATGCCCTTTGACCTGAGATCATCATGGATTCCTACATGACAAACGCTCAGCTTTGACCTAGTCAAAAGTCACTTTTGACCGAGTGATCATAAAGGCTATGCTCGGGCTTAGTGGTTTTTCATGCGGAGGAATGTGAATGGTCAAGATGGAATTTGTCCCTCACATTCGTAGAGAGATATTACTGGGCCCCTCGATGAGTGAGTCTGAGAAATGTATGGCCATACTGGAATGGAAGGGTAGTTCCATTTCTATATTCAGACTACTCAGGGATCGAGAAAGTAATGGTCAGGAATAGGAGGATGACGTTCTCCATGCCTCATCCTTGACCGAAATATCATGTGACAAAAGGGACGTGATATGGTTGTATGAAAGGTTACATCGTTTATCGATCCTCATATGTTTTGGGTAGTCGTAATGCCTTGCTAGAGACCGCTTACGACTTGTGGGTCAGTATAGTAACTGGGCCACTGCCAACTTCATATGGGCCTACAGGGTCGCACACAAAACAGCCCAATGCGAGCTATGATGTCCAGATTCATTGAATCTAAGAGATGTCTAGATTCAATGAATAATCTAGGGTGGATATATATTTTATATATATATATATAAATTAGTTTATATATATATTATATATATAATATAAGAGATATTTGTAAGATTTAATTTATAAGGATAAATTAAATCTCTATCATTTTTGAATTTGAATTTAAATGGATATGATCTATTTGAATTTGAAATTCAAATTGATAAGATATCTCAAATTTGATTTATGAGAATAAATCAAATATAATTCTGTCTTATCTTTATTTTAAATTAAATAAATAGGTGAATTAAATCTGTGGGACGGATTTAATATAAACCATATTTATTTAATCAGTTTCTTATTAAATTATGCAATATATGATATTGTATTAATTCAGAATTAATATAAGATTAATTCTGAAGCCCGGCCCTATTAGAAGCCCGATAGCTTCCTATATATTTGACATTAGGAGCTAGGGTTCTACACACAATATACATCTCTACACACACATTCAGACGTGAGAAGAGGGGGCAGGGAGAGTGCAAAAGGTTTGCACATAAGAAACTGCCGAGATAGAGATGGTGAGGACGGAATCTCTAGAAAGCCCTAGAGGGACAAGAGGCGCTAGCACGTCGTTCGCGATTGGAACGCTGTTCGTGTGGATACCGGTAGAGGAAGCCGATCTGAGCTGTCGACTTCTACGATACGACCAGACACGAAGCAAGGTCGCGACCAGAACACGCTGAGGTCGCGACCATACGGGCATCTGAACGTCAGAAATCCGAAAAGAAGAGGCAGGTCGCGACTTGAAGCTGACGAGGTCGCGACTACAAACTCCAGAGACGTCAGGTCACGACGAGAAGCAAAGGAGGTCGCGACTAAAATGTTCCAGAGGCAAAGAGTCGCGACTAGTGGACACTGAGGTCGCGACCAAAGCTTGAAACCGAAGGTAACACTTCTTTCTCCTTGACTTAAACACATTCGGTAGATCCTGGCTGGGAATGGAAAAATTTTTAAAGTTAATTTCCGCTGCGTGTCTTCCAATTCCCTTCAATGTCATCGACATAAACTGCCAATATCACAATTTGTCCATGTAGGTGTCTGAAGAATAGAGTGTGATCACTTTGTCCCTGTGTATAATCTTGAGCTTTAAGTACCTTAGAAAACCTCTCAAACCAAGTTCGGGGAGATTGTTTTAAACCATACAATGACTTCTTCAGTCTGCATACTTGATTTTCCTTTCTTCCAGGGAATCCAGGGGGCATTTTCATGTACACTTCTTCCTTCAATTCCCCGTTTAAAAATGCGTTTTTGACATCCATCTGATGTAGAGGCCAGTCAAGGTTAGCAGCTAGGGAGAATAGAATCCTAATGGTGTTGAGTTTAGCCACTGGTGCAAATGTCTCAGTGTAGTCCATGCCATAGGGGTGAAACCTTTCGCCACTAATCTTGCTTTGTATTTGTCCAGAGTCCCATCAGCGCAATATTTTGGGGTGAATACCCATTTGCAGCCTACTGCTTTCTTTCCCTTGGGTAGCTCGACTACTTCCCATGTTTTGTTGCTTTCTAAGGCCTCCATTTCTGTCATCACTGCTTTTCTCCATTCAGGACTGTCAAGAGCCTCGTTTATGCTTTCTGGTATCTTGATCTGATCAAGGTGAGATACAAAAGCACAATGTTTTGATGATAAAGCCTGATAAGAGACAAACCTTTCTATGGGGTGTCTAGTACAGGATCTTTGCTGTTTTCTGACTGCAATTGGTAGGTCAAGGTCTGTATTGTCCACCGGGTTCCCATGGTCAGGACCTGCTTCTGGTTCAGATCCTTGGGTTGTGTCAGTTACTTGAGGGATATTACCTGTCATGTCCGTGTTTCTACGAGTGTAGATTTGACCCCACCTATTGGTATCTCCCTGAACTAGTGTCCTCCTTACTTGGTTCCTCATGTACTGGTTCTTTAAGGAGATAAATTCGATCAGGTTCATGTTGAGAATATATGGGTATGGGTTCAGTGGTTATTTGAGTGGTCTGAGGTTCTCTCCAAAGCTCCCCCTGAACCGAGGCATAAAAAGGAATACTTTCACGGAAGGTGACATCACAAGTGATGTAAAGACGCTTAGAAGCAGGATCAAAACATTTGTAACCCTTTTGGTTACAAGCAGGCCCTAGGTAGATGCATTGGACAGCTCTGGGATGAAGTTTAGGTGAATGATGTAAGTGGACAAAGGTGGTACAACCAAAGACTCGCAAAGGTAAGGTATTTTCAAGGTAGGGTTTGTTGAAATAGTGGTGGAGGACTTGGAGGGGTGTTTGAAACGACAATGGTTTGCAAGGCATTCGATTGATCAGAAAGGTAGCTGTGAGGATAGCATCATCCCAATGGTAGGTAGGAACGTTACTGCTAAAAAGGAGAGCAAGGGCAGTTTCTAGGATATGTCTATTTTTTCGTTCAGCAACCCCGTTTTGTTGAGGGCTATGAGGGCAAGAACTTTTGTGAATAATGCCGTGGGCTTTGAGGAAGGTGGAGAGTGTCTGATTAAAGTACTCAGTACCATTGTCCGTATGAAGGGTTTGAATTTTTGTGTCAAATTGTGTAAGGATCATATTATAAAAATCAACAAACGTTTGGCAAACATCGGTTTTATCTTTTAAGAGAAAAACCCAACTGACACGGGTATGGTCATCAACGAGGGTCATGAACCATTTTGAGTGGGTGCGATTTGGAGTACGGGATGGACCCCACAGATCACTGTGGATAATGGAAAAGGGTTTGGACGGATGATAAGATTTGCTTGGAAAAGAGGTGCGGTGGTGTTTTGCCAGTTCACATGAATCGCAATAAAATTCAGAATTTTTATTAGAGCAAATAGATGGGAACATCTTACACATATAATGAAAATTGGGATGTCCTAATCTTTTGTGCCATAACTCCATGTTACTAGTTCTAGGAAGAGACACCTTATGACAGACAGATGTTGTGGGAGGATGACAATCATTCAGGTAATAGAGTCCATCAAGTTCCTTAGCAACACCAATCGTCGTCCCCGTGAGCAGATCCTGAAAAACACAATGAGTGGCAAAGAAATCAGTGTGACATCGTTCCCGTTTATTTAATTGGCTCACAGATAATAAGTTGCATTTTAACTTAGGAACATGTAGAACATCGTGAAGTGTCAGTGTAGCCGAAATGTTAATGGTACCACTACCAGCCACTAAGGAATCAGAGGCATCAGCAATTTTAACCGTGAGACGGGACTGGGCAGGTGTATAAGTTGAGAATAATGAAGCATCATTAGTCATATGGTCAGAGGCACCTGAGTCAACTATCCAACAAGGACCTTTAGTCTTACCTTTGATAGTAGCAAGGGCCTTAAAGAAATTACCTCTTTGAACCATACCAGCTGTGTGTGGCTGTTGCCGGGTCTTATTCTCAAGAGCAGTCAACCTTTCTAAAATAAGATTTAGTGGATCTGGTGCTTGAGATGGGCTACTGTTCATTGGGCTCGCAGGACACGGACATGTGCTGGGAAGGAAGACACTTGATGGGCCTGGAGCCGTGAATCCAGCGTGTAGTGGGCCTGCAGAAAATGAGTGTGTGCTGTTCAGTGGACTTGGAGGCTTGGTTACTTGTGCTGGGCCTGTTGAAGTTGAGCCCATTTCTTCTGCACTGAATGCTTCAGCTAGATGCCCCTTCGGTCTGCGAGAAGATTTGGGCTTCCAATCATGAGGTTTGCCGTGAAGGTCCCAGCAGGTGTCCTTGGTGTGGCCCATTTTCTTGCAGTGGTCACACCTTGGGCGTTCTCTCCTCAACCCAGAATCAGCAACCCGAGAGGCGAGAGCAGAAGCTTCAGTGGACGGCGGCCGAGGAGTTCCATGATCGATAAGCATGACGGAGCGACGAGATTCCTCATCTCTCAGCAGAGCGAACGCCTCGGCAACGGAAGGTAGCGGGACACGGCTGAGAAGGCGTCCACGAGCATCATCATAAGCTGCCTTAAGGCCAACAAGGAATTCGAATAACCTTTCTTCCTCCAAGGCCCGACGATATTCAGCGGCATCGTCGGGGTTTTTCCAGATTCGATGTTGCAGTAGATCTAGTTCCTGCCATAGTGACGACTTCTCAAGATAGTAGATGTTAAGTAGACGGTGACCTTGCTTGATTGTCCAGAGTCGTGCCATTAGATCAAAAAGAAGAGAGGCGCTTGGTCGTTTGCCGTAGGCTTCTTTCACGGCGACCCAGATGGCTCTGGCGGAAGTGAGGAACATGAAATTGCGTCGGACAGCAGGGAGCATCGAGTTGAGGAGCCACGCGGCGACCAAGGCATTGTCAGATTTCCATCGCCGAAGGGTGGTGACATCTCCTGTGGCTGGCTGGTCGTGGTGGATGAATTCAAGTCGGTCCCGTCCGTCAAGAGCAAGGAGCATGGACTGGCTCCAATCAAGATAGTTGTCGCCGGTGAGACGCTCCGGCACGATGATGATAGTCGAGCCTTCGAGACCGGCAACTTTGGTTGAGTGAAGACGTGACCCACCGTCGGACAAGACGGTGCCGTCTAATTCAGCGGCGGAAGGATGGACAGAACTGGCCGCTGGCTCTGATACCATGTTCATCGGTATGCTGATGACAATGAAAGAAGAACAGAAATACAGATAACTCAAGGTTCTGTATATTATATCTCTATATCGATTACACTGCTGCTCTGTTACATATATACACATAAAGGATCCTATATTTGGTGGGATTTACTGCACATAATCCGGGAATGATTTGAACTGAATAAAAATCACAACAATATCTCCCATAATCTCTCCTTCTTGATCCCTATAATCTCTCTCATTAAACTGAATATCTTCAACAGTTTGCTATCTAAGCGCTTGCAATTTTAACAGGATTCAATCTGAAGGAGATGGCCGGAAAGCCTGCAACCTTCTTCATGAGGCTGGACCTTCAAAGGTTTGCACTTGTATTTGCACCCCTGGAATCCTACGTTCAGATTTGTATTTGCACACCCCTGGAATCTTTTCTGTTCTGGAATGCTTTTCCTTTCCTTTGGACATGGACTTTTTGTTCTGATCTTGATTCGTCCTTTCTGAATTGTTTATCTGAAAGGTGCCTATCTCTCTAATTGCTATAAACTTCTTATATGGATCCATTGTAACCAATCAGTTGCAAATGTTTCATGCTTTTCGCTGTGGTGCAAATTGATTATACACTAGAATTTATGCTACAGGTTTAGGGGGAATGAATGTTCACTTATTAAAATACTCTTGAAGATGAAATGTAGCAATCTAACTTGGATCTGTTTCAGTTATTTGTATAATAAAATTCCGCTTGATCTCTATCGCCACAATAGACAAACACATAGCTCAAATTTGTATTATATATGTTAATTATAAGCAGTGGAAACTGACCTGTTTCCATGAAATTGTTTGTGTTCTTGCATTTCACTACATGTATTATGTCAATAACTGTTGTCTTGACGTCACCTGTAACTTTTATACAATGAATGTCAATACAAGTTCTCTTGCCTCCAGGTTGTAATTACTAGCATAAGTATAGACGGCAATCTCTTCCTGATAGGCAGCCATCAAAAAGAAAAGGTAGGTATACGTCATGTACTATTCCATTCATTCTAATGTTTTATTTTAAATTTCTGATATTAGAGCAGTTATGTTTATTTAAAGTGTTTACTTTTCATAATTACCCTGCATAATTATTTGCTTTTATCTTGACAGTCATACAGTTTTTTCCACAACTTTTTCATACAATTTATATTTTATTTTTTATATTTTTTATTCCTGAAATCCTATCTGCCTTCCACTTGGCTTTGTATTACCTTTGTGTGGCAGGGACAGCCTCCCAAACAATTTAAGATCGTGATTCCCCAAATTCCAGCTTATTTCACCGTATGTATAGTTCATTGCTGTAAATTTATTGTAGACTGTGCTGAGATTTTTTTCACAATGCAATGCCATAACTTTTTTTTTAAAGGAAAGTGAATGTTACAATTCATTCAACCATGGATGATTTTCAGTTGAACTGGTCCATGGTTGAGCGATGTATGATATATGGGTTTTCAATTAGTTATGTTTGCCTATTATTTTCAGAGATCAGGCTCCAGTTCGTTAGCTTGTACAGTTCTAATAATGAGATTATCTTTTGCCATCATTTGTAAATTCATGGCTTGACTATTGTATCCCTTCAGGGACATCTGATAAAGTTGGGATGATTTGGCTATTGTCCAATTGAATTAAAAAAAAATGCCAAATTATATTGAACATATTTGGTTGTTCTTAGAAGAATTAAAAGAAAAAAAAGGAATGAAATTTCATTTGAGAATTTCCTTTACATCATCAAGTTTACTCAGAAATCTTACGAATACAATTTTCCTAAATCTTATTCTGTTTAGAGTTGCATCCATACACAAACTAACTGGAGCTAACTTATTATTTTTTTGGTACGCTTTTATGCTTGTAGGGAACAGGGGATCTCATGACTGCTCTCCTTCTTGGTTGGAGCAATGTACTGCTGATTCTCATTATTTTGTGGCTTTAACTGTATTCTTTATTGTCTAATAATTCCAAAATATTCATAGAAAGTATGTCTTTCTCGCATTCTAGAAATACCCGGATAATCTTGAGAAGGCTGCCGAACTTGCGGTATCAAGCCTGCAGGTATTTGTTTTATTTCTCAAGTATATGATTGATCTTATTCATCCCTCTCAATATTGCGAAGCATTGCCTCATAAATGGGGAGCCTGCCGTCATTTTAAGATTTTTCATTTCCCCCTTATTCTAGATTCTCTGGCCTGCAACGCCATGAAATTAGGTTTTCGAGTTTTCAAAACTTCCGAATGATGGTTGATTAATGTTTTTTGTACCACGAAATCATGCAGGCAGTTTTGCAGAGAACAGTCAATGATTACCAAAGAGCTGGTCATAATCCTCAGTCAACCAGTTTAGAGATCAGATTAATTCAAGGCCAGGATGATATTCGTAACCCCCAAGTCCTATTTAAAGCCGAAATATACAATTAAATTGGTGATATGATTGGAGCACGATATGTGATCTTTGCTTCCTCTATATATTTCCATATTCACGTGCCTCTAGAACTTCAAACTATATGATTTTAGAATAAAAAGGAAAGATGGTTCATTCATATTTGTTAATCAGACATAGGAAATAAATTTTTGATGTGTTTAGCTACATAGGCCTATAAAAGATTGACTTTAGTATCTGCTAGGGTGACAACATTAGAATAAGTGCTGATATGATTAGCAAGAATTAAAATGAAGTTATTACATATGGTATAATGACCAGTTTGGATCTTCTCTTGAATATGAGAGAATCTAAGTATTTTGCTGCTTTTAGCCATTTCTTTGCCCTGGTCTTTTCATCTTTGAACGGCACATCAAGAGGATTTTCTAAACTTTTTTTGTATGCATATTTTGGGCAGATATAATGAAGAGATTGATATATCTTTATGATTATGAGTTTTGTTTGCTTTGACACTGCATATAATGGGGAAAAGTCCAGAAAAATATCTTCTTATGACTCGTTTGAGATGCAACTATGATATGGAATGCGAATGATAATGTAATGCAACGATCCTATGAATATGAAATAAGAGACATCTTATTACCATTACTTTACGTGTGACGAAATGTTGTAGTTTTGCATTTTTTTTAAATTTTTTTAAAGAAAATAAAGCAAAACTGTATAATTTTATATTTTTAAAAAATCATAAAAAATTATGAATGTTTCTTATTTATGAAAAAAAAACAATAAAATAATTAAAAGGTTAGAACAATGAGGAGAAGCTGAGAAGGCCAAAGCAAACAAGGCCGAGAAAAGAAAGGCCGAATAAGTAAAGTCAACTCTAATTAAAGAGATTAATTTTTTATAATGTGATGAATTATTATTTAAATTTTTATTAAGAGTAGTATTTATATTTAGTGTCTGATAATATTTTAAATAAGATTATTCTAATAAAAAAATATTTATGCCTAGTAAAAAATAAATATTAGGATGAAAATTAAGAAGGTAGAAGAAAAATTTTAATATAATATTCCCTTGCTCTTTTTTTCTCTCTCTTCAATTATTTGATCTGAATAGTGAATCTTACAAATCAACAACAGGATAATTCTTCAGTACAGCCTCAACATCTTTAAAAAAAAAGAAAAAAAAAATATGTACAAAGCATAATAAAAGAAGCACTATTTATGGCTTTTAAAATTTCATATTTGATGTTGATGATATATCAACATAATATAAACTTTCAATTAGAGTATGATATTGCTAATCGCTTTATAGTTTAATGGTATTTAAGTTTTTTAGGTGGTTTGTTACTTATAAATTTGTAAAATTTATAAAAATTCACGAAAATTATATAAAAATCAATAGAAAATATGGAAAATCCCACTAATATACTATTTGAATTCTAAAATCTTAAATTAAAAATTCCATAAAAATATGTTGTTATTTATTTATTAAGTGAAGTTAATAGCTAGTATTAAAATTTAAAAAATAAAATTAATTTAGGATTTTAAAATATTTAAATAGGGAATATAAAGGAGTTTTATTTTTCTTCACTTCATCGTAATTTCTTCGTTGGACACACACAACAACACTACTGTACAAGAAGGCTCAAGGCGCTTCAGAACTTCGCACCGCCTTGTTCAACCGTTTTAACAAAGAATACGAAGAACTGCAAACCGAAGCTTCAAAGTTGGAAACATGGATCCTGAAACAGCGTTAGAACTTGTGAAGCACGGCGTCACTCTCCTCCTCCTCGATGTTCCTCAGTATACCCTCGTCGGAATCGATACTCAGGCAAGTGCATTAGTAACATTTTCCATCAATTCCTTTCTGGTCAAATAGGATGGTTGGAGCTTTCACTGCATTTGCTCGATGAAATAGTAAGCTCGATATGTACAAGAATAGTATTTGCTATCTTTTCCCTGAGTTGTCTTGAAGTATACTTTATTGCGCCCCCCATTGTATGTGACTTTACTTTACATAGTCTTAATTCACATACATATACATGTATATATCCTTTGTGTTTGGTTGCACATGATGTTCTGTTTATGCTGGAGCGAAAAGTATATTACATAAGTTAAATTTAATACTGCAAATTTTATTTTTGTTGGCTTGTTAAAAATTGTAGATTACAGAAGGGAATACATAGGACAGCTGATAGGGAGAATTAAGATGGAAATTTGATCTTATTTTTCTCAGGTAGTGTAGAGGTGATCCTTTAATTTTCTTTTGGTTTACGTAGTTTTGTTAAAAAAAAAAATTCTTTGTATCTGGAAATTGAGTGTAGCCATGTCGCTCTTGGAAAAGGAGGGGGAAAAAACTTTCTTGTTGCTTTCAATTTCGTCTGACACATGTGACATCAAAACTCCTTTTGGCAGATGTTTTCTGTGGGACATGCTTTTAAGGGTATTAAGATGATCCCTCCTGGACCTCATTTTGTCTATTATAGTTCTTCAAGCAGGTAAAATCATGCTTCATATCATCTAGCCCTAACTCTTCCTTAAGAAAATTAGCCTTTACTTTTTGGATGAGGGCAATAAGCATGAAAATGATGTCAGACTGGAGCAATAATTATCTGTACAAATATTATTTTGTTTTGCAGATCATAAAATAATAGGCATTATACAAGAATGTATATTTTAGATTGAACTGTTGATACTTTTGTTTCAATGGTATCCTATATGTCAATAATCTTGCCCATTGTGTGCCTCAATTAAGTTGTTACATCTTTTCATTTGACATTTTATTTTTATTCTCGCAGGGAGGGCAAGGAGTTCTCACCAATAATTGGGTTCTTTGTTGACGTTGGTCCTTCAGAGGTTAGAAAATTTATCTCTCTCTTGTCAAATCATCCACATACATGCCAAATGGTTACTATATCTTAATGTTTTTTTCCTCAAAATTTGACACATCAAGCACAGTTGTAGATTTGGGAAAGGATAAGTAATGCTTTAGATTTTCATTTAAACTGTGGTTATTGTGATCTGTATTGATGTTGCCTCGAGAATCTTGAACACCAAGGTCTATGGTCATCCCTGAGATTTAGTATCTTTTGATTCCTCCATGCTTGAATAGAATCATTCTTAGATCCTACTAAAATCCTATTCAGAAACTATTTTGAAGCTTCTTTTATTTGAGCAGCGCACAAGCTTATACAGAGCACAGAAAAATAACGACGTTAAAATGGGGTTTCTATATCCATTGTAATATCTGAAACATGATAATGTTCTTAATTTTGTCTCTGCATGGAAATTGTTCTCATATTTCTTCATATGACAGTTTTTACTTCTTTCATAGTATATTTTATGGGTAGGCTATCGT
Organism: Leucaena leucocephala; assembly: GCA_037074615.1. Taxonomy (NCBI): domain Eukaryota; kingdom Viridiplantae; phylum Streptophyta; class Magnoliopsida; order Fabales; family Fabaceae; genus Leucaena; species Leucaena leucocephala. Next base: position 16,278,940 of record CM073541.1, read on the forward strand.
ATTAGGTGGCATGGCACATGCTAAAAGTATAGTATGGGATCAGAATGGGTGAAATCAGCTTGAAGTGGTGTTATTAAATGGTTATAGATATATTTATTTGCTTATGACTTTGTCTAATCTTTTGCAGCCCTTCTGTACACGGAGTCAAGTATTCACAAAGGTAAACCTTGGAACTGTATTTTAATCTTTTATCAAATTTCTTTCAATAATGCAAAATCAGGACTTTCAATGAAAAATGGGTGAAATAATTCTTGAGGTGTGAACATGTGTACAACTTTTGAGTAGCTATGAATTGCACAGGTTGATATCTTCTAAAATTTTTGGTGTTTAATTAATATATTGTCATATTAAATATAACTCAGTTGTATTATTATGCTATGCTGTGGTTGCTTGTAAAAATAATTGTCTATTTGAGATACTTGTTTAATTTACAACCTTGTGATTTCATCTTCTCGTGTTTCATTCCCCCCCTTCACTTAGCTGAAATTTGGAATTTTATGGATTCTCATAGTTCATAAAGGTCATCTACTATCAACTAAAATATGGACTACAGAAAGATCGCCCTGATGAAACATGGACGGCATTGTTGGATGATTCTTGGCTTTCTGCCGATAGCTTTCTACACCGTCTTTGTAAGGTAGGTTGTTGATGTTATGAACTCAATTTTTAACTTCTCAGATTTGTTCTGTTATGTAGCATACTTATTCTGGCACAACTGCGTTGATTCTTTTGGTTATTTTTTTCCTTCATCCGCTTAACTTTGTTGAATAATCTAATGTTTTAAAGTGTTTTAGAGTGCATTTTCCCAGCTAGAAATATATGTGTTTATACGTATCAGTTTTTCCATTTTTCATATAATTCCAGTTTTTTCAATAGAAAACGGTACAGAATCAATTACACAAAAAGATTAAAATACAACAAGAGAAACGTAGTCCTTTCATCATCTTGATCAAAGGAGGAAAAAAGAGGTAGTCATACTCTGTGCATAGTTAGCTAAAAACGCAGCATATCTGTTGTACTCCCGATGTCTAAATCTGATGGATATATTCCATCCTCTGTCAAAAAATTGCCTAACATCATCGATAACATCTAAATAAGGATTCTCCATATAATTATCTCTAGTAATTAAGTTGATAGCTGGTTTTGGTTTTAAAAAGCTTAAAAACCATTTACGCACAATGTCTTCAGGATTTGTCAGAAGTCAGGACTAACACACGAAATAAAGATGATTTAATGTGAAATGTAATGTCTCAAATACTGTCATGGGAGGTCTGCTTAGTCTATCCATTCTTGTTCAACAGTCCTCCCTACAAGATGTATTCACTTTCAAGGCCTTGGATTCTTGTGATCTAATTGCCCAAAGTTTTGGCTGTTTCAGCTAATACTGATTGAATCTTAAGTTCAGTACAACGTCCAAATGGTTCCATTTAGCTTGTTGAGTTTGTGGTAATCTGTGACCTGTGGCATTTTTTAATTGCAGGATTTCTTTTCTCTGGTGCAAGATGCCTCAGTTGTTGATGGAGATCTTTTGTCATGGGTATGAGCTCTGAACCTGTTTTTATCATACCGATATATCTTCTGTTTCGTCTCTCAAGACTTATAATTAGGAATTAAAAAATTACTGGGAAGAAGATGAAATAGCAATTTCTTTCTATTTAAGATTATTAGATGATTAGCTATGATATGCATGCTATTCAAATAAACGTGTTGTTGACATTTGCTGTAACTTGATGGTGGTAGTCAACAGCATTGAGTCATGGCCAATGATGGCAGCAGGTATTGGTAGTTATGAGGGCCAAAATAATTGCATAAGGACCCGTCTGTAGATCTATACTTTCAATATAAAGTTTGCCTGCTCTGAAATTTATTGCAGCTTTTTCTTCTGGCTGCAGTATGTTGACTGATTGTTATGAAGAAAATAACAATTGACTTTTTTCACTCATTATTGCAGACAAGGAAATTCAAGGAGCTGCTGGAGAGCAGCCTGGGTTGGGAGTTTCAGCAGAACAGTGCCGTTGATGGGATATATTTTGAAGAGAATGACGAGGTGAGTGTACTCTATATTTTTGCTCTCCCAATAGCCTTATAGCCTAATGTTGTGTAAGATCCCTGATAAGTGGGAGGCTGTGAGTTCAAATCTATTTGAAACCTCAAGGCGTTAATGTCAACCCCTCTAATTTCTTTTTTAAGAAAAAGAAGATATTTTGACTGTCTTGTCCTTGCAATCTGTGTGCTTCTACATGGACCTTACTCTTCATTTTGCAGTATGCTCCTGCAGTGGTGATGTTGGATGATGAAGCTCCAGCAGCGTAGAGATTATGTATATTACACACACACACACACACACACAAACATCTGAGAGAGTTAATTCTGACATGGAATTTGTCCTAACCTGCTGTCATGGCTTTTGAGAAATTCCATGCATTTACATTGTACATTAGAACGTGATAACGAAATCTTAGAAATGAAGATTTTTAGTATTTTTCTCAGTATATTTAAAGAGTTGGTTGATGGTATAGCACAATGGAGTTGTGTGGAATCTATATATTCACTCTTAGTAGTAAGATAAGGTTTGTTGTCGTTATAATAGCATGTGCTTCGTGAAGATGTAGTCAGCAAAATTCAGGGCAATGGCTTTTAGTAGGCTTTTGACTTATAGATTATAAAGGTTGGTAACAATTAAGTTTACCCCAACAACTGAATAAGTTTCGGTGCGCTGTAGGGTTCAAATGATGGGGAGAGTTCTAATTTTTTTTATACAACAAAATTTTAGGTAATTTTATATTTCATAAGGACGTGAGTTGATTCTTGTTGCTGTTATGAAAGTTTTTTTAATAAATAATTTTATAAATTTTTTATAAACACTCTAGGAGTTTTAGGGTTATATTCTGATTTTAATAAGAATTAGTATCGAAATTACTTAATTTTTTTTGGAGGGAGCTCTAATAATCATGATGGTTCCCCGTACCTCGCTTATGGGCTTCGACTTTAGTCTGTATTTCAATTTTTAAATTCCCTTACAAAGAAATTATCTGTTTGGAATAAAACAATATATCAATTTTAGAACCATGAAATTGAATGCATACGAATATTTCAATCATACAAGAAATTGTCAAGTGTTATATTTTAATGCAGGAAAATGGGGGGTGTCTCATGTGTGACTAGAATTCGAAGCAATCTATATGCTTTTAAAATTATTTTAACAAATTATTAGGCTTAGCCAAATAATAGTCAAGTCAACGGAGCAAAATAAATGCAAAAAAAAAAAAAAAAAGAAAGAAAGAAAAGGAAGAGCTGAATATAATATTTAGGTCACGGACGAAACTGGTTCCTTCTGTGGCTTCGTATTATTTTATGGGTTATACGCAAATTGCCATAATAATAATACTACAAAATTATGAATAATGTTGCCTTTGCTTCAAAGCTTCATGCTTCATTTTTTTGAAGGGTAAAATAGTACCCTAATTTTATTTCTCAGGTAAAATCAGTATTTTTATCTTATTTATAAAATAATTTTATTTATAATTTTTTTAATTTAATATAATTTTATTAAAAAAAATTAATTTAATATAATTCTTGGTACTTGAGAATAAGATTAAGGGTAAAATTATATACCAAATTAAAAGATTATAGGTAAAATTGTATCATAAATAAGATTAGGATATTGGTTATACCTAAAAAATAAGATCAAAATATCGGTTGTTATTTTATCCTTATTTAAATCTCATAAGATTCAATCATGTAATGAAAGAGTAAAAAAAAATTCTAAAAAAATACCATTTGAATTTTAAAATTTTAAATAAAGAATTACTATAAAAATATGTTATTATTTATTTTATAAAAATATGCAATAGTTTATAAATTATAGCAAACAACTTATTTAGAATTTTGAAATTTAAATAATATTGTTTTTTAAATTTTCTCAAGAAAAATATCCGTATTAATTTTGAAATTTAAGTCAAACATGTTTTGCTTTACGGCAATAATATTACGTAAAATATGTACCAACTTGTATAGAGGGACCTTCGCTTCAAATGTCAAACTAACTTTCTTCTCTTGATTTTTCAAAGCAAAAAAAAAATCCAACTTTTTTTGTTTGTATTTAACTGTTCTTTTGATTTTTCTAACAAAAAGATAAACTTTTCCTCATTTATGTTTAATTGAGCATATAATGCCGTCTAGGCTGACTTTTTGGCTCTCCTTTTTCTATCCAAGTTTCATTATTTTGTCCTACCCAAAAAGAGTTGCATGATTCTTTTTTATTATTATTTTTTTAAAATTGCATCGATTTATGAATCATGCTATTTATAAATTATGTAAGAGATATATCATATATTCCCTTCACAAAATAATCTAATTTATACATACTAAAAAACAATTTTACCTAACTTATGTCTTGATTTTTTTTTTCATCTTTTTATTCTTATCCTTAATTAATGCATATTATTTTCTTTACTTCAAGGTGAGCAGAAGTTTTTTTATTCTTTGACTTGGAACATTTAAAAAAAAAATTATCAAATACTCATATATAAGTTTGTAAATTTTCCTAAATATAAAAACACTACAAACCTCTAAATTTGCATCTAGTTAAAAAGCATATATAACTTAGAAGTTTTTCTACATACATTATCATTTTTATATCTAAGTTATTTTCCCAGGTAAGCATAAATATTAAGAACTTCCATCTCTTAATCATATAATTTGATTTAGTTTTTGTCTATTGTACATAGAGAAAATCTAATTAACAAAAATTAGTCTTTTGCTACCCGTTGACAACACTCCTAATCTCAAAAAAATATTTTTATATCTCTTATACTTGATACACAAAAATATAAGATGATATTTTTTTCTTGAAAGAATGGACGGGTTAATGCATTTGAAAAATAATAATTTAATAATTACTAGCTCCGCTAATAGCTAGTTAGAAAATTTAATTTAATTTAAAATATAAAATTTTAATCTATTTTATATATATTATTTATTATTTTTTTAGAATAATTTATCTGATTTTATAGACTAATATTACATATAAATATTTTAAAGAGATTATATTATATTTATTATAATTAATTAATTTATTTAATATTATTAATTTATATTAACTATGGAGGTGAGTAGTATATTTGTTAAAGTATTAATAATAAATGAGAATATATAATATAAATATTTTGGTGTAATATGCACCGTCACCTACCAGCACTAACCAAATAGGTTAAATTAGTCCGCAATCCGGCATCAAAATTTGACAAGAAAAGAAATATATGCCAAACTCGATGTAACTTCTGTTCTCTCAAGAAAAATGCTTAATTAAAATTTTTTTTCCTTAAAATCATAAAAACTTAAAATTAATTTATTTATTTTAACATTATTATTCATATCACACTCAACAAAATATTATATACAACTCATGATCTTTATGACGTCCTTGTATTATATATTAACAAAAAAATTATAATTCATAATTTAAAATATATAAATAATAATTGCAAAATGAAAAAAAAAAAGAATAAAAAAAAAGTGTCTCATTACAAAATTTATTCTCCCAACATACACATCCTTAAACTCATACAACTTATTTTGTGACTATAATTATTTTTAGCTATATATGTAAATATCTTATATTTTATATATAACTAAAAATATATTACGTATCAGATAAAGAAAATTCATCTGCTGATAATAGATTATATTTAGATATTTTAGATGATAAATTTTATAATTAAAAATTTTTAAAAGTAGAAACGTTTAAAAATTATTACCAAATAAATTATAGCTACTTAAATACTTAATTAATGAATATCTTTCCACTTTTATTTTATTAAAGATTTTTGGCATTGCACTAATGATGGGATTGGACAAAGAGAAGGATAAGCTTGAGATTCAGACCGTAGAATGAAAAGAAGGCATCTTCCGAGTTTCCTTCCCCGCACTCTCCAAAACGATTTGAAAAACCTGAGTGACAGCCTGGTCGACGCTCACTGTATTTTGTCCTTCTCGATGGTCTAAATTTATGATCTTTCCTCGCAATTCCATTTCTCTCCCTTGTTCACACCACCACTTTACCCATTCAACTCGTCCCAAGTAGCTTTGCGCTTTCATTACATATATTTGAGGATGAAGTCTCCGCGCTTGACAGCTAACCCACATGTGAAAAAAACCCTCTCTTTCACACTTGTATGTCTGTTTTTCCCCTTTCACCAGGGCCTGTTGTTTCTCTTTGAAAACAAAAAGGGTTTTCATTCGATTCTTTCTCCGCTAGAACCAATTCTGGACTCTGAGGTTTGTAGTTATGGGTTGCTGCTTTAGTGCGAGAATCAAAGCTGAAAGCCCTCCACGAAAGGGTAACATTGCTCTTCTGTTCTTCTTCGCTGCTTCCTCAACTAATTTTTTATTGACCAGCTTCTTTGGTTCTTTCTGTGCTTGATGTGGCACGGGTAGCTAAAATAGGGTTTTGATTCATTTAACGTAGTCATATGCTACAATTGCTTATGGATTTCTTTTTTTAATTTTTTGTCGGCTTAAAAGAGAGGAAGAAGATAAAGGGTCTGTTTCTTTCTGTGTCTTTTTAGTTATGAAATCAATTCTTCAATCATGGGATGCATGGGAAAGTGTTTAAGTAATTTCTCTCGTTTCCGTGTAGCTTACTTTCTATGTTCAAAGTTCTGGTAGTACTTTCAGGCTCCTTTGATAACTAAACAATGCATCATAAAATTGCTAGCAAAATTTTTGTGCTCCCTCTAACACCCTAACCTATGTCTAGGGTGTTCCCATGCAATCAGAAGCTTAATTTGTAATTAGAGTTCTTATAACTTTGTCCTGAAAAGTGGATCTCTTAATTTGAATTGGGCAGCTAGGAACTCATGCCATGACAACAAAGAAGAGGATGTTTTGATGGGTTCAAGCAGCAAGTTCTTCACTTCCTCGGTTCCTCCAACCCCTCGAACGGAGGGTGAGATCTTGCAGTCCTCCAATTTGAAAAATTTCACATATAATGAGCTAAGAACAGCTACAAGGAACTTTCGTCCGGACAGTATGGTCGGCGAAGGTGGGTTTGGCGGCGTATTTAAGGGGTGGCTTGATGAGCAGACACTTGCCCCGGCTAAACCGGGCACCGGGATAGTCATTGCTGTTAAGAAGCTTAACCAAGAAAGTTTCCAGGGACACAATGAATGGTTGGTGAGTGTCACTTAGTGGTTAGCAGGGCTTATTTACAATGAGAAATTTGCTTGGAGCATAGAAAATATTTTAGATGCTTTTTTTATTATTTGATGATGTCACTAATTAGTCTTGTGTTTTAGACAGAGATCAATTTTTTGGGACAGCTGCATCATCCTAACCTTGTGAAATTGATTGGCTACTGCTTAGAGGATGAACATCGGCTTTTGGTATACGAGTTTTTGACCAAAGGCAGCTTGGATAATCATTTATTTCGAAGTGAGTTGTTAATTTTCCTTTCCATTACTGCCATTTCAAGGTTATATGTGTGTTGACAATATTTAGTACCTTTAGAGACTTAGACTTTTAACCTTGTTTTGTTTTTGGAATAGGGACATCTCATGTGGAACCACTTTCTTGGAGCAACCGAATGAAAATTGCCCTTGATGCTGCCAAAGGTCTTGCATTTCTTCATAGCGATGGAGTAAAAGTGATATATCGAGACCTAAAAGCTTCTAATATCTTGCTTGACTCAGTATGTAAACCCCACTGATATTTTATAAGATTAGAAGTTGTTAGCTGGACTAGCTATTCTAACATCCCATTTTGTTGTCATCATCAGAACTTCAATGCAAAGTTATCTGATTTTGGATTGGCAAAGGATGGGCCATCGGGTGATAAGAGCCATGTCTCTACAAGGGTCATGGGCACATATGGCTATGCTGCTCCTGAGTATATGGCCACAGGTATCTTTCAGATTGATGAGTATTTCTTAGATTACGATCACTTTGAATGGTCATATCCTATTGTTTGCTTGTAATCCTGTCTCTGCAGTCGCGGTTCTTCATTTGATATATAGCATTTCATTTCACATAACAATCTTCATCCATTGTGCATCACCTTTGTCAACTTCTCATTTCCTTCCTACTTTCATTATTGGAGCAGTTTCTTTTCTCCTTTGGAAATTAAAATGATTAAACATATGATTCACATAGTAAGGTTGCTACTATGTGATATGGAATTCACAAGTTTAAATCCTGGAAACAGCCTCTCTAATTGCAGGGATAAGGTTGAATATATCTATTCCTCCTCAGACCCTACTAAGTGGGAACTTTGTGTGCTCTGGACTGCCTTTTTTTTTAACATATGAGCCTTTAACCCTGAATTGGCCGCCAAGGATTGACTCAGTTACATAATTGCCTGGGAAATATGATGTTGAGTGTGGGACTTGTATCTGTCATCGAGGGCACTCGTAGAAGCTAGGTTATACTAGTAGAGATAAATAGGGGGTGAGAGCAGGAGAGGCAAAATTTTAGTATTCACGTGGAAGTTCCTTGCCCACTGACTTCTGTGAACATTTTTCTTCAAACTATCTGCATAATTAGGTAGCTGTCCATTTGAACTGTAACTGGATCTACTTTTCATAGGCTCTACGATTCAAATCAAATCAAGAAAGTGAACCATCTCATCATAAACACGTGAAAACATTTCCCTCCCCTTTTTTCCACTGCACCGATTAACTTCTCTTTCATCTCTTTGCTGAAAGAAATTCATAAGCACTCCTGAAGTGTGTGTGGTGCACCATAACCATGCAATTTCATAATCACAAATGCAGTTTGTAGGTTGTGGTCGTCTTGGTTTTGCGTTGAATTGTTATGTTTTGAGAACCGATTTTCTAAGTTCTATGCTGCTGCTTCCTAGTTTACTTCACTTTATTGAGAGCTCCTTTATTCATATGCTTTCACTGATAATCCTTCTCCATTGTCTTTCTCTGAAGGTCACCTGACCAAGAAGAGTGATGTATACACTTTCGGGGTCGTTCTGCTCGAAATTATGTCAGGCAAACGTGCCTTGGACAGAAACAGGACAGCTAGGGAACAGAATTTAGTCGAATGGGCAAAGCCGTACATTTCAAGCAAGCGCAGGATTTTCCAAGTCATGGATGCTCGTATAGAAGGCCAGTACCTGGTACGTGAAGCCATGAAAGTAGCTAAAATCGCTATCCAATGCCTGTCTGTTGAACCCCGGTTCAGACCGACCATGGCTGACGTGGTAAGAGCATTGGAACAGCTTCAGGATCCCAGTGATACAGGTAGCTCAACTGGTAGTAGCAATAGTAATGTTCCTAAACAGCATAAAAGAAGTTCGAATGAATCTTTGAAATCTTTGAATGGAGCTGGTTCTTCTGAGCCAAGATCATCTCCTTGTTCCACATAAACGGAGGTAAATTGATTGGATTTGAACTCATACTTCGCTACTTTTTATCGGCTTCAAGAAAATAGAGTTGGCACACTGTATGTTTTTTAACTCGAGCGCGTCTTTTTGTTTTTTAAAAAGATGGGTGATTGCTGTACAGATTTTTGATTCCATCTATTAGCGTTCATTTTTTCCCCTCGCACATTGGCACCAACACCACTCGACTCTTGAAGATGGGGATTGCTCTTCAGCTTTTTTAGTCATGCTAATAATAATAATAATAAAAATGTTATAGATTGAACCTTTTTTCATGCAAATTCATTAGAAAATTAATTAATATTTGTATTTAAAAAAAACTCAAATTCTATGATAAGTAATTAATTAATTAACTCTTATATTAGTTATAATTTTTTTAATCTATCAAAATTAATTAATTAACTCTTATATTAGTTATAATTTTTTTAATTTATCTAAAAATAAACTCATTTTTATTCTTAAAAAAACAAAAAAAGAGGTAGTAATATTCAAGTGTCATAATTCCTTGCTATGAATGAGAAAGGTGACAAATCACCAACAAAATAATGTTCATCATCAAATGTGTTGCTATATTAAATACTCCGTTTTTAAATATAGTACTTCTTTATTTAATTCATAAGAATTAAGAAAATAAGTGACGTGTTAACAATTTATTATAATTTTCTTAAAATACCACTTATTTATTGGGCAATTGAGTGACTGACTTTCATTCATTTAAATTTTAAAAAAATGGAGCATTAAATAAGAATATTTTAAAAAAAAATTATGTGATAGACAAAAATAGATATCATCTCGTATTTAAAGACCAAACCAAACTTCTTGAATCTTATACGTAGTATAACAGTTACAAGTTTGATATGACTCTTAATTTTTATACTAAGTATAAGAGTTAAGAGTTTGATAGGAATCATTGTGTATAAGATTATAAGAGACGTATAATTATTTAGAGTATATTTAATTTTTAGGGAGTATTATTTTATTATAATTCTAATCGCGATATTTAGAGAGGCATCCTAACTCTTAGGTATCTAGGAGGAATGAAGATTTCGCTCTGTTTTTAAATCGTAGGTGAAACCAAACCCTTTCCAAATTATTGTAAAAAAAAAAAGAGTTTGACATGAGATTAATAAATATAACACATTAATTTATTTTCTCCTTTATATTTATTTTTTTAAACTAATTTATCTAACTTATAAATTAGTATATCATTTAATGTTATACATATTTATTTATTTTAAAAAAATTATATCATATTTATTATAATACATTTATGTGTATATAGCATCTTAAAATATCTCCTATGACTTAACGTTAAATGTACTTAAAAATATTTTAAAATACTAAACATATTTAAAAAAATATTTTAAGATATTAAAAATAAAAAGTATTTTAGAATATTATACCTATCTAAAAAATTATTTTATTACGTTAGATGTAAAAAAAATATTTTTAAGTGTCGGAGGAATTTAAAAAAATATATTTAGGTGGATGCACCACAAAATATACTTTAGGCCACCAAGAAGATACGTTAGGATGCTTGCTTTAGCTTAAACTTTCTTTACCGGCTTCGAGCCTTTTGCCGCCGTAGCTCCGTCATCCACACCACCACCACAACCAGAGCCACGTTCCTCCGTCATCAGTATAGCACTACTACTTTATAAACACTCGAGTTAAAACTGACGCCTATCAAGAAGACGAACCATTTTCGGAACAATCTTATTTGATGGCCATTCTTGAACTTGAATAAAGAAGTTGGCCTATTGTTACCCACCACAAGAAACTCACCGTGCTGCATGCAAAGTCTTACAAACAATTTTGGTAGGCATCTTCTCAACATTAATCAAGTAAGATGACAACCACTGAAATTTGGTTCAATTTCAAATCAATTCCTTCCAAAGGATGCCCATACGAATCTCCAACATTGCTCTCCATCAATTCAAGCATATGAACTTGATGCAAAATGGAAGAAACCACCGATTGCTATCCAAAAGAGAGAACTACTTTCTATCTCTAACTTCTACAGAAAAGGAGCAAACACAGCAAATGAGTAGTCGGAATGGACAGATCAGAGGATTCTGAGCAGGTCTCAGCGTCGAGAAAGGTGGATCTCTCGCCGGCGCGTGAAAAGAAAGCAGATTCCGGTGACGATGCTTGGCGGCCGTGAGGCGGACGGCGGAACTCCGGTCGGTCAACGCTGGGTCAAGAGTGACCGTAGGTCAATGCTCACGGCATTTTGTCCTTCTCGATGGTCTACGATTAAGGTCTTTCCTCGCAATTCTACTTCTCTCTCTCGTTCACGCCTTCGCTTTACGCATTCAACTCGTACCAATTATTCAATACATATATTTGAGAATTAAGTCTCCGCCGTTGACTGCGAACTCACCTGTGAAAAGGCTTTCGTTTCATAATAGATGTTTCTCTCTTGATAATAAAGGGTTTTCGATCCTTTCTAAGCTGAAAATAGCGAGAAGCAATTCTGGGCTCTGAGTTTCGCAGTCATGGGTTGCTGCTTTAGCGGGAGGGTCAAATCTGAAAACCCTTCCCTCAAGGGTAACATTACTGTTCTTCCCTGCTTCCTCAACTAATTTTTGCTTCACCAGTTTTTTTTGGTGCTTTCTGAGTTTGATTTGGCTTTGGTAGTTAAAATTGGCTTTTGATTCATGTAACTTAGTCATATGCTACAAATGCTTCAGCTAATTTATTTGCCTCTGTAAATAATGGATTTTTTTTTAAAGAAAAAAATTGGTGGCTTGCAAGTAGGGAAGAAGATTTGTTGAATTGAAATAAATCCTTCAACCGTGGATGCATGGGAAATAAATCCTTCAACCATGGATGCATGGGCAAGTGTTTGATTTACTTCTCTGATTTCCGGGTAGCCTATGTTTTTTACGTTCAAGCGTTCCGGTCCTTCAGATTCCTTTGAAAACTAAACAATGCATCATAACTAGAGTTCCAGTACAATCAAAAGCTTAGTTTATAATTAGAGTTCTTATAAGTGCTTTGAAAAGTGGACCTCTTAATCTGAATGTGCAGCTGTGAATTTAACTCATGATAGCAAAGAAGAGGATGGTTTGTTTGGTGGAAGCCAAAAGGTCTCCCAATTGAAAATTTTCACATATAACGAGCTTAAAGCAGCTACAAGGAACTTTCGTTCAAACAATAGAGTGGGTGAAGGTGGGTTTGGTAGTGTATTTAAGGGGTGGTTTCATGAGCAGACACTTGCACCTTCTAAACCCTGCACTGGGATTGCCTTTGCTGTGAAGAAGCATGACCTAGATGGCTTCCAAGGGCACAAGGAATGGTTGGTGAGTGTCACTTAATGTTTAGCAGGGCTTATTTACAATAAGAAATTTGCTCCAAGCATAGATAATATTTTACATGCTTTTATTATTTGATGTTGTCACTAATTAATCTTGTGCTTTAGGCAGAGATCAATTTTCTGGCACAGCTGCATCATCCTAACATTGTGAAATTGATTGGCTACTGCTCAGAAGATGACCATCGGTTTTTGGTATACGAGTTTTTGACCAAAGGCAGCTTGGATATTCATTTATTTCGAAGTGAGTTGTTAATATTTCTTTCCATTATTGCCATTTCAGGTCTATATGTTTGGGTGCGACATAATTTGGTACCTTAGAGGTTGAAACTTTCAACTATGTTCTGCTTTTGGAATAGGGATGTATCATGTTGAACCACTTTCTTGGAGCAACCGTATGAAAATTGCCCTTGATGTTGCCAAAGTTCTTGCATTTCTTCATAGTGATGAAGTAAATGTGATATATCGAGATTTAAAAGCTTCTAATATCTTGCTAGATGCAGTATGTAAATCCCACTGATCTTACAAGATTAGAACTCGTTAGCTAGACTAGCTATTCTAACATCCTATTTTACTGTCATCAGAACTTCAATGCAAAGCTATGTAATTTTGGTTTGGCAAAGGACGGACCATCAGGTGATGAGAGCCATGTCTCTACAACGGTCATGGGCACATATGGCTATGCTGCTCCTGAGTATATAGCCACAGGTATCTTTGAGATTGCTGACTAGTTCTTAAATTATGATCACTTTAAATGGCCATATCCTATTTTTTTGCATGTAATCCCGTCTCCGTGTTTGCTGTTCATCATTTGGTATATACTCTCTTTAGTCCTAAATGTAACCCTAGATAACCAATTTGTAGATAGTAAGAAAATTATTTAAAAAAATGTGTGTTGATTTCCTTAAAGTGTCCATTTTAATCATTTGCAATTAATAGGGAGTGTTTAAGAGCAAAAACTAAATATTTGAGAGATATAGTGAATTGATATCTTATATTTAAAATCAAAACAAATCCTTCTACGAGTTGGCCCACCATTAGACCAAGTATCCTTGGGTTCTTTATTCATTGGCTTTTCCTTAATTAAAACTAAAAGTTGAAATAATCTTAAGTAGTTCAGTACTGCATCTTATAATTCCAGAGCTGACCCACACTTTCCGTTGCTAATCCTCCTCTATTGTCCTTCTCTTAAGGTCACTTGTCCAAGAAGAGTGATGTCTACATGTTTGGGGTTGTTCTGCTTGAAATTGTGTCAGGCAAACGTGCATTGGACGTACAAAGGCCAGCCTGGGAACGTAATTTAGTTGAATGGGCCAAGCCGTACCTTCAGAGCAAGCGTCGGATTTTCAAAGTTATGGATGTTCATATCGAAGGCCAGTACCTGGTACGTGAAGCCATGAAGGTGGCTAAAATCGCGATTCAATGCCTATCTGCAGAACCCCGGTTGAGACCAACCATGGCCGATGTGGTAAGAGCATTGGAACAGCTTCAGGATTCCAGAGATACAGGTAGCTCAAAGCGGTAGCAACAGTAGTAGTGTTCCTAAACAGGACAGCATAAAAGTAGTAGTAATGAATCTTTGCATGGGACTGGTACTTCTGAGCCCAGATCATCTACTTCTCATTACGTAAATTTATTGGATTGAATCATTGAACTCATGCTTCAAGAAATAGAGTTGTCACATTGTATATCTCTGGACTTGGGCGTCTTTTTTAAGATGCGTGATTGCTGTTCAGCTTTTTTATTCCAAAATTTCAATTTACGATATTGAAACAATTCCCAATAGAATTTCCTGTTTTTGATTTAGTAGTTTCATGCATAAAATTAAATTAAAATTATATCAATTTATTACTATAAATTATTCAATACAACTATAATTCGATTATAGCTAAACTAATCAAATTTGGATGTTTACATGTATTTAACAGGACTTTGTCTCAACTCATTCAACATCTTCATTTTACCATCTTAAGGAAAAGATAAACATCAAAAGTTTATCGTTTAAATGGAAAGAAATAAATAGGATAAGATCTCTATTAAACATAAATAAGTTTATCATTTGGTCCAAAAAAGAAAACTATAACAACTCTATTTTAATCCTAATTAATCAGCTTTGGTTATAAATACCTCTTAACACAAATGAAATAAACACAATGCTAAGTGTGAAATATTATATTGTGTTACTCTGCCTTTGCTTCTCAATGCAATGCAATGCATCACTCAACGGATGGGAATTATTAATTATAATTAATAATTAATTTAATTATTAATTATATTTTACATTTTATCAGGCGGAACCTTTGAAGGATGGAAATTGAGAAATGCATTCAGGTGGAAAGAAATCATTGGATCTTGGGAGCATAGATCTGGTCGCTTTAATGATGCATGGGACTATTGGAACGACGATGGCTTAGGTTTTCTAGAGATGTTTCAAGTATGTGCTTTAAGTTTTTTTTTTCAATTAATTATATTATTATATTCAATAAATCACAATATTATACTATGTTTCTGATGCTTAAATAGAACAAGGGGTTTTTAACTATATTATACACAATCATAAACTTACATAGCTTGATTGAAAATCCAATAATAAATATATATATAAACTTTTAATTAAAACACGTGGTTTTTAAATTTAATGATTATTGATATTGTAATAAATAGTAAAATATAATTTTTTCTTACTTATATAATATAAATTGAAATATGTTTGTTTAATTACAAAAAATAGAAAATTAACATTTTATCTTTATAGTTTTCACTCAATTATAACTTAGCTCATAAATTTATAACTCATTTCTTATAGTTTAACTATTTAAAATATTAGTTTTAATATTTTAAAAATAAAATTATATATTTTATTAAACTTAGGGACTAAATTTTAAAATGATTAAAATTATAAAAATTAAGTTGTAGTTAATTAAAGTTTGAGGGACTGAGAGTCAAGATTTAATGAATAAGTTATAAATAAATCAAAAACTATAATAATTAAAAGATAAATTTTTAAGAAAAAGATAAAGAAACAAGAAAGGCGAAATCGGAAGGATTTTCTTCTCCCAAACACACAAATTTTCTAGGCCGCGGCTCTGTGGGCTCTGTTAAGTTCTGAATCCAATCTCTTTTTGAGCCCGAATTGAATTCCGCTTTTATTTTCTCAGCTGAAAGCCTGAAACGACGCGGTTCCGAGATCTAGGGTTTAAACCAAGGGCAAGAAGGTTCGCCATAGTTTTCAGGGAAGGAATCCAATTGACTTCTAAGCTCGGTCGTCCTTTTGTCGTTCGTACTCTCTGAAGCGCTGTTGCATAGGTAATCATGTGTATTCCGTTTCATCCTTTATGATTCACGCGAAGCAGATGAAAATTTTGTTGGTTTGATTTGTGTTGCGTTTGTACTTCGGAACTGTTTTGAAGTTGATCCTGAATCTTGATAAACCTTGATTACCCCCCACTTGTGAAACTTAAACTTCTGGCGGGCCTGGAGCGTCTCGCTTTCGTCTACTTTCTGATCAAATTTCATGATCCATGTTCCCCTTTACCTTGATTTGATTCTTTATGGTTGATGTTGTGACGATGTAATTATATCAGGTGCTCTTTGTAATTTGTGTCTTTAGTATTTTTGCTTAAATTTGCAAACGTTATATCAGTATTAGGCAATAAGATGCGGAGGCACAGTCCAGGATACTACAGTCCTCCTAGGAGAGGATATGGTGGTGGCGGGAGAAGCCCTCCTAGGAGGGGATATGGTGGAGGCAGACGCAGGGAACAAAATCATGGGAGCCTTTTGGTTCGGAACATTCCTCTCGATTGCCGGTAAAATTATTTTTATGCGCTTTTGTTATACATGCATGCTGTTAAATCTTATTATCTCTCCATTTTCTTTAGCTTATGCTTTTGAACTCTCATGTTATCCTATTCTATCATGGTTTTCAGACCTGAGGAACTTCGAGTTCCATTTGAGCGGTTTGGACCTGTCCGGGATGTCTACCTACCGAAGGACTATTACACTGGGTGAGTTATATTTCAGGGGAAAAGGGTGATCTCTCGCATTGGCCTGCTTTAGGTCCCCCCCCCCCCCGTCATTACTGTATCTCTTACATGTTCTGAAGGTATAGTGTGTAAATCTGTGTTAATTTACTGAGCCCTGGCATTATAGTCTTGCTGGCTGAGTGAGTTCCGTTTCTAGTTATTAGTGGCTTGAATTTTACCTTCCTTGGCATGTGGCGCTCATGCACCTACAGATACTGATAGAGGCTTACTGCAACTCCGAGCATCACTAAAAGTAAAAGTTGAGAGCAAGTAATGCTGATAGCCATTCATTTATGATAGTTGATAAGCTAAAGATTACTGTATTTATCACCCCTAAATTCTAATTAAGCACTCAAACTTGCTTTCGTAATACTTTGAGGTTCACTTGAGCTGCTTATAGCTACTTTGGTGGGAACATTTTCTTCTGAGTATGTGCTGCACTACAAGAAAAATTCCTGCCACTTGTAGCGGCAGCGTGGATAAGAGCAGAAATAGGGGTAGGTCTTTCCATAGTGTCCGGTAACCGTACACGAATGGGAATTGGGCAGACTTAGCAACTGAACAGCCAAATAACAGAACTTGTATTTTAGCAATAATCAAGGGGTTATTATGCATCTGTTGTTACTTTCTTACTTTTGCAGCTATGCTAAGATTTTGACCTGGTATGAAATATAAATAGATAATATTTCATGAAAGAATTTACCCATACTTGCAGGTGAAACTCTTCAGATTGGTAAGAACAATTGAATTGTCAGTTAATTCTGGGTTTTCTTGTATTTTTGTTCTCTTAAATCACTGTCAAAGTAAGGGATGGATGTTTCTTTCCCTTGAACTGAATTGTATTTCCTTTTACATTCCTTTCATGAATTAATTCTGGACTGGTTTGTCAGGGGGTATGTTTGTTTGAAATTGAAGTATAACAAGACCAAGCCCCACAATTGAGGAGATCCACTCTCACTGTTTATCATTGCCTAACATATTGGTTCCCAAGTTTATAAATGTTCATACGAAGAGTGTTCCTATGTGAAGAGAACTTAGATAATTACACTATCAATAGAAGTTTGATGGAAGGAGATTGATACTTGTCCTATTGAAGACTTCATGAAGATGTTTTTAAGTTTGTGGGAACGTTGAATTCAATTGCTTATAAATTCGAGTGTCGAAGAATTTTCAAGTCACTTGCCTTTTTGAAGTTGCCTTTACTACTTGAATGTATAGAAAAAGGTCAGCCACTAAGCTTGGATTTTAGTGGGGTATGTTGGTTCAACATCCTCTGCTGTGTTCATGTGTCTGCTGTTACACGTTTACTAATGAATTCTATATTTATTACTAAGTAATGTAATTTGCAGTGATTACTGGGCATGCATATTCTGAACCATAAGTGTAATCTACAGTCCAGGTTTGCCTGTGTTTGGTCTAACATTCTTATAATGGTGGTCTACTTGTTTTCCCTTTACAGAGAACCTCGCGGATTTGCATTTGTGCAATTTGTGGATCCTTATGATGCTTCAGAGGCACAGTATCATATGAATGGACAGATTTTTGCTGGAAGGGAAATCTCTGTAGTTCTTGCTGCTGAGTCAAGGAAAAGACCAGAGGAGATGCGTCATAAGTCAAGGATAAGGTATCTCTTCTATTTTCTATTTGATGCCTTGCTCTCATGATGAAAACAACAAATTTGCCTTATGCCTAAGATATTCCCCTTTTATTATATGTGGATTATTTACCTTATACAGAGGACCAGGAGGCTATGGGGGGCGAAGGTCAGGTTATTACGGTATGTTGTTTCAAAAATTGATTTTTTTTAATATTCCAAACTGCAGTTATTTTCAAAATTAACACTTCTTGCTGTCTAAAACTGAAGTTTCCTGTGTTAATAGGCAACTCCTAGTCTATGCAATCGGATTTTTTCCCTTGCCTCATTAGAGTTCTCATTAGCTCGTTTTACATTGGAACCCCTTTAAATGAATGAGCTTTTCGTATTGAGTATTTCATGGAATCTATTCTTATATCTAATATGCATCAGGACGATCCCGATCTCGTTCAGTGTCGAGATCACGCTCCCCATGTTATCACTCTGGTTCTAGAAGTAGATACCATTCTAGGTGAGGCCTAGATTATGAAAACTTCCTGTACTTCTATAGCATCATAAAATCATTTGATCATGCTTGTGATTTGACACTGTCAGGTCCTATTCTCCTGCCACAAGAAGGCGAGGTGATTATTCTGTTTCCCCTAGACCGCGTGGCGGGCATCCTAGGTCACCAAAAGGTCCTTCTGTGGAGCGAGATGGTGATCAAAAGCACAGGTCACATTCTCCAGGTTATGGCAATGGCCCAGATTATCATGCAGCCAATGGATATGATGAGTGAGTCTCAACCTGTATATATATAAATATGTTTAGCTCTTTTACTTAGTTGCATGCCTTGTTTCTGTTCCTTTCCTCATTTTGGGGGGTTGATTGTGTGTTTGCCTTGTATAATTCTATAAAAGGAAACCTATGTATGACTCTGAGGCTGCACGAGACCAGTGGAGGCAATCACCGCGCAGAGCATCAAGATCACCCATTGGGTCGAGATCAAGGTCTGCGGATTTGTCTCCTAGACATGGCAGATGAGGTAAAATGATTTTATATTGAGATTTTATTCGCAAGATTATTGGTTCTCCATTGGGTTGACATTATCTTGATCATAGTTTCCATGGTGCACATTGCAGATGGTAGGCAATATGATGCTGGGCTTCTGTACAAGTCTATGAATATAGGAGAACCTATACAAACTGCTGTCTCTTGCTTGAATTTTAAGTAATGCGATCTTCAGACTTAAGAATTGATTTGCTACTCAGCGTGCCGAACTTGATATAAATATAAAACCTATACACTGGTTGATTTTTGGTTAATTGTGAACGTTCAAATCAAAATTTCTGATCATTCTCCTTAGGGCCTGTTTGATTCAATAGAAAGGATGAGAATGGAATTGGGAAAATTTTTGCCTAGGGACCAAATTCACAAATCTTTTATTTTTAAGAACCACTAATGATCAATACTCATTTCACTTATGAATGTGTGTTGTTTGAGTAGTGAATAGTGTTAAATATCTTGAGTTCTAATAATTAATTTATGAATTTGGTCTTGGGATAATTCTTCCATGAAATTGTATGAGATAGAATGAAATGCGCTGATCATTATGAATTTCCTTGGGCCTTTGAATTAAATATGACTGTATAATCTTGCCTCTTCCTTATTTTTGACTAATTTTGAAGCTTGAATTCAAAATTTCTGACCATTCTCCGCAGGGTTTTAGAAAAGTTCCAAATTACGTGCGTCAATGACATAAATTTGGTCACGCACAACATTAATGACTTCTTAATTGATTGTTTTTTGTACAAATTTTTTTAAAAAAAGTTAAGTTTACTTCCTATTTAAAGGTAGGGTGAAAATTTTTTTGTTAAGTGATACTAATATTAAGTAGTGAGTTGTTTATTATTTTTAAGTGTAAATTTAAATTTTTAAAAATTAAGATATTTTTTTAAATATTATAACTAAAATTATAATAAAATAATATTTTAAAAAAATTGAATACAATTAAAATTGGCCGCATGTTTCATTCTTTGATTTGAACTTACGTCCTCTTAATTGATGTTTGTTAGGCTTGCCAACTCGAGCGAAGTTCTACCACAGCATCTATTTCGTTGGAATCACTCTATATAATTTTGGCGTTTACCGTTGAATAATCATTTCCGTTTCTAGTCAATGCAGCTATTGTTACCACTAATTTATTCAATTGTTTTCTTCTTTTTTTTATATAAAAAGTTTAGGTAAATTGAGTATCGGTCCCCTACTAAAGTCAGGATATAACTCTAAAGAATAGAGAGAGTACTTACAAAGAATTTACGAGATTACTTACTAAATGAGCTCTTACAACAGTAAAAAAAATTAAACTTGTGTCTTTGTGGGATATAATTTTATTCTTTAGTATCTGTGTTAGCTCTTTTTAACAATTTCCAATTCCTTGTTATACCACCTCATAACCTCCCTATTTAAATTTTTTTCTAAAAATAAGTATCTTTCTATTCGGGGTAATCTTATACAAGGTATTATTGGACACTAAATATGAGCACTTCTCTCAAAGAGAATTTAAACTTTAATTCATTATGTTACGAGGGACTAGTCTCTTTCACTAGATTCAACTAGTGTTGTAATATTTTTTCTTTATTATTATTTTTTTTGTTGCCCACCCGGTTCACCGGAGCTTTGCCCCGACTACATCCGGATCCGACCCGCATCGCGCACCTGGCTATGGTGGATGAGTCTCCCAACGGGGATTTTCTACGTACGCCAAGGCTCGAACTCGAGACCTCGCTTAAGCGATACCGAGCCGCTTACCACTCAGACCAACCCCCGTTGGTTATTTTTTTTTTTTAATATTTTTTTCTTTATTGAATTGCCGTCTCATTGGTTATCAACCAAACCTTTAGCCCAATTGATCGTTGCGTAGCCCTTTTCATCAAAGATATTATTACGTGCACCATATGATGGTGCATTCATCTAATATTAGTCATAATAAGTTTCACACGAATAGATTAGATCTTGCTTTTTTTTAGAATAAGACAAAATGATATTAAGGAAACAAGAGGTTTACAAGGAACTACAAGTTAATATACAAAAAAAGTTATTGTTCGATTTTTATGTGTTAGTAGTTCTCATTCTGTCCTAAATATAGATTTTTAATTCTAATTAACTTGCTAAGACAAAAAAAAAATTATAATTGAATCATAGAATGATCTAAAAATGAAATAACTCTTCAAGTTTATTCCTATTTAAAAGTAAGAATTTGAAAGGGGGGGGGGAAGCAAGTCCTTGTAAGTCGTAAACAAGGGTAATGTTAAAAAAAAATTAATTAATAATCTTTCTTTTATATAAAGTGATTAATATATAGAATCGCCAATTTGTTATAAAAGGTAACTAATATATAGGATTGGAGAGAATGCTAATACTGTGCATAACTCTTTTTTATATAACTATTTAATATTTAATATTACTAAATAATCCATATTTGAGAATCATCAAGTTAAAATAAGATACCTCCCCAAAATAAACTTTTTTTTCATCAAACCTTTATTTTATTTTTTATAAAAAAAGGTTGAGTTGGGTATTGAAGATTTATGAGAATCAAGACAAGGTGTACAAACACACTTTATATTTTATTTTATTTTTATATAAAAAAATATTTATAGAAATATTTATGAATCAACTACCTACTAATAAGATGTTTATATTGATAACAGAATTTATAAGCCACATCTTTACCATATAAATTAATTATTGTTTTGGTAGGCACACAGGCATTCTTTCAAGTAACATGATTTGAGCAGTGTGATTAATGTTTATCTTATGAATTATAAATTATATGATAAATAATTCATATCAATTTAGACGTCCACCATAAATTTATAGTGGTGATAGTGATGTTTGTTTACCAATGAACATAATTACTTTCGTTACACGCTCTAGTTGTTTCCATCACCAAATGGCGTTAGGTTTTATTTTATAGATGTTCTTTCTTTTTCTTTTTCTTTTTTTGTCAGAATATTTTATATGTTCTAATTCCTCAATTTTAAATTCTCTGTCACTGCTATTTTTTTTCCAAGAAAAAATGGATAGTATATATGTATATCAATACTTATAAAAGTTATTTCCTCTCTTTTTCTAGTTGGCTTGTAATGGGTGCCTTCTTTGTTTTTCCTAATTATTTAATGCTCCATAAGTTCTTTTTGAATTATTTAAAGACTAAATTACACATAAATTTCTTCAATTTTAATCACACGAAAATAATGCTATTTACTTATAAAAAAAATTCAACAGTAAACTCTCCAAATTTTAAACTCATGTTAAATCAGAATCTCATTTCATCTCGATTAAAAACATATCAATATATAAATTTGTCTTGAAATTTTGCTTTGCCTTGAAATTTTTTTTTAGATCTATTAGTCCAGTAAATTTAAAAATATAATAATATTATCTCGATTTATTATAAAATTAATATTGACTATAAAAAATTGACATTAATCATTGATATACTAATGGTAATAGATAACATTGTTCAATTTTAACACTTTCTTAGCGATATTAAATCTAAAAAAAAATTCATAACAAAATTATTCTTGAGTAAAAACTTTTAACATAAATTTATCCTTTAACCCAAAAATAAAAAAGTGCATCATTTCACCAAGACCCCATTGCAATATTGCATATGATGAATTTATTTGCATATGGCTTAAAACTTATGTGATTATTATTTAACCATAATAACAAAAGCTTAAGATTATCTAATACTCATCTTGTTCTTAATATATAACTTAATTATATGGTTGATCTTATTCTTAAATATAAGATATATTTTATATATTTATTAATTTTTTTAAATTATTTCTATTAACTATTTTTTCAACAATAATCAAATAAAATAAAAAAAATTAATAACAATTATTAAAATATTTTAAAAAAATATGTTATATTAATTTATTTTTTTAATATAATCAAATTAATTAAATATATATTATATTAACTATTTAATAAAAGTTGATTATTCGCACATGATAAATATCATAATCAAATACAGCGTTTTTGGATGGCTTGGACTGGAATGAGTTGTTGGACGACGACTTTCACTTATTTTCGTCTCTCTCTCTCTCCCTCTATATATATATAGTATATTGTCATCGAATGCATCGTCAGCTAATTATTTTCTCCCCGCGTTGTTTTCTTCTTCTAAGAGCTCCGAAGGACACAGTCACGCACAGAAATGGCAATCGGATTAATGGAGGTGCTTGTGGTCAAAGCTAAGGGCCTTCCTCTCTCTGATCTCTTTGGTACGTTTCAACTTTCGTTTCTCTTTTCATCATCTTCCTCACTCGTAACTTGAGAATTTGTACATTAATCCCCAATTCTTGAGTTATTCGCTGTTTCATCGATTTCACAAGGGGTTTAGTGAAATTCTCTGGTTTCTCGAAATTTTCGGGTTTCTCATTCTATTATATGTTAATTCTAACAACTTTCAGTTCTTTTTATATTTGTCTGTTCTCAATAGCTCGTATCGATCCCTACGTTCTGATTCAGTACAAAGGCCAAGAGCGCCAGACTAGTGTGGTTCATGGTTAGTTTTACTTTCACCAATTTTCTTATGCATTAATTCATGTGAATATATATAACTCCAATCATTACTGCTGGAATCAGTTTGAAAATGCATACACATTGTTGAGCTACGGATTTATGCATCATATATAACAGTTAATTCTGCACATTTTCTTTATTGTTCTTCTGGCTATCACTATGACTGTCTTCTGCTGTGCCTGAATTGTATTTAAGAGTATTAATATTTTGATTAATTGATGATGAGAAAGATTCATGAATTATCTGTACTTGACCAAATTGACCGAATGAGCCGTATAGTATATGCTCTCATTTGAAATTATCACAAGATTCATAATACAGATCTCAGAATGTTGTGATTAAGTTTCATGTTATTCGACTGCCGTGTAAAATGTTGGAATCCTTTGTGTGGAATGGAGGGAGGGGAAATGAAGTATGAATAACCAAACGACCTGTTAAATCTGAATGTTGTACCCTAATTTTTTTTATTTTTCTTCTCTCTGCAGATAATTAAGATTGAGTATAACTTTCTGTTTTCTTCCTACTATTATATAACTATAAGCTTTTGCTAATTCCATTTTTTTCATCACAAAATAGCATGCTGATATATAAGCAATTCTTTCCTCTCTTTCTTCTATTGAATCGAACTTTCCTTACTGCTTAGTCAAAAGCTAAGTCCAAATGCCACATGTTTTAATTTGACAGACTAAGTTGATTTTCTGCTTCCTCTTACGAGTGCATAAAGAAAACATTTAAAATGTCAGACTCAACCACACATCCTAAAATAATCAAAGTAACTGCTTAATTAACTATGGGTAAAGAAATAAGGCATAAAAAATTATGCCATATGGTTCATAACTATATATCTATATATATAAATGATGCAGAGGGAGGTAGCAATCCAGTGTGGAACGAGAAATTTGTATTCAGAGCAGAATATCCAGGATCAGGAGACCAATTCAAGCTCATCTTTAAAATCAAGGACAAGGACTTCTTCTCTTCAGATGACTTCCTTGGCCAAGCCGAGTAAGCCTCTCAACTATATTCTTCAGTAAACTTGCTCCCTATAAAAAAAAAAGAAAGAAACTTGACAAATCAACTCAATTGTTCGATATAATTATGGAGATTTTCTTTAAAAGGATGCTAAATCATATTGAATATGTTGTGATGAATTGTATATGTGTGGTTGGCAGAATATATGTGGAGGATTTGTTGGCTGTAGGAGCAGAGAATGGAAAAGCTGAGCTTCATCCTCAAAAGTATAGAGTGGTTGGTGCAGATCAATCTTACTGTGGAGAGATTGAAGTTGGTATATCTTTCACCCTTAAGGTACTTAATTAGCTTTTCAATCTCCATGCTGTTTATGTGGATATATATAATAAACCTGTGATGATGCAATCAGTTTAAAGACATTTATGACAGTGCCATTTTGTTTGATGTTGTTGTCTTCTTGTTTGAATTCACAGGAAGCAGACAAATCTCTTGACGAAAACATTGGAGGATGGAAGCAAAGCGACTACTAGTGATCATGTTCAACAGATGTAGATTTTAGAAATTAAGATTGTAAAAATGTTAAGAGTTCGAAGAGAAGGAAAAAAAATATCGAACTTTATGTGCTCTTATTCATCTATTACTCTATTAATTTTACAATTTTAGAATTTTTTTTACACATTAACGTTGAAACGATTTTTTTTTGTTTTATCAATATAGAGTTGGTATAGCAATATAAAACTCGGTTAGATTCTTTTAGATATCGGTTTGATTTCTAAAAGAGACACCTATATTAAGAAATGGAAAGAGTAGTTACGAATCTCGAAACTAGATATTTCGATAAATAGTATAAAAAAATAATTTTGTTATATGATACCATGACAACACAATCAGATCCTGTTAAATTTTGTCCCAAAATGAAAAGGTTAAAAATGGGAGAAATCTTTCTAGTTTACAAATATACTCCTTATTTGTGTTAATATTATATCAATTAGCCGACCTAGCTCAGTGGTAGAGCGCGTGGCTTTTAACCACGTGGTCGTGGGTTCGATCCCCACGGTCGGCGTTTTGTTTAAGATTTCCCATAAAATTATGGTGTACGACGTCGTTTGTTGTCTATTTTGGTTAAACAACGCCCTACGTCAGCTTTCG
Source organism: Leucaena leucocephala (assembly GCA_037074615.1). Taxonomy (NCBI): domain Eukaryota; kingdom Viridiplantae; phylum Streptophyta; class Magnoliopsida; order Fabales; family Fabaceae; genus Leucaena; species Leucaena leucocephala. The sequence continues at coordinate 16,304,960 of CM073541.1, forward strand.
GAAAAAGTTTTTCGGGATGTTTTATTAGAACATTATTACATTTGAATTACACTGTTTATTAAGTATTAAATTATATTTAATCAATTTAAAAATAGTCATTTTAAAATAAATATTAATACATTTTAGGGTCTAAATGTTTACAAGAAGAAGAAGAAAATCTAATTTTGAATAAAACTGTTATTCTGGCAAAAAAGAAAAGAAAGAATAGAACTTAACTATTGAATTAATCTAAGAAATTCAAAATGGGCAGTATAATATCTCCAACTTAAAAAATCTTTTTAATGAATATGACATTAATTTATTCCATACTTGATTATGATAATAATTTAAGGTACCATGCCTTTGCTTAGTTTAGTGGTGGTGCCCATAACCTCAACATAGTCATTAGTTTAGATTTTTGTATCTTCTTACTATTTTTTACATCTTCCCAGAAGTTCAGAACCTTCATGGCCTGCTTCAACCCTTCAACAATAATGCATTCAAATCAAACTTGACAACCATTAATTATTCTGTTTCTAATTTCTATAACCCAATACCAAAATTATGCCTCTTCTTCTTCTTCTTCTTTTTTTGTGACAGGACCAAAAGTATGCTTTCATTGGGTTCAGTTGAAAACTCTAGTTGATAAAAATAATTACATTAAATTACACAAAGCTTTCTTAAATTTTGGCATATAACTCCTTTAACATTTAAATTTAATAGAATCACCTTAAACTTTTAAATTTGTGCGGATAACTTCATAATTTTTAATTGCACTCAAATATGCCAATTATCATAACTAATTTAAAATTAATAGTGATGATGGAGATCACCATAACATTAATAATAATTAAAATATATTCAATACCTACTACTAGACAAGAAGCTCTATAAGTCTAGAACCTCTATCAGTAAACCCAAAATCAAAGTTTAAAATATATTACCTCCAATTCTTTTAATAAAATTCGTTTAACAACTTTACAAGCATTAAAATTTCTTGTCAAGGTTTTTAAATTTGTTTAGAATTATTACAAAGTTTCTAATATCATCCTTCCAATCCATTAAAATATCGGTTTCTCATCTTAATCTCTTCGCACTTAATGAGTATAGGGGAAGAGCAAATCAAAGCAACAAAAAGTATTAAGAAAAGAAAATAATAAATTACCAATCATACACATACAAATATTAAGAGCTTGAGGGATTATATGCACATATATAATACTCTTCCGATCTTAAATATAAAATATAATTATGGAGTTGATATTGATTATAAATATAAAATATATTTAACATATTTATTAATATTTTTTTAAATTATCCCTATTGATACTCTTTTAATAATAATCAAATATGAAAGGGAGGAAAGGAATTAAAAAAGATAATTAAGATGTTTTAGAATAAAAACATAGCATACTAATTCTCTTAACTAATTTAATCTAATTAAATTAGTTAAATATATCTTATATTAAGAGCAGAAGAGTTTTTTTTTTGGCTCAATCTACAATCTAATGTTAACTCAATTTTATATCATGCTTCTTTTTTAAATCCAGCATATAGGCTGAAGGTTTGGTATCAGGTTGTTTGAGTATAGGGATGGAAATTGGCCAGCCGGCCTATCAGAGGCTTATAGCTTGGCCTATATTTAGCCTGACCTGTTGTAAAAAATATATAAGCTAAGATTTATATAAAAACCTATTTTCTTTATAAGGCCAGGCTCAGGCTCGTTAAGAAGTCTGTTAGGCCTGTCAGACGGCCTGTTCCTGTTATTCAAAATATATTTAGTATGAAAATATAATAGGTAGGTGTCAAACTTATCACCTATTAAACATAATACAACAATCAGACCATAAGGCTAACACATATTGTTGTAAATTTTATTCTTATTTTTTTATAACAATAATTAGACAATAAATTTTGATAAAACATGCTCTTTTAACAGGCTTCAGGCCAGGTTAGATATATTTACAGGTCAGACTTAAGCTGAAAAATTAGCCTACAACAGGCTACAGGCCAGGCATAGGCTAAATTGTCATTTAACAGGCTTGACCTGTTAAAACCAAAGCTTGGCCTGACTTAGCCTATTTCCATCCCTATTTAAATAGTCACCGTTTTTTTAAAAACAGAATTGTAAAGGTATAAAAACCTTCTGGATGCAGCTCAACCCAAAAACGAATTCCGTCCAATAAAAAAGAACACAAAAACATGCGATGAAAGTCTTTATACCGTATTCATTATTCAAATACGTACAATTGAGCACGATGACCAACAGCCGACCTAGCTCAGGGGTAGAGCGAAATTTTTAAATTTTTTGAGACGTCCGATTTATTAATTTAAATTTTTTTTTTACCCACTCAATTCACCAGAGTTTTGCCCCAACTATATCCGGATCTGACCCGCATCACACACCTGGCTATAGTGAGTGAGTCTCCCAACAGAAATTTTCTGTATACGCTAAAACTCGAACTCGAGACCTCGCTTAAACTATATCGAGCAATTTATCACTCGGATCAATCTATGTTGGTATGATTTATTAATTTAAAATAGCGAAAAGACAAGTTTACCTATTGTTAGTTTTAGTCTAATGGCAGCTTTTAGACTACAGTATCAAGTTTTTTGAACTCCTATTGGTTATGTTTTAATCAGACTTCATTTTAATATTACTTGTTTTTTATGAAGGATCAATATGTCCACCTCACACTGCATTCTCCTCTCTTGCCTTCTCTGGTTCCGCTATCAACATTAATTATGTATAGGCTAATCGACTAGGCGCTCCCTCCCGACTGATCTGTTGGTCTATCATTCTCTCTAAACAGAAACAGTACAAGCTCACTTCTTGCCTAATCATAATTTGTCCTAATGGCCCATAGTTCAACTGATAAAAGAATGAGACATACAACTATTTAGAACGTGTTTAATCCTTAAAGAGTATTATTTTATTATAGTTCTAATCACGGTATTTAGAGAGGCATCATAACTCCTAAGTACCTAAATTTACGCCTAAAAGTAATAGATAACTCGTCTTATCTGATATTAGTATCACCTAAAAAAAAGAAGACTCCCTCCTAAAGCCCAACCCTTTTTTTAAAATTTTTGTAAAAAAAATAATAATAATTTGCCTCAATGATAGGCCTTTATTGCGATCTATATGTAGGAGGAGGTTTGCGGATCCTCAATTATTCATGGCCTTTTGCCTTAGAGGGGACCTTATCTTGAATCCACCGATCTACCCGTACCTACACCTCACTTTCTTTACCCAAAAGTATTCTTTTACTTATTTATTACGGGGTGTAAAAAGATAGCGAGGCAATCAACGAAACAGGTTTTATAGATTGCAGCTACTTCTATTTCAATTGGCACCACGTGCAGCAGCTATAAATCATGGCAATTGAAAGAAATCCAGAGGAGGACATGGATATTAATAGAAACGCAAGGGTTATGTTCCCCTCCATGTGGCATACAAGTTATAAAAAAAGGGTATATGGATGTCTTTGGAACTATCACACGTCCCACCCCACAAAAAAATGTAATAATTCAAAGACCACCACACTTCAAAACTCTTGAGTTTTTCAAATGATGTTTCTCAATAGAACTGGCAAACTCACGATTGGGTATGAGACTGTTCAACTAAGAAATTGACAACCCTGTTTAAGAAATTCAAGCCAAACACAGTCTCTTCACAATTGACTTTTATCGAAACACTCAATGGGTCCGAGTATTTACCTTCCACAGTAACTGTGAGCAAGCATGGCATGGAATTGCTTAAGATCTCACTGCTAAAGCGCAAGCACAGACCAGATGCATCATCAAGGTTGGTAGTAATAGGCATATCCACAGATACGAGGGAAACATTTGCATTGCTGAGCATCTTTAGTGCTATGCTTTCACAGATCACAAGAAAATTGTCCTTTGTTAATGAGTTGCTGTCCTTGTTCAGCTCTTTAATGTGATCAGTGAAGGTACAACTGCACGTTATACAATATAACCAAGTTTAAAGTTCGAATCTCAGATAAAAACAGAAAAAATGAAGGGAGGGTCCAGCAAAAGAATCATGCTCACAATGGAGCGGAATAAACTTGCAATAATGTAATAAGTCAATTTTCTGTCTGCTGAATTCTTCAAATTAACAAGATTCATATATGCCTCAACGTTCCAGTTAATGCTTTGTTCATTTTAAATCTAGCTGTTGCATTATTTCAGCAGGAAAGGAGTGCCTAAGCAAGATGGTTATATCCTGAAGCTAGCCGCTACAACAATATACACACCAAGTCTTGAAATGGTCGGTCAATTTTGTTCAAAGGATATCTAGCTAGGATATAAAGCTAACAGAGTGAGACAAAAATATTCATACTATTTCAGAGATGCTTGTTGTTCTTTATTTTTATTTTTTTTTTATTTTCCCAACATTTTAAGAAGGGGGCACTCAATATGACAAACCAAGAATTTCTCTTGAAGGCACTTGATCAGATTGATGGTACATATCCCATGGATTGGGATTGTGAATGCCAGACTTAAACTAAATTTATTTAATAGATGTTCTATGCCCTGACTTACCTCCTCACATATTCAAACATCCCACGAAGATGAGATTCTTTATCTCTGAAATCTTCGATACTGATTGGAAGTGGTTTTACAAAGTATCCAATATCAGGCCTTAGCTTAACAGGAAACTTTTTGCCATTGCAAAACAAAGCCAGCTTTCGAGGCAATAGGTGGTGAGGGAAGTGAACTTGTAGAGTCCTCTTTTCTGTCTGACCAGGCTCCAGAGAAGAAATCTCTTCCATGGAAACCAGAGTTGGTACATCAGTATTTGAAGTACTGGAGTGCAGTGCCAAAAGCAGTAGGATCCATTAGTTCCAGAAAGCCAATATGTAAAAATCATGCAAATATAAGATGCACAAAAGAAAAGGAAAATTTAAAGCTTACCTCTCAACAATCGATGTTGTCTGGTTTGTAGAATCTGAGCCCTTGCTAGAATCCTCATCTATTAGGACTATATCAAATAAGGACTCCAAAGAACAATTTTCAAAGAATAATTCTAGACATATGAGTTGAGGGGATATGCTTGAAGTCTCGGGTGAAAATGAATAATTGACCTTCAATCCATTTCCACTTGCAGGATCTAAGAGCATGTAGCATTTCGTTTTAACTCGACTTCTGATATTTCCTATGGTTATTCTAGCTGAAGATCTACGAGCTCGACCTTGTTCCATTGTACTTTCTGTAGACAATCCCGGCTGCTCATCCAACCATGACTCCAGAGCTCTTGTAGACAGTAAGTCCCCCAAATCAGAATCAGTTGTATCTGGGTGAGACACACCATTCTGATTTTTGCCACCATTACCTGTGTCTGAAATCTGAATCAAAGGATCAGCATTGTTGTTACCTTGATGAACAGAAACAGTCTCATCCCTGCGACTGACATCACTTGAACCAGTATATGAACGTTCAGAACTATACCCAGAAGCACTTTCCTCATCCAAAGATCCAGATGCATCAGGATCATCCTCCTCATCAAAATCTCCTGAAGCAACCCCGTCATAGTGATCCAGATCATTGTATGGAAGACTAGACGGCTTTGGAAGAGGCTCATAGCCTGGAGCCGCATGAAATACTATCTGGGAAAGAGAACCAGGGAGATAAAACCGGGAATTGATAGGTTCAGATGACACTGTCACTGTTTTTGTCTGTCCAACAAACATGCATTGAGCTAGTACATAGGACAGGTCTCTATTTTGTGATTTGTTATTTTCTTCTTCCTCATTATGTTGGGACTCCAGATTCTGTGAGAAGAGTTTCTTTACAAAACGTGACCGATCGCGAATATCATAGTTCAGGTCATGCTCAGCCTGTTCAACTACATAACTTAAGACTCTTTGCAAGGACCCGATATCATCTTTCTTAGTGCATAGGACCTGCAACCACGAGCCATTCAAAAAAATAAATAAAATTCATTGCATCAAATGAAACTTTTACTTCTCAGCCCAAAAAAAAATTATAAATTTGAAACCTTAACATGAACTAGCTAAAAAGCACAAATTATTAATATCTGAGAATCCAAAATGAAAAACTTGCAAGTATTTGGTCATCATTTAACAATGCACAGAATTCAAATGCTACCATAAAAAAGCCTGGTAATTGAGAAAGCAAAAAATTAAAATAGTATCCATAGGTCATATATTCATTTAACAATGCACAGAATTCAACCACATATGCCCAGAAAAAGTAAACTGTGCCAGCAAATTTAAGCAAGAAAAAGCTACATATTAAAATATACATAGCTGTCCAGCTTTCTGCTAACAGCCTACTCTACTCGCTTTTAGAAAAAATGAATTTTATGGGTTTCCAGGTCAAGATTATGGCCAAAAGGATAGCACTATTCAAGATAGAATTTCAAGTAGGAGCTTCAAAAAGTATACCAAAGAATGCAAAGGATAGAACCATATAATTAATAAGCTACACCGTAAAAGAATTAAGAAGTCTGTAAAGAAACATAAGCCTAGATTGAACAAAAACGGAAAAAGGAATATCTGATCGCAATAGTCACAATGAGTTCTGATCAAGGCTACATGTAGGTAACCCAAATTAAGAGATTAAGGCCAGTGGAGAACAATCTAAAACCAGTTATTAATTAGTGTTTAGTTTCATCTTGGTTTACATTTGAGATATAAGTATTTTATACTTTCAGTTACCAGAGCAAAGGATGGGGAGAATAACAATATAAAAGCAATAAGATTTGTTCAATTGTCATACGGATCAATCAGTAGCATAATAATACAAAATCAGATTCATGACATACCTTTGCCGTTGTATTAAGTATCTGAAGCTTTGTTTCTAATTCTTCAGAAGCAAAGCACCGAGCTAGATACTTAAGTACTGTACTCAGCATCCTTGGGATTATCTCGCCTAAAGAGCAATACTCCCCCATCATCCAAATAATCATAGCACGGGCAGAAGGAACCTTGATTGTATCCAAACTACGAACTAACTGAATTATGACCTTTAGAAAATAAAGTCACCAACAGATTCAGAAAGAAAGCATCCAAAGATTGCAAGAACTACTAATATGTGTAACAAAGAGACGAGAAATCTACAAATAAGGGTTTAGTCACTAATGAAAGCGTAAAAAATGCCTAAAGAGGGATGAAGTAGCATAATAAAGAAATGACGCACCACAAAACATGAAAACACAGAAAGAATTTTGAAAAAAAAAATCAGCTCCATCAGCATATAAAGAGATTCATCTATCTTATCTATACACATCTATAATTCCACCAATCAATTTTTCAATATGATTATAGTGGCAGTTAAAAAAAAAGGGTCAAATACATTTTTGAATGCAGATCCCAAAAACTTACCTTACTCATCTCTTACAATTATTCCCACTTTTACAACTGCTAGTTATGATTAAAAAATATATACACGCTCATATGCATAATGTAATCATACTCACAAAACTGGAAAAGAAACACGTGATGCCAACCATATGTCATAACTCAGAAACATATTGGTAGCAAAAGTTGAATGTGCATTTCTGGACACTGGATTTTTAAAGTTGTCCTATCCCAGGAGCTAGGTAGGTCCTTTTCCCTCACCTCTCTTCAAACTTGTACTTCTCACCATTGCATACAAAAGATAAATTTTTTTGTGCCTCCTCAAAAATTTAAAAATACACTGAATAAGCCCTCATCACACTAAATACGTTAGAAAGATGTAAGCAGTACATGATACCCCGCAACTGGCAGAACTGAGGTCTAAATAGCAACAGAAAATATTAAATTAGTTTTTCCAAACCTAACAGCTAATAATCAAAATGGTGTCCCAGGAGACCAGGGTGTATACACTGTATGCTACCCAAGCTTATATCCAGTTTGTCAGCATCTTCATATTGTCTTTTGAAATCAAAAAGTAATCAATAAAAACACAGCAGAAAACATGAGGGTGGTTTGAATGTTTCATAACAACAAAGAAAACATAAAAATACCTTCTCGTAACTGGGTGGATCCAGCTTTATGATTGATTTAATGGATATAATTGCCTGAATTAGCACACCATCTTCTCCAACAACAGATTGAATTCCACTACACATAAGCTCTGCAACTATGGATATTAAACAAGAAGCATGACAACTTTAAGTAGACATAAGAAGAAGCAGGTGCATAGTAACATACCATGTCTTATCAGAGTCCACAACCATTCCAAACATGCATTTGCCATTTCTGGAATCCTTTGAGCACATAGACCAATGGCAGCAACTGTGTCCGCAGCAAATCTCCTGTCTGGATCTTTAATATAATCCTAGCCACACACTAAGAAAAACATCAATTTATGCAGAAACCTAGTAAATGGAATTTACTTTCGAAGTTCATGGTAAAATTTAATTCACACCCCAATAGAATGAATGACAAAAATATTCACACACATCAACGGAATCAATATATTAGTGATCTCATTTCTTTGATTTAAAATAATAAAAATATTAACTGGAACTAAGAAGCAAAAGTAATTTTCTGTATATGTGCAGAAAGGAGTAATAATGTTTATTCCATAAAGTTTGCACAGGAAGCTAAGGTTTAATGCTGACAAATACTACTTTTTAGAAGGCAGTAACTCATCTACATATCACAACTTAGCTGAAATGGAATACTTGGATTTGAGGTGAAATACCTGAAATTCTTTGAGAATGAATGGAACAGACGAGTCTGTGGCAATGGCAGAAAGTATCTCAAGCTTCAGAGCTTTAATCTGATATGAATCTGAAGAATGTATAAAGAAGTCTTCATAATGAGCAACAAAGAGAGAAGGCATAGCTTTAGCAAACACTTGGATATTGCACAAGACCTGCATAAATCAGAAAACAAACAATCATTTATATCTACACCAAGTATCAACCAAATTCAGAACATATGCCAATTAACCAACATTTTGCTTAAGGAGGATATTGTAAGTTTAACAGTACAGTATCTAACATTTGAATTGGACCATCACTGCAGCTCCTTTAACAGGAAGGGGGCAGTCCCAACTCCTCCAGGTTAATTGGTCAAAAATTGCATGTACGCAATATTAACTTTTAAAATTATGTCTCTATATCCTTTGAATTTTGAACTCACATATTTTTTATTATTTATCATTTTAATTTGAACCCACTAAATCCACATATACGAAACAATGTATGAAATTCAAGAAACAATAGAAAGAAATGGAGAAGAGTAGAAGTGCTAGAGTAGAAATACTCAAGTGATAGCAGCATGTATAATTTGACTCAAAAGAATAGAGCAAAATACGATGAAAACAAGGGGTTCAAGAAATGCCTACCACAAATCTTGAGGCATATGACGATCGCAGGACAAACATGAGTGGTTTAATAATTTTTTTAACATCACCACGAGAGGCCATTATCCAATGCACACCAGCAGCTGCAAGTACTACAGCACTGTTATTACTCCACAACAATGGTGAAGTACACTGCAGCAGGATCTTCACATCATCATTGCTGGAAGATGAATATTGGGATGCATCTAATTTAGGAAAACCCCTATTTGGAGAACTTGACCGTGATAGATATTCATCTGGCCTTTCAATGTAGCAATGGAAAATCATATTTGCTAATTCAGATAAAGTATTCCCAGAGCCATCACCACCTTGTTTCACTGTAAAGTCTGGCTCATCATCTTCAGATACAGTCTTTCCAGAACCACGGTCATTTTCCTGACACAAAGAAAACATGATCGATTCTTTGACAAGTCCATGCCTTGCTATCACATACCGCAGAAGGATCCCAATTAGGATTATCTGACCCCACTCTTCAACATCAGGAAGAATCTCACACAACCTTCTGAACTTTCTTCCAAGCAACAAAAAATTATTTGGACAAACAGTAGCAAATGCAGAAGCTGCAGCCCCAACAACTTCTGGGGAATTGTCATTTAATAATAGTCCAACAATCTGCACAAAATGGAACATTGCTGTTAATTAATTGAACCCATAATGGCCTCATAATCCTACATTGTTACACCTCCAATATCTGGCATAAAAGTATATTTTGCAAATTCAAATTTCAAAGTATAAATCCCATGGAAATTATGGATAAAGGTTTATTCAAAGGTCACAAACACGTAGAAACAAGGACAATAAAGAAGAAAGTGATAAGCAACAAATATGTTGACCAGACCTCTTCAATTGCAGAAGTATGTTCCTCTAGCCGCAAATCATGAAGCTTAGGAAGAGCATTTGCTGCACATTTTCTAACAAAAACAGAAGGATCTCTTGCACATTTTCCCACAGCAACAAGAACAAGAGGTGCAATTACATGAAGTCGAATGCCAGCCATGGCACGAAGAGCCCATGCCCTCACCAATGGATTTGGGTCACCAAGGTCCTTCTGGAAACAATTAATTGATAACAATGCTTCATTTGGACGCCTACATCATTAAAAGGATGAAAGAATAAAAGCATTATCAGTACCGAGTATAGAATGCCAAGAGTCAGGAAATAAAAGCATGTGTTGACTTCTAAATGCATAAGTATAAAACATCATGACCACCATATAGGACTCCAAAAAACGAAAGAATAAAATGCATTTCAAATGTTCAGTAAATGAATTGCTATAGTGATGAACCCGTGAAACCTGAAACAAGAATAAAAGCTACAAAGGAAGAATAAAGACAAACTAGAGAAGAAAACAAAGAACATAAAAATAAAGTAACTAAGCAAAATGGTTGCATATAGATCACTAAAGTTATAGGCTTACTGCAGCTACATACTTTTCAGCATAATGGAGGAGGTACAAGTAGACCAGCTTCTTTACTTCCAAAGACTGAGATGCAACATTTTTAACAACCTGTAATTTCATTGATAATGGAAAGAGAAAAGATGGAAAATAGATGAGTACATATTAGGTAGAAAAATCTACAAACTAGTTTGAGACCTAGTTTATAATATTAATCAATATTAACCTGAAACTACTAATAGCTCACCTAGCAACAGATATAAGTATTAATAGTAATCAATATCAACATAAACTATAAAAGATCTAACAAGCAGCTCTATTTATATAACAAATCATGGATAGTGTGAGTCATTTCTCAAACTTGATGCAACGTACAAGATTTACGTCTGGTTAAAATAACCAGAAACTACTTATTGCTCACCTAGCAACAAGATAAGTAATGATTCGAACTAGTTTGAGACCTTGCCTAATTTCAATCATCAGTATAAATATGAAAACTCTAACAAGCCACGACAATTCATTCTTCTCAAACTCCATGCAAACATGACCCGCATTTAGTAAATATTAAGTAATAATATTAAAATAACCAGCAGCCACTTATAGCTCCCCTAGCAACAAAATAAAATATCAATTCAAACTATTATGAGACCTTGCTTGCATCATTCAAAATGTGGAAAACCACGTCATAAAACTAGATCGTTTTCTAGACGAACTATAACTGCATGAAAATGTGTTCCTAATAAAATTTCGATGACGAAATGAAATTCGTATCCAGTGAAGATGAATGAAGTACAAATCGAGCTTAGCAAATCAACAGACAAGTTAAGCAGCTGATAAATAATGACAAACGGGGACACAAAAATGAAATTGACTTTTTTACACTTAAAATAGCAGAAACTTTATCAAACAGATGAGAAGAAGCTGATTAAGACGACGAAGATTAAGACCTGAGGGAAGAAGTTGGCAACGTCGAAGCCCTGGGCTATGAGAGCAAGCAATCGCTTAAGAGCTTCGCATTTCTCGGAATCGAACTTGCTGTCGAGTAGGGGAGCAATATTGACATCTTCGGGATCGTCGTAGAGATGGGCGTCTGTACCGATCCGGAACACCAACGTCGACGCTTTATTCAAAGATTCCGCCGTCGCCCCGAATTGTGGGAACATATTTTGCGAAGAATGTTTCGTCGCTACTCTTCGCAATTACTCTCTCTGATCTGTTACGAACAGAATTTGGAGCGAAGTAGTGAGTGATACCGAGAAAGAGCAGATCCTACTCAGTTGGAAAAAAAATACCTTCCCTGGGCTTGGACATGGGTCGGCTTTATCCGTTAATTATATGATTCCATAGCCATTATTCAAGTAACTTTTTAGCAAGGTTTTTTTTTTCAATATTCAAGTAACCTTTTAAATTCGATCCGTCGTGTAATTGGCTATAGTAGATAAATTTTTTAACAGAAATTTTTTACATACGTCAATATTTAAACTTAAGACCTCGTTTAAGCGATACCGAATCGCTTATTACTCGAACTAAGCCCTATTTAAATTTTTAGAGAAGATACACAGTCAAGGGCAGCCACAAACCCAAAATCAGAATAATTTGTAATAGGATCGGTTAATGTTATTAAAAAAAAAAAGTACCTGCCAACAATAAATGTAAGGCTTTGCTGTATGAGAAAACATGGATGGTTTTGTGCTAAGGTTTTAGGTTCCAGAAAAAGTTCATTTCTTCATTAATCTTTGTTTGTAACTCTTCAAAATCATAGGAGATTAGATGTGTTTTAAGAGTCACAGTTCCTAGACTTATAGGCCCTTGCAGTAAAAATTATATGTTGTGTATATAATGAATAAGAAAAATAGATATATTAATTAATTATAATAAATATGATATAATCTTTTTAAATATTTTTATGTTGATTAGGGAAAAAATATTTTTCATATTCTTAATATATGATTTAATTGAAGAATTAATATTGATCTTAAATATAAGATATATTTTCTATAATTATCAATTTTTTTTTAAATATTCATATCATACTCCATCAATAATAATTAAATAAAAGAAGAAAGGGGAATTGAAGAAGATAATATGATATTTTAAAAAATATATATATCATATTAAATAATTTAATTAATTTTTATAATTTAATTAAATAAATTAAATAAATTTTATATAAAATATTAGATGTATAATAAATATAAGAGATAGATGAGATTCAAAACTTACATTTATCATCAAAACCAGCTCCCTGGCTTTTATTTCATACCATATAGGAATCTGATGAGCAATTCATAATTATAATTTAACAACATATGCCTTTTATTGCAAATAAATTAATTTTATATTTAAATATCAGAAAAATAAGCATAATGCTTTACGAATTATTGAATTATCACTTAATTCTTCGTGTATTGCATAAAAAATACGGCCAATTTTTATTTCTATTTTATGGCATTGCGAAACCCTAGGAAGGAAAACGAGGAGGAAGTCGTATATAAGTGCCCCGGCGGCCGATCAGAACACCATTTTTAGGGCTGTGATTACAAAGAGAGAGGCTTGAGTGGGTCTGATTGGAACTAGGGATGAGCCTAAAGGTGCCGCTGACACTCTTCGCTGGAAGGGTTTGGCTTTGGTATCTCGGCTCTTTCGTCCTCCACTCTGTTTCAGTTGAATTCTCCCACAATGACGGATCTTTCTATAATTTACACTTGATATGAGCCCTCATTCTTCTACCTTCCACGCTCCGATCTTAAAATTTGTGTTTTTTGGAAAATTTCCTTGAGGGGTTTCTGGAGATTTGCACTGGTTGGTTTTTGTGAGAGAAAACACTTGATTATGGTTTGTTTTCTTGATGAATTTCAGTGCTGACAGAGAAAACTTGATCAAAGCACTTACTTGCTTTAGTTGAACGTAACAGGTTTTGTTCAGCAGAAGAAAACTTGTCATCTGTGGAAGTTAGTAGGGCTGCTGTGATCAGGCAGCGGCCAGACAACCGTAGGGATGGTATCAACAGACGATGGGCGTCTCTCTTCTCATTCGTCTACTGATTCCGTCCCACATTTTTACCTGTTCATTCATGTTTGCTTATTTGCTCTATTTTGGGTTGTGTTTAGATGAGAAATGAGTTATGTTCGTCTTGTGGAAACGGTCTTGTGGAAACAAAGTGACAAATGACAATCACGAAAAGAAACTGTGGAAGTGCAGAATTAGAGATTGATGATGGGAAGAAGAAACATTTTTTAATTCCAAAACCTCCCACTTAAAGGAAGTTGAAGTGCCATTAGCAGAAAACGATGTATTTGTATGCCTTTCGCAAAGCGAAGGGCTAAGGAAGTGTTTAGGATGTGCCAGAGAACGCAATGGAAAAGAATAAGAATATAATAGTAGTAGCTACAGTGGCAGAGTCATTGTTTCTTGTTTTGAAAGGGAATGAGATTTGTCAGAGGAACAGGATCTAAAGATGCTAAATAAGAATGCCAGATTGTTACTACAGGATGATTGCATTTGCTGATCTCAAGAAGCCATCTACTGTCTAAGCCCACATTGCCTACAAGATAGGGACTGCAAAATGCCAAATATTAAAGTTAAAGATAAGCTTCGCTTGCCTCTTTGCCCTAATAGGATAATTTGGGACATTATTATGAAATCTTAAAAAAAAATTACTATAAAATCTTAATGACAAGTAAAAAATATAAATCTTATGCTAGAACTTATCTCCTTAGTTATTATTAAATTTTTAGTTAATTATATCTCTTCTTTGAGACCTTGTTATAATTATCTCCGATGCTTTTGCCAGGACTGAGAACTCTGGCCCCAACGATCAGGATAGTCCTGGACTTGCATTCTGGGCCCAAAACCATTCTCTGATCTCTGCATCATTTTAGCCCAAAAATAATGACTCTTGATAAATCATCCTTAATTAATCTTGTGTTTTGATAGTGTGGATATTCCCTTTGATTGTTTCTTATATACTCTCTTCGCTTCACTCCTCATTATAAGTCTCATTACAAAATTTTAGATGTAATTAAGATTTTTTTTTTTGAAATGCCCAAATGATGGCTTTTAATTGAAGTTTAAAAAATGTTGACATTTAATTGAGGATAAAACTGAAAAAAAAAATTACATATCAACTAAATTTTAGTGCTTTTCTTGATATCTGCGTAAAGATATAAATTAGGGATTATAATCAGTGGCTGAAGATGTGTGTGTGAACAAAAGCTAAGGAAAAACATTTATCAAAAAAAAAAAGCTAAGGAAAAACCCTACAACAAAAAGGGGTTATCTAATCCATGGTAAAAAAAACAAAAAACAAAAGGGGCTATCTCATTGGAGGATTACTCTATTTATTCCACTAGCATCTAAAATATTTCCGCACCCTATAACAAAGGAGTTTTTTTTTATACGAGGAATTTAGAGGGGGAAAAGGTTTTTTTAAATTAGATTTAGAAAAAATTTAAAAAATAAGTTAAAAGTTTTTAATTAATTTTTTTCCTCTTTTTTATCTTACTTATCCTCTTTGCTAAAATTTCATAACTTAATTTCTCTAATTTTTTTAAATTCAATTTAAAAAAATTCTCCTTATTCTTTAAATTCTTCATACCAAACAGTCCGTAGGAGTTGTCTCTCTCAAAACATGTCATGATATCCTGGTTTTCAAAAGGAAGACCTTTAAGATGCACTTACATTGAAAGCATGGTATCTATACTTCAATTATAACAAACATGCTCAATAGATTGCCATTCCACACAATAAGCCTTTGGAAACACTTCATTAGTTTATTCACCAAAGGAATGCAGGCTGTGCTTTATGCTTCGTGGTGAATATATATATATATAACCCTCCCCATGAATTAAACACTTGTCGATCCATTTGTTCTTTAATTTCATGCAAGTTTTTAAATGAAAATGACAAATTAGAGAATTACCGCAGAGCCGCATCAGTACAAAAGCTGCTATTAACTCAGAAATTGTGAAATTAGACCATTGATCAATACTCAAACACATTCATTCATAGAAGAAACTGAGTAGTTAATACAAATAACAATAAGAATGTAGTAACTCCAGTCTCTCACTTGTAAAAGCGCAGCTGCGGGCTCACGAATTTAGCAGCCAGCCACTTCAGCTTCTCCTCGAAATTCACTTTCACTTTACCCCAATCCCCAAAACAGAACAAACAAAAAACACACTAACAAGTCAAAAAGTTCCCCCTCCGTCTCCACGAACTACCACCTCTTTTTTCCTCGCCGTTCCCGCGTTTCCACATTCCAAAGACAGAGAAAAGAACAAAAACAAAAGGGACACAAACATCACTTTTTTCTTCTTCTTCTAATCGACTTTTCTTCTTCTTCTTCTAATTGACGGGGAGTCCCCTGAGATCAGACCCTGAAGTTCTTTCCGGTGAAAGTTTGACCGAATTGCCAGTTGGAAGGGACGATGTTCCAGGAGGTGGAGGTACGGCGGTCGCTGCCGGTGACCCTGAAGGACAGTGACTGACCAACCAGAACGGCGTTGGATTGCCAGTTCTGACCCCAATTCCGGCTCATGCTCATCCACTCCGTCTTCGACCCCTTCACGCTCACCCTCACGAGATCCCCTGCTCCGGCGACGTTACTTATCAGAACCAGGTTGAAGTATTTGAATCCGTTTATCGTAAACCTTATCCCTCCGGCTTTCCGGCAAGGTACCCTACCACAAACACAATCACTCACTCAGTCATCATAATCCATAACATAATCACGAAGTTGAATCATTGAGATATGAAGCTCTGAAAAAGTCATCATGGTAACAACAGCAGACGGGGTACAGAGTACGAGGCATCAGGATCGCAAGATAAAAGATTCGAGAGATTGTTTTGCATTTGCTTGGTTTGGGATTCGTGTAATTACTACGCGGCGTGGGACTTTTACATGGATGTGGGACCCAAGGGAAGTGATTGCTCTTTGACATATCAACGGTTCAGCTTTTACCAAAAAAAATTGTGCGATTCCTGATCGGGTTTCACATGACTGTACCAACAAATCGTCTGCTTTCAGAGCTTTCTAGTCTCTTACGCGCTATAGCAGAAGCAGAATCTTGCTGCTTAAATTTTCCAGTGACTTTTTTACTATTTGGAAATCTATATTACGCAAAATGATTAAAAGAACAAACTGGGTTACCTGCGGTAAGAGACAGGGACGATGCCGGCGCGGTACTCGGCGATCTTGAGGAACATGGGCATGGCGAGGTCGAAATGTGGCCGTGGGGGGTTGCACCAGCCGCCGTTATCATTGGGAAGAGCGAAGTTCGGTGGGCAAAAGTTAGTGGCCGTAATGAAGATCGACGGGCTGCCGGGATGGCACCATTGTGGATCGCTACCACACTTGATCTCGAAACAAACCCCGCAGCTCAAGCCATTGTTGAACAGAGCAGTGCTCAGCGCCGCCGTGTTCACTCCATACCCTTGGCTATACAAGTTCCCATACCCACACGCCCCTCCTGCACATACAACACAAATTCGCAGAATTCTTAAGAAATGGGATTTTGTTTTCTTAACTTAATCGACCATTTGAGTAGTAAAGCTTAAAGCTTGAAGCTATTTTTTCTAGTTTTGGTGAAGAAATGAAGTAAATACCCATGGTGCCGGAGGCATCGCTGCCGCCGTAGAAAGTAGCGTGGGCGTTCTGCCATTCTCCGCCGGAGTAGACGCCGGGAACTTTAGCGTTGGTGAGGGTCAGAGAAGCGATCAGGGAAGCAATGGCGAAGAGAGTGGGGAAAGCCATTGGGGTCAATGGTAGCTCTTGGGGATTGCAGAGAGTGAGAATGTGTTTCTGAGGAAGAAAACAGAGGAAGCAGTGGGTATTTATGGAGGCAGGGGAGGGAAGAAAAGTGCTGGTTTTTTTTTTTTTTTGGCCAAAGAAAAGTGAAAATTTGTGGGGGCCAATTATCATCCTTAATTAATGCTCCATGGTCTCCTTACGCCGTAAATAACTTTTCCCACTAGGAAAATAAAAAATTAAAAAACTCAACTTGTTTTAAGCAAAATTACACTTGATGACCCTAAATTAAATACATTTATATTCAATAATTTTAAACTTAAAAATAGTCAAAGACTCTCGTTGAATTATCTTTTTTTATCATATTTACTCATGAATGATTATTATTCTTAAAATTATAAAGTATCAACATATTAGCATAACAATTAAAATAGGTCAGTTGGTGCTTTATATTTGACATTATCATCATTATTAGTATGAAATAGCATGTTAAAAATATAATATATCCCAATTGAATATTAAATCTGATTCAATTAAATAGTTATATAAAAAAATATAATGCATTGTCAATCAGCATAAAAAAGTTATTAAAAAAATTATGTCATACTAAAAATATATTATATTATTAAAAATGTATATAATAATATGTACATGCATATACGTCCAAAAAGATGCACATTCTATTATTAAAAATTATACATGCATGCCTGCACGCGCATATGCATTCTTTGTATTTTCATCATGCGTATCAAAATTTATATTTTTTGGTTATATATAAGAAAGGCTTTTAATTCTTGATCACTATTTACATTCCACCTCATCTTTGTTATTGAGTAATATTAGGTGACTATATCAAATGCTATATTAATTTGTCTCCCATATATAAAAAGTGAGAATTAGTTTAGAGAAATACATGAAGAACATATTATCTATTTTTATAAACATGTAATGGATCTTTTTTTTTTTTTTCAATACATGCATGCCATGGCATGAAAATTTTGAGAAATTTTCATTTTTTTTATCAATTAATGTCCCATATATGGCTTTTTTATATAGGACTGCGTCTTCCTTTTTTGACCTGGAAAAGAAATAGGAATAAGCCATACCTGAAAGATTCCACGTACATACCTTTAATGCGTTACTCTCATGTCAACAGGAATATACAAGTTCCGTCGCATGTAAACTTCACTATGAGCAATGGGTCACAAATTTGATACCGCTTATAACTTCAACTCCTTAGAGTTGAACATTAATTGATAAAAAAAAATGAGGATTTAATGTAGGGTGACTTGTATTTTGAGAAAATATTAACTAATTATAAAACTATATATAAGAATGTCAAAGAATGTCCTACTTGTTTAGCACTTCTTACTGATGAGCCATGTGAGGACTGAAGCTTATACGCTGGAATATTTTTGTAATTAAATTAAGATGAGTGGATGCTGCGAGAAACTAGTTTTTTTTTTTTTTTGAGAAATAAACGGAGAATAAGTATTGATGAAGATGACAGCAAAAACAATTATATATATAAAAAATTTGCAAATACAATGGATTTGGGGAGACCCACCTTTGGCCGCATTCGTCGCTCCACGTATCACGCCGGGCATTAGCCGTACATATGGGCCATGAATTTGAATTTTTGAAGTCCTGAGTCCGTGGAGAATAAGAAAAAAAGCAATTATCTAATACCAACCTCGAACATTTCTTTTAATTATAAAAATTAATTAATTTTTTTAAATAAATTAAAAAAAATTATTTAATTATAACTAATATAAAAATTAATTAATTAATTTTATAAATTTATTTTAAAATAATATATTTAATTAGACTAAAATATATATTTGATCCTTTATATTTATGTTAAATTTTATTTTAGTCCCTTAAATTTTAAAAAAAATATACTTTTAATACCTTAAACTTAACACCATTAATTTTACTAATAAAAAGTGTTGACTTAACGAATTTAAAATATAACTGTGTAATTAAAGGCTGACAAAATATGTTTATATTTTCATCTATTTAACATAATATTTTAATTTTAATTTCACAATTAGTATTTATTTATATAATTATTATTTTAAATTTATCGAGTTAGTATTTTTTATTAATAAAATTAACAGTTTTAAGTTTAAGTGATTAAAAATATATTTTTTAAATTTAAGAGACTAAAATAAAATTTAGTATTAATATAAATGACTAAATATATAATTTAGCTAATTTTACTATAATTAACTTATTTATTTAGCTTTTTTAATTTTTTTAAAATAATTAATTTGCTCTTATATCAAGGATTGAAAAACTTATATCAAGGACAAGAGGGACTCAGATTACTATATTTAGAGGTAGATGATAAATTTACTTTAATGTTAAATATAAAATTTTAATATACCTTATTTTATAAATTTATAACTATTTTATCAAATATCTCTATTGATAACACAAATATAAGGGGGATTTTATCAAAAAAATAGTTATAATGTATATGAATATAAATGTTATTTTATAAAAATTAACACATATTTATTATGAATAAATAATTTTAATAATTTTTTAATATTTACAATTTATTTAGAAAAAATTAAAAAATATCACTTGAATTTTAATTAAATCAATTTATTTCATATATTTGTATCCTATTAACTATAATTGTAAAACAACTAATAACATATTTTTGTAAGAATTTTTAATTTAGGATTTTGAAATTAAAGTAATATTTTTTTAGGATTTTCTCATTATTTATTTAACTGTTATGTTAAGCATTAAGGAGGGTAGGTAATAATATTGCTCTAAACACACACAATGCCAGTTAAAACTTAAACATGGCAACATTACTGGGAGTGCCTATTTTCTCCGTTTTATTTTATGAAACAATTTAAATAAAATTTTATATATTTTGGTTGGCAATTTTTACAATTAAAATAAATTATTAAATAATTTTTAATAATATAATGTCTATATTTTTTTCAGCAATAATATAATGGCTATATTATTCATACAGATCACGATCATTTACTTTCTCGATTAAATAATATAATTCTTATATTTTAATTAAAATTTATGAATGTTATTCTTGATCGTGAGAGCATTTCATAGGAATACCTCTTCGTCAAATTTGGGTGACAATTGATGTTTTTATATTCTGACTTTTTTATAACAATCTAGGAACTTATTATAATTTTAACTTGGTGGATTCCTTTTTCCAATATATTAGCACAGAGTCATCTTCATTAGGCAATAAATTTTTAAATCATTATCAAATTTATAAGAAATTTATTTAAATCCTACAATTTATCCTTATAAAGTCTTATAAAATTATCAAATCATTGATCAGTTTTATAGAATATCGAATTGAATTGAGAGATTCTAATTGTGAAATGATAATCTTTTTTTTTATTAAAAATGATAAGTAATAGGAAAAATGTCAAAAAAAGACCATTTAAAATTTAAAAGGATAAAAATGGCTCATGAATTTAGAAAAAAATAGATTGGGCAGGAGGTCCAATCTATCATTTAGAAATTACTGTGCATAGTTGCAAATATCATTATGGGAGTTGCAAATACTATTGACAAAGTTGCAAATAAAAAACAAAATTATATTTTTTACAACTCTATCAATGGTATTTGCAACTCTTGTAATAATATTTGTAACTTTTTCAATGGTATTTATAACTCTGCTAGTTGTATTTGAATTTCTATAAAAGTATTTGCAACGCTGCTAATGGTATTTGTAACTTCCATAATGGTATTTACAACTGTGCACAGTAATTTGAAAATGACAGATTAGGCCTCCTGCCCAATCTATCTTTTTTAAAATTCATGGGCCTTTTTGTCATTTTAAATTTTAAATAGTATTTTTGTGGTATTTTTCCTAAGTAATATAGTATAAATAATAATTTTATATATTGTAATTAATAAGTTGGTATAAAATTCATTTATTTTCACGTATGTTGAAAATAATTTGTATATGAATTGAGATAGAACTACTACGGAGTCCACGTTAGCTAGCTTTTAATGGGGCTTTTAATGGGAAGAAGTGTGAGTTGGATAAATTGTCGGATTAGGTGGATAGAGCAAATCTAAGAAAGCAAGTGCCACGTCATCAGTATAATAAAGCATTATTAGCTCAACAACACCCACCCACCCACCTATTCAAACTCAAAGTCACACCATGACACGTGTTATTTGACTTCCCTTCCTATATCACGCGATCCCTATACTTCCTTCTCCCCTTTTTCTTTCATAATGCTCCATTTGTTATGTGGCTATTCCTTTTTTTTGTTATAATATTAACTGAAATATATTATTATATATCATAATTTTAAGATTTATAATTAATCATAATATAACATCATAAGTATCTCTTCTAAAAATTAAATTTAAAATTTAAAAAAATTTAATATAACTTTACACTATTAAACTATCTCCATGTTGATAGTCTATTTTTTCTTCTTCTTCAATATTATTCCATTTTTTAGTTCTTCCATTTTTCTAACATAAAATCTCATACTCTTTCTCCTCCTCACACCTAATACACAATATAAATCATTTTAACTAATCTATTATAACTAAAAAATTGTATAACTTATTAAATTAGTTGAAAATTGATTTTTTTTTTAAACTTTATCATATTAAATGAGATTGTGAATGAGGGAGGAAAATACAATAGACAAATAGTCATATTTATGCATTAATTGTAAGGATAAAATTGACAAATAAATCTTAATTATTCTTGAGATTACTTATATTATGGACTAATGGATGCTTCTAAAAGTGATTTATATTATATACTAAAATTTTAAATGAGTTGGATAGTAGGGCTCGCCATAACCAAGATTTATATCTAGATTTAAAGAGTGCTTACAAAGGTAATTATATATTACCCACCAACAAGGTTCTCGTATGAGCAGTTAGATTTGAACCCATGACATCATATGTTATGAGTCAACTCCTTACTAACTAGATTAACTTTTATTTTTACTAACTTTCTATCATATTTACTTGTATTTTCAACATGTTTTATCTTAATAAAAAAAATTAAAACCTTATTAAAAAAGAGAGAAAAATACCTTAACCACCTTTTAGTTATACCTTAATTACACAAACCTCCCTTCTAAGTCAAATTTAACAATCAACTAATAATTTAAATTGATTAAAATGAAATCTCAAATATATAAAAGAGGTTAGTGTAATATATATTTTAGTCTTAAGAAAGGTTCATATAAGTTTTTATAATAAGGTGAGGCATGTGTAATTAAAATAAAACTAAAAGATAGTTAAAGTATTTTATTCTTAAAAGAATTTAGAGGTGCTCTGTCATGATAATTGATCAGAATTAGAGAATCTCAACATTCTCATATTACTTTATAGAAGAACTAACAAATTATCTACTATTATCGATCAAGTTTTCGAAAGAGTACCAAACATTGGAGGGAATGTATTTATATGGACAAATTTTTATAATTACTTTCTAGCTCAAAATTTGAAACACTCTAGTTTAAGAGTTTTTCACACTTATATTTATTCAATTCAATGTGGGATTTCCTTAATCTGAACTCGTAATTGAACGCAGGAATAAGAATTAAAATATTTTTTTTAGTCAAAATTAAATTGAAAGTATAAGAACTTCACTGATTTTGAATCGCAGAAATGTATTATATAGAATTGATTTTCTAGCTTATTATGACTTGGGAATTGATAAAGGATATTTAATCATTTTAAAGTGCGATTTTGTTGGGATATAAGGTCAAGTTTTCATATTTATTCTCACACGCGATTTAAACACGAAATTAAATATTAGTTCCGCTTGATTCAATTCGTCCTAATTAAAAGGTCCGAGGAAATATTATTAATAATTAAAAACCTTTTTCTTTTCCTCTAATTAATTAATTAGCTTGAACGTAACCTCATAGTACACTTTTTTTTTACTTGATTAAGAATCTTCAATGCCCGTGATTGAAAATTAAAACCCTTTGGAACCATTATTGGTTATTGCATACCCGTCACCTATAATTATATTACATTTTTTACTTGATCAAGAATCTTCAAATTCTCCTCGGATTATGACTTTATAAAATATATTAAACAAATTTCAAAATCACTTTCCTATATTTTAAATTGTATCGAGACTGATGTTATTACTAAATCTGCCCTTGCATTCGATGTTGTCCGAATTACTTGTTGAGGTTCTTTTGCTTTTATTATATATTATATAATTTGTTTAATTGATAAGGTTCCTTTGCTTTTATTATATATTCTTTTATGTTGTTGTAATTCTTAACTTGTTTAGAGGTCTAAGCAATGATTTATATATTTCAAAGAGCAAATATAAATGAAAAATCTTTATTTAAAAAGGTATTATTTAGAAAGACATAAGTTCAAGTACTAATATTTTAAACCACTATTTAGTATCAAGGATTTAGAGGCAAGAGAAGGGAAGGAAATTTTTTTTGAGTTGGGTTTAAAAAGATTGGTGAGATAGGGTTATAAAATTTTAATAAAGAAAATATGTAAAATAAAATAATAAGAAAAATTAATTAAAAACTTTTAACCCTACTTTCTAATTTTTTTAAATTCAACTTAGAAAAATTTTCTACCCCTTCCCATGCCCTCCAAACCCCTTATACCAAACAGCTATTGAGTATATAAATTTGTCAAAATACTAGTATTTTTTATATATTAAAATATGTTAAGTGTTAGAATAAAATTTTTAAATAAGAATTTTTATTGATATTTTCTTTTAAATACATTTTATTTTTTTTATATAACTATCTGATTGAATTTTTGAGCATTATCAAATCTAATTAGAGATAATTCTCTTAGATATATTTTGTATATTTATACATACTCTAATTTACAACTTTATATTTAACTGGTCAAAACCTTTTCATTTAGATAACACCTCCTGAGAGGATTCTCCTCGTTATTTCTCAAGATTTCATTTTCCACTGCATTTTCCCCTTGCTTCGATATATCATTGTTATTTTCCTTTACTTTTCGTAACAAAAGTATCAATCAAATGTTGGGGTAGGTAATTCAGTTGGGGAACATTATTAAACTGATTCAAAAGTCGGAAAGGATTAAGCAAATTTATTCTTTGCCACTTGAATGGGAAAGAAAGCCTTAAGAGAACATATATGTCCAATTTGCAACATTCTTATAATTGATTCTAACTCCTCCAACTTTAAACAAGGAGACAAAGATTGGAATAATATTTAGGGAGGAATTGGAGTTTGAAAACTTTAATTATAGGGACCACGGGGACCCTTTCGCATGGCATGCTTTCTCTTTCAAATCAGAAAATGCTCAAATCGAAGATTTAATATTGAGCTTTACGCAATCCCTATGAAAAGCTCACAAGCTTCCCCGCCATGCAAGCAACAAGATTCGTGGGGTAGTCCCAAAGATTTCATATCCGCACATATCAAGTGAACCGATATTAATGAATTAATCTTTTAAATTTTAATTAGTATAATTAAGAATTTTTGACGGATCAATTAAATTGGATATTATATCTTTTTTCTCTTATTACTTAGTTTTAAATAACGTCATTTTAAGTTTAAAAATAATAATACTATATCATATTTATATTTTAGCAGCTCTATTTTATTAAATTATATATGATTTATATGTGAAAATTTTATTTACTTATAGATTAATGTCTTTTTATCTAAATACTACTTGAAATATATATGAAAAATTTATATATTTTATTTAAGTATATTATTTTAATCATAATTTAGTATATCTCAGTTGAACTATATTTGAACTAGTAACTCCTAAATCATTATCTCATCTTGTTAAATGATAAATTCAATTTTAGAACTTTGTCAAGAAGTATTGATCCATATTTAAAAATTATTGGATTCAAATTTGGATAATTATTTCAGCATGTTAGTTTAATTTTTCTTTTCTATGCCCAGAAATCGAAAGTCTATTTTTTAAAATTAACAGCCAATCAATCACTGATCATCCAAACATTTTGTATACATTGGTACATTGGAAGTCTTCTTTTTATCTTCCCATGCAGCATTATGGGCTCAGCTGGTCTTCTTTCTTTTTGAACATAAGCTTCGATTTAATCATTCAAAGAGTCCCCTTTTTGACCCCCTCACTTTAATTAAACATATATTTAAAAAAAACAAAGAAAAATTAAACCCACTACTGGCTTTAACGGACTATGTGTCTGTTTCGAAAACCTCTAAACTAAAATTTTAAAATGATTTTTAGCCTAAATTATACTTTAATTTTTTTTTTAAAACAAACAGTCATATTTATTCAAAAGGGCTTTTGGATCAAACTATAGTTTAAAACTAAAGTTTTAGATAAGCTATTTAGACTAACTTCTAGAATAGTAAAAAAAAATTATAAATTATCTAATTACTATTTTACCCTTATTTTTTCTGACACCCTTTCTCGTCTCTCTTCTCCACCCCCACTCCTCTCTCTTCTCTACTCTCACTCCTCTCTCATATTTTTAATAAAATTATACCTTAATAATTTTCTAATTATAAAAGTCCTTCTGGTAATAACTATCTAAATACTTATTTATTCAGAACCACTATTTTTTCATAAACTCTTCTCTAAAAGCCCGTTTCTAAAAGTTGTTCAAAATTATTTTTTTTCATAAGTTATTTTTTAAACTTTTATCCAGACAGGCCCTATAATAAAGTCTTAACAAGCCTCTTTAGTCTTTTTCATATATATAATTATATACTTCATCTCATGAACTATTATAAAAAGATAGTGAAATGTTATATTTAAATTAAAATACTAATTATAATTATATATCTAAGATTAAAGGAAAATCTTAAAAAATACCTATTTAAATTTTAAAATTTTATTTACTATATTTTATAAGCTATTTACAACTCTTGTAAAGCTATTTATAATTTTTTTTATAAAAAGTCTTGATTTAGAATTTTGAAATTTAAATGTGTGTTTTTAAGGATTTTCCCTTAATCTTAGATATGCTATTATTTCTTTTGGTCATAATTATAATTATAAGAAACAGCTAATTTTTTTAGATACATATAAGAAACTAAATAAATTAGTTAATTATTATCAAATATAACCTCTTAAAATAGATTCATATTATATACTCTTCTATCTACCCAAATAAATTAATTAACTTTTATATTAGTTATAGTTAACTGATTTATTTAACTTCCTATATATATTTAAAAAAATTAACTAGCTCTTCTAATTAAGATCGGAGGTAGTATTATGATGC
Organism: Leucaena leucocephala; assembly: GCA_037074615.1. Classification (NCBI taxonomy): domain Eukaryota; kingdom Viridiplantae; phylum Streptophyta; class Magnoliopsida; order Fabales; family Fabaceae; genus Leucaena; species Leucaena leucocephala. The sequence goes on from CM073541.1 coordinate 16,331,642, forward strand.
ACTAGCTCTCATTGAGTAGATAAGTAGCAAGTTCTCTCTTTATACATATATACACACACATATATATGTATGTGTATATGTATGTAAGTATTTCCCAACTTGTTTTGCAAGAGATTTTAAGTTTGTTAATAGGGCTAAGTACGCTGAATATAAAATGCAAGAGGTATTAATAATGTGAAATAATGGGCAATTGAAAAGCTTGCAAATCAATTTTACTCCACTATAGGAGTAAAACCCATGCTTATGACTTACGAGTAAGAATAAAAATGACTAGTATAGAATTAATATTGTTAATCATCACAGAAATCCTTTTATCAAAGGATGAGATTCACCAATTATTCAGGATTTTTTCATAATTGTATATTCAATTTGCTTTGCTAACAAGCTGTTTTTTTTTTGTCGAAGTTCTTTGTTTTTTATATAATTAATTAAATTTTATTATCAAGTATCTAGTTTTGGAGTTCATAGTTGTCTTTCCCAATAATATTTCTTCTATAAATCAAATTTGAGACTTAGAGGATCTAATATGAAATTAAATGCTAAATTAACTCTATATTAGTGGTCAAAGTGTTTCACTAATATGTTCTAAATAAAGTTTTCTTAATCTACGTATCAAATGTGAAAAGCAAATATTCAAATATGCTACTCTTTTGATCATTTAATTTTTAATATAAAAACTATTTAACTTATTAATTAGGTTTTATACTAAAGATCAAGGGAGCATTAGTTTCTAATGTAAAATTAAATACTATACATAGTTTACTTAAGTAGGTAATCATGTTTAATGCATAGTTAGATATTAAATGTGAGTATTTTTTAGTGAAAATTTGAATTTTGATAACCTTCCTTGATAAACTCAGTCATGTTAGTTTGTTTTTTTTGTATAGATGAGGGCAAAACGCTCGACAAATAAAACTAATCTAGAAGGGAATTAACTCTAAAATATTCATGTGTAACTAGTGATGTCAAATGCGAAGGACAATAATGTAATAATATCATGATCGACAATCCCTCGTTTACCAGTGCATTCGCCAACTTATTTTGCTAACGAGAAATATGTTGGATCCTCAAGTTCTATAATAGGTTTATAAGACTTATTATCTGTGACACCAACAAACTGCATTTACTAACTTTCCGTTTAGCCATCATAAGCGCAACCTCTTTAGCATCAGTTTTTAGAATGATGTTTTTAAATCTAAGATTCCAAACAAGTTTGAGGCCTTTATAAACTGCCTATTGCTCAGCTTCAATCACACTACAGAAGCCAAGTTTACTTGAAAATTTAGCAAACCAATCACCTAAATGATCTCTAATAACTCCGCCACATCCTGCCATTTTTTGTCCTATTGTTATAGCTCCATCAACATTTAATTTGAGCTACCCCAGGGGGAGAAATTGCCAATTAGATAAAATTTGAATTATTGAATCGTTATTTAATCGCTCATCTTGAACCGGCACAAAACTCCTCCATGTTTGTATAATGATTAAGTGAGGCTGTAAAGGTCTCACGTAATTTTCATCAAAAATAGTATGGTTTCTCCACTTCCATAAATGTCAAATTGAAACTTCCCAAATTAATTTCCAATTGTTAATATCATCTGTTCTCAACTCCCTTTTGAGATTTAAGGCAAACTACTCCCTCAAAGTGGCTATAAAAAAGTCTGAATAATATCTAGGATGGATTAGACAATTCTAGAACTGTTTGGCATAATTACAATCTTGGATAATATGTAAAACATACTCTGTATCATTTCTACACAATTAACAAGTTGCATTAGTTGATGACCATTAATTTCTCTAAGTATTAGTGGCTAACCTATTATTGAATGCTATCTACATAGACAATCGAATACGCTCAACATACTTCCACTTCTATATATCTTTATATATAGTGCTATGAGTGCTCAATCACGTTAGTTTTGTTTCTATGTTTAGCCTGAAGCTTTAGTTTTCTTCAAGGCTGGGCTTAGGCACTGAACAAATGTCGGCCGTTAAGGATTTTGGGTCAGCCTAGGCCCCCTCTAAATAGTCATTGGGCCTTCTCAAGTCAGACCAAAATAATAGTACAACACTAATTGTATGGAAAATTAGTGTAGAGTCCCAAATGACTCTTATTACTAAAAAGTCCCGCCCAATAGAAAAATGGCTATGAAGCTTAAACATTTGGCTGTAAGTTTATATTGACAGTTATCCAGCCAATAAAAGTTAATATAGATAATAAAAAATATACTCATATTTTATAAAAACGTGAGTTTGATTTCCGTTATAATTATGAGGATTCTTTTGATAGACGATCTCGTAAGTCTTCTATAATACTCTCTGAGCTTTAAGGCTATACCATGGCCTTAGTGGAGATCAGTGGCGAATCTATCTAAAATTTTTTATATCAAGAAACAAAAAAAGATTGACAATTACCAAATTGCCCTGTGGAGTAAATAAAAGAGAGATATAGAAAGAAAGAGGGCATTTCAGAGAATCCACATATAGGAATCGATTTTCTTTTTCCTAACATTGGGTTCTTCTTATTAAAAATAATTCTATTTAAGATATTAGACACTAAATATAGATATATCTTTTAGTAAAAATTTAAATATTAATTTACTATGTTATGAGAAATTAGCATATTCCTTTAGACTAATCCCATTAGTTTTAATTATCAATTATATAGTTATTACTCTCTCCGGTTTAAAATATAAAGTACAAATAACTTTAAGAAATTAGTTAAAGTTAATTAAAAATAAATATATGAGACATATACTATTTTTTTCAAATATGCTAATGAAGGATAGTGAGAGAGGTAATAAATGAGATATAAGGAAAAGGTAATGAGAGAGTGTGTGATAAAATTAAAAAATATATTAAATAATAAGATAAACTAAGTTTACACTTTATAAAAAATAAATTAAACCCCATTTAAACTTTTGTATCTTATATTTTAAATATCGATTTCCCTTTTCATAATTCCGATGGCAAAATGAGTGCAATAAACTAATAATAGACCAAAATAGAGTAATTAATAACCCTTCAAAGTTCAAAGTTTTCTTTTAAACCCTTTCGGTCCCCAAAAAAACAGTTTTCTTCTAAACCCTAGGGGGCGGGTACAGGGCGCCGGGATTTGTTTACCCCTACACTTCTGCACGGCCCGATCCGTCTAATTTCGGAACCCTACAAAGAAATAGATTCCTTCCCTGAGTTCACATCTCTGCTCTTTTCTTTCTGAATTTGAGTGCGTGTTCCTCTCTCGGTGTGGATTTTTTGGGTTCCATGGCTGCCAATAACACTGCGCCCTCGGGCTTGGATAAAGAACAGGCAGGTATTCCAATGATCTCTTGCATATTGGCCGTTGCCAAAGGAATTCCTCCGCTTATTATTATCTTGTTTTGCGTCCTCTGCTTATCAATTTTTTTTCTGGCGAGGCTATGTTTTACTGGGAATTTGACTTGGAAATTGACGCTGTCTTCTCTCCTCCTTTATTTTTTGTGTTACGGATCTTCGAGTTTCTGTTTATCGATCACTATGATACATCTCAATGTGTTTTTGAATAATGCTTGTGTTGATGGTGCAGGTATTTGGAATGGCTGAAAAGGAGATGGAATATAGGGTTGAGTTGTTCAACAAGTATGTTTCTGTCAGTTCAAAATTCAGTTTTCCAAATGCTTGCCTCGCAGTTGTTATTTCTTGGACAATTCAAATTGTTATGCAGTTGTGGTGGGGAGTAGGGACCTAATTAGACGAAATTTTCTGTAACATATCCTTATCATATAAGTTAACTCCTCTGTCACCATTGAGTTTTCTGGTGCTCGTGTGAACTTAGTGGATGGAATTATATACCGAAGAAGGAAGAAAATGAATACAAAATCTGCTTATGACACTTGTGCCATTATGCGATTGATTTATGCCCTCCCTGCTCTCTCGGTGGATCATTAGGCCATAGTACTAGTATAGTTCCTTAGTTTCAGCTGACTGTTTAAATGGAGCCAAATGGCTTATGAATGATTGCAGATTTCTCTTTCGTGATTTAATTTTGGAAAACTTCACACACTTGTCATATGGCATACTATTTACAACGACTAAACCCTTGTTTTTCCTTTTCAGGCTGACTCACACCTGTTTCAATAAATGTGTTGACAAAAGGTATGAAATTTTCTTGTTATAATCCTTGTTTAAACTGTACGAACTCATTGATGAAAGATCACTTCCTTGTTCTTTGAAGGCATCTAATTATTCTAGAGGAAAATTGTTCTCTTTTCAAATTTATTTTAAAGGAGTTATCTGCTGCTGGATGCTGGATTATTTGTATAAAGGTTGAATGTAACTATTGACATTTGTTTACGACATTACCTTAGGTACAAGGAGTCTGAGCTAAATATGGGTGAAAATAGTTGCATTGATCGCTGTGTTTCAAAATACTGGCATGTAAGTTGGTGCCTGTTTACTTTTGATTTTGATTTATTGCTATCACCTTCTATTTTTTCTTTTTGGTAATACACGCTTTTTATCTGCTTGCCTATTTATGCCTTCTTCCTTTCTGATAATGGGGCGGTTTTACATGTTTTCAAAGAAAACATTTCCTTTTCATCTTGTTTCCTTTCATTTTGCTTGACATTTGTGTAAATGCGTGCTTCCCATGAAATATCTGCAATTTAAGGTGCCTTGAAAATTCGACGCTATAAAATTTTGAGCACCATTTGCACTTATGTAATCATATTATATGGAATCATTCAAGCATCGCATTGATTTCAATCTGTTCATGTTTTGGTTTATGAAGGCAGCATCGTTCAAAATGTGAAACTGTAATAGTAGCCTTGTTGTATAAGCGTTGCTTTTTTTGTCGTTGCTAGGTGACAAACCTAGTTGGCCAGCTGCTTGGTTCCGGGAGACCTCCGATGTGATTCAAGTTTATTGTTTTGTGCTGCAATTTGCTCCACTAGAGCTAGTCTTAGTTGGCTACCAAAGGGAACAAGAAGTTGAATACTATGCAAGATCTTTATTTTGCTTATGATTATGGTAGGTCAACGTTTCTTTAAAAAAGATCAATGTCATTCGTGAATTTGAGCTGGCCCATGGTTAGCTCTAGAAATAATTTTTTGCCTAGTCTATTCTTCAGTTTCTATTTGACTTTTTGGCTTGGAAGCAAATTATCTATATGCTATTGATCTACCGAATTAAGTACATCTAATTACCTTGATATTCAAATTCTAATTCTTCTTTGGTTCCTGTTCGATAATATTCCCACTTGTATATTTATCCTAGAAGTTGCTTATTTACAAGTGGTGTGAATGGTTTGGCCCTCATATACTTAAAAGTCTTAAACCGTATTTTTTCAATTTATTAGATGAAGAAACGTGTATTTTTGCTATATTATTTATTCTCTACCAAACTCGTCTTTAAAATTATTTATTTATTTTTTGTTTGCCCACCCGATTCATCGGAGTTTTGCCCTGATTATATCCGGATCCGACCTGTGTCGCGCACTTAGCTATGGTGGGTGAGTCTTTTCACGGAGATTTTTTGCATACGCCAAGGCTCGAACTCGAGACTCGTTTAAGCGATATTGAGCCGTTTACCTCTTTAACTAAGCCCTGTTGGTTAAAATTATTTATTTTAATTTGATGTGATGCGTGTGAGATAGACCCCGAACGTATGTTTCTGTGTTGGGCCTCTAGATCTTAAAGCCCATGAAGTCCCACAAAATAGAGTGATTAAGTAAATTAAATAAATCAATTAATTATAATTAATATAATAACTAATTGAGTAATTTTGATAGATTAATGAGTATATAATATAAATTTATTTTGAAGAGTTAGATTTATATATAATTAAATAATTTTTGTAATTTTTTTAATCTATTAATAAAAACAATTTGATTTTATATTAAGAAAACCAGGGAGGACTTTTTGGAGGCTTGATAATGTAATGAATGGAATTACATCACAGGATCTAGATCCTTATTTTTCCTAATAGAAAATCGACCTGTTTTAGAGTAAATCTTATGATAATGATGAATGGAGTTAGAGTAGATGAATGAATGAATTGATGGAAGAAAACAGAATCACATGGGAGCACTTTGATCACAGCTGGGGGTCATCCTCACAGGCTTTGCGCAATATACAACGACTTCCACAAGGATGCTGATTCTGATTCTGATGCTGATGCCTCTTCATTCACTCATTCATTCATACATACATATTTCAATTTTATATATATAATAAATGAGCGGCAATATTTATGGAGGGGGGCATATATTCTATTCTCAGCTCTTCTTTTTTTTGCAGCTATGAGGCGCGGTCCATTTTGGGATCCTGATTTTGTCTCTCTCTTTTGATGCGCCTCAAAAAGAAAAAGTCCCAATGTGTCAGGGGTTTTTATTCAAGTTTCATAACCATACACACACACAGAGATATATTTAGATGTCTTGAGATTCAAGATTAGAACAGAGAGAGAGAGAGAGAGAGGAAGAAGAAGAAGGGTGAAGAATGAATATGATGAAGAGTTTTGGGGTGAAAGAAGAAAAAGCCTCCAGGATTGGCATATTGTGATTAATTAATTAATTAATCAATAGGAGTTGGTTAGATTGATAAGCGATTCGATATTGCTTAAGCGATGTTTCAAGTTCGAGCTTTAGCGTATACAGAAAATTTTTGTTGGGAGACTCACTTACCATAGCCAGGTGCACGATGCAGGTTGGATCCGAATGTAGTCGAAGTAAAATTTCAGTGAAACGGGTGAGCAAACAAAAAACTAATTAATTAAAAATAAGAGGAAATAAATGAAGGGAAGAGGAAAGCCGGCGGGGGTATGGGAAGAAGCCTTGAGAATGACGTTAGGAAGACAAGATGCATAGAGAGATTCATTAGCTGTCCAAGCAATGAGAGAGATAAGAGAGACAGATGCTATCTTCTTTCCAAAGCAATCACATGCCTTCCCTTCTATCTTCACTCCAACCCCCCCCCCCCCTCTAACATTCTCTCTCATCAGTCTCATTCTTTTTAGTGAAAATGACATCATCAACACATCTTGCAACAATGGCTAAATGCCTCCAAATTTTGGGGGGAAATTGTGAAAAATTAGGTTTTTTTATATGGTATCTAACTTTTTTTTTAAATCTTATTATTAGGTATCCAAATAACTGACTACTCCAATTTTAAAATTCGTAGCTACCTCTCTCAATATAAGTGTCTTCTATAATATTTAAATTTAAACTCGAGATTGAAAAAAATTTAATAAGACTTTATACTATTAGACTAATTTTATATTAATATAAAAAGACTAAGTTATTAGCAATTTTTATTCATAAATTTTTACCTGGGAGTCCTTAAAATAAGTGTTTTTATGAGAAAACTCTTACATATTTATATTTATATTGAACTTTACAAAATCATCTCTCCACAGCTAATCTAAGAAGACACCTATAAAGATTAGCTATAAATTGTTAAATATCAACTGTAATCTTTTTACTTGACTATTTTTATTATTTATTTGTAACTAATTTTTGACAATTTATAGCTGATTTTTTGATAACTTTGATCATATACCTAAACATAGTTTCCCCCCTTCATGACTAATCTTGGAAAATTTACAATTAATCTGCAGCAATTTATCACTGAACCACATACCATTTGGTTCTATAAGTAAGTGACTTGTAGAAAAAAAATTTAATCACAAGTATAAATCACTTATAGGTAATTAATAATATTTTTTTTTCAATTTTCCTTATTAAATATAAATCACCTGTAAGCTATGTAATGGCTTTTTTTCTTCAATACCTTTATATAAATCACTTATAGGTAATTAATAATATTTTTTTTTTCAATTTTCCTTATTAAATATAAATCACCTGTAAGCTATGTAATGGCTTTTTTTCTTCAATACCTTTATAGAGGCTAAGTGAAAGATTTTATCAATTTAATATATTTTTTAGTATATGAAAAAAAAAATATAAGTGACTTATATATAAAATTGATAGATCAGAGTGATAGGTCCTTTGTATTCTCCAAAATTTCAGGCCTTTAGTGTGGTTTGCTGTCTCCCAAGGCCCCTAAATGTCATTTTCCCTTTTCTCTCTATAGAAAAAGAGGGCGGCTGAAGATGTAACACGATGAGAGAATCGGTTAACAGTAATTGCCACTAGTTGAGGTTCCCCTTGTAGGCTTGTATTACTCTCTCAGTCTCCCACTCATCTTAGATTTAAAATAAATACTTAGCTACTTTTAAAATATTATTTTATCTAATTAAAATATAATAATTTAATATATTTTAATCTGAATTGGACAAAGATTTTTATAAAACTAATAATATTTTATTTTATTTTAAAATAAACTTTTTAATTTGATTTAGATAAGTTTTTATTTTTTTAAATTAAAATATTTATTTTTCTTAAAAATAAAATAAATTTTAAATTTTTTATATGATTTATCACTTAAGTTATTATATTTTAATTGGACAAAATTCGAATTACTTGACACTCTTAAATTATTTAAGCACTTCTTTGGATTTGAATACCTTCCATTCATTTTTTCTTACCCAATTTTTATTTGTACATCTAATTTTCTATTTAATTTAATAGTTATATATTTATTATAATCACTTAAATGTTTTTGAGAAAACAAGATCTAAATGCTTTTTATAATTGTATAAATATTTTTTAAAACTAATTTCAAATTCTTAATTATGTCCTATATTAAGTAGTTAAGGGATAGGAAATTATTATGATTATATACTGGGAAAAGTGCATTTAAATCCTACGGCAAGGAATTTAATTGTAGAGAAATTTTTTAAAATTATTAAATGACTGTGAAATCTCATGGGTCTAGGATTAATTTTTTTAAATTATGAAATAATAAGACTATCCCTAAAAAATATCTTATTTATTATTTTTTGCCCCTAATTATTATTTTTTTCTCTAAAAATTATTATTTATATTATTTGAGTTATTTTCTTCTAAAGGCAATTATGTCATTTGATAATTTAAAAAAATTATTATATGAGACTTCACAATGGTTGCTCATCATTTCTTTTTCTAACTTTCATGGAAGTTAAATGTAATTTTTCTAAAAATTGCTTGTGTTGTGCCATCTAACTCCCTCGTCATGATTAGGCAGAGCAACACACGTTACCCTTTTACATCTTTATGCTCTCTCTCTCTCTCTATCTGTGTGTGAGATAAAGTTCTTATAACGCTTAATAATTTCTTCTTCTAGAAAGGAATTATGTTTCACCCACTCCGCACACAAAATGTTACTTCTGTTTTATATTAACTTATAATCACTCAATTCTCTGAAGTAACCGCTAATCTTTCACCTCATACACATTAATCTTTTCGATTAAGCTCGTGAAGAAAAATATTTCATGAGGAAATACTTACCATTAAGATAAATAACTTATTACTCCTATCACTTAATTTTTAAATTGATATTAATTTTAAATATAAGACATATTTTTTATATTTATTAATTTTTTTAATTATTTCTATTGATACTCTTTTCATAATAATTAAAAAAAGAGTGATGGAGATAATTAACAAAGATGATTATGATATTTTCAAAAAAATATCATGTTAACTAATTTAACTAACTTTTTTAATCTATCAAATTAATTAAATATATCTTATATTAAAGGAAGTATTATTTTATTGCCAAATTTGATTGGGTTGTTTGATAACTGTTAAATAGGGAAATATCTTGTGTTTTAAAAAACACAAGCACAAACCTACCTAACTGAGAAAATAAGTTTCCTCGTCAAATAACAGCTTACCAAATTAACCTCAAAGCTAAACAAAAGCACAAAAAAAAAACAAATAAAATTGTGAAACCAAAGATTCCTTCCTTCCACCTTCAGCTAAGGTTTTCAGATAAAAAGGTAACTCAACGCATTGCACTTACACTTTATATTATATTCAACTCAGATCTTTCACCAACCATACTTCTTTATTAAAATAAATAAATAAATTTTGGATTCAATTATATTAATTAATTGCGTTCTTGATCTGAAAACATGAATGATTAGTTAGCAATATGTATGTATGTATGTATGTATGTATGTATGTATGTATGTATGTATGTATGTATGTATGTATGTATGTATGTATGTATGTATGTATGTATGTATGTATGTATGTATGTATGTATGAACCAAACGAATCATCGATCATGATCCTGAATTAATATTTTAATTATTCAGGATTGTTCGATCGTTTATTTCTCTTAATACATTTATTTATTCATTCGTTCATTCACTTCTACAGTCAAATCTAGCTCAACCAAACAGGGCATAAATGCAGCAGCAGCCCAAATTGACCCTGTTTTGGCTGACTCGTACCTTTAATTTTTAATATTAAGAAAATCTTAAAAGAAATATCACTTAAATTTTAAAATTATAAATCAATTTATTTTCTACACTTTATAATTATTGACTATATTTATAAAATAAATAATAACATATTTTTATATGAATTTCTAATTTAAGATTTTAAAATTTAAGTAATTTTTTTTTTGTGATTTTCCCTATGTGTGTAAGAAAATATAATCTGAAAGAGGATGGTATTAAAATATATATTATTTATATTTTAGAAAAGTGGGGTTTGATTGTGAGATCTAAAATTAGATTAATCAATAAATGCACAGCCATTCAGGTTCTCTTACTTTTTCAATTAATTTTCTATATAAAAATTTGTTTTAAATAAACCGGTGATTTCTGTAGATTTTTCGAAGATATTAGATTATGGATAATCTTTTTTAATTTCTCCAAAAGAGATGTTCATTCAGAGATACATTTGTTTAATTTTTAATTCGTTTTTTAGTTTAATAAAAAAATAGGCTTAAATATTAAAAGTAAAAAACACTTAGTTGATATCTCAACTAGGAATAACTATATATAAATATTTAATATGCACCATATGATTTAAGAACGTTACACAGTGTATAATGAGGATAGAAAAAGTAATAACGCCTTTAAAAATACTGAAAGAATGGAAAGTGTTTATATACTTCAGAATTAATTAGAGCAAATTTTATGTAGAAAGTTGACTTTGTTAATATAGAAATTATAACAACAAAAATTTCTGATTTGTGTGGGGGGGGATGGTATTCTACCAAACAAAAAAAAAATACATTATATGTAAGTTAAATAATTAATTAAACATTTGACATTTTTCTAAACACGTTTAATAATTTTTTTTGGTGATTAAAAAAGGCACGTTTTTCATGCAAACAGAAACTTTAGATTTGGAATATAATATCTAAGTACAGCTGAACACGGTTATTAGCTCAAGAACCAGCATAAATCATTTAAGAAATACGGGAAAATTCCCTTTTCATCCTATTGCTCATAAACGATAATCCTATCAAAGATAATTATGTTTGAGATAGTGTTAAAAATTAAAATTTAAATAATTATTTTGATAAAAATTTAAATTTAAATTTATTATATTATAAAAAACTAATTCTCTTTACTAGATATAATTTTATTGACGTAAGCCAAACAGTTTTTTGTTCTAAACTTTGTAAATTATTAGCTAGTTATAAGTTAATTATGCTCTATCTGTTTTGTAAAAAAGAAAAAACTAAATAAAACATAGGAAAGTATAGAATATAATTTATTAATAGGGTTAAATAGCATCTATTTCTTTATCTTTTTTTAATAGCAATAAACTATTTTATAGTTTATTTAATACTCTAAAATATTTTTTATAATATTTAATATTTTAAAATATTTTTTGTACAATTTTATTTTTAAAATATTTTTATCAGCAATGAGTATTAAGTTAAAAATAATGAGTATTATTGAAAAAAATATTTTAAAATATTATATTTGCTATTTTAAATAAGAGAGACATAAAACTTGTTTTCAAATAAACAAGTAGCAATAAATTAAAAAATTAAAACAGTACAGATAAGAAGTAAAAATATAATTTATGAAATCCACTAATTTTTTTTAAAATTACAGTAATTATGAGAATTGAGATGTAGTCTATAATATTTTTTAACTTATTATATACTTTATAATTTTACAGAAAGAATTTCACCTATATGCTCATTAAGTGTATGCCTGCATAAAAATTTCAATGAGTTCAATATCAAATAAATAGATAAGTATGATTATAAAATTTTAATTAAAAAAATATACTAAAAAGAGTAAGAAAAATTAATTAAAATTTTTAATCTTAATTTTTTTAATTTTTTTTAAATTGAACCCGTTAAAAGTTTTTTACTCCTCTCCCTTTCTCCGTACCAAACAGAACCTAAAACTTAACGACAATTTATGACAATTCATGGGTAAAGTTTGAAAGAAGAAAAAATTGACTGATCTAAACTCATCAAACCCACAATTTTCGACTTTGACTGGTCCTTAACTAATTTCACTGGCAACCGAATTTCTATTATGACATTATTCCAGCCAGAAGTTTGAGTCTGTTTGAGTTTTTACTACTTCGTGTAACCGAAAAAACCTCGAACTTCTGTAAGAATAATACAAATTAAATCATAAGAATATGTTTTTTCCCAATTTATGTAAAGGAAAAAACAATTATTTTGCCGCATAGCATAATCAAATCCACGCATTATTAGTGAAGAAATATTTACATTATTTCTGGAGTTCTATGTAATCTAAATATAATAATTTATTCTATTTTAATCCTAGTTGAAAGATGACTCATCTAAAATAATTTATATATATTTTTTTTAAAAAAATAAATTTATTAATTTGTTCCAATGAATTTTTATTTTTCTAAACTAAAAAATTTATTTTTTTAAAAATAAAATATAACGTGCTTTTTTTAAATAAATTATCATCTAAATTGTTATATTTTAATTTGATAGAGTTTAGATGACGTGATACTCTATTTATTAATTTTTATATTTTGAATTGTTATAACATTTTAAAAAAATTAATCTCTAATTATTAATTATGGGATATTATCTGTACTATAAATAAAGGAGGAATGAGATAAATATGAAAAAATTCATGAGTTTAAATAAACTCGTTACAACAATATAACTCGAACTGTGAAATTGGATAGTAAATTTGTAAGAATTTATCTTTACTAATAAATAGCTATTAAAAATATAAAATTAAATAATTAAAATATAAAAAATGAAAATAATTTTATTTAAATATATTTTAAAACTAAATAATTAAAATTAAATCTATTAATATTCATAATTTATCATATTTAATATAAAAATTTATAAAAAAATTATATATAAAGTACCTAAATATAATTAAATTTAAAAAGTTAGTATAAATTTAAAAATAAATTAACATAATTTTATAAATTAAAAGCGTACAAAGAATAAACTCTATGGGTAAAATTAACGAGTTTAACTAAGTGTAAAATTAGTATAAATTTAAGCAAAGTTAACATTATTTTATAAAATAAGATCATAACAAATTATAAATTCGAGAATTGACTCCATTAAGTAAAAACTAAACTCTGGCCATTAAGTAAGTTGAGAGAATAATTTAAATGTCAAATTATTTTGTTTGAATCAGGATTGACTCCATTAAAATTAAAACATACAAAATAAACACTGAAAATAGTGATATTTAGATAAAAAACATTAATTTAAGAGTAAAAAGAACAATTATGTATAAATTATACATAATTTAATAAAATAAAATAATTAAAATATAAATATGATAAACTGTTTATTTAAAATAATGTCATTTTAAATATAATAAAAAATATAAAATTTAATTTGATCAATTTTTTAAAATTAATTGATTAAAAAAATAATGTGCCGATTCATTATCATGGAATTAACTGGAAGCTATGTATGATGAAAGAATCTTTAGATAAAGAATAAAGAATCAGGAAGTGAAAATGGAATAGAACAAGTAAACATGAAAGCCCCAATCCTAAAATAAACGATTCTAATCATAGGTTTCGTACCATGAATAATCACCCCTCCACGTGGCACGCGCTATCCTCTACCAGGAAAATTTGAGGTTCACACAATTTTAATTATCTCATTTTTATTTTAGTCTAAATAATAATAAAAAAAAAGACACAAAGAAAAGTAAAACTCGCTCGCTTCTAGTCCGCCTGAATTTTACCTCAACATATATATATATATATATATATATATTTCCATTCTTAGTAAAAACAATTCAAATTTTTACTTGGGAAGTAAAAGTGAATCTTCACATGACGGTATAAACAATATAAAATCTTGTTGGATTCCCCTTAATTTTGAATTCAATTCTTAAAAAAATATTTATATTAAAAATAATAATTACGAATCTTAAAATTAAAATATTTAATAATAAAATTTAGTTAATATTATAAAAATATAAAATTTTATATTTTTTATCATAAAATTTTTAATTAAAATATGATATTTGTTGGAAAAGACATATATAATCACCATTATATTTTAATTGCATATATAATCATTATACTCTAATATCATCAATATGAATAGTGCAAATTGTTATGTTGCTAAAAACTCCCAGCTAAAAAAATTTACTCAAGCTTTATATAATATATAAAATAATTTATAAAAAATATATATTATTTATAAATTTAAGTAATGTAGCTCATTCTTAAGGACCTTTAAAATTAAAATAAAATGGGATAAGATAATGTTGTAGGAACTTGGTGGGGTAACCTGCAACTGCCGGGACATTTATGCCCTTTAACTGGTTCGTCCGGTTGTGTGGTCAAAACCATGAAAGATATAAGGGGTTTAAAGCCACTGTTGCGTGGTTTTTGAATTAGGTGGGTTTTTGGTTCTCTCAAACTGTTTCTCTCATTTTCTCCAATCGATAGAAATTAAAAAGAAACCCAATTTACAAATCAAACATCATAATTTTGTGTCCTGAGATTAGATTTCTAGGACTCACAGATCTCTTTTGTTTCTCGGATATTGATTTCCTCAGGAAATGGTTTCCCCTGGGAATTTCGTCACTTGATCACAATTCAGCTTCGGATCATTGCTCGAATGGCATTTCTGGAAGAGGTGAGTTGACACAAGGTCTTTTGTATCGCGTAATTTTGAACTGTGGCTTTGTTTTCCTTTTCTTCCTTGAGTTCTGGGTACGATCTCATAGTTTTGCTGGTTTTTGTGAAGATTTTGTCTTGATTCTGCAAAGAAACGGCATAATTCTTGTAGCGTGTATCCAAAGTTTGTGTTCTTCGGAACAGTTCTCTGTGAATTATGCGATTGACGTTCCGTAGAGATCCGATCGGGGATGCGAGGCTAGTCATTCACGTGAGCAACTGGACTGTCTGTTTCAGTTCGAGAATTTCCATGTTCTCGTGAATATCTCCTTTTCTGATCGATCGGAGTTTCTCTAGATTTATTTTGGTCCTGGACGCAAAATTTTAGAGAGCTCAAGAACATTGAGGATCAGAATTGGGTTGTTTAGCATCGATTTTACGCATTTAATGCGCATCAACTAGATGCAGCTTACAACTGTTTCTGCTTGTGCTTTTGTTGACTTTAATGATTCCACCACCATTGAAATAGCTTGCCTTTTTCTTTTTTGTGTGTGAATTTTAATATGATACTTTGTTCATTGACTTCTCGATTTGTTTCTTGCGGTTCATGGGTCGGAATTTCAGAAAAATGAGTTCTGGTCTGTTTGGCACGTGATCTTCGAAATGATCAATTTTTGTTTTGTAAGGTGTCGATTTGTGACTGGTGCGTAATCAGTCTGTTTAGATTATCATATATTACAAAGGGACCAGCTTGGTGAATCAAAAGTGAAGTTGTCAGAGTTCTTTAAAATTTTTCCTTATTTTTATGCGTTCGCTTGGGACTGGAACTTAATTGAGTAAAAAGTTCGATAAGATAATATATCATAATTTAAAAGTTTTATTTTCTCATTTTTTTCCTCCTTTGTTTTATTTTAAAAATTCCTTTCATGAATAATACGCTTTCTATCTTCTTTAGGCCTCTGTCTGGTCTGAGAAAGAAACTGAAATGAGAAATTAGCTGATGTTTATTCACTGGATCTTGTGATTTTTGCTTTTCTAATATGATTAATAGTGATTGTTGAGTCTTGTTGTTTTTTCTTTTGGCAGTGAGGAGGATCCGGTGTATTGATTATTCTGGTAATTTACTAAGCTTTATATGTCTACGCTATGGTGTGCAAGAAGAGGCTAGAATATGGATTCAATGGCTTTCAGGTCCCCTTTATTCCTAGAGCTCCTAGATCTGTAAGAGTAAGTGCTTGCTGCCACTATTCTTTAAGCTTTATATGTCTATGCTTCGTTGTGACACCTTATTTGTGCTTTGAACATTATGCTAATCCCTAAATTTTGATAATTTTCAGAGGAGGTTTCTTTCCAAGAAAGAAGAGGACGGTCAATTTTGTGCCATTGAAGTACTGGCATCTTTAGCTGGCAAGTTGTTGCAGGAGAGTGAAAGTTCAGCTTCTAGCAATGCATCGGAAGGAAATCACCAGCCGGCCTGTGGCCAAGGCACTGTTGATCAGGAAAGTCAAGGTGAAGCCAAACCATTAGTAGCAGAAGGTGTTCATCATGGAAGTTGTGCAGAGAGTGCCTTTATGACTGAGGTAGTCTCACGAAATTCTAGCCCGAAGTATCTTGGGCAAGCTGAGGCTGATGCCGTACCAGAATGCACTTCCATTACTAATCCTGCTGATTGCTGCAAGAAAATAGAACCTAACATTAAGCCTGAAATATGCAAATGGGAGGATCAAGTTGGACATTATTCTAGTAGTAGTTTAGCAGAAGCACCCCGAAATTTTAGAGAGTCTTATAATAATAGTAATATAAACAATGGCTTTAAAAGGGAACAAGAAGCTGGGAGTTCAGGCATTGAGGGATCAAGTCTTGCTGATAAATGTAGTTTGAAGGATCCTTTGGAGTATCGAGTTAACTCTCATGCAATAAGTAACTCAGTTAGTAAAATTAAATATCCATTCTCTAAAGGAACTTTTCCAAATAGTTCCTTTTCTAATTATGGCAATAATAGTAAGGTAGGTTTTAGAGATGATGACGAAAACTTTATCAGGTGCAACAAAATTAGCACCAAATCAAAGGCTTTTAAGCCTCCGCATCAGATTTCACACCGAAGAATCAGAAAGCTCGTGACTTCCAAATACTGGAAGGTTGCTCCGAAGTTGAAAGATTGCGAGCCTTCCAGATCTGGTGAGGTTGCTTACAAATTGTTTGAAACCAAATGCTTCATTATTTGATGCAACCAAATGCTGTGTGCTTTTTCACTGAAAATAATGAAAAATTTGCAGATGCTGGAGCAAAGCCTCTTTTTCAGAAGAGGAAGGCTTGTCACAGTTTTGAAAGAGGTCATTATGATACTCTTTCCAAGAGGAGGAAATTCTCTAATCGGTGTTCAGGCCTGACGCTTGATGGAGGATTCAGCAGTGAGAGTGTATCTAATTCACTTGAGAAAGGAATGGATGGCTACAACCCTAGCTCATCCTCAGAACAACATGAATCAAAGGATTCTCATGGTACTTGGTTGTTTGATTTTCAATCATTATTGTGCTCCTTTGTTCTTCGCATTCTGTAGTGTTTATTTGCCGTTTTTATCTTGTGAACAGTGAAGTTTAGCATTAAGTCTTTCAAGATACCAGAGCTTTATATTGAGGTTCCTGAAACTGCTACCGTTGGTTCTCTAAAGGTATGAATATAGGTGCTATTTCAAAAGAGATATAAACTTCCGAAATAAGTTTTATCTGCACATTAATGTGGTTGTATTGTATTCGTTTTTTCTCCCACTGTAAGATTCTTCTGTAATCTGTTCTTCAACCGATTTACTATTTTATATAACTAGTTGCATTAGTTGTGTGTTATCTTTTACTCTCTCCTAAAGTAGGATCTTTTAGCTATTCAGTGTTTGTGGTGTTGGTTTGTTCTAACTTCTGCCTTGTTTCTTTTTACATTTACTTTCCTCCAGAGGACAGTCATGGAGGCTGTGATGGCTATACTTGGGGGTGGAGTGCATGTTGGTGTTGTTCTTCAGGGGAAGAAAGTTAGAGATGACAACAGAACTCTTGAGCAGACTGGTTTATCTTGTGAAGACAATATCGATACCATAGATTTCACGTTGGAGCCAAGTTCCTTACAAGGCTCTCCTGTCTGTATTGGTGATCCTTCTCATCACGAACCATCCCATTCGATCAGGTGAGGCAAACTGGATACTGTTATTTTTATTCAATTGCACTCTTAGATTATTCAATGTGGCTAACAATACCATCATTTGACCGAATGATTCTTCTAGGTCCCCTAGAACTCCTGTCTTAGATTCAGGGATTACTGATGTCTTACATGACTCTCCCTTGCTGACTACTCCGAGCAAAGCTATCGAAAGTAACCATGAATCAACTTCTTCTCCCACTGACAAAGTAGAGCCAGATTCCAAATCTTTAGTAGTTGTTCCTGATAAGAGCACAGAACCCTTGGCTGTAGTTCCAGTGACTCAGAAAACTAAGCGCTCTGAGCTTGTACAGCGTCGAACCAGGAGACCCTTCTCAGTGTCTGAGGTAGAAGCACTTGTTCAGGCTGTTGAAGAACTTGGAACTGGAAGGTTTGATATTTTGTTTATGACCTCTTTGACTCTTTCTTTTTAAATAACCTTCCCCTACGTCATGTTGATAGGAGAATTGATCTAGTCATCTTTATGCTGTGCAGGTGGCGTGACGTTAAGCTGCTTGCTTTTGATAATGCAGACCATAGGACTTATGTTGACTTGAAGGTATATATTTTCCTTATAGTTTACATGACAATTCTTGTTGAATAATGCTTCTGGTTTCATTCTAGGAAAGATACGACATTTAGGTGATTTTTACATGTCAGCATCATACAATTTTTTTTAAGAAAAAGAATAGTCTGTTCACCTGCTAAGTTTCTCTTGTGAAACCTTATAGCCGATACCTACAATGTTTACCTATGTTTTTGTCGGTATAGATACTCCTAATGAGATAAGACTTCTTGTTGTATACTTACACACTTTTCATGTATAAGGAGTCTGGAATCTCTACTGTTATATAGTATCATAGTCGGAGAAAGAGAAGGTGAAATAAGAGAATGCGGTTATGCATGTGATCCATATCTCATAACCATACTCTTCTATTCTTTTCACCCACTCCCCCTGAAGACATTCATATTTGTGAATGCTGTAAATCCAGATTGCATTTCTGTTTTGAGATGATCAATTTAGAGAGATTTTTGCATGGCTTATGTTGTTTCTGATTAACCTGGAAAAAATGCAGGACAAATGGAAAACGTTAGTACACACAGCAAGAATATCTCCCCAACAAAGAAGAGGAGAGCCAGTACCTCAGGAGCTGTTGGACAGAGTGTTGGCTGCTCATGCTTTCTGGTCACAGCATCAAGGCAAGCAGCAACAACATGGGAAGCATCATCATCAACAACCTCCAGGAACTCCGAACAAAGTCAGAGAATCCTCAGCTCCTCAATGTCTCAGTCTTGTTGCTGGTGAAGCTGGTGGTGGTGTCATCCAGCCCATTGGAACAATGTAAAAACAAAAGATATAATAAAAAGGAATTGTTATTAATGGTGACAGACAGGTAAGGAATAGATAGGAGGACAAGGAAAAAAGTAAGCAAGAAGAAGAACCCTTTTGTACATTTTGATTCAATTTCATGTAATATTCTCACATCATTTATTCATTGCCGACCCCCCCTTTAACTGCCCTTTGAAGGTTGGCTTTTGTTGTAAATGACTTGTTCAAATAAGATTGTTTCTACGCCCCTCTTACAATTCTTTCTTTGCTGAAATTGTTGATTCTTTTTAAGAAGTGTATCTATCTAGAACTGTCTCATAGACTTTGACATGTTTTTTAACACTCATAACAAATGTTATTCTTTGCTTCTTCCTTAATGTTTGCCTTTGCTTCTCCTTTTTTCCTTTTGGGATTTTATTTGATGTAAACATGTCCTAGGCAAAGTAAGCTGTCTTGATCTCTTTTATTGTATTTTGAAAGTGAAATCCAAACACATGAATTTCTTTTATTGATAATTGATCATAAAAAAAAACTATTTTTAAACTTGGATTCTGTGTGAAAACCATTACTTGATCTTTTCCTGTTGTATCTGTTAATTATCAATTTTATTAAGTGTAGTTGTACAATAATTTGTAACAAACATTAATTTATAATTATAATATTTATGATTGAATCTTAGAGTATTGATTATGACTTATTAAACAACACGACTCACTAGCTTGTTTAAAGAAATGAAGATTGATAGGGATAATTAACAAAAAAGAAAAGAATAAAACTTGTGAAGCTCCATGATTAGATTTGGAATGCTTTTGAGAGCATGTGATCCCATTAATGATAGAAAAAGAGAAAGGCAGTATTATTATAATTATATTTAATTTGGATTTGGATGAACATGTGGGTGGTTGTTGTCCAAGAAAAAAGAACCTGATGTGGGTGTGTTTTATTTATTGGATGAAGACAAAAGCTTATTTGACGGTGGCCTTAGAATATTCTCTCTATCCCTTCGGGATCCTTATCCTAACGAAACATCATTTGCTCTCTCTCTCTCTCATATTATCCAATACACCCACATCATAGAATTATGGTTCTGGAAACATAAGTACGTAACTCATCATGGTGTACGAAAGTTAATCGATCGAAATAGATTCTTTTTTCTTGAACTTACACGAAGTAATAGGAAGAGTACCGTACGGTATTATCTGTTGATCCTGTCAATAAAACATTTGTCCTTAGAATTCTCACGAATTTAATCAGCTCGCTTTCTTGTGCGGAGAAGACAAGTAACGAAAATTAACTTCAATTTTAAATTATAGATATTTCTATCTGATTATGTTCAAACAGAGAAAGTTTTAAAAAGCGTAATCGTCACAATCATTGATTTTTGGGGTAAATTAAGGAATTCAAAATGCAAATTCCAGAGAGAGGGAGAGGGGGAGAGAGAGAGATGGAGAGGGAGAGAGGTAGTTAGTTTGGAATGTCAAAGTAGGGAGTTGCGTCTGATAGAACCACACCTCATATCATCCTTATCTCATCCTTTGAATGTTGGTCATCCCAAAACACGCTTTAAAATAATCAGATCAATTATATATATATATATATATATATATATATATTATTTTCTATTAATTATTCTATGTTTATATAAATACACCCCCATATCTAAGGAGAGGGCGAGGGATGGTAATGGTTATATTGAAGGCGGAAGCTTTGTATAAAATAATGAAATTAGCGCATTAAATCTGGTAACAAACATGCCAAATTCCATTGTTGTTGTCTAGTTCGGTTTAGGATACGTGGCTCTCAAATCCCTGCAATGGAAACTCAGTTTTTTTATTTTTATTTTTTATTTTTGGTCCTTGTTGAAAAAAGTAACTAATGTAAGTGGCTGATTTGGATCATTGATAAGGCAAAAATATATAAAAATTCTGTTGATTTTTTTAAAAAAAATGTGCAATTTTATCTTTTGAGCAATGCAAATTGATAAAAAGAACACAAAATTTTAGTTTATGCTTCTTTCATGCTCTGAGATCATATTCGTAAGGCATACAAGTTTGTGCTCCCAGTCTCATCTTTTGTTATGGGTGCATCACAGAATTATTAAACTATGTTGTGTTTGTTTGTGTGTCGGGTTAGGTAGAAAAAAATGAGATATGTGATACAAGATTCAAATCACGTTTTTGCACCTGTTTTGTTGGTTAATTATTGGCGTGACGTATAAGATTTCAAATTTTCAATTTCATTTCAAGACCTTATGATTTGTTTGGTTATTTGATTATACCTTTAATTTTAATATGTATAAAACTAGAAGGGTTTTTATCAAATAAAAAAAAATTGAAAGATCTTCCATTTATAGTCACTCACGCAATTATGGCGTCAGGAAGAAAATGACAACACAAAATATTGGGTTCTTTTTTCGCTTAAAGTTAATTTTGCAAAGTCAAAGGATTTGGAAAACTTGTACGCTATTACCATATTTTTTTTTAGTTACCCACCCGATTCATCGGAACTTTGCCCCGACTACATCCAGATCCGACCCACATCGCGCACCTGGCTATAGTAAGTGAGTCTCCCAACGAGAATTTTCTGCGTACGCCAAGGCTCGAACTCGAGACCTCGCTTAAGCGATACCGAACCGCTTACCACTCGGACTAACCCCCATTGAGAAAAGAAAGAATGAAACCTAAAAACTAAACCAGGACCTCATTACAACTTAAGTTCCCAAATTCACATATTTTTCATGAGATTTTTCCCCTAGGTATCAATCAAGCAATTTATTATCTAATTATATTTAGGACTGGAAGAGTATTAAACAATTTTACAAACTTTTTGAAATGGGAAAACAAAATTATATAACAAATAAATAAAGCCTGACTAATAAACTATTAGTTAAGATGATAAAGAGCCCTATCCATGTAAAAAGGAGAACACAAGTTTAAATCTTAAAAAATATATTTATTAAGAAAACTGAAAACTCTTTACGCTATAAATCTTGGAAGGGTAAAAATATCCTTCACTAAAAAAAAAACCTGAGACTAGCATGTAGTGTAAGGTACGGTGAACAGCAAAATATAAATCATGGATAAAAACAATTTATATGAATTAAGGTTTAGGTATTCCAGTCAAGACAGCATACCACAATGGTTGTAACAAAAAAAAAAAGCATACCACAATGGGTAATCTAGTGAACTACAATGTATATTGAAGCTGATAACTGCGAAGCCAATCTTCACCCTTTTCATAATAATCCGACCTACTGAACGTTTGAGTATGAAACAGTGAAGCTGAGGCATAAGCAGAAGCCCCCCTCCATGCATCCAAAACTGGATCCAATGCTCTAACTATTTTAATGGGAGATCCGCAGGGTCTAATCATCCTAATCCCAGCTTCAAGTCGTTCAATCATACCAGGAAAAAGAGAACTTCCACCAGTCACGAGTATCGAATCAGTTAGTCTCTCTTCCAAGCTTTCATTCTTGTCTGGCACCCTCCTTATCGAGACCCCGGCCATCTCGTCTAATCCTACCTGATCAATCCCAATCCAGTTTGGGTTGAACAAAATCTCAGGGCATCTGAATCTTTCGACCCCAAGAACAATCTGAAAATCCTCTTTGGTGAGAGGTCGAATACGTGGCACCGCCTCAGCAGACTGCGCGTTACCTGTTTCTGACTTAGGTACAAATGTAGGATCCAAATCCTAACAAAATTCAGTAAATTTTTTCAGCCAGTCACGCATCAAGAGTCATATATAATGTAATCTTACATAAGCATGAAATCATGCATTGCCAAAAAAGAGCAGTAGTTTCTCCTTATAGAATAAGCAAAACTAACCTGGAGCCTTGAAGAGATGCGGGCCAATTCTGTCTCATCCTCGTCTGGTCCCTCATCATCATCGTCATTGTCCTTGCTCATCAATTTGT
Organism: Leucaena leucocephala; assembly: GCA_037074615.1. Lineage (NCBI taxonomy): Eukaryota > Viridiplantae > Streptophyta > Magnoliopsida > Fabales > Fabaceae > Leucaena > Leucaena leucocephala. The sequence goes on from CM073541.1 coordinate 16,355,012, forward strand.
AAAGTTGCCAATCTTCATCTCTGGCACCAAATGTATCCTCACCTTTACCGCGATCAAAGGCTGCAGTTGTCAACAGGCGCATTCTTTCCCTATGAGCAGCATTTAGCCTCTCACCACGACCAACACCACCTGACAAATTATTTCCGTTTGTGTGATTTCCATTTGTCTTGAGTCTTTTTCGTTGGTCAACTTTTTCTGATAGATCTTTGTATTTAGCATGCAATTGCTCCAGGTACAGCTCTGGGTTCTCTCTACAGTAAGAACGAAAGAAAATAAAAAAAGAGAATAGAGCAGAAGAGCACTTTAGTCATTCAAGCCTTGTGAAGATTGCAGTCTCTTTTTTTTCTTCAAAAAAGTCAGTGTCCTCAACATAATAGAAAACACAAACATACAGGCGTTTCTCCTCCTCTAGCTGTAATATCCTCTCCCGTTGCATTTCCTCCTCATGGCGTTTCTGTTTTGATCGCTGCCGCCCTTCAGACATGGACTTGAGTGACAACTGCTTCTTCTTTTCAATAAGCTATTAACAAAGCACATTCCAGGAACACTGTCAAACTCACAGCCATACATAGAAAAACAAGCAGAGGAAAGATTTAAAGGATTTCCCATATTTAAAAGCTGTAAGCAAATATGACACTGGGCAAATATTTTCAAATGTAAATATAAAGGATAGGAGGCCTACAGTAATCTCAACTTATTGATGAATGATATTGAGATTAGATGTTTGATATAAAACTGACCTGTTCTGGGGTTAGTGTTTCATCAGGGATGTTTATAAGAGAATGCTTCTCGTTATTAGCAGAGTCAGCCTTTTCAGTTTCAGCTTGTTCACTCTTTGGTTCACCTTTTGCTTTCCGTAAAGATTGTGTAACTTTGACACGGGCAGATTCTATCTCCTGCTTCGAGACATAGCCAGTCTCTGATAGGAAAGATGGAATGTCACTCTCCGCTACTTGCTCAAACTGCTGTAAGAGAAACTCCAAGCCATGCAATTCATTTTCCAGTTCATTTATTCTGGATGATCTCTTTGCCTCAGCCATTTCTCGCAACCTTTGACCTTGTTTCTCTCTAATTGCTGCCTTTCTTGCAATCTCTTCCTCAGAAGGAGGCTCTTCAATTGGTGGCGGAACCCAAGGGAGCTGCCAACATCTGGTTTTCTCTTCAGCTTCCTTCCCTCCTCTCTATTTTATCATTGAAGTTAACTGCTGAAAACAGTAGAGAAATTTAAAAGGAAAGGAAGCACACTTCTTACCTGAAACAACCGAGCTTCAGAAGCATAATCCTGTGCAATGTAACTATGTTCCATCTTCAGGTCTTCAACCTTTTCCCATGTAAATCTAGCCCTGTATTGAAATTTAATAAATTCAAAAAAGTTCTGCATATATAGTTCTGAGAAAAATCAAAGCCAAGTCCAAGTGATCTGATGCTCACAAATGGTAGGGATATTTAAGCGAAAGAAGTTGCTTTAAATAATCAGTTACATGGAAGCCACCAATATTTGTACGGCAGCATCCTTTATAAGCAGGTTCCCCATCTACAAACTGAAAAGTTCATCCCAAAAAGAAAATTTGTTATCAAGAATCAACATCAGATTTCATACTGGACAAGATAGTGCTTAGTGCATATGCTTAAGTTCAATTAGCCATTAATACACATGATAACTCTACTAAATCTTACATTGGCAAAAGCCTAGGAAGTATACTGTAATAGCAAATTATGCCTAATATTAAAAAAATTACATGCAAATTATGCTTAATACATGCACACTTGCAGCAGAACAAAAGGATTGGTTTTATCACATGCTCAGTCTAGAAGAAACCCATGCAGAGGCCAAGATGATTTACTAATATAGTTTACACCAATAATATAAAGCAAAAATGAGATAACACATGCGCAAATAATTAAACTGTGTGTGATGAATGAAGAGTTGTAAATAATTACTGTTTTTACAAAAAATAATTAGGACTTCATATTGTTATATCAAATGCTTAAATTCAGAACATACTGCAAAAAGCATACCGGAATCACATGGGTTGTGGTAAATCCAGGACACATAGCAAGACCATCTTTATTGCAAACTCCATGGTGTTGATTATACTTGTAGCTGAAAGCTGCATCAACCCCAAAGGCTGCCATGACAAAAAAAGATGGATTGCTTTGTCAGTGGAATACTGGGGTGCAGCATCTCAGATGGAATAGGAACAAGCAGGCACCCTCAATGGGTCCAAACCAGTACAAGTCATGAAAGGGAATTAAATATGGCATTTTGCAGCTTCATGTAGAAAATGTTTTTATCATTCAAGGCTAGACTGAGTGGTGCAGATAGGGAAAGCATCGGATAATTCAAATCCTCTTATACAACTTAGGTGACTTATCAAAGATGAAGTTTCTTTAAGGGTTAGAGATGAACTAATACCTATTGATGGAACACCATAAGTCTCAAAAAGAAGTTCTGCCATTTTACTACGAGATTGAACTGGATTACACACGCATTCTGTGATCAGGACAGGATGATCAATCTGCTCTGACAATAAACACATAAAAAATAATAGTAAGTCAAAATTATTCACATCCTGTAAGTGCCAAAATGAAACAACGTCACTAAGCCAAAGAAATCTTGGATTCTAACAAGCAAACCCAAAGTATAGTAAGTCAAAATTATTCACATCCTGTAAGTGCCAAAATGAAACAACGTCACTAAGCCAAAGAAATCTTGGATTCTAACAAGCAAACCCAAAGTTTTACCAGCATGTCAAATTAGAAGTAGCATCGCTAAAAAATTAAAATTGAATATTTAAAACCATATAAGAAAAAATGGCTAACATAAAAACAAGTTGAAGGAAAAGAAAAATGAAAAGAACTTTTTAATCCAATGTTCATACCTCTGATCCATTTGCACCTATCCGGTCAAAGCCAAAGTCAAGAATCTATATATGAAAGAAAGGTTAATGATGCCATCCTCAACAAATCCTTCCAATAGAATGAAGCATATAAACACATTTTGATGTGCATGCCCTTATTTCCATGTAAAATATACTTTTCCGCTGAAAATACCAAATAGGAATATCTGTACATGTGCGAGTGTGTTTTCTGTTTTTGTGAGGGGGGGTTAACTAAAGAAAGAAACTACTAATGCACTCCCCCATCCGTCATAACTAAATCATTATCAGCTTATATTTCTGTATTCCATTGGTGAAAACCTGAGTTTCATATTTCTTCACACAAGAAAAAGAAGCTTCCGAACATTAGTTAACCAAAGGCCAAAGTGGTACAAAATGAAAATGTCACCCAGCATACCCTAGCCAAGGTCAACACTGACGCTGTGCAAGACAAATATCAATAAATAAGATCTTGAACAGATGCAAATGTTTAATCAAGTAAACGCAAAGCACAAGAGCCTTGCCTACTCTGCATTAATTCCTGGAGACCAATTGGTTAACATAGGGATACTTCCATAACTTAAACAGCGCATAAAACACAGGTCATGCCACAATCTGTAGCAGCGTGTAAAGCAACTGCAATTTCTAATTACTTGAAAAAAATCTTGCATAAAAAACAGAGATAATAGCAAAATGAGACTACTTAAGGAGATAAAGATAAGTAGTTTTGACTTTATAAATTTACAATGTTAGTACATGGAAAAAGGCAAAAATTGATCACTGCTTTCAATGGGAGATCAGCCCCATATGCACATGGTATACATGATAGATACATGTTCTGAACTAATACAAAATGAAAGACTATGGGATGAATGATGATCGGATTTAGTGGAATGCTTAACATAACATGCATCTAACCAACTGGTCTAAACCAATACCCTTCTGTATTCATAAACAATGTGATTAAAAGGAAGCTTACGTATTCCATTATTTCAAACTGGTAAACAACATTGCTATCAAATGCTGAGCGTGGTCCAGAGCGAGTGCAGTCAAAGTATTTCATTAATGCTGGATTATGATCACCAACAATAGTAACAGTTTCACCTGCGTTATAATAAGTGAAAGAACAATTATTGAGTATGTTACTGTGTCTTCTGCGTTTTGCTGGTTATTGGGCGGTCAAAGAGGGTCAGGGCTAGGATAGAAATTACGAAAATGTAAAATATATGGCTATCAATATTAATGCAGAAATAAGGAAAAAATATCAACGAAAAAAAGTTACAAGAGTAATAATGCAAATGAATGGAAGTCATTGGCATATGTATATCACCGTTTCCATAGCTTGAAGCTAACAACAATCCTTTTTTTTTTTAACTCATACCAAAATAATTGTTTCTTCTCTTCAGTTCCTTCAAATAATCTTTAAGAAAGCAGCGTGAAGAAAAACGGGCCCAAAACCACAATTGCTCATCCAAAAACTCTTCCAGCTCCTCTTCCAGACACATACAAGCACATATGCAGTAGGAAGATCAAGAAGACGCAGAGAACATCGTGGAGTGAAAAACATACCGGTGACTTTATGGCGTGGCCTTTGCACAATGTTGCGGAAAACAACACGGGGTTCAGTCTCTCCTGCCCATCTATAATAGTTCACCAGAGAAAATAGTCGACGTAAATTAACAGCCCAAAATAAACGAATTTGAAATAATTCGAAAAGAAGCACCCCCATCTAGCCAGCCCGAAAACACTGATGCGGGAACTCAAATTAGGGTTACTGAAGGTACCCGATACGAAAATATGATGCGCCATTGTCAATGACGATCGGGGTGGTGGAACTGAAGAGATTGTAATCAGACTGACGTTGGGTTTGCGAGATGAAAGGCATTGCCTACTCGAAGAAGTAACGGGGTGAATTTCAGCATCAAGAGTCGAAGAAGAGCAACGCGACCGTGCCCTGCGACTGGACTTTCCTGAGCAGAGATAAAGAAGCCAAACTAGCAGGGACGACCACGGGAAGCCGGACCGAGAAACCGGGTCGTGTTACTCGAGCCGGTTTAAGTCGGCAAAACTGAAACGGGGCAATGGGGTCACGTGCCACTTAAAATGGGAAAGCCCAGTGCAAAACAAGGGGATCATGGACGCCAGGACGAGTATGATAATTTTTGTCTTCAAAAACAGTTTTAATTTTAATTTTAACCATTTTTTCCAGGAGCTTCAGTTTAGCCATTTAATTAAGATTAATCTGAAACAATCACTCCAAATTATCTCGCACCTAACACCTGTTTAACTTAGCTGACATGGAACATTTCACGATCGCCATGAAAGCCCTTGGCGTATGTCTTCTTGATTTAGGTATCCATATATGTTTATTAATTTGATTAGTTTCACAAAAAAATTATTAAAATGGTAATTTTTGTAAAAGGATATGATTACTAAATAATTTATTAGATAAATTAAAAAAATAAATAATCAGAAATAAATGTCCAATTAAAAATTTTATTAGTGACAAAAGCCTGATATCAAATTTAGGTCATTCTTATAAAAGAATCAATTGAGATTTTTTACATACGCCAAGACTTAAACTCGAAGATGAGATTCAATGATATAAATAAAATTGGTATATTAATTTAGGTCATTCTTATAAAAGAACCAATCAGGGTTTTCTCAAGTTTTTCTTAAGAAGACAAGATCAATTAGTTAATTATAATAAATATGATATAATTTTTTTAGAATGTATATGCATAATATTAAATTATATATTAGTTTATAAATTGAGATAAATTAATTAATAATAAATAATTGATTTAATAGTATAAAATACCCCTAGATTTTTTTAAATATCAAGTTTAATTTTTTTAAAAAAATACTTTTAAAATAAAATTTTAGTAATATTATTTAGATAAATTACTTTAAAGAAATGATAAAGTTAAACCAAGGTGGAAGGTAGGGGTGTTCATAAAATTTGTGGCCCAATATATTCACTTGAGCATGTGAAAAAAAGTTCCTACCCAACCCAATAAATATAGGGCAGGGCTGAGCATCGCAGCCCATGCTTTTTTCGAGCTGGGCACCGGGCATGGAGGTTGCCCTGCTCTGCACTGCCCATGAGCACTCTTTTTTTTATTTTTTTACTTTTCTCCCTAAATACTATATTTGGAGGAGAGAATATGATAGTTACTAATGACTAAATAGTCATTTTAGAAATATAAGTAGTTAAGTAAGTAAATTGTATTTTTTAATATCTATAACTATATTAATTTTTTTAAATTTTACTAATCATAATATGATTACATTACAAATTACAATTATTTATTTTATTTTTTTTAAATACTTCATCCTTATCAACATTTAGGAAATTGATGTAAAGTTATAATTACAAACTATTTAAACTTCAAAATTTTTTTATATGCAATAAATTTTAAAACTTTAATTATTATCTTTTTGTTCCCTTATTTTTAGTGGATTGTATATATTATTTAACTCTTGAAGACATATGAATATAGTATTATTTTAAAAATTTATAATTGCATATTTTTTCCACAACATGAGTATGACATTACAATTTGGGCATACCCAGCCTGCCCACGCCCAACCTGCCCATGCTTAGCCCAGCCCAAAATGGTTAGGGCTTTTACCAGGCAAGGCCGGGCATCGGGCTACAAAATGGAGACCATACTTTTTTCGGGTAAGGCACCAAGTAGAGGGGTTATCTTGCCTAACTCTACCCATGAATATCTCTAGTGGAAGCTTTGAGGATGTGGACAGGGCCCGATAAATCTTGTATATAAATAAAATTAGTATATTAATTTAGGTCATTCTTATAAAAGAATCAACCGGGGTTTTTTTGAGTTTTTTTTAAAAAAAGAGATCAATTAGTTAATTATAATAAATATAACATAATTTTTTTAGGATGTATATACATAATATTAAATTATATATTAGTTTATAAATTAAGATAAATTAATTAATAATAAATAGTCGATTTAATAATATAAAACACCCTTATATTTTTTTAAATATTAAATTTAATTTTTTAAAAAAATAATTTTAAAATTAAAATTTTAATAATATGATTTAGTTAATATTATTTAAAAATTAGATAAATTATTTAAAAAAAATGATAAAGTTAAACCAAGTGGTAGCTTTGAGGACGTGCACAGGGGCCTACCCAGAAAAAGGCATGACCAATGTTGTGCCACGTGGAGGCAGGTAATGGAAGCCAGGTTTCTTGCACCGCACGACCGAATAAGTCAAAGCAACGATATCAATAAACGACCCCGACATCTTCCGCAGCAAGCCTCCCGCTTTCAGTGCTTCCCTCCCACACTTGTCTCTATATAAATAAGCCCCCTCCCAACCTATGTCTTCCATCCATGACGACGATTATGGAAGGTTGCCGGACGCCCACCCACAGAAGCTGCCGGATCCCGGAGCCGACCATGTGCCCGCCGGCTCCCAAGAAGACGCCGCCTGAACGGAGAGCCTCGCCACCGAAGAAGCACTACTTTCAGCCTCCTGATCTTGAGGTTGTATTCTTAGTTCGACAGCAACCTCCACCAGCAGCTCCACTTGCTTCATTCCAACTTCACTTATAACTCTCTCTCTCTCTCTCTCTTGTCGCTGTAATGTTGCAGGCATATTCATGTGTGTATGTATAAATGATTCGTGAGGAGAGGACAGTGGCTGATCTAAGTGTAACAACGACGATGGCATTTGTACATCGGCTTCCCATATGTCGTTAATGCAATGTTAATCTCGTTAGTTCAATGATAACTAATGACGGATTTTCTGAGACATGTATAGTGGATTATTTTATGGGACTATGGGCTTTCAGAACCCATGAAAGCAAAACACACATTTGTTTGGGCGTTGTTTATTATGGCCCAGAGAAGACCTTACGAAAAGATTGGGATTCATATCATAATGTGGTTTTCATTGGAATATCAAAAATTATTGTGAAGAAGAATGAAATATGAGAGGGGAAGAGCAACGGCAGGTTCAGAGGTGAGGTGTATCAAAAGAAAAACAAAAGAAGAGGTGAGGTGTAGTGGGCGACAAAGCTCACGGATCAACAGAATATGTGCTACCTCCAATGTTGATCTCTAATTCAGCTTTCATGGTGCTCCATATATACTTGTTTGTTTTCTTTTCAATATACAATAATTTTAATAACCACATCCTCTTTCTACCCTATTTCCCATGTTCACATGCGCACGCGTAGACGAGAATACATCCTAATATTCTAATATAACTTCATAAATGTTTTACGTTTTAGATCTCTAATCCAAGGGCACCTTATCGAATTCTCTAATTATTAAAAGTATATATTTATGATGAACTTGTTAATTAAAGATAGAGAAAGAGAGACAATAGTATTAGTAAATAACTAAGTATGTAAGTAGTCAAATAAGAATACTACTTTACAAACAAACACATATAGACACGATACTAACTCAAGTAAGAATATGTAATCTAATTATATCATACAAATATAGATTAAGAGTCAATAAGTTTCGCTACCTCTTACACAAACTTCAAATTACTCCCTTTTGCTAGCTTTTTCTTGAACTTGCTGCCTTGAAGGGTTTGAACACAATTCAGGGCCTGTCAATAATGCACATATAGGCATATTAAATTTAACTTCTCCATTTACTCACTTATTAACCCTTAACTTTGATTCTTTTAATCCTTACTTCTTGGTTTAATCATTATTGTGTCTAAAATTCTTCCCTCATGCTATTCCTACAAACTTTAGCATGAGAACTCATTTTTAAGCTTTGAATTATAAAATGCCAGCTCCTTCTTTCCCAAACAGTGGCTGGACAAAAAAAAAAACAAATAGAGCTTAAGGGAAATGTCCATGAAATTCACTTTCTATATATAGTCACCAATCACTTTAGAGGAGCTACAAGACACTTATATGTATAGATTCTCAATTTAGGATGATTATCCCCATATAATAACGCTTAAAATAGTTGTTGTTTATCTCCTTAGTTGTTCCAAAATTTGGATTTAATAAGCATTCCTCATCATTCATTCGTACAAATTTCATTCCCATGCTTGTTGCTTCAAATTCTGCACTAGGGGTCTATCCCCATACAATTTTGCCTTTTAAATCTATTGGAATCATCAAACCAAGCAAAAATCAACTCCTTCTAACTGAAACAGGGGATAGAGAAAAGTATACAAAATTCAATCCTACCATTCTAGTTCAGCATACAATGCCCTCTTTGTGATTTTTCAATTCCATATAACTTGTATCCATTTAAACCATTAAAATAGTGGGCATTTCTACAATTTCAGCATCTAAAATTTCAAACCAACAAGTATTCATCTTCACACATTTAAGCACATAACTTTGATTCCATTTAAGCACTTAGTCCTCTTTCAAAACTTTGGATAGCCTTATAGCCTCAAGAAAATGTTTTGAACAGAAACTCCCTTGCGTTCATTAAATTTTACAGCTTTGAAAATACTCTCCTAATAACACAAATCAACATGTGTAAAATAAAACCCAACATTACAAACTTTATTTCATCAACTAGACATGATTTCTCTAGCTTAACTCTCTTGTCCTTCACTTTCTCTCTCCAAGACCCAACTTTCAACCATCATCATCTTGTAAAATATGCAACAAATGAAGAAAATGAGGATGGAATATGAATCTAAGCTCTTACATTTGCCTAGAAGTGGAGTTGCATGTGGGATAGACCAACCCTTCCTTCCTCTTCTTCTTCCATCTCCAAAGCTCTATCTCACTCTAAACTTTTGAAACTGATCGAAATGAAAGGGGAATGGTCTACATGAGTGGTTTAATGAGGGGAAAAATTATTATTTCATTTTCCCTAGATATGGCTTATTCTACAAACTTTCATTTTTATCATGTTATTGGGGTAAGACCTATATAAGCTGATGCTTATCATCTTTGTCAGCTAAAGAATTTTTTGGGCTTTATAATCTGGGCTTGGCCCAACCTATTTTTGGGCTTAGAGCTTTTTAGACAATTAAATGAGCATTTCTATCTTAAATAAACGGGGGTTGGTCCGAGTGGTAAGCGGCTCGGTATCGCTTAAGCGAGGTCTCGAGTTTGAGCCTTAGCGTACACAGAAAATCCCCGTTGGGAGACTCACCCACCATAGCCAGGTGCGCGACGCTGGTCGGATCCGGATGTAGTCGAGGCAAAGCTCCGGTGAACCGGGTGGGCAAAAAAAAAAAAATAATTCTCTACGTCTCAAAAATACCTTAAGAACCTCTTTCCTATTTTTTGTTATTTTCTTAATTTCTTTTTCTCTCAAGTTTTCAGGCATTTTCCATAATTATTCTTTATCTCGACTTTAATCTTAACTATACTTTTTGTCCTTCAAATTCTCACAATTTCAACTTTTGGGCAAACTTAACTTATTTAACCAATACTCAAAGTTTTGTCCTTAATTACACACACGATATATCACTTGCTGGATCCAACATAACATATCCCAGCAACGTACAGAAGTAATAAACTTGATGTTGTATATCCCAAATACATGATACGATAAAAGTAAAAGGCTGCCGAGAACTATATATATGTGTCTGCTTTTCTCTCAGAAATATGGAAATGAAGATATAAATAAGACTGCAAAAATACCCAAGAGATTAATTGATAAAAGCATTGAATATATATATGAGCTAGGTGGTACTACAACAAAAAATAAAGTTCCACCAAGTTAAAAGGACATGAGCTGATGAACTTTGCAGTACAAATTAGTTCCCAGAATGGTAGCAAATGGCCCCCAATATTCCATCATCACTCATACAACAGATCTCGTATTGGCACCAAAGAGTAGTACTACACTGTTAGTGTACTACTAACACACACACACAAGCCATTGTGTTAAATTTTTCTGTCCAAAAATTCTAACCAAAATCCCCATATATATATCAGTGGCCTAAACATAACAGTAATTTCTGAAATTATTTGTAAACAAAAAAGAGGAAACACATACAGAGATATAGAATAACATCACCTCTCTTATCTTTAGGGCCGATTAGTGTGGTAGTGACGGAAGAAGATCCAGAAGCTGTATGTCATAAGCCATTGATGGCCGCTGCAGCATCATCAAGATTCTCAAAGTGAATAAAGGGGCTGATTATTAGGGATTTTGATGGAATAATTTGGGACCACCACACACGCCAAATAATTAACGCCGGAAACCCCTTGTGAATCTTGATGATGCTCCATCGGCAAACAGTGACTGGTTTTTTCTCTGCGACGACTCTTTCTCATTCATATCATCACCGATATCGTAATAATCTCACTCATCTAATCACTCTACCCATCCGAGAAAGACAAGGAAAAAAACACTATCGAATAGAAAAGAGAAGAGAAGCCCTAGCCCTAACCCTAAATCACATCGCGTCTGAATAATAAAACAAGAGTAAACGAACTCATGGGAGCAGAAGAAAGGAATAAAGGTTTCGGAAAGCTGAAACCAAAACAGAAACAATTGAGAGGTAAATCAAGATCAAGACATTAAAGTGAGAAATCAGGAGCAGAAGAGAGAATAGAAGTGAGAAGGAAGGAGGGAGAGGGGGTGTATATATAGAGAGAAAGGAGAAGAGAATTAATATGAGAATAAATGAGGAGGGGGAATAGTTGGCGGTGGTGCCAAGCTAGCAAAGAAGAGAATGGAGGGGGGGGGGTAAAATAGGGGATAACAGTTATACATCGTAATCCTAGGGTACTAAAATTACCCAAAAACTTAAAATCAGAGGGACTGAGTCCTTTGTTGCCAGAGAAGGAAAGAGAATAATAGCGAGTATCTGTGAGATTTGAAAAACGTTCCAAGTATATCGTATGTTTCGGAAGGGACGAGATTTCGGAATATGAAAACTTACCCAAGCCAGCTCAGGAATCGGTTGGCGTTTAGGATTGGAGCTTCTGTAATTGTGTCCTCTAAAAGCGTTTTCAAAGTGACAGACAAGCCCTTCTCAGATGTCAAGTTATGAGAGAGGAGCCCCCCCTTCTGTAGTTTCAACTTCCTATTGTTTTTTCTTTATTTCATTCATTTGCCTCTTTTGGAATCTTCTTAATAAGTTCGATTCACATCTACTTCTAACTTGCTGGCTTAGTTACACACTCCTCCTAGGTTGTCACTTGGAAATTGGAATCCCACATTAATTAGATAGAATTATAGACTTAATAAAATAGTGTATAAGTATTAGGAAAATTGGTGAGAAGTCTATGTTTAAAAATTTTATTAGGTAAAAAGACCTAAATTCGAGTATTAGTTGTTAAATGAAGAGGTATTTTTATTCTATTATCTCATAACACTATCATTATTTTTCTCATAAGCCGATCACCTAGAAAACTATAGTTTTGGATTTTAAAGAGGTGTTTGGTGGTTTTGATTAAAAAAATGTTCTTTTTCATGGGATCCAAACACCCACCTAATAAAATAGCTAGTATATGTAAAAAGATCCATAAATTCGCAACATTCTAATTTTAGGCTAATACATGGTGCTAAACCCATTTATATATATATATATATATGCGTGCTTTCCTTGCTTAATTAATAAAGATTTCATCTTTGATATATCTATCTAACTAGGTTAAATTCAAATATTATCAAGTCCACTATTTAAACTGCTAAAATTTCTTCCATAAAGACCAATGCCTGTTGGTTCATCTTTTGTATTGATTAATATTGAATATATATCTACTGCAATGACCAATTTTCTGCTAAAACATCTGATAACAAGCACATAGATGTCCTTTATTTCCACATTCACAAAGCAGAGAATATTGGGGAAAAGCCACTTGCTGTTAATTATTGGCATGCATAGTACATTAGTAACAGAGGAGTGTGGGTTAAAGGCTTTTTAAGAGCTCAATAATGAATGGTTATATGGGCTGAGGCTGAGAGAAGACGCAGAGGCAAAATCAACAAACATGGTTGACGTAGGAGACACTTTTCAAAGAAACGTAGTTATCAACTTTTTGCCCTCAATGGGACATGTGTGTTGCTAGTCGTTTTCCAACTGATCTCTCTTCTTTCTTCCATATAATTATACAAGTGTGGTTCCTATACTTACACGCACTGCACTTTATACATCTATCTATCTATCTATATATGTATATATATTTCCCTTTTACTTTCACTTGTTATCTCTTTATTTCCATTGCCATGTAATTAACAAGACACTATGATAATACGTCTATTTGTAGCAGTACACCAAATAAATAAATAAATAAAGTCACTCACAGTAACGACCACACATAGTTGCACGATCGTCAAACAGTAGTAGTCTAGTCCTTAGAGTTCAAATGTATTAATATGTCTGTCGTTGTGGCCATATGGTTCTTTCTCTTCTTTGAAAAAAATCTTGGCCTGAATTTATTATTTTCTCATATCAGTTATTTCTTTGTTGATGGATATTGGTATTAAGATTTTTTTTAGTGTAACTAGATTGTCATCCTATCAATCAGATTGTATTGTCATATACCAACTTCAATATATGCTAGTTAGTTATTCTCTCTTATACTAATTATAAGAGTTAGATGATAAATTTATTTTTGTCCTAAATATAAAATCTGAATTCACTTTGTCAACTACAATTAGAATTTTCCTCTAAAATATTTTTACATGATTGTATATAGTAAAAATATTATATCAAGAGATAGTTATAATACACATTATTAAGAAGGATATTATAGGAAATATAAAAATAATTATTATAAATAATTAACTTAACTAATTTTTTTAATCTACTTAAATTAATTAAATAGATCTTATATTATGGACTTGAGGAAGTATTATATGTGTGTGTGTGTTTTGCAGGGGGTGGTTTTTAGTTAAAAAATCAATAAAAATTCTATGTTTAAAAGTTTTATTGGTAAAAAAACATAATATATTTTTATAAACAGAAAGCATTTTTTCAAAAGTTTTAGGATAACTAATGTAGAAAGTTTTAGGATAATTAGTTGAAAGTTTTATTCGGCGGCCTGTTCAAGTTCCGAAGAGTTAGAAGATCAAAATTAAAAATTTTGGAATTAGGATAACTAATGTACGGGTGTCAAGGTACAAATACTTTTTTTCATTTATTTGGGAATGAGGACGTTAGCAAATTAATTAATTAATTCGTTCGGAAGTATGGGGTTAATTAACAGCTCTTTGCGTTTGGAAAGAGAGAAAAAAAAGTGTTCTTGGACCTAAATATTTTTTTCATTTATTTGGGAATGAGGACGTTAGCAAATTGATTAGTTAATTAGTTTGAAAGTATGTGGTTAATTAACAGCTTTATTTATGTGTGTTTGAAAAAAAAGAAGAACTTTTGGACCTAAACTATTATTTAAATCCAAAAGTGCCTAAATATTAATCTTAGTGACAGAATTGTTTTTGAACAAAACTATAGTTTGAGTCATTATAAGCTATAGTTTTATATAAGTAAGATCTATTAACTTTTAAAATAATTTTTAGATATTAAATATGAAAAATAATTATTTTTAAACCTATGAATTTTTGCTATATTCATGTCTCTCATTTATTATTTACCCTATACCCTTTTTGATAATTTATCTATAAAAAGATATTCTGATAACAACCATCCAAATATTTATTTCTTTAAAATCACTTTTTATACAAAATATATTCTCCAATATCTCTTTAAAATTAATTTTTTTTCTATAATTTTTTTCTCTAAAATCTAAACCAAACACACTCCATAGATACTGATACGCACATCCAAAACATTTGTTTATTATAATTAGAAGTTGGGTATGATCTGTGCATTTTAATGGAGGTCGATTTTGATAAGATTGAAATAATTTGTATTGTGAATATAATATGGCTTCCTACATACACCTTTTTACATTTTATATTTTTTGGTTTTTGATTAATTAACTCATCTCTCGTCTTTACCTGGATTATACCACTAATAAAAGAATACAATCTATCTAGAGAATCAAATTTCAAATTAAAAAATATTAAATTTAAAGGAGTCCTCTAAGATCAGGTATAATTTTGGTTCTAAGAGACATCAATGACTCTTAAGATCTTTTACAACGTAATTGTTTTTTTAATATTTGAATATTTGTAACCTTTCCTGAGTATATAAGAACAAGACTCTTCAATTTTCGAAAGGCAACAGAATAATATCACAGATTGACCAGCTGGGAACATCACAATATAATTAATTACAAATGATGAATTAACTAGTAATTATAAAGATCCTTTGATGAAAGAAAAAAGATTTACCAAGAAATGAGGATATTATTACAAAATGAAAAAGATCTTGGGAGAATCTTTCTTTATCTAAATTCCTGGTACATGATTACGCAAATAAATACCCACTACAACGCTAATGAAATATTCTTAAGTGCTTGATTTGTTGAGGATCTATTCATTAATTATATGTTAGTCAAATGATTCTTCAAGTACAAAAAATTTTTATTTCTAAAAGCAACCTATGTGTTTATGGCGATTAATCTAAGAATTAATTCTCGGGGTCCTCTCTGGTCTTCTCATTTTGACGAACTATGCCATTTTATTTTATTTTTGGGTGAAATAATATTACAGAAGACATCTTTGAATATTAATTATTGTCTTCTTAATAATTTTTTTTTTCTTGTCTCCCGCAGTCTTCTTAAGTCTTAAACGTCACTCTTTGAACTTTAACAATACTCCTTTTTTCATCTTCATTGATACAGTAAATTCTGATATAATTTTGTATGGTTTCTAAATGTAATTAGTTTTAATTTTCAATGAGGTTGTGTAATTATTTCCCTTAATTTGGAAAATTAATTAATTGAAAATCCCCTTCCAAATGATTGGTTTTCTTTATAACCACAAATGTTTAGTTTTACGTAACAATCTTTATAACATATAATCTTTTCGTCCAAAATTCTATCACTGCTTATTATGAGCTATCTTCTGTGTTATATGGCACAAAAATGTGGAAAAGAACTATCTTGTCATGCCCATATAGGAAAAATGTGGAAAGAAATGATAAAAAAAACGTATTTCAATGAAGACATGCTGATATTAATGAGACTAGAACAAATATTGAAAAGCCTATCCAATCCAAAATTTCAATAGAAAAAATAGGAGGGAAGGTGGGGGTTTTTAATATTGATATTGATATTAATAAGACCAAAATTAATATTGAAAAGCCTGGCCAACCCACTTAAGATCCATTTCAATGAAAAATATAGGAGGGAAGATGAGGGATTTTACTATTTTGATATTAATGAGAATATTGAAAAGCCTATCCAACATAAAAGAAATCCGTTTCAATGAAAAAAAAAATAGCAGGGGAGATAAGAGAGATTTTAATATTGATGTTGATAGATATTAATGAATATTAAAAAGTCTATCCAGTTGGACGTTATTGAAAAACCCATCCAACCCAAAAGAAATCCATCTCAATGGGGAGACAAATAGGTGGGAAGATGAAAAATTTTAATATTGATATTGATATTAATGAGACGAGAATGAGTATTGAAAAGCCTGTATAACTGGACGTCACTGCGAACCGAGACTCCAATAATATATTTTACGGAAAACTTTAAATAAATAAAATATGATAACTTTTTTTTAAAAAAAAATTAATCAATGCTGATTGAAATTGAATGTCCATTCCGGTTATCAATGTCATTGCCTACTAGCCGACATTATTAGTACAATATGGGCACCACAGTTTAATTTTTCTTGATTTACGTAAAAAAGAAGTAACATAACAAAGCAATATAATGAATGTAGTTCTTAGTCGTCACTCATGCCCTTAGGATTGGTTCAAAATATTCGATCTTCAGCTGGCAAAAGTGGATTAGAATTTAGAAACGTACACATCACTTAATTTCAAAGATCTTGCAAGAAAAGGTAAACAAATTAATTAGCTTGAGAAACTGTTACAATGGAATATATTCTTATGAGTTATGATCATGAAACCATTTCAATTGATAACTTTAGTACGTATATTTGCGCAGAGAATCCCTAACTTTCAACATGAAAATCATTTGCATGTTACGGAATATTTTCTCAACTCTATTCGAAATAAAAGTGCTCGAAGCCATGATTTCTACTTTTGAAAAGTTGTTCTCACGCGCTCACAGGCTCATATACACATGGCTCGACGTTTTGAAGAGTGAAGAAATATGATCGGTCTATAGATGTTTTGTATTCGCAAAAAATAGACGATTTATTCAGAAGAAAGACAAAGTAAATGAATATAATTATTATAAGATGAGGATCTTACATGTAACTGCATTTATTAACGGAGAATATCCAATCTGAGAAAAGACAGATTGAGGATTAAAGGGATGCAAAAGACAATTAGGTTAAAGGATTCCACGTGTTTTAAGTGATATTAATTATTGATTAA
The DNA here is from genome assembly GCA_037074615.1 of Leucaena leucocephala. Classification (NCBI taxonomy): domain Eukaryota; kingdom Viridiplantae; phylum Streptophyta; class Magnoliopsida; order Fabales; family Fabaceae; genus Leucaena; species Leucaena leucocephala. The sequence continues at coordinate 16,372,249 of CM073541.1, forward strand.
GTAATGATCGAAGAGGTTGTTTGAGGGCAATAGGGAGTCAAGGCTTAATTAAAGTGGATTGAGACTAGCTAGTAGTGACTGATTAATTAAGAGTGATTAATATGGATTGATTAGCATTTCCACTAGCTTGCTTAATAAGTTCGAGGAGGGATTCTGTGGATGTGCCTTAACGCGTACACACAATTAGTCACATTGATTGAACCATGCATTTCACATCTTAATAATTTCATCTTTTTTCCTCCTCTTTTTTTTCTTGTTTTGGCTATATCAATTCTTTTAAGTTGTGTGTTCTCAGATCATGTTCTTTCTTCTCAATTATTGGTTTCTATTCTTTTTTTATAAGCATGAATATTCTCATATTAGAAATAATTATATTTAAAATATTATTGGGTACTAAATATAAACACATATTTCTATTGGTAGGGATGAAAACATGTCAAATTTTATCCTTAACAAGCTGCTAGGCCTGTCAACAAGACAGTTTGAACCTGACCTGTGACCTATCATAGGCTTCTTTTCAATTTGATTCTAACTATACAAAGGTCTGACCTGACCTGAAATCTATTAAAAAGCATGTATTTTTTAAATTTTCAAACATGCTAATAGGCATATGCCTTTGAATAGGCCGAAAATAGGCTATAATTACATAAAGTAATCCCATAAATATTTCATAATATTATAAATTTATAACATGCCTATGTCTGCTCTTATTTTTAAACAGGCTATGCCATAAGCTCTTGATAAGTTGTTTAGTCTATTTTCACCCCTACTTATAAAAAGTCAAATATTGATTTACCACACTATGAAAAATTATATAATCTCTTCTATTAGACTTAATTTTAGTAAGCTTATTGGTTTCTATTGTTTAATTCAGTTTTATATTATATATAGATCAATTAAATTTAGGGTTTAGATGCCTTTATTTATTTTATTAAATTATATCCATGTTTAAAGCTAATAAGATCTTTGGAGATCTACAAGATTTTTGAATTCTTGAGAGAGGAGCTAAGAATTGAGAAAGATATGTTGAGCGTTGAACACGGAGGAGTGGAAGATTGGCCCTTGTACTAAAATATTAAATATTAATGCACTTCCTCGTACCCACTTTTGCTGCTTATCCTCTATTCAAATTAATTAATGCTTCCACTTTTGCTTTAACGTTCTTTTAGGATTTCGAAGAGTGAAATTATTATTATTATTATTATTATTTGTAAAATGAAACTGTAAAAGAACTGGACACAAAGTCAATTTCAGTAAAAATTGTCGCATATCTTTGCGTGGTGCTAGATAGGGGATAACTATTAGCTAGTCGCCTTGATGTTAATTTCTCATATACAATCCCACTCGAGACCACATATAATCTTGAAAAATTTGAGTCCTCTTTTTATAAGAAGGATGGTTCAAATGCATATGATTAAATATAATATTTTAGAAAAATCTACACATAATCATTACAAATAACTAATTTAACTAATTTTTTTAACTAACCTAAATAAATTAAATAGATCTTACATTAAAGATTATAAGTAGTATCTATTTATTTTTTATGTCACAAGTACCATCATATTGTTGTAACAAAAACTACTTCCTTCAAACTAACAAGTTATTAGTTAAGATGGTAAACAATTTTATCCTGTAAAAAGGAGAACATAAATTTAAATCATGAGAATTGAAGTATATTTATTATGAAAGATAAAAACTCTTTTACTTCCTAAGTCTTAAAAAGAGATACCTTTAATCAAATAAAAAAAATTACTACCTTGGAAGAGATTAAAATGTTCTCTCCTGGTAGAGATAACTGACAGCTTCGTTATTTTCTCCAAACTTGAACCAGAACGATTTTTTGAAACTATGAAACGATTTCTCAATACCCTACTTTAGTTTCATCTCTCATACGATTTACTATATACCAAATTTATAAGATAATTACTGTTCTATTCATAATTAATTATGAATAATAAGCGAGCCTGGATCTGATTACTGATGGAGTAATTAATTAGAGTGCCAGTTAGAAGCCACTGAATGCACATTAGAGTACAAAAAAACTACAGCCACGTATATTTGCATTCTTCTGTTTATAGGGTTGAAATTTGAAAAATATAAATGTAATAATTAAACAGATTTGTATAGAGGCATAATTAATTGAATATAATAATATGTAAGAATCTTTCATTATATATTCTACAGGGAGGAACAGGCGCATACACAAAGTGCTCACTCTGCTAGGCATTAGAGGCCACATTTGTTTGTCGTTCTGATTTTCTGAATAAATTAGTAACTCGTGACGACGAATAATGCTAATGCTGGTGAAAAGTGTAATATTAATTAATTATATTTAATGTTTGCTTAGATATGCACCCTACCTAATAGGTAACCTATTTAAAATTTCATATATGTGTTTGGAAGCTGTAAGGGTCGTCGAATTGATTATTGAAACTAAACTCTATTTTAATATTATTAATATATATATGAAAAATTAGAATAAATGACCTACAGTAAATGATATTTATTAGGAATGACTATAAAAGCTCTAATTATTTAAAAAGATCAAATACCAAAATAAAAATTTATGATTAGTAAATTGCCTATTACCAAACTCTCCACATTTTATTTTTAAAAATCATGAATTTTTAAACCTACATTCTCTCCCAAGTTCTATTTTAAAAATAATATGAATTTTATTTTTTACCAAAATTAAAACCCCGAAATCATCCATAACAAGATTTTTTCTAACTTTTATTTTCTACTAACATTAACATAATAATGTTGTATCATTTAATTATTAACATAAATATTTATCCATCTATATCATTAAGTTTTCCCTTAGTTCATATCATCTTATATAAAATAAACTCTATTCAATAAAAAAAACTAAACACATTTGTAACATCATAATATATTAAATTATTTATATTTTAATAAAATATATTAAGATTACATGATTTTTTTATTTTAAAACACACAATTTTATTCTAAAATAAGAATAAATTATAAACTTCTTTTGAATGGTTTAAAACTGCGAATTTTTTTAACTTTTTTAGAAATGTATAATCTTTCTTTAACATATATGATAAATTATTAAAGATCTTAAATTTTCTTAAAGTTATGTAATTTTTATTTTCAATTAAAGTTTGTGTCAATTTAAAAAAATTATAATTTTTATAAAATTCAACAATATGTATGTTATTTTTTCCAATTGATATCTACTTGTAAACATTAAGATATATTTTGTTTAATTTATATTGAAATTTAAAATTTTATATTAGTTTTATAAATAGAATGTAGGAAAAAATATAGGATTTTTTGGTAAGGGACAATTTAATAATTTTATTTTTTTTTATTTTAATATTTGGTTCTTTTTAATAGTTATAATTTTTACATTCCTTCCCAATAAATATCATTTATTATATAGGTCGTTTATTCTAAATCTCTCTCTCTCTCTATATATATATATATATATGCCAAGAATCTTTGGTTGCGACAATAATGATAAGTCTTGTGTCATCACCTTGAATATACATGTTCAACAACAACGAGTCATTTTAATACTCCTTCTCTTTTTAGTCTTTAATATAAGAATCTATTAATTATTTTAAAAAAAATAAAAAATTACTTTAAAATAATCATTTCAAAAAAATTATGTAGCATATGTTATAATCCTCTGGTCTTAAATATATAATTTATTTAACTAATTTGATTATATTAAGTAAGTTAGTTAAATTAGTTATTATAACATATTTTTTCTAAAGTACCTCAATTATCTTCCTTGACTTTCTCCCTTATTCTCTTACTTGATATTGTTGGGGGAGTATCAATAGGGGTAATTTAGAAAAAAGTTAGTAAATTTAAAAAATAAATTTATGTTTATGATCAAAATTAATTACCTAATTAAGTCATATATTTATGACCAGAGGAGTAATTAAGTAATTTATTTAATTTTTTTAATATCTTTAAAAAAATAATAGTTCTTATATTAAGGGCCGAATCCATTCAAGTGTACTAAATCCACATGTTTATGTGATATAATGAAAATACGTACAACTATATATTCCTCTTATCCTTAATATATAGGTTAATTAGAAAGTTGATCTTAATTTTGAATGTAAAATCTATTTTATATATTTATCAATTTTTTTAAAATTATTCATGTCGATATTCCCTCTACAATAATTAAAGAGAAAGATTGAGTTAATGAAAATGATTAGAGTATTTAAAAAATATGTTATATTAATTAATTTTTTTAATCTAATTAAATTAGTTAAATAAATTTTATATATTAAAGACCGAAGGAGCATAATTATGTCTGCCAACAAAACCTGAAATTAATCCCTACACTATCGTGCAAATTAAACATAAATTCCCTTACCATTTATTTTAATTTATTTTTTTTATCTAGAGAAAATTAATTTGCTGGCCTCTCAAGGTGTGAGATCTGATGGGAGATTAAAGAATATCTTAAATCACAAGTCTTTGCATTCTAGACCTCTATTAGGGTCCCACCTCCACCTCATGCTAGTTATGGGTCTCATTCGGCCTCTTCCCGGTAGCTCTCTTCTTGAATATAATCTCTTGATAAAAACATCAATATTACAAGTCCAAATTGAGAATCTGTTCTAAAAAATTAATTTAGTAGAGGGTAAATGTGAGATTTTTAACAGTAACTAAGTTAGCCTTGGACAGTAAACTGCTTTTTTTTTAAACCAAATTTTATGTAAAGTCAAAAGGTAGGTCATCTAGTAAGTCAAAAATAATTAAGAAAAACACAATTTAGAAGAAAGGTGGTGGTGAGTAGGATGTTCCTCTTCGTTGTCACCACGAGTTGACAGGATGTAAAATAAAAGCCTAAAGTTACTCAAAAAGCTCATTCCTATATAGGAAAAGCTTCTTCATCACTATCAATTATTCTCTCTTTCGCTCACTTTATATATCCTTCTCTTTATATTCCTAGGCAAAATCTTTTAATTTAATTTCATACGAAGCGACAGTAAAAAAGAAAACAAAAGAAAGTATACATATGTGTGTGTGTATATATATATATAGTAGTCCAATCAGTAAATCCCATCTAATCTTGATATATATACATCTTCTTATAATTTTTGAACGTGATATTTATTTTAAACATTGTTTAACTATAAAAATTGATAGTCAAGTAATTCACTAATCGTCCCTGTATAAGAGAGTTAATTTAAATCGTTCATTAATTAAGGATATCAACGTACATGTGCCAGAGCCAAATGCCCCTTTTTTTTCATTTTTTGAAAATCTTAGCTAAATATGCTCATATGTTGCACTTCCTTGTTGAGAGTTTATTCCATTTTAAAGCTATGAGAACCATTTGAAGAAAGCAACAAGTCTATGAATTGTGGGGATCCTGACCTACACTCTAGCTATATTAATTAATATCTGATGGACTTGCCCTCAACATTAATTAATTCGTTTACCTCTCTGATTATGCCCACATGCAAAAGAAATGAATTTAATGACTGTTACCAACTTCATGTTTCCTTTTGAGGTTTAGAAATTAAGGCTCACTGATCCTCTCATATATATATATATCAGACTTTTTGCAGGGTGTATAATATCAATATTAATAAAAAAATTGTAAATCAATTGTCGATTTTTTTAATATAAAAAGCTTCATGGGTAGTGAGTTTACTTATTCTTATTTTTTACCCACTTTTCTTAATTTAAATTATTTATATCGTATTGAACGGTTTGAGGCCTTTCAAATATAAATACTTCCTCTAATCCTTATTATTGTGCATCTATTAGAAGGATTCATTGATCTTTAATATAAATTTATTTGAGATTTATTTATTAATTTTATCCTTATAATTAGTACTTGAATATGGCTCTTCGTGGTCTCTTTCCTTCAAATAAGAATAAAAACAAGACTATTATGAATTCGATAGAAATAGTTCAAATCAAACGCCTAGCTTATTACTTTATTGGATCTTAAATATAAAAATTAATATATAAATTTATTTTGATAATAGATATGAGACTTCAATTACTATATTTCTTAAATCTATAACTTTTTGTTAAATTATTCTTAGTGATTATATATATTAAGAAAGTTTTTTATGAATAAAATAATTTTTAATGCAAATAATTATAAGAAATAAAACAAAACCAACATGTACTTTCTACAAATAATTAATTTTTAATTTTAATAAATTAATTATTAATCTATTATATTTAGCATGATTGGATGGAAACTTGCAAAGAAGAACCTGTGAGTGATAATGTGTGTGTACGCACGCAAATATATAAAAGTATGACGAGAAACACACACACACACATGCCTGCTTATGTTGAATTAGCTTTGTATCTGCGTGTGGAAACTGATGAGTCGTCTTCCCCAAACTCATCTCGTAAGTTGCCCAATATTCTGGCGTTTATTTAATTTGTTTTGTTGTTCACGCCATCCTTCTAATTTCATGTCATGGGATATTTAATTTAACGTCATTTGATCAATTAAACCTATAATTTAAAATATTAATAAAATTATCATTGGAGTTGACATTTAATTAAGCGATGCAGGTGCGACAAGAATTTGATTAAACCTTGTACAAAATAGAAGGCACAGATTTTTGTGGACCATATCTAAGATTATGTGGGTCTATGTAATATAATTATAGTTTGTCCCTCATCATTTTTTTTTATTTTGTTTTTAGAGAAGCGCTAATTTTAATTACAATAACAAAGTCTGTCTTTAAAGTAATTTTAATTTCTTTTGGGGTGGGTTTTTAAAATGTTTTCGATTCTGTGCATCTCCGCGACAAGAATCCATCACGAATCTGTTTGCCAGACTGATAAACTGCTTGATAGGTTCGACTCTTACGTGGCTGACATGTGCATGTGATCGATTCACATAACCCACTTTACATGTGCATCAAAAACAAAAATAGCCTCTCTCTATCTGCTTCGAGACTCCCTAGTTTAATTAGTTTCAAATTTTTAACTTTTTTAATTAATCACCTTCACATCACATCATTAACTCTTAATCAACATCACGGAATTCGTTGATAACCTAATTGATGTTGGTTTCTCAGTGTCAAAGTGTCAATGGGAGAATCTTATTAGTAAAAAATCTATGAATATATTTGTAAATATTTTTTATGGGGAGACATAATTTAACCCCAATAAACTTAGCCCAATTCATCTAAACTTTTTTCCCATCTTCTAATTGATAACTCACCCGTATGCACTCAAAAATAGATAATAAACACTGACTTAATATCTACTTATTTTTAATATAAGAGTTAATTAATTTTTTTAAATAGATTAAGAAAGTCAAATAAATCAATTAATTATTATCAAATTCAACCTTCAAGAGGAATTCATGTTATATACTTTTTAATCTACTCAAATTATACAACTAACTCTTATATTAGTTATAATTATTTAATTTATTTATTTAGTCTATCTAAAAAAGTCAATTAACTCTTAAATTAAGGATATGGTATTTCACATTTGCAACATATAAGTAAAGGCAGGCACGATAAAAATTTCATTACACACGTTGCACGATATGATTTTCAACATAAGGGGATTCAACTTGAAATGATTAATGAATGTTATAGAGAGAGGAAATTAAAGGTCTATGAGTGCGAGGCTTTCAGTTTTGTTGGCAGAGCTCCAAGGGATTAAATTTGTGGAATTAGGTAGGAATGAAAGAAAGATGACATGACGAAAATGGATGGCAATGGGGAAGATTAGATCATGGGACGTACGTACGAGAATTAAGAAATGAGAATAATAAAGAATGTGATATATATAATAGAGGTTGTGTGTTGCGTGTGGGGTGTGAGTACAAGGTTAGTGTGATGATGTGACGAAGAAGAAGACGCCCTTCTTTAGTTTGTCAGTTACACTTTTCTTCAATTGATCATCTAACTTTAAATCACCAGTTTCTCTGCTAAAACATTACATGTCACTTGTTTAGGGATTGTTTCCTTAAAGGAGTTTCAACCGCCCTAATATCACTCCTAACTGTAACTTTTATGGGCCTTGGGATTTGTTGACACCAAGATTGAGATTGTCGTCGACTTAGTGTTTGTTTAGGATCATAATTAGATATCTAAAGCACTTATTTTTACACAACTTAACTCACATCCTTATCTCATACAGTGTAAAAACGCTTAGAATAAACAAAAAATAAAATGATCCAAACAAAGGCTTAGGAGATGTAGTTAATTTAAAGGAGAATGAGAGTTAGCTCTCAGTTTCCAATTAAGATTTATATGACAGAAATCTCGCAAATGGGGTCATAATATGTTCTACGTACAACAATGTGTTGAATCACTTTAACAAATCTGGGTGTAAGATACCCAGTATTTGATGTTCGTACAGCAGTATTCACAGCTCTTTTGTAGACTCCGTAGAGTGTGTTTGGATTAGCTTTTGGAGAATAGATTCTAAACAGAATAGATTCTGGAGAATAAATTTTGAAAGAATAGATTTTGGGAAAAAAGTGATTTTGAAAATTGGAGATGTTTGGATGATTAGTAGTATAATTGATTTTCTATTAACAATTTACCAAAAAGGACATAAACAAAATTGATAATTACGTAAAGTATATATTTTTATTTTATTGATTAAAAAATAACACTTACAACCCATTTGCGTTTGAGTAGAATAAAAATTAACCCTATTCACTTTACAATTAGTGATTAATAAAAAAAATAGATTTAAAAAATATTCAATATTGAGATATAGTTTAAGAATAAAAAAAATCAATTGTTAGTATTTAAAAAATAATATATATATATATATAGAGAAAAAAAAAGGAGAAGAAAAAAAAAGAAGAAGAAGAAGAGCGTGTGTTCAAGAAAGGGTAAAAAAAAAATTAAAAGAAAATGAAAAACGAAAAAGATAAAAGAGAAGAAAAAAAAGAAATATATATTATAATGATATGGGACCCACACTATTATAATAATGCATATTTTTCTTCCCTCCCTCCTGACTTCTCATTTCTTTCTTTTGCTGCGTTTCTTCTCCTGCCAAAAAGCAACAGGTGCGTGGATTATTGCAAACCATGGTTTTGTAATACAAAACCATGGTTTCCTTCCAGAATCAATTTTGCATTTAAAATAGGTGTTTGCAAAAAAAACTGAAACTATAATTTTGTGTCATAATCGATTTTTAAACCAGAATCCAAACACACACGTAGAAACAAATGATATATTCTGTAACTAATTTTTTTAGAAAATTTTTGTGGGGACCTAACTGTCATTGAAACAATTCTTTGAGACTTCAATATTATTATCCCTTCATTAGCACTATCAGGCTTTTTGTTAGCAAATGGTTGAAATGTTGTGTTTGAATGATATGTATAGAGGAGCCTATAAATATTCTAGTTGATTGGTTAAATCTGCTTGGGACATTAATGATAATATTTTACACTTCATTTACCCCTTAGTAAGCTATGAAAGGTTGGGCCTGTTTGGATTTACCCCAAAATATAGTTTTAAAAGTGATTCTAACCCAAATTTTAATTTGAAGAAATTTTAAAACAAACAGGTATATTTGTCTAAAAGAGTTTTTGGATCAAATTATAGTTTACAACCAAAATTTTAGATAAGCTACTAAGACTAGCTTTTGGAACAGTAAAAATGCTTATGAACTATCCAATTAATATTTTACCATTATTTTTTTTTTACACCTTCTCTCATGTCTCCTCTCTCTTCTCTTTTATCTCTTCTTTACCCTCTATACTCTCTCCTCTCTCTTCTCCACCATCTCTCCTCTCTCCTTTCTCTTCTTTTTTCTCCACCATCTCTCATCTCTCATATTTTTAATAAAATTATACCCTTTCTGGTAATTTTTCAATTATAAAAATCCTTCTAATAATAACTATCTAAATACTCATTTATTCAGAACCACTTTTTTTTCATAAGCTCTTCTCTAAAATTTATTTTCTAAAAGCTGTCTAAAAACCTCTTTTTTATAAGTCATTTTTTTAAACTCTTATCCACACAAACCCGTTGTTGGATTTTGAAAAAATATATATATTTGTATTGATAAAACAATTATTTTATTTGGTTGAAGGCCGAAATTACTCGTAATAACCATTTGCTCACATGGGCCAGCATCTTCTAAAATGACTTGAAGCATGCTCATAGGGTCTCTGTATTTTGCATAAGATAACTCACTTGATATTGAACCAATTTGTTTTTGGAAAAAAGTATTTGGGCCAAGATCCTTAAGTGATATGTACAAGGCCCATAAAGCCCACTTAAGCCTTTTCAACTCCATGATCTGTCTTGTTATGTATGGTTCAAGGATATTTGGGGGTATCAATTTGAAATTTATGGAAGTGGAGGAATAAAGCTATTTTTGATAATGATTTTTTGAAACCACTTGATCCATATTCAGTCATTATGCAAACATGGGAAAGCTTTGTGCAAGTTCATGATGATTATATGTTTAGTAGCTTGGGCTCATCAATTTTATTTAATTGCCAACCTCCTCCATCAGATTGGGTGAAATTAAATATTGATTGAGCACTTATGATTAGGGGTGTTCATGGGCAGGGCTGGGCAGGGCGACCCCCCTGCCCGGTGCCCTGCCCAGAAAAAGCATGGGCTGCATTTTACAGCCCGATGCCCTGCCCTACCCGGTAAAAGCCCTAACCATTTTGGGTTGGGCATGGGCGGGCTGGGCATGCCCAAATTGTGATGTCATGCTCATGTTGTAGAAAAAATCTGCAATTATAAATTTCTAAAATAATATCATATTCATATGTCTTCAAGAATTAAATAATATCTATAATCCACTAAAAATAAGGTAACAAAAAGATAATAATTAAAGTCTTGAAATTCATTGCATATAAAAAAACCTTGAAGTTTAAGTAGTTTATAATTACAACTTTACATCAATTTCCCAAATGTTGATAAGGATGAAGTATCTAAAAAAATAAAATAAATAATTATAATTCGTAATATAATCATGTTATGATTAATAAAGTTAAAAAAATTAATGTAGTTACAAATATTAAAAGATGCAACTTACGTATTTAACTATTTATATTTCTAAAATGATCCTTTAATCACCAGTAACTATCATATTCTCCCTTCTAAGTGTAGCATCTACGGAGAAAATAAAAAAAATAAAAAAAAGTGTGCTCATGGGCAGGGCAACCCCCCTGCCCGGTGCCCAGCCCGAAAAAAGTATGGGCTGCATTTTACAGCCCGATGCCCAGCCCTGCCCTATATTTATCGGGTTGGGCAGGGCCATTTTTTCGCGGGTTCGGGTGGGCATACCGGGCCGCGGGTTTTATGAATACCCCTACTTATGATAGCTCACAAGATGGCAGGTTGTGGTGGAGCTATTAGAAATCATGCTGGAAGCTGGATCGTGGGATTTACGAGTGATATAGGTTCATGCAGCGCGATCGAAGTTAAACAATGGGCGATCTTCAAGGGTCTAAAATTTGCCTGGGAACTAGGATTCAATAAAATTATACTTGAATCAAATGCTAAGAATGTGGTAGATATGTTAACAAAGGAAACAATCCACACATGCAGCCTTTTACTTTTACAGATACAGAAGATGATGAATTTATCTTGGGAGCTGAAAATATAATATGTACCCAGATAGCAAAATCAATTGACAGATTTCCTCGCAAAAGATGGTTTAAGGGATACACAAATGTTGTACTCATGCCCTGCTCATTTAAGAGATATTGTGGTTAAAAAGTATTTGGGATTTGATCTCTTATAGATTAAGTTATTTTAATTTAAGGCATACTAGCCCTCTTCTTGTAACAAAAAAAAAGATATTATTACTTCAGCTGAATAAGTTTGTGGTGTGTGGATGCCCAAACTAAGCAGATCCATAGTTTATACAGGTAAGCCCAATTTGGGCTATAAAGTAAGCCGAACCCTTGTAAACCCAATATCAGAATTCTGTTTTTTTTTTTTTTTGGTATATATCAGAATTCTTTTTGTTTCTTTTGGATTATTTTCAACAGAACACTGACTCGGCCCAAGAAAAGGATTCAAATAAAGAATACTAACGCCACTTTTAGTTTACTTACATCTAATATTACACTATTATATTTAATACTATATGTCTTTAATATAAAATTTAATTAGACAGTTAAATTTAATTTTAATTTATTTTATCTTTTAAATTTATAAATTTATTTCTAAAATATCCCTATTAATTGCACATATTATATGCTTTCCATCTAAAAAAAGTCGTGATGAAAAATGATATTTTAGAAAAATCAAATAATATTTTATCAAACAAATCATATAATTAAATTTTTTAATATACTTAAATTAATTATCTAACTCTTATATTAATTACCAGATATTATTGTTTAACTTTAAAAGCCTATACTTTTCGAATTGTTTAATTTCAGGACATATGACATAATAAAAAATTATCGTCCATGAATTTTTTTTTCAATTTTTTTTTCAAGTTTGACTATTTAGATTCTGGTACTATTATTATATTTGAGCATTATCCGATTTCGATCTAAATAGATATAGTTTTTTTAGTATAATTGTTTTAATCCATGTGATTTGAAGTCATTACCTTACATAATTAAGAGTTATCAAGAATTCAAGCCTAATGGTTTTTGTTGGACTTAATCACTTTTGGTTCATTTTATGTTATTATCTATTAAATATGTCCTAGTTGTTGTAAGTTTAGATATATGAACGTTTTCTGAGTATCAAAATTAGTCGCGAAAATTACCTACCAACTACCATAAATAAGAGTGCATTTTATAAATGATTCCAATGAAACGTAAATGGAGCTAATGTGTATAGCAGCATTAATTTTCACATGGATGCTTCATACAGTTATTCCAAACTCAATTGACATCCACAGAAAATAAAGAAACCATAGTTTCAAAACATCCACATCATCATCTTCACCTCAAATATTATATATATACATATAGCCGTTGATTGTTTACTAAAATCTGTGTCAGATATGCAAACAATAATACACATGGGTGCACATGAAGGAGTTGCCTTTGCTGCATACTTTGACCAGTTTGTGGATATCGTGTGCTTTTTGCACGTTTTATATATATAACTTGTTCCACAATTGGCAGTTTCATTTATATAACATCATCACCAGTCAATATATATGTCTCTTACATTAAAATCAATGTTATTTCAATTAAAAATGGGACTTTTCAAATGGAAGCATGTGATGATACTTTGTAGCAACAAACAATAAGCGGTAACTAATTAATTTGCTTTTTCTTGAAATATATATTAATTATATATCATTCGGTGGAATTGTAGTCGTGGGTTGTCCCTATACCAGTGAGCAGGCTATATGGTACAAAGAGAAATGGTTGCCTTCGGAAAATCCTGTGTTTAAATCCATTGCCTTTTAATGAGTACTAGCTTTCTTAATTATGGAAGCTTGTTGGAAACATCGTATTCACAAAGCTAACAAAACTGTAACGTAAATTATTGTTGTCAAAACAAATTCCTGCCCTTTCAATTGGAAAGTCATCATATATATACATCATCGTTGCTTACATTCACATATATTGAATTCCTTCTATTTGACTCCACTAATTAATGCGGTAATGAAAGAAGCTTTAATACATTAAAAACAAGACGTATTTGTATCGAAATGTTTACATGTGGTAGTACTCGATATTTATGAATTTTTAATTAAATGTTATGCACAATTGAAGGCTACTCGAACGGTTTGTTGATTTAGTTGGTGACTAAAATAGAAGTAACAAGAAGAATTGATTTTGTTGTTGGAAAATCTTGGGAGAGCAGCATGTTCCATGGTCGATGAGGGCCAGACTACAGTGAAACAAATGCGGCTTATGGCATGCTTCTTGGGACTGAGGTTGTCTTTGTTTGCCCGTTGATTATGATTGGTTCTTAATACATGTATCTTCACAAGAGAAGAAGTGAAGGTATCATTCATTAATTCATTGATCACTTTCTGGTAACAAGCCATGCTTGCTTGCATGCTTCTGTACTTTTCAGCTTCTGGTCTCCAGCGAGAGCGACAATCAGAAATTAAAGCACCCAAATCTTAAGTTGAGATTGTAAGATATTAGAAATTACCATTGAATTCGTCAATAAACTAATTAACGGTGAAGCCCATATATATATATAGAGAGAGAGAGAGGCCAAAATTCATGTGTCGCCTTTTGAGTCACCTTGTATATTGAATTTTTGGTAGTATTAATTCAATGGCGAGCTTGTGATCTTGCACGTTCTCTAAAAATCTCGAATCAGTGGAAGGATTATTGATGAAGCTTATATATATGTTTTAGGTTTTACCTATTTGGTTAACATGAAAAAATGCTTCTATATATATGTATATTGCTTCCAGCCTGTATTACTATATCATGAATTACTAGTCAGCAAACAAGTCAAATGTTATTTTATATTATAGACTTAATTTGATCAGTTATAAACAATCACTAGTTGCTCGTAATTCATAAACAATGATATGTTCGTCGTTGGTTCCCAAACTCTATCATAATTTTATTATATTGTATTTGTTTTGTAATGCATAGAGATCCCGAAACTTGGTTTTCTTGCCAAAAACATAATGTTCACGTATAGGGGTGTTCACGGGACGGGTCGGGACCGGGACAACCCCGTCCCGTGTCCCGTCCCGATACAGTACACGGGACGCAAAATGCGTCCCGTGTACCGTCCTGTCCCGAATTTGTCCCGGTCCCGACGGGACCGGGACGGGACGGACCCGAAATTATTTTTTTAAAAGAAATATATTATAATAAAATCATCTCAATAAATTATTCCATATAAAATGCCCCAGCAACTTACTCGAAATACCAACATTTCTCCTTGATATAATATAATAACTTACCCATATAAGGGAAAAAAAAGTAATAGTAAAAAAGAATAGAAATATCAATATAAAAATATCTGTATAAGAATAAAAATATCTATATAAGAGTGGGAAAGATAGGATAATGTAAATTTTTTAAAAAAAAAAATCGGGACGGGACGGGATTCCCGAGGGACGGGCCGAAACCCGTCCCGTCCCGAATACCAATCTTGTCCCGTCCCGGGACGGACCCGTCTCGATCCATTTCGGGACGGGACGGACCCGTCCCGAAATCCCCGGGACCGGGTCGGGACACCCAGGACGGGACAAGGTTGGACACCCCTATTCAGGTACACATGCATTGTCTATGATGGAGAGACTTTATGGCAAGAAAAACTGGTATATTGACTTTTTTATGTTTCCATGTTTCGTTGACTTCAAATTTTGGGTCTCAATTAACATCTTGTGCATTGCATTCATCAACATGAATTTTGAGGATGAATGCCATTGGTCAAGGGAGTTAGCACAACACATTACTAGATTAACCCAGTGTTGTTCTGCAGTTTTCAATGTACTTTGCGTTTGGCTATCACACTCTCTCTCTCTCTCTCTCTCTATATATATATATATAACTCGAGCATATATACATACAAGTGAAGTGCACAATTTTAAGTAGTTCCTGACTATATTAGAATATATTAAGAGAGTCCCACATGGATTAATTGCACATCAAATTAAAGTTAAGATAAGTCCTATCAATTGACTTAAGTTATTTTGATAAAAAAGTAAACTTCAATCTATACATATATCTAAGGATATAGATCCTCTTAGAAAAAGTCCTCTATCTTCATCTTAGAAGCACCTGTCTCTTTGCCTTTGTCTTGTCTTCTTTTCTATTTGCCTTGGCTCATCATAACTTCTCTCAAATGCCCAAATTGCCAAAAAAAAAACTTTTTTTTAAAAAAAAAGTGTTTTTAATTTTTTATAAAAAAAGGTGTATTTTGTAAATTTTTTCTTAAAAAAACATTTTTAACAGTTTGTTTTTGCAGTTTGGGCAGCAGAGAGAAGGCAAGGCAAAGGTAAAGAGAAATGTGCTTCTAAGAGATGAGGAGAGAGGAGCTTTTGAGAGGTTCTGCATCCTCCATCTAAAATTTTATACTGACCAAGTTCTGGCTGTGGGTACATGAATACATGGAAACTATGTTACTTACAGGAAATAATTAATGGCTTGCCGTTAGTGAATAGCTTGAATTGAAACACAATATCTTTCTCTTGTCGGTATATCTTCCACAAATTTCAGTCTAAATCCATTGCATTAAGGTTTAGGTATACAACTGATTATATATATACGACATAGGGAAATTGATTTTTTCTTATATATATGCTATACATATATATAGCACCTTAAAAAGACAAAATCACACTAATTACGAAATCATATATACAAGTGTATTTTGAAAAGAAAAAACTAACATGTGTTCATATCTCCAAGGAGTTTGTCGCTTTTTGCTAACTTCTAGGTTTCTTTCTTAACTTCAAGGGTTTGGCCTTTCTTGTAACACAAGGGACACGAAAACCTTCTCCAATCATCACCAATAATATATTATGATTAGATGATAATACAATAATTTTGAAGTTGATTAATTACTAAAAAGGATCTCGAGTTAGTTGTAAAATTTAATCTGCATTGATAAATTCTATGACGCTAGCTAGAGGGTTTGAGAGAATGAATGAATACCTTCTTCCAAAGTGTGTGCGTGTGTGAAAAATTTGTGCTTCAATTTATAATCCCGAGCTTAAGAATTATTTTCGGTTGACATAATTATATGGGATGACATGTTTTAGTACAACGTACATGTAATATAAAAGTTTAATCAATTAATCTCAATGTTAATTACCTTGTGATTTTTTTTATTAGAGGACCTTATCGCAAGGTTCATTGCAGTTGCATGCACGCACGCACTTGATTAGGTTAAGAGAACAGATCCCACGCAAAGATTACCATGCAATAATATAATTAAGTCGAAGAAAACTAATTAATAATATGCAATTAAATTTGAAAGTGCTTTGTTCCCCATCTCATAATCAACATGAAGTTGATTCAAATACATGTTGATGGCATGTTTAGCAGAAGACGATGATTTATATGATTGATATGATTAAGCAACGGCCACTTCTTTAATCAGTTTCTTAGTTCTTAAAGAGACCTTCATTAATCATGTATGAATTAACATCATGCATATATGTAGCTCATAACCATTTGATTCAGCTTCTGAATGAGTGCGAAAATATGTTTCACAATTAAGAATGTGTCTTTATTGCTTCTATTCAATCATCAGCCACTTCTTTCATTGCTCCGAGGTATTTTATTTGGTATTTCAAGCTACTTAAGAGTTAATATTTGTCCTAAAATATAAGACATAAATATATTTTATCTTTAATATTTATTATTTTTATCTAAAATTATTTACCTAATTTACAAAATTGATATAACATAATGTTATAAATGAATTTTAAAGAGATCAAATTACATTTCTTATAATTAGGTAATTGATATAGTTTTATTAATCTACTTAAATTAATTAAATTAAGAACTAGATAAGTATATTTTAAAGATCATTCTTCTATATGCATTCCTGATGATGATACATAATTCTTTTTTTTTGTAGAGTTCAAACGATATCCTTCGATCGATAGTTAAAGACTAATCTTTTCGAGGTGTAGAGATCGTAAAAGTGGGTTTTATCTCTCCCAATAAATTCTTTTTTCCAAGCACACGGCCTGATTCGAACCTAGGACATCATATTTAAGGGACACAACCATTTGCTAGCTGTACTGAACTTTGTTGATGATGATACATAATTCTAAAATACGATATTTTTACTAAACTATCCCTAGATATTGCACATATTTAAAAGATTTTTATTAAGAGGTAGTTCACATGTAAATGATTAAATAGATATTTCAGAAAATAATTAAGAGGTAGTACAAATGCAAGCATAAATTCATGATTCGGTGCATGATACCGTCGTGAATATGGAAGATGATGGTTGGCACGTTAATTAGCTAAATGCTTTGCGTAAAGTTGCAGAACTCAACAAATAGAGTTGATAGCTGAAGTCAAGCCAAGAAGACTAAAGAAGACGACACAAAATCCACATAATATTGTTCGTAGACTAATCATTATTCATCAATCTATAGACAGTGGATTTAGACACTAACCACAAATCCCTCGTTTATATTAATATTGTATTATATAATATACCTTAAAAATATATTACTGTTGATTATTAATTAGCGACCACATGAATAAAGATTTCGTCTTTTAATTTCACAAGAAAGTGTTCCAGTCAGCAGGATTTTTTGTCCCCTCAAGTCTATATTAGACATAATCATGCCCTAGACAGCACTTGGGAATTGGGTTATATATTGTAGAAAACTATTTATTTAACTAATTAACTTGAAATAAACAAATAAATCGTGGTACGTGTGATTAACAGGCTGAAGAACTGATATATAGCTCAAAAATAATAGTAATCATCAGCTTTGAATTTGATTGTTAAAATTGAAGAGAATTTAATTGTTTATGCATTAGGGTTTGATCTCCCAACTTAGAAAATGATCATATATTACAGAACCTAATTATGCATTATTTGATCATCAGAAGTAAAACTGGTGAATATATATATATTACTGTACAGCAAAGCTAAGCTAATTAGAAAAACAACAAAAAAGCAGAAGAAAACCAAAGTAATAGTGGAAGAGAGCTCGAGAAAGTATGTTCCCCATGTCATCAACAAGGCTTGCTGCTTATGTGTTGGGAAAAAGCAGAGAAAACAAAAGTGAAAGTTGGTCTCTCCTTACCAAATCTACCTAATCATTGTTCGAGAGTGCACAAGAAAATATTCAATTCTTTTCAAATACATATATATATCAAGAAAGAAGAAACTGGTAAAAAATATAATTAATAGAATACTGTTGTTAGCAGAAAAGAGATATAAAGCACATCAACAGGAGAGAAGATTGTGATTCCATGCGATTTTTTTGGGGGGGATTCCTTTTTTGTTTAAACATTGAATTAAATTAGAAAATGAATGCATATACCAAGCAAAGGTGTTAAAGATATTATGCTGACGCCGTTGTGAGTTGGATAAGAGAATCATTCAGATATGTGAGAAGAGAGAAGATCAATAATTTTTAATGGAAATAGGAGAAAAAATATTTAAGTCCTCCTATTTAATTTCCATATGATTGAATAGGAAAACACATTCTTATCTCAATTCATTGACAATAATATACCAAACTACCAAAGCCACAACTGTTTATTAAAATAAAGTTTTTTAATACGTTAAATCCATAATATTAAATATATTGAACAACGAAAAAACCAACAAGCGAAATAATTAAACAAACAATAGTCATTATTTAAAAATTTAAACGGCGTGCAACTTTCTAAACAAAAAATAATTAGCATCACGCAAAGTTGTTAAGAGAGAATGATTGCGCCTTCAACCATCAACAGCTAACTTTCTAAACAATATTCAATAAGCATGCGTCAATTCATGTGGCAGTGATGGAAAAATATAACTCTGACTGGTCAAAAACAACAAAGAAAACAAAACCCTAATTAACATAAGATAATCATCGTCATCATCCTGGAATCCATTGGAAGAAAGGTTGTGAAGAAAATATATTGAGTGTGTTCCCTATTTAGTGGGGTCCTGTACTTCCATGCGTTTTCTTTGGGAGAGAGAGAAAGCCAACTAAAGCCAGCTGCCATGAATTCTCTCTCAAACCAGATCCACCAGAACTGAAAAAGTTGCCTTGGGAGAAAGATTTGTTTTCTATCTCTTTTTTTCTTACTTTATCTTCACCCAGAGAGAGAGAGAGACTTTATTGTTCAGAAAGGAGACCAAGCTGAGAGAGATAAAATTTTTCATTACCATGAGCAGAAAGTGGCAGTAAAAGAAGCTAGCCAGTGTACTAAGTTTTCATTTTCATGATTTCATTTGATGTTTTTCGGAGCTTTTCTTACATTAATGTTTGGTTGAAAAAGTTTGTAAAAATTAAATTTGAATAATCTTGCAGAGATTAAAGAAGCTCTCTCACAATTCAAATAACGCTTACAGATATATTAAAACATCATCGTATATAGGTAGCATACTTTGTTGAAGGCTTAGAAAGTGAAGAAGCATTGCTAATTAATGGGATCATATTTTTTATAAAGATGAAGGAGGCATAAAACAAATTAAACACATGATGAGGATCACTTCTGAGACATGTTTTTTATATATATAATTTTGTTCATAAAAAGGAACAAACTTTCTGGGTAAGATGACATTAAAAGAAAGAAGAAGTGTTTACAACTGGAACGGTAAGAAGCAGCTTTACAGTGAGTGAGTAAGGGATATATATCATAAAAACTGGTGGAGAGCATCATGTTTCATACTTTCGAAGCACAGATCATTGCAAAAGCTGTCCCAATTTATATTCATGTTTTCCGACCAGAAAGACAACTGTTATCCATGTTTATTCTACTTTATTCTATGCCCTTAAACAAGTTACTTTCGTCTTTAATATAAGAGTTAGTTTGTAGTACAATTTATACTACAAACTTCCTCTTATATTAAAGATTAGAGATAGTACATCACACTATATATACATTATGAATATGTCAATAAACATTAGTTTCACTATAAGGATGCTATACATTTTAAATATGCAAACCTCAAATGTTAGGCGTTAGGGTTTGCATGGATCAAGCTAGTCACCAACTGATGGTCTAGTGTAGAGAAGACCTTGGCCAGCTGGACAAGGCAGCCCATAGTTCAGTCTAATCTAATTTCAACCCAAACTCTCCCAAAACATTAAAATTTAATTATAAATCCATCAGAATCTACAACAACACTCAATAACAATAAAAATGAACCATCCAAGTTGCGAATTATTAAAAAATATCATCCAGGATATACTAGACCAAGTGGTCTGATCACTTGGTCTAGAACATGATCTATCCTGACTAATTAATCTAATTCGGTCTGATCCAATTTTATTATATGATTTATTTAGATTGGACTATACTGAACCGGATTACCTTAGGTTAGACCGGATCAGCAAGTTTTTCTATTAAGCATGTTTAGATTTTTATAAACTTGCCTAAATAACTCAGCTAAGTATTTTTTACTAAAGATCTCATTTTAATCTTGGTTCACTCAGTGTAACAGATGTCATTATATATTCAATAAGCAATTGATCAAAATATATAGTTGGTGGAAATTTTCGTATCAGAATTATAGACTATGAATCTAGTGGCAGAAATTTTAGTAAGATATACTTGTAATTTGAGAGGGGAAAAGGTGCAAAGAAATATATTTCGCTGTGAATGCTGTATCTTAAAAGCTTAAGATCCTTCACCATCCATTCCTCAAAATTAAACGTGCTAGATTTTTTCTTTTGTTGCAAAGAAATATCGACTAACATATGTTACTTAGTTCAATGAAATATTTTCTTTTGTTGATAAAATTAGTTCAATGAAGTTCAAATGCCCTTTGTTTTTTGTCTGAGAACAGTACTTCCAACAGTCCTTCCTTGAAAATTTTCTTGGCGTGAAATATTTCATAAATTTATACATTCACGGAGGCTTGATATTCTGCAAATTTATACACACAGAAAAGAAAATAAAAACAAAGAAAGAAAAGTCTGAAGTCCTGAACTACTGGCCTAGCGTACAGGTCTTCTTGTTCAAAATCCAAATAAGGTTCAGGCCAAAATATCCAAACAAGATTTGGGTTGTTTTGGGAAAAATGAATGCATTATCAATTTGATTTTTAATTCATTTATTTTAAAAAATAATCAGGTTATCTTTTTGACAAAAAAAATTAATGGAATGAACGAAGGAATTTTCAATATAATTGGCACACGATTTTATCATTTTCTTAATACATTTTCAAGATTTGAATACAAAAACAAATCCTTAAAATAAATCAAAGGATTTGTAAGCTTAAATTTAAACATACCAAAGTCAAGGGTGAATTATATATTGTGTGTGTTTGGAAAGAAAGAAAATTAAGGTTTTAAAAGGATTTTTGGCATAGACTTTGATTTGAAAAAATTTTAAAACAAACAGCTATATTTGTGTTTTTTGATAAAATAATAGTTTAAAACTAAGATTTTAGATAATTTACTGAGACTAATTTTTGAAACAGTAAAATAGTTTATGGACTACTTAATTATTATTTTACCTATACTTTTTTTGCTCTCTCTCCTACCTCTTCTCTCTCTTCTGCGATTCTTTGTTAACATCGTTGTGTTGCCATCGTCACCACTAGAGCTATCTGTCGCCTTGGTTGGACCTTGTCGTCGTCACTCTTTTTCTTCCTCTATCGTCAGGTCACTAGGTCATTGGAGCTCTCTAACGCTAGTCTTCTTCTTCTTTCTCTGTCGTTGGTTTTATCCTAGGTCACTGGTCATAACCGTGTGGAGAGAGAGAAAGGAATAGAATTATTTTTTTATAAAATCATACTCTTCCAAATAATTTATTAATCATAAAAATTATTCTGATAATATTTATCTAAATACCCATTTATCTATAATCACTTTTTTTCTATAAACTCTTCTCTAATTTTTTTTTTAAAATTAACTAAATTTTTTATATATATAAATTAATTTTAAAAATATGTCCAAACTTCGCCTTAATAAAATAGCGGATATACTAGAAGGCAAAAACGCATGCGTGGACACACCGGATTCTTTCTATGGCGCGTTTGACGGTTGACTAAAGGAGAGGTAGCTGATCAGCTACGGCTCTTTCTCGTGAGGGGACATAAAGCTTACCATTTAGATGAATGACACGTGTGAACACTGACAACCCTCATCTCTATGCCTATACATGTATATCAATGTCATTCATTTTTGTACAGTACCATATTCGGGCCCACCTCTGCTCCATGTGAAACCATTTCTAGATTCTACCCCCTTTTCTTTTCTTTTTTTAATGCCTGTACCCATAAACTCGGCTAGTTACCAATTTGTAAATTAACAAAAAGAAAAAAAAAATCATCCCACCTTTTTTAATCGGTAATTATATTAATTCACATTTCAACGAAAGTAAAATATCGCCATTTGTTGTGATATTTTTCACCTCTTTAAAAGCCCATGCAAGGTTGGTGGTTCACAAATATATATATAATTTATAATTTATCTATTTCTCATATAACTAGGCTTTAAATTGACAATATTCAAATGCAACTTATAAATTTTTTTTTTAGGGCATGCTTGGATGACTTTTATTCTCCTAAACTGAATTTCTCAATTCAAAATGTTAACGTAGGTCTAAAATTATGTTTGGATGATTTGGTGGCTAAAATGATTACTTCTAAACTAAGAGTTAAGTTCAAATTGAAGTATTTTTTTCTATCTTTGTTTTTTGGATTTGAACATTCTAAATTAATATATCATCTAAATAAATTTTTAATAATAATTTGTTTATAAGAATCTATTCAGATATAAATCACGCTACATTAATTAACTTTTATCTCAATTTTAATTTGTAAAAATTAATTAGAATATAATAAGTTGTTAATATTAATCCAAGCTAGTCCTTAACAGGTGATTACAATGAAATCCAATGCTCACGTGACCTTTGATTAGCCTATAAAATGATAGTTGAAATAAACTAATACTAATTAAACCTTAAAAATAACTAGGCTCCAATATTAAGAATACATATATAAAACGAGGCAAGCAATGCATTCGGATTGAATAACAAAGCTCGTAGGTTTTATAGCTACTTGATTCAGTTAACACAATTTCTTTGGGATAATTTGATATTACGGGAGCATCATGTCATTTTAAATAAGTTTGAAAATTGGCATTTCACTTTAATTATTCGATATATCCATGACACGATACGAAAGATGACTTAATAATTGAAAATAGGAACAGCAAGGGATATGATTAGTTGACAAAATTGAATTAAGAGCTGGCTGATGATGGATTTTATATGTAAATATAGCGATTGATTTTGAAGAATGAAAATGAAAACGAAGGGATAGTATATGGGGCAGAGAGAGTACTGAAATTCAGATGGGCAGTGGGGAAGATATAAACAGGGAATGCATTCATATGTAAGGTGGGAATTAATTGAAAAATAGATACATATGATTCATTATTTGAGGGCTCAAGTCAAAGTTACTGCTTCGCACTCGTGCATCTTATCTTATCTTATTTAATAATTTTATGAATATGACCCTTTTTCTACATTGTACATCTCCCTTTATTTATGTAAATAGTCTTTTTCTTAATTTCAATGGGCCCCATCTTGATTTTCCCATTTCATGATCTTCCTATGCAATCTCATCATATAAACACGTCCACGAAATCAAGGGATTGAGACTACTCTCTTCTCATCAAGGATATCTCCTACGTATTACTTTTAATTTGAATAAATATTGACACGTGTATATTTCTTAGGATATCAATAATTCTTTTATAATTATATGGTATCCATTATTGTCTAACAATACTCAAGTATTATCAAGTCTAAAAAAATTAGGTTTTTAATATAATTTCCATACTTGTAAAATTTGAATCTTCAATCTTATCCAAAAGAGGTCAAATCTCTTGTAGTTAATTTAATTAGTGATAATTTTATTTGTTTTTTTAGTTTTTTTCGTGAGCAACCGATACCTTGACTATCCCTCTCAAGAAATTACACACCAAACTAATTCAGATTGGACTATAATATAACCTATTCGAGTAACAATCTTATCACATATACTGTTATATTTCTAAAGCATCGAACTTTAAAAATAACTCGTGACATTTTGATTGAGTTAAAATAATTCTTATTATAGTTGATTCAAGCACTCTGCTTGATAGTTTTATTTGGTTATTTTTAGCATAGTTATGTGTGAGGGGAAATGGAAGTTCTACCCCGTTTGAATTAGAGGTGTATGTAATAATAGTTTAAGGTTATAAATATAATTGAATATACGACATTTTACTTATTAGAGAGTTTTTATGTTACCATCAAGTTACAAACTATTGACAAGTTAAAGTAAGCTTAAGAGTGAAATGCATATGAAAAAAATAATTATTAAAAAATATATCCATATTAAATACTTATATTATCTTGAATATAATTATGATTAGAGGTTTGTTTGGATTAGCTTTTGGATAATAGATTATGGGAAAATAGATTTTAAAAATAGAGATGTTTAGATAATTAATAGATAATCACTTTTTCATATTAATAAATTATTAAAAAGGGTATAATTTGATTAAAAGTAAGAGAGAGGATAAAGGGTAAAGAAGAAAGAGTAGAGAGGATATAGTGTAGAGAGGAGATAAGGTGGAGAAGAGAGAGGAGAGATGATAGAGGAGATAGGGTGTAAAAAAGGTAGAAGTAAGATAGTAATTGGATAGTCCATAAGCTCTTTTAATGTTCCAAAAACTAATTTCAGTAGCTTATTCAAAATTATAATTTTATCCAAAATTACTTATGAACAAATATAACTGTTTGTTTAAAAAAAATTTAAACCATAAATTTACTTAAAAAAAAATTTAAATCATGATCTCAAACACACATCAGTACAAAATATACACTGGTGTTAGTAAAAAAGAAATGTACAGGGGAAAAAGAAGAGACGTATGAAAGGTCTTTTCGTGATGGAAAGTATATGAGAGATGATACACAATGCGATTGACACATTTTACATCTCTCTTTTTCAGTGTTTGTCAAAGAAATCAACGAATTCACTTTCTTATCTCTGCCACTATGTTCTTCCATTTATATGAGCCCCCTTCGGCTTTTTGTATCCGTCCCTCTCCAGCTGGCACTTGATTTTTCACTTCACTCACTTTTCTTGATTCCCATGAAAATGAAGGGTCGACAAAGTGGAAATTTGATGTTGATAGACTCCTGAATGGGAATATGCAAAATCATTATGGGAATTCGAATTAATGTATTAATTAATCCTCTGCGAATTTTATTCCTTAAACTCTATAATAAAACCATTTATATATAATTTCCTGGATAAGCTAGTATTTGCCATAGTGTTGTCGGCTGGGGGTCTAACATGGCTTGTCCATTTTAGGTATATATAGAACTTCCAAACCAGTAACTACGTACAAGACTATGGTGGAGGGATGGATGCGAAAATACAATTTCTCATATATTGAAGAAATATATATAATGTTTTTTTTTGTATGGATTGGATACTGACAACATCTGATTTTTTAATTACCTTGTTAAATTGTGGTTTAGTTGCTTGGTTGCATCTGATGTGTCGTATACAAATTGTGCTTATTTCAAGTATATATAAACATGGAGTTGGAGAAAAACATAGAATGAAGTATACTCCAATTGTGCATTAATTATTATAAAAAATACATTTTATATATCTGTTTTCACTTTAATTGGCCTAAAAAAATAGGTTTTATACACGGTTAAAATCACAATCGGTATAGAAAGATATATTTTTTATATTAATTAAATATAATTAGTGTACAAAATCTTTTTTTGCCCTGGGTTTGTAACTAGGGTAAAGAAATCTTTTTTAAAACCGCTATAAACAAAATTTTGGGTTTGTGTTTTGATATAATGGGGCCAGCGCCATAAGTTGAAGTTGGTGGGCATATTAGTGAAGAACAAAAAGGGACAAAAGTATTTCTTGAATAATTATTTATTAGTTAAAATTTAAATATTGAAGAAATATATATCATGGAAAAAAGAAGGACCAAGTTGAGAAGCAATATACAAATAATGAACATGAATGGGATCGGTAATTGGAGAAATGAAAGTAGGAAATAACAACACGAAAAGAGAGGGGAGTAGGAATGATATTTCACATCAGGAATATGGCAATTTTGCCCTCCTGCTGCAATCCCTTCGTCTGGCTCTTCTCCTCAACAAAACCTCACACTACGAGCCTCTACTCGTGGGTCCCCACACCTTCCTCTGCCTTCTCACTGGTACCTCCCCGCATGTTCATCCTCATCAACCATCATGTAAAAACACTGCAACTCGTTAATACCCATCTAATTCAGAATTATCCTCTCAACAACTAGATCCGACAGATTCACAGTATCCTTATATGTGACTGAATTGCTAAATTTTTATTTTGTTATATACATATATCTTTTTTAATTGAGATAATTATATAAAATATACTATTAAATATTAAATATAGATTTTTTTTAATAAAACTTTAAATTTTAATTTATTACGTTATTATGATTAATATTATATCAAGAGAATCTCACGTTGCACTTTTTTGACATGTGACTAAATAGTTGGCACTGTTCTCTTAAATGATTTCAGACCTATTTTTTTTTAATTAACTAATATAATTTATGTGCATTTCGCAATTTTCACGCTCTCTTTTATTCTAAAAGAACTAGGCACCCATTGGCCATCTCTCCCACACACATTAACACATAGATCTCTCCATGGACAAGGCATAAAAATGAGTAAGGAATTAAAGGAATCACAGATCCAACGCAGTGGGGTCACATCCAAGAGATTTCCCTTCATGCAAACGCAATCAGTTTTTTTTTTCCTTTTTTTTTTTTAATTAAAAAACAGGTGGTATCTTAAAACCAATGACTTATAGATTAATTTTTTTAAGGCGTAGGCTCTTTTGATTTTGGCTAACTGTAAAATAATATTGGTTTCAGATCATAAGATGCAAATAAAATAAGAATATTTTTTAAAAAAAGTTGAAGATAAAAATGAAACATGTGATGGAGAAAGAGAGAAGGAGAAAGAATCTAAAATAGGAGAGAGAGAAGATAGGCATGGGGATAAGTGGTAATAAGGAAGACAGGTAAAAAGTGGAGGGGCAGAGTAATTCTGGTGACAGTAAAACTCTGCGCACTTTAGAATCTCTCTGTCATTTTCTCTTCTCTACTACGTTTTAAGCTTTAAAGCCATTTATAGCCACCAAATCCCATCCTCTTGAACACTTTCATCAATCCTCTTTTACCTTTATCTCCTCCCCAAACCCACCACCGCCTTACCTTCCTTTCATTTTAACAGTATCATGGTCTAATTTTGTTCCAAAGTTTTCGTGTTGGACAAAAAAAATCAAAATTAACATTATTCTAAAAATATTAAAAATAAATAAAATCCTTCTCATTATTACTAAGTTAACATTAATTTTTAATATTTTTAACAGTCATTAATGATATTGTTCATTTTTTAAGGTTTAATTTATTGAGTGATTTTTGAAGAACTTATGGATATCAAGTCTCTTACCTAAAAATTTTAAGGCAAAATTGGAGTTTATCCCTCTTTTTAAATAATCATGTTAGTAAAAAATATTAAAAATGTTTTTTTTCTCTAAAACGTGTATTTTTTATTAAAAATAATTTTATTTAAAATACTGTAAAATATTAAATATGTGCATATCTTTTAATAAAGATTCCAATACCAGTTCACTAAGAAATTAATCTACTATGGGTGTGTTTAGAAAGGTTCCAAACCAAGGTTTTAGAAGCCCTTTTGGGCAAAACCTTGATTTGGGAAAATTTCAAAACAAACAGGCTTATTTGTCCATAAGTGCTTTTGGGCAAAACCATGGTTTAAAACCATGGTTTTGAATAAGCTATTTAAAATAGCTTTTTCAACAGTAAAAGAGCTTATGGACTATCCAATTACTATATTACCCCTACTTTTTCTTACATCCTCTCTCCTCCCTACCCCTCTCCTCTCTCCTCTCTCTTCTTTTATCTCTACTTTTTTTTACATTCTCTCTCCTCTCTCCTATCTTCTCTCTACCTCTCTCATCTCTCTTACTTTAAATCAAATCATACCCTTTTTAGTAATTTACTAGCATAAAAAGTCATTCTAAAAATAACTATCCAAACACCTATTTATTCAAAATCATTTTTTTTCCATAAACCCTTCTCTAAAAGCCCTTTTCTATAAGTGGTCCATAAGCCTTTTTTTTTCATAAATATTTTTTTAAAATCCTATCCAAACAGGCCCTATGTTAGACACAATCTCGTTAGAATACTGTTTATTTCTTTCTTGTTACCCTTAAAACAAATCAACCAAAGCACCACCCAATACAATCATGGAAAGACAGGTACTAATGGAAACAACACGTTCACTAATACTAAGCCCCAGAGACTTACTGAGAGAAAAATAAAACACAGCAAGAGAATAACAACAACGAATAGAACAGGCAGCATTGTATTCATTCAGGACAAGAAAATATTAAAAAGGCTCTGAAAGAGATATATTTCCTACATTCCCCTAACAAAAATAAAAACTCCTTATTATCATTTCAATTTTCAATCACTCATGTCTCATACCTCCTCAATTTAATTATTCAATATTTTTTAAAAAAATTATGACACTGATATTTTCATGTGCCAAGCAAGCCTTTGATTGGGTGTTACTCCTGTCCTGTAGCATCATGCACGGGGTATGGCAGTGTCTCAGTGAGAGACGTTGCACAATTATCCATCCAGTAATAAATCTTGTTGAGTGATACTACCAAACTATACTAGTAAGCAATAATAACTAGGCTAATATAATATAATAGGTGTAATTAATTATTAATGAAATCGTCTTTTTACCTAATTAAATATAATTAAAATAATTTATTGATCTTGCTGTGTAAAAACCGCTAAATTTTTTTAAATATTGCCCACAGAGTTTTAAAAGAGGCATGCATTCTATGAAGAATAATTATAAACTCTAAATTGAATTAATTGATTATTTAAATATTTAATAATAGTGTCAGATAATATTAAATTAAAAAAAAAAGAGGTACTGAAAATCCAAAAACACAAGTTACTCGAGATTTCCCGCATTGAACTCCCCTCCGTCTCTTGCTTTCCCCACTGACGCGGTCTTTGGGAACCCACCTCCTTATAATAACACCGGCGAGATTTATTTAAAATAATAATAATAAAAAATAAATTTGGTTAAATAATTTATTTTTATTTTATTTAAATTATCTCAATCATATTAAAATAGTGGTGGGCCTCTCGAGGCAAAGAAGGCCCAGGTGATACCCACTGCCACACCTTCTGCTTACCCCTTTTTCCAATCTCGCCCTTCTCTTCTATATATATATATACATACACACACTCCGTCTTTCATCCCTTTAATCTTAGTTTTCTGCTTCACTCTGCTTCACTCTCTCACTCTATCTCTTAACCCTATTCCCAATTTTGCTCTGTAATCATCCATGGCTTCTTCTGCAAATTCTTGTGGTACGGAGAGTGTGCCTCCCTTCTACTTCGACGAGAAGTGGAAGTTGTCGAAGAAAGAGGCTTCTTCTAGAAGCAGCCGCTCTTCGATTTCTTCTTCGTCGTCTTTCATGAAGAATTCTAGCACCAGTCAGAGGCGGTGTGCGTTTGCCAGAAAGTGCGCGAGGCTCGTCAAGGAACAGAGGGCTCGATTCTACATCATGAGGCGCTGCGTCATAATGCTTATCTGCTGGCGCGACTATGGCGATTCTTGAAGACGCCGCCGCCGCGAAAGGGAATCTCGGAGGGATATTCCAAGAGAAAAGTTTCTCTCTCTCCCTTCCTCTCCCTTTTTTCCAGATCCTTGACGAGGAAAGACTCGAAGCGATGATACACCTGTACATATAAAGTTTCTTTCTCCTTCTCTTTTTGTTTTTCTTTCTCAGGTAGTTTAGAATTGGAGTAGAAACCTTTCTTATTGTTTTCTTTTAGGGCCTGAAACCTCCGTTGACGGAGGTTTCTTGGTGGTGGTGGTGGTGGTGGTACTGTTAATAGTGCTATAGAAGAGAGACTAGAATGAAGGAATTTATGAATTAATTACAGTTTTGTTTTATGCTCAATCTACTTGGCTTTATTGCGATCCTGTTGAGTTGAATTTGCGGCTTTGTTAGTTTGTTTGGTATTTCTGGGTGTGAATGGTTTTTTTGGGGGCGGTTTGAGATCTGAAATCTGAAAGGGAGATTCCATGGAAACAATAAAATGGCAGGGAAGGGGTTGAGGTAAGCTGCGTTAGATCTAACGTCGTCTTAGGGTGACGCAACCACGTTTGATTCTTTATTCCAAAAAAAAAGTTGGGATCATGGAAGCTGAAAACCTAGTTCAATTTTTTAAAAGAAATGAAACAAAGGGGGGGGGGGGGGGGGGAGAGAGAGAGAGAGAAGAATATAAAACTCATCGGAAAGGCCGAAACGGCAACAAAGATGCCATTGTCCCTCCTTAAATTTCGTACTAATTTTTACGCGGATTTTATAGGGCCGTAATTAAGCTTTGATCCCTATAGTTATTATCATTAACTTAAAATTAATTTTATTTCCAAAATTTACTTACAAAATTAGGAGATATATGCCGATATTAACATTCTTGCATATTTTGCACTCTATGCCATCATGGTTGATTGGATTTACAGCTTCTTTCCGTAAAAAGCCATATTAACAATTCAGAGTTCTAAGTTTTGAATTGAGTAACAATAAAAAATTGGTTAATTTTATGGATAAAAATGATTCTCAATTTTTTGACAACTTTAGTTTACTTTTCATCTATCTGCTTTTCTGAAATCGTGATCTTCTAAATCTTAACTTGGTTTACTTTTCATCTTTCTACTTTTCTTGAATCTTGATCTCCCAAATATTATTCTTAAAAATATTTTGAATTCCTTTTTTCAGATTTGACAGTAACTTCAAGTTTAAAGTAAGAATTTAAATTTTGAATTAATGATTAAAGTTCAGTAAATTGTAGTTTTTTTTTTTTGGGTATTGTAGTTAGTCGCTGATAAAAAGGTTGGAAAAAACTAAATTGATGAAGGGAATTATTTGAGAGGAAATAATAGGAAAAATATGGGAAGATGGCGTGGAAGGGGGGGGGTGGGGATATCCCAAGTTGTTCAGTGTCAGTTACTACTGCCCCGCCGCTGGCTGGAGAAATTAATTGGCTCGATTCCCAAAGCAGTTTTCTCGCTCTCGAATTTCTTGGGTGACCTAAATGACAAAAATGTCCTAGAAGCCTCCCCCCATTTGACCACCACATGGACCACTTTGACTGAGGGCGTTATTGAGTTTTCACTTTTAACCATCCCCGTAAAAAAGGAAAAGGGGGGCGATTGTGATTAGGGAGTATGAGGGAGGGCAATAAGGGGAATGCAGAAATAGTGAAAACAGCTGGTACCTCTGTAGTGTAGTTTACCCCGGGGGGGATAATAGTACTTGTGACCAGAAGTGGTGTGGTATCAATATGGATCTGACCATTCATTAAAAAAAAAAAAATGAAGAAGTAAGGAATTGGCTTTGGGAATCTTAAAGCTTCAGATTCTATATTAAGTAATCTCTGAGAAACAATATTAAACAAGTAATTTATTTGTTTGTTTGGCGTGTCATAGGCATATAGTAATACTAGGGAAACTTTTTCGTGACAGAAAATTAATTAACTAATTATTAATATATATATATTGAAATGAAAATGGAATATTATGTAGTAGTAGCTTCGGGAATGGCAGGCTGGCATGGACGCTGACATTGGCATCTCAGCTTCACGCAATCTCATTATTACTGCTTTCTTACTTTCTTTTCTTACCACCCCATAACGGTTAAATTAAACAACCCATTATAAACTGTGCTTCGGTCAATTTTACAACTATTTAAAAATTTTCACTAGTAAAATTAAATATGACATCACTCCACGTTCCTGCCTCAATTTCATCGTTGGTCGTATCTTAAATATAAAATATATTTAATTAAATTAAAAAAATAAATAAATTAATTAATATAATATATTTTTATTAAAAATATTATAATTATTTTTTTAAATATATCCCTCATTCTCTTACTTAATTATTTTTTATAAAATATCAACAGAGTTAATTTAAAAAAATTAATAA
Organism: Leucaena leucocephala; assembly: GCA_037074615.1. Classification (NCBI taxonomy): domain Eukaryota; kingdom Viridiplantae; phylum Streptophyta; class Magnoliopsida; order Fabales; family Fabaceae; genus Leucaena; species Leucaena leucocephala. The sequence continues at coordinate 16,404,902 of CM073541.1, forward strand.
ATTTAAAAAATATGTATTATAGATAGATCAATATTAACTCTCAAATTAAATCATATATTTAGGGTCGGAGGAATATACGATTTAATTAACTTTTTAGAAAGATTAAAAAATTAAATAAATGAGTTAATTATAACTAATATAAAAATTAATTGATTAATTTATATATATTAAGAAGTATATAATATGAATTCGTATTGAGTGTTAGATTTTATCATAATTAATTGACTAATTTAAGAGTATTAAACAAATTAAACAAATTATTTAAAATATTTATATTTATTTTTTTAAAGTAATTTATTTAAATTTTTTAAATTAATTAATTAAATTTTATATTAAAAAACATTGTTAGTATGATTTGTAAGTTTAGAGGTTTCTCTTACCTACTATATTAGTCATTTGAGATTGTATTATCCTTTTAGATCTATGCTCATGACATCTATGATTTCATCGAGAGACTAACGTTCTTGCAAGGTCGTTTGACTAGCAAAAGGTTGCATGGATATGTAAGACATCTACTCTTGAATTAATAGACTCTGCCATTTAATAGACTAATTTTTTAGGATAAAATTAAACTAGGCGCTCTGTGATGAACTATTACCAATGTAAGATTCATGATAAAAAAATATATTATTTTTAAATTTGATTTTTCTTTTTAAAGTTGAAAGGGATCAAATTCTGTCATGACTGACTGATATGAAGAGTGGAGGTTATTATATTTTACATTAGTAACAACTATTTTTGGCATATAAGTTTGTTTATTTATTTATTTGTTCACGATGGTCACGGTGTGAGAGAATCTTCAGCTCGTGAGTTCGAATCTGGAGAGTAACCAGAAGTCTTCCAAAATGACAGAAAATAAATTCATATATTAATCTTGTTCTTTTTCATCATTCATCATCTCCCAAATTGACAAGATTGCTGGATAATTCTAAAAAGATTCGGTGGGAGAATTTTTTATTTTAGAAATTTTGCTGCGGATCCCTTTTAAGTTAGCACTAAAATCATTCGCCCTTCTGCTTTAGATCATCATCAACCATCTTCTTCTCTTGCTTTAATTTTACAGCATCGTCAACAATTAATGATTTGTAATCAATTTATTTACTGTTGAATGGGATTTCCTTGTTGTCCACAGAAAGGAATGCGATTTGGGGCCGTGACTCTTTCTTTTTGTTCAAGTTTTCTTTGTGGATAAACAATAATTAAAAAAGTAAATAACTTTTTCTTTTCCAGTAAAATTTTAATTATGTATACGTTCTTTTACTAAATCATATTGGAACGGGAGACAACGGCATATGGCTGAATCGCAAAAATCTTTCCTTTTAGGAAAAATCTTTCTTAAAATAGATATATAGATCCCTATTAAATAAGACTTTTTATGACTTTTAAAAAAATTGAAATGCAAGCAAAGCATCTGAGTTGTAATCCTGACTATTTTTGTCAACCCGCATTCACATTAAAGTTAATATTTTTTCTTTTTTTTGCCATGAAGAGTCAGTATTTTTTATATATATATATAAATTAGGAAAGTGTGTTACATCACAACTGATTTTACTAGTTTGAAGGTTTATTTAAGAATTTTTTTTAAAAAAATTAGAAATTTTTGTTTTTTAATTATCAAATTTTCAACAACAATAATATTTTTCCCATTTTAAAAATAATTATTTCAGAAACACTAAACACTAAAAAATTACTATTTATCGGTCAAATTAAGTGAAATTTTTAACATTATTATAGCGCGCCGTTTGTCTCTGATTTTGCAAGGAGATAAACAAAAATGCATCCTCTAGTCTCAAAAGATCAATTAGGGGGGGGGGGGGAATTCCAGACCATTTAAAAAGATATTTTTTTAAAGATGCTTAATTGTATAAAACATCTTCTCTAAATTTTATAATTTTAAAGAAAAAACTAAATTTCCAATAGTATTGGGTCTAATAGAAGGGATTAACCCCTCAGAGTATAATAAATTGATGTTTAAATCCCAGTAGTAAGAAGTGCTCACGTTTAGTAGCTAACAGTATATTGAATGAAAAAAAATCTTTAAGCTAATTTAATTGCTTTAATTAAGTGAAAAACAACTAATTATTATTATTTGATAAAAAAGATAACAAATTAAATGAATCAAACGATTGAAAATTTGTTCACTTGAAGTGAACATGACTTTAATTTAACGGCTATTGACCCCTCTAAAGAGAACTTTAGGCGAATGGGTATGAATAATGTATGACAATGAATCAACAAACAGAGGAAAGCATGTTGCTTGGATGGGGGCTATTACCTAGGTAGTGTTTGACATAGATAGTTGAGAGTAATAGTAAGGTCTAAAGGTAATCCACACTAGTTTCGTTACCCATTGTCCCTACTTGGATTCATCTTTGTCTTTCTCGTTCTATAGAGATCCCCTCGATAGTCATCTCAATTATTGAATCCCATAACTCCTGTTTAAGTCACCCCTAATTATTATTCTTCATAGCTCCTTTCTATAAAGTCCCCCCCCCCCCTTCCCTTTTCCCACGCTTCATTATTTCTGTCTTTTTCTTACCTCAACATGTCAAGCTCCCCTATAATTATCATCAACTACCAACCCCAATGGAGTTGAGCTTAGCACAACAGAATAGTAATTCACAATGAACCAAATTTCATATGTTTGATGAGAGAATTCTTCACATTTATCGTCCAAAAGTAGGATCACCATTAATAAAAGGATACTTATACATTAATAGTAAAAAATAGATAAAATCACTGAGGTAAAAAAAATAATATAATCATAAAAAAATTATAATAAGTAAAATGTATATAATAATAAATTTTAGTATATAAAATATAATATACGGCTATGTTTATTTATCATAGGATTTTTTGTGACTATGTTGCTTATCTATATTTTATAGTGATTTTCCTAACAAATTATCATAAACATTTTGCCTTTTTTTTTTTTTGCCTTTCTCTTTTCCTTTTCCTTTTCCGCCTCCAAATCTCGATTAGATTGGCCTTTTTGACCCAAAGAAAATAGACTAACTTTGCGGGCGCATGCCTAAATATATATTGCCTCCAACCTGTCGGAAGTAAATTTAATTAGCAAAAGAGTAATATATATATATATATATATATATGATTATTTAGAGTGTGTTTAATATTTAAAAAATATTATTTTATTATGATTTTAGTCACGGTATTTAGGAAGACATCTTAATTTTTAAGTATCTAAATTTAAGCCTAAAAATAATAAATGACTCGCCATATTTAATATTAATATCGCCTAAAAGAAAGGGATTTTTTTATACTCCTAGATCATACTCTTTTCTAAAAAAATTTATAAAAAATATATATATATCTCCCCACCCCCCACCCCACCCCACCCCAAAAAACAAGAAATGGTAGGAATTAGAGTTCAAAATCACAGGACCCAATTAGAATATTTTAAGAAACCAAAATATTATGTTTTATTTTTTTAATTCTTATCCGTTTTTGATAAAGCACCATAGAGCTGGCGTATTTATTTATCATTTTATTGTTAGTCAATGGCGTAGTTATCTACTTGTGTCTACAGCTGCCGCTAGAATTGGTGTACGTGCAGAAAAAGTTTAAAAATATTTCATTGAGAAAAAAAGATATGGGGATAATAAATTACTGAAAATTTACTTTTTTTAAAAAATCAAATCAAATTGTAAATATCGTTTTGAACGTCTAATTTAGGGCCCAATATAAGAAAAGGGAAACGAGGGAGAATCTGGTGGGGTTGGTTTAGGGCTGCATAGGTGGGCCCAGTAGCCGAATGTAGTTGGGTAAAATCCAAGGACTTCATTTAAGGTGGGCCTATGACCTACCTGGTGGGTAGGCCCATGGTGGGCCCACTTTCAAGGTTGGCCTACGGTCAATGGTCACATCACAATCATTATTCCATTAGCAAATTAAATTCTCAAACGTGGCAATCATCTATTGGATCATCCACTCTCTGTTGAGTCTGTGCAGCGTCAGATCCACGCACGCACGCGCACACACACGGGTTGGCGAATTTGCTTTCCCCTCTATTTGTCGCATTAGCGTCGCCAAAACATTTTCTCATGTTTTTTTAAAAATACATTTTAAATAGAACTTAAAATTAGAAAATATTAAACATTCATTCACAGTTTGTTTAACAGCTAATTATTAAACACCCAGAATGATAAAAAATTTGAAAAAAAGGGCATGTTTGGTACAAGCAATATGTTTCAAAATATAATAATAAAACTATTGATTGACTTGTTTGAAGTGGAACATTTTTTTTTGATACAAACAAGTGGAAAATTTGTCAGACATGACCAAAACAAAAAATAATGGGCCATAATAGTTTCCCTTCATATATCTAATTAGAGATTAGTTTTCAAAGTTTTTTTTTAAATTAAAAAAATTTATGTGAATTTAATTTTAAATGTTTATCAGAGTTAGAGCATGCCACTGTGTTAAAAAAATATTTACAGAATTACTTATAAATCACCCACCGACTAAGATCAAAATATTTATTTTTATTTCCATCATCTTACATCCAATTTAATATCATTAGACATAGGAATGAGGATAAGATTTTAATTTTAATATTATTAATGTTTAGTTTAATCTTTTTTAAGATAATCTAGTTCAACCAACAACCTAATCATTGTTGTTTTTGTTTTTTGACCAGAAAACCATGTTCAGTGAAGAGGTGCCCACAAACTTTGAGAGAATTATTATTTAAAACGATATATTTATTATTATATTTATTGCCTTAATTTATTATATTTGGATTACAAAAAAAAATTATTAGCAACGGCACATAAATCCATCCATCATCATAATTGTCCTTCCAAGTGATCGTCCACAGAAATTCCTCTAAGGTTAAAAATTAAAATGCTTGTCTAGTGTTTTTAGTCAATATTTATTTAGTTAGAGCTTTTCCCCCTTAAACATTAGTATTATTTTATTAAAAATGATCATATTCAAAGCATTATCGGGTATTAAATGTTAACCGCTCTCTTAATGAGATTTAAATACTAATTTTTTATATTATGAAGAATTAACTATTTTTATTAGATCTAGTTTCTGTTAGTTATTTAGCTGAGAGTTTTTTGGGCCATCAATGACATTAAACAGACCAATAAGCGAGAAAGATGAACACTGGGGATCACTATGGGACTTTAGGCCCAGCCCACTGTTCCGCTGGCTAATGATGGCTGTTTTTTGGTATTAAGCCCACTAGTTAATCAGGATCAACATTCAATTCGATATAAATTCGATTTTAATTTTGGTTGAAACAAGTTCACTAATGTAAAATTTATATCCCATACCAAGTTTTATTATTCAAAAGTCATAGATAATAAAATTCACTATTTTTATCTTGAGGAAACACAGTAATTTTCAAAGAGGAAAGCTACAAAATTTACTGACTAAATGGATTTATTGAGATTTTAACGATGATTTTCAGAAAACAAAACAATCAATAGGGACTTGAAAAAACGGTTGTGACAATATTGAAGTTCTCAAGAGATGAACTTATGTATAAGCAGTTAAAGCCCCTCTTACTTAAGTTAATGTTTGTTGATACTTACACTTTGGTATATATGCATTTAGACTCCTTCAATCTTTAAATAATGTGGGTTATACATAGGGATTACTATTATAAGGTCTAAAAGAAAAATTATAATCTCTAAAAAATTTTATATAGTATAAATTTATTATTAATTATTATACTTTAACTAGTTATTATTAATTATTCATATATTACTAAAACTTTTGAATAATTAACTTTTTTGTTTAAAATTTTATAGTAATTCCTTTATTTGCTTATGCACACAAGAACTATAGCAGTTCAGCGAGAAGCCAGGGGAATAGATAAAGGTGTTCATAAGGCGTGCGGCCTTATATGTCTACTTGAATATGTGAAAAAAAATACTCTACTCAGCTCAATAAATATAAGAATAGGTTGAGTATCGGGCTATAAAATATAGCCCATACTTTTTTTAGGTTGGGCATTAGACAGGGGGTTGTCCTGCCCATGAGCACCTTTTTTTTTTTTACTTTTTTCCCTAGATACTACACTTGGAAAGGAGAATATGATAGCTACTAGTAACTAAAAAGTTATTTTAGAAATATAAGTAGTTAAATACATTAGTTGTGTCTTTTAATATTTATAACTATATTGATTTTTTTTAATTTTACTAATCATAATATGATTATATTATAAATTATAATTATTATTTTTTAATTTTTTTAGATACTTCATCCTTATCAACATTTAAAAAATTGATGTAAAATTGTAATTACAAGTTACTTAGACTTCAAAGCTTTTTTTTATATGCAATGAATTTCAAAACTTTAATTATTATCTTTTTATTACCTTATTTTTAGTGGATTATAAATATTATTTAACTCTTGAAGATATATGAATATTATATTATTTTAGAAATTTATAATTACATATTTTTTTTCACAATATGAGCATAGCATCATAACTTGGGCATGTTTAGCCCGCCCATGCCCAGCCTACCCATGACCAGTCCAAAATAATTAAAGTTTTTATCGGGCAGGGCTAGATATCGGCCTATAAAATGCAGCCTATATTTTTTTTAGGTAGAATACCGGGAAGGAGGTTGTCCTGCTCAGCCCTACCCATAAACACCCTAGGAATAAATAACAAGATGTAGGTCTTTCAAATTTTTTTATGGGGAAGAGGTTCTTCAAGGTTTGAATTTGACCCTCTAATATTGATAAAATTGTGCATTAAAAAAAATAATTAGCACTTCATTTAACTCAGAAGATTTCGGAGCTAGAACGGGAGACAAATGAGACGCTGGGCTTTCTTGTTAATTTCATGATCTTTTGCATCATTGGAGGAGGAATTTTGGAAATTAAGGTCCTTGAATGTATTTATTTAGCTGTACGGGTCTCTAAATGTTAATTTTGCTATGATGTACGTGAAAATTCAGTTTCACGCGCTATCCATACGCGTGCGTCGTCATTCCCGTTACCCTTTTTTCCTCAATAACAATGCCCTCCCTGCACAGAGCTTCGTCAGACGCATATGGCCACCGAAGTATTACGAGACTCGTGCCCGTCTGTCGACCCGATTACCCGGTTCCCACGCTTCTTTCCTGAAGCTTCACCTTCTCCTTCACCATTGCCATCGCCATCCAGCTGAAACGGGTCAGTATCGATGCCTCTCCCTCTCTCCCTCTCTCTATCCCCATTTCCTGCCAAGAACTGTTCAGCTCTAGACTGTGAACTTGAAATCCTTATGCATCTAGCGATTGCATGTGTAGATATGTGTCTGTTGTACAAGAAAGCGAACTTAGATAAAATCCTTATGTCTGATTGATTTGCAATTTGTTTTTGTGCAAGCGAAATCGTGTATCATGTCTACTGAATTGCTGATAATTACGTCATTTTTTCCTAATTGATTGCATGATTGGTCTCGTCGGTAAGAAACCCTTAAAATATAGGACTCGAGATTCCGAAAAAGTTGAAATAATACTCTAGAATATGGCGGAGAATCGGACTGTTATTTCTCTTACCTGTATTGTGTTATAAATAGCTGACTCGATGAAGCAAACTGGTCTGAACTGCGTTATCTTATGTAGTTTCATAAAATAAGCTGATTCATACTATTAGTGATTTCTGTTCATAACTCTGTCAATTTCTGACCACTTATGTGTTTTTATTGTAAGCTGATCTTTTGATTGTTAAATTTCTTTTATTTACTCATTCATTTTAACCAAGGGCTGAAAGTTAAACGGCAACGGTGGTAGTAAATTGTCTCCTGATTTTTAACGAATCAGGACATTCCATGAATTTAATCATATATCTTTTAATTTACTACCGTATCTGAGGGACTATTTGATTTGCATAGTGGCTAAAATGGCTTGATTTCAAGAATCCGTATGTTTGTACACAATATTTTGTAACTGCAATGACTGTTCAAGTATGAAAAGTCTAAGGGATTCTTTGGTCTTCACTTCACGTGTCCTACAAATAAAGCAGTAGGTTTCCCTTCATGCCAGGTTTCCTTTGTCCTTTTCCCTTGTGTTTTGTATTGAAAAGCGTCTTGAAGAATGAAGATAGACTGTAATAAATTTATTTCTATCTTAATTATGTTTATGTTGGCTATTCAACATTTTTAGCTTACTGGATACTCTTGAAAGGTTGATGACCTTACGAGGGTTAGTTAACTGACTATTAGCTATGGCAATACTGAATTTACATGCGTTTGGTTTTTGTTATGTTTTTTGGTTGCTAACAGTTTCCAAACCATGGGCGATGCTATTGATTTGACTGGTGATGGAGGTGTCGTAAAGACCATTGTGAAAAGAAGCAAAGTTGATGCTGTGGGTCCTATTGAAGATTTTCCCCTTGTTGATGGTATGTTTTTCTTCCCGTGTTACTATAGCAGTAGACTAGTAGTTATTTACGTACTACAGTAGTAGAAAATTTTAATTAAGACACAATTTATTCTAGAAAATCAGGACCTTGATCTTTATTCTTCTGCTGTATACATCTTGCAAATTGGCTGTCACCTTTTAGTTGCAGTTGAGTTCATCCTTTGCTTTCAATACATAAACTCTTATTTCATGTCTGTTAAGAAATTGTACATTATTCTTGATAGAAGATTATCATATTGATTGTCCCTTTGTTTCCTTGAGTAAATACCCATAAATTCTTTCTTTCCCTTATAACTAAAATACTTGTCTTTTAACAATTAACATGTTGTCCTTATTTACCGAAATATACTGATCTGTAATTGAAGTTCAACTTTGTTCAAGGGATCGATCTTGTGTCATAGAAAGCATGCATTTTTGCTTTGACAGCAAGAGTCAAATTACGTAGAAAGCCAAGGATTTGGAATTTTAATTAGGGTTGAATTATATCAAATTTTGGACAAAGTTGAAGTTTACGTCCATCTTAAGGGATGAAAAAAGTGTTTTTGCCGTCATGATTTCAAATTGCTGGACAACTTTATTATGCTTCTCTTTTCTTGAGGAGGTTAACAAAAGTGATTGAAATAATTCTGGTCATTGGCATTGTGACCAAAACTGTTGGATATGGCGTTCCCATTTTATTTCCTTAAAAAACCATTTATTGGAGCTGAGCGTGCTAACCTTGTTGGTTCTTCATGACAATTTGTTTGTCTTGGTCAGTTCATTATGAAGGAACACTTGCTGATACTGGTGAAGTATTTGATACCACACATGAGGATAACACAGTGTTCACTTTTGAGCTTGGAAAGGGCAGTGTTATCAAGGCTTGGGAAATTGCAGTGAAGACCATGAAGGTCAAACAGCAATTTCCCCCCAAAAATTTTGTGATGCTGTATTTAACTATTTGGGGATTTCATCTCATTTTTTACCTGTCTTCATTAGGTTGGAGAAATTGCAAAAATTACTTGCAAGCCAGAATATGCATATGGCAGTGCAGGATCTCCACCAGATATCCCCCCAGAGTACTCTGTCTACTCTATGCACCTAGTATTTTGTTTGGAAATACAATTTTTTTAATATAAATAAAATTGCTGAAGTGGCATATAAACCATTTATCAGGATCGTTTTGTTCAAGATTTCATCAACTAGCGTGCACCTTGACCCAAAAAGAAAAAGTTAACGGTGACCAATGCCATGCTGTGGACCAAAACATGATACATTTCTCACAGCTTTTCTTCCTAAAGTTTCTAATGGTTTCCAGGAATAATAAAAGATGAATAGATGTAGGCATAGAGTGGATAGACATCCTAGAATCTTATAATGATTCTAATGTGGAGGATGCAAGATTTTGATGAAGCGATGATTGTGCCATAATTTTTTAAATGCTTTTAGTTTCCTGTCTGTTCTACTTTCGTTGTTGTTAGAAGAATTTAGCGAATAAGGATTAATACTTTGTTTTTTCTTGTTTCTTTTCCTCTCACAGTGCGACACTTGTTTTTGAAGTTGAGCTAGTTGCTTGTAAGCCTCGGAAGGGTTCCAGTCTGGGAAGTGTTTCAGACGAGAGGGCCAGGCTAGAGTAAGTTAGAAATTACGCACTTCACTAATAATATCTTTCATCCGTGCATCGTCGATAGCAGAAGCTAATCCGGATTTTTGTTCACTTGAAAATGTACGTTTTTATGGGATGGCACCATGATTTTTTGCTGTGACTTTTGTCAGAGAGCTGAAGAAGCAAAGAGAGATTGCTGCAGCTGCCAAAGAGGAGGAGAAAAGGAAGAGAGAGGAAGCAAAAGCTGCAGCTGCTGCTCGTGTGCAAGCCAAGTTAGAGGCCAAAAAAGGTCAGGGAAAGGGTAAATCCAAAGCAAAGTAGGGGCTTATGAAAAGCCTCTTAGATTGATTTGATATTTTATGATGCATGATAATGGAAAAGCTGTGATGAATCTCGGACATCTCCCTCCCCTCGAGTCCATTCTAATACAAGGGATGAATAAAATTCCAGACTGAATTCATTCAGACCCTCATTGTTGTGATTATAATACAGGAATCAAAAGACATCAAATAACAAACGCGTTAACGTCTTTGTTGGTTTTTTGTTGATGATGTCAGGCGTATGCTATTGTGGGGCTGGAATATTATTTTTGGCCATGATTACAAAGAAGCTAATGACTCTGTTTATTGGTTCATGATATTAATGTCGACTTATGTTTTACCTACAACTTTTATAATTTACCCATCCACCCATAGGCTGTAGGGGGCTTGTGGAGTTGGTCTAAGACGGTTTAATACCCCCCACTTGTGTGCGCAAAAGAACGTGGTTGTTTCAGCAACTATACTATCTCATTGAGGTTTTTTGACCGGCTGTGAATCCAACGTAGCTATGTGGTTTTGTAGATAGATATAATTTAAACGTGCCAAGCAGAAGAAGAGCCTGTTCGGAAGAACTATCAAAACTATAGTTTTAGCTCTAACCTAGTAGTCAAATACCTATTCAAAGTTTAAAAGTGATTTTAACTCAAAATATGGTTTTGCGTTGAAACTAAAACATTGGTTTTGATATAAGCTAAGGAGAATCACTTTAACTCCAAAACAGAACTATGAATTTTTCAAAATCTCTTTTCCAAGCTCTAATTCTAGTTTCTTCCGGGAAAAAAAGACGACAATCTCATCCTTATTAGAGCGACATTGTGGAATAGGGGCTCTCTTTTTTTTTTGAAATGTTGGTTTATTTAGTTATAAACAATTTCCAACAACTACATAAATTTTGGCCAAAAAGAACTGACATAAGTTAAGCGACTCAGATAAAATTTTAAAATTATCCTTAACAAAGCACATTAACTAGAGATCGTTGTTTAATTAGTTAGTTAAGTATCAAAACAAATACATCTTGGGATAAAATTTAACAAAAACTCTTGTATTAAGAACTATAGAAAAAGGTTGTTATAATTATGAACCAAAGGAAATATCATTTACAGTTTACACGTGAAGAAGTTTCATAGCGATTGTTGATCTCCGATATTTGGTGAAGTAAGTTTTACACTGAGCTTGCCGAAAAACGAAAGACTAGAACCATCTAGACAGTAGATGGGGCATGCAATGCAATCATGAATCAACAACACTTAACCGTCAAGTAAAGAAAATGGAAGGATTAAAAAGGAAAAAGAAAATTTAAAGAACAAAGCCAAACATACATGCATCTAACGGGGGTAGAATGATGATGATGATGATGAAGCGCATAAGCTATCAGATTTCAGAGGGTCAAAGAAACTGAGCAATCTCAAACAAAAATAAGAAGTCATTTAGTTGTTACACTGTATTCTACTATTACCCATGCTATGCGGATATGTCAGGGTAATTACATCAATTGTAGTCATAAACCACTGGTTTTGAAGCATAAGTGTATGTTACAGTTGATTGTATTAGCATATTCATAAATATAAGAACGGGTATTCAAACCATGTCTGAAGCATCAACTTCATTCTGGTCACTTTCATGCCACGTAGATCCTGCTCTGAATTTACATACAGGACATGTTCCTTGTTGCCGCAGCCATGGGTCAATGCAATTGGCATGAAACTTCAAAAAACATAAACCGGATTTAAGTACAGAATTAGAGAACAAATTATGGATGGCAATTTCAGCATGTGCATAGAGATCATAGCATTCCCGAACAGGTTTAGTCTTGTACATAAGTGAATGCGTTTATAAAACAGAAAATGATTGTTAAGCTTCCAAAAAAAAAAAGAATATGACTAACTCAGCATGTGATGAAACCACTTAAGTTGTTCAAATGGGAATGCCAGAAATAAGCTGATAATCACTCCATCAGGTCCATTTTAAACTCAGAAAAGTGAAAGCATGTTCTGCTCTCCTTCATACAGTTTAAAGTATCTTGATTTTGTTTTCTCATCTTCATACTGACTCAGATGATAGCTTGCAGGCAGATACAGAGAACATACAATAAAATGGTAAACACAATGGTTTGCTGAAAAAAATTGTGCATAGAAGTGTGAACCTGATGTAAGCAGGGCAAGCTACGGAGTAGATCCCCAACGTTAACTTGCTCCAAACATACACTGCAGGTCAGCTCATCATCAGAGGCTTTTGTACCGCCCACTGCATTTGACGTATCTTGCTTCTTCTGCCATAAAAGAAGATATTAAGTTTATCTACCTTTGCCCACTAACAGTTTAGAAAACGAAAAACCTGCAATGAAAGTGTGATAAAATGCAGTAAATATGTTTTGTGCGCAGGCTATGAACTTTTTTTATAAACTCTCTTCCAAGGAATATAAAAATTGATATAAAATAAAAAATTCTGTTTGAATAAAGCATTTCAAATGGGATTATACCAAAAAACAAAAAAAGAGTAGATTCTAAAACATATATCTATTACCAAAATAAAGGACTTTTCCTTCAAATAAGCAATAGTGTGATATGGGAAACAAATGCAGAAAAACAAAACCCTCTGAGAATCATTGATATCTTAACAAGTTGTTGTGTAATTCATTTGATCTTTTGACCAGTGAAAAAGGACCAATGATCTTAGGGTTACCTCAGCAAAGGTGGAAGATGAGGTCTGTTGCATTGAGGATTTCCTGCTGTAAACAGAAGCAGCTTCTTGTGAGATAATCAGTATTCAGTACCATAATTCCAGAAGTGCGTACTCTTGCAATTTCATAAACCATGGAGTATATTCGTTTTCTGATCAGTTTTAAACACTTCTCTAAGTTTAATCCCACCTAAGATTCTTCTATTAAAGCACTAAAACAGTCAGCATATATATAGCAATGTAACTTAATGGGGCCAAACCCGAAAAGGAATATGATTCTGAAATCCATCGATGTAACACATGATGTCCTTCAATCTATTATGTATAAACAGAAGATTTCTCACATTAGTCATTGTTCGAACTACTACATTTATAGCTAAAAATATGCAATGCAACTATTATAGCAAAACATTGAAAATACACTTTTTAGTTAGGAATATTTGAAATGCATGTACAGAAAATTAGGACATGCGTTTCCTGGAAAGGAACTATCATTTAAAAAAAATTCTAATTAGATAAGTGGTTCTATAATTAAAGGTAACTTCTCAAATTTTAAAATTAATAAGAAGAATATAACAATTGATCTGACTGACTACGTACTTCTGGAGACCAGAACCCTTGTATTTGTGAACAGGAAGAGCATTTATCTCTTCATCAGTCATAGAAGGTGCAGGCGGAGCATTATCTGAATCCAGCGCTCTTAAAGTTTCATAATCTGAAAATAAAACAAAAAAAACGCACATGAATAAAATATCTAACACTTTTAAAATATAAAGCATTACAACAACAACAACAACAACAAAGCCTTTTTTATCATAGAAATTTTATCATAGATAAAACTACAAAACCTAGATCATCAAACTCCCGATCAAGAAGTGCAAGCTGAAGTCTAAGGCCTTGTAGACGTCCTCGGGTGGTAAGTGCCATTGATGGCGGCATATGTAACCGTACTTCAGTGTGCCCAAGAAGGCCACCACTGCCTGCTGCTGCATGGGCATGAGCCTCAGCTTGAAGCTGCTGACAAGTTGCATACATCCTTAACATTGTAGCCATCAAGAAGACACCTAGCACTAGCCAAAGCTACAAACATAAATCAATACAAACGCTCAGATCAATTTAACAATTTAAATTCATCTATTCATAAAAAAGAATTCATTCCTTAAAGTGTTATCAATTTGGCAGGAAGGTTATACCAGAAAATTTGGTGACATCTGGTGAGAGTTCAGTATCATGAATAGCAGGAGAACTGGAAGAAACAAATCATAAGATATACATGACACATCAAATATAAATAAAACATCTACAAAATTAATACAGTGATATTTTAACAGTACCTGTAACAAGAAAAGTAAGTGAATTGGAATTAGTAGGCCGTGCTGCATGAACACGCTGAAGAAGAAACAAAATCAATTAAATCCTTGGTCAAAAACTACACACAAAACAGCAAAACATATCATTATAGGTGTTACACCAAGGCACAAATTACATACCAATGCATGTCTCTCAGGAATAAATCCAGGATATCCAGTTTCTATGTCTGCTCTTGTTCCTCTCAAAACAAAACTCATGGCTCTATGTGCTTGGGAAAAGTGAATTGAGACTCCACTAATTAACTAGAACAGGTAATACAATACTTCAGAAAATCAGATAATCATAGTCAGAAAACAATAATCAAATGCAAATACATGCAAAGTTCAACATAATTCACTTCTACACTTGGGCCCAGCTCCACAAACCTACCACTGTCATATATTAACTTACATTAACATCCTTAGCAATTTCCCGTTTATAACTATGGGATTCTCATGCTAAAGTTTGTTACACCTGAATCCACCACCAACTATTAAATATGTGACCTCTTTTTCCATTTTATATTTTATACAATTGGGCTTTACCCAATTTCTGGGTTGAGGATTATGCACATTCCAAGATGCTAGTTCTAACATTATTCAAAACATGGCCATTAATGGTCCATATCAAAATTGTAGCACCATATAGAAGCATGAAATGAGGAGGATAGCATTGCCCTCTTGTGCTCTTCATATGTTTAAGGATTAATTAATGCTAAAATCATCAAATATAAATAAGTCCAAAGATGAATCAAAAGAAGCTCCACCAGTAGCCTACAAAAAAATCACTTAAATTAGGGCCACCCTGTTTATATGTAGCATGAGCTATATCTACACAAAAATAACTTGTGTAAATCAGCTACATATACATTGCAACACTTCACATGAGGCATAGCTGGGAGCTGTAGCATTGAGCATCAGGTTATATCACACTATTATAACTATGGTTCAAACAAATGGTTCTCGACTCAAAACCAGAATGGATCCTCTTTTTTCTTTTTTTTTATGCCAATATAATCCTACCGTGCTTGAGTCTTGGAGACAGATAGACATGGGGTAAGGGGCTCAATATTAAAATGGAAAGAGTAAGATTGTATGTGACCCACACCTCTTAGTTTAGCTCTCTCCAACATGGTAGAATCATAATGTCTATCATGATATTGTCATGTTGGTGCCAGAAAAGGAAGAGGTACAAATTCCATAAGTACATTTAAAAAGAAGGCAACCCAAAACTAGTTGATAACAATCTCAAAGCATAACTTCCAACAAGACTCATGAAATTTAGATCTATTCCGTTATCTCTCCAAAGCTTGACAGGTCTAGTACTAGAAGTTACCATTAAGACACAATCACTGATGGTATCAATCATAACTCACCTTGGCAAGACAAACACAATCTTTTAGAAAACAATGGAGGTTGGAATCACAATGAATAGCTTATACCATTGCAACTTCCTTGGCCTGAGTTTTCAGAAAGAACACACTCCTACAACCTATTTCTGCATCTGGTGCAGTATTTTTAGGGAAATTGTATTGCAACTGTTGCAATTATAACAGCCAATAAAATACCTAGTTCTTTGACAGAATCAGGTGAGAAATATAGAACCTTCTTCTATAATGTTGAAGTCACTCCCCATACAATCTCTCCATCTCTTTAAAAATGATCATCCACCAACTACAATTTTGAATTGCATAAACTGAAGAATAGCTACCAGTTACCACTTTTTTCATAGCTGCTCCAAAGTGAGTTTTCCCGCCACAATAATCAAATACCAAAGTCAATAATCACAAAAACACATTTATTAATGCAGTACACCGATGGCCATACCGATGAAAAAATGTCCACCATTTCTTTTATCGATGTTCGTTACATAGATTAACTAGGCATATTTCCACGCCCAAACTCAAAGAAATACCATAGATAATGGATCACTCAAGAGTTCCCCAGGGCTATTATTTACATCGTATATTCTTGCTTATAACATTGCATCAACTTCAGATCGTCCATAATATCAAAAGAAAAATTAAAAATCAGATCATCCATATAATCAAAACAAAACCCCAATCCCGAAATCACGTTCGTCGAATCAATATTTTAAAGAAATTAAAGACAAAAAATAATACCAGAAAACTACAGCAAGCATTTTTTTACGAAGGGAAACCAATTCAATGCTTCGTGAAAGCTTCGATGATGATCTGAGAGAGAGACAGACAAAAATTTGATTACGTATTCCAGCAGACTCAAGTGATCCAGAAACTGCGTTTCCACCACAACGCCGCGTTCGACCGTCGCTTGGTTCGGAACAATATAATAATAAGAATACTAGTAATGATATTATTATTAATTTTCACCCCAAAAAATATTATTAATAATGAATTATATGGGTTCCGCAGCATTCGCTTCATGCGATTTTCCTGCATTTCCCAGTCCCCACCCCCTCTTGGCCACGTGGCATTTCTCCTTTTGAATTTGTATATTTTCAAAGGATGTGTGTGTTTTAGCATGGCTAAAAAATTGGAATAAAAATTTAAATTTTATATGAATATGATGTTTTCCATGAAATAAAAAATAAAAATAAATTGAGTAATATTTAAATATCTTAAATCAATATTTAAATAAATTATACGTATGATTAACTGTTTTTTTTTTAATTTTTATAAAAAGGTTAGACTTACCCATGATCTAAAAGTAGAGCGAAGTCTCCCTTCCTCCTAAGCAATACTAATATCAGGTAGAGTGAGTTATCAATTATCTTCAAACGTAAACTTAGGCACTTAAAAATTATGATGTCTCTCTAAGGGTTGTGACTGGAACTATAATAAAGTAGGACTCCGCAAAGATCGAATATATTTTAAATGGTCGCATGTCTCACTCTTTCGCCAGCGAATTTAAAGATAATATGTATATATGATTAATTGTTGTTGATCTCCCCTTTGTAAACGAAAAAAAAGCCCATACGTATTATCAAAACTTATCCTAATATGGATACAAATATAGGGTCTATTTAGATAAGAGTTTAAAAAAAGTTTATAAAAAAAAATTTAGATAACTTTTAGAAAAAGATTTTTGGAGAATAATTTATAAAAAAATAGTTATAAATAAATAAGTATTTAGATAATTTTTACTGGAAGGACTTTTATGATTGGTAGATTACTAGAAATGTATGATTTTATTAAAAATATGAGAGATGAGATAGGAGAGAGGAGGGAGGAGAGAGAAGAGAAATGAGAGAGGGTATAAGAAAAAATAGGTATAAAATAGTAATTGGGTAGTCTATGAGTTCTTTTATTTTTTTTAAAATTATTTTTAATAACTTATACAAAATCTTAACTTTAAATTATAATTTAGTCTAAAAACTAGTTTAAACAAATATAATTATTTATTTTAAATTTTTTTTAAACTAAAATTTGAATGAGAATTTTTTTTAAACTCAAACAGTAACATAACCCGTTTTCATCCTACGATAGAGTGTGTGTTTGAGTACCTTGGTTTTAAAATTAATTTTGGGCAAAATTTTAGTTTGAAGAAATTTTACACAAACAGCTATTTTTGTTCAAAACCTCGGTTTGGGCCAAACCATAGTTTCAGAAAAGTTGGTCAGAATAGCTTTTGGAACAGTAAAACAACTTATGGACTATCCAATTACTATTTTACCCTTACTTTTTTCTGACACTATCTCTCCTCTCTCTTCTATCTTTTCCACTATCTCTCATCTTTCCTCTCTACCCTCTCTCCTCTCTCTTCTCTATCCACTCTCCTCCTTTTAATAAAATCATACATTTTTTAGTAATTTACTTTTCCAAAAAGTTATTTTGAAAATAACTATCCAAACACTTATTCTTTCCAAAATCTATTCTCCCCAAAATTTATTCTTTAGAATCTATTCTTTCCAGAATCTATTCTAAAAATCTAATCCAAACAGACCCAGAATTGTAGCATTTTCAGTTTAAGAAATTCATTATAAATATTTCAATTATAAATGTTTAGTTACTTAATATGCGCGTGTAAGTATAGTATTCTAATTAAAATTTTGACAATAATATATATATAAGAACTTATTTTTGAGTTTATTCTGTCTTTGTTTATTTAAAATGAGCATTTTTATAAAACTTAAAATAAGTAAATTTTCTCATAAAAAATAAGTAAAATTTTTCAGTTTTTGTTATATAAAATTATGAATTAAAACATAAGATGAAATGTTTTTCAAAAGTTACGTATTATTAATTGTGAAATATAAAAATACTAAAATCATGCTCGACTGATATACTTTTTAAGATAATATTTGAGCTTATATTAGTTGGCTAATAGAAGGGTAAACTTCTTGACGTAATTTGTAAGCATAAAGTTAGTTAACTAAACTCTGAAGTCAAATTTGCGTAACTTCAATTTAATTTAAAATTTTAATTCATTTTTTTTTAATTTTATAAGGTTTATTTTTAATCAGTTAATTCTAACACTGGCAGTTTCATTAATTATTAATAAAAAATACCAACATTATAACTTTAATTATTGATAAAATATTTTTAAATATTATCATATTAAATTTATTTTTTTAAAATAATTAAATAAAAAATCATCCTTCAAAAATTCTTTTTAATCATTTAAAATTATAATATCAACATTTTCTATTAATAAAATTAAATGTGTTAAGATTAGAGGATTAAGAAATATTTTATAAAATTAAAACATTAAATTGAAATTAGATACAAAGCCAATTAAGGTTATACATTATTTATTTAATTAAAATAAGAAAATTTGTATAAAAAGTAAACTTTTTATTTTTTTATTAAGCATATATATTAAATATGATATTTCTCTTAGTAAGATTCAAATATTAATTATCACGTCATGAATAATTATTATCTTTCGCTAGACTTAAACTCACCAGTTAAAAAGTAATTTTTTAATTATCTCATATATTTATTAGAAAAAAAACTATACTCAGGACTCAAGAGGAAAAATTGTATTATCTCTGATCCTTAATATAAGACTAAATTAATTTTCTTAGAGAGATTAAACAAATTATTTAATTATAAAATATACTATATGATTTTTTAAATAAGTAGTTTATAAATCAAACATATTAGTTTGATGAAAAAAATAAATATAAATATTTTTTAAAATAATTTATTTAGTTTTGTTAATATTTTTAGAAAAAATAAATGGAATTTTATATTTAAAATTAGGGAGAGTAGAGAGTAGTGTTGAACTGAAGAGTTAGTTTCATGTTGTCTTCTTTTTAAGGTTAAGAAAATCAAACTGACACCCTGACTCCTCAATTGCAACATGAAATTCATACACAATCGAAATCGAATGCATCATTCAATATTCTCTTGCATTGAAAGGAAAGAGCACTTCCTTTTCCAAATAAAGGGTCATATTCCCTCCATTGAAACAAACATGCCTCACAATAATAGAATTCCCCAATAAACTATCCTATGAATCTGGTTATAAATAATAAATATAAAATTTTAATATATTTTATATATAATATTTATTATTTTTTTATACTAATTTATCTAACTTATAAACTAATATATAATTTATTATTATATATAAATATTTTAAGAATATCATATTAATATATAATTTATTATTATATATAAATATTTTAAAAAAATCATATTATATATTTAATAATTAATTAATTAAATATATTTAAATTAATTAACTTATTTTTATATTATGAATAGATGAGTAATTATATAACTTTTATATTAATAACTAACTCGGGCTAGACAGTTGTATCAAATGAGTCTTAAGTTGCACCTACTAGAGGAATGGTGGAGACGGACCAACTTGCAAGTGGGCCCCACTTGGTTCCTCATTTTTAAATTACGACACTGTTTTTTTAATTAATGATATAATTTTTTTTTAAATTTAAAGTGTAAATTTTTGTTGTTTCTTATGTTTCATAAAGTACAAATTTATATTTTATTTTTTATATAAATAAGGCTAATTATCATTTCAATCAGCAATTTATTAATTACACCACATCATTGCTAAACCATAAACATCATATCATCTGTTCATTCATTCTGGGTGAAATAAAATAAATAAATAAGGAATTGCTTTGGTTTTGGTAGGAGTGTGACAGAGTTGATATATGTTACTTTTTAAGTTGTATAACATACATATGGGTGTGTATATATTATCAACAACAACAAATTTTAATCAACTTGGAAACATGACCTGAAGCTAATAGTTAAAAGAAAATACAAATGTGATGACTATGGTGAGAGAAGTAAGCCAAGTCCCCTTTCCCCTTCCTTGCCACCACAAAAGCCATGTACATCACATTACAGGGTTCTTCTCTCCCATTCTGCTCCACTTCTTCATACATACATACATACATACATACATACATACATACATACATACATACATACATACATACATACATACATACATACATACATACATACATACATACATACATACATACATACATACATACATACATACATACATACATACATACATACATACATACATACATACATACATACATACATACATACATACATACATACATACATACATACATACATACATACATACATACAAATCAAGCCCTTTTACATTTCTCTGCAACTCAATTGCAAATTACAGTGTTGAGTCTGCACTTTCACCACCATTGCTTGCATTGAATGAATCTAGACTAAAACCCTATGTTTCACCTTCTAAACAACATATTTAGAAGATAACAAATGGGGATTCAGTGTTGTTGAATTCATAACAAAACAATCTATGGAACCAATTGAGGAAACCCAGAAGCAAAGTTCTGACTTTTTTGTTGTTGTTTTTTTTTGGATTTTGGTTTTCCCCTCTGCTATGTTTGTCACCATGGTCTGGTTCCGCCATTGCCGTCCAGAGACCAGGTTCTTCGGGAACGCATTATGGTATTATTCACGATGGGACGAGAACGAGAAGTATTAATACTCCTGAAGGTTCGAGGTTCTGGAGAAGGAGAAGAAGAAGATGACGAAGAAGATGAAGTAGAAGCAGAGAATTGATTTCGATGTCCAGGAGTGAAGCAACCAAAGAGATTGCGAAACATTTTGCGGAATCCTCCACCTCCACTGTCTCTTCCTCGACTGTCCGTCGTCGTCGACCAAGTCACCCTCCTCGGTTGGCCGCCGTTTCCGAGACCACCGTCCATTTCTGTGTACACAACAGGAAGCTCACGTTCAGAAGAACTTCTTCTCCCGCCAGCGAACCTTCCCACCGCAAAGCCACCTCCAGGAAGCCTCCAAATGGTCAATCCCACATTGTCATCGTCGTTCAAAGAGAGAGAATTCCCAGAACCAGGACCGTTAACGTTCTGCGCATCTGCCGGGAGCTCCTGCCGGCAAACAGGGCAAGTATTCCGGAGCGCAAGCCACGGCAAGATGCATTCCGAATGGTAAATGTGCCTGCAAGGTAATTCACGAGCATTTGTGCCCAATTCAAAAAGTTCCATACAAACGGCGCAGTGTGATTCCGTCGCAAGATGATTATCATGAATCTCAACCGTCGGCAATGAATCAATTGCAGCTTTGGAAACCGGAGGTTGCTCGAAACGCGAAATACCGTTCATTTCAATCTGAGAAAGTTGTTCCAGAAGCCTGTCGATTCCAGATCCCAGAAGCATCTCTGACATGTTCGGAGGCAGAGGCTGGAGACCGGAGCCTGACTCATCTTGGTAATAAAGCTCAAACCCACGCCCATGTCCTCCCCCGGAATCATGACTCGCCCGTTGAGGGGATCCACGGAGCACAACAACCGGGTTAACCATAGAAAGATCGCCGCCGTTGCTCCGACGAGTCCTCCTCAAAGCAGGACGCAGAGTCTGTCCAGAATTGGGGTTCTGATTACCAATCATGTACATCGAAGCCGCCGGGAACCTCCGCCTGCGCGACTCCACGGTGGAAGCAGGCCGAGGCATTTGCTCAATCTCCTCCACGAATCCACTGTCACAGTCGGGACACACCACCGTGTCCTGCCGCCGGACCCTCACAAACCGACTGCATCTGTAACACCAATAAGATATCCCCGTAGCCATCTGGATCCCCCAATATTCACAAAACGTGTATATATATATTCTCAATCCTCCTTCAGAGAGAGAGCGCCAAAACTTCAAGCTGACACAGTATCCAACCCAATTCCCAACCAGAGATTCCCCAGAAGAGAGAAAGTGTCAAACTTGGAGGCCAAAATGAATTGTTCTTGTTCAGAACGAAAACCCCATCAGAAATCTCAAGCATAGGAAGCCATGGGGGGTCTCTCAGAGGAAGAGAGTGAAGAGAGAAGAGAGAAGGATGTGAAAGGGGATCGTTTGGACTTTGAGGGAAGAAGAATGGAAGAGGAAGGGGACGAGAGAGAGAGCCTTGACACCTTGTGTGGAATGAGGTGGCGACGTTTTAATCCATCAATAATGAAACGCTGTTGTGTTGTGAAGTGTTTCTTTTCTTTGTTTTTTTGGGTGTAAAAATGGGAACTTCTTTTAATAGGAATAAAGGTTGCAACCAAATGCAGAATTCGTGAGCTTTTGCTGTGTAGAAGAAAACAAGAAAAGGGGTAAAAAGACTAAAAAGGCCAATTTACTAAAAATAAAAGTGAGCCAGCAAGCACGCGCCATAACAGAAGCACGCGGTGTGAACAGAGACTGATCTGGTCGTCTCATGAATGACTTTTCCAAGAGGTGGCCTACTTTGTTCGACACGAATCATTTGGTCGATGAGCTTCGTAATGCTGTTTCTAACTTGTTTCCACTTTCATGCTCTCTTTATTTTTATTTTTTATTTAATTAAACTAAAATCTCTTTAAATATTAGAGCGTAAAAGATATTTATACGTTTTTAGGATTCTAATTTCTGTTTAAAACTATCTCTTTATTTTAAATTTTTTTAATGCATTCTACAAATTTAAAATGTATTGAAGTTTTTTTGTTGCAGTCAATTTAAATACACAAAGATATGTTAATACTAAGTTTAAGTATAGAATTTTGTTTAAACGTGATGGATAGCATTGACACTAATGCAACTTACTGTAGACAAAAAGTGAATTAAATGGACTAGAGTGAAATACTAGAATTATTTGATTGTAAAAATTTGATAACTAACTTTACAGTTTCGAAAGCTTAAAAAATCATATGAAGAGTGATATATATATATATATATATATATATATATTATATCTTATTTACAACCTTGAATAATTCTAACACGTTGTATGTATGTGCTTGATTCGTTCTTTAAATGTACGTAACATTTTACCTTATCAATATAAGTAAGTATTTTTTTGTTGACAATAAACGTTAAAAAAAATTATAATTAATTAATTATTTATAATTATTATATATTTTTATTATGATTAAAAATTAAAATTTTAATTTTTAAAAGATTTTAAAACCCCACTTTATTCTTTTAAAGATTTTAAACTTATAATAATAATTAATCAATAATCTCTTTATATAAGGCTTAAATTTTTTTAAAAATTAAAATAAAATTATTGATTGAGATTACTAATTGAATTTTATAAAAAAATAAAACCAAAGTACTAGATTAGGTTAATTTAAATTTATTTTTAATTAAATTAGGTATTATAAAATTTTAAGAGGGCAATTGATAATTTTATATTAATTAAATTCTTGCCAAATTAAAGAAAGTACAAAAATATGAAAGCCTATCTCTGCGCCCACATCCTCCGATTCTAAAATTGTCTTCACACCAAATGTTGACTTTGACCTCATGCTCTATCCCTTGTAATGTAGAATAATTTATAATTAAATTTGATGGTTACATACCGAATGAGAATAAATGGGACAAAAAAATATTCAACAAAGTTCAATTGTATGGGCATGAGATTCTTTTCTATTTAAGGAAGGATATAATCTAGGCTAAGAACGTAAAATAATTTTTATATATTTCAATAAGTATATTTTTTAACATGTTAACTTTTATTATCTTTTTTACAGAAATGAAACCATTTACCATTTTTTTATTTTTATTTAGTGTAATAATGTGGTTCTTTTACTCCCCTCAAAAAACTAATACCTCCTCCCTGCTTTCTTTTAATAAAAACAATTCTTAATGCATTTTACAAATTTAAAATGTATTAATTTTTTTTACTATAGTCAATTTAAATACACACGCAAACATGTCAATGACGTAGCGTTGACACTAGTGTTGGTGACAAAAAATAAATTAAACAGATTAGTCATATTATCAATTGATTATTAAATACTAGAATTATTTGATTGTAAAACTTTGATAACTAATTCTACAGTTCCGAAAGCCTAAAAATTCGTATGAAAATTGATATATATGTTATATTTTAACTATATTAGGCGTCTCAAGTAATTTTGCTTTAGGCCAACAGATTCATTGACACCGCCTTCAATTAATTTTAATTAATTTTACTTACAACCTTGAATGATTCTAACATGTTGCATGAATGTATATGCTTGATTCGTTATTTCAATCTTTGACAAAATCCAACATTTTACCCTATCAATATAACTTTTTAACAATTAAATTATTGACAAATTAAAGAAAGTACAGAAACATGAAAGCCTATATCTCTTGCGCCCACCTGTTGAGTTTGCGCAAAGGGATTGCGGTGGAAATCCCAAATTATTCAGACCACATCGGCATTAGAATATATTGTATATATAAATAAAGGAAATAATAACCAACAAAATTCATCTAGTAGTATAAAGCCTTACTAAATCTTCGTAAATTTTGAATTCGAATCCCAAGAAAGATACCTATGTTAAAAAGAATAACAGTAGACCTCAAAATTAGAGTAGCTAGTTATTTAGAAATCTGGTAATAGATATTGAAAATATGTCAGATACTAATTGATAATATTAGAAAAAAAGAAGAAAGGAAATAATATCTTCAGAGAAGGAATCATGACCTTTGAACCAAGATTCGCAGCACTTTCATTGCTAAATTTCAGATATGATTCTATATTCATTATACAAAACTTCCCCACCTAACCTTGATACATCGGAAACAAGAATCAAATAATTAATTATTAACAAAGCAGTGGTGTATATTCTAACCTACCTCATACCAAATCAAAGAAATTACATAGCATTGAACCTCAAAGCACAAGCAACTATTTTAAAATTCTTGTCAAAGTAGTTTCTTTTATGCATGAAGCAAAACCTCAAATGAGAACCAATTAAATACAACATACAAGAGAGAAAATGACAGCATATGAATCGACATGAAAATTTTGTCCTTTCCTCTCTACCAAAAATCCTGACATGAACAATAACCATCCTTGAAATGGTGAAAACGGGTAACATCTCTAACAATAATCTCTCTGGCTACAAGCCTAGAGATGTATTTTATGGCAGAATGGCAATCATTACAGACTCTAAGATTCTTCATGATCCTCAGTGTTGTGTTCTCTGGAGTGTTTATTAATGCAAATGCAATAGCAAGTTTTTCACTATGATGTCTAAGGATCTGTTCCTTCACCTCTTGCTCAAGATCATGCAATACTGAATCAGTATCTGGAACGAAGCCCATTTTCTTTATCTCCTCCCAGATTTTTAAAATCATATTGTAGATTGCATCTTTCTGTGGGTGAAGTCCATCTTCAACCCCAAAGACATGAACTTTGTTCTGGATTTGTACCCAACTAAATCCTTGTTCTTTTTTCACTGCATTGTCCTTCATTGACTTTCTAACTTTTGCAGCATCTTGCCACTTTCCACAGGCTGAAAGAGTGTTAGCGAGTGCCGCGTAAGCCCCACTATTGCTGGGATCAATAAGCAGCAACCTTTCGGCTGCAACTTTAGCCAAATCCACATTTTTATGAATCCTACATGAAGCCAAAAGAGAACCCCAAGCTATATGATCTGGTTCAATAGGCATATTTTTTATAAAATTATATGCTTCTTCGAGCAATCCAGCACGTCCAAAGAGGTCAACCATGCACGCATGATGGCTACGGGTGGGTTCAACACGATGAATGGTTTTCATTGAATTGAAATAGCACTTACCTCGTTCTACCAATCCCACATGTATGCATGCAGATAGCACACCGACAAAAGTGATGTGATCAGGCTTTATATTAAATTTCAGCATTTTTTCAAACAGTTCTACGGCCTCTTTTCCAAGACCATGCTGAGCTAGAGCCATAATCATGGAAGTCCATGAAACTGTATCCCTGTTGCAGCATACTTGTTTGAATACTTGCCTTGCATCTTTCACACTTCCTGCTCTTGAATACATGTTAATCAAAGCATTACCAACAGAAACTGATGACACTTCTCCTGATCTTATGGCAGTTGAATGAATTTGCTTGCCGAGATCCAGAGAAGCCAAGCTTGATATAACATTTAATATGGCAGCAAGAGTAAAGCTGTTCGGCTTGGGACCTTCCTTAATCATCGATCTGAAGAGCTCTAAAGCATCGTTTACTAAGCCATTGTGCTCATAGCCTACAATCATGGCCGTCCAAGCAACTACATCGAGGCCTTTTATTGAATCAAATATCTCTCTTGCTGGCTTTACATCCCCAATTTTGACATAGCCATCCAATAGGGATGTAAATGCTATAATATTGAGATTTGAAATACCAGTTAGTTCAACAATTCTTCGAGCAAATTTAATGCCACCTGATTTCGCATACATTGAGATTAGCGCATTTATCACCATCTCATTGATGTCAATATCACTTCTTATTATATATGCATGGATTTGCTTCCCAGATTTCAAGTTTTCAAGATTGGCACAAGCTGATAATATACTAGTCAAAGTGAACTTATCTGGCTTCAGGGCATAACTCCTAATCATACAAGAGAAGATTTCAAGGGCTTCTATGTCAAATCCCCATTGATTGTATCCAGAGATTATTGAATTCCAGGACACAACATCTCTCTCAGCCATTTTCCCAAAAAGAGAAACAGCAAGGTCAAGTTGACCACATTTTACATGCATCGAAAGCACAGTATTCCAACTAGATATGTTTTTCAGACTCATCCTGTCAAAAACAACCTTTGCTGTCATTGAATCTCCTGACTTTGCATACATATTAAGCAATGACTTTGCTACAGGAGGAACACTGGAGAACCCAAGTTTCACAATAAAGGAGTGAACCTTCCTACCGATATCTAGTGCTTCAATTGAAGCACATGAGGAAAGAACATTTGTAAATGTGTACTGATTTGGCAAAATTCCATTTGAAATCATCCTCAAAAACAGCTGAATTGCATTATAAAAAAGACCCATCCGGTTATAACCCACTATCATGGTAGTCCAGGAAACAGAATCATGTTCGGGAATTTCATCAAAAACATGATGTGCAGCTTCCATGTTGCCTCCTTTGACAAATGCCGAGAGAATTGTATTCCAAGAGAATGTGCTCTTCACTGACATTTCATTGAATAGATGGCAAGCATCAAAGACCGACCCAGTTTTGGCATACAAATTAACGAGATTGTTCATCAAGAAGACACCCAGGTAAAGCCCTTCTTTGATGATTCGAGCATGAACCAATCTTCCAATGAAGGTGTCTCTGGATTTGATGCCTGTTTGGAGGAGATAGACATATAAATCTGAATGGGAAGAAGTAGCAAAATGTGGTTTGGGGTTCTCCGTCACCATGCCCACAAATTTCAAATCGTTGAGAACTTGATAAACTCAATCTGAAACTTGAAAGCATCTAGCAACAAAAGATATACGCATAATGAATATAACACAGTAAAATCAAGCTGAAATATCACTGCATCTAAAATATTAAAAAAAATAATAAAATATATACTTTGCAACAATGATATACTAGCAAGGAAATCTAATACAATATCACTAACCTGAAGTTGGTATTTTCATGGATTGTAAACTTTATTTATAACTCTGGTTAAAGCACTGAAGGAATCACCCTTATTATTTAAATCTTAGCCCGCTCTATTTCATCAGCTCAAAAAAAAAAAAACGAAGCAAAACACAGCCCACATACATACATTGAAATATCATCACATTGCACAACTCATATTTACCCAACATGTTTCACATACAGCAGTTTCTCAACCTTTCAAGAGCTAAGATTTTTAGCATACCAAAATCCATGAATTCCATTTTTATCGCTTCATATAATCAGTGCCAATCAATAAAATTCCCAACCACACAACTCAAGTCAAACCAAAAGGTGATTTCCTTATGTTAGGTTCTTCCTGTTCCTCCCACTCACTTATTCATCTAATATCTTACATTTTCTCTGCTGTAAGTTTAGGCCCCATTCCTGTCATAATAGAACAACTCATGGGATCACGATTATTCTAATTCAACAACCAAACTTGAAGTTTTGAAAAGGTGGGAGACTACCTCAAAATTCAGTAACACGATTATCTTGCATTTTTTTTTTCCAATTTCACCAAAAATCCCACATTTTTTTCCTTCTTAACGCCACATCAGCAGTCTGTAATAAAGCAAGATTGAATAAGAATGCATATAATATGCCTCAACCGAAAATTTTCATACTTCACAGCAAAAAGAATATCTCTTACATTCACTTTATGGCTCTTGCTAAACAGCCACTCCACAGAAATTTTCTCCTTCTGCCAGCACCAAAACCTTGGTTGCCTCCCCTTTTGTGCAGCAAAACATGACCACAAGTCATTTTAGGATGAAGGGAATAAGATTTTATGATGGATGACACTAAAGATTCACTTGGAAATTCAACCACACGCTTGGGGAAATTGTTTATAGAGCCATCGCTAGTGTTGAGCGCTCTTTCCTCTCTCTCTCTCTGTCTGTGCGTCGAACCGCTGAGAAAATAAACATCGAAGGAAAAAGGGGTGGTCTTTTTTTTTGGGCCAAAATGTTGTTTTTCGGCTTGTTTGGGCCTAGTGTTGTTGGGCAAAAGAACATATCGAGATATTGTATTGTGGCTCATTAAGGTAATTTTTTCCGTTTGTTTGCTAATTATAATCTTTAGACCAAAAATTATCGTAAACTCTAATTATCAATTAATGATTAGGGTTACTTTTGACCCCTGCAAATAATTTTCCAAAATTCAAACCTCACGTTTACTTACATCGTCAATTTTTTATTTATAAATTCAACCAGATTGCCCAATTTGACCCTTTAATTAACGTAAAATTTTAATTTGGGCATTTTCTTTTATTATTTGCAGGGTAAGTCCTTGAAAGTTTGAATTGTTATTCTGCCCCATTGGAATTGATTTCCTACCGGCGACGAAACAGGGGGACCTGCCTATATATAAATATATGGATTTTTAAACCCTGCAAGGGACTAGTGAGGCTCTCCCTTTTTCTGGGTTTGCGTCCTGATTCTCCAATTGGGATGGAGCTATCTGCCACTCCTTGTATCTCGAGGTGCCCTTCCTTTCTGCTCCCTCAATCTAGGGTTTCGGCTTTTCCGACAAGTCTTTCTCCCACTTCCACTTGTTTTCATCGCTCCATCTCTTCGGTAAATCACTGTAATCTCGTTCGAATGGACCCTTTCAGAACTATCGCTTCTGCAGGTTCGGTGGAACACAACGGTTCGTCTATAACGACTTCGACAGTTGATTCAGGTCTGTCCCCAAACTCTGCTTTTCTTCTCCAGATGATTTCAAATACAATTGCTTAAAACAAATGATGTAAGCCTGCTTGATGATCATCTTCAGGTACTGCTAGAATCGGAGAGGTGAAAAGGATCACTAAAGAAACTAATGTATCAGTCAAAATAAACCTGGATGGCTCTGGAGTTGCTGATAGTACTACTGAAATTCCATTCCTTGATCATATGCTAGATGTCAGTGATGATTTCGACTTTTGCATAGTTTATATTTTCTTTCGTTTCTTTTCAAGGTCTACAGTACTGGATTAAAGGGGGTGTCCATTTGTGATGTATATAGAGAAGGTGAATCTAATTGAATTGGGATACTTATTGTACACATCAGCTCCATACATATCAGTCATATAAGGGTGATTAGTTACTAAGCCACTTGATATATAAATACATAAGCTTGCTCTAAGCAGAAATCAGTTGAGGAAACAACAAATTCAGTTCTGATTAATTACCTGTCTAATGGAAACTTCCTACTTGTCATGATCATAAATTAAGAATTTGTCTTCTGATACCTATATTGAATGGAAACTAAACTTGCTTTTGATTGTTCAGCAACTTTCTTCGCATGGGCTGTTTGACGTGCACGTGAGGGCAACTGGTGATATTCACATTGATGATCATCACACGAATGAGGATGTTGCTCTTGCTATTGGAACAGTACGGCCAACATACCAAATTCGAAATTTATTTTTGATCCAGTCAATTTTTTTTTATTTTTTCCACAATTCTTATCTTTTGATTAGTAATAGGATTTGACAGTTGCAAAATTTCAGCATGAAATTTGATCCAATAAAATTAGACCTAAATTCAGTTGCAAAATTTATTTTGATCCAATAAAAAATTATTTTATTTTGTTCACAGTTCTTATCTTTTGATTGTTAATAGGATAAACTGACTGTTGCAGAATTCAGAATGAAATTTGAATGAGATGCTACTTGATTTAATTTGCTGACTTCTGTAGTAAGGCTTCTTTTTTAAACTCTAAATTTCTGTTATCTTATCTTGAAGCTCTTGCTAGTTCATTATCTTATAATGAAGATCTTGCAAGACTACTGTACAAGATTATTTGTACATCTGGTTTCATCCATAAGTGCGCATGGCATCTAAGCGATAGTGACAATTCTGACAATTATATTGCATATTATAATCTTAAAACCATGAGCATTTGTGTATAGCATAGACTTTTTGAATCTGCAGCCACCTACCATCTTGTTGAAGTTAATAGTTTTATGTTACTTCATTTGCAGGCCATACTGCAAGCTCTTGGTGATAGAAAAGGTATTTATCGGTTTGGTGACTTTTCTGCTCCACTTGACGAAGCATTAATACACGTTTCCTTGGTAAGTTGGATATACTTATATTTTTATGACTGGGCAGGAAAATAGTGTGAAGCAGACTACTCACACATCTTACATTAATTGGACTATGAAAATGTTAACGCCGTAACTTTAACATGTTGAATAAAGTTCCTTGACTCTATCACAATGGGAGTTTCATGATCTGATATTCTCAGTCTCATTAATTCTAATTGTTCTAGTACACAATTCTATTACATTCGACCAAAATGTTATCAAATTCATAAGCTTCACATATAATTTATGGTTTACAATAGCAATTTGTCCTTATCTTTTTCAGGATTTATCTGGTCGACCACATCTAAATTATAATCTGGATATACCCACAGAGAGAGTTGGAACATATGACACTCAGGTTGTGCACATCTCTTAGGATTTCGTTTTTTAAGTTTTTCTTTCAGTCAACAGCCACAATGCCTTAGCTTCAAATTGACAGGCAACTGAATTGTTGGTTGAATATAAAGCATTAACTAGCTACAAAATCGTTTTAACAATTATTTTTGTGGCACTCATTTATTTTGCCTTATTTGGTAATCTCATTTAATTCTGATAAATTCTCTGGACATCCTTATTTGTAGTTGGTGGAACACTTTTTCCAGTCTTTAGTGAATACTTCTGGTATGACACTTCACATTCGGCAGGTATTAATGCATATAATTTCGATTTTAATCATCTTATGTAGCTATTATAAATGCATCACTATGAAAATATAAACTTAAGGTTATAGATATCATATTAAATTTCTTTGCAATTATGTCATATATGACTGAGAAGATATTTCATTTTATTTCATATATTCTAAATGCATTGATATACCAACTTGATTTTGCTGTTTTACATGTGCATTATAGCCTGTGGCTTTTGCATATTCTACTGACTAGAAACTTTAGATGATTTATTTCCCAATTTCAAAAGTTTTTAAATGAATGAATAAGGATTTTGAAGGGTTATAGATGTCATATTAAACTTGAGTTATGGAGGAGGACTTTGAAGTTGAAAGGTTTTCACTTAAATAGGATTAAGACAGAATATATGCACTATAAATTTAATAAGAGATAAGTTAGAAGTGATTTAGAGGTTCAAATGGGAGAACATATCATACCACACGTGACAAAGTTTATTAGATATTTAGGATTAATTATATCAGATGATGGTGAAATTGACGTACGCACAAAATATAAGTTGGATGGTTCAAATGGAGAAAGGCTACAAGAATTAAAAACAAATATGATTTGAATTTCTTGTTGTTGTTGTTGAAGGATTTCTTTCTTTTTTAATCTTTACTCTTTTTCGCACAGCTTGCTGGGAAAAACTCTCATCATATTATTGAGGCAACTTTCAAAGCTTTTGCTAGAGCTCTTAAACAAGCAACAGGGTATGACCCACGTCGTCATGGGACTGTGCCAAGGTCTGATATTTTTTAAACTGATTTTTAATTTATTCCAAGATATGGAGCATTAAATTATGTTGACTATATTGCTTAGCTACCGGTACTTAAAATGGTTTGCAGTTTCTTGGATTCCCCGATGATAGGATAGGATGATCTCTCTGCTCTAAGATCAGATGTTTAGTTACTTTTGTATATGGTACTATATTCAAATTATAGAATAATGAACAATACTCTTTCCTTGCTAAAAGAATGAAATAAATGATTTTATCATGTTTTAAATCACTGATACCCTTTTTCAAGAGATGAAAACTGCAATTGTTGTTTGTTTATTATAAAATTCCAGAATCAATGTATTTAACAAAAATCATTTCTTGACTCTTCATTCCTTACGGCTCCTGTGGGACAAACCCCGACTGAGAGAAAGAAATCTTTTGAAAAATATATGTGAGCATCTGTCCTCATAATGCCCGGTATATGTTGGCACAATCATGATTTTGCTTGATTCATGCTTTTGAATTCATTTAGAAAAGTCATCAAGTCTTTGTTTTTTAATTCTATATGGTACAAAGAACTTATAATATTATGCTCTGTTTTGTGTGTGCAGTTCAAAGGGAGTTCTGTCTCGAAGTTGATTGCTGATATCTTTTGGATGAGTATGCAAAATTGGATTGAGCTTCCAATATGATTTTGGTTCCTCCGGAAATGCTTAGATGCATTGTGATAATAGAATTATTGTAGTGGAGTGATATTTAGTTGTCATAATAATACTTTTCAATTGGTCGGACCCGGATGTATGATTACAATAATCAAAGTATTTACTAACTCCGAGTTTTTAATATAAGATCTAGTTTATAGTATAATTTACGTTATAAACTAAATCTAATCTTATATTAAGGATATTAGGGAGCGACTTAAATTACAAGTCAATAGAGAAAAGTTCTTATATATCTTCAGTGGGCCAAATCTTTTGATTGCCATCCTCTTTCTATAAATTAGCTATTGAGCTACATTCAACAGGAACACGATGCAGCAACATTCTTTACGGTCTTGCTAAAGATGTATGTTGTCAGATATTTCTCGCCTTAGTTTCATTAAATCCCACAGTAACCAACAACAGGCACTAAAGATTTTTCTCTGTTTTCTTTATATTTATGAACAGTTTTGGGCATTTGTGTAGCGAGAAGAGGCTTTTGACTTTTTGCAATATGATATTGTCTTAGTAAATGAAAGGTTTAGACGTTGTAACAAAAAAAAACAAGGTTTAGACGCAAGTGTGATGCTTTGCTTGCCTGAGCAGCTCGTTACTTATCACCCTAGAATTTTGTTTAGCTAAATTAAATAATTAAGTTATTGCTAGATGATGCTCATTACTTATTACACTATAATTAAGTTATCATATCACCATTAAGTTGTTGAGCAATATGGTAAGCGGTCTTACTCTTATAAAGAAGAAAATATGGGTTCAAATCTATATTTATTATTATCCAATTTGGTTAATGATATATGATGTGTTCAGAGAATTATTTTTAATTGAGTTTAAAATACTCAAATATGAGATAGCCATATTAGAAGGGAAGTGTTTCGACGCGTCAAAACTGAGATTTTGATAGAAGCAGAGCTGTAGAGCTGTTTCCACCAAAGTCAAGGTTTTGATGCATGTCAAATCCCCATCAAGAAGCAGCTGATCATTTTTGACGGAGCAATCTGCTTGGTTCACAATCCAACAGCTTATATATGTAAGAATAATCATGAAGCACAATAATGATGTCTATATATATGAATGGAGGCCAGCATGGCAACACAAGTAATCTTCACGTCTTGTCCATTTACTATAAACCGTACTCCATTCCTTTCTTTGTTCCACACTTGAGAGTGAATTCAAAGCTAGATTTTCGTTACTCTGTGAATATTTCCTTTTTAATTAAACGTTATAAAGAGCTTAGATTAATTAAGTTTGAAATAAAGTTATATCAAGCTGAGGCCTTATCTTGCAGTAATTATATATGATTGCCTTGGTTAAATTAAGGCCGGTTTGGTTGGTGGAAAATTAGAGAAGGGAAAGAGAAAATTCGAATTTTCTCTTGACAGCGGCTGTTTGATTAGAAGAAGATGTGTGAAGTAATTTTTTCGGGGTGTGATTTTCTATTGTATAAAGGAAAATAGGATACCTTCTATTTTAGTGGGATCCGATTTTCCATCATCCACTCTAATAAATCTGTAGAGATATTATAGAGAGATTTTAGGGATATGAAGATATGATTATCTAACATTTGATAGGATATGATTAGGATATTATTGAGCCCTTAATATGATGGCTCCTCCCTCTTGTATACGTATGTAAAGTCTTCCTAATGAAATGCACACGAAAATATTTCGTAATTATTCCTACATTGATAGTAGACGTAGGGTGAGAAGCTCAAAGCCAGAAGCGTGAGATGCAAAGGCGATAGCAACGCTGACCAGACGGTTCTCAAATATGACCTTTAGGTATTGTTTGGTTGGGGGATTTTGGAGGGGAGGAGAGGGAAAATATAAATGTGTTTGGTTGAGAAAAATAGAGGGGAGGGGAGGTTAAAATTTTTGTCCTTTTGTGAGCACCTACCTTCCGCCACCTCCCCTCCAAAATTGGGGTTTTTTGGAGGGGAGAGAAATTTTTTACCACAACTTGCCAAAATTGTCCATGCATTCTTTTAATATTTCAATCAAACCCTCTTATTTCACTGCCGTTTTGTCAAAAGGAATTACCGTAACATTTTTTTTTTGTACAGGGATTACCGCAACATGCGTGCTAATATTGCTGCACCACAACCACTAGGAATTGGAAGGTATACATTTTTTGACAAACGAAGTAAGAACTGACAAGAAAAAAAGGGAGACATGCATAGGCATATATATAATGAAATAAATATGAGATATAATATTAAAATTTTATCAAATTTTTTTAACTTTCTTAATTTTATCATATATATATATATATATATAAATGAGGTAAAAAAAATTAAATCACATTAAAAAATAATAATTCTGATATAAATATTATAAATAAAGAGTAAATAAATTTAAATAAATAGATAAGGGCATATTTGTCAACTTTTAATTAACTCCCCTCCCCTCCCCTCCCCTCCCGAACCAAACAAAAAATATCATTTCTCCTCCCCTACCTTCACACCTATAACCTCCCTTACCCTTCCTTACCCTCCCTTAAATTAACTCAACCTACCCGTTGAACCAAACAAAGCCTAATGAAGTTGCTTGAAGACCCACCACAATTTTAAAGTAGAAAGTGACAGACAAATGTTTCTGTTATTGAACGTGACCTCCGACAACAATAAATATTGTGTTATCTTCACTTTATAGATGGTTTAATTTTATACTAGTCATTGCAGTGTAAAAAACTTACGAATTCATAGAACCCACAAATCTCTAAACTTATATTTGGCTTCCTCTTTATCATCTAAACTTGTATGTCTCCTTGTGGTTCATGACTGCCTTTGTTTGTTAGATAAAAAATCAATTTTAAACTAAAAAAATATATTTTAAGATAGACATAACTCTTTCCATTCAACTCTAAATTTGACAAATGACCTATCACTATAAAGCCTTTTGAGTTTAGTTTTTAAATAAATAAGACATTTCAAAATTCATTGTATTATGAACAATATGAATGAAAGAAAAAACAAATGTCGAAGGCAAGACATGATATCTTAACACTGTTTTTTGAAAAGTATATCTCCTTTTTATGGAACTCTTTAAAATTGAGATTGATGCTTTTGAACCGTGTTTAAAGTGTAGTTTTATATGAAATAAGTTTTACAACAAACAGATTCGTTGTTTAAGAGATATTTCAAAAATACTAAAGAAATATCAAAGTTAGTGAAACACATAGCATAGTATAATTAAAAATGGTAAGTTGAAATATATTTATGTCCTTTGAAATTGCTCTCTCACTCTAAAAATCAATTTAGGTATAGTTATATATTACATTGCCAAGTCAAATAAAATATTTTCTCAGCCATGCAATCAATTATGGGAAGTGGAATCGATTTTGTTATATAAAATCGATTTTAGTCACTGAATTTCTAAATTACTCTATTTTACTTTGTTTTATACTACTAAAAATAGAGGATTTTCTTGACAAAAAAATGATATTAACACAATAATAAAAATCGATTTTCTTCACGAAAATCCATTGTAATGTATTAAAATAATTTAACTTTGTCAAATCCATTTATTTTTCCGATGAAAATAGAACATGAGTAATCTTGAAAACGATTTCGTTTATAAAGAGCCATTAAGAAGTAGCTGCAAAGTAAGTTTTAAAATTTGAAAGAGGAAGTTGTTGCAGGATAATATGTGAGAGAGTTCTTTGGGATAAACTATCGAAATAAAAGCCTCAAGACTCGCACTATTTATTTACAGATTTTCAACATGTTTGATTTAGTTGTTTATTTCATTTTAGTATTATTATGAGTTTCAAAATAAAATAGATTTGATTCAGTATCTTAACAAAATGCTATCTTGATATTATTATTTATAAAATGGTTATTATTTTTACATAATTATTGTTTTAATCATTTTATATCTATAGTTATTATGAAAATATATAGTGATATTTATATTTATTTAATTATAATTTACTTTTTATTCACTTTATTTTTATTGAATTATTGTATTAACTATCAAATTTTAAAATATAAATATAAATTTAATTAATATTTATATTTATTTAAATTATAAATTATTTTTTAGTCATTTTATTTTTATTGATTTATTGTATTAACTATCAAATTTTAAAATTTAATATGAATTTAATTAATATTTATATTTATTTATTTAAATTATAATCTTTAAGAATTATTTATGAATAACAGAATTTTTAAATCTTTTGATTTTTAAATTAGAATATGACCTTGATTACTAAATACTCATTAAGAGCAATATGGTCATTTGATATTTTCTTATCTAATTTTCTATCACTTTAAACCAACCAAACATACAATTTTATATTCAATATCAACCAAACATCCACTCAATCCACAATTTTCCATTCTATTCAATTCTCTTCCTTTCTATTTTATTCCTTTTCGTTCCAGCCCTTTTCGTAAACCAAACAGGCCCTTATAGTATAGTATATTGATTTATTTAATGAATCACAATCAAAAGTCAAGAGAAAATGGAGCTGACTTTAATAAATTTTGTGAAATTAGATATCACACACGCCCATGCACACTCGCACACAATTTTTGATATTTAAGCTACATATCAATAACACTAAACAGAAAAAGTTTTTAACATCGGTTATGAAAGACGTTTAACGTTGATTTAATTTCAAGAGAGACTTTTATTTCCCTATGGATTAATTTGACTTGATTAATTTGTTATAGTTTTTTATATTGATTTTTATTTGGAATGATACAAAATAAATTATAAATTTATATCTAAGATAACTATATTACTATTTACATTTGACTTTAACTTAAAAATGTGTGCTTGATACTTCAAAAATCAATGTTCTGTGAAGTGCGTGCCCTATGGATTACTTGAAGCAATTCATAAAAGATTTCGCGCTTAATCTGATTCTTAAATTTAGGGATCTACTCTCCTTACAGCTAAAGAAAATAATTTAAATTTCTGAAGAAAAAAAAAATCAATCTAATCAAAGTAAAGCTAGAAAGATATTTGCTAAATTTGGTTTCAACAACTATCAATTGATTAATATGATTTAAGGACTGATTAAAACGCTGCTCAAGTAATTAATTATTTAATTAGTTTTAGTGATTCCCATATTTTAGGGAACCCTAATCAGTAATAGTATGAATATTTATACTTGTCAAGTCAACGTATATTCATATGTCTAATTCTAATTAATTAGAAGAGATATGTCTAGATATGAAGACTAACGTGTCGTGTATTAAAGTGTGAT
The DNA here is from genome assembly GCA_037074615.1 of Leucaena leucocephala. Lineage (NCBI taxonomy): Eukaryota > Viridiplantae > Streptophyta > Magnoliopsida > Fabales > Fabaceae > Leucaena > Leucaena leucocephala. The sequence goes on from CM073541.1 coordinate 16,443,464, forward strand.
CTCTATTACGGTAAACTAATCATTTGAGTCTCACATGATCAATTAATGCTATATTTAATCAAATATCACAAATCCGGTAGCTTGCAACATGTCCCCCCTCCCCCCCCCGGCGCGTTTGATTGAGAGGAAAAGATTTTACTAAATACGATTCATAAAAAAATAATAAAAGATTGGGATTATAACATTCTAATAAAAAGGAGATGTAAGTAAAAAAAATTAATTAAATTATTGGCATCTTGGTCTTTGTTTCTTCTTTGTGGGGATTGTTAATACAAAATGGATCATATTTATCAATTTTAGAAGAATAGTTGTACGAAGGAGAGCCAAAAGTAAACTTTTTTCTTACCAACAAGACTTAATAGAAAAATATTTGATTATTTAAATATGAAGTGTCGAGTTTAAAGCTGTGAAAATACATAAAAATATCTTTGAGAGTTATACTTAAAGGTCAAAATATATTAAATTAGACTTTAGCTTTAACAAGTTAGGCATATATTATAACAAGTCGTCTAAATCTAACTTATGGTCTGTCGTAATATTTTTTTATCAACTTAAATCTAGTCTCTATAAAAAAGACTTGCATGACTTAAAGCTGATAAAAAGGCATGTATTATTAAAAATTTTGAGCAGGTACATAGGTATTAGTCGAAAAATAAGTCTAGACCTTCAAATAAGCTAATTTTAAATAGGTCATCTTTAAATGGGCAAAAAACAAACCATCCCAACAGGTTCCTCAAAGAGTTTAAACCTAGCCTGTAAAACAAAAGTGACATTAAAAAAAGATATGAACCTACTCTTATTTTTAAACAAGTCATATCATCAAATGCAAATTAGGCTATAGGTTATAAGTCGTTTAATCTATTTTTACCTTTAGTTATGCTTGATAATATTCAAAATTAACTCAATCACCATATATATATATATATATATATAAAAAGACTATACCTAACTTTAATGAAACGATGTTACTGTTTAAAGTTTGTCACGGGAAGCTGTTTTGGAATTAATGTAATTTTCCCTTTGCATTAAAAAGAGATTTGGTATATCCAAGTTATACCAGAAACCACCTGCTCCACCTTCGTTTTTTTTCCCACAAAGCTTTTATTCTACCTCCTTCACAACCGCCACCTTTAATTTGGTAGTATGTTGATCCATGTTATAACACATATTAACCATTGGATTTTTTTTTCTACACTTTTTTTTTCTAATTTATAACAAATTAAAACAGGTGTAGCTACCTCTTGAAAAATGTTGGCGCCCTCTTAATTCCCACCTTAAATTGACAGTGGCATAAATTTCTCCCAAAATGCCCTTTAAATTAATTATTTTGTTATAGAATTTGCCCTTTATTCTTTTTTAATTTTTGCAGATATTCAAAAATCTTGTCGTTAGTAACTAATGATTATTAGTTAGTCTACTAACTACTATCATCAATATAAAAAATCTTATCATTAATTTTTTAATTTTACTTCATGAATTATGAATAGATTGGCTTCCGCCAAACTTTGCAATATATATAAAAAAACAACTCTTAAAATTTAAGCACGATATGACACATGGTAACAAATAATAAGAATTATTCATATAAATTCGAAGATGATAAAATAAATAAATTATGAAATATTCAAAACTTGAAAATTAAATAATTAAAATATACTCCACCCAAAAATAAATAAATGATTAAAAGATTAACTATATCACACACACATCCACGATATAGGATAGGTAAAGTTTATTCTACAAACAAATTCATTTGTTTTTCTGCTACCTTAATTTGCCATGCATCTCAGTGCAAGAAAGGCTTGAAGGTCTTCACCAACTTCATAATTTTATCAGGCAACGACGTCGTACGAGACACAGTTCCATCGTTCCCGGCCAAAACCCTGTACTTATCCTTCCTCGTAAAGTTGGTGCACTCAAACCCCAACGTCGCAGCCAATATCCTTTGCACATAGTTCGCCACGTCGTGTGGGTTCTTCCCCGCCGAACATGTAGCCTCCATCGGCAGCTGGTTCAAGAACGTCACCTCGTACACTGGCCTTGGATTCATGAAGAAGAAAATCGGGTCCATTCCTTTCCAACCCCTCGCCGTTGTCGCATGGAAGAACCCTACCCTGTAGTTCATCGCCACCGGAACTATCCTGTCGGTTAGTTCAGCGAACAGAGCACTAAACCTCAGAAGAAATGGTTCACGACAAGTCGTTCCTTCAGGGCACACCACTAAATCGCCTTTGGATAGTTGACGCTTTATCATTTCTGCATCTACTTGTCGTGTCCTCGTGAGCCTAAAGGTGGGGATCGGCGAGAGGATCTCCGATAGCCGGGAAATGGAGTACGTGACGGCCGGAATCTTGCGTTGGAGGACAGAGGAGAGGACGACAGGGTCCATGAGGGTGCGATGCGTGCAAACGAAGAGAAAGCCGGAGTTGCCGGGAGTGGCAGGCGGCGGCGGCGTTCCTTTGACTATGACCTTGCCTCCGAAGAGGCCTGAGATATAGGGAACTGCCCAGAATGGCAATATTAGGCCTACCAAGATGCGTATTGTTGCCAGTAGAATGCCCAAAGGCATCCATAAAATGATCAGTAAGGCGGTGAAAGGGGTCGGTCGCTTCACCAGACGGCCGTCGTGGAAGATCACCGGAAGAGGGCGGAGGAACTCGCCATCGTGCTTTTGTTTGGCCATTACAGGCGGTTGCATTTGTTCCTGCGCATGTGTCAAATATATATATGATTACGATATCTCAACTTTCTCATTTATTCACTTTGTACGTACTATAATAATGTTTCTCTAGAGAAATCCATTTTCTCTTCTCTAATTATAACCATATGTCTGAGTGATTATGGAAAACTTTCGATACGTAAGAAACAGGTGAATTTCATTTATTAACTTGAAGCAACTAATTAATTAATAGAAAGTGAATTCCCCACATATGATGAGATGATTAAAATTAGGGCTTAAACTTAATTACCTTGCAGAGTTTCAAGAAGGAGCCACAAGAACTTGTACTGCTTCCCAGACCCAAAGTGGGAGCTTCTTCCTTGAAAACCATAGCAACCTTTTCACACACAGTATCAAGCGAACCGCCACGAACCAAACCGGTAGCGAACCCGAACCGGCTAATCCACAGCTCGCTTCCGATCACTTCATCAGCACGAAGATGCTCCTTCACGAACCTCTCAACCATAACTCTAGGCATCTTCGTCACCACCACCCTCTTCTCGTACGAACTAAACACCTTCCACGCCTCCATGTCGAGATCGTCCATCAAGAACTTCGGCAACACGGCCCTCGCCACCGACTCTATCTCCGTCTCCGGAACTCCGGCAGTGGCGACAAAGATCATCAGCTTCAGCCCTATGTCGTCAAGACCGAGCAATCCCAGAAGCAGAATCACAGGCCATAGAAGTAGCAGCAACAAGAAACGGATCAAACCAGACGCTTCAAAGGCCACTAGCATGAAGTAAGAGAAGTTATCGGAATCCTTCAGAAGCATGCCTTCAAGCTCAGAGACGACGGACTCCATGGTTAATCTCTGGTACGTATGCTTTTTTGCTGCTTTTCTTCTCTGTATTTGGAATAATTTCGATGCTGTGTCGAGTTAATTAGGAAGGAAATATGTGATGATATTTAAGGGATTGACAAGTCGTAGTTTGTTTACATGGTCTTATGTGAGGGATTTAGGCCGTTTATCTGTTTACAACTACCACTTTTATATACGCTCGCTCGCACATCGTTTGGCTGCTCTTATTTTTTTCTTTTTCTTTTTAAATTTTAATTTGTTGTCTTACTTGTTTTAGTTTCTCTCTGTGGTTTTGGGTGGATATATCTGTGAAGAAATAGGATTATACGCCACGTTTTATATAAGAAAATATTGATTACTTAACTCCAACAACTTGGCCTCATCAACATATATAAATAAATTACTAGTATATTAATATAATATATATGTTCCCCTAAAAAAACTTCTTAATATAACTTTGAAGGCTACTTCTATCTCTACAAACCTGAAAAACACGAAGAAAATTAATAAACAAAAATTACCATGTTTAATTTATTATTAACTTTCAAATATGTCGATTGGTATTTACATGCATGTCGTATTATAATAAGGTAAAGAATATAATGTCAATTTTATGGGTTAATAAAACGTAAAAGAATGTAACTAATTTTTTATGTTCTTCTCCCCAGTTTAAGTATTTTACTATGATGTGATGTGATGGGCTTGTGCATTCAAATTCAGTGCTGGTATCAATAATTCGCGTCGGATTTCAGTAAAAAAAAATGTACTAGACGATATTACTCAAATCATAATTGTTCGTTTGGAAGTCACGTCGTAGGAGGAATTTCTTAAAGTAAATTATTTAGATTTATTTTAGGACATAAATTTGTGTAATACTGCATGTTAGTAATACATTAATTACACTCAAGTGATGTTTTGAAAAGTCCTAACTACCAAACGAATAAGTAACTTGGGCGATAATATTGGCTTATTTCTTTAATTTCCTGATTTCACACTTGTGGGATTTCCCCGTATTAGAGTTCTGGAAAGTGAAAAGTCATAATTTTATCTAAAAACATTTCCTATTAAATTAAGAAATTATTATAAGATAGAACAAAAAAATAAAATGTATAGAGAAGAGATATATAAAGATAATAAGAGAATGATACAACTTTTTTTTTCTATACTTTTTTCTGCTGTTCTTAATATAAGAATTAGTTAAATGATATATTTTAATCTTAAATATAAAATTTTAATAATCAATTTTGATACTTAATTAGTTATTTAATTTATAATTTTTTTTAAACTATCTCTATTAATTGCTTATATTAAAGAATTTTTATTAATAATAGTTTAAATATATTGTTAGAGTCAAATAAATCCAATATATTATTAGAGTCTCCATAGTCCATTCCTGCACTGCCCATTTTTAATTTAATATGATAAAGAATATACACTTTTATATATATATTTTTTCTGATTTTTAATATAAGATATAGTTGAGGAGTTTATCTTTATCATAAATATAATATATATTTCTTATATTTATTTATATTTTTGTATTTAGCAATATTCAAGTAAAAAAATTAAAAATTAAAAAAGATAATTATGATATTTTAAAAATATATATTATATTAACTAATTTAATTTAATTTAATTAATGAAATATTTATTATATTATTCTTTCTTCCAATTCACTCACGTACATAACTATCTACATGATGTGATCCCTCTCGACAATGGTGACGGCTTGTGTCGTACGTGTAAATGTCTTGAAGCATTATTGGATTACATTCTACAATACTTTAAATCAAATTACTATTATTAATGTTGGTTGAATATTTACAATCAAAATGACAGAGTTGTACATCTCACTTAGGTGTAATGTATTAATAATTGCACGGTTCGTCTCCTTGATTAATCTTCTTTTCCATAGTCTGGTTTTTGTTCCAATATGGTTTCCATGGCAACTTTTAAATAAATAGCAAGTCTTCTAGAATGAGTGAAAATAATGAGCTTCCCCTAGTCTGTTTAAAATATATTTTGGGTCATTTTCTCAAATACCTCAGGCCAACTCATCTTGTAATCATAGCATTAAATCCTCCTTGTGTAATTAAGAAAAATGTGGTGGGGTCATTTACATAAATTTTGAGATTAGTTATACAAATCCTAACCTATATATAGTGCCACTTATTACAAATCTCTTAGCTAGCATGACATGGGTTTTTAAAATTTCATGTTTTAAGTTCAAATTCCAAAGAATATAATTCTATTCTTTTTAGAGTCAGATTCGAGTATCGTCGGACCTAATAAAGAATAGTTCTCCTAAAGATATTTTATGTATACAGACTCAAACTCGTGACTCTGTGTTTAAGCTAAAGTCTATTTCAGTTGAACGGGTTTCTATTATTATTAGATTGAAACAACTGAAAATAAAACATTATTTTCAAGTTTTAATTTTATCTTCCGTGGACTAAGATTGAAACATAAGAAAAAAGTGAGTTAACAAATAAAAAATATGCTAATTAATCAAAAGTGTAATTGATAACCACGCTCGTGTATGTATATTTACCATAAACTCATATTGGTATGAGAGGTAGTCCTCTTGTCACTTAACAGAGAATAATGTATTCTTTAATTTATGCCTCCCAAAATTCACAAGTAATACATCCAGATTAACAAGAATTAATTAATGAATCACTATTTATTATTTAAATTAAGATTAAATGGGACTAATTAAATCGAGAGCACCAAATAATTAATGAATCACTATCAAGGGATGCAATTGATAATGCTGAAGGCTTTGTAGTTTAGCGAAGAAAGTCAAAGTGGGTTAGAAATATATATATTGCTGCTCAGAGTGGCTGAGCCAATTAAAGTAATGAAATATGAAATAAATAGAAGGAAAGTAGGTCAGAAATATCATTCCTTTAACTTGTGTTGTGTACAATTTAACTATTGTAAGGTTGCTCAACCTCCTCTCTCTCCCAACAACGAAAATTCCACTCCTTTTGCCTTTCTTGTTCTTATTCTTGTTCTTTTTTTCGTTTATATTTTTCAAATTATTTATGAATGCTGAATTTGACCTGCAATTGGGTAGGTAAGTTTGGTTAGAATATGAATTTCAGTTGGTTTGTTTTTCCCATTTCTTCTACGGCAAAACAAATCCAACAACATATTCTCTTTTAGCGGCGCACTTGACAAGATACTATACTCAATTATACTTTTTCTAATAAACTTATAATTATAATTAGGTAAAATTATACATAATTTCCATAAACTTTATGTTTTATATAAATAAATTTTTTAACGTTTAGAACTTCACAATAAATCGTTTTAAACTCTCATTTTATGCAAATAATTCTTATACTAATAGTTTTATTATTTATTATTTATCTTCATACTACTCCATTTCTTATTACAAGTCATCTTTAACTAATCTCTTATATTAAGGAATCACAGTTATTTATTAAATATATTTTAAATTGGTATAATTTTTCAAATTTTCCCTTATTAAAAATTTATCTCTCATTTTACATTTACAAATTATTCTCATCTCACATTTCTCTTTCTCTCTTTTTAATAGGAACTGATTAGGGATAAAATTAAAAAATAATATAATAACCTTCTAAATTAAACTTATATTTAGGACTAAAAATTTCTTTTACAAAAAGATTTATAATAAAGGTTGGAGTAGTATATTTTAAAGTTTAAAGGGTTTATATGCATATACCTAAAGTTTGAAGGGATTATATTAAAAAAATATAATTTAAGGAAATATACATTTGATTTTCTATTGGAGAAAATTGCATATTTGTACCCCATTATTTCAGAAAAATTTACATATAAGCAGTGTAAATATCACGTAGATGATATTAGCAATCCTTTCTTTACATATTTGTTGTACAACTATTCTAAAACATAATATCGAGTGGATGATAATTATAAGATATGTAATTATTTTTAGAATTATTAAATTATTATTTTGTAAAATTATTTATTTCTTATAAAGTTGCACCTTTACCTAAAATCGCGACCCCTTCATTAAGTTTAACCAATTATTTTTTAATGTAACTTTAGAATGTTTTATTGGTAAAAAAAGCTACTATTGGCCAAAATAATTAGTAAAGTAATGATTGACTAATGTAACAAATAAGTATAATATTTATCATAATTTTTTTTTGTACAAAAACTTTTAGAAAGGGATTAGACTCGCCCACGATCTAAAGGCAGGGCGAAGTCTCCATTCCTTCTAGGCGATACCAATGTCAGGTAGGGCGAGCCGTCTATTACTCTCAGGCGTAAACCTAGGCACACAGGAACTAAGATGCTTCCTCAAGTATTGCGAGTAGAACCACAATAAACTAATACTCCCTAATGATCGTACACTCTTCAAATAGTCACATGTCTTACCCTTTTACTATTTGAACCCACAGACGATCAGTTTATCGCAATTAACACTGAGCATGTTAATAATCCGTCTCCTTATAGTTTCCTTGAAAAAAAAAAGGAACAGCATTTCTTGGGACTGGAGAAGCCCAATAACATGTGACCAGGCCCATGAGTTTTTTTTGTATTAGGCCCATGAGTGTTTCTCACCAACGAAACTCTAATATCAAAAAGAATATATGTTCGGCTATGGGCCCAACTCCCATCACTTTTGAATTCTTTTAAAATTTTATTTAATGTATTGAAGAAAAATAAATAAATAGTGAAATAGAATAATATATTTTTTTGAATAAAAATATATATATTCTTTAATTGACAAAAAATAGAAATGAAAACATGGTAATAATAACAAATTTATAAAAATATTATGTATCTTGTTTTTTTATATAACAAGAAATATGAATAGGCTAATGAAAAATGGTTCAGTTGGTAAAAAAATATATTTTATGTTGGATAATTATAATAATAATTATGGAATGATGAATTAAAAATAAAATTGATAGTAATGTCAGATTAATTTAAACTGTGGCATCTATTCGTTGAATGGTATATTTAATTATCAAGAACGTGTGATTATCTTAGTTAGGATTCATTCATATTAAAATAAATTATTGATAAACACATCAACATGCAAGCAAGTATCTTCCACTCTTGTCTTTTATAAGACACACACAATTAAGTCACAGCTTCGGGTCATAAGAGAAAAAGAGATTTACATATTTCATTTTAATTATTTATTCCTTTTTTCGTAATTTTGTTATTTCGTCTTTTTTATATTTTTTTAAGTTAATTTTTAAAGAATTAAATTTACTTGAATGCCCATGCAGCTTTCCAGTGGATTGAATGTTGCATTAATTTTGTTATAGGATAGGGCTATTGAACAATTTCCTGAATATTAAGACTATACTTTAGTCTTTATAGAAGATCGATGCTGAATTCACCTAAATTTTTTTGTTAAAAAAATTATGGGTTGACTCAATGACAATTACAATTTTACACTATTTCAAAATTATTATATATATTCTTACATTATTTTTTAACTGACATGTTTGCTATATGGTTAATATTGATTGACTTACTAATTGTGATATTTTACACTATTTTAAAACATTTACACATGATATTTGCCTTAAAGAAACTTTATAGTATTATGTAATCTTCCATTGATAGATTTACACTTGTGTCCTAAAAAAACAAAAAAGGAAACCAAAGCAGTACCCTGCACCTCGTGAGACAATACCATGGTTCAGATGCATTGATCTTGATTCTAATTATGTATGTGCCACATGTATAAATAATCAATACTATTTAATTAACCCCAATTGCAATATTCAACCAAGATTTGAAACAGAGAGAGACTGCACCTTCACAGTTTGCAGATTCATATATATAGTTGGGGGGATCTAGGAAACCCTAAACACATCTTTGTTAAAATAATGAAGATTGGTTTCAGAAGGTTAAGTGAGACTCATCACATGGATTATTGATTAATTAGTTAATCAATTAATTTGGTATATGATAATGTGTGTGTGTGTTGGATTTGCTTTTCTTTTTCAATTATAAAATATAAGAGTGCGTGTGTGTTGATTCTGTTTTGGCTTCCCTCATGCGACCAACTACGTTGTATCACATAAAAAAAAAAAAAAAAGACTTTCGTGCTGCTTTTATGGCGAACGAGTCAAGAGTTCATAAAATACACTTTCAACGTTCAAGAGAATTAAGAAAATGTTGTGGACAATAAACCCCCAAAAAAGATTCATTTGATAAAGTCAAAGTATTTTCCCTTTTTTGCTATGAAATTGTCAAAGTACTGAAATATTAGGAGAAAATTAAAACCCAATGCCTAAGCTAATTACATAGGATATGTACATACACACATTTACATAACTATTTAACACGATAAATTTTAAATATTATTAAATCTAATTAGGGATAACTATTTTAAAATATTTTCCATTCATATGGGTTCAAACTTAAATTCGAGACCTCGTGGTTAAGTAGTCAAAATCTTTTCATTATATGTAACGTATATTGGTACTACATATAGAATATATTTATAGTTTGTATATTTATATTAGTGGTGAGAAAAATATATATTTTGAATTAAAATTGATTCATAATTATGATTTTGAGAATAGATCTAGTTATAATTGATTTATAAGATTGATATTGGGCGCATATAATTGGAAAGCCAAATTCTAAAATTATGCTTTTAAAAAAAAAAAAAAAAACATCTAAACACCCTTTATGCATCCAAAATCAATTATGAATAATCAAAATTATGGTTATCTCACAAATTTCCAAACATTCCTTATAAATTATGATTATTTCTTTTTTATAATAAAAGCTAAAGTGACAGTTTAGATATTTATTGGTAATGTTAATGAGATTAATTTCTATTGTTAGCAGAAGATATACTCTTTGCCTAAAAAAATAAAGTATAATAATATTAAAATGTAATTGAGATGCTTTTCATTGATACATATGCAACTTTCACTACCGTTAATTAGAAAACATGCTTTGTACAATCCTTTGTCCCTAAATGATGATGCTCGTTGGGGCACATCATGGATGAGCATGAGTGTTTATCTTTAATTTAGGCTATTTAGATTATAAGTACACATATCAGATCCCATTTTAAGAGGTTTGTTATATATAAATTAAAGATAATCTTATAAAAAAAATACGAAGCACATTCATATTAGATTTCGACAATTCATATCTCTCAGGGATGAGGACACGCCATGAATTCTCATTTCTTAGGCCATCGTCCATTATATAAAGAAAAATAAATAATTCTAAAATGAGGGTAAATATATGAAAAATGTAGATAAGAACCACCATCTTGGAAGTGATAATTTATTTATTTTTATTTATATATTATACAAGAATTGCAGAGAGAATCAATTATCAAAAGCGGTCGTTACTACGTTCCAGCCGGATGATTATAAGCTGTGTGCTGCATCAGTTTGATTTTTCTTTTGTTTTGCATGTTGGCCCATTTAATTACAAAAAAAAAATCATATCTTATGAAATACCCTTCACTCATTAATATATGACATATTTAACTAATATTATTAGATTAAAAAAATTAATTAAATTAATTAATTTATCATAATTTTTCTAAAATACTCTAATTATTTTTCTTAATTCTCTTCCTCCGTTTGCTTAATTATTATTCAAGAAGTACTAATAAAAATAATTTTAAAAAATAATAAATATATAAATTATATTTTATATTTAAAAATAAGATTAATTTTTCAATTATATATTATATTAAAAATCGGAGCAGCATTAATTAAAGGCCTGGATTATAAAGATTATGAGTTCATATAATATTGTTATTTAGAGAGTTATCTCATTTGAACCCACAGTATTCAAATGCGACTCAATAACATGATCTGTTATGTAATGCGATAAAGCACCCCTCCTCCTTTGTTCTATGTGACTATTATAGTAAAAGGTAAACACTTACAACTAACACATGTTATTGAAGTGAAAAGGATTTTAATCACTTAAATATAAAATTTTAAGTTTAAATTGTATAAATGTCAAAAATATTTTTAAAAAAATTAACTCATTTTAATTAGAATAGTAATATTTAAATATGACTTAGTTAAATAATTATAAATATAAAAAAAATAAAGGCTCACATCTCAATTGACTCAACTCCTAGACCAAATTGAATTCTTTTAAGCTATCTAGTATTTAATAATTTTTTTAAATTCTATTACTATATATTTAAATATCTGACTAATTTAAACTAAAATTTTATGATTAACATGTCTCTTCCCAAAGATTTTTTTTTTTAACGTGGGAATCTAACGTTAATCCCCTCACATGATAACCTAGTTGGTCAGATCAAATACTTTTGATTCGGATGTTAGTGGTAACCAGCGATAGTTGATTTACTTCCGTTTTTCCCCTCACAAGGAGGAGGATTTATTTCTTTATGATTGTCCATTTCAGAGATTTTTTTAATTTTTTTATTATTAAAATTCAATATATAGTAATTACTATATTTATCTATATTTAATTTCTACCTATGGGGAGAAAGCTTATCAACAAATTGAATACGGAGCAGATAGAACAAAATTAATAACGAGCATAGGAGTAACAAATTTAAATAAAATACGGACATATATTAATTACATTTATTAATTTACGTAATAAATTCTTAAAGCACATATAAAAAAAACTGGCTCACACAAATTAATAAAGTTTGTTGAAAGTAATTAATAGTCTTGAATTTGTCAAAAAATTACCTCTACGTTTTAAAAGTAATTAACCTTGTGTTAGAAACTTAGGATTCATACTTTGTTTTATTAATTTCTATCCCCATATTAATTATCTTTTTAGTGCATCATTAATTTTTGTTCCCCTTTAATTATATAGAGAAATTCATTATATGACCACTGTAACCACTTTATTTTAAATCAGATCCAAAAGATTCTAAAAATATACTGTAGAACAAAAAGATTGTATTGAAATTTTATTTTAATCTTGATAAAAAAAATTATTTTAATGACCAATAATCGAAAGGCCCTAAATTCAAAATATACTATGCGCAAATAAAATCAGCCCCTCCTATGTAAAGTCTCAAATTCTCCTTAGTTCTGTTGTTTTCTGTGTCATGCAATACACTGCGTGTTCAGAAAAGAAGTATTTTTAGACTCAAATTAAAAGTACCATAATATTAATTTTAATAGTAAAATTGCTTTAGGGTAAAAATATATTTTGAGTCATTTTAAACTATAATTTTACGTAAATAAGATCTATTAGTTTTAAAAATAATTTTTAAATATTAAAAAATTACTATTTTAACTCTATAAATTTTTGTCATCTTCTTGTCTCTCATTTCTTATTCATCTCATATTTTTTCTGATAATTTATCTATAAAAAAATTATTATAATAACAACCATCCATATATTTATTTTTTTAAATCACTTTTTATACAAAATATAGTCTACAAAATTATTTTAAAATTATTTTCTTAAAAATCTATTCTCCATTTCCCCCCTTTTTATTAAAAAATGTAATGCTAAAGGTTATATATAAAATAAATCAAGTTTCCGAACTTGAGTATGAGTGAATATATCATTTAAAGGTTATATTGCCATCTTGTTACAACATGGCGTAGAATTGTTAAAAGCCTTATATAAATGCAAATGGTATTGTTACAAATTATCTTAATAAATTGCCAAGCAAGAATATCAATAAAATTTAGTACATTTAGTAGATAATTAGATTTTTTAAATATAACGAAAAATTATTAAACAAGAATAATATGAATTATGTGAATGATAAGTTAAGTTTTAATAAGTTCGCTTCATGTAGTAAGGAAGAAACAAAATTGAATATGTAAATAGTATTGTTAATAAGTTCTCTTAATAATTTGACAAATAAGAATTACTGAAACAATAAATTAAGTTAGGGTTTTTAACAAGTTTACTTCACGTTTGTATTAAGCAAAGAAGATTGAATATGTAAATAGTAGTGTTAACAAGGTATCCTGAATGAATTGACAAGTCAGCATCGCTAAAATGGTATGTTCACTCAAACTCGGGATCTGGATGCTTGGTTTATTTTATGTATAATCTTCTGCGTTCCATAACCAATAAATATCAACGACTTAGTGGCTAGATAAGTTTTTGGGGAATTAAAAGCTTTGGCAGGCCCTATCGTCGTCTTCAACAATGACAGGTAGGAGAATTATTGAAATAAAACTAGAAAATTTTCATGGGCCGGGAAATAAAAAAATATATATTATAATTGATAAATTATTTATAATTATTATAAATTTTTATTATGGTTAAAAATTTAAAATTTAATCTTTAAAAGAGTGTGAGCCCCACTTTGATTTTTAATAGATTTTAAATTCATAATAATAATTAATTAGTAATCTTATTAGAGTGGGGCTGAAAATTTTTTAAAAATCAAAATAAAATTATTGATTGTGGTTTATATATAAAAGAATTGAAAGTAATAAGTTAAATTAACTTACACTTATTTTTAACTGAATTAAATATTATAATATTTGAAGGGATGGGGCCTCTCAATTTAGGCTCTTCTATTTATTTGAAACTATTTAGTTTTGTTGTTGGATTTATATGTTAAACAACTAAAATAAAAATAAATAATATCTAAATAAATAAGGCATTGTTTATCATCACCCATCATGCTCCTCTAACTCTTCATCAATGTCGGACTTATGTTTCTCTAACATTTAGCATCAAAACTACGTAGCTTTACATAAGTAGAGGGCAATAGAGAGGAGAGGACCCTCAATGGAAATATTTAAACTTGATTTTAAGAATATAATTAATGGCTAGCATAATTCTATAATAAAATTCTTCCTCAAGTCGATTTACGAAAGGGAACTTTTAAATGCTAGTAGTATTTAAGATTTTGTAAAACTTTTAAGGTAAATTATACTCATTAAAATTCATCCTATGTTTTTTATTTTGTAAACATTTGTGTTTAGTTTTTGCCTTTTGCTCTAGACATGTTACAAGAAGTAAAACATTGTTGCTTTTTTTATATTTGGACCGAAGCACATGTATCAAATTTGATGCCTAACATGCTCTAAAACCTTTGTTTTGGACTTTTGGTGGATAGCTACTTCTACCAAAAAAAAATCATAATTTTTATAGCTACCCACATGAAACTAAAACACACTTTGTATTTTACCCAAAAAAAAACACATTCTTGTATTGTAAATATGAGCGTAGAATGATAACAATTCAAGAAATGATTTTTTCCCCTTGGTAAAAAAAAAAGAAATGATTTTTCCCGTAAACTAGGGGTTATTTATAAGTTTACACCAGCGTCGTTATAAATAAAACCCTAGACCTCAAAGTAGTAACAGATCTTCGCGTACCCTATCTACCGTCACCTGCAGCATATCTAACGGACTGGCTTCAGCCCTCGGGTTTATCGCTGCCCTTCTTCCTTCCCACTTGCAGACTCTTCTGTGTTTCTCTCCTAACATGGATGGAACCGTCGTCGATCTTCCTCGTCATTTACTTTGACTCCGATCCTTATATATCACCATCTAAATTCTCATCCGCAACTGCGAACTCCGTTCTTCAAAATACAAGCAGAGTTTTTCTCTTCTCTTCCCTTTATAAAAAAAAATTGAGTAATGGGTTGCGATAATCCTCATAAAATAAACTTTTTGTAGATTTAACGATAAACCTGTTCATACTTCAACCATTTTTTGCTGATTAGGTGCTTAAAGTTGTAGGCTTTGTGCAGTTACTGTGTGTATATATTTTTAATTCCCCCACTAAGCTAAGTTCTATCTAATGATCATCGATGAGTTCGGGGTCTGATGCTAGTTACTCAAAGATGATGCCAGATGTAGCGATTCGATCAATTTTCAATACAACTGATTATGGTGAAGATTTGAGCATGCTGATTCGCCAACAAACGCGACAGCAGCAGCAGCAAGAAGCGAGCGAACAGGAGAGGGAACTCAATATGTATAGAAGTGAGTCGGCGCCTCCCACCGTTGAAGGCTCGCTTTCTGCTGTCGGTGCTTTGTTTGACGCTTCCAAGGCGGCAACGGGATTCGGCAAAGGGGGCGGCGGAGGAGGAAGGGGTTTCACGAGCGAAGAGGAGCTTCGTGCTGATCCAGCGTATGCAAATTATTATTATTCGAATGCGAATCCCAACCCACGTTTGCCGCCTCCATTGGTGTCAAAAGAGGACTGGCGTTTCACACAGCGGTTAGGGGGTGGGATTGGGGACAATAGGAATGGAGACAGCTCGCTTTTCTCCGCCCAGTTTCCGGGTTTTGATGGGAAAGAGGGTAATGGGGTGAACCAGAGAAAGAGTGAAGCAGAGTGGGGCGGCAATGGGTTGATTGGTATGCTCCCAATTGGACTTGGGAGTAGGCAAAGGAGCATTGCAGAATTACTTCAAGTGAGCGTTCAATCTATTATTCCTTTTTGTACATATGATTTCATTGATTATAACTTGTATAAAGTGATGTTCCTAACAAGTTTGGTTTGGATTTTTTTTTTTTTTTTGGATTGGAGTTAATCTAATCTTTCTCCTGCATTGTCATTGCAATTTTGTCATTGTTAGTTCTATTTTCATACTTACAACTTTAATCTGCATAGCAATCCTGCGTTCCAATGATATGGCTTCCCATACTAAATTGGGGTGTAGTAAGGCTGCACTTATAGATTGACTAACATGGGGCTAGTCACTCCTTTTGATTAAGGGTGTTTTTCATTTATGTTTCCCCCAGACTGTTCTGTTGCATCCGAAATATCTATGCCTGAGTTGCTCAATCTTTAGCATATTTCTAATTTATAATTGTCATTTGGGGAGTCAATTACTGTTTTCCAAATTGATCATGCTTTGAACAATTTGTTGGTAATCTACCAGCCTTCATTCTAATGAGCTGGAATTTTCTAAAACTAGTAATTTTCATGATAAGTTTCTATTGTTATCACTAATTGGTATGAGCTACCATCATTAACTTTAATCAGCAAATTGCAACCAACATATCACTTCCTGTATGATCATTTACTAACTCATACAGTTTTTGCTTTCTTTTTTCCATTTCTCCCATGCAGGGTGAGATAAATGGCACATCATCTGTATCTAATCATTGCCAAACTACCTATAATGTATTTGATGAGATTGCTGAAAACTCAGAAAGTCATTTTGCTCATCTGGAACAAGAATTGTCAACTGTAGATACTTTGCACTCTGCTGGTCAACATCTTGGTGGATCAGCTTCCCAAACTTATGCTTCTGCTTTAGGAGCTTCCTTATCAAGAAGCACTACACCTGACTCTCAACTTCTAGCTAGAGCTCCTAGTCCTTGCCTTCCACCCATTGGGGATGGGAGATCTAACTCTATTGATAAAAAAGGTTCCAATGGTCAAAACTCATTCAGTTCTGTCTCTTCTAGTTTAAACGAGACTGCAGATCTGGTGTCCGCTTTGGCTGGTTTGAATCTGTCCCCGAATGGTATAGTAGATGATGAAAAACATCCCAGTGGGCACAATGAATCTGAGCATACTCTTAATAACAAACACCATTCATACCTCAACAAACCTGAACCTATGCATTATCAGCTTCACCCTGCTCCCCAATTGAAAGTGAACAATAGTAGTGGTTTCAGATTGGATCTAAATAACTATTCAGCAAATGCAAATGAGCAGTTAGAACTTTGCAACTCTGCTGGGATTTCTGTTAATTCATACTTAAAAGGACCTTCTACACCAACTCTTGCTGGCAGAGGAAACTCGCATGTTAATTATCAGAATGCGGATGGTAGAAATATATCATACCAAAACTATGGGCTGAGTGGATATGCTGTTAATCCTTCTTCACCACCAATGATGGCTAGTCAGCTTGGTAGTGGTAATTTGCCTCCATTCTTTGAAAATTCTGCTGCGACACTAGGAGTGAATAGCATGGATTCTGCAGCCTTGGGAGGAGGTGTGGCTTTAGGACAAAATTTGTTAGCATCAGAGTTATATAATGCAAGCAGGATTGGAAATCATGCCACAGGTACTTCTAATCAGGCGCCCTTGATGGACCCCTTGTATCTTCAATACTTAAGATCAGGTGAAGTTGCTGCTGCACAAGTTGCAGCCTTTAATGACCAAGCAATGAATAGGGAATGCTCAAATAATTCATTAGCAGATTTGATTGGCCTCCAAAAAGCTTACGTAGAGTCATTGATTGCTCCTCAAAAATCACAGTTTGCTGTTCCCTACCTTAACAAGTCTCCAAGCCTGAATCATACATATTATGGAAATCCATTTGGTTTGGGAGTGTCATATCCAGGGAGCCCACTGGCTGGTTCCCTCTACCCAAACTCTCCCCTTGGACCAGGTAGTCCTCTGAGGCAAAGTGAGCGCAGCATGCGTTTATCTGGGATGAGGAATGTGGCTGGGGGTTTCATGGGAGCTTGGCATTCCGACTCTGTTGGTAACTTGGATGAGAATTTTGCATCATCCTTGTTAGATGAGTTCAAAAGTAATAAAACCAAGTGTTTTGAGCTTTCAGAAATTGCTGGCCATGTTGTTGAGTTCAGGTACATACGTGCTGGTCATACTATTTTTGCTTTGTGACTTTGAACAGAGATCTAATTTTTGTTTCCTTTCTTTTCTTACACAGTGCTGACCAATATGGAAGCCGATTTATCCAACAAAAACTTGAGACAGCCTCAATGGAAGAGACAAACATGGTTTTCAATGAAATCATGCCACAAGCGTTTTCTCTAATGACTGATGTCTTTGGTAATTATGTAATTCAGAAGGTAGTATGTTCTCTTGTTTATGTGTTATCCTTTGATGTGCTCTTTGAACTACTATAGATTTTTTTTTTTGAGCATGCTCTAGTGGTTGAGATATTCCTTTTTGACTACATGCTTAATTCATGCTGGTTCATGTCTAAGTTTTTTGAGCATGGAACATCATCACAAATAAGAGAACTAGCAGAGCAGCTTAATGGTCATGTTCTGACCCTAAGTCTTCAAATGTATGGCTGCCGAGTTATCCAAAAGGTATGCTTGCCGATTTATCCACCTTATTATTGTTTCCTGTAATTGCATGGGTTACTTTGTTTACATTTAACAATTCTTTATGTTGTGGACTTAGCGTGTCCTATTTGTTAAAAATACAATTGCTTTTAATGATACTGTGAATGGGGAAAGTTAAGAACATGTCACCCCAATATTGCTCCACCTTCTACATTAAGTTTGTGTGCAATGTTGAGATATCGCCATTAAATGATTGCAAAAGGAGGCACTCTGTTAAAACCATCTTAATCAATTAATATATTTTTGCATACTATTTGTCTTCTATTTTTTAGCATTTTGTCATGGGGATGGTGGTGGTAGAGTTGGGAGTGACCAAATATTTAAATTTTTTACTTCCCTAATTTCGGTACTGTAACAAAGCTTCAAGTGTCTATGACTGTCTGCAGATTTAAATGGGACATTAGTGTGTTGTTTGGTTTCACCTGGTTGTGTGCAATTATTCCGTGTGTATTTGGACAGATGTGTTGACTTATTAGTATGCTGTAATTGATAATTGTTGTTGTGTCACTTTTTAGGCTATAGAAGTTGTTGATCTGGATCAGCAAACTAAAATGGTAAAAGAGCTGGATGGTCATATCATGCGCTGCGTACGTGATCAAAATGGAAACCATGTAATCCAAAAGTGTATTGAATGTGTACTGGAAGATGAAATCCAATTTATTATTTCTACATTTTATGACCAAGTTGTGACATTATCAACTCATCCATATGGTTGCCGTGTGATACAGGTCAAGGCCACATTTTCTTTTTAGCTTCAATGCATGTTGACACATATTTGCTGGAATGTAGTTTGAAAGATGAGAATGATAAGTCTGATCTTGATGGCTTTTTTGTAATCAGAGAGTGTTAGAGCACTGCTTTGATCCCAAAACACAGCAGATAATGATGGATGAGATTTTGCAGTCTGTTTGCATGTTAGCACAAGACCAATATGGGAATTATGTTGTACAGGTTTGTTGTACTTCCGAGTCTTCTTGCTTGTATCCATTGATGCCAATTTGAGATATTGACATCTGGACAGCCTCATTCTCTTTCAAATTAAGAGTTACTTCAAACATTTTTGTTCTTTTACTTCAAACATTTTTGTGCTTTTGTTGTCATGGATCAATAATGAGGGAACGTCCATGTCGTTAATGTATGAACTTAAAGATCTAAACTGGTTGAGTGTAATCAAACAAGGATTTGTTTCTGACATGTTGAAAATGCTGTTTATTGAAGCCTTTTTGTCCTGGCTTGTTGGACCAGAAACCAGTGTTACAAATTCAAAAAACAGGCTGCGCCTTCTGTTCGAATAGTTTTGCCAATTGTAGGAAGAGTTGCTTGTATGTTCATTGATCTGTATCATCAAGCTTAATCCTTTATTGTGACCATTTTTCTGGAGAAATGAAATATAACTTGCAGACTTTAATCTTGTCTACATGAGCTATACTGCAACTAGCTAACGCTATATTATTATTCATTTGCTTAGTCTGCCAAGCAAAATATGGGACGTGTAATTCACTTTACAATTAGACGTCTGTGCATACCTGTTTATTTTATTTTTGGTTAGAGGCATATGTTTTCTATACCCTTACATTGTGGGATAAGGTTTGTTGTGGTTGTTGCATATGTTTTCGGTCTGTGCTATTTTATTAGTTTTGGAGGTTTAGCAACTTTATGACTACATGATCCTTGACATAAAAGGTTTTGACTACATATATTGTTATGTGGCTATAGTTATTAAGTAGGTTAAATATTTTATTTACAGTTGCGATAGGGTTAAGATAATAGGAGTATGCTGAGTCAGCTAAGGCAGTGGAATTTCCACTTAACAGAGAGAGAATAAGGGGATATGTAGGGATTCTCAAGAATATATGCCGGAGAGGCTACATATAGTCGTAGGGGAACTTGTGTATGAATTAATTTTTAAAATATTATAGCAATTTGGAACCCTTTGTACCGTATATAATAAGGATTATTAGTTTCCTTTTAAAAAATTATTATAGTTTGTATTGAATGATCGTAACTATTAAATCTTCTTAACATATTGGAGGGATAAAATATTGTTGTAAGATTATATTTGCTTAACTACTATCATATATACTGAAAACTTTTAAAGAAATCAATATTTTCTTAGCTTGTTATATTTATATTTAAATATCTTTAAAAACACATGGTTGAAAGATTGATCTAGCGCCCAATTATGATTTGGTAGTATTGATGTTTGCTTTGTTTGAAACATTAAAATGGGGATAGTGATCATCAAGGATAGCCATATAAAGGTTGAACTATTAATTATATAATCTTTCTTCATCATTTAGGCTTAAGCAAAATCCTTCGCTGACTAGATTTGAGGATTACTATTCCTATAAAGGAACACTTACTGAATACTGTAGAAGTGTGAACTATGTTAGGTAGGTATAGCCGTATAGACAATGAAAGGATAGAAGGATGGTGGATTCAATTGGATGTTTAATGCTTTGACCTCAATGTTTTCTGGTAAATGCATGCTTATTTCACAATTTTTTTTAAGACTCAACTGGCTTGAACAATATTTATATGTTGCAATGGTTCTCATCCTTTCTTTTAGCTTATCTGTTTTACTCTTCTGATTATTGCCTTAAAATTTCAGCATGTGCTGGAGCATGGGAAGCCACATGAACGCTCAGCTATTGTAAAGCAATTAACCGGGCAAATCGTGCAGATGAGCCAGCAGAAGTTTGCCTCTAATGTTATAGAAAAGTGTCTAACTTTTGGAACACCAACAGAACGTCAGGGCCTTGTAAATGAGATGCTTGGTTCCACTGACGAAAATGAGCCCCTACAGGTTTGTGACCTCTATATAATTGATGAGCTTAAGCATCAAAGACACATCTTTGGTCTTTGTATTTTGTTTCTCTGAGCTCCAGAATCTTCTGTGGCTCTTTTTATGATGCCCAATGCTCTTGCATATCCTTTGTATCCTTAGTGCTTTTTAATGGATTTTATGGACTCTCAAGAGTCATCTAATTTACAGAATGAAGTGCAATGAAAAAATAAATAAAATTGAAAGAGCATAGTATTTCAACTTAATTGCGTCATGTTGTATTCCCGTTGAAATCTATGAATGCCAACGCTTACTTCCATGGAATCCTCCCTCTTTTCTTAATTTTGGATTTTTGTCATTATCTGAGCGTTTTTGTCTTTCATCATTATTTAACCTTTTCTTACCTTTTGATTGGTGTCTTCTGGTTTTAGGTTATGATGAAAGATCAGTTTGCAAACTACGTTGTACAGAAAGTGCTGGAAACTTGTGATGACCAGCAACTTGAGCTCATCCTTAATCGAATAAAGGTTCACTTGAATGCGTTGAAGAAGTATACATATGGAAAGCACATCGTTGCACGTGTAGAGAAGCTCGTTGCTGCCGGAGGTATTTGTCATTTTCTATTTTTAATCTCTCATCTTGGTTTGTACTCATAGTAAATTGAGCATATCATTAATCAGAGTGATTTGTTGCTCCAGTAATGCATAAAATAGATTCCCAGTTGGATACTGATCCTTTTCTATTTATGTGAACTGATTTTTTTTTTTCAAAGAACAAAACTTAGTTCTTTTGGTGTTTGTTCTCTAATCATTTAATGCTGAGCAGTTAAAATAACCATCTGTCTTGTTTTTTGTTGACGAACCTAATAGCAAAAGCAGAGAAATTGTGACAAAGTTTTCATCTTTTGTCATGTAAATGCAACTATTCCTCAATTTCAGAGGCTTTGTATAACATTAACATACAATTTTTTCATTTAATGTTTTTCCAGAAAGGAGGATTAGTTTGACTCTGAATCCTGCACAGGCGGTATAGGAAATGAAAGTTATTCTACGGCTAACAGTATATTACAAGCTCTCTTGTTACTTTTACATGCTGCTTACATGCCTGGCAGCGGTGGCCGTCCGACCGATGGTGTCGGTTGCGAATAAGGAATCTTCCTTGTACTTGAAATGTACATTTGTTAGTTTGAGGTTATATATATAAATATATATACCTAGAATCAGAATCAGGTTTAGCAGAGGCTGGGGCCGTGAATTGGGGACGCCTGATGCCCTAGCAGATAAGTTTATGCGCTTAGTTTTTTATGAAGCTGTAAAGGCATGTACTTTTTTAGTTTTTTTAACTTCATGATTGTGACTGTAAAGAAAAATGTTCAAGAACTCTTGTGCTTTAAGACCCACAATTTTTGTGGGGCATGAGATTTTGATTCTCTTCTTTCATGTGAATCTACCTTTTCTTCTAAGTAAAAGATTAAGATTACCCTACTTTGTGATGATATGTGAAAATTAGATCTATTTGGTTTTGAATTCGAGTCTCATACTTATAATTTATTAAAATTGGATTAGTTGATTGTTTGAATATTTAATAATATAATTTATAAAGAATGTTAGATATTACTTGGTAATATAAAAATTAGATAAATTTCTTATATGGGGGGTTATTTAAAAATATAAAATAATTTATATTTCATCTATATAAGCTGATAAAACTAAATCAAGGAAGGATATAAACAGTTTTCTCAATAATCTTATTTAATATATTGTTAGATATTAAATATAAATATTTATTTTATTTGAGATTTAAATTTTGATTCATCACATAACGAGAGATTAACTCTTTTTTTTAGATCCGACTTAGTTGCTTCTTTATTTTTTTATTTTGGTGATCCAATTTCAAAATTTCATTTATTTTCTGTGGTTTTAATTCTTATAGCACATGGAATCACATGGGCACAAAAAACATTAAAAGGCAGTCAAAATTATGGGCTGCAAAGTGCACACTATTTCTTTCTCCTCATCCTTTCACTATTATATTAATTTTTCTGATTCGTGTACCAAAAAAAAAATTCTGATTCGAGATATTTTAAAATTTTTACCCAGCGAGGGAATAAAGTGGTTCAGATACATTGTTTTTTTTTATTGATAATATATGCTTAAAACTCATAATAATAAGCCAAATAAAATATAATAAGTATTATTTCATTTAACAAAGATATGAAAGGTTCACAGATTACTTAATACTACCCGAAGATTTATCTTATAGTGCAAGTGGGTCTAACCGGAGGGAGTACGATAGAATCCATGGATTTTAAGGCTTTGCTAGATCCTTTATAAACCCTTATAAACTAAGAAGAATATTGCAAATTATACAAGGCCTCTTAGAAACTTTTGAGATTCAAATATTTAAAAACTTTGCATCTTTTCCATTCCAAGTAATCAGGAGTTGTTAAAGTTAGATATTAGTATTGGATACGTGGGCTCATTGTGTATTGTTGTTGGGCCAGAACCTATTATGCGTATTGGGCTTATTGTATTGTATGCAGTGTATTTAACTGATCTGAATAATGAGCAATAACACAGACTGAATTTTTCTCTCAGTTAAGAGTATCAACATGGTACCAGAGCGGGTTGCTCCAAGAGGACCGGATGCATAATCAAGAAAACCCGTAAGTCCAAGATCTAAGAGACTCTGCGTCAAGAACATCGAAACCCTAAAGAACAAGGGGACGACGACCAATCTGCCGGCGGCCAGCAGAAGAAGCGACGGAGATGTTGAGGGACTCAGCTTTACTCATTCACTGTTCCTCCATCCATCCGACACCCAAGGCTCAACAATCATTCCTCACGTTTTAACAGGAAGCGACAACTATACAATATGGAGCCGTGCTATGCGAATCGCGCTCCTCGGCAAACATAAACTAGGATTTATCGATGGAGCATGTGAAAAATTCGACTATGAGGAACGACTCCATTCTCAGTGGGAACGATGCAACGCAATCGTATTATCATGGATTCTGCATTCTGTATCGAAGGACCTTGCCAACAGCATCATCTTCTTTCAAGACGCCAGATCGGTATGGGTTGATCTTGAAGAACGATATAATAAGGTAACAGGCTCTCGAATTTTCTCCTTGTACCGTGAAATTACATCTCTGCGGCAAGGCTCAACGTCTGTCTCATCTTATTACACTAAGATGAAAGAACTCTGGGAAGAACAGAGCATGTTGCTCCCGTTACCTGCCTGCAAATGCGAGACATCGAGGGTCTATGCTGAAAGAACGCAACAACAGAAACTTTTACAATTCCTTACTGGCCTCAATGATAGCTTCAGCTCGGCAAGGAGTAAGATATTATTAATGACTCCTCTACCAACAATCAATCAAGCATTTGCCATGATTTTGGAAGATGAGGCTCAAAGAATCATCATGGGGTCGGCTGGCAGTAACCTTGTTGAAGGAGCAGCAATGGCTGTTAGAGGCAGAGGACGTGGACGAGGTAGGGGTAGAGGAGGACCCCCACCCGAATGTACCTACTGTAACCGAAAGGGCCACACCAAGGAAGGATGTTGGCACATAATCGGATTCCCAGAGAATTTCAAAGGAAACAAACCCAAATTGGGTCGTGATGAAGCTGCAAACCATGCACACACCGAGATAGTATCAGGACCAGAAACCAGTGATCATGCTTCCGCAATCACTCCAAAGTTCAGTCCAGAAGAGTATGCGCGATTGCTTCAATTCCTTCGGCAAGACACAACTCCTCCCAATTTAGCACATGCCCTTACGGGTACAGGTTTGATCAATCCTCCATTTCACAAGCACACACATACCAACTGGGTCATCGACTCAGGGGCCACTACACATCTTGTAGGGGACCTCACTATTTTGGACACTTATACTGCTTACTCTGGACCCATCAAACATATCAAAATTCCTGATGGATCTCGAGTCTTAGTGACTCATATTGGACGGGTGGCCATTTCCCATAACTTTACCTTGCAGAATGTTTTATATGCACCACAATTGCAGTTTAACCTTATATCTGTATCCAAACTTACAAAGGAACAAGGTTATATGGTTACTTTCCTTCCTGACCATTGTGTTGTGCAGGGCCTTCAGGGTCAGAGGATGAAGGCGACTGGTAAATTGGTTGATGGACTCTACATTCTACAACAAATCAAAAGACATTCACTTCACTCTTCACAATTTATAGGCAATACTGTTACAACACCTATACATGCACAGAACACTGATATATGGCTCTTGCATTCTAGATTAGGACATGCACCTATTTCTGTGTTAAAACGTCTTAACATTGTATCCAAGGGAAATGGGTTGATGAATAAAATTTGTGACATTTGCATTCAATCCAAACAAACTAAGCTTCCTTTTTCATCTAGCTATATTAAAACAACTTCTTGTTTTGCATTACTACACCTAGATGTTTGGGGGCCCTATCGGGTACCTACACATCAGGGCCATCAATATTTTCTGACAATCGTTGATGACTTCTCACGAGCTACTTAGATTTTTCTTATGAAACACAAATCTGAAACTTCTTCTCACATCAAAAATTTTGTTGCCTATGTTTCAACACAATTTTCCATTGCTGTCAAGAAAATTCGTAGTGATAATGGGACAAAATTTATGAACCGCGATCTTCGTGAGTTTCTTTTAACTAACGGGATAATACATGAATCGTCATGCCCTTATACACCTGAACAAAATGGGATTGTGGAAAGAAAACATAGGACTATTATGCAGATTTCTAGGAGCTTAATGCTTCAATCACAAGTGCCTATTCGCTATTGGGGGGAATGTGTTAAAACTGCTGTTTATATTGTTAACCGTATTCCTTCTCGCATTCTTGACTACATAACTCCCTATGAAAAGATATATGGTACTGCTCCTAGCTATGATCACTTGAAAGTATTTGGAACATTAGCCTATGCCACTTATCTGAATTCTTCTGATAAATTTCATCCTCGCTCCATGCCTTGTGTCTTTCTTGGTTGTCCTGCCCATACAAAGGGTTATGTCTTACTCAATCTGAAGACTCAGGATCTATTGGTTAGTCGGCATGTTACCTTTGTTGAAAATAAATTCCCATTCAAAGATAGCATGCCTTCTAACCAAAGGGGAGTCTCACAGGATTTACAGCAATTGTTTTATTTTGATGATTGTGATTCTAACATACTTCTGCCACAGAATGAAACTACTCCTACACCTGTGCAACAGAATGTAGAAGATGCACCTCATGTGAGAGAAACCCCCTCCACACAAGAGGGATCTAACGCCAAGCACCCCAGAGAAAGAAGAGCACCTATTTGGGCCAAAGACTACATTTGCAATCTGGTAAAGCCATATGCCATGTCAACAGGGAAGTCTAAATGTTTATACCCCATAGAAAAACATATTTCTTATATACATGTCTCACCTTCTTACATGTGTTTTCTATGCAATGTTGACTCTGTTATTGAACCCAAAACATATGAGGAGGCAGCACTAAATAAGGATTGGATAATGGCTATGGACCAAGAAATTAAGGCTCTAGAGGATAACCATACTTGGGATATAGTGCCTCTCCCTAAAAGAAAGAAAGCAATAGGATGTAAATGGGTGTTTAAAACCAAATATGATTCTCTAGGAAATATAGAAAAATACAAAGCAAGACTTGTTGCAAAGGGGTATACTCAAAGGGAGGGAATTGATTACCATGAAACTTTCTCTCCTGTGGTCAAGATGACAACCATTAGAATAATAATCAAGTTTGCTGTTTTATACAATTGGAAACTATACCATATGGATGTGCATAATGCATTTTTGCAGGGGGACCTTGAGGAAGAAATATACATGAGCATACCTCAGGGTTTTAACAGCAAGGGGGAGAACTTTGTTTGCAAACTTAGAAAATCATTGTATGGTTTGAAACAAGCTTCTAGACAATGGAATGCCAAATTGTCTATGGCCTTGATTAAAGGAGGCTTCATGCAAGGTAAACATGACTATTCACTCTTTTATAAGAAATATGAAAAAGATATAATATTCATCTTAGTTTATGTTGATGATATGCTGATAACAGGGAGTTCTGAAGTAAGGATAAAGGAAGTCAAGGATTATCTGCATGATAACTTTAAAATAAATGATCTAGGAGTAATGAAATATTTTTTAGGCATTGAGCTAGCTAGATCTAAGAAGGGTATAGTATTATCACAAAGAAAATATGTGCTAGATTTGTTAGCTGATATAGGCATGAGTGGTTGTAAACCACTTTCAATTCCAATGGCTCAGAATATGAAATTATTGGCCTATGAAGAAGGAAAGGATAAGGAATCTGATTTGTTGCAAAACCCTGAGAAATACAGACGATTGGTAGGTAGATTAATATATTTGACCGCCACTCGTCCTGATATTTGTTTTTCTGTGCAGGCTCTTAGTCAACACATGGTGAATCCTATGAAAATTCACATGGCTGCAGCAATGAATGTGGTCAAATATTTGAAAGGCACACCGGGACTTGGAGTGTTAGTTAGCACTTCAAATGACCTAGAACTTACCTGCTATTGTGATGCTGATTGGGGAGCATGTGGATCCACAAGAAGATCGGTAACAGGTTACTTATTAAAGCTCGAAAGATCACTCGTCAAATGGAAGACTAAGAAACAGAGTATTGTATCCCGTTCATCCGCTGAAGCAGAATATAGAGCACTTGCAGCTGCAGTGGCAGCGGTAGTCTGGCTTGTAGGCTTGCTTAAAGAGGTGGGAGCTGAGCATTCTCAGCCGGTAAAGGTGTACTGTGACAGTAGAGCAGCCATTCATATAGCCTCAAATCCAGTATTTCATGAGAGAACAAAACATATAGAAATTGATCTTCACTTTGTCCAAGAGAAGTTGCAGGATAAGCTGATCAAATTAATACACATGAGGTCTGGAGATCAAGAAGCAGATATTTTGACCAAACCAGTAGGAAAAGATGTACAAACGAAGTTACTTGGCAAATTAGGAGCTGTTAACATATTCAGCCCCAAAATTGAGGGGGAGTGTTAAAGTTAGATATTAGTATTGGATACGTGGGCTCATTGTGTATTGTTGTTGGGCCAGAACCTATTATGCGTATTGGGCTTATTGTATTGTATGCAGTGTATTTAACTGACCTGAATAATGAGCAATAACACAGACTGAATTTTTCTCTCAGTTAAGCGTATCAACAGGAGTATTTTGGTAATTTTACATTACAGATAAATTCCTATTCAAGACCATGGTCCTTGGTAATAATTATACAAATTTGAGGTCTTTAATAACAAATATATTTCTCATTCGGTCCTTAAGAGCAATTTTCCCCATGCACAATGCTCCTGGGGATCTGGCGAACCCTAAGCTTTGATATGTTAAAATATAACGAAATTATTCTCCGGGCTGCGGCTCATAATATGTACTATTTGCCTATTGGGCACTAATTTATTAGTTTATCATGTATTTGCCTGGGTATTTTTTTTAAACATACATACAGAATATATGAGTGCGAGTGCGTGTGCGTGCGTGTTGTTTTTGTCTTGGCTTGAGCCACAAGGGTGTGTGTATTTTTTATACATATAATTAAATCAAATCATGTGGATTTTCTTATATACTATTTATTTTATAACAAATCTTGTTATAATATTTTAAAATTCACTTATCCTGAATTATTGGTTAAAAATATATAAAATTAATTATCTAAGTTTTTCTCCATAAATATATATACTCCTTATGCCTTTTTTATAAGTAACAGTTATCTAAATACGCGGATTAAAGTATTAGTTGAAATTATTTAAAAATAATAAATATGTTAAAAATATAATTTATTTTCTAAATATACTTTTAGTTATGAAAATGATGGGTGAGAAAGAATGAGCGGAAAAGGAGATGAAAAATAACGAGTAGAAAAAATATATACAATTAATTAAGAATAAAAAAAAAATATATTAAATTTTAAGATAAATATAAATTATTATTTATATATAAGATTAGCTCAACAAAAAAAAAATGTTAGCTTATAAAAAAAGATAGAAGAGAGTGTATATATTGATAACATAAAAGTTTGTGTTGCTTTGTGTGAATGAGTGAAGAGTTGACATTTATAGCTTTAAGATCTAAAACAGAAAATTTTTTAGAACTCAAAAAATCATGATGCTCTTGCGAGTTATGAAAATAGGATGGTAACCCCTTTAAGGGATAAAACCACAGGAAGAAGGGAAGTTATCAGTGTCTAAGAAAGTAATATTCTTTTGGTGATTCTTATATGAATTAGATAATTAATTTATAAAAATTAAATTAATAAATAATTAAGTTATTTATAAAAAGTATGTTAATATGTCTATAATAGAGATATTTTAGAGGTTGGCAAAAAAGAAGATATTTTAGAAAAAAATAAATAGACTCCTAATTTAGAAGTGACTGGAGTAGTTGAAAGGAATATCCTTTTTAAGATTTTATGTAGACAACATTTGTGACAAGTGATAAAAGGATTGGAAACTTATCTTTCGCTCTTTTTTTTAGGGGGAAAAAAAAGACCTCATCTTTTGTACTTTTTGCACTGCCCCAAATATTTTGATTTATACTTCATCGTGAAGTGATCGGGCAAAATTACCAACCGCATTGGCCTAAATGATAAGTGTTTTAATATCGATTAAACGAGATCTCGAGTTTAAATCTTAGCATATATAATAAAATTTCGTTAAAAAATTTATCCACCATAATTAGTTACGCGACGCAGGTCGGATCCAGATATAGTCGAGATAAAATTATGATAAATCAGATGGGCAATAAAATAAATAAATAATCGGGGCAAAATTATTAGCAATTTTTGTTCTT
Organism: Leucaena leucocephala; assembly: GCA_037074615.1. Classification (NCBI taxonomy): domain Eukaryota; kingdom Viridiplantae; phylum Streptophyta; class Magnoliopsida; order Fabales; family Fabaceae; genus Leucaena; species Leucaena leucocephala. The sequence continues at coordinate 16,473,617 of CM073541.1, forward strand.
ACCATGAAATATAATTTAAATTATAAAATAAATAGTTTGCATGGAGCACAAATCATAAATAATGCTTCTTATAATTTTTTTAAAAAAATTATTGACATATTGATATCTACCAGCTCGTGTAACAAAAAAAAATAGTTGTTTGTTGGATGATACTTTTTCCAATGTTTAATATAAAATTTAGTTTATAGAGAAAATACCGATGAGCAGCTTAAAAATGGAAGTTATAAACACACAGATATATCTCTTTGAATGGTATTGAAATACTAAAGGAAAACCAGTAATAGTAGTTGAGGCAACTACTTAGGGCAGATGGATAATGAGATGCCCATTGTCATTTTTTATGATGAAAACTGAAAGAAATAATTTTTAAAGGAGAGTGGATAGAGGCGAAGCAATTATTAGAAATAGGGGCCATCTTGTAGGGCTGGTAATTTGGGTTGGGCCCATTGTCATTTTTTATGATGAAAACTGAAAGAAATAATTTTTAAAGGAGAGTGGATAGAGGCGAAGCAATTATTAGAAATAGGGGCCATCTTGTAGGGCTGGTAATTTGGGTTGGGCCCGCGGGCCCAACCCGCCAACCCGCCAAAAACTGGCGGGTTGGGTTGCAAAAATTGCAACCCACATTGATGCGGGTCTTTTTGACCCGCACCCGCCAAGCCCGCACCCGCAGCGGGCTAACCCGCCGGGTTGGCGGGTTAGCCCGCTTTTTTTTTTTTTTTTTTACTTTTTTTTTTAATTTTTTTAATTTTTTTATTATTTATATTACACATTTATACCTTACTAATTTGAGAGCCTTAGTTAAACAAGAGACATTATACTTAATTTATATTAACTTTATCTCATTGAGTCATTTCTTTCTTTATATATATTTATTTTATTTTATTATAATTTTTTTTGTGATAGATTTATCTATAGATAGTAACAAAATTGACTAAATAAATATTTTGACGACTTAAGACATGATTCGAATTTAATTAATATTGACATATGTAATTTTTTTTTAAAAAAAAGTTGAAAAAAAATTTAAAAATTATATATAAAAAATTAAAAAAAAAAAAAAAAAGCTGGCGGGTTGGCGGGCTAGCCCGCCAACCCGCCATGGCGGTCTCGGGTTGGGGTTTCCCCAACCCGCCTGGAGGCGGGCCGATTTTAACCGGCCCGCCTCCCCCCAACCCGCGGCGGGCCAACCCGTTTTCGGCGGGTTGGCCCGCATTACCACCCCTACCATCTTGGAAGTGATCATTTTTCTTAACATATTATAAGTATTATTGTGAAAGTGAAATGATATAATAAAATATTTTTTAAAAATAGATTTTTTTTTTGTTTCTAAACTTTTATTAAATTATTTGATTTAGTCTCTCCTTAATTTCAAGCTATTAAATTTTTATAATTTTTTAACTTATGATAATTTAATATTTATGATTTTTAATTCAATGAATTATAGGATTGAAATAGAACGAAGTAATTAAATTTTAAATACTAAATTGGTAGCTAAGAAATTAGGTATTAAATTTTTTCCCTTCATTTGAAGTCAAACATCTTAGAATTTTAGTATAATTTAAATTATTTAATAAATTTTTTAATCTATATAGACACTAGTATTATATTTTTTAAAAAAAATATATTATTCAATATGATAAGGTTAATTTATTGAGTTTACTATTCTTATATTTATAATTTATAAAAATATGTCAATTTACTCTTAAATATATACCAACAACAAACTTAGTTAAACTCACGAGTTCTCTCGTAAAATTGATTGGTTTTACGTTTCTAGATTATAAAATAATGTAAATTTATATTATTTTTTATTTCATTATATTTAGGGACCTTATACATGAACTCTATAGAAATTTATTTATTGAGTATCATAATGGATTTAATTTTAGTTATTTAGATATAGAATATATTTAAATTAAAATATTATCACTATTATATGTTAATTATTTATTATATAATTTTTTAATAATTATTTATTAATAAAAATAAATTCTTACGAGTTTACTATTAAAGTTGATGATCTGTATTTACATTTTTAATACAAGTTTGCTTGCACTCTTGAGTGTGAGAACTTAGATGGGGATAACTAGATCGGTTAAGTGTGTGTTTGATATCAATTCTAAAAATTGATTTTGGCCAAAATTGCGGTTTGAAATTTTTTTACACAAATAATTATTTTTGTTGAGAATTGATTTTGGGCAAAACTTAGGTTTTGAATAAACCACTGAAAATAGCTTTTAGTTTGAAATCTAGGTTATAGATTATCTTATTACTATTATACTCCTAATTTTTCTTACACTCTCTCTCCTCTCTTATCTCTTTTCTCTTTCCTCTCTATTCTCTACACTATTTTCTCTCTCCCCTTTCTTCTCTATCATCTTTCTTCTCTTTTATTTTTAATCAAATCATACCTTTTTTGGTAATTTACTTATATAAAAAGTGATTCTGCTACTAATCATCTAAATATCTCTATTCTCAAAATCTATTTTTCCTAAAATCTATTCTTCCCAGAATTTATTCTCTAAAAACTAATACAACCATACCCTAACATTAAGACCGATATGCGTTTGATTATTGACCTACGTACAAATAGTGGGGGAGCATGGGGGGTGGGGGAAGGAGGAAAGGGTCAAAACACAAGTATCTTGCAAATCCCTTTGGACATTACGCGGGATACTCCCATAATGAGAGTTTTAATTCCACGCGCAGACCCTTGTTCCATTCAAATCAAGGTTTCCTGAGCCGTCGATTGACATGGACAAAAATATCATCGATGGTTATTATTAAGCACGCGCTTAGAAGAAGCGTGAGATCTGTTTCTTACATAGCCTGTAATGCGGCAAATGGATTTCGTCACTTGGGCCAATGATATCTAAACGGATATGCTTCGAAGCTTTCGGTGTCAGTCTTTGGACCTCCTTCTCCATCATCTTCTATTTTCACCCAATTCGGTGCCTTGTTCAAAACACATGATTACTTTCTGACCTTAAGTAATAAAAATAAATATAAGTATATTGTTTGCAGTTAGAGGTTAAAGATTTAACAATAGGCTCAGTAAAAAAAAAAAGAAAAAGGCCGGGGTCCCAGAACAATGCAAGAAGTGATCACAGTTCAAGCATAATGTTTTGAATGAGTTAAATAAAAAATACAGAAAATATTAATTATTTAAAAGGATTAGAAAATTTGAGAAGATCTAAAATCAATTCTTTAATAGAGTCTAAACAGTATTTTTTTTATCAACTAGAGACTAATCATCTTAAAATATAAAAATTATCGAAATAAATTTAATTTCTCATAATAAAATATTTTTTTATACTTATAATATTATATTTAAGAAACTAAAATATTTGATTGTGTTCTTTACAGCCAATTTTCTAATCAAATCATGGCATTGGATATTTTTTTCCTCGCTTCATCGTTCACATAAATACAATGAGTTATAATTATATATTTTTTTTCCTTCTCTCTCCTCTTGTTTTCCTTTTATGTTTTCCAATCATAACTATTGGATAAAATTTTTTAACATAATTCTTTAAATATTAAATCCGAACCAATATTGGGATGAGAAAATGAGAGTAGGAGGATGCAAAAGAAAAGTCGAAGTATAAGAATCTATTGTTCGTTTGGAAGTTAATCAATAAACCAATTGCTTTTTGTAAAAAAAAATTTACAAAGTGACCAAGTTTACGTACGATTGAAGGGTAAGATAAATCTTCTTTAGATAAACCAATTTTAACTACGGATATCCTTAAAAAGTAAGTACAGGCCAGAATGAGCGATCAATGAATTTTTTGGGCGCACGATCTTCCTTGGTAACATTTGTTCATGGTCGAATAACCACCAAGCCACTTCTCTTTATCAAACATTGGAAATACATATTGTTGGTCCCTTACATAATCATCAGTTATTTCACTTTGATATTTTGTTTGCAATGCAAAAGATTCTGGTACGACTCAATAGTACGGTTGAATTCTTCAACACTTGAGGCTCAAAATAGAGGGTTCAAGATTCTATATGGCATGTTTGCGTTCTGATCTTAAATGGATCCTAAGATTAATTATCTGCCCGTGTTTTTTGATTTATTTAAAGAGGTAGACATCAACAGTTAGAAATTATAAATACAATAAAATCTGTGGCTTTTTACTTATAACACATGTCATGGAGTCGCCATACTATTGGCTGATGTTGTCGATTCTGTTTTTTATTTTAGCTCCTTAAATAATTTTAATTGGCAACAAGCTTTTGTAGTTTTGTTGGTCCTAATTTTTCACCTGACCTTTTGTGCTTTTATTATTATTATTATTATATTGCTTTTATTTCAGAAAAATATATAGGCACTGGCAAAAAGAAAAAAAGAAAAAAGAAAAAGCCATGTAAGCCAGTAGGGGATACTTTTTCAAGTACCTTACCGTACCTTCTTCTTCGTCTTTTACAACAAAAATTTAACTAGTTTCGTTGTTAGTTCTCGTCAAAATTAAAGTATAATTTTAAAATTTATAAAATATTTATAAAAAATATATGATATCATCTATTAAAAAAATTTTCACAACAATAACAAGAATTATACTCACATATTTATAGAATATAAAATTATTTTTTATAATATGTGTAAACTCAAATTAACTTATTTACTCATGGATGTAAACTGAACCCTAATTTTGGCCCAAATAAACAAAAAAGACTACAGTTTAACCTAAGATTGCATTAGCCAAGAGTTTGTACGAACTTGGGAATATAAGGCTATTTTCTTGGTACTCTCAACAGTTTCCTTTCTTAGAATGTCCTGTAACAAGTAAATTGTATTTTTTAATATTTTCTTATATATATAAGTAATGGACTTTTGTATTTTGCTTTACGTATATATTCCATGCATTAATTTCATTTGTCTAGGATAAAAAAAATAAATGTACTTTTTTATAAAAATAACCATGTCATTTTATATTTCTTTTTTTTTAGTAAATCAGCATAACTTGGAAGAAAAACAATTAACGAAATAATGAAAATACTGAATCTACGTTATATATTCACAGGATTTAATCTAATTTATTAAATTAGTGAATATAATTTTTTTATACAATGAATATAATTTATTTGCTAAAGCAACAATAAGAAATGTGCTTAGCCAATTTTTTTAATTGTTCACCCGGTTCATCAGAACTTTATTTTGATTATATTTAGATCTGACCCACATCGCGTACCTAGTTATGATAGATGAGTTTTATAATAATTTTTTTTATATACATCAAGACTTAAATTTAAGACTCGGTGCACCTGCATACGCTTAGTCGCATGTGCTTAGTCATTTTACAATGGGAGGTGGAGGTTCAATCCCCACATGAGACCGATTTGGCCTCGGTTCCAACTAAAAAAAATAACGCCAGTCCTTAAGTACATAGTCACATACTTAATCTTCTTAAGTAATAAAGTAAATAGAATATTTTTAAATAATTTTGTTCAATTTATATAAAATATGTTTTTAATTTTTCAAACAAAGAAATCTTTAAATAATAAACTATTGCATATTTTAATTTAAATTAAATTACACATACATGTTTTAAGTTTTTTTTAAAGAATTGTATACATATCCGTACATATGTTTTCAAAATCAACACAAGTCTCCCATAAATTTATAGTCCATTTTCAAAATCTACATGGTCTGTCTCTGTAACACAAAAAAGAAAAGAAATTTGCAGAAATAAGTTTTTTCTTTTATTAAAATTATGCATATTTTCTCTCTATTTATACATATACAGACTGAATTTCTTTGCTCCCTCTCCTAGTCTCCTTCTTCATTCCCTCAAGGCATTCCCATGCAACATTAAATAAAACGTTGAGGAAATGAATAGAAATTATGCCAAAGAATTTGAACGATATATGCACTTTTTATTAAGAATAAAATAAAAATTAGTTAAAGTATAAATTTATTCTGTAAGTTTCCACTCAAGAGCGTTAGATATTTTAATTTTTTTTGGGAATAATGTTGCCATAGAAACTTTCAAATTGTAGCAATTTCATTTCGACCGTTACCTCAAATTAAATTTGTTCGTTAGTTGATTAATATGCTAAATGACATCATCTTTTATTTTGGGATAATGTGTAAATTTGCTCCGAAAATTTGCACTTATGAACGCTGGGTATCAAAAAATTATTTTAGGTTCAATGTCACTTTGACCATTGTCCAGAATCAGTTTAATGTTAGTTTAACAAAATATGCTAAACTGGTCAATACACAAGTCATTTATTTTATTTGTTCCCAAGTCATGTTTATAAATAAAGAAAAAATTAAAAAAAAAGTATCTGTTTAAGCTCAGTCTTTATCAGAGTATCACTCTCAATAGACTATATTTTGATAACCTCTTGTAAAATAACATATTATAGTCTCATATGTTATCTTTTTATAATTTAACATATGCCCGTAGTCTCCCAATAGTGATATTTTGTTAACTATAGTATTTGAACGAATGTATTTTTTTTAATTTTTTTTATTTATAAATATGACTTTGAAAAAATAAAGTGGATGTCGCATGGATCAGTGAGCTCAGTATATTTAGTAAAAATAATAATCAAATTAAAGTTGGAAAACGGGCGAGGCAACATTAAATCCTAAAAATACTTCTAAATATCTAACATTCTTTAATGAAAACTTTTGGGACCACTTTTAACATTAACCTAGGATAAATGTGACGTGGAAGCCGCATAGCATATCACAATAATATATTGATCAACTAATAGTTAAATTTAATTTTGGGTAACAGTTAGTATGATATTGTTATGATTTGAAAACTTTTGGGCAATATTGCTCATAAAAAATTTATGGATACCTAACGTTCATAAGTAAAAATTTTTAGAATAAATTTATACCTTAACCTGAAGAAAAATTGTTCAATTTTAACAAAAGTTTAGAGAGTTTTGTATAATTTACTTTTTTAGTTTAGGAAGATAATTTTATAAATTAAAAACAAAATATATAAGTGGTTCATTCTTTAATTTAATTCCAACTTGTCCACCTGAAGTATATTCAACTTTAATTTTAAAAAATAATATATTACCTCTCGCTTTTAATATAAAATTTATTTAACTAATTTAGATAGATTAAATAAATTAATTAAGTTAGTTTTTTTGTAATAATTATATATTAATTTTTTAAAAATATCTTATTTAATCATATGCATTTAAACTATCCTTGATAAAAATTACATTAATATGTGCAATTATATATTAATACTTTGAGAAAAAAAAATATAATTTTATGGGACAGAGTGGATTGAGATCTTATATTTAAGATTAAAGTAGACTCTATATCTAATTTTTATATTTATGACTAAAGGGAGTATTATTTTTTGAAAAAAATTCAGATATTTGAAACAATATTTTAACTTATTTAAATAATATTTTTAGGAATATCATATGAGTTCAGTGGACTTATAAAATTAATTTAAAAAAATTTAAAAAAAATCCCCTCTATTGAAGAATTAGTCAAATTGGTTTGATAACACATCAATTTTTATTTGTTATTATTGTTTGATTCATAATAATATGAATGATTTTTTACCAACGGCCACTCATTGTACCTTTTATAAGGTTTAAACTCACAATCTCATATTTAAATAAGATTTAAAGGAGAAGTTTAGTGTATTTGCGTTACAAAAACTTGAAATAGAGAGGATTTGCGCCTTGATAAAATAATACATTTCATTTTGAAATATAAGTGAAAAATAATAAAAAAATGTAAGAGAAGGATTTGCATTATGAAATATAAAAAGTTCAAACTTACAATCTTATGTTTAAACAATATTTAAAAGAGTTTAGTGTCATTGATTTACGAAAACTCAAAATATAAAGAATTTGCGTCTTGATGAAATAGTACTTTCATTTTAAAACATAAGTGAGAAAATAAAAAAAAAATAAGAGAAAGATTTGTTATGAAATATAGGTTTAAACTCACAATATCATGTTTAAACAAGATTTAAGGGATGAGTCTAGTGTTATTGCATTACAAAAGCCTAAAATAGAAAGGATTTGATGAAATAATACATTTCATTTTAAAACATAAGTAAAAAGTAACAAAAAAAATACAAGAGAAGGATTTGCATTATAAAATATGAGAGATTTAAATTTATAATTTTATATTTAAATAATATTTAGAGGAAGAGTTTAGTGTCATTGCCTTACGAAAACTCGAAATAGAAAGGATTTGCCCCTTGATAAAATAATACTTTCATTTTAAAACATGTGAAAAATAATAAAAAAAATGCGAGAGAAGGATTTGTTATGAAATAAGTTTAAACTTATGATATTATATTTAAATAAGATTTAAAGGAAGAGTTTAGTATCATTGCGTTAAGCCAAAAATAGAAAGAATTTTCTGTTTGATAAAATAATACATTTCATTTTTAAACATAAAGTGAAAAATAATAAAACATAGAAGAGAAGGATTATTATTATAAAATATAGGTTTAAACTCACAATTTTATATTTAAATAAGATTTAAAGGAGGAGTTTAGTGTCATTGCATTATGAAATTCCGAAATAGAAAAAATTTAAGCCTTGATGAAATAATACATTTCATTTTAGAACATAAGTGAAAAATAATAAAAAAATGTAGAGTGGGGGTGAAGTTGGGATGAAGCAATTCTTAACAAACATTTCATCTGTCAAGGAATGAAAAAACTAAAAAGTATTAAAAACACGAAACCAGCTGTGTGTGTGTGTGTGTGTGTGTGTGTATTTTTTTGAGCAAACAGCTCTGTATTATACTAGAAAATAAATAATTATATATGTTAACAAAATAAAAAGGTTGTACTAGAGAGAAGTTAATAAAACCCTAGTACTCTGTAGTCTGTAACAATAAATCTTCGCGAACATAATCTTTACCGTCACTTAAAATCTAACGGCTTGGCTTCATCCCAACTCTCTTCCTCACTCCCTCACCTCTCTTCTACTAGCAGTCTCTTTTCTGTTTCTCTCCTAACATGGATGAAACCATGGTCGATCGTCGCTATTTACTCTGAATCCGATCATCATATCACCATCTAAATCTTTAACGGCGAGTGCCAACTCCATGCTTCACAATACAAGAAGAGACTTTCTATTCGTCCCTCTTAACAAAATTGAGTAATGGGTTGCTATAATCCTAAAAAAATAAACTTTTTGTAGCTTTAGCGAGAAAACTGTTCATACTTTAACCATTTTTAGCTTATTACGTGCTTAAAGTTGCAGTCTTTGTGCAGTTACTGTGTTTATTTTTTTCCCACCAAGTTCTATCTAATGCTCGTCAATGAGTTCGGGGTCTGATACTAGTTACTCAAAGATGATGTCAGATGTAGCGATTCGATCGATGTTCGAAAACTCTGATTACGGCGAAGATTTGAGTATGCCGATTCGCCAGCAGAGGCGGCAGCAGCAGCAGCAAGAAGAGAGTGAGCGCGAGAGGGAACTTAATATGTACAGAAGTGGTTCGGCGCCTCCCACCGTCGAGGGCTCGCTTTCTGCTGTTGGTGCCTTGTTTGACACTTCGATGATGGTACCAGGTTTCGGCAAAGGAGGCGGCGGCGGCGGCGGAAGGGGTTTCACGAGCGAAGAGGAGCTTCGTGCTGATCCAGCGTATGCAAATTATTACTATTCGAATGTGAATCCGAACCCACGCTTGCCGCCGCCGTTGGTGTCCAAAGAGGACTGGCGTTTCACACAGCGGTTAAGTGGCGGGATTGGAGACAGGAGGAATGGAGATAGCTCGCTTTTTTCGGTGCAGCCTCCGGGTTTTGATGGGAAGGACGATAATGGTATGAATAAAAGAAAGAGTGCGGCGGAGTGGGGAGGCAATGGTTTGATCGGGATGCCGTCGTTGGGACTTGGGAGTAGGCAGAAAAGCATTACAGAGTTAATTCAAGTGAGCTTCTCTCAAATTTTTACACTGTACTGATTCGTTTCCTTATAGCCTGTTTTAAATTGATAGTTGTAATTTGTTTGGTTTGGATTGTTTTTCCTTAGCTGTGGGATTTGAATTTCATGATTGGGTTTATTTTCATACTTCTAGTTTTCATACGTATGGCAATTCCTTAGTCTTCTGTAAAGGCATAATGACGACGGAATTTGAGTGAGTGCCTAAAGCAATGCATAAAACCCTTGTACACTGAGTTTCAGTGAAATGGCTTCCCATACTACATTGGGATGTTCTGACGCGGTCTTTATAGATGGCTTGACGTGGGGCAAGTCATTCCTTTTTATTATTGTTGTTTCATGTTTATCTTTCTTCTTCCAGATTATTCTATTGTATCTTAACTATCTAGTCCTGTGTTTTTCAATCTTCAGCAAATTTCTAATTGTTTTTGAGACCCCATGTCCATTTTCTAAGTTGATCATGCTTTGAAGAATTCGTAGTTACATGTATCAGTTTTCATTCACTTGAGCTACAATTTTCTAGAATAGTTTTCATAATAAATTTGTATTGATATTATTAACTATGAGCTAACATCATTAGTTTTGGTTAATAATTTTGTGACCTGGATATTATTCCTGTATTATCATTCTACTTATACTGTTCCTGCTGTTCTTTTGCCATTTTTCCAAAGCAGGATGAGATAAATAATTCGTCTTCTCTATCTAATCATCGCCAACCTGGCTTTAGTGTATTTGACAACAGTGCTGACAACCCAGAAACCCACTTTGCTCAGATTCATCAAGATTTGGATGCTTTGTGTTCTGGCGGGGCTAAACTGGGAATATCTGCTGCCCAAAATCTTGGTGGATCAGCTTCTCAAACATATGCTTCTGCATTGGGAGCTTCCTTGTCAAGGAGCACTACTCCTGACTCTCAACTTCTAGCCAGAGCTCCTAGTCCTTGCCTTCCGCCCATTGGGGATGGGAGATCTAACTCTAATGATAAAAGAAGTTCCAGTGGTCAAAACTCATTTAATGCTGTATCATCCAGTTTAAACGAACCTGCAGATCTGGTGTCTGCTTTGGCTGGCATGAATCTGTCCCCAAATGGCATAGCAGATGATGAGAAACATTCCCGTGGGCGCAATGAATCTGAACATACTCATACTATCAATTATCATCCATTCCTCAACAAGCCAGAACCCCTGCCTTATCAGCTTCACTCTGCTCCCCAACTGACAAAAGCGTCTCATTTGAAAGTGAATAATAGCAGCGGTTTCAGATTGGATCTAAATAACTCTTCAGCAAATGCAAATGAGCAGTTAGAACTTCATAACTCTGCTGGAATTTCTGTTAACTCAGGTTTAAAAGGACCTATACCAACTTTTGCTGGCAGAGGAAACTCACTTGCTCATCATCAGAATGTGGATGGTAGAACTATCTCATACCAAAACTATGGGTTGAGTGGGTATGCTGTGAATCCTTCTTCACCACCTATGATGGCAAGTCAGCTTGGTAGTGGTAATTTGCCTCCTTTCTTTGAAAATGCTGCTGCTGCGCTAGGAGTGAATAGCTTGGACTCTGGAGCCTTGGGAGGAGGTGTAGCTTTACGGCCAAATTTATTATCAGCATCAGAGTTGCAAAATGCAAGCAGGATGGGGAATAACGGTTCAGGTAGCTCTCATCAGGTACCCTTAGTAGATCCTTTATATCTACAATATTTAATATCATGTGAAGTTGCAGCTGCACAGGTTGCAGCCCTTAATGGCCAAGCAATGAATACGGAATGCTCAAATAATTCACTAGATTTGCTTGGCCTCCAAAAAGCTTATGTAGAGTCATTGATTGCTCATCAAAAATCACAGTTTGCTGTTCCTTATCTTAACAAATCTCCTAGCCTGAACCACAATTATTTTGGAAACCCAACATTTGGTGTGGGAGTGTCATATCCAGGGAGCCAATTGGCTGGTTCCTTCTATCCAAACTCACCCCTTGGACCAGGTAGTCCTATGAGGCAAAGTGAGCGGAATGTACGTTTATCTGGGATGAGGAATGTGGCTGGGGGTTTCATGGGAGCTTGGCATTCCGATTCTATTGGCAACTTGGATGAGAACTTTGTACCATCCTTGTTGGACGAATTCAAAAGTAATAAAACCAAATGTTTTGAGCTTTCAGAAATTGCTGGCCATGTTGTTGAGTTCAGGTGCATACTGCTGGTCATAGTTTTCTTGTTTGTTGACTTTGAACAAAGATCTAATTATTGTGTTTTATTGTTTTTCCTTTTTTTTGCACAGTGCTGATCAATATGGAAGCCGATTTATCCAACAGAAACTTGAGACCGCCACAATGGAAGAGAAAAACATGGTTTTCAATGAAATCATGCCACAAGCTCTTTCTCTAATGACTGATGTTTTTGGTAATTATGTAATTCAGAAGGTAATATGTTCTCTCTTTTATATCTATCCGAAATATCCTTTGATGCTCTATTTTAGTTGGTATAACCGTTTCATAGTATGCTCAATTGAGTGAGATATTTGTTGGACTTCACGCTTAACATATGCTGGTTCTTGTTCAGTTTTTTGAACATGGAACCCCAGCACAGACAAGAGAACTGGCTGAGCAGCTTACTGGTGATGTTCTTACCCTAAGTCTTCAAATGTATGGCTGCCGAGTTATCCAGAAGGTATTCTTGCTTTATCCACCTTATTATTATCTCCTTTAACTGCATGTGTCACTTTGCATAGTGTACCATGTTGGGGACTTACTATATTCTATTTGTTGGAAAGACAAAGGCTTTTTATGTTACTGTCTGAGGAAAATTAAGAATAAGTCACACAAATAATCCCCCAACTTCTACATTAAATGTGTCCATATTATTATATCACCATTTAGAGGTTTGTGAAAAAAGACACCCTGTTAAAACCATTGCAATTTCGTGTATTTATGATACTATTTGCATGGGCGCCCCAAGGGGGTGGCGCAGGTGGAATTGTTAGCTATCAGATGTTTTAATTTCTTCTTTTCCTAATTTCAAATTGCAAAAATGCCTTACACTTTTGATGAGTATCTGCAGATGAGAGACAATGTCTTTTTTGGTTTGACCAAGTCATATGCAATTATTCCTTTTGCATTTTGGCAGATGTGTTGACTTATTAGTGTACCGTAAATGATAAATGCTGTATGTGTTTTAGGCTATAGAAGTTGTTAATCTGGATCAACAGACAAAAATGGTAACAGAGCTGGATGGTCATATCATGCGTTGCGTACGTGATCAAAATGGAAACCATGTAATCCAGAAGTGTATTGAATGTGTACCTGAAGATGCTATCCACTTCATAGTTTCTACATTTTATGACCAAGTTGTGACATTGTCAACTCATCCGTATGGTTGCCGTGTGATACAGGTCAAAGACACTTTTGTTTTCAGTAGTTTGCGTGTGGGCGCTTTTTAGCTTGTATTAACACTTTCACAGATAAGAATGATAAGTCTGAACTTGATGGTTTTCTGTAAACAGAGAGTCTTGGAGCATTGCCATGATCCCAAAACACAGCAGATAATGATGGATGAGATCCTGCGGTCTGTTTGCATGTTAGCACAGGACCAATATGGGAATTATGTCGTACAGGTTTGTTATAATTCTCAGTCTTCTTACTTGTATCCAATGGTGCCAATTTGTGATCTTATGATTAATATGTTAGCGGTTGCATGTTAAATTAAGTGTTACTTCGAATAATTTTGGTTTTTTGTTATTATGAATTCATTATGAGTAAACGTACATGTGTTCAATGTATGAACTAAAACATCTATGCTGATTGAGTAATTAAAAAATTTGTGAAGTTCCTATCCGTTATGCTGAAAATCTTAGTTATCAAACCTGGTTTGACCTGGCTTGTTGGACCAGAAACCATTGTTTTAAATCCAAAGTTGGGTCATGTCTCCTGTTAGACCATAGCTGCAGAATAGTAGGAAGACTTTTTTACATGTTCATTTACCATGATCAGACTGAATTGTTATTACTGCTACTTTAGTCTTATGACCCGTACTGCTGTCACTTGGTTAATCGCCAAGTGAAATATGAGCAAAATGTAATTCACTGTGCAATTAGACATCTGTATATTTATGTATGGTTCATTTTTTTATTAAGAGCATATATTATCCTCCCTTGTTATGCTCTTAACATTAGAAGGCTCAGAAACTTTATGACAACAACAGTTGATAAGTGACATCTAAAGTATTTATAACCATGCACGATAATGGTTGCGGTTTCCTTTTGAAGAAATGATTCTAGATTGTGTTGAATGATGGTAGCTATTAAATTAAGTCTTCATTGCCACAATAACACAAGCGTTATCTCACTAGGTATATGTGGGGTGGGTTATATGAATTGTACGACATCATTGAGCTCTATTAACAACCACATCTTTGGACATATTGTTAACCAGCACATGCTGTTCAAGAACTTCATTGATTGTTCTTTTTAGTCTTCCTCTAGCCATCTTCACGGGACTCAAAATTGTCTATTCTATCCTCCTCCTTTATCTGGGCTTAGTAGGACCGCGGCTATAAAATATGGATGGAGTTATATTTTCTTTTCTAATATATATATTAAAATTAAAATATTTAAATATTAAAACCTTTAAAGAAGTCAATATCTTCTCATCTTGTTTATGTTTAAATATTCAAATTCCTATCACAATACATGGTTGAAAGATTGATCCAGTGCCCCAATGACTTGGTAGCAATTGTGTTTGCCTTGGTTTGATGGCTATTGAAGAAGCAAGGACAGACATGGACTGAATACTGTTAAAATGTGACGGTCATTATTCCCCTATAAAGGAAACTTTCTGAATACTGCTGAATGGTGAATTAAGGTAGTTAGGCAGGTAGACTACAAAGTGATGTAAGGCAGATGGCCCTAATTTGATGCTTAATAATTTGATCTCAATGTTTTGTTGAATAATAATGAAGGACGATCTATTCTAGAGTTTTCCTTAGCTTACAATCTTAAGATTGTCAACACGTGTTTTAAAAAGCGGGAGGAACACTTGATCACTTACAAGAGTGGGGTCCACAGGTCACAGATTGATTTCTTTTTGGTAAGGAGTCATGACAGAGGACTTTGTACAAATTGTAAAGTGATTCCAGGGGACGGAGTGACAACCCAGCACAGGTTAATGGCCCTTGACGTGCGTATTAAGTGCAGTAAGGAAAAGAGCCAACGTGTTTTAAATACAAGAGTCAAGTGGTGGCAGTTAAAGGGGGAGAAGAGGGAAACTTTTAAAAGAACTATGTTAAATGAAGGGGTTTGGGAGGCGCAGGAAAATGCTAATATCATGTGGAAGGAAATGGCTGACAAGGTACAAACAGTTGCTAAAGTAATTTTGGGAGAAGCTAAAGGTTTTGGTCGACGAGATAAGGAGACTTGGTGGTGGAACGAAGACGTACAAGAGAAAGTTAAGAACAAGAGAGACTGTTTCAAGGCTATACACTTATGTGATAATACTGAAAATTGGGAAAAATATCGCTTAGCTAAGAAGGAAACGAAGAAGGCGGTGAGTGTAGCTCGTTCTAAAGCTTTTGAGGAATTTTATAAGGAGTTAGGGACAAAGTCGGGAGAACGAAAGATTTATAAGATTGCAAGAGACAGGGAAAGAAAATCGAGGGATTTGGATCAAGTACGATGTATTAAAGATGAAGAAGGCAAGGTTTTGGTTGCAGATGGTGATATTAAAGAACGGTGGGAGACTTATTTTTACAAATTGTTTAATGACGAGGGAGGAGGGTCGAGTTATGAGTTAGGAGATTTAACACGAGAAGTTGAACCAAATTTGGCATTTTACCGTAGGATCCGTGTTGGCGAGGTTAAAGAGGCGCTTAAGAAAATGGAAAATAATAAAGCGGTTGGACCTGACGGGATTCCTATTGAAGTTTGGAAGTGTTTAGGCGAAACGGGGGTGGTGTGGCTTGCTAAACTTTTTAATGTGATTTTAAGTTCTAAGAAAATGCCTGATGATTGGAGGAAAAGTACTTTAGTTCCTATCTATAAAAATAAAGGGGATATTCAAAATTGTGCAAATTATAGAGGGATAAAGCTTATGAGTCACACTATGAAGTTATGGGAAAAGGTAATTGAACACAGGTTGAGATTAGAGACTGATATTACGGAGAATCAGTGTGGTTTCATGCCAGGTAGGTCTACAATGGAGGAGATTTATTTATTAAGGGGGTTAATGGAAAAGTATCGGACCAAAAGAAGAGACTTGCATTTGGTCTTCATTGATTTAGAAAAAGCGTATGATCGAGTGCCAAGGGAGGTGCTTTGGAAAGTTTTGGAAAAGAAAGGTGTACGGATAGCATATATCAAAGCAATAAAAGATATGTATGAAGGGGTAACTACTACTGTAAGAACGTCTGGGGGAGAAACAAAGGATTTTCCCATAAAGATTGGTCTACATCAGGGATCATCTTTGAGTCCTTATTTATTTAATCTGGTAGTGGATGTTCTAACTAAGCCTATTCAAGACGAAATCCCTAAGTGCATGCTTTTTGCAGACGATATAGTTCTTATGGCGGAGTCAAGAGAAGAGATCAATTTTAAACTTGAGTTATGGAGAAGTACTTTAGAGTCGAAGGGTTTTCGTCTGAGTAGAAGTAAGACGGAATACATGCATTGTAATTTTTCTAAGAGGCAAGTTAGAAGTAATTTGGAGGTCAGATTAGGAGATCAAGTTATTCCACAAATAGATAAGTTCAAATATTTGGGATCAATTATACAGAAAGATGGTGAAATTTTGGAGGATGTTAATCATAGAATCCAGGCTGGGTGGTTTAAATGGAGAAAGGCTACTGGGGTTATATGTGATCGGAAAGTACCAGATAAATTAAAAGGAAAGTTTTATCGTACTGCTATAAGACCAGCAATGCTTTATGGAAGTGAATGTTGGGCTTTAAAAGGACAACAAGAGCATAAAGTTGGGGTAGCCGAAATGAGGATGTTGAGATGGATGTGTGGGCATACAAGAAAAGATAAGATTCGTAATGAACAAATACGGGGAAGAGTTGGAGTGGCACCTATTGCGGAGAAAATAGTGGAGAACCGTCTTAGGTGGTTTGGATACGTACAAAGAAGGCCAAGGGATGCGCCGGTGAGGAGGGTGGATCAAATAGTATGGAGTCCGGTTAAAAGGAGTAGAGGAAGGCCAAAGAGAACGCTCAACGAGGTCATTGAGCGGGATCTCCTGGTCAATAACCTATCCAAGGATTTAGTTTTTGACAGAGCACAATGGCGTCGTATGATCCATGTAGCCGACCCCATTTAATGGGAAAAGGCTTTGTTGTTGTTGTTGTTGTTGTTTTGTTGAATAGTTGGCAAATACATGGTTATGTCAGAATTTAATTTCCTTTTTCTTTTTAGACTGAACTAGCTTTAAAATGTCTATATTCTAGAGTTTCTAGTTGCTCGCAATGGAATTCATCCTTTCTTTCAACTCATTTGTGTTATTCTTCTGATTATTTCATAAAATTCAGCATGTGCTGGAGCATGGGAAGCCACATGAACGCTCAGCTATCGTGAAGCAATTAACCGGGCAAATTGTGCAAATGAGCCAGCAGAAGTTTGCCTCTAATGTTATAGAGAAGTGTCTAACTTTTGGAACACCAACAGAACGCCAGACCCTAGTGAATGAGATGCTTGGTTCCACTGATGAAAATGAGCCATTACAGGTTTGAGACACATTTTTTCCTCTTTGTATCATGTTTCTCTGAGCTTCAGAATCTTCTGTGCCGATTTTTATGATGTCCAATGCTTTTCAGTTAATTCTTATATCCTACTTCAGCGCCTTTCTGTTATTTAAGATTAAGATTTTATGTAATTTCATCGTATTTCAGATTTTCTCAGCTTTTGCTTGGTCTGTTGGTTTTAGGTGATGATGAAAGATCAATTTGCGAACTATGTTATACAGAAGGTGCTGGAAACTTGCGATGACCAGCAGCTTGAGCTCATCCTTAATCGAATAAAGGTTCACCTGAATGCGTTAAAGAAGTATACTTACGGGAAGCACATAGTTGCGCGTGTAGAGAAACTGGTTGCTGCTGGAGGTACTAATCATTTTTTCTAATTTTTTCTTCTCATTTTGGGACAAAACTTATAAATTGAGCATCATGAATCTGAACATTTGTTGCTCCGGTAACGTGTGGGCTATTCATTAATCATTTTCATTACTATTATGCATGATGAATTATGTTTTCCTCCCAAGTCCTTTGTACTCTTGTTTCTTCCATCCTGAAGAATATGCAAGAGTATACTCCTGTTGCATTCTGATCACTTCTATTTCTGTGTTGTGACATTCTCTTATCATTTAGTCCTGAAAACTCTCAATTGCTTGATCTTATGTATTAACATATGATTTTTGCTTTTGAATGTATGCAGAAAGGAGGATTAGTCTGACCCTTCATCCTGCACAGATCGTATAGGAAATGAAAGTTATTGTATGGCTAACACAGTATAATACAAGCTCCTTTTCGTTACTTTTCGTATCTGGTGGTTGCCATCTGACAGTTTGGTTCTGACAGATGGAAGCTGATTGGGAGTATAAGGAATCACAGGGGTGTACTCAAAACTGTATATTTGTTAGTTTGAGGGTATATATATGTCTAGAATGAGAATCGGGTTTGCTGACGCGGGGGCTTTGAGTGACGACGCTGATGCCCAAGAGATAAATTTGTTCCTTCCCTAGCTTTTTTATCAGGTTGTAAAGGTAGGTGGTTTTTTTTTTCTCTTCACTATTGTGACTGTAAAAAGAATGTTCTGCTAAGTTGCAAGATCCCTTGTGTTTGAGACCCACAGTTTTTGTGGCGTATGAGATTTCCATTTTCTCCTTCGGTTAATCTACTCTTCCTTCTCTCCTAGTTTTGTTTTCTGTTAATAACTCTTTTTTTGGGCCTTTACATGACTAGGGATTGTTACATGATTAGTTAAAATATTTTAATATGTATTATCTTTTGTTGTTAATATAAGAGTTAGATAACTAATTTAGGTAGATTAAAGAAGTTATTTATATTAGTTATTTATAACAAAAAATGATTTAATTTTTTTAAAATATTATCTTTCATTATCACTATTTTGATTTGGGGAAAAAATTATAAAGTTAGGGAATAAAATAGATTGAGTTTTATATTTTAGATAAATTTAACTTCTTAATAAATATTTATATTAAAAACTAGGAGTAGAGTTAGTAATATCTAAGCGTTGATTATAAGGATTAAGGGTTTTATCATTTAACAAGATATAGCGATATGGCAAGACTCTTATTAACTTGATCACTGCTTCAATATGAAAAAAGAAAGGTGATTTTCCATTAGGTGGGGTAGAGTGAGGGACATATATACCTAGTTTTTCTCTTGCATTTGGAGATATTATTTTTAAAATTTGAATTTATGACTTTTAATTACATAATAACAACTTTATGTTAATTTACAAAAGAACTTGAGGAAAATGAGGTGAAGCAAAATATTTTTCTGGACTGTTGTTTGGTATTATGAGTTAGCTTGGAGCTTAAGCAAATCAAGCGCTTTTCCATCGAGTTTCCTGCTTGCGAAATGCCTCGCATAATCAATGTACTTGAGGCTTCTGCACAAGGCAGGAGTATCAAGCAGCATTGTGTCCACTGGATCTATTTCTGCTTCATCATGTGGACACACAAACGTCTCCATTGAAATTCTTGTTCTGTTTAAATTTGTAACTGCTCTGTGCTGGACGCTCTTATACCTTCCATTGCTCCAAACCTGCATTATTGGATCCAAATAAGTTATGAAGGGTAGGATAAAGATGAATTGAAATTGTTGGTATTTATTTATTTACCTCGAGAGCGTCGCCAACATTAACAACAAAAGCACCGGGGAGAGGTTTGACATGAATCCAATGGCCATGGTGATGAATCTGAAGAGCAGTGATGTGATCATCATGCAGAAGAATGGTTATGGAGCCACCATAAGAGTGAGGACTGATACCAAGAACAAGTTCAGGTTTGGGACATGGTGGATAATAGTTCATACGTATTGCTAGCTTCATATCTTGGTGCAACTCTTTTAAAACTTCCTCTTTCATCCCCATAAACACTGATAAATTCCCAAATATCTCTTCACTTACCCTACTTATTTCTGCTGTGCACTCTTCCACCGTCTCCCTGTTGAACCAGAAACATTGATATATATGTATATATAACCTGAAACATGAGAGAAAACAAAGTAGGAGTACGAGACTAGTTAAAGTACATACTTGAAACCTGGTACTGTAAGTGGCCAGTATTTAAGGTTTTTGTATTGAGGAGGGTCTGTCACTAAAATCATGGGGTCAGTCCAATCCAGTTTCTGATCTTCTGAAACCACAAAGGCATGACCATATCCCTGTATGTCGTTTTCTGCCATTGAATATTTCTGCTTTTCCTCCATTTCCAGATCAAAGAATCCTCTCCCTGCAACCTTTATCTTCTGCATCAACTCTTCTCCAACCCCATGATTAATAATCTTCACAACAAATAATTTAATAAGTAATCAAAGAATCTTCAAGAAAACAAAGAACTTGATCATGAAATGGTGTATGTATAGCTGGAAGAAACCCCAGTCCTTGCAGCCGAAGTGGAGCTTGTTTTGTTCATAGTGGTCTCTTTTTGCCAGCAATGAGAAATCAATGATGGGAAATTTCAGAAGAAGTTTGAGAAGCTCATCATCAAAAACTGGTCTTTCTCTGTCGTCTCGTATGTATCTGTGAGGAATAGTGAGAGAATCATTCTTCTTCACCATCTCTTGCTCACTTGGCACTTGTAAGGATTTTCCCCACCCTAAACCACCATCTTTTTCCATTTGCATCTCTTTGGTTTAATTTGGTTGTTTGCATCTCTTTGGTTTAATTTGGTTGTTTGCATCTCTTTGGTTTAATTTGGTTGTTTGCATCAAACTCAAAGCTTTCATGTGGTTTTATACATCAAGGGGCATGTACGGATTAACCCCTCTTCATTGGGTTACTCGCATAATTTATTTTTACATTAAGAGGAAATTTTTGTAGATTTTTAAAATGAAGCTTAAAAAAAAACAAAGACAATCTTTGTTTTCCTTGCTTCCTCCTTGGCTTGGTATATTCGGCGGCCGGCTTTCTTTTTGGGATCACTTGATTAATGTTTGAGGTTCTAATAATGTGTATATTTTTATTTAAATTATATATTTATTATATTTAATTTTGATTAAAAAAAATTATGACAATGAAATAAGGTGCACTTGTATATTTTTTTAGCTTTTGGTGGAAGAGTTCAAAAATTCTTGTTTCAAATTGTGTGCAATGTCACTCACGTGACTCGTCTAATCTAGCTTATGGGATAATTTTAAAACTATCATATTTTGATAGATTTAATAAGTCAACCTTCTAATAACTTTCTGCCTTAATCTTTATCCAATTAGGCAACTTGGATTTATATTCTTTATTGCAGGTAGTATAACCACAAAGTGCCCCTTATTTTTTTCATAGACTATAACTCAATACTTAAACTTTGATTCAGTAGTATAATTTAGTTTCTATAATTTTAAATTATTTAAAATTTAATTTTTCAATTTTAACTCCGAACTAATATTTTAAATAGTTAAATTATATTGACTGAGTTATATCAGGAATTGAACTATAATCAGATTAAAATTATATGAGTTAGGTTGCACTGAGTTATAACCGAGTCAAAGATCTCTCTTTTAATCTATTCCTTCTTTATATTTTAAAAATACTTTTTGTTCGTCATAAAATTAACCGAATCTAAAATTAGAAGTAGCAGAAAAGATTATATGATGCAACGAAACAAAATTATTCTTTGTTTATGTACCAAAAAAACTTATTCTTTGTTTTCTATTTGTTCATTGGGCCCAATAGGGATAGCTCTTATAGACTCGAAATCAACATCTCATGCTTAAATGGCTAGCAAAATTATTTTATACAACAAAAGAAGTAACAAAATTATTCTATTGAAACCAAAATAAAAAAACCATATGCAGAAATGAGAAAACTGGAAAGTTTGTTTGAGATTATAAAAACATTAACTCTCTTGTTCATGACAATTGAGATCATCATACTCAGGAATAGAAACGAGTCCAGATTCTATATTCGCAAGATCTTCCAAAAGAATCTGATAATGTAGTATAACTTCATCAACCGACTTGTCTCCAACGTATCGAGCTATTGCTTGCCAACGATCTGGTCTGTTTTCTTCAATATTGACAAGTGCAGTTTCAAATAACTTGTTCTGTTTCCATGTCCACGAAGAAGATGATGAGGTCCTTCCTTTGATGTTCTTCCCCATCCTCGTCCTCTCTTCGTTAATTGAGCTTGATCCCATGATTCAAGCCACTTTGTTTTCTCAGAATATATTATAATTTAGATCGGGATTGGAATATGATGTTTGCAGTTTAAATCTGTGATATATATATAGGCGAACCCGTTTCAGTTATATCTGTCTCTGAGACTTATCTATAATTCTTTCTGATAAGTACGTATAAATGTAGTTAGTATCTGCGTAGATCATAGTTATCCATAACAATTAAGAAAATTCTTAGTGTATTTATCAGGCCAGAGATACAATTATGTTATAAATATGAATTAATAATAAAATGAATTGATGGTAAAAAAAAAGATTAATATGTAAATTACACAGCATGATGCTTGTTTCGAGTAATAAAATTGGATAAAAGCACAAAACTGAAATTGAAACTTTCAAATTTAATTTTAATGACCCAGTCATGACTCGTGATGCCAACGGCTTAATTCTGAATTTTTTTAAAATATGTTTGAGAATTTTAAAGATTTCGTCAGCCTTGATTTTATCTTCAATTTATTTTGTAATCAAGATAAAATGAAAATTAAAAGGCATGAATTATTATTTTATTATTTACAGGCATGGTCGTTTTTTTTTTTATTTAAACTGGTATAGTACCTCACACGAAAGTGAATAAGATGGCATATATGTAGAATATAAAATTATTAGGGATAAAATCAGGGTAGGCCAAACTAGGTTTTGGCCTAATTAGGTCTAAGACTATAACAAGTGTCTAAAACTTGAGACTATATACTAGTATTTTTTTAGGCTCAAGTCTAAGCTTGAGGCAGATTTATAATATAAGCCCATAAAAAGACCCTTATTTTAAGTCTTAAAGGTTGTAAGTAAATTTTAAACCGACTAAAACCTACATAAATATAGATTTTTAATAAATTTTAAAGTTCACATATTTAAAAATTAAAGATTTTAAAAAGGCTTGAGTTTATTTAAAGTAATAATATTAAATAGATCAGGGTTTAAAAGAAAAAGCCTAACCTATTTAAACTAACAAGCCTTTAAATAAGCTTGAAATCTAGCCAATTTACTAACCAAGTCCCTCAGTTATTTTCATCCTAAAGATGATAGAGAGTAAAATCAATTGAGCCCCTCAGTTATTTGATTCAAGTAAGTACATTACAAAACACCTCCTTGTAAATGATCTTTGTGGTTTTGTCCGTGGGGTGTCCATCACTATTTAAAATAGTACAATAGCTATGGACAGATGTGAATAAATATTCTTTTACATAGTAAAAAAATTTACCGAAGTTGAAATTGTTAGTTCAAGATGACATATTTGTTTCAATAATCACATAAGATAATCCTTTAGTCAGTATATAAAAAAAAAAAAGATAATCCTTTAGTCAATAATTGGATAGGATAAATATAAGAGTTTCTTTTGTATATAAAAGTAGATAGATTCAACAATAATCACCTAGGATAAATGATATCAAAAATCAAACATCCATATAAGTTTTTGAAGCACGCAATATATACAAATTTATTCATTATCAACGTTTTACTATTATCTAACGTAGATGATTAAAAGGAAGGGCATCTTATCAAAACTAATACACATTTTTTATAAAAGAACTAATTTAATTAATTTTTTTAATTTATATAAATTAGTTATATCAAGTGATTGGATAAAAATCAAGAATGAAATTTCTTTTATACATACATATACATATATATATTTGTTGGGTCAGAGCCTCAGTAGAATTATTTATTAGTTTCAAGCCCTCCCTCCACAATATTTTTTTTATTTGATCAAGGATAAGGATATGGATACCCTTTCAAAATTCAGAGTGTGTAAAAGATTTTTGTCTTTTTCAACAGAATGTTTTTTCCAGTATTTAAACCTGTATTGTTATCCTAAATGGGTTTTAGTTCCCCTACCATCCACAATATTTTTGGCGGTTGTGGAGTAGTGGGAGGATTAGAAAACTATGCCACTAGTGGCTATGTTGGCGCTTCAGTCAGCTCTTTCTCTCAGCACCAAAGTCGCCTTATTACAGGGCTTGAGCCCTCGAGTCTTTGTTCTCTACTGACAAGCCGTAGCTACTTCTGCTATTGCATCCATTGCCTATTTCTCAAGGTGTGTGTGTGTGTGTGTGTATTCGTCCTCGCTTATAGGGTTTTTTAGTTTATATATCAAATTGAATTTTATGCTTTTAATATAATGGAATCAGATCACTTACTTTGATTATTTATGTATATATTCAGCCACATACGTACAGCGTTACGATCAACCAGAATGTATATTTCGTAGGTCTACATCTGACGTCCTCATCAATTGCAACTGCTATTGGAAATCTTTTTCCAGCCGTCACATTCATAATTGAAGTTTTTACAGGGTAACAGAAAAGAAACCCATCTTCAGATTTAATTATAAACAGACTTGATTAAGTTTAACATGTTTGCGATATAAACTTGTGATTATTATTTTAGAATGGAGAGAATGAATCGTGGGAGAAGTGCTGCAAAGATAGCAGGGACGTTGATGTACGTAAGCGGAGCTGTGTCCATGGAATTCCTAAGAGGTCCAAAGCTATTAAACTCAGTACTAATGGTGGACTCCGGAGTAGGTGATGATCAGAAAAACGGGTTGCTGGGTTGTCTCTATCTCTTTGCAAGCTGCTGTTTCTGGTCCATTTGGCTCATCTTGCAGGCACTTTTCTAAATATTCTATATTCAACCATGCATAATTTCTTAGCCTTTTCTCTTGTATATATGTATTATTATTATGCTAAGTCTAAAACGACTCTAAACGAACCATTCTTTTGATCATAAATCCAAAAAATTAGAAAGTTACTTGAACTTATAAACCCACTCTTCTTGTGAGGTTTCAAGATCCTAATATGCGACTCATGATAATAATATGCTCATATAGAGTCTTTTGTGATTTTGATTTCGTGTTTTTGGTCAGGTTCCGCCCGAATCACCTAACTTCGTCAGCTTGGATGTGTTTGATGGCAACACTACAATCAGCAGCAGTCACTCTCGTCTTTGAACGAGACCCTCAAACATGGAAGATCAATTCACTGCTTGAAATGGCTTGTTGTGTATACGCAGTGCGTCCATATTTTTCCACAGAATCGAATAGTACTAAAGTATCTATGTACACTCTTCTAATCCTAAATATAGAATCTATTTAATTAATTTAATTAGATTAAAGAAGTCAATTAAATTATTTTTTATAACATATTTTTCTTAAAACATATTAATTATCTTCTTTAACTTACCCCCTCATTCTCTTATTTGATTATTGTTAGGGAAATATCAATAGAGGTAATTTAAGAAAGAGTTAATAAATTTGAGAAATAGATATTATATTAAAGACTAAGATTAACTCGTTAATTATATCATATATTTATGACGAGTAGAGTGGTTCTTGTATTTTTATACTCGTGTGCGTGTTAGCAGGGAGTGATAGGATCAGCAGCATCGTTCTTAATTCAAGCACGGGGCATTTCACGGAGAGGTCCTCTCTATTGTGCAATGTTCAATCCTCTGTGCACAGTCATTGTGACCTTATTCGCTGCTTTATTTCTTCACGAAGAGATCCGCACTGGAAGGTACGTAAATGTTATGAGTCTTTATGTGGAGGGCAACTTTAAAAGAGGGGCTTTATAAAGCAGGAGCTGTCTCCCAAAGATTTATACTTGTTACAGTAATAATCTGTATTATTATTCCTTGCTTAATGCTTACTTTACTTCCAACTAATCGAGTGTGTATGGATGCTAATCTTTGTGAGGTTGATTAATTAGTGTTAATTTGTGGCTAATAAAATGTTTTTTATATATAAAAAACTAGCTTGATAGGAGCTGTGAGAGTGATTATGGGGTTGTATGTTGGGCTGTGGGGTAAGGCTGAAGAAGAAGGAGAAGAAGATGGTGAGACGACAGATGTGGAGAAAAGTAATGAAGATACGATCATTTACATTGAAAGATGAATCGTTTGAGGAAGCATCTTCATTGTAAAATTGATTTACAAAAAAGCCTGTTTTTCATCAGCACCTAATCATGTATATCGTATTTCAGTAATTAAGTTATGGAATTTAAATTTATTGTAATTTTATGAATTTGATACATATATATCAAAGTGATAATGTATAGATAATCATAAACAACAAATATTTATGATAAGATATGCATTATCATAAATGTAAATTTATAATAAAAATCTAAGTTAACACAGTAACTAATAACCTCCCCATATTATATGTATCTGCCCACGTAAGTTTCAGATAGAGTAAATTACTCTAAACATTCTTCTATTTTACTTTAATTACACAGACATTTCTACTATTTTAAAAGTATACATTTAACTTCTAAAGCATTAGGAATATTTTAAAAAGATTCTAAAAACATTAACCTTTTTAAAATATTATGGATTATTCACACGTAATAATAGTAATAGATTGCACGCCGCCACACGTGGCGTGGTAATTTAGCTGTTAGGGGCATTCTTGGATCAAACAAACTCGTGAGTTGACCCTACAATTTTATTAGTTTGATATTTCTATCTTATAAAAATCATGTTATCCCACGTTTAAACTCCTATTAGCAGTTTAGCAGTAAACTCGATTAAATTTAAAAATTTATTTATTGAGTTTATCATTTTTATATTTTTAACTATAAAATTGTGTTAACTGTCGTGCTAATTTTTTATATTTGATTATATTTATTAAGTTTATATATAAAATTTATAGAAATTTCTTTATTAAATATAATAAACTATGAATATTTACTAATTCAATTATTTAAATTTAAAATATATTTAAATTAAATTGTTAGTCATTTCTTATATTTTAATTATTTAATGATATACTTTTAATAATTTTTTATTAATAAAAATAAACTCGTATCTAAGTTCACAATCTACATTTACCTTCTTTTCACGAGTTTATTTAAACTAATAAATTTGATAACCTTAGTTAGAGTCATAGGGTTTATATATATATAATAAATAGATAACTCATTTGCTTTAATTTTTCAAATTTCAAATTTCTTATTTATTGGCGCCAATCTTTATGTATAAAAGAGATTTTTTTTTAATTATTTGGTGGCTATATTTTCATTATCATTTTTTTATCTTAGGTTATATTCTGTGTAATATCAATATGAACATGAGTATTAGATACGATACAGCACGGTTATAAGATAAGAAAGCATACAAAATTTTAAGATATGGATAAGCATCATATAATATCATATCCACAAGGAGAGGCATATATTTATTCGTGTAATAAAAAAATTAACTTATTAAAAATACTGAAGCGTGATATTAAAACATAATGTAAATGTTAAAATAAAATAAACCCTTGAATAAATAATTTATTTATAACATTTTATAAATATAGTCTTTTTTTTTCTTTTTTCTTAATACAAAAATATTATCAAATTAAAATTAATGTAAAATTTATTATATTACTGTAAACAATGTAACTGCAATTTTTCTCGTATACCTTAGAAACAATAAAATATTTTACTATGAAAATTTGAATGCATAATTATATGGAAGGTGTATTTTTTTAAAAGCATAAATGCTTTATAGAAAATTATATGATTAATATTTTAATTTGATGAACCTTATTTAGCATATTATAGAGGTAGGATATAGCCTGTATTACACCGACTTTTTAAAAAAAAAAAAAGAATATAAATACATAAATATATATGTTATATGAGAGAAAGGTTAAAATTAAAATTATAGAAGTAAAAGGAACCAATATCTTATTTAAAAAAATTGTAAATACTAAAAATTTAATTAGTCTAATTTTTCTTCTGTTTTTAGCATATTTTTGCAAATATCAAATGACTGGATCTTTTAAAATTTTATGTTCCATTTCAATAAAACAAGCTGATGAGACAGTCTCTTTTCTTGTATCCCCAAGGTAGAAATGCAACAATGTAGGAGACAACAAATTTGAGCTTTCAACTCTAACCTGGCTTTTTAAGCAAATTAAAGTCCATTTGTCCTACCACTAATATGAGCATCCATTTCCCCCCCGTAAACTTACTTCTTTTGGGGCAAACTTGAGTTTGGACTATGAAACATCAAACCAAGCATATATGTTCTCAATTATTTGAATTTGTATTTAGAAATGAGAATGAGTTCATGTTCTATATATTCTCAAAATCTTTCAAAAGAACATGGTTTATCCCTAACATTTGGAGCTAATTGGGGTTCAATCAAAAAGAGTTGATTCAAGATCTCACATTACTCCAACAAACTTATGTGTACAAATGGATGCATGCAGCTTTAAGTGGAAACGGGTTGTTGTGGCAGTGAATTATTATTTTCAGAAGTAAAAATAAAACATGTTTGTATGAACAATAATAGATCAATACCTAGTTATTAAGTACATAAGTTTAAAAGTGGGAAGATTTTTTCATTTTCGAAGGAATTAAACTAAAAAAATATGTATATAAGTATGCTTCTTCAAGTCAATTTTATCAACCACCTCCTGAAAGAGTTGTTTCTTTAATTTTCTTTGGTATCTCATCCAAATATGATATCCTTACTATTATTTCTTCAATCACAAGTCCAAATATAAAAGATATTACTTATTTTTCCCATTGCATAATGAAAAAGAATTAAAGAGAGCTGAGACATATATATAGGAAACAAAGAGGAAAAGCACGATTCCAAATAGATCGACATGGTTCACCATATATAATATTACACAAAAACCATGAAGAGGATATTCATCCAAAAATACAACAAAAATATTATTTTATTGTCTCAAATATATAGAAACAGCACATCGTTTTGCCACTTGGTTGACGAGAACGCTTAGAGTTGATATAAGCAGCTTCCATCATCACTTCTTGCCGTTGGGTCAAAGTTTGAAGCATTTCGATCAGTGCATCCTTCTGGAACTGGTAAGTTTACTTGCTGTGCTGCTTGGCCTGCATAATACAAATTCAATAACTCTCACTTCAGACCATTTCTATTTCATCCCAATAATCATCTTTCTTAACTTAACTATGATTAACTTTGAATTTTTGCATAACAGATGATGAAAATTAAATGAAATCAAGTGAAAAGTTTGTATATTACTCCCTTTTTCCTCCACCTCGAGTCTTTAATACTAAACATTAGATGACTAATTTATAGATATATTAAAAAGATTAGTTAAATTAATTATTTATAAATAATGTTTGTTGATGTTTTTATAAGACAATCTATTTGATTATTTGGATTGAAAACGAAAACTACTCCCATCTTTAAGGATTAGTTTGGATGGAAAGAAATTTAAAGAAAAAAAAATAAGAGGGAAAACTCCCATTATTATATTTTTAAAAGTTTTCTTTCTTAATATTCTTTTTTATTTTTCTCTTCATTCAAACTAAGCTAGCGTATAGTCAGTAGAAATATTAATTTAAAAAAAATTATAAATTTAAAAAATAAAATGGATTGAGATCTTACATTTATGATTAAGCAAACTTCTCAACTAGCTCCTACATTTATGACAGGAGATATAGTAGGGTAAATCAGATAAATGAGAGTGTTAAAGAGATTAAATAAAAAGGAACAAATGCAAGAGGAGAAGGTAATTACCGTAGAAAGTTCCACTCTTAATGGCATCTTGGTTGGCATCACCAAGAGCAGCTTCGCTCAGATACTTGTCAGCCAATTGGACTCTCTTCACATTCTCTTGTTCTTGCACCAACATGTTTCCGTACTCCAACAGCTTTTCCACTGTCATCTTTGGCTGCTCAAATGTCGGTGGTCCTTCCCTTGAGTTCACCAGCTTCTTCCCTACACCTTCCACTCCAATCCCTGAAATCCACTTCCTCACTTCGTCGTCGTACACTCTCGCCCTCAATGCTCCGAAGAAATCTGCAGCACAAACATGTCAGATTGGTTTACGCTATTTTGATAGAAGGACAAGCAAAATATATACCTAATTATCTTTGGAGGGATACGTACCAATGGATTGGCCGGGGAAGGTGTCGACGATCTTGACGATGTCCTGGTCAGCGACGCCGTCGGTACGGAAGATACCCTTGCAGACACCGATACGGTCTTCTCTGGTGGGGGCCCAGTAGAATTTCTCCATACGACCGTCACGGATGAGGGGGGCGTAGAGGGTGGAGAAGTCGTTACCGGTGACGATGATGGGGACCCGGGGGTTCTCTTCCTTGTTGTACATACCTGGGAGTTGGACGTTGGTGGGGTTGTCGGCGATGTTCATGAGGGTGGCGTTCACCATCTGGTTGTTCACTGTGTATTGGGTGGTTCCTCCCATACGACCAGCTCCGGCGTCGAGATCGTTGATGAACAGACAGCACATCTTTCCCTTCTTGATTATGTCTGCTGCTTCACGGTACCTTTGCCTGATCAATTTTGCTGGCTCTCCGGCATTCCCACTCTCCAACTCTCCGGCACTCATCATGATGGGGCTGTATATATATATAACATCAAAACATGTCAAGAAACAGAGTATGTGTCTGTATGTGTATATATACATCAGAGCAGAGACAGCCAAAAGCCACAACATGGGCATTGAGACATGACAGTTGGAAGAATATAATATAAAGGGCATTGAGACATGACAGTTGGAAGAATATAATATAAAGTGTTTGATACGTGTATGAATCTTCTCAAGTGATCTATGCTAAGGAAATATTGCAATTTGGAGTTATCAATGGAAATCCCAAGTACTTGGTTCAGCTTAGTGTGGAATATAGGAACATGAAGCACAACACTAGACCCTGTAATATGACCAAGTGTACTTCCCCTGTTTGGAATATTAATTTGTACATATTAAAAAAATTAGTTAAATTATTTATTAATAATAAATGCATCTTAATTTTTTAAAATATTCTTTTAATTATTATACTTGTTGATAATTTTTTTTAATATATGCAATAAATAATAATAATTTAAAAAAATTAATAAATTTAGAAGATAAAGTGAATTGAGATCTTATAAGATTAAAATAAATTAAATATATTTAGCAACTCCTATAATTAGAAACAATGAGTATATGAAGAGTGAAATAGAATCTAAAAAGAGTGTCTAAGATAAGCGAGCTTGAAAGAGCACGCAAATGAGAATGAGATTGTACTAGTATAGTCGAGAAACATTACTTGATTCCCATCTTGGCAAAGACAAGCTCACATTGGAAGGATTTTCCTTGACCTTTGCCTCCCCAGATACCAAGGATAAGAGGAATCTGTAAGTAAATACAATGAATCTCTATGTGCCAATAGTTCAACAGGGCAAATCGTAGAGACGGAGTTATATATATACATAAATATCATACCTTGATGTTAGGAAGGGTCATGAAGTTCTTGGTGATGTGAACAACAAGCTTGTCCATGAAAGCAGGAGCAATGTAAAAGCCGTCCATGTTGTTGTCAAGGTTGTACCTAAGACATCGCAAATAATATCATGACGAGACCAAATTCAGATCAAAATTGCAGAATAGAAATTAAGAGGTCTCACTGGCGAAGACCGGTGCTGAGGTACTCGTAAGAGCTCATGACAGCATAGTGAGTTCCAGTTTGCATGGGAGCTTGGAAGAGAGAGTCAACCATTCCCTTCCCTCTGGTAATATCTTGCTGGTCATCAGACGTGTCAAAAGCCAAACCCTTCCATTTGTCTTTGTCTGTCTGCTGCTCCTCATCAATCTCTTTCTCTGCAGCAACAACCTTAAAGTTCCCAGATTTGTAGTTGGCAAGCCTTGAACCAAAAACCTTCTTCAAGCTTGTCCCCATGAAAGCTGAGCTCGGAACCGAAGCTCCAGCTCCAGAACCATTAATGCTCAGCTGCAAACACAACAACACACCACTCAATTCAATTTAAAACACAGGATCCATCTGAGACAACATGAACATGCGTAGGAACGAAATTAAGGTTGGAGAGAGAGGGGACATACGGGAGTTCTGTTGACTGCTCCGACAGTGGAGAGGGAGGCAGCCATGGCTGTGCTGGTTGTTTCTTCTGATGAGAGAAGAAGGCGAAGGGGTTGTTCTTGTTGTTGTTGGGAATGGCGAGCTGGGAGAGAAGGGTAAAGTGGAGTGAAGGACTTATAGTTTGGAGGTGTAAACGAGTGTACAAAAATGCATATCCAGGCGATTAGTGGTAGAGTCATTGGTATCCACAGAATGAAGATTACCCTGGATGCCACGTGGCAAGCACAGGGTGCATGGAAATTATCATGTCACCCCTTCTAGCTTGACCTTGAGGCTGTGGTTGCAGCTTTATCCTGTTCCACCAATGTGGAAGCGATCTTGTTACCACACAATATTAGAGCAGCCGTGAGGGGCTTCTGATTGAGCCATTGGTTTATGGTTACTGTTCTTCTTTGGGACAATGTAATCAGCCATTGGTTGCTTTTTGTTTCTCACCAGGTCAAATTCTTTAATCAGAATAATAACCCATGACATCATATACTTGTGCAGACTTTGAGATGTTAATGTTAATTTATTCTCTCTTTTGAAAAAAACAATATTAAACAAATCAAAGGATTAAAAAATATGTTTTAACCATACCTAATATATTTTTAACTATATGCAAAATATAAAATATCTATATATAATTAAAAATATATTATATATAATTAAAAAATGATAATATCCACTGAAAATAAATTGTACCTGAGTTTTTAAATAAAATTTAAGTAGCTTTAGGTAATAAATTTTATAATAAAAAATTCACGATTAATAATTATTTTTATTATTTTTTAATTCTCTCTCTTTTTTATCAACAAAAATTCTCACTCTTTTCAAATATTTTTAATCATATATTTATTTTGTATAACAAAGAGTTTTATAATAAAATAATGGATAAAATAATATAATATCTTGATATTTCTCAGTAGCATCTAGCGTTTCAATCTTATTATTGCATCCAATTCTTATTGTTATTTTTCAATTACATTATTATCCTAATCTTATTTATGATTTAGGATATTAAACTCAATATAAATAATATTAGGATAGTAGATGCTATTTTACCTAAAATAACTAAGAAAATTTTAGTTGTTTAAACTTGTTTTTCCTGATTAAATTTAACAGAATTTTAAATTTATAAAATAAGTTAAAAGTGTTAATAAAAAGCTAATTACATGAGACCAACCCCTCTAAATCTCGAGTTCGATTCTTATAGAAGATACTTATATTATGAGAGGCAATCACGAACTCTAAAATTAGATATCTGATAAATAGGATCCAAAAAATAATCTAAAAAAAGATAATTACACGGGATAAATGGTAAAAAAAAATAAGATCATAATTAGGCTCATATATAAGATAAACTATCTTTTTTTTTTCTAAAAATTAAAATTTAGAAAAATTTTATTTATATTGAAAATGAAATTACAAAATTATGATATACTATGGAAAAAAAACTATTCAGCCAAGAATTAAAAATTATATTAATGAGTAATATATATTGGGTCACTTTCCATCTTCTAAATTTAGTGATCATTTACACAAATATTTGAGTAATATATGAGGTGCATAAGGAATGAATACCCCACAAACATAGTTTTCAAGAATTTCAACAACATTATCATTTCATTGAACAGAAATTAGAAAATTGGTGACTGAGATGGCTTCTCAAAAGTGAGTTCATCCCCATCACTTCAGCCCCTTACGATGAAGACAACATTCTCTTCTGCATTCTCTCGAGCTGCCTCTATAATTTCCAAAGCTTGTTTTACTCATTCGACTTTTCCTGTTCATTTATAGAAAGCCAATGTTACCACCACAACTTTTCAGTTTCTCTTCATTATATTCTCTGGCTATAGAACACTGTCTCGAACATTCTGGATCCCACATTACAATGAGATTTTTGGAACTATATTCAAGAGTTTTGATGAATTTTTCTTTTTTCTTTTTTATTTCTTGTCAATTTAAAAAGGATAGCTGCAAGAAATATATGAAGTTCATCATTCAAAATTTCAAATTAAGTGGTGAGTATCACATATATTCTGTGTTTATCTTCATTCGAAAGCGATATAAAATTGTTTTGGAGAGGGGCGGGGGGAATCCAACCTCAAATTCCTGTCATTTCCAAGTTTTAATAAAATAGGAAAATCACCACACAAGACCACAAATTGTTAAAATGTCTCTTAAAATTACCAAAATGCTCTGAAGTTCTTGGCCTTTATTTGTTAATAATTTTTAATTACATTTACCAAAATACCCTTAACTGCAAAAAAAATCCCTCCCCATGGTCATCGACGCGGCTGCCACTAACCGCGGACTACCATTAAATTTGACAACTTTCTTACCTACATTAAATTTGACAATTAACTATAAAGAAGTTGTTAATTCTGATAGTTAATTGATAATTAATTTTGACGAGGTAGTTATTAACTATTGAACTTTATTAACAACAACTTAGCAAAAATCGAGAATTTCAATAGCAAATTCACTTCACATCATAACAAATTTAACAACTGGGTTCACAACTATTTCTTTTGGTAACTAAGAGGTCCAGTGTTCAATTCTCACTAAAGCCACTTTGCCAAAATTTAATGATCACCGATGATAGTGGCCCTAGCGGTCGGCAGGCAACGACTGCCGCTGCGGGCTTTAGAATCTATATCGTGAGCAAGCATATGGATGGAATTGCTTTATATATATAATTAAGGGCATTTTGGTAAATTCATATTAAAACTTAATTACAAGTAAAGACCGAAGACTTCAAGGAATTTTGGTGACTTCAAGCGACTTTTTGATAGTATGTGTTCTTATAACCTTCGAGTTAGTTTTCTTATTAAAATTAACACCCTCTCTCCCTCTCTCTCTCTCTCATCACACCCAAATTCCGTTAACCTGCCAAGTTTTGGGGGTCAAACTCAAATGAACTTACCAAGCAACTCAAACAACTTTACTATAGTTTACTAACAAAGTTTAGAATAGCCACTAGATATTTAGATTCTTTAAACATGATATTTTATGTTCGAATCAGGCCGTGTACATGAAAAAATATTTTATTGAGAGAGTTAAAACCTACTTCAGTAATATCTATTTTTTAAAAAAATTAATCTTTAAGCTATCGATTAGAGGATATCGCATAGTTTCTACTAACAAAAAAACATTTTACTATAGCTTTGGATCAGTTAGCAAAGCCAATGTATGGGATATTTGGCTGTGCTAAGATCCAATTTTGTTCAAAAGTTTTTATGCATGAGCGGTAGGTATCTAAATATTTTTTTAAATCAATATTTTCTTAAAAATATTAAGAAATAAACAATATCACCTCTTATCACTAAAAATATTAACTGTTAGTTTTTTAAAATATATATATAAAGAAATTAAAAAATAAATGATATAGGAAAGCATGCTATTCATATGCTCTAGATAATACAACTTATTTAAACTCCATTCAAAGTATAGAAGTCATGTCTAGTTAGTAAAATCCTACATATTTCCTATTACCTCACGCTCATTCTCTATTTTGCCCCTGGTTAATTCAAATAATCTCTGCAGCTTTCTTCATGCTAAAATCTATTTTTAAACTAAAATCTTGGTTCAGTCATAAGCTATTCAAAGGAGCTTCTGTTAATTAATTGTTATGAATTAATTTTATAAATATATTCTTTCCATCGCAAATCCAAGCACACAACTGGAGGAAGTATTTTGTTAGAATAGCCAACGCTAAAAATGAGATCATTAAGAAAATAAAAAATGCCACCCTTTTCGAATATTTCCATCTTAAATAATGCATAAATCTAACCCCTAAAAAATTAAAAAAAATTATTACTCCTCCTCTTGTCCTAAATATAAAATCTAGTCAACTAATTAAATTAGATTAAAGAAATTATTAAATTAATTATTATAGTATATTTTTTTTAAAATATCCTAATCATTTTCTTTAACTCTCTTACTCTTTTTCTTACTTGATTATTATTGAAAGAGTATCAATAGGGGTAATTTAGAAAAAAATTAATAAATTTAAGAAATATTTTTTATATTTAAAATTAAAATCAACTCACTAATTATATATTATATTTAAGACTGGAGGAGCATGTCAAAGGTAAATGCAAAATACAAATGTTAGTGTCTTCATCTTTACTTCTCATCTCTTAACCAAACAAGTACAAACTGTCTTCCACTTCTTATCACTTTTTCCTAAATCATCTCTCCCAAAAATAAAAAAAATATTGAAATGTACAAATTACATATAAAAGAAGCAAAGGGGCCACTTACATGAATATTCTTTAGGCTACAGCTTTGAAAATTTCATCATGTATCAGTCTTGTTAGAGAAAAAAAAAGTGCTTTTACATCCAAACTATAATTTAGATAAAAAATATCTAAACACTCATTTATATTAGAATTAATTATTAACAAATCTAATTTCCCTCAATTGAAACCTTGGTATTCTACAAAAGATTCTCAATAATTTTTATATGTATTTTTCAAATATTCTCATGAAAAATGATAATTTTACCTCTCTAATTTTTTATCTTTTTGTTATATCTCCTCTCTTTTAATTATGTAATTGTCATTTTAACTCATACTCTTTCTAATAATTTACCTATTAAAAAAGTTATTTTAATTAACCATCTGAATATTTATTTTTTCAAAATCACTTTTCATATAAAATTTATTTTCTAAAATCACTTTAAAAGCAAAAATTATAAATATTAAATTAAAAATGAAAGGAAAACATAGGTAACTACATGATGGCTTGGCTTTTCCTGTTTAGAATGCAAAAAGTTACTAATTCACACATCTTTAGAAGCAAACACTTCTTGAATACATAGAGCAACACAAAGTGACAAACAACAACAAAAAAAAAATTTAATAACAGTTCACCTTTGACAATGACTTCTTGAAACCATTCGATCCTTACTTGGTTATTATGCTAACTTAAAAATTTTTTGTGCAGATTCAGGATGTTTCCTTAACAAATGAAGTGAATTCAACTTCTCCTCAGTGGCAACCTCCTCCAACAGATTGGGTTAAATTAAATGTTGATGGAGAGCTTTCATTTTCTCATTCCAAGGCGGGGTGTGGTGGAGTTATTAGAAATCACTCAGGAAGGTAGATGGCTAGATTTGAGAAAGTACTGAGTTCTTGTAATGTCATTGAAACAGAGGAGTGGGCAATCTACAGAGGTCTTCAGCTGGCTTGGGATCTAGGATTTAAAAAAATTATTCTTGAACCTGATGCCAAGAATGTTGTGGACATGTTAACAAACTTCAAACCGGATAAATATAGTTTATTAGTTTTACATATACAGAAGCTCATGACTCTTGATTGGGAGTTGAAGATTCAGCACATAACTAGAGATCAGAACCAACTAGCTGATGCTCTGGCTAAGGAAAGATTGACGAATACCTCAGTGTTTCATTCATGCCCTCCTCATTTGAAGGCAATTGAGATTAAAGAGTGCTTGGGATTAAATCCTTTTATTGTTTAGTTTCCTTTAACTTGGACATTTTAGCCCTCTCTTATATAAAAAAAAACAACAACGACGACGTAAAAGTAGGTTAAGAAAGTTTGATTCAACATACGGGAAAAGGAATTACTTACCAGTAAACCTAGCTATATAAGATGACAAAAACAAAACCATGAAATAAGGTCCATTAGTTTAAATGGGAGTGAGCAATGACAGAAGCTGGCATGGCTATATAAACGAGCACTGCTTATAGAGATAACGATGATGATGATCATTGTTGCATGACAGAGAGAGACACTTCTATCGTTAAACTCGAAAGCCGAAAGTTCACATCCACCATCCCATAAACCTTCCCCTTCTCATTCTCTTCCATGTGTCAAACACAACAAAACAGAGAAAAAGGAAAATGTTCACATTCTTGACTTTGACAGAAACCTGAAATTCATCAAGTGTGACAGGCCCTGTCTCTATTGAAACTCCTTTCACCTTTCGAAAGTCGAAACCTTTATGTTCTTCCACCGCATTAGAGCTCAGAGAGTAAGTTCATCAACCTGCAACTGTTGCTGATGGACGTGTTTCTTTCTAAGCTAGTGGCCAGAAAGAGTCAGAAATTAACACTTCGAGAATATCAAGGGTTATTTTACAACTAAAGACCAAAGTTAAGTGGCCAACAGCCTAACCCGAATTAGCGTATAATGGGAGAGAATGAGAGAGAGAGAGAGAGAGAGAGAGAGAGAGTAACACACAAATGATTGACCAAGTAATGGGCATCGATATACAGACAAAAGGCCGCAATGAGTCATGCACTCTATGTTATAAAATTAGTTTAAATAAAGCATGCACGATAATTCAAGCTCATGAACCGACCATGCAACTTTATTTAGGTTGAGAGCATACAAATATATTAATAAAATATATGGAGTGGGTTGTTAACTTTTCACTGGACCCGTTACTTAAACAACTTAGATTCCCTCGGCAGCAACTAATCCAAAGACAAGATAAGATAGAAGGAAACAAAAGAACTTGACAATTTCATCGTTCTGAGGTTATTTGTTCAGTGGAAAGATACATTGTCCCAAGATAAGGTAAGACTGAAGCTGAAATAGTTTCTGCGTCATACCTGCCCAGTGCCCACATCTGTGCCCCACCTTTTTCTCATGTTTCTGAACCACAATTGGAATTCTGTAACAGTTAAACATAATGGAGAATATTCATTTCGAGGCATAAAAGAGGAAAGGTTACCCTAATTGGCAATGACAACGTAGGCCACAAAAGAGACCTATAGAATAGCACACTTTTAAAACTAAAGTATGTCCTGTGGAGACAACAAAAAAGGAACTCAACCTCCTAAGTGATCACTATAAAGTGAGTAAACTTTGGGTTCTCAGACAAACTAGTGGAAACAATATTCATACTACTGAAAAAAAACAACCACTGACATGCAAAAGTACAAGGTTAGGACAGCGACAGGACTCGGCTCTTCATGTGGAGCATGCAAGTTCCTCCGCAGAAAGTGTACTGCCGATTGCATATTTGCTCCTTACTTCTCCTATGACCAGGCTCCTACCCATTTTGCTGCAGTGCACAAGGTTTTTGGCGCTAGTAACGTCTCTCGGCTACTGCTACACCTACCGGTGCAGACTAGAAGCGATGCAGCCATCACCGTGTCTTATGAGGCACTCGCTCGGATGCATGATCCTGTATATGGTTGTGTTGCTCAAATCTTTGCCCTGCAGCAACAGGTAGATCCTCAGAATTTTGTCATATCACACCATAATTGAAGTATAGAAATAATTTTCAATTCTGCTATGTGCAGGTTGCAAGCTTGCAAGAGGAAATAGATAAACTTGGTAATACGATGGCCAACTCTCCTGTTGGGGCTGCCATTTCCAGTGGCAGTTCTCAAGCCTCGACAAGAAGAAACAAAGATGGGATAGATTTTTCATGGCAGCAAGATGCAATAAATACACAACTTTATCATACTCAACTATCTACTCTGCTTCCTCACCAAGGAAGTGCTACAGCCTACCAAGGCTTGGAAGGACAGGTTGATTTGGATTTTCCAGTTGCTCTTCAATTCGAAGACCGCGTATTTGATGAGTCCGACCTTAATTCATTAGAGAAGCTCCTATCAGGAATTGACCAACAGGTTTTCATCAATCATCCTTGATCCTAAGTCCAACCACTTCAAAAGGTTAAAATATCAGGAGTGAAACTAAAACATCTGCTCATCACGTGCAGTACCTTGCATGATGGGATTGCTTAAAATCCAGCTCTGTTTTGAGTTTTGACAGCCGCCTCTCTTTCTAGCTAGCTTTATCCACCATTATTTGCAGAAATATGTTAATCTCATCCCAAAAGTTTAAGTTGCGCTCTGTATTTACTTGAAATGTGCTAAGCTTGTTCACTTATGGTCCCCCATATGCACATCCTTGAATAGAAGCATCAAATCTCAACTCAGAAGTTTAATCATTCTAATAAGGCTTAGTGACAATAATTGGTAATCATAAGTTTAGTTGCCATACATCATATTTGACAAATGTAATGTGTTAAATATATTATCACAAAAAAATAAATAAATAAAAATCAAGCATAATGAATCTGGGGAGGTGTTTATGAAAATGTAAAGGAGGAGAAGGAAGAGTTGGGAAAAACTCAACTATTCAAATTACTAATAACAATTCAACTCTGGAACGATAAGAGGAACTCTTGAACAATTTTCAATTGCATACCAACCTCAAAGAACTAAAAGTTTGAAACACAAGTTACAGCTCCCCTAACAGAAAAGAACCCTGCACGAGGCCATGAATACCTAACAGAGATAATTTAGCAGTGCAAAAACAGTTACAATCAATAAGTTTACTTCTGCAAGCTTGCCAAAGCACCATGTCCTGAGGGAGATGAAGAAGAAGATGTTGAGCAATTGTAAAGCAGAGAAATTAAATGCAATACAAAAAGAACCGGCCCTCCTAAATGATCAATATGAAGTGAGGAAATTTTGAGTTCTTAGGACAACGACAGGACTAAGAAATTTCTGAAATAATTTATAATTCCAATGTGTGCATGTTGCAAGCTTGCCAGAGAAAATAATCTTGGGGATATTATAGCTAACTCTATTGTCAGTACTGCCAGTTGTGTTAGTTCTCAAGCCTCTACAAGCAGAAAAACCAAAGTATTTATAATTTTCTTGGCGGCAAGTACACAATTCTATCACACATAACTGGCTAATCTATTTTCTCACCAAGGAAGTACGGCAGCCTTTGAAGGACAGGAGGCCTTAGGGTTTCCCAATGCTCTTTAATTGGATGAACATGTACAATATACAACCCTAATCTGTCAGAGAAGCTCCTAGCAAGAATTGGATCAAGAACAACTGATGTTTGGAATCGATTATATCCAACTGGTGCCACCGATAACAGAGCTGCTAAACTAAAGAAAGCAACATCCAACTTCATACATTTCATCCATCATTCATGGTCCTATGTCACACCTTAAAATATAGGGCAGTGCTAACTACTTTGTGGTTCTCAAAAATTGTTGGTTAAAACCTTAATCTTCCCAATACTTGTACATCTTTCCAAGTTAACCCTTGAGTAAAATTAGTTTCAACAGCAGCATTCCCAATACCTTAAAGTACAGCATTTCCAATACCTTAAAGTATAAAGTTCCAAAGAAATTATCCATATATAATTGTAATGATAAAATTCATCATTTTATGTCAAAAGATCAAATTATTGATAAACTGAAGTCCATGAATCTAACTTCCAAAAAGAATTATCAAAAGAAACAAGGTAGCAAATATCAAGTACTAGTATAAATTTCGAGAAAAATAAAAACATAGGGGTTATAATAAAAACATTCATGGAGTTCACTTAACTGGGATTTTTGGGATGAAATTGATATTCAACATATAACTTTTGTAAGAGAGGTAGTATTCACTTAAGAGAGTAAATGTCCCTCACAATCTTTTACCAAGTGCCCTGAGAGGTTCTTAAATGTCATTGGATTTTCTGACATATATGATGTTTGAAAGAAAGTAATACCAATATATTCGGGCATAAGTGTTATTACCAACAGTAATTGCAAAACCTGAAGAATTTCCTGAGCAAGTAAAGAAGAAGCTTGGGAATGGCAGAAGACAACGCCCAGCTGTACTGCAAATGTTAAGTGGAGCAGGAAATGAAATACTCATTATTTTTCTCATCTATATTTTTTTGGGAGGATAGGGAGAAGCGTTATTGCTTATGTGTTTTCTTTTTTCTATTTTTGGCCAAATGCTATTGTTTCAATTTTACACACTAATAAACTGATGCTACTTCGAGAAAGTATGGAACTTTCTCATATGGGGAACAATAGGCAACACAAATTACAGATTATTTAGTGGGGGGAAAAGCCTTTTCCACACTGGCTCAGATATTATTTCAAAAAAGAAAAAAGAGACAAGGCAAAATGTTTCTCTCAGATGCCTAAGATATTTGAAAACCGTGTAACTCAAAATTGTTGAACAAAATTATAACATCATATTAGATATTATTTTCACTTCCCAAGGGAAGAAGACTGAAATATCTAGCAATGAGTTTCATAAATAGAAAAGGCCATAAAATCAACTAGTCTACAGTAGACTTTATATATCTTCAAAACTGAGCAATCCCAATCTCACTTTTCGGCAGCTGAGCAATCTGTCAAAAAGTTAATGAAGGATAACAGGGATTAGTCAAAAACTAAAGCAAGGAGAAAAAAAGGCTCTAAAAATAAGAACTAACCATTTAAAGAACACCACTCTCTAGCATTTTGGAACATGCGCAGCCATGGACTAGGCCCCTTTTTGTCCATGTCCCACTGCTTTGGATACCATGGGAACTGCCACATTAAGAAGCAACGCTCTGGATGAGGCATCATGGCAAGATGTCGTCCATCTGGAGAACAAATAGCAGCAACCCCTAAAGGAGAGCCATTTACATTGAAAGGATATTGCTCTGTCGGATTGCCACCATCATCACAATATCTTACAGGAGCTAACTCAGAATGAACAATACAATCAAGCACACCTTCATCTGGGAAATATGCTTTTCCCTCACCATGTGCAGCCCATACCCCAAGAGTACTACCCTCCATACCTTTAAACATTATTGCCAGAGAGTCCTTTATTGTCACACTTGTAAAGCGGCACTCAAATCGCCCAGACTCATTGTGAATGAATCTTGGCTGTGACAGGTCCCCACCAGCACCAAGTACACCTCCAACCTGTGGGCCTGGTACCCATCCCAACAAAGCCATTAGTTGACAACCATTGCAAACTCCAAGGCTGAAAGTATCTGAACGGTTATAAAATTCTTGAAACTGCTTTATAAGAGGCTCATTAAATCTTATACAAGCAGACCATCCTTTGGCAGAATCAAGCACGTCTGCATAACTAAATCCACCAACAAAAACAATCCCACGGAACTCTTGCAAAGAGATCACTCCATTAAGAAGGTCTGACATTGTAATATCCCATGGTTCAAAACCAGCAGCATAAAATGCTGCGGCCATTTCTCTATCTCCATTGCTGCCTTCTTCTCTGATCACAGCAACTTTTGGTTTAGAAGTTGCAAGCATGTACTTTTTGTCAGTGAATGAAGGAGAAAAAGACAGTTTCCATGAAGGTGCATATCTATGTTTTAATCCTTCTCTTTCCATATCAACACAAGATGCCAACCTTTGGAACTTTTCCAGCTGAAAACTGGTTTCTTCCCACATATCCCTAAGGATAGAAGTACTTTCTTTCAAACAAGTCACCCCATCAACCTTAACTTCTATCAATGAAGTAGCAGTTACTTGTCCTACAATCTCACTGATCAAACCAGCATTGTTCAACCTATCTAACACAGTATTCAACTTTTTCTTGCTCACCTCAACAATTAACCCAAGTTCTTCTGCATAA
The DNA here is from genome assembly GCA_037074615.1 of Leucaena leucocephala. Classification (NCBI taxonomy): domain Eukaryota; kingdom Viridiplantae; phylum Streptophyta; class Magnoliopsida; order Fabales; family Fabaceae; genus Leucaena; species Leucaena leucocephala. The sequence continues at coordinate 16,517,144 of CM073541.1, forward strand.
AGGGTTTCAAAAAGACTATTTCCTTTTGATGTCAAGTCCAAAGTAAACCCACAATTTCCAGCAAATGCCATCTCTAAAGCACAAACTAGCAACCCACCATCACTTATATCATGTCCAGCAGAGATCAATCCATCTGTAAGAAGGTCTTGGACTGTCTCAAAGACCCTTTTAAAGTAAGGAACATCATCAAGATCAGGACATTGATCCCCAACTTGGTCAAACACCTGGGCAAGAGCAGATCCACCTAACCGTCGCTTTCCTTTTGCCATATCAATATGAAGCAAAATACCATCATCTTCAAGTTTCAAATCAGGTGTCACTGTTTTTGTAATATCAGGACAAGTGACATAAACACTAATTACAAGGTTTCCTGGAGCCTTAACAACTTCACCTCCAGCATGAGCTGCCATAGAAAGGCTGTCTTTCCCACCATCTATAGCAATACCAAGTTCAATCATTGCTTCTGACAAAGATATAGCAGCATCATACATGGAAGCTCCTTCCCCATCAAGCTTGGCAGCATACATCCAATTACCGCTTGCCTTAACATCAGATAGGGAAGTGACCTTTGCCCATACAAGATTTGTGAGTGCTTCTCCAACAGCTAACCTTGCCATTGCTTTAGGGTCTAACAAACCTTTGATTGGTTGCTCCCCAATGGCGCATGCACCTCCAGTCACATCAGTAAAAGTCTGAGCAATAACTGCAACATCAGCAAGAGGAATTTGCAAAGGACCAACAGTTTGCTGCTGTGCAACGAGACCAGTAACACACCTATCAACTTTTGTTGTCAAGAAGCGCTTTGAGCAAACAGATGGCAAATGCAATACCCTCTTCAAAGAATCCATTACTGTGACCGTTGGAGCTAGATCAAATGGATTTTGCTCATAAACAACTCGAGAAAAATTAAAAGATTTTTTAGGCATGTCACCAAGTACCTTCTCCAATTCAAGATCTACAGCAGGGGAAGGAGGAGGAAGTCCATTTGATAGACACTTCTGAGTTGCTAAGGTGTCAACTAAAACAACACGTCCACTACCATTAATAGCACCAATCACAGTCATTGATACCTTTTCTCTATCACAGATTGATTGTAAAAGATTATGACTTTCAGGCCTCACCAAGATTGCATCTTGCTCTTGATATTCTGCACCCCAAATTTCAAGAACAGACAGTGTGTGATCACCAACCACAACTGCTCTGATATCTATCTCAGCACCCTTTGGGTATATAATTTCCTTCACAACATTACAATTCCCACCAGCCCCCTGATCATGAATGCTGATAATTGGATTTTTCTCTCCCATTTCTATGCAAGCACGAACCACACGATACAATTTTTGAGCCATCTCAGCATCCCCACGTTGTACAGCATTGAAATCAAGCTCTGCATCATTCTGGCCACTGACCATGCTCGAGGCTGCCCCACCTCCCATACCAATACGATAAGCAGGGCCTCCAATCTTAACAACTAACATTCCAATGTCGGGCTCTCCCTTTGATATATGAATATGGTCAATCTGTCCAATGCCAGCACTAAACATTATTGGTTTCAACCATTCCCTCCTTTCCCCACAAGGAAGTCTCATTCCAAAAGTCCTGCAAAAGCCTTGAATCAAAGGCTCTCCAAATTTGTTGCCATAATCAGATGCACCATTACTAGAATCAAGGAGGATCTGCAAAGGTGATGCTAGATTTGAAGGATAAGTAAATGATGAGTCTTCCCATTGAGCATAAGACCCAGGCATGTTGAGATTTCCAACACAATAACCCGCCGTAGCTGCCTGGACAAAAGAACCCCTTCCTGTAGCATGTGTATCCCTAATGCGACCTCCTGCACCTGTCTCTGCACCAGGATAAGGAGCAACTGCACATGGAAAATTATGAGTTTCAGCTGTAAATAAGATATCTAGATCATGTGCTGTCAAGTTTAACGGACACGCTGACCCAGGCCAAACCGGTCGCAACTGCTTCACTGGGAAACCCCTAATTGCACTGGAGTTATCCTTAAATCCAATAACTGAATTATTTGGATTTGCTTGTAAAGTTCCTTTCACAATCTGCATTAGGGACTTATCCATGAGTTGCCCATCAATGATAATCTTTCCTGCAAAAAACCAATGCCTGCTATGCTCACTATTGGATTGTGCAATATCAAACAATTCAACATTAGTTGGATCACGCTTAATATCCTCTCTGAAAAGTTTAGTGTAGTATTGTATATCTTGGTCATCAAAAGCTAAACCCATTTGTTGATTAATTTCTTCTAATGCCTTTTGCCCCTTCTCCATGATGGGTATATGATAGACTTCCTCTGGAATGACACTCGTCTCAAAAGATGTTAGCTTCTGGATGTAAATACATTCTGTCATTCTATCATGCACCATTGCTGCAAATTCATTGATTTGAAAATCTTCTAAATCACCCTGAGTATATAACAAGTACCTCCTTGAACGCTCCAAACGTGTCACCTCTGTCAATCCACATGAATGACAAATTGCAACAGCGTTAGTAGACCAAGCTGTGGTAAATGACAACCTCGGGCCAACCTCTATTATAACCGTACTCAAACCTTCCTTCCTTCTTTTCTCAAGAAAGCTCTCAGTTTGCAATGCTTCAGGTTCATATGTTTCTTGAAGAAGCCATTTAAGTACTGAAAGTTTGTTACTTGAAAGTTTTGCTTCAATCCCAATATTGAAACATTGCTCTGTTTGCAAGGCCAATATCTGATCAGAGATTTTAATTTTAATCTCCTTGAGTAGTTCAGTAGCTGCACTTTCTTGGATCAATGGAACCCGGTAAAAATGAATAACTTCCAAGGCAGGCTTCTCAACCAAGCTAGAATGATCATCTACAGAGCTACTAACACCCCCAGCAACCACAGCTTGGGGATTTGTTTGACCATGGCACCTCAAAGATAAGGCTCTTCTAGTGGAACCCCGTACTTGATTTCTACTCCGAACTGTACCCCAAAGCAAATTACTCCTCTGCCAATGAGATTTCTTCACAAAAAACAGACTTTGCCTACATGTACCCTGAAAACATTGATATATAAAACAAACAAACACAATAGCGTTAAAATATTTCAATTGATTAAACATAAAACAGAGAAAAGACCCATAGAATGTTATTCAATTGGTCAATGAGAAACAAAAGTGAAACTGAAATTTACAAACCCACCCACAAAATTTTATTACAGCCATACAATGTTTTAGAAGGTCCCAACAAAACAATAGATGTGTGCTGTATGATGATATGAAACTCTGGCATTGTGTGAATTCAAATTCAAATAAAAGGCACAAAAGCAAACCTTAAGGAATTCAGCAGCCCCAATTTCCGCAGCAGCAGACATGTTCTTAAGAAGAGCAATCTGAAAGGAACAAGGTAATATTCTAAATCCTCAACATACACTCAGAGAGTCTCCAAAAGCTCCAAGAAGAAAATATATATATATATATATATACAACAACAACAAGCCTTATCCCATTAAATGGGGTCAGCTATATGGATCATACGACGCCATTGTGTTCTATCAAAAACTAAATCATTGGATAAGTTATTGACCAGGAGATCCCACTCAATGACCTCGTTGAGTGTTCTCTTTGGCCTTCGTCTACTCCTTTTAACTGAACTCCATACTATTTGATCTACCCTCCTCACGTGCACATCCCTTGGCCTTCTTTGCACGTGTCCAAACCACCTAAGACGGTTCTCTACCATTTTCTCCTCAATAGGTGCCACTCCAACTCTTCCCCGTATTTGTTCATTACGAATCTTATCTTTTCTTATATGCCCACACATCTATCTCAACATCTTCATCTTAGCTACCCCAACTTTATGCTCTTACTGTCCTTTTAAATCCCAACATTTACTTCCATAAAGCATTGCTAGTCTTATAGCAGTGCGATAATATATATATAAAAAATTCAGAACTCATCAAAATCAGATATAGCATACAATAAACATTAGACATATAGAAACTTGGGATCTGTTTGACTCTACTTTTCACTTTTATGGTTTTGAAACATATTTGACAAATGGTTTTCCAAAATAAGTTTTCAAACAAATTATTCATTTGTTTTAAAAACACAATTAAAAACAAAATGTTAAAAAAAATAGTTTGGAAAAAATCAATTTGCAAATGAGCTCTAAAACCATGAAAACAAAAATTGTACTTTTTAAAACGAGGTCGACACCACAAACAGTGAACCCTAAACCCAAAAGTTATCTATGTTCACAGAACAGTCACACCCAAACAAGATGTACAGGAGCAAAACTAATTAGAAAAACCCAGCGGCCCACTCCAGCAGAATCAAGAAAAACAAACCTGGGATATTGAGGAGCTGTGTTGAAGCACCATCTTCTATTGTGCGTCTTTTTGCTCTGCTTCGAAGCTGATAATGAAGAGCTACGTTGAAACGCCGTCTTATCCCGGGTGTCTCTTCGCTCTGCTTCAAAGCTTTAGTCTTGTGCAACTGGGAGGAGAAAGTCGTACAAGATGATGAGAAGGAAGACTAATTGTGAAATTTACATAATTACCATCAATGAAAGATCATAAACAATACCAAAGTAATACCCTTTTCTTCAATATGCACTCATAAAGTCTCCAAAAACTCCAAGAAGAAACATAGGATACGACAAATATTAAACACATTTGAGAACCAAAAAACAGAGAGCCCGTATTTTTTAAAACGAATTTCTTGAACTAAGGAAATACTTCATCGAAGGTTATAAATAAAATTATAGGTAATCAAATTGCAAGCTTCTTCACTCGCAGAAACAAACTACTCAATCATAGTTTTAAATTTGTAAGAGAAAATCACTCAAAGACCTATTTAAATTTTGAATGCAAATGACTTAATTCAGATGAACATCTCAATATCTACCAAATCAGATGAACAATAAGATGATCAACCCCCAAGTCTTCGAGATGAAGACTATGACGTGAAAAAGGAATATACGAGAAGGTAATGATTCACTAAGAAGTTTATTTATAAACCGATACTCTCAGTTATTACTAGCCTATTCTGTTTATCTTGTTAACAGAAATCGTTGTATCCTCCCTCCTAATTAACCTAGCAGACTTATTACAACAATCAACATGGAACAAAGACGAAGCTGAGAGTGAGTGAAAATGAAAGAGAGAAACCTCACCGAAGATGATGAACAAGCTGGAGCACAAAAGTGGGTTCAAGTAGAGAGTCAGAGCAAGCTCGGAGACTGAGCGGCGAGAGACAAGCGAGTGACGGTGGTGAAAACCGAAAGCGCGGCGCGAGAAAGCTGCAAGGGCTGAAACCCCTATTAGTATTTGTTTTATTTTAGCCAGATTCGCTTGTTTTTAATTAAAAGTTGTTATGAATATTAGAATATAGATGTCCATCTCCATCTCCCTCCACCTCTTCAAATTCCTTAAGTCATTATTCCTCCATTAATTATTAGACTCTTCATTACTCCTCCATTAATTACTAGACTCTTCATTACTCCTCCATTAATTACTAGACTCTTCATTATTTTCCCATTAATTACTAGACTTTTCATCTTCAACTTCTATGCCTATAAATAGGGCATTCCATTTGTTTTGAAGGGAAGAAGAAGAAAGTATAGAATATATACTTCTCTCATTTTCTTGTCTCCATCTTTTCTCTCTTTCTAATCTTATTGCTAGTTTTATAACACGTTATCAGCACGACTGCTCTAGCCAACTGATATTCTAGTAAAATCTATCATTGGAAGGTAAGTTTCTATATTACTTTCATGTTAAATTGTAGTTTCATGTTTGATTATTTTCTAATTACTCAACCTTCTTAATCTAAATCTCCATTTAACTTTTGTTACATTTTATGATAGTATCATCATGTCGAATCTTACAAAACTTGAGTTTGTGGCTCTTGACATTACTGGAAAGAATTATCTATCATGGATACTAGATGCAGAAATCCATCTAGATGCTATGGGTTTAGGAGACACTATCAAGGATGGCAATCAGGAATCTAACAAAGACAAAGCAAAAGCCATGATCTTTCTCCGCCACCACCTAGATAAAGGACTAAAAACTGAGTATTTAACTGTCAAGGACCCACTTGTTCTTTGGAACAACATAAAAGAAAGGTATGACCACCAGAAAATTGTGATTCTTCCAAAAGCTCGTTATGACTGGATGCATTTACGTCTGCAAGATTTTAAATCAGTCAGTGAATATAATTCTGCACTATTTAGAATTAGTTCTCAACTGAAACTATGTGGAGAGAAAATTACTGATGATGACATGTTAGAAAGAACATTCTCCACATTTCATGCATCAAATGTTCTCTTGCAACAACAATATCGTGAAAAAGGTTTCAAAAAGTATTCTGAACTGATTTCTTGCCTTTTAGTGGCTGAACAAAATAATGAGCTTTTAATGAGGAATCATGAATCCCGTCCAACTGGCTCTACTGCATTCCCAGAAGTGAATGTAGTAACAAATGAATCATCCCGTGGTCGGGGATATGGACGTGGACGTGGACGTGGACGCGGCCGTGGCTATATACGAGGCCGTGGTCAACGTGGTCGTGGTCGTGGTTCCCACTCGAGGTGGGCAAACAATGATGATAACCACAAAAAGGAAACTAGTGGGAATGATAATTATATTGAAAATTTATGTCATCGTTGTGGTGGCAAAGGTCATTGGGCCCGTACTTGTCGTACACCAAGACATTTGGTTGAATTATATCAAGAATCGCTCAAAAGGAAAAATAAAAATAAAGGCAAAGAGCCAAAGATAGAAATAAATTTTGCTGGGGAAGAAAGCGATTCTGATTATGGCAACATGGATGTGACTCATTTAGATGTTGCTGATTTCTTTGCCGATCCTAACGGAAGAATTGATCACCTAATTGGTGATGGGAGTGTCCAAAAAATAAACTAAATTTTTATGATTATGTGTGTTTTATGATTATGTGTATTTTCTTTTTGATATAATGAAGTTATTTCTATCAATAAATAAAATTATGAGTATTTCTTTTCATTAATTCTTTTGTGTTTCTTTTGCTATGTTTCTGTTAATGAAGAATGTCACTCCTTGATATTAATAAAGAAGATTTGTGTCTCGTTGATAGTGCAACAACTCATACAATATTCAGAAATTCAAAATATTTTTCATCTTTGGTAATGCAAGAAGCCAATGTCCAGACCATATCTGGAAGTATAAAGATGATTGAGGGGTTTGGAAGAGCTAATATATTGTTACCTGGAGGAACACAATTATACATTGATAGTGCATTTTATTCCTCCAAATCTAACAGAAATTTGTTGAGTTTCAAGGATATCCGCAGAAATGGATACCATATTGAAACAACAAATAGAGAAAACCAGGAATATCTTGTTATCACAGATATGATTTCTGGTAAAAAATGCACACTGGAAAAGTTCCCTGCTCTTTATTCTGGAATGTACTACACATTTATTAGTACAATTGAAACACATGCTATTGCAAACCAGAAGTTTGCAAGTGAGAATAAATTTAATATTTGGCATGACCGGTTAGGCCATCCTGGGACAATAATGATGCGAAGAATAATTGAGAATTCATGTGGACATTCGTTGGGAAGAGAATCAATTCCACAATCTCATATTTTCTCATGTGCTGCATGTTCTGAAGGAAAATTAATTATTAGACCCTCATCGATAAAAATAGAAAGTGAGTCTCTCACTTTTCTAGAACGTATACAGGGAGATATTTGTGGGCCGATACACCCACCATGTGGACCATTTAGATATTTTATGGTTTTAATTGATGCATCAACAAGATGGTTACATGTTTGCTTATTATCTTCTCGTAACCTGGCGTTTGCGAGATTACTTGCTCAACTAATTAGATTGAGAGCACATTTTCCAGATTATCCTATTAAGAAAATACGTCTAGATAATGCTGGTGAATTTACTTCACAAGCTTTCAATGAGTATTGTATGTCTCTGGGAATCGATGTTGAACATCCTGTAGCACATGTTCATACACAAAATGGTCTTGCAGAATCATTAATTAAACGTTTGCAGTTGATTGCAAGACCATTGCTTACGAAATCAAATCTCCCAATATCTACTTGGGGATATGCAATTTTACATGCAGCGATGTTAATTCGTATCAGGCCAACTAGTTATCTTAAGGTCTCCCCTTTACAAATGGTTTTTGGTCAGGAACCAAATATTTCCCATCTAAGGACTTTTGGATGTGCGGTATATGTTCCGATTGCTCCACCACAACGTACTAAAATGGGTCCTCAAAGAAGGATGGGAATATATGTTGGATATGAATCTCCTTCTATAATAAAATATTTAGAGCCAACAACAGGAGATTTATTTACGGCTCGATTTGCTGATTGTCATTTTGACGAATCAAATTTTCCAACATTAGGGGGAGAAAATAAACAGCTGGAAAATAAAGTTAGTTGGAATGAATTATCATTATCTCATCTTGATCCTCGTACAAAACAATGTGAGTTAGAAGTTCAAAAGATAATTCATTTACAGAGTTTAGCCAATCAATTGCCAGACGCATTCACTGACCCCAAGAAAGTGACCAAGTCACATGTTCCAGCTGCGAATGCTCCTATCAGAATTGATGTCCCTATTGGACAATCTACTGATACAAATGGATCAAAAGCACGCTTGAAGCGTGGCAGGCCCATCGGTTCCAAAGATAAAAATCCTCAAAAAAGAAAAGGAGCTATAAATATAGATGGCCAGGTCGAGGATATTCAACAAAATTTAGTGACTCCAGAAGAGTCCTTTGACAACACTAATGTCTCAATTTCGAGAGACATTCAGGTACCTGAAATATATGAAAATAATGAGATCTCAATAAATTATGTTGTCAATAGAATACGATGGGATCGAGATAAAGTCAACGTTGATGATATTTTTGCATATAATGTAGCGCTTGATGTAATAAATGATGATGAGGATCATGAACCAAGATCTATTAGCGAATGCAAACAAAGAGATGATTGGTCAAAATGGAAAGACGCAATTGAGACTGAATTAAAATCATTAGAAAAACGAAAAGTTTTTGGCCCTGTGGTTCTTACACATGAAGATGTAAAACCAGTTGGATATAAATGGGTTTTTGTGAGAAAACGAAATGAAAATGGTGAAGTAGTAAGATATAAAGCACGACTTGTTGCTCAAGGATTTACACAAAGACCTGGTATTGATTTTATAGAAACATACTCACCAATGGTGGATGCAACTACTTTTCGATATCTAATTAGTCTGGCAGTAAAAGAAGGCCTCGATTTGCGTCTAATGGATGTTGTTACGGCCTATTTGTATGGCTCACTTGACAATGACATTTATATGAGTCTCCCTGATGGATTTGAGTTACCAAAATTATATAATTCAAGTTCTCGAGAACGGTACTCAATTAAGTTAAATAAGTCTTTATATGGATTAAAGCAATCAGGGCGCATGTGGTATAATCGACTTAGTGAATATCTATTGAAAGAAGGATATAAGAATGATAAGATATGTCCATGCATTTTTATAAAAAGATCTGGAAATGAATTTGCTATAATTGCTATTTATGTCGATGACATAAATATCATTGGAACTCCTGAAGAGATTTCCAAAGCGGTGAATTGCTTAAAGAAAGAGTTTGAAATGAAGGACCTGGGAAGAACAAAATTTTGCCTTGGACTACAAATTGAACATCTGAAAAATGGGATCTTCGTGTGTCAAGAAACTTACACGAGAAAAGTCTTAAAACGTTTTTATATGGATAAATCACATCCATTATGCACTCCGATGATTGTAAGATCTCTGGAGAAAGATAAAGATCCTTTTAGACCTCAAGAAGGTGATAAAGAACTACTTGGCCCAGAAGTGTCTTATCTTAGTGCAATTGGTGCGCTTATGTATCTTGCTAGTCACACACGACCAGATATATCATTTGCTGTTAACTTACTAGCAAGATATAGTTCTTCACCAACACGAAGACATTGGAATGGTGTTAAGCACATTCTTCGTTACTTGAATGGTACTATGGATATGGGATTATTTTATTCAAATGAACATAAGACTGACTTTGTCGGATATGCTGATGCTGGATTTCAGTCTGATCCACATGTTGGTAGATCGCAAACAGGCTATTTGTTCACATGTAATGGTACAGCTATTTCATGGCGATCAATGAAACAAACCATATCAGCCACATCATCTAATCATGCAGAAATAATAGCGATACATGAAGCAAGTCGAGAATGTGTATGGTTAAGATTGATGATACATCATATACGTACTACTTGTGGATTATCATCTTGTAAAATGATCCCAACAGTTCTATATGAAGATAATACTGCATGTATTACCCAACTAAAAGAAGGGTACATCAAGGAGACAGGACAAAACATATTTCTCCAAAATTCTTTTTCACACATGATCTTCAAAAGAATGGTGAGATTAATATCCAGCAAATCCGGTCTAAAGAAAATCTAGCAGATTTGTTCACCAAGTCTCTTCCAGCGACAATATTTGAGAAGCTCATACATGATATCGGACTTCGCAGATTCAGAGATATCAATTGATGTTACTAAAAGGGGGAGTCGATACACGCTGTACTCTTTTTCCCTTGTCTGAGGTTTTGTCCCACTGGGTTTTCCTAGCAAGGTTTTTAATGAGGCAGCTCTGTAAGTGTATCAATTAATTGTGTACTCTTTTTCTTTTACTAGGTTTTTATCCCACAGGGTTTTTCCTAGTTAAAGTTTTTTAATGAGGCACATTATTAAAGAATGGACATCTAAGGGGGAGTGTTATGAATATTAGAATATAGATGTCCATCTCCATCTCCCTCCACCTCTTCAAATTCCCTAAGTCATTATTCCTCCATTAATTACTAGACTCTTCATTACTCCTCCATTAATTACTAGACTCTTCATTATTCTCCCATTAATTACTAGACTTTTCATCTTCAACTTCTATGCCTATAAATAGGGCATTCCATTTGTATTGAAGGGAAGAAGAAGAAAGTATAGAATATATACTTCTCTCATTTTCTTGTCTCCATCTTTTCTCTCTTTCTAATCTTATTGCTAGTTTTATAACAAAAGTGTAATTTTCGGTTACTTTAATAATATCTGATCTGGTCTTTGCCTTATTAACAAAAAATAAAATCATGTCTGATCTTGTGGATAATTTTAAAAACATTAATTAGAAAATAAAATATCGATTTTTTAGAAAAGTTTAAAATGTCTGTTTATTTTTTATAGTTGATGATAAAAATAATGCATTTTAATATTATTACTAATTATACTATAACAAATAATTGTTGTAATATTTTTAATTATTAATAATTATTACAACTAATTGTTTTATTATTATTTATCATATTAGAAGTTTTTTTGGAGCACGCCAAACATGTATGATAGATAGTAGATAACTCTTCAATGCATAAATATAAAATATTAATGGTCAATTAATAAATTAAAAAAATTAATCCAACAAATCCGTTTACCTTAATTTTAAATATTTTTATATTTTTTTATTTAAATTATGCTTTTATTATTTCATGAGTAATTTTAATTCACAAGTGTTAGAACAATATAAAAAAATTAGATTAAAATACATAAAAGTCCTCTAAAATTTAACATCTCTAACATTTAAAAATTTAAATCAAAAATTTTAATATTTTATATTTTAATTATAAAAATCTTGTCATTTAATTTAATAATTTTTGCCATGTCATAACTTTTATATTTTTTATTATATATCATGTCATTTAAAAATTAATATTTAATACTTCACATATAATTTTAAATTTTTCTTAAATATTTAAAATAAAATATTTATAAAATATAAATTATTTAAATAAAACTTGACCCTTAACATATAATTTAAAGTAATATTTAAATACTTAAAAAATATATAATACTTTAAAAAGTATTTAAAATATTTATTTAACTATGTATTGTTTAAAAAATATAAACTACTTAATATTACATGTAAATTGCTAAAGTATAATTTTTTTAAATAACATGGTATATAATAAAAATTATAACATGATAAAAATTATTAACTTTAACAGTAATAAATTTTATAATTAAAATATAAAATATTAAAGTTCTTAATTTAAAGTTATAAATGTTAGAAAAGTTATGCGCAACTGATTTAAAATTTATTAAAGATTTTATATATTTTAGTCAAAAAATCTATAATTTTTAGATTATGTATAGATAACGTATTCAATTATAATGAATCAACTTAAACAAAATAAATTATATGACTTACTTTAAAATTAAGATAAACTATAAGAAGTTACAGATTGATTTTCTCTAATATATATTATAAAATTTATAGTAAACATCATATATTTTATATTTTTAGTTTTTAATATAAGAGTTAGTTAATTTTTTTAAGTATATTAAAAAAATTAAATAAATAAGTTAATTGTAATAAAATTTAACTATTGAAGATAAATTTATATTATATAATTTTTAATTTATTTAAGTCAATTAATTTTTATATTAATTATAATTAATATATTTATTTTATTTTTTAATTTATTTAAAAAATTAATTAATTTTTATATTAAAGATAAGAGAATGAATATGTATAGATAAAAAAATTATGAAATACTCGTGCGAGAATTGGCTTGAACAGCAGCATCAAATTTCATTGGCCGTCAACAGTTCCTGCTTTTTGCTGATGCTCTTCCCCTTTTATCTGAATCAGATTCTTTCTTTGAAGTGAAACGTGGACCAAGCAGCGTGCCTAGTGGCATCCTCCCTTGTGTGTAGATTCTAATTGAGATCAAAACTTTTTCATCACATATAAAGTTTAATATAGTTGATATTTAATTAAATTTTTTAAAGATCTAGTCATAAATTTAATTTCTATGTATAGAAAAAATTTTATAACTAACATTAAAGTTTTTTTAAAAAAGTCTTTAGTATGAGAAAATTAATCATATCTTCCATTGACGGATAACCTAGATTTAGTTAAAAATAATATTCTCTCATACTTCATTAATAAATAGTTTTCTCAAAACATCTTATACTGTAAAATATCAAATCATTATAGAAAAAAGTCTTATAAAATTAAATAAAGGAAATATAACTTTACATATGAATATTTGAATTGACCTGCGTCCCCCATATTGTGTATATTGTATAAAAATTTATAAATAAGTCACATTATTCATCTTATTAATAATATAGTTTGTTGGTGAGAATGAAATGAGCCATAAAACATGGATGGATGGCGTCGTGTAACAATATGTATATTTAGATAGATTTTTAGAAAATTATTTATGAGAAAAAAGAATTTTTGGGTAATTTTTGGAAAAGAGCTTTTAGAAAATAGTTTATAAAAAAAATAGTTATTAATAAATGAGTATTTAGATAGTTATTACTAAAAATATTTTTGTAATTGAAAAATTACTAAAAAATATTTAATTTTATTAAAAGTATGAGAAATGAGAGAGGAGAGAGGGTGGAGAAGATATGAGAGAGATAGTGGAAAAGATAGAGGAGAGAGGAGAGAGAGTGGAGAAGATATAGGGGAGAAGAAAGATTGTGAAAAAGATAGAGGATATAGGAGAGAGAATGTAAAAAAATGTAAGGTAGAATAATAATTAAGTAGTTCATAAGCTCTTTTACCGTTCTAAAAGTTACTCTAACCAGCTTATCTGAAATCATGGTTTGGTCTAGAAGCCCTTTTAGACAAATATGACTGTTTGTTTTAAAATTTTCCCAAACCAAAATATTGCCCAAAAAAACTTTTAAAACTATGGTTTCAATAGAAACCAAACAGGCCCAATAGCATCATGGAGGAAGATAATTACTCCCTCATCCTTAATATTAAACTTAATTAAAAAATTAATCTCAATAATAAATATAAGATATATTTTTTATATTTATAAAAAGTTTTCTCAAGTTACCCCTGTTAATATTCATTTAATAGTAATAAAGTAAAAGAGAGAGTGAGTTAAAAAAAATTATTAGAGTATTTTAGAAAAAATATGTCATATTAACTAATCTAACTAATTTATTTAATATAATTAAATTAATTAAATATGTATTATATTAAGGATCAAATAGTATTATGTAAGATAAAAGGACATTCGGATTTATATCTAAGATTAAGTTAAAATTCTCATATTAACCTAATATTTACAATGGACGGGATTATTAGGCTATTAGGCTAGAGGAAATTGGACTTTCAACTTTCTTTATTATTTTTTTTTCTTGCCAAAAACTTTCTTTATTAATAAAGAAAAATAACTTATAGTTAATAAAACCTGATAAAGTTGACAGATAGATGGGTCTCTTAAATATGATGTAGACGTGTGCATGTCAAAGCTTTATTAGGAGAGGCTAAATTAACTTCGATCATCTTTATATTTTAAAAAGATTAGTCTTTAGCTATTAGTTCGGCGATGCTGCCTAGACCATTAAAATAAAGAAATAAAGAAAAGTAACTTATCCAAATATAGGGCTGGTTTGTTTTTGTTTTTAAAAATAGTTTTTTTTTTGTTTTTAAAAATAAAAAACTTGTTTGACAACTTATTTTCTCTTAAATGTTTCTAAAACAAACAAAATTGAAAACCGTTTTTAAAAGTAGAAAACTAACAAGAAGTTTTCAATGTTTTGTAATTTTTTTTTTACATTTTAAATTTTTATTTTGAAAAAGTAACACAATATTAAAAAAATTATTACCACTACATGTTGTTATCGTTGACAACCAATATTGCCGACTACTGACAACAACCTCCCTGACAGCAACGGTCGACATCTCCCACTTTTGCCGATCGATGCCAACTATCGTCGTCACCTGATGATGGCCAACAATGACCACATTTTCACTGTCATTATGAGCGACCACTACTACCATTTGTTATCACCTGACAACGACTGACGACCACCACAGTTGACCACCCCTGTCATTTGTTGTCACCCGATAAGATGAAGACTATTGTGATCGATCGAGGAAGATCGTTGCTGTTGTCAAACAATGATGGCCATCACGACGGTTGCTGACTCATGTCATCACCTTCATCGATGGCCAATGACAACCCCCACGATAGTCGCCAAGCACCGACTGGGGACAATCACTGTTGCTGACGTCTAACGATGACTACCACCATCTACTTATCGACCGTAGCTTGTCATTTTCAATTGTCGTCACCCCTCGGCTGACAACAACTATGTCACATTTTTTTATTTCTCAAATTTAGTTTTAAGAACAATTATTTTAAATAAGGTTTTATGTTTTTTGGTTTTCAAATATATTTTTTCAAGAAATTGTGTAAACAATTTTTTTTATTTTTTTTGTTTCTAAGACTTGTTTTTAAAAGCTGTTTTATAAAACTGTTTTTGAGAAAAAAAATAGATAATAGAAACAAATAGCACATAGCTTCGACAATGAAGTTCTAATTCTATGATTTATTATTATTATTTGTCCAAAAATCCATTAGCAAATTAGCGAATATTTTAATTCATAATTAATGATTGGTTGTTTATAAATTTAACATAAAAATATCATTTAACTTTCTTGAAAAAATAGAAAAAGATTAAACAAAAAAAGAGCCCATGCAAAATTTTCCTCGAACATTACTTCTTAGAAAATATATTTATTGAGAAGGTAACTTGTATAAGTATAAAGAGTAAGACCAATCAACCCTTGAGGAATAAATATATACAAGCTACGTCAATTGCATTGCATGAATCTTTGTAGTTATACATAATATTAAAAGTTGAAAAAAAGAAAATAAAAGAGTTTTTAAAATTTAAAAAGACTAAAAGGGCATCTGAATTTTAAAAATGATAGATTAGGTAGGAGGCTCAATCTGTCATTTACAAATTCTTGTGCAGAGTTGTAAATACCATTAGCAGAGTTACAAACAGTGCAAAAGACGAAATTGTACTTTTTGCAATTCTGCCAATGGTATTTGCAACTCTTGTAATGATATTTGTAACTTTGTCAATGGTATTTGTAACTCTGACAATAGTATTTGTAACTCCCATAATGGTATTTGTAACTCCCATAACAGTATTTAGTCTCTGCACAGGAATTTACAAATGATAGATTGGACCTCTTGTCTAATCTATCTTTTTTAAAATTTAAAAACCTTTTTTATCTTCTTAAATTTTAAAAGATATTTTTTTATCTTTTTTTGTTTAAAGTTGTATAAATAATGACTTCGGGGGCATTGTATAAATCAGTATTAAACTTTTAACCATTAATCACAAAAATAATAATAATAATAATAACTTAATGGGGCTTTTCCCCAATTTTACCTTTTATTGAAAAAATATTCCAAACAAATCTAAACTAAAAAGAACAGACCAAGATCAGTCGATAAATAAAGAAAAGGGATGTTAGTGTGCGATAGATACTAAAATTGGCAAGGCTTAACAGGAGCAATTAATCTTCCTCGGTTCACAACAAAGAAAAGCTCTAAAACGATTTTCTTGTTTCAATCAAATTTTCAAAATGAAGACACAGCTTCGGCTAAAGATGAGAGAATATCGCGAGGGAGATGAATTTGTCTTAAACAATTAAGCTCTAATTAAAAAAATTAAATATAATTATTTTAAATATGAGGATATCTATATTTAAAAAAAAAAAATCTCATACACCTCCCTTTGCTATCCTCTAAAACACATGAAATAAAAAATGAAAATCTACGTAACCATTTAGTCATTCCCTCGAGAGAGAATAATATATAAAAATATATGCGCGGACGCTCTCCGACAATTACATAAGAATCTTTTTACCATCTTATTTTCAATCAGCTTGCTCTTATGAGAATAATCCACCTTTGCTATCATCTAAAATACATGCTGCTCAACAATATTAATACTCTAATTCTTAATATAAAAATTAATTAATTATTTTAAATATATTAAATAAATTAATTAGTTATACTACATTTTTTTATAATTATAAAAGGTAATTAATATTTTTAATAAATTAAATAAATAAATTATAACTAATATAAATATTAATTGATTAATTTGTATATATTAAATAATATATTATATGAATTTATTTTAATAAATTAGATTTAATCATAATTAATTAATTTATTTAATTTTTTTATTCTACTAAAAAAATTAATTAATTTTTATAATTAAAATCGAAAAGAATAATAATATAAAAACTATTTAGCTAATTTAAATATATTAAGAAGTATAGAATATAAATTATTTTAAAAAATTAAATTTAGTTATAATTTATTTATTTAATTTTTATAATCTATCTAAAATAATTAACTAATTTTTAATACATAAGATATAGTTAGTATTTTTTTTTTTTAATTTATAGAGCTAGATACTAACGGCATAATGTTAGTAACAGATGAAACACACAATGTCCAGTTACGTGGCAACTTTCATTACATTAGACTACACAGTAATTGGCTATTGGTATGTTTTCATTAAACCAAAAAAAAAGAACTTCTTCCCAAGTGCTTATTGGAAAACCTAGCTAGTAGCAAAATAGAATAATAAAAGAAATAGGAGCCAAAATGGCCGAAACTGTGCAGTTGCGTATCACAACTTATTGCTCTTGCACTAAGACACGTATAAGGCTGCGTTGATTAGCTTTTGGAGAATAAATTCTGAGAATAATAAATTTTAAAGAATAGATTCTGGAAGAATAGATTTTAGGAATAAAGATATTTGAATGATTAGTAGTAGAATCACTTTTTATATTGGTAAATTAACAAAAAATGTATGATATAATTAAAAGTAAGAGAGATGAAAGATGATAGAGAAGAAAGAAGAGAGAGAAGAGAATGTAGAGAGGAGAGAGAAAAAGAGAGATAAGAGAAGAGAGAGGAAAGAAAAAAAAAAGAGATAAGAGAAGAGAGAGAAGAGATGATAGAGAAAATAGAGGAAAGGGGGTGTAAGAAAAAGTAGAGTTAAAATAGTAATTGGATAATCCATAACCTAGGTTTCAAATCAAAAACTATTTTCAGTGACTTATTCAAAACCTAAGTTTCAAACTGAAATTTTGTTCAAAATCAATTCTCAACGAAAATTACTGTTTGTATAAAAAAAATTCAAATCGCGATTTTGCCCAAAATTAATTTTAAAACCTAAGTGCCAAACATGCACTAAGAGATGGTAGCTACCGTTTCAAGCTTGAGAATGATACAATGCTATATATATATATATATATACACGTATGTATGTATGTGTATATATATACACACACATACGCTATATACATACACTAATTGATTAAGTTTCCTTAACCTTCCCAAAAAAATCAACAAATTAGTATAGAAAAATTTAGACCCTGCAGATTCAACAAAATTTGCTAACCGATCTTTATTCCTTGGACAGAAATTAAGTTCAACAACGTAACTCAGTGGCTTTATAATTACCATAAATGTCTGCATATATTTATGTAGATTCAATCCTCATTACCAGACCCTTCTTAACAATTGCAACACAATCATAAATCAATGAAGACGATTAGAAGGAAGAGACAGAAACAACTAGTACACAACGGTTCAAAACAATAAAAAAAAGATGTTTCAAGGTTTTCAGAAACAACAAAACAAAATGAACACAAAATTCCTAAACAAGATAAAAACCGTTTGAACATACTGCACAAAGAAGTCTGAATCAACTACTTACTTACCCTTCTTTTTTTAACTTTTGCTCTCTCTCTCTCTCTCAGTAAGGAGGTTGGCGAGCAGGAGGCGCCCAGAACACATCATGTGGCATTTGAACATTACATGGTTGTATCACATTTGGTGGCATGTTATTGAACATAGGCATTGAAACTTGTTCATTCAGAGCTTGAGATGTTGAAGAAGGCCCAGAAGTTGTTGAATTTACTCCTGATTGTTGATGTGCTTGTACTTCAACATTATCTTCCCCAGATGGTTCATCTTCAAGTGGCAATCTCTCGTAGGTGGCATTAGCAAATGTCGCTGCAATCACCAATACAGGCCCTGATGCTACCAATGAACCCACCACATTTCCGCCAACAACTTGCCCTTGTCCGCCGGCGAGATACACCGTTAGCCCCGTGGCTCCAGCCGGCGAAGGGGCCGCCAAAAACGCCCCAGATAGTGACAGGATCTCGAACCTTCCATTTAGTGTGATAACCCCACCTGGCGCCGCCGGATGCCGGAGAGTGACATCGGTTACAATGCCACTTCCGCTGAGAACTGACATCCCGCGGTGTCTCCGGTTCGCGAAGGCGGAGAGGCTCTCGGCAACATCGCTGCCGCTGGAGATTTCCAACACGTGGCTCCGGAGGGCATTAGGACTCTCCTTTGTCACAACCAACGGTGCCTTCGACTTGTTCTTCGACCCGGGCGGGCGGCCTCGGGGACGTCGGCCGCTGCTGCTTCCCGGCTCGGCGGCACCGTCATGGCTACCTGGGTTTTGATCATCTGCTTCGCGGCTACTGTTGTGTCGGCTATCGTCATCGTCGACGACGTTCTGGCTCTGCGAGGTTGTGTTTGTGTTGGCGTTAGTGTTGCTATTGCTGCTATTGGTTGGAGTCGTGTTGTTATAAGTGTTTTCCAGAAAATCTTGCTCCCGTCTTGGCCCGAGTCGATTGAATCCGCCATGGTCGTCTTCTGGGTTTCTCAGATGTAGCGATGGAGAAGACAACAAGGGATCTTTATTAGGTCTCATTGCCACGTTACCAGCCCACCACCGATTCGCCATTTTTTAATACCACGGATTTCTTGAAGCTCTTTATCTTCTCGATGCTTCTTCGAGTTGAAAAACACACTACGCTCCCAAACCAAACTTCAATATTGTTACCGGAAGTTCTAAATTCGTTTACTAGATTTAGATCTCTACAATTGAACCCAAAATCTAGAATAAACACAATCTAAAACCCAAACCTTACCGCATAAATTAAGAGACATCAACTATTATTGCTTGTAGCACATGAAGAAAACCCTAACCACATATAAAAATCGCGTCGAATCGGGTTGTCACATTCACCTAATTATGACTAAGACACAAAACCCACTTGCGACACAAAACTGAAAAAACAAATTCCAAGATCCAAAATCAAACTGAGCAAAACCGTCCTTGGCTTGCAGGTCAGTTATCATCAGCAAGACAGCAACCCAGAAGCCCGAAAACTCAGATGATAAAAACCCACTCGAGTAATCTTTTGGGAGGGGGTTAAAAACGGAAGTATATGCTTTCGTACCTCTGTGTATTTATGCCTTTAAAAAGCTTCTATTTCTGTCTCTCTCTCTATCTTCTCTCTATCTCTTTCTCAGATATTGGTACGGTTCAGCAAAGATTCGAACGGTATTTTGAGGAGGGTGGCTATGGGGTCCCCCAAGGTTTCTTCTTCTAGCCGCCGACCTCACCAACTCCACGCCAGTGTCTATCTCTCTCTATATGGGCCCTTAACCAGGAAGGGTGAGGGTACGATTTGTGATGATGAGGATGATTCTCATTTTCTTCTTCTCCCTTATGGAAATCGTTCGCTAACGTTTCGGTTTTTCTTCCTCGGGAAGCAGTTTATGTGCCGTGTTCAAAGTTTTCGACTTTTCATGTTTGACAGATCCTCTCCTGTCTTCCACTTGACGGGGCTGCTGGTGCCGTTTGCCCAGAGACCACTCTGCTTCGTTCAAAGTGTGATTATTATCTTTTTGACCAACCTGTATATATTATCATAAAAACGAAAATATTTGAAATGTGAAATTACATTAAGACCTGTGGCTTTGAGATGGCGGTGGACAAATTTATTTTGTTTGTCTTGCTCTTGATAACTTGATGTCGACAAAAGTGTCGAGTGAGGGATTGTAAACGGCCGCCCACAATTGAACTTTGAGGGAAATGAGGAAAAATTGAACTTTTCCTCCCATTGTTACAAGAATTTGCTCCAAAATTGTCCTCTTCACCGACTCTGCAGAAATTTACATCTCATCAATGGCAATTGAACACAAAATTTACATTTGAACTCATGTTAAAAGAAGTTAATTGTTACACCGATTATTTGGCTCATCATGATCATCAAATCCTTCTTTTATCTTACTTATACGATAGAGAAAGAATAAATTATTTAATATATTTATAACTCACTTTATTAAATTTATTATATAAATATATAATTCTATTTTTTATTTATTTTATTCTAATTATGATAATATATAGAGATAAAATTAAAAAAATATTAAATTTTAAAGTAGAGATAATAAAATTTAACTTTTTTTATTCATATAAAACATGATAAATATTACTTATAAATAAAATTAAAAAATAGATATAAAAACTGTCATCATAAATATTCTCTCTATAAAGTATACATCGGCTCGTCGCCTTAAAGATTCCTGCTCTAGGCTACCATCGACTTGTTAATCTCTTTGCATTTTATACAACCTTTTATTATTATTAAAAAAAATCCCAATAACTTATATGTTGTGCAGAGAGAGGAAAGTTCAATTACTGGTATTAACAATATTTTCTTCGGGCTGATTGGTTATGTTCATGGAGGAGTTAAGGATAATTCTTTTGGCTCGTGGTTATCCTTTTGACAATATTGGCAAAGATATATAAGAACGAGATATATAATAAGTCAAATATTGCTGACATTATTATTCTATCCGATGTCTCCTCTATATTGTGACAATATTTCTCATTTCTTAGTATAATAACACGCGTCTCCACTATAATGGAAGAATACATGTCAAATGTTCTCCCCACAACATTTTTCTTAGCACTAATAACTCATAAATAAAATTAAATTGAAAAGTAGTAATATAAAGAGATTGTGTGGCGGACAGAGGATGGTTTTGGTCAGAGACTGCAGCCTCTCCCCATACTCCGCCGGTTATCGTTATCGTTATCTTCTATTCTTCCTCTACGTCTACAGGCTTCTCTTGTTGCGGCTCAAATTAATATATACATACACATACACACACATGCCCTATCTCCACTTCGAGATAATTAAATTTTTAAGTAAATTAAAAAAATTATATATATATAAATTAATTCTAATTAATATAAAAATTAATTGATTAATTTAGTTAGATTAAAAAGTATATAATATAAATTTGAATTAGTTAATTAGTTGTAATTAACTAATTTACTTGATTTATTTAATTTTAAAAAAAAATAATTAACTCTTATATTAAGGATACGATGGAGCATATATATATTTGTTTCTATCTACTTGTCTAGTTTAAATATTTATTTTGTCTCTAAATATGTATAATATTCTAAATTTTAAGATATACTCGTGTACTCCTCTGTTCTTATTTATAAGTCACTTCTAACATATTTTATACAGACAAATTTTTTTTTTGAACATAATTAACTATGACATAAAATTCAACAAGTTTTCAGCATTATCCCTATTTTATATATGTTGATTCCAATGGAAATTAAATCAATACAAATAAATAAAAGGTAAAATAGTATATTTATATGAAAAATATCTCTCTCTGCTTATAAATAAGGCTAAAATAAATATATTTTTTTAATATATAAATAGGATTAGATGAGTATTTATTAGAGAGCATTAAATAAAAATAATTAAAAATTAAAATAGTGTGATATTAAATGAAGAGTAAAATTAAAAAAAAAATAATAGTACATATACTCATAGCGCATTAATTTTATTTTATCTGTAATCTGTGTGTGTTTTTACCACCTAATCTTTGATGAAAATAAGATATAAAACGTGACTCTCATTAATTATTTAATAAATGTGTGCCTTTAATATGAAACATGTCAAAGTCAAACTTGTGTTTGGTAGGATTTGGAAGGGAGGGGGAGATTTTATTAATTTAGATTTAAAAAAATGGAAGAAATAATAGAGTTACAAAATTTTAATAAAAAATATTTAAAATAAAATAGATTAATAAGTTGTTGATTAAAATAATAATTAATCAATTTTATCTTATAAAAAATAGAACACAAATTTAAATATTAAAAAATATATTTGTTATTTGCGCTATAAACTTAAAAAAATAGAGATATATCCCATATCGCAAAAACAAGGTATGTCTGGTCAGCCATTTGAGTATGGTGAGATGAAACCGGTTTTGACCAAGTCAACATAATAAAACTTCCAAATACTAACCACTCTTATACAGATACTTTCTAGATGAAATTATGCTCCAACCCTCGTAATAACAATAATAAAACTGAATATAACAGCTTGAATGTTTGGTTTCACGCAATTTTGAATTTTCAATCTAATGATTGGTTTGACTCAATTTTCAGTTTGCTGTAATTTTAATCAAATAAGCTTCTTAGATCAATAATCTTTACATCACGAGGAGGGTGACAACAATGACCTCCTTATTTCGAATAAATTACGATTGTAATCATTGTCAATAATATGTGATTACGAAGCTTGATGCTGTGGGGCCTTTCTGCATAGGTGCGTATAAATATCACAGCAAATTATTCATTAAAAGAATAATTAATGACCTTAATATTAATAATAATGTACCACTTTATTTCTATATATAAATTACTTATAGAAAAAATATTTATTTATAAATATAAATTATTGTAAGGTAATTAATGACCTTTTATTTTAATATTTTTTTAATAGGAGCAAAAGTAAAAAAAAAATATCAATTTAATATATTTTTTTAGTATAAGTTACAAACAGGAACAAAGTGATATAAGTTATTCTTGTTTTTAAAATTGATATAAATTTAAATCTAATATGTTGATAATTATAATTATAATCTTCTTTAAAATCTTATTTTAGGGTGGTCCAAAGTCCAAACTGAACTAAAGTGACTTCAAAATCATACCAAATTAATTTTTGCCGCAAAATAGCAGTTGAGTTGGTTTTTTATTTAATTCATCCAAAACTATACCTATAAACAGTAACACTGTTAATTGTTTGGAGAGACTTGGGAAATATTAATAATATGCAGTGAAGGTCTTATTTAAGGATAATGACAAAATTATGTGCTAATTAGTTCTAATTGGGGTTGGTATGATGATTTATTTGAGCGTCGTTTATGATGAGAACAATTTAGCTTTGTTTGGTAATTTGTAGGATTGACTTTTGGGGTCCCAAGTTTGACAATATTAATTTCTCAAACCATGTCTTAAGTTTTAAATTTTGAAATTGTTTATAATAATCCACGTGAATGTTCATAACTAAGTAAACGTGGCGGATAACCACGTCTATTTGGTTGGACCCTTTAAATGGGAGTGCAAGAGTCAATTATTCTTTCTTTAGGTTTGATTTAATAAGTTTGTCCTAAAGAATATATATTTCAAGTTCAAATTTAGCATTAAAATATTATCGTCTCTAAAATATAAAATATAGAAAGTAATGAACAAGCCATAAAATCCCAGGTTAAGACGTGGGTAAAGAGTCTCTGATCAACATTCAACGATAATATGTGCATTTCTATGTTGATGGGAATGTCTTCGTAAATTGGATATTTGTGTCTTGAAATAATTATTCAGAAATAACATGAAAGGAATTTCATTATAAAAAGTTATAATCACATGAGTAACTTGCAATTAAATACTTATAAGGAATAATGATACTTTGTAAGAATATTATTGACCCTATAATAAATACATTCATTTATAATAACAATGCCATATCATGTTTGCAACCATCATTTTTTAACGTAAACAAGTATATAAAATTGACCAACGGGAGTTGGTTTGAGTAGTAAACAGTTCGGTATCGCTTAAACGAGGTCTCGAGTTTAAGCCTTAGCGTATGTAAAAAATTTCTGTTAGGAGATTTACCCACCATAGTCAGGTGCGCGACGCGGATCGAATCTAAATATAGTTGGGGCAAAACTCTAGTAAACTGGGTGGAAAAAAAAAAGTATATAAAATTGTCAATAGTTTCCTTGGAACATATCCCATGTCATTCTCCAAAATATAACAACGTTAATAAGAAATAAAATAATCCTAATTATAAAAATAAATTAATTTTTTAGATAAATTTAAAAAGTCAAATAAATTAATTAATCATGGTCAAATTTAATTTCTCGAAATTAATTTATATTATATATTTTTTAACTTATCTAAATTACTCAATTAATATTTATATTAATTATAATTAATTAATTTATTTAATTTTTAAAATTTATTTAAAAAATTAATTAATCATTATAATAATAAGACTTATAACGGGAGGTAATAATACAGAGCATGTTCAGCAAGGAAACCCTAGCTCATGTTCGTATCTGAATGGCCCAGTCAAGAAGACAAAAGTACTAGAAGAAGACAACTAAGTACATGGCTTCATGTCTTCATTTGTCGGTCAGGATCATACACAACACAATGGACTCCATTTCACAGTACACTTACACAGAATCTCCTTTTTTTTTTTCTTTTTCTTCTCTCACTTTATAGAATTTTATCCCGATTATATCTGAATTTGACCAGCGTCACGCACCTAGTTATGATGGATGAGTCTCTTAACAGAAATTTTCTGCATACACTAAGACTCGAATTCGAGATCTCGTTTAAACAATACTAAACCGCTTATCATTCGGATTAACCCCTTAGTAGAATCTGACTTTTAAATTAAAGCAGACTGTCTTGTAATTCCAATATTATTTATACAGAACTCTTTTATTTTATTTTATTTTTAGAAAAAGACTCATAAAGTGACATGAGTATGCTCTTATTTAAAATTTTAATAAGTCACACTATAATTTTTTTTTTGTAACTCACAGGTTTATGAACAAAATAATAGGACCAAAAATTGCTCCATTTGCTGCCACAGTGAAAAGGAATAGAAAAATAGAATGAAATATACAAAAATTACATTTATGAATAAATAAAAGATTAGAAACACTTGAAGATTAAATGCTTAATTTAAAAAAAAACATCATTTAACATACAAAAGGAGAGGAGTAATGATTATTACGCAATTTTCAGATTCCTTTTCCAAAAGTAGCCCAACTAATTATAAATCTCTGTTGATTTACGGAAAAGTAATTCTCAATGACAAAGTTCACACTTATTTTAAGATGTCTCGCAACAATGTAATAATTTTTTTTGACATATTGCTTGTTATAAAATTTTATAATAATTATATTCTTCCTTTGAAACTTCAAACTATTTTAAATTTTTAAATTAATTTCTTTTACCAATTAAAATTTTTAGCAATAATTTGTTAAATAAAGCCCATGTATCTTTCTATGAATTAAAGACAAATCACATGTGATAACTTCCCCAGCAAAATTTTCAATCTTACCAACGAGGGTTAGTCTGAGTGATAAGAGGCTTAGTATTGCTTAAGTAAAATCTCGAGTTTGAGCTTTAGCGTATATAAAAAAATTTCCGTTGGGAGACTCATCCACCATAGCTAGATGCGAGACGCAGGTCAGATCTAGATATAGTAAAAAAAAAACTCCGGTGAACGGGTGAGTAAAAAAAAATCAACCTTGATTAAGGACTACATTACTGAAGACTACCCGTTTCCGGTTCTTGTGCACTTAATACATCTAGGTGCATGTAACAAAAAATAAATTAGGTGCAATGGGCACGTCCCCTATTTAGTGCGCTCTCGTTGGCCCATTACACTACTCAGCCACAACCTTTAATTTCACACATTCCACATCATAATTAACTAATAAAGCTTGTACCAAAAAAGACTAATAAAGCAATATCCAACAAAGAGCTGATAGATAACTTGATCTTTAAATATGATATTTTAAATTTGAATGATATCATACACATTGGAAAAAAATTTGATTGATAAAGACAAAAGACAAAATTCAATTCAGTGATTCATTCTTCATACATATAATTAGGAAACTGTTTCTTTTAAAAAAAAAACCTAATAAAGCAACAAACTTAGCTAAGCTTATCTCACCAAAATTATGACTTTCCAGCAACTCCACTGCTGGCTTTTACTAGTTAACTAACAAAACCAAAAGCAAGCAAATTCAACAACTCAGCTTTGCTTATTACCTTCAATAATTGCCTGCAATCCCATTTCCGCAGCATTCTAGCAATTTCATCATTGAAGGTCTTACACAGAAAAACAAAACAAAGGGGTAGATTAGAAGAAAGCGAAAGCAACAACTAGTACATGAGATACCTACACCATCTTTTCAAGATTTCTCGTGAACATAACAAAATGAACAAAAACTTCCGCAACATAACAAATAAGACCAAACTTTCCTCTCATCATTTAATCTCTCTCAGTAAGAAGGAGGATGGCGAGCTGGGGTCCCCCAGAACACCTCATGATGTTGCATTTGACCATTGTTTGGTATCAAATTTGGCGGCAAATTATTGAACATCGGCATCGAAACTTGTTCTTCGTTCATAGCTTGAGATGTCGATGAAGGACCACCACCAGAAGTTGCTGCATAATTCACTCCTGATTGTTGCTGTTGCTGTGTTTTCCCTTCAACTTGATCTTCTCCACATGGCTCAGCTTCAAGTGGCAATCTCTCATAAGTGGCATTTGCGAATGTCGCCGCAATCACCAATACAGGCCCTGATGCTACCAGTGAACCCACCACAGCTCCACCGACAACCTGCCCTTGTCCGCCGGCGAGGTACACGGTTAGCCCGGTGGCCCCGGGTGGTGACGGGGCCGGCAAAAATGCCCCGGAAAGAGATAGAATCTCGAACCTTCCGTTTAGTGTGATAACCCCAGCTGCTGCTGCCGGTTGCCGGAGAGTGACGTTGGTTACAATGCCACTCCCGCTGAGCACCGACACACCACGGTGTCGCCGGTTCGCGAAGGTGGATAGGCTCTCGGCAACATCGCTGCCGCTGGAGATTTCCAACACGTGACTCCGGAGGGCGTTAGGACTCTCCTTTGTTACAACCACCGGTGGCTTCGGCTTGTTCTTCGACCCAGCAGGGCGGCCTCGGGGCCTGCGACCGCTGCTGCTGCCCGGCTCCGTGCTGTCGTAGCTACCTAGGTTTTGATCATCTGCTTCACGCCCCTTATCTCTGCTGTCGCCGTCGTCGGCGTTCTGGCTCTGGGAGGTTGTGTTTGTGTTGGCGTTAGTGTTGCTGTTGCTGCTATTGGTCTGAGTAGTGGTGTTGTTATTGGTGTTTTCTAGAAAGTCTTGAACTCGTACAGCCCCGAATCGGTTCAACCCACCATGGTCATCTTCTGGATTTCTCAGATGAAATGATGGAGAAGACGACAAAGGATCTTTCGGTCTCATTGCCACGTTACCGGCCCACCACCGATTCGCCATTTTTGAATACCACAGATCAAATGAAGCCTATCTATCTATCTCTGCCCAGGAACAAAGATAAGATCTTTGTCTTCTTCACACTCCCTTTCTGGATGATTCTACGAATCAAACAAAGATAAACATGACAAAACCAAGCTTCAATGTTCAATCCCTCGAAAAAAGAGAAGAGAATAGAAGAACTTTCGTACTAGATTCAGATCTCCACAACACCAATCTAATGAACTGAAATGCAAAAATTCAAAACATTTATATGTCAAACCGTACGCCACAAAACAGACGTCAAGCACATGGGTATTGCTTGCACTAAATGAAAACCCTCACCACAAATAAAAGTCCTCCGAATCCGATTTCAAATCCACCTAATTATGATTTTGACAGAAAACCCACTTTCCCCAGCCACACACAGACACCGAAAACGAATTCTTCCCCTATTCAATACCAAAACCGAAGAAAGAAATCGTCGTAGCAGGTCGCTTTCTGATTCATACTACCATAAGATTTTCAAAGATGCTTAAAAACAGGAGTATATTGTATATTCTCTTATAACTCTCGTATAAATGCCTTTGAAACTTAAAAAAGGGTCACAGATTGGTACGGTCAGCAGACTACAACAGTGTTTTCACCAGGATCTGACTTCTTGTTGTTGTTCTTCTTCTTCACCGCCACGACGACTAGTCTCTATCAGGGTCTGCGAGGTGACTCAGTCGGAAAGGATTCATTGATTCATGATAAATCTTCCCGTTGAATCGCTCGCTAATGTTGTGGAGCGTTCAAAGTTTGCGACTTTCCATGATGACAGAGATCGAGAGACGAGACCAGTGGGCTTGGTTCAGACTAGAAATTAAAGAAGATGATTCTGGACGAGCCAAAGTTGGATATATATTAGCATTATAGTACCATATTGAGGGAAAGAACAGGCAAGAAAGTGGGGTGAAATTACGATAAGGCCCTGGCGTTGGCGGTGGGGAGGTAGTTTTGTCCGTGGCTGGTTAATGAGGGGAGGCTCAGATATGGATTATAATGTGATAATGGGGACTCATAGTTTGAGTTTTTTTTTTATATAAATTTTTAGAGAAAATTATGTTCACACGACCTGTGGGATGAATTTTTTTTTAGGCGATACTAATATCTGATAGGGTGAGCTATCTATTATCTTCATACGTAAATTTAGGCACTCAAAAATTAAGATATCTTTCTAAAGGTAGTGATTAAAATCACAATAAAATGATACTCTCTAGATATTAAACACACTCTAAATAATTATATATTTTACTATTTTATCAGTTAAATCTACATATAATAGTTGACTCATAATTAAATTTTTGTTATTGTCTACACAATTTATTAAAATTTTATTCTAATTATATTTAAATTTGACTCGTAGTATATATTTAGTTATAATAGATGAGTTTCCTAATAAATTTATTTTATATGTACTTAGATAAAAATTACCTTTGCTAACTCATAATTGAGTTGATACAAGGAGAGAGAGCTCGAGCACCTCGTGGGCTTCGCAAGTGGAAAGGCCGTCATAACACGTGGAGGAACAATGGCGCACGTTGGCTTGCGGGGTGCTGTGGATGCCAGTTGGTGATCAAGTTCCAACGGAGGAGTTACCACCTCATTTTAAAATCCTACTACGAATGACTCACTATTATTTAAATAAAATATTAAATTCGAGATTTAATATATATAAATAAATTTTATTAAAAAAATTATTTATTATAATTAAATACGTGACACGAATCGAATTTAAATATAATTAAAATAAAATTTTAATAAACTGAGTAGATAAAAAAAAAAGTATGCTTCCTCCCATACCATGGATCCTTTTCCACTTTTTCTTAATATAGGATTCTTCGCGCACACTACTTCCAACGTTTCAAATATTCACTTATTTTTTGTAGAAAAAAAGGGTGTAAAGATTTTAAGATGAGGCAAATATTGAAAAATGTGATGGTAATTAACTGAGTTAACTAAAGTTATCCGTTTACTAAAATAGTTTGTATACGCGTTGTACAATGTTTTTACTCTCAACATTCAGTGGTTGTACCATTTTAGATTATATATATATATTATTAATGGTTTATTTAAAAACTTTTCAAATTAAAATTTTAGATGATATAATTTTTTTTAAAATAAACAATCATATTTATTCAAAAAAAAATTAAACTAAATTATAATTTAAAATTAAAATTTTAGATAAGTTATTTTGACTAGTTTTTTGAATAGTAAAAGAGTTTATTAAATATCCAATTACTATTTTACTCTTACTTTTTTTTATACACTCCCTCCTCCCTCCTCTCTTATCTTTCTTTCATTTTCTCTATCATCTCTCCTCCACCTTCTCTCTTATCTACTCTCTCCTCTCTCGTATCTCTTTTTAACCCTCTTTTCTCTCTCCTCTCTCTTCTCTCATATTTTTAATAAAATCATACTAATTTATCAATCACAAAAATCCTTCTGGTAATAACTATCCAAACACTCATTTATTCAAAATTATTTTTTTTCCATAAACTATTATTCAAAAGTCACTTTCTAAAAGTTCTCAAAACAAAATTATAAACTATTTTCTAAAATTATATCCAAACACATACTAAAAATAAACAATAACTATACCTTAACCCTGAATTATTAGATTGGGGATAATGGCTAATTGTAGTACTTTGTATCTTACACTATAATTTTTTTTAAACTTATAATAGAATTATAAACATTTTGGTAAAAAAAAGTAATTAATTATTAATATGTTCCGATCAATAGTCATTTGATTTTTATCTAATAACTAATTTGTTACAGTCGGTCCTTTATGTCAGAATTTTGTTAAACTTATAATAGAATCGTGAACTTGATGAAAAAAGTATAGATAATTATTAATTCGTCATGGTCAATAGTTAATCTATTGTTATTATTTGCTACCATTATTCTAATCATTTTACACATGTCAAAACTTAATAGTTATTTTATATATGATTTTACTAGAACTTTAGTAGCACAATCGTCGAATGTTCTTTTGGGGACCATGACCGCTAGACGTGAGAGCTTTTTCTTCAAGTGAGAGGCAATAGGGTCATTTTACCCCAA
The DNA here is from genome assembly GCA_037074615.1 of Leucaena leucocephala. Classification (NCBI taxonomy): domain Eukaryota; kingdom Viridiplantae; phylum Streptophyta; class Magnoliopsida; order Fabales; family Fabaceae; genus Leucaena; species Leucaena leucocephala. Next base: position 16,548,369 of record CM073541.1, read on the forward strand.
TTCTGAAATCGCGATTTATTTGAAGAGACTGTTCTGCCATTTTGCGATTTCCAGAGATTGATTTGGGTTTTGACCATTTCAATAGTATTGTTATATTGTCTTTTTTCCTTACTAAAATAACGTTCACTTACTTTTTTAAAACAAAAATTCTTTCACCATTATCGCCACCGATTGCCGGAGCACCATCGCCAGTGGTCGGAACACAACCTATAAACTTAATTGGGAATTGAGATTAAGTTTTATTGGTCAATTTGACTTTATAATTTGAAAATTAAAGGGAAATGAAAATTAAGTTTCCAAAAAGTTAAATTAATTATAGTTAGGCTGTCGGTAAATTTTTTTAAAAAATAACTCGTAAGGTTGTAAATAAAAATCCTGTTTGTAGAGTTAAGTTTGAAACTTCAGGGTCTTTACCATTGGAACTTCTAAATGTATAGTTATTTAAATTAATATTTGCAACTCCTTCTTTTTAAAAAAAATGATCAGAAAAGTTACTTAAGCTAAGGTAGTACATAATATATTAATTTTATTTTTTATATACGGTCAGTATCTTTTATTTGTCGTATAATTTTACCTATAATCTTTTTAATTTAATACAATTTCACCCATAATCTTTTTAATTTGATACAATTTTACCTATAATCTAATTTCTCAAGTACCAATAATTATACTAAATTAAAAAGATTATAGGTGAAATTGTATCAAATTAAAAAGATTATAGATAAAATTGTACCACAAATAAAATTAAAATACTAGTTACATATAAAAAATAATATTATAATATTAGGTATTATTTTACTCAAGTTACTATCATGAATTTGTTATTTTGAAATCTTAATGGTGAGTCTCCCAAAACTAAATAATCTTCTTAGAAAAACAAACTAGGAGTAGAAAATACATTTTTTATAATACAATAAGGATGAAACTTATATCTATTTACTTATATCCATTAACTTCAATTCTCCAATCAAATATTATCATGAGTAATTTGTATTATTAATAATAATCTAACAGAATTTTTAAAAAATTATTATTAAAAAAAGTCCCTGGACAACATTTGATTGGAGAAGATATTATCATGGAAATGGACTTAAGATTTATTCACATAATAATAAGTACAATTATAATAGGATTGTTTTTAGAAAAATTTATATTTAAATCCTATATAATAAATCTAATTATAAATAAATATTAAAAAATTATTAAACGACTATAAAATTTTATGAGATTTAAGATTAATTTTTTTAAATTATAAAATAATAGAATTAACATTAAAAAAAAAATATCTCAATTATTATTTTTTTAGTCTTCTCATTACTATTTATTTTTTTAAGAGTTACTATTTTTATTATTTGAATTATTTTTTATTAAGAGTAATTCTATTATTTTATAATTTAAAAAATAATATTGAGTCTAACTTTATAATGATTTGATAAATTTATAATATTTTTTTATAATTAAATTTTTTATAGGGAATACAAATATACTTTGTCCTTATTTTTATATAAAAAGAATACTGCAAAGAGTGTAAAAAGAGTGCTGTTGGTGAAGTAGGAATAGTGTGATTTGACAAATACTACATTCATATTTATTGATAAATTGAAAAAAAAAAAGAATAGTAAAAATGGGGAGACAGAGGTGAAAGGAAGCGGCAGGAAGTGGACCGTGGAGTGTGGCTCGCTTGCCTCGTGGTCGTGGAAGCGCGGCTGCTTACGTGGACATGGCCCTGCGCCTAGCCGTCGCTTTCTCCATGCTTTCACATTTCTTTTGTCTATATCATTATTTTGTCCAAAAAGTATTATATCCAATTGTATAAGCTAACTTATATAAAATTCGTGAGATTTTTTTGTAAATAATTCATTTATATATCTTATTAAATTATAATTTTATATATAATGTAAGGAATAAAATTACTACCTAACAATATTTAGTTTAATAGTGAATTAGCTAAATTATAAGTTAAAAGAATTAATATTTAAATATCACCTTATTAAAAATCATTTTAGAGAGATATTTTAGTCACAAAATTTTAATCTGAATTAGTAATTGTTTAAATACTTAATAATTAAAAAAAAGCATAGAAATTTCTGTGGGCCCAAAGGGTTATAAAAATAAATTATTAGTAGGAGAATTATATGTATAAATATAAGAGTTTTAGGAGATTTATTGTGCAAAGTTTCAAAATTTAAGAAGATTATTTATATGTAAGTTATAGGTACCTCACTCTCGCATATCAAATAATATATTAAATTAAAATATTTTTTCATATATTTTTTATTAAAGATAAAGTATGAAAAAAAAGTTATTAATTACCTTATAAATTTTTTATATTTAGTAGGGATGAAATTTAAAAAGGGTCATTAATTACCTTGTAAATAACTTATATTCAAGAATAATTTTTTCCCTACAAATGATTTAATATAGGAATAAAGTGGTATATAACATAAAATTCAGAAAAAAAATCATGAATAATTTCGCAAAGTTTATAATACTATATATTTGAATTTGTACTTTTATTATATATTAAATTTGAATTGTTAAAATTAATTTCATAATCCGTCATGATAATAGATTATCTGCCCATAGAGAGAAACCTATCATCTTCTCCATATCCAAAGCTAAATCTCACTTATTCTGATGATCCAATTACTGTCTGAATATTTCCATTTTCAAATAACATCCTACACCCTAAAATATTAATGAAAGTTATAATCCATTTAATTATAAAAACTCCAATTGATTTTTTTATTTAAAAAAACAGCACACAATCAAAGAATAAGTAAAACAATGTTAGACAAGTGAGATTTATACTCTGTAGTTTGAGGATTTTAGAAGAATTATATTAATCGAAACTAGTAAATAATGTTACTTTATACTATTGTCAATTTTATTTGTCGAATTGAAGAATTTTCAAAGCACTCCCTTTAAGAGATTGACTCTTACGTTTTTTTTCCACCCGATTCACTGGAATTTTACCCCGACTAAATTTAGATCCGACCCATGTCGCGTACCTAGCTATAGTGGGTGAGTCTCTCAACGGGAATTTTCTGCGTACGCCAAGACTCGAACTCGAGACTTCGTTTAAACGATACCGAGTCACTTACCACTTAAACTAACCCCTATTATTGTCACGTTGTATTGACTATAGGGGCCAACGATAGTTTGGTCAGAGAATACAGTTCCACACCCTTCTTGCCGCGGAAATTAAAAAAAAATTAACGACATATCTTTAAATAAAAATATAAGACTTTTTGATTTAATTAATGTAGTAATTTAGTTTAATGTGAAATAGGTTAGACATTATAATTGACCAAATACACAAATTATCAAGAAAGAGGCCACAAAGGATGAAACTAACGTTTCAAGTATGACAATGAAAAAAAATATGAGAATGATATAAAAATAATAAAGGGAATGTCTGTTTTATTGATAATGATAATAATAGCAAATAATAATAAATCTTAATAAATCAAAGTCAAAATAGAAATATAATAAATACTCTCTATTTCGGATAATACATTTCACCTTTTTATTTTTAGTGGAGTTAGTTTGTGCACTTTAACAAATATTCATAAAGATGAGAATTGGGGTTTAATAAATCCATATGAATGCAAAAGAAAAAGAAATAGAATGCTATCCATTTATTTAGGGTTAAACTTGGCTTAATTTGAATTAATCAAAATTCAATGTAGTTTGAAATAGGAAAAATTGTTGAAAAAATCTTATTAGGAAAATTTATCACGCAAGAGTACTTGAAATTCGCGTAAAGACATATATCTTTAAGTGAATATAACGTTTATTCATTTGTGTATAATATATCTTTAATTATATATAAATATTTTTTATTTTAAATATTTTTATATATGTTTGAATATAGGTTGTATACAATTGAAAAATAATTACAGTAAAAAATAAGTTGTTCACATCTTATTGTAGAGATGAAGTCGAATATATTTATATATAACTAAAGATATAAAATGATAAAAAAGAGTTATATTTTTTAAAAATGAGTCATTCATTTAAAGATAGTGTATCTTCTGATAATAAATTTTTTAAATAGGAAATTTAACAATTTTACAAAAGAATATGTGTTTGCTAGCTATAAGAAAAAAGAAAAAAAAAATTGTTGTAGTGGCTCGGTCCATGGTTGGAGTTGGTATGACTATATGGGGGCGTGGCCAGTTAAGAGACCAAGGCACCAGATTGTTTGGTGAATGGTAGGCTTGACTTTGAGGGACCAGGTTTGAAATTATTAATTTCTCTAATTACTTTTCAAATTACTAAATTTGTCAAGATGCTTGAATTTTTGGTGCCCATCCATGTGATCTTCGCAAGTAAACGTTGTGGATATAATTACATCTGTTTGGGGCCCTCTGAAGTGCCAATTCCAAGTTATTTCTTATAAGCAAAGTCTTCAAGTTTGATTCTTTTTTACTATGGCAACCACTGACTATAAGAATTTGTTTGGTATACAACCTATATTTTAAAAATTTAGTGTAAAAGTGCTTGTATATATATTTGTTTGGTATAAAAAATTTTAAAAAGGGATTGTTTACCCACAATCTAAGGATAAAGTAGAATTTTTCTTCTTCTTAGGCGATACTAATATTGAGTAAAACGAAGTGCCAATTATCTTCAGGCATAAATTTAGGCACCTAGGAGTTAGGATACATTCTTAAATGTCGCAACTGGAACTACAATAAAAGAATATTCTTTAGAGATTATATACTCTCTAAATAGTCGTATGTATCATTCCCTTAACTAGCTGAACCTATGAGAATGGGTTGCTTTTATATATATATTTTTTTTTTGCTGTCCACCCGGTTCACCGGAGCTTTGCCCCGACTACATCCGGATTCGACCTGCGTCGTGCACCTGGCTATGGTGGGTGAGTCTCCCAACGGAGATTTTTTGCGTACGCCAAGGCTCGAATTTGAGACCTCACTTAAGCGATACCGAGTCTCTTACCACTCGGATCAATCCCCGTTGATGCTTTTATAGAGAGAGAGAGAGAGAGAGAGACATACCCAAATGAGGGCGGCAGCCCAAATAAAAGTAAACTAAAAGTAAAAGGGGTCAGGTCCATACAAATCCCTGTTACACAGTGTCCCTTAACAAGGCATCTGCAAGACAATTATGTGTTATTGTAATATGAATAGATGGTTCCCAATTGAACTTCATCAAATTTTGTATTTCCGTAGCAACTCTACTGCAAGTGGCGTAAAAATAATCCTGAAACCATGTCTAAACGGGCCATAAATTTTTGTTGTTTTAAAAGGAAGGCACAATATTTTGTAAGAAAATAATTAAAAATGAGAGAGAGAATTGCAATGTATGCACATTCCCTTTTTTTTTTTTGTTTTGATAAAGATGCAAATGAACAATTCTACCTATAAACTTGTATCTAACGTGTCTCAAATACTATAAATTTTTTAGATATAAAATTACCTATGAAAGTTTAAAATGAGAGCGAAAATGACATTTTTGTTAATCCTAGTTACATTGACTGTTATGGAGAGAAATTTTGACTGAAAATGAATATCCTAGCAGGAAATGGAGGGGAAAATAAAAATAAAAATAAGCCACAAGTCTATCTAGTAATATATATATATATATATATATATATATATATCAATATATGTATGTATATATCAATATATGTATGTATACGTGCGCGCGGCCGGGGTGTAACAGCTATTTTTGGGCCAACTCTAATTATGACAGAATTGGTGACCAGTTTCTTAAGGACTACCGTCCCCGCTCCAGTTTCACCAGAAAATTACCCGAAGGCAATACAACATTCATGAAAACTCTGTATTTGAAGCTTTCTCTTGTCAATAAGCCCTGATATCATTTATGTATTGACATTACTTCCTATGGTCCATCTCTACAAGTACACCAGTAAGGTCAGGCAAAGCAACATCAGCATTGGAATTGCAAAATACAAACCCAATCGGTAACAAGACCGAATCCTAGAAGAAAAAAGTTCCCCGAGCAAAAGGAAGTATGTCGAGTCTAAATGGCTTATACTCTGCAATTGCTTAACAAACAACTTGGGATGGAAAAGCTTGAAACTTAGCCAGACATCCTGATACCAGCATGCTATAGTTTTAAACAGGATTTTGTTTTTGGCCAACGTTTTAAAACAGGGTTTATCTCTTCTTCTTTCCACTTCTCCCAGGTTTGTTGTTGGAGGTTCCGGCTGATGTTGATGCCGGCTCCTGCTTCTTTGCCCTTCCCTGGTGTCTGGGCACCATTTCCGCAACTCGAACCATCAGACTTTTTCCTGTAACACAAAGCAAAAAATGATAGACAGACTCAGAATCATCCAATTTAAGCTAATAATGGAGCAAAGAAAAGTTTGGGTAAATTATTTTACTCACCCTTTCGTTATTATTTTAAAGAGAATTGGAATTAAGAATTGCTACTACATCGAGGCTTAACACTTGCGTTTTCATAATTTAATTAATACAAGATGTAGTTTTCCTGCTTTCTCAGCACTTTAAGCAAAGCAAACCTATTTAGTGCTGCAGATTATAAAACCTAGAATGTCATGAGTCATGACAAACAAGGACCTTGAAGGCATTCCTTGATAAACAATATTTTCCATAAACGGCTGGCATCCATTTAAAAGCAACTTGCTTGATCAGATATTATTGAGATTCTGTAACACTAGTAACTACATCCACAGTGTCCAAGTCCAGGTTACTTAAATATTAACAAACCTACCTGCCATGGTGAACTAAACCAGATTTGGCAATTAAGACTAGTCCACCATTCTCAGACCATAGAGAGCATGAATATATTCTACAAGTTTGCCATTCAAACTTCCAATTGTTTTTACGACAATTTCTAGTTTTATTCAATATTATCTTGCATGGTTCTGAGCTTTCCTTCCCTGATGTATAAGTAAAAGGCTAGTACCTGGTCTTGTACCATCTCTAATTCAAGGGCTAGAAGATTAAACATCACTAGGACTTCTGATGCAGAATCTTAAATCATCCACAAAGCTAGTTCAACCCACAATGTGGCTTTCACAGAAAACATGAAAATAAATTGCACTTCAGTATTGGCAAATCAGCAAATCCTCAGAACTTAAAACATTCAACAGCGTTAGTAATCATCTCTGGAGACACAAATGAATTAATCTGTTTGCTGGACTAACCACCAACGTAGTAAAATATCCAATCAAGACAGTAACTACTCAAGCAATCAATCAATTTTTATGAACAATCCTCATGAAAATTTGAAGGATAAATTCCTCCCTATTAATCACACCAGCCTCCCTCTGTCCAAAACTGCCACCCTAGAAATTGAAAAACTCAAAAGCAGCAAAAAATAGTCAATGATAAATTATGCATATCTAGAGGCCAGGTACCCAAGTTACAAAGTAAAAATGTAGCGAGGTTAAGCATCGACTTTCCAATTGTCTAAGGACCAGCATAAGAATATCTTTCAACAATAAAAGGCAAATTCTATAGCAGCTAATTTTAACAAATACATTTTGATTGCAGCACGTTTTTGTGTGTGTGTGTGTGTGTGTGTGTGTGTGTGTGTGTGTGTGTGTGTTTTGTCTTTTTTTAGTAAGTGAGGCCAAGTCCTACCAGAGGGCAGTGAATATATTCACTTTGTTTGAATAAGCTTTCTGTTTTGCCTTTTCCTATTTGCTTGGAAAACAAGTACCCATTTCTTTTGGCATGTGTTTCTAAATAAGCTACAGATTTCAGCTTCTAAGAAAATACTATATAAATCAATTACTTTCTAAGACCTTCAATTTTTAGTTCTCCAACATTTCTTTGAAGACACAAAAAAGTATATCCCAACAACCAAGACTAATCCTCATTATATGAGTGTTGGCAAAGTTGTGAGTTGTGACGGAGCATTGCTAATAACTTTGCCGTGCTGATGCCAGCTAAAAGCTACAAATAGGGCAGCCTCTACCCTCTACTAGCATTTGAAAATGCTCACATCTTTGTATAACATTCTTATACACAACTGCTTAAGACAAAGTGTGCTGAAGGCTGTAGCCAAAAAGATATTAGATGAAAGTGAACAAATACAGTGATGATTCAGATTCACTCAAAGATTATATAAGAATTCATATATTATAAGAACAGCACTAAGAACTGTATATATGGGATATCTTACTGGATGTAATGGAAGGATTATATAGAGTCCCATCCTCCTTTTTCAGCAATACCCGCACTCTCCCTCGTTGCATAAAATCACGTGGGTATGCCTTGTCTATCTGCAGTTGTCAATAAAATTAGGTTAATCCACTACCTATAGTCCAGTCCACAGACAGTACATGGAGGGAACATGCAGATACACAAAATAACTGGGAAGATAAAGCATAGAATAAATTTAAACTTAACAAGAGCATGTCAAATCATACAACAACAAACCTCAATAGCAAAGGGAAGTTTAAGATAGCTGCAGCAATCGCCAATTTCAGCACAAGTAGGATTTTCACATGCTTTGCTCAAGCCAATTCTCCTTCCTTCAGCCACTGTCTTTTTTGAATTCATGTAAACAGGGTACAAAACAATCCACTTCTTTATATTGGGTAATTCTCCTTCCATACTCCTGATTGAAATTTTACAAGATCATTATCTAAAAGGCTAAGACAAACATAAATATGCGTAATGAGAGAAGAAAATCCCGTAACGAACAACAATAAACTATAACAACCTTTCTTTTCTTACTATTTTCCAAAAAGATGTTCTTTTAAGAAAACAAATTGACTTGAAATAAATGTTCAACAGCAAAAAGACCATATTTCAGATCAGTGGAGTCACTGATCTCAGAAGGAAAAGGAGAAACACGCAATTTTAGTTATCAGATCATATTTCACAATCAGTGTAGTCACCAGAGGCGCTTGCCTGATCCCCCCTTGAAAAGGCACCCAAGGCATTTGGCTTTTGGCGCCTTCCCTACTGCTAGTCAGTCAAGTAGAATCATGTCCTTAATGATATGAATGGGAAAGCGATTCCAGATTTAGGCTAATCGCATTCAATAACAACTGAACAAAAACAGTTGAGTCAAGCTCGATCTCCTTAATACTCGAACTTGCATTTGGTGCGGGTGTCAGGGCATAATAAGAATTCATATTCAAACAACCCAGCAAATCAAACAAAGCAGGAAAACAGTTCAGTCGAAAAACCAATCAAGCAAACGACGCCTTGCACGGCAGAGAAGGAGGAGAATAAGTCACCGGATAAGGAAGAGTACGGACCTTTGATGATAATTGATAAGCTGGAAAGCCTCTGTGAACGGGGTCGAAAGACAATCAACGGGGTCGCAGACAAAGGAGCTCAGGGGGGCCACGGTTTGCGAGGAAAAGGACCCGCAATATCTGAAATCTCACACGATTCGAAGCCCTAGCTGATCAAGCTCAGAAAGATATCTCGCGGGACAGGATAAATGCTTACCAGAGCTGCGGGTGAGAACCTCAGCCAGCGAACCAGAAAACGAAGGGGAAAGGTCTGAGACGACGTCGTACGATCGAGGAGGAGGGTGATTGAACTGGAGTTGTCGACGACTCAGAGGGAGGTTTTGGAATTGGGCCTCTTGTTAATATAAGGCCCAGTGAGAAACAAATTTGGGCAGCAGAATGGGCTAAAGGAGCCTAGCCGGATTTTTCTACCATGAGTAACTAAAGGAGGAAACGGGATTAGTCCGAGTGGTAAGCAGTTCGGTATCACTTAAACGAGGTCTCGAGTTTTGAACATTGGTATATACAGAAAATCCCTGTTGGGAGACTCACCCACTATAGCCAGGTGCGCGATGCGGGTCGGATCCGGATGTAGTCGGGGCAAAGCTCTGGTGAACCGGGTAGGCAAAAAAAAAGTCAACATAATATCCCCTATCCCACATTAGTATCGCCTAAAAAGAAGAGACTTCAGTTTACCCTTGAATCATAGGTGAGCCCAACCCCTTTCCAAAAATTTTTATAACAAAAAGAAAATCAACATAATATCCTGGGTTACCACTCATCATTCGTAGATTCAACTGGCGAAGAGGTGAGATATGCGACTATTTAGAGCATGTTCGAACCTTGGGGATATCACTTTGTTATGGTTTTAGTCGCGGCGCTTGGGAGGCATCCTAACTCCTGGGTGCATAGGTTTACGCCTGAGGGTAATAAACGACAAGCCTTGCTCAATATTGGTATCGCCTAAGAATAAGGGAGATTTTGCCCTGTTTTTAGATCGTAGGTGAGCCTAACACCTTTTCAAAATTTTTTGTATAAAAAAAATATATCTTAGGTTACCACTAGTAGTGGTCCTGAGCTAAACCTTGAAAATCTTAAAGCTATAATGCTTTTTAAATCCTCCTAGCTATTATCCTATTGCAATAATTCTTGCTAAGAAGAACGCCCATATGAAAAAAAAAAGTATTGTTAAGAAAGATAAAATTTATTTTAACGATCTCTACGTCTCAAGAGATTAGTCTTTAACTATTAGCTAAGTATATCGCTTAGACTCTATAAAAAAAGAATATTTTTATGACAAAAATGAAGATGAGAAAAACTGATAGATTTGTATATAGTAGAAGTGATTGATTTTTTATAATATAATAAATAAATATTTAAATATATATTAAAAAAATATTCATATTTAGTGTTTAGTATCTCGAATATTATTATCTCAATTTTTTTATTATGTTGTTTCTCATTTGATCTGTTGTGCTAGTGGACATTCTTTCCAATTTTGCCTAAAAAGTAAAAATTTAAAATAAAATATTGATACTCCTTCTTCTAGTATTTAATATAAAAGTTACTTAATTTTATTAAGTAAATTAAAAAAATCAAATAAATCAGTTAATTATACTTAAATCTAAATTTTTAATATAAATTTATATTATATATTTTTTAATTTATTTAAATTAATTAAATAATTTTTATATTAATTATAATTAACTGATATATTTAATTTTTTTAATTTATACCAAAAAGTGGAAGAAGTTGTGTATGATTGGAGTTATTTTCCTTGAGTATAAGAAATGTACCATCTTTTCATATCTAGTCCTTACTTCTTTGATCATTTAGTATAATCAATTTTCTAAGATCTTTATAATTATTAATAATCATTGCGTTTGTTTTTGGTCCTGCACCGTAATTTGACGCAATATTTTAAAAATGCGTGCGCGTAACGAATTGACGACTCTGATATCGCGATCACAAATTATTAACATTATCCACTTGGCATTGGCTTAGCCTTCAGCTTGTCACCAATCACAAGTCACAACTCGCGTCTCGCGAGCTCCATCTGTGAGCTATGGCTCTTCTTAACATCTCTATGTGTTCCAAATTCCCTGCAAAACCTCTCCTCTCTTCCCCTCGTCCCTCCATTTCCGCCCATCCTTCGCCTCTGGTTGGTAATCTACTCAATCCCATCTTTCTCATTTTCGTTTCCCTATTCTATCTTCTAAGAATTGTTACACTTCGCTCGGTTTTGTGATTGGGTTTCTCTTACAGGCACTTCCATTGAAGCAACGCCCCGAAGCTTCTAAACATCTTACACTTTCATTGACTGAATCTGTGTCCGCTGCGAGCTTGGCTGCTCTCCTTTCTGTTTCTTTATTCGCCGTTGATCCCGCACTCGCCTTCAAGGTATTTGATTTAATCCCAAAACGCAACTGTTCCTAATGAGAATTTGAACCCTTAAAAAATTAGGAACTATTTTTGTGGTGTTTCGGTTGCTGGAGTAATTTACTGCTTTAGGAATTGTTGTTTTGTTTATGGATATGACAATGATGAGTTTAAGCTGCAGGGTGGAGGACCATACGGGCAGGAGGTTACAAGGGGTCAAGATCTCACTGGGAGGGATTTTAGTGGCAAGACTCTGATCAAGCAAGATTTCAAAACGGTGCATTGTTTTATTTTTATTTTTTAAAAAAAATTAGAGTCAATCTGTTGGACTATATGTAGTGGTTGTGAGAAGGCTAATGAGTCACCCGTTATCTGTTACAGTCTATATTGAGACAGGCCAATTTTAAAGGTGCGAAGTTGTTAGGTGCTAGCTTCTTTGATGCTGATTTAACCGGTATGATTGAAAGCGGATACCATTTGTTGATTCAATTACCTTTATATTGTACTATAGTTTGGACTTATGTAGTGTTTTAATTTGGCATTCTATGCTTATCTGCATTTGGAAATTGAAATTCTCGTAGTCCTAAGAAACTACTTATGATAAATGAAACACCCTTTTAACAATGAAGTTATTTATTATTTAAGTATGTCAAATGAAACACACTAGATTGTGATCAGAACAAGCAAGTGAAGTAAACTGGATATACCCATGAATGAGGGGGCTTTCTACTGCAGCTCAATTTTTTATACTACCTTGCAGGCTCTCTTTAGATTTAGCTGTTTCTGCATATACGTGCTATTAATAAAACCGCTTCTTACTACTGCTCCCACATGTTGTCAGGGGCTGATCTTTCAGATGCTGATCTTAGAGGTGTTGACTTTTCTCTGGCAAATGTCACCAAGGTAAACTCTTTTGCTGTGTTGATATGCTGGTATTGTGTGTCATTGAAATTAATTAGTTCTTTATTCATCTCCCGTTGTGCCCTCACTCCACTCTGTTACAGTTTAGATAAGTTTATCAATACGATTATGTTCTTTTTTTCTTTTGGGTGGCTTTCTGTAATGCACTAGACTATGAAAATTTGCATAACGAGTGCTGTTGTATAGGAGATACTTGACGATTAATGCATAATGCCCTTAGCCATCTATCTGATTGACTGCTTTCTGTTCTTTTATTTATGTTTCTATTATTTTAAGAACAAGTGTTGATGAATGTGAGATATGGCGATAGTGTGACAGATCATCACTCATATGATAATCTAGCTACAATTTGAAATTTAGAGTATCTTAAATTGCAGAGATGATGAGAAGGAAGGGTTGTAGGTTAGTGTTAACAGCTCACTTTCACAATATATGGTGTCTTCTGAATGCATCATTACTTTGTGCAGGCAAATTTGACCAATGCTAACTTGGAAGGTGCCCTTGCAAAAGGAAACACCTCTTTCAAGGGGACAGATATAACTGGCGCTGGTATGCAGATGTACCATTTATTATGCACTACTATTGTATTTAAGGGTGATAAAATTTAAGCAAAGATTTGATCTTTTAGCATTATTTTTAGGATATTTCTAGTGACAGTTATGGATGGTTTGGTTATTATAATGAGCAGACTTCACAGATGTGCCATTAAGGGACGATCAAAGAGAATACCTGTGCAAAGTTGCAGATGGGTAAGATCAGCACTCAGAATTTTCTGAATGTGCTTCTTTATAACTCACTCATTGAGTAACAAAGCTGTTTGTTGTATGTATTAGGGTGAACCCAAGTACTGGAAATGCGACGCGTGAAACATTGCTGTGCAATTAGAATCCATTTGCTGAGGATATCGTTATTATTTATTGCATCAGAGGCCACCCATGGATATGCTGCTTCTCGGCAGCTGCAGCTTTTTGAATTATTGCAATATAGATCTTTGCTTTATTGTGAAGGAAAAGGAGATGTCTTGTTGCCTGCCACATATGTCACACAATACTCTTCCATGATTTGGTTTAATTAGTGTTTTAATAGTGTCAAGTTAGTAAAACATGTTCATTCTTTTATACCCTGCCTCCTCGTGATAAACATATAAGCTAGACAACGTGGTTTATTTTAGCAGTTCTAAATAACATTTTATCTAGAGGCACAAGATATGTCTTTAGTGGCACTAGGCATATGGTTCGATTCCCAATAACATACCGTCTAAATCCAATTTATATAAGGTATTAATTTATTTTATCTTTTAAATTTATTATTTTTCTTTTCCTTAATTACACATAGTAAGAGAGTTTTTGTTAATAGGTAGTTATAATACACGTAATTAAAAATAATAAATTAAAAAAATTAATATATATTTATTATAAATAATTAATTTAATTAATTTTTTAATATTTATATAATTTTTATATTAAATATTAGAAGGAGTATAATGTTATATAATCTAATATTGAGGGGGTATTTTATAAATATTATATTATATTTATTATAATTAAATAATTTATCTATTTTTTTTAATTAACTCTTACCCTAAAAATGGATGAGTAGTCAGTTTTGAGCCAAATCGGTTGATAATACTATCTCACTTGTCAAGAAGCGATGATGTGGCATCTTGTGAAGCCGCCACCAAATCGACATTCTCGCCCTTGGTTTCACAGATTGGGCATGGTTAGCTGGATGGAAGTGAAAATAAGAGTAAAAATGGAAGGATCAATTTGATAGAAGTTATTCCTATTTTTATTTTTATTTTTTATATTTTAAGTTATTTTAATTTTATTAAAAAATTAAGAATTAAGATGATAAAAATAAAAATAATTTTTTTAGACTATTTTACCTCAATTATAAATTTTTTTAATAATTTTAACTCTTCTTAAATTATAAAAAATATTTTAGACTATTTTACCCAAATTATAAAAAAAATATATATCAATTTTATACTTATTTTTATCATACTAAATAAATTTTTAAAATATATTTTCAATTTAATTCTATTTTTATTTTTTATTTCTATTTTCAGTCCTATTTTTATTATTCCTCCCATCAAACAAATTTTCATCCTATCAAACATCTGGATAAGGTTCTAACGAGCATTTAAGAGTTAAAACCCTGTGCTGTTACTCGGTCGCTGTCGACAATGTTTTATACATTGTTGAAAGCTTTTGCTTTCGTTACATTACTTGATGACAATATTTCAATAATTAAATTCAAAGAAATATTTTTTTGATAATAAATTTAGGTAAATAATTATTAAATACTATTTTATAACTAACTTTTACATTATAAACACGTTATTTTTTAATCTTATTAAACATATAATATATAAACAGATTAATTCTTAATAAAAAATAATAATTAATGTTTAATGAGATTTCTATCGTACTATGCATGAAGAGTAGGAAAAAATAAATTATAATTAATTATTTATTAATAATTATTATAAATTTTTATTATAGTCAAAAGTATAAAATATTATAAAAATTTAAAAATTAAAATTTAATGTTTAAAAATTTTAAGTTCTATTTTAATGTTTAAAAGATTTTAAATCTTATTTTGATATTTAAAATTTAATCATTAATTAAAATTATTGATTTTAATTTATATATAAAAAATTAAATATATTAAATTAGATTAATTTAAATTTATTTTTAATTAAATTAGATATTATAAAATTTTAAAAGTATAATAGATTAGGATAATAATTTAGGGAGAGAATTAAAAAATAAACGAAAAATTTAGGTGAAAAAAAAATAAACGTATGTGGCTGAACTCTGCAGAAAAAGGCTCAACTCAACGTAGTAGTAGAAAGGTCGCAACAAAGACCATTGGCAGCTCCTCACTCCTCAGCTTAGATTTCCAGTTCTGAGGGACGTAATCCCGGGCGAGATTTCTCTGTAATGTGCCCCTCCGGCTTCAGATTTATGGGCTTAACCGAGGGATCGAGGTAAGTTAATTTCTTTTCCTTCGTGCGTTTTGATCTCCATCTTCATCATTTTTTGCTTTATTGTTGCTTTTTTACTTTTGAGCTTTTACTTATGCTCATCATAATTTTATTTACGTTCATACTCGAATAATTTGGAATCAAACCCCGAGCATAGTTTTTCGGACCTTTCTATTTCGAATTTGTTTCGGTTCCGCACGATTTTAACATAAAAAAAAAATTATGGATGCAAAAAAGATTGTTGCTTGCATCATTAATGAGTGAAAAACTTATGGGTTGAATAAAAGTTAAGATTTACATGTAGATCTAAGGATTGAGGTTCGGACAAGCCGTGATCATGGTTTATAGCTGAGTACATATCAAGTGCTTGGCACGACAAAGTGTAATTTAGCTATTCTACACTTTATGGTGTGTTTGCGTGTGTTCGATTTTGGACGGTATGGGTAGATTGTTTCGGAATCCAGTGCCTGCCAATTTCTTGGAGTATCTGATCAAGTTCGTTATAGCCGTTATTGTACTCGGATGCAATTTTTTTGATGTTTTCTTGAGCTATGTTACACTTTTTTAGGGCTTTTTATGGTCGCTCATAGTAGAGTGTAGCTAAAGATGGGATGATCTATTTGAAATCTGAGAGTTGTGAAAGACTTGGTAATAGGTCAATTTTGTGCGAGTAACGTAGTAAGGATGGCTGGACAATGGTTCTGGTGGGGTTATATTTTGGCAGTTAGCTAGGTTGCAGTTTTCTTTTGCTTGACATATCAATATGTAGTTTATACATAAATTATAGGGGCAATGCCAAGGGGATCATGGGAAAAAGCTTGATCTATCTTTGTATGCGGAAAACTGGGCTAGTCTAATTCTGTCACCTGCAAATGTATATATGTGCACATTAATTTTCATGGTGTTTTCAAGTTATTTAGCGGAGAGTAACCTTATTTCATTGCATCTATTGTCTCTTTGGACTTCATAGAAGGCTTCTGTGAGGAATTGGGTTCATCTTAGCTTTCCACTGGCAAACCTCTAGTAGATCTGTTCTCTTCAAGGAACTTCGTATAAATGGGACGTTTAAAGCTACAAGCTGGTATCAATGCGATAGAGGAGGAACCTGAGGAATATGATGATACATATCCTAACAAAACTACTTTAGCATGCATGATCAATTCTGAAATTGGTGCTGTTATGGCAGTCATGCGAAGAAATGTTAGATGGGGAGGCCGTTATATGTCTGGCGATGATCAGCTGGAGCACTCCCTTATTCAATCTCTGAAGACTTTGAAGAGGCAAATGTTTTCATGGCAACATCAGTGGCATGCTATCAACCCGGCCTTGTATCTCCAGCCTTTTCTGGATGTAATTCGATCAGATGAAACTGGTGCGCCAAGTACCAGTGTTGCTTTGTCATCTGTTTATAAGATCTTAACTCTTGATGTGATTGATCAAAACACTGTCAATGTTGAGGATGCCATGCACCTGGTGGTTGATTCTGTCACTAGCTGCAGATTTGAGGTGACTGATCCTGCATCAGAAGAAGTGGTTTTAATGAAGATACTACAAGTTTTTGTTGCATGTATGAAAAGTAAAGCATCTGTAATGTTAAGTAACCAACATGTTTGCACCTTAGTGAATACTTGTTATCGAATAGTTCATCAAGCTGGAGCAAAAAGTGAGTTATTGCAGCGGATAGCACGCCACACAATGCATGAACTTATTAGGCGTATTTTCTCGCATCTTCAAGATGTTGGCAACACAGAGCATGCATTGGTAAATGGAGGCTCTACTTTAAAACAAGAGGTACTAGATTTGCATACCATATCTAATTCTTTCTTTTGATTGCTATGTTTTCTTTCTGATTTTGTGATTTATGTCAACTGATGAGGAGGAAAAATAATCAAAAGGATTATTAGAGAGAGAATTTGAGGGCTATTTGATTCTGATATTGATTATAATTTCTACTTTGCAAGAGTTATTGCTGGCTATCAATTATTATTTGGTTCTGCTCTGGCATATCATCTTAAAGAAAGCCACCTGGACTATTTATGATGGATTTTAGGAATTCATATATCATGGAAGTGTTTGACGGTATAGTTGTAAACAGGATCATAATTTTTCAGCACAGCCTAAAATGGACTCTAGAAACCTTTTCTCCTTCCTTCCTTCCCCACCATTCCCCAAAAGTGAAACAGGAAATTGTTGAACGGTTTAAGATTGTGTGTGTAGATGGAATGGGGAGTTGGGGTTGTGGAAAATTGCTAATATTAACATTAAATTGTGAAGTCTGCAAACATTCATTTGGAATCTCTTAATCATCCTGCCTGAAATGAGCAGTTTATGTGCCCATAATTTGAATTTCGATGTTACAGTATATATAAGTTACTATATTATTTGTGCAGGTTGGAGGGTTAAATAATGAGTTTGCTTTTGGAAGTAAACAATTAGAGAATGGAAGCATGAATTCTGAATATGATAATCAGTCATTACCCACGGACTCTGCTCCCAGTGCTGCAACTGTGATTGATGAAAACACCGCTATTGCTAGTAATGGCAAGGGGAATGTACCTTATGAGATGCATCTTATGACTGAGCCATATGGAGTTCCCTGCATGGTGGAAATATTTCATTTCCTGTGTTCTTTGCTGAATACTGAGAACGTGGATATGGGTCCTAGATCAAATACAATAGCCTTTGATGAAGATGTGTCCCTTTTTGCCTTAAATTTAATTAATGCTGCTATAGAATTGGGAGGGCCTTCCATTCGCCGACACCCCAGATTGCTGAGCTTAGTTCAGGATGAATTGTTCCGTAGTCTGATGCAGTTTGGTTTATCTACAAGTCCTCTTATACTTTCAATGGTGTGTAGCATCGTTCTCAACTTGTATCATCATCTTCGAGCTGAACTCAAATTGCAGCTTGAAGCATTTTTTTCTTGTGTCATTTTGAGGCTTGCACAAAGCAGATATGGCGCTTCATACCAGCAGCAAGAGGTTGCCATGGAGGCTGTTGTTGACTTCTGCGGGCAAAAAACATTTATGGTAGATATGTATGCTAACTTTGACTGTGACATTACTTGCAGTAATGTCTTTGAAGACCTTGCTAATTTGTTGTCAAAAAGTGCATTTCCTGTAAACTGCCCTTTGTCTTCTATGCATATTCTTGCTTTAGATGGTCTCATTGCCGTTATACAAGGAATGGCTGAACGGATTGCCAATGGATCTAATATTTCAGAACATTCACCTGTGAGTCTTGAAGAGTATACTCCATTTTGGATGGTTAAGTGTGAGAATTACAATGATCCAAATCATTGGGTCCCTTTTGTCCGTCGAAGGAAGTACATGAAGAGAAGATTGATGATTGGAGCTGACCACTTTAATCGTGACCCTAAGAAAGGTCTTGAGTTTCTACAAGGAACACATCTTTTGCCTGACAAACTTGATCCCCAAAGTGTTGCTTGCTTTTTCAGGTACACTGCCGGGCTGGATAAGAATCTTGTTGGTGATTTCCTAGGAAATCATGATGAATTTTGTGTTCAGGTTCTTCATAAATTTGCTGGAACATTTGATTTCCAAGATATGAATATAGACACTGCTCTGCGACTCTTTCTCGAGACATTCAGACTACCAGGAGAATCACAAAAGATACAAAGGGTGCTTGAAGCCTTTTCCGAAAGATACTATGAGCTGTCACCACATATTCTTGCTAACAAGGATGCAGCCCTTGTATTGTCATATTCACTCATATTGCTGAATACAGATCAGCATAATGTACAGGTTAAAAAGAAGATGACAGAAGAGGATTTTATTCGTAATAATAGGCATATAAATGGTGGCAATGATCTGCCTCGAGAGTTCCTATCGGAGCTTTATCATTCAATTTGTAAGAATGAGATCCGCACTACCCCTGATCAAGGTGCTGGATTTCCTGAAATGACTCCAAGTCGGTGGATTGATCTGCTGCACAAATCAAAGAAAACTGCTCCATTTATTGTATCTGATTCCAGAGCCTACCTTGATCATGATATGTTTGCTATAATGTCAGGCCCAACAATTGCTGCCATATCTGTGGTATTTGATCATGCTGAACATGAAGAGGTATATCAAACTTGTATGGATGGATTCTTAGCTGTTGCTAAAATTTCAGCTTGCCATCATCTTGAAGATGTTCTGGATGATCTGGTTGTGTCTCTTTGTAAGTTCACTACTCTTTTGAACCCATCATCAGTAGAGGAACCAGTCCTAGCCTTCGGAGATGACACAAAAGCAAGAATGGCAACTGTAACTGTTTTTAGTATTGCTAATAGGTATGGGGATTACATCCGCACTGGATGGAGAAATATACTTGATTGTATCTTAAGATTACACAAGTTAGGACTTCTTCCTGCCCGTGTAGCCAGTGATGCAGCTGATGAGTCGGAGCTTTCTACTGAGACTGGGCACGGGAAGCCTATAACAAATTCTTTGTCATCAGCTCATATGCCATCCATTGGTACTCCGAGGAGATCCTCAGGATTGATGGGGAGGTTTAGTCAGCTCTTGTCTCTTGAAACTGAAGAGCCAAGGTCACAACCTACTGAACAACAACTTGCTGCTCATCAGCGAACCCTACAAACAATACAGAAATGTCACATTGACAGCATATTCACTGAAAGTAAATTTTTGCAAGCTGAATCGCTATTGCAACTTGCAAGAGCGCTTATTTGGGCAGCAGGGTTTCCTCAAAAAGGGAGCAGCACACCTGAGGATGAAGATACTGCTGTGTTCTGCCTAGAGTTGTTGATTGCAATCACTTTGAATAATAGGGATAGAATTGGAATACTTTGGCAGGGTGTGTATGAGCATATTTCCAATATTGTTCAGTCAACTGTAATGCCTTGTGCACTGGTAGAGAAGGCTGTTTTTGGACTTCTAAAGATTTGCCAGCGGTTGCTTCCATACAAGGAGAGCATTGCTGATGAACTTCTGAGGTCCCTGCAGCTAGTCTTGAAGCTTGATGCTCGAGTTGCCGATGCATACTGTGAGCAGATTACACAGGAAGTCAATCGCCTGGTGAAGGCAAATGCTTCCCATATTAGATCACAGTTAGGATGGCGTACAATTACGTCACTACTTTCCATCACAGCAAAGCACCTAGAAGCATCTGAGGTTGGGTTTGAGGCACTATTGTTCATAATGTCAGATGGAGCCCACTTGCTAGCAGCTAATTATGTTCTCTGTGTAGAAGCTGCTAGGCACTTTGCTGAATCTCGAGTTGGACAGGCAGAGCGATCAGTACGGGCACTGGATCTCATGGCAGGGTCTGTTGATTGCTTAGTTCAGTGGACTAGTGAGGCTAGGCAGACAATGGGGGAGGAGGAAGTGTCAAAATTGTCTCACGACATTGGAGAGATGTGGTTAAGGCTAGTGCAGGGACTAAAGAGAGTATGTTTAGACCAGAGAGAGGAGGTTAGAAACCATGCTATATTATCACTGCAGAAGTGCTTGACGGGAGTTGATGGGATTTATCTCTCGCATAGTGTGTGGTTACAGTGTTTTGATCTGGTCATCTTCACTGTGCTTGATGATCTGCTTGAAATTGCACAAGGACAGTCTCAAAAGGATTACCGCAACATGGAAGGCACCCTCATCTTTGCCATGAAGCTCTTGTCCAAAGTATATCTTCAGTTAGTCCAAGACCTATCACAGTTGTCAACATTTTGCAAACTATGGTTGGGGCTGCTGAGCCGAATGGAAAAATATATGAAAGTGAAAGTTAGGGGGAAAAAGAGTGAGAAGCTTCAAGAGCTAGTGCCTGAGCTTCTAAAAAATACGTTACTCGTTATGAAGACGAGGGGCATTCTGGTTCAGAGGAGTGCCTTGGGTGGTGATAGTTTATGGGAATTGACATGGCTACATCTGAATAACATTGCTCCATCACTGCAATCTGAGGTGTATCCTGAGCAGGATTCTGAGCATTCGCAACACGAAAAGGGTGGATCAAATGAAGGTTTGAACCCTGATGAAACGGGTTCTGTTAGCCCCAATGACACAGCCAAACGTGAAGATTCTGCCGTTGTCGGTTAATTATAGCTTATTAATGGTAAGTCCACCTGAACCAATTTTGCTGTCTGCCTGCATGAATTCATGATCCCATGCCTTGAAACTTTTTGACTTTTCATTAAAGGTTCTTTGGGTTCTTATCCTGAATCTGCAGAATATTGTGGATTGCATGCATTCACATCTTAATTTTGGTTGGAGCTATTAATTCAAACTAGTGAAGGAGGGAAACCATGTAATGATAGTTGTTTTTAATTGGTATTCCATATTCTTGTATTTGCCTCATGGACGCTTGTGATTACTGTAACTCCTTGATGAATATATATGATATAGCTTTGAGTACACCATTAGATTCCTGCCCTTCTAATGGGGTACCATAGAGATTTCCTATACCGCCAGGGACAGCTAACTGCAATATTTCAGAAGCATTATCTTCTTTTTCTACAGAATTAGAAAATTGTCCTGTCACTGAAAGATGTATTTCCCTTGGTAAACAAGGAGTTCTCAGTTGTGGCGCTTTAAATCTCTACAGTATCTCAGGCAAAAAGCAACAAAAAGTATATGTGTGGATCACAAAATTTGTAGAAAATACAAATATTATCTAGAGGTCTAATTGCATTTTTAACATATCTGCTTAGAAATGAGAGAAAATACAATGTTGTCCTTTTTTGATTTGATCAGAATAAAATCTCTTTCGAAATTTATAGCATAAAAGGCTTTTATCTTTTTCAAATAAGTATATTTTCTAGGATTTGACTTTGTATTTTTTTTCTGATAGGGGTGAAGTTACTTGTCACCTCAACTAACAATTTGTTAATAATTTGTTGTCCTTTCTTTTTCAATAAAAAGGTAGATTATAAACATTAATTCTGTCTCATTTAATATGAAGCTGCTTCATCAACATTAATGTGTCTCTGTATTTGTGGCAATATGCGTTGAAGCTGCTTCATCAACATGTAATCATACAACCAACGGGGGTTGATCCGAGTGATAAGCGGCTCGGTATCGCTTAAACGAGATCTCGAGTTCGAGCCTTGGTGAATGCAGAAAATTACCGTTAGGAGACTCACCCACCATAGCCAGGTGCGCGATGCCGGTCGGATCCGGATATAGTCGGGGCAAAGTTCCGGCGAACCGGGTGGACAACAAAAAAAAAACTTGTAATCATACACAAAATAAAATAGTAGTGTAAAGAGGAAAAATCTATCCATATCAAGTCTGACTTTTTTTATTGTTTTTTCTTTCTTTTAATTATATGGTTGTTAAAAAATATGGATATTGTTCTAACTACAAAATTACTGAGGTAATGTGATTGGCCATAAGCCATATCAGCCGCCCATTAAAAGCGGTAAAAAAGCAAAATAATCCTAAATGATTAAATTGTAACAGATTCATGAGGTCCACAATTCCAAATCCTGATCCGCGATGTCCCATTGCTTATTTCGCCTCCCTTCATTATCTGACAGCATTGCCTCCTTCGTGCCTGCTTCATTCCCATCCAAATCCACATCATCATTATTGTCACTTGTCACCTATGAACTCCTTAGATTTCACACAATTGTTCGGCAACACCAAAACAATTGTGATTATGCTCATTTTCATTTTTGGTTTAATAATAAAGGAAAATTGGGGGAAGCCCCCATTGAAGTTCATATTTTTCTAACCAATAAAATTTTCAAATAGCTACTTTCACCCAATTTTTCCTAACAATATGTAATGAGTATTGTCATATATAAAGCTACGAAGCAAACATACTTTTTCCCAGTGCTTGGGCTGAAGCTTCAAAGCAGCAACTCTAACTCTGTCCACCACCACAGGAGTGATATTCAGCCTGGTGCAGTTCCTTCAATCATCACCCTCATTAAGCCTCTTATAGGTACTGAAACTCCATGCTCTATTCCCCATGCTCTTAACCTTCTCCAGAAAATATATAATGGGCCTATCGCACGGGTTAGGGACCATGGGCCGAGTGCTGAACATGAAAAGCCCATCACTAAGAGTGCCCCAAGTCCGAAATGTGAGAAAGGGTGGCCAATCCTTTGCAGTCCACAAGGTGGGATAAATCTGGAGTGTGTAACTCCACGATATGAGGATAGACCAGTGACGCTTATGGTCGTAGCAGAAACATTGCTGCAATATTCTAGAAAGGTCTATTTTGTAGGCAGCCAAGAGCTTGTTTATTGCGTCAAGGTGGTGCAGTGATACTAGTGGAGCCAATGGGTGTGCTGCTTATATGGGTTCCCTTTTATATCAAGCTGAACCATAACCACACAAACAAACAAACAAACAAACAAACAAACAGGACTTTAAATTTCATGCCCAATTTAATATTACACTTTTATCTTTTAATCCTAAATATAAAAATTAAATAATTAATTTATACATATGTTAAAAAAATTAGTTAAATTAATTATTATAAAAAATTAAATGCAAAATTACCTTAGAAATATTTTTAAATTTAATATAATTTTAAAACGTAATAATATTACTCATCTCATTAAAAAATTAATATTTACTGTTAATATTTTTAATAACAGATTGCTCTATTTTTACATTTCAGAAAAAACTTGAGATCAAAAAAACTTTTAAAATAATATCGCTCTCAAATAAAAACTTTTAAAATAAATCTACACATTTACCTATTATTAATATGAATTCGATTCCCAAATTAAAACCCTAGAAGCCCATTAAAACCTCCAAAATGTTATTTGAATTAGCATTATGTTAAAATGACTTTTGGTCGGAAGTCAAATTAAAGCTAAAGGTCAATTTTTTGAGAAAAATATTATTTTCACAAATGTTAGTATAACTCTTTTAGGAGGACTAGTTTTTAAATTATCCGTTAGGAGGTACTGCATAATTTTTACTAAAAAAATATTTATTATTTTTTATTTAAATTATCTCGATATGAAACCCCTTAATATGTATGTAATTAATAATAAGAATAGTTGAGAAAAATATTATAAATTTCTAGCATTTAGTAACAAAACAGCTCATATAGAGAGAGAGGGGGGAGTATACATATATACCTGGTGGAAGCCAGGTTCTCTGGTGAGAGTTACACCGATTTCATTGACACAAGCCCACACCCTCTGAGCCATAGAAATAGTAGCACCTATTGAGGCAACCATCAAAGATTCTTGAGAGCCGAATCGCTAACGCTGAACTGATCGCAAATCCACCACCTCCATAAGCCATGGCGAACCCATGATACAGATTCTGCTCCACACTCTCCGAATTATCTCCGATATAACCCACATCTCTGTGATAGTACTTCCCCAGAACCGTCGCTAGGTTCGCGGGAAAAAACATGGTGTCATCGTCTCCCATGACGAACCCCCTCACGTTCGGAAGGCCAAGCTTGAAACCCTCCTTGAATATCCGATATGTCCGTACGGCAGCCTGGCAGTGGACGAAGCTCCTCCATCGGTAATTCGAGATCATGAACGGAGTCGCGCCGTCCTGAGGCTCCTTGTCGAGCCAGACAAAGCCTCGGGTCGCATTTGGGAGCCACCAGAGCTTGTTGAAGCGGCTGCGTTCTTCCCACGTGTTCTCGGAGCCGGCAATGCAGAAGAGGATGTGGGAGATGTTGGTGGGGTCATGGTGGTGGTCGTCGGCGGTGGTTGAAGCGGCCCGGGAAATGGCCTGGAGGCGGTCGGGGAGGAACAAACGGAAGGTCTGAAGAATGCAGAGTAAAGAGCTAGCGTAATGGGCACGAGAAGACACACCAGAACGCCGAGCCTAATCAAATGATGCAGATGTCAAGTGGTTTCTCAGAGATTGGAAAGAATCTAGATTCTTTAATTTGATCTGAGCTAGATTGTTCCAAGCGATTGTGACTCATGTTCCTGTTCCATACAAAACCAGACAATTACTCAGATATACATATACCACAAAATCAATGAAACAACATTCTGCAGGTTGTAGATGATGACCTGCTTCACATCAGAAGAAGCGAATGAATGTGTCTTCCCTACAGCCTCTGTATCTGGTCTTTGTTGCCATGTCTTTCTTCTGATTACTGCTATAGAATCCTAGCTATTTCACACACACACACACACAACTTCCCATGTTTCTGTGTGACAACGTAGGAAGGGCTTTTCCGGGCATGCATGCAACTTCATGCCCATGCGTACGGTGATACCATCATGAAATCTTGTGTTTTAATTTTATAAGGTTTCTTTCTCCCCTATGGTTCGTTCTTGTGTGTAATTTAGAGATACGAAAGAAAACAAAAGGTTTTATGTTAGGGAAGATGAAGACCTTAATACGATAAATATGCCGCCAAAGTTGGCCAACGGCCAACCTCTCTAGATTTATATAGTAAATTGGTCTATTAGCTACACTTATTTATTTATTTACATCTTTATTTAATTTATACACACATATATGTATATGATGCTCGGATCTTAAATATAGAAACTAATTAGAAAGTTAATATTTATCCTAAATATAAGAAATATTTTTTAAATTTATTAATCATTTATTAAATTATCCCTATAAATACTCTCTCGATAATAATCAAGTAAAGGGAACCAAGGGAATTAATGAAGATAATTATAGTATTTTAGTAAAAATATGCTATAATAATTAATTTAACTAATTTTATTAATCTAATCAAATTAATTAAATATGTCTTATGTTTAAAATCAGATTATATATGTGTATATAAGTGAACCAAGTTTTATTATTTCTCTTTGGCAAAATTAAAATGGTGGGAATCTCTCTCCTCGAGAAATTAACTTTGACACCTACATAAATGTAATAAAAATCATTTCCCTCCCCCTTTTCATTTCTTCCAATTCATCTTTTATATTATACCAAACACAACCTAACTTAAAATGCCAAACCTTTTGATGAGAACTGAGAAGCTAAATTTTCATGCGCTTGATTCGCGCCTTAACTGATAGTGTTGGAATAACATATCTACCATATAGTCTTGTTATTTTTTAATGCTTATTATTATTATTATTATTAAATTTTTAACCTTATTAATTAATAATTAACGTGACCATGCATCATTTTACCACGTCTTGGGCTTCATGGATTGCTTACATCGGTTGCACATTCTGGGCTTCATGAATTGTTGACATATGGCCCAAAATATGCGTTTGTAAGGGGAAAAGTAAGACATTTCCAATTAAATGAACCAAAAAAAAAATTAAATGAACTAATTAAAAAGTAAGAAAATATAAAATAATAACAAAATCGATGGGCCAGTATGGTTACAAAAAAGTGCTGGTTGGGATGATGAGCATCACTGCAGGCCAATATAGTTACTAAAAGTTCAAACTTGAAGCTATTAATTTAACTTATACCGTGGTCCATGGGTTTAACTGGTGAAGAAATAAAACATACGATTATTTGGAGTGTATTCAAACTCTAGGGTGTATCACTTTGTTATAGTTCCAGTCTACTGGGTACCTAGGTTTACGCTTAAGGATAATAGACGATTCGCTCTACCCGACATTGGTATCGCTTAGGAGGAAGGGAGATTTCGCTCTACCCTTGAGTCGTGGATGAACCCAACACCTTTCCAAAAAAATTTTAAAAAAAAATAATTATTAATTAATTGTGGAACTTTAATTAGAAGCTGCTGCATTTTGTAGCATACCTAAATTATTGGAGTATATATCTAAATTAAGCAAGAAAACATTTATATCAACAATCCAACAACTATGTGAGCTGTTTCTAATAATAATATGTAATGCAGGCAAAATATATAAATTAAATGCTGAATTTAAAATTGATAAGTCCATATATGCTGACTAATCTTGTTATTATATGGAAGCGCACTTGAATTTCAGGTAACTTGTCTGTGTATATTATTAAATTATTATGATCATCTGTATTTTGGCAAAATTTGAATACCTTTATTAATTAATTATAAAATCCATACAAAAATCATAAATACACATAATTTATAATTCCTTTGTCTATATATTTCACGCCATTTTTTATTACTATTATTTTATTTTTTCCCCCAACTTTATGACTAATTATTAGGTAATTAAGAAGAGATAAAAATGTATCGAAAAAATAATCGGTCTGCATTTTGACCCACTTATATCAATCTATGTGATTATCGTCCAATGACCAACCCCTAATTTAATCTTCTATATCGTCTTTTGCTTTAAACCATTCTCTGTTGTTTTCTGATTAATTTAATACATGCATATTATTTTCAATTTATCTTCTTCTTCAAGTGGTGTGTGTGATGCGAGAGAGAGTAGACACAGAAAATTTCAAAAACAGTAATATTATTTTAGTCTTCATGAGTCAACACATGTCCTTCGCATCAGAAAAATAATTCATTTTCCCTTCCGCTCTTGTCCATGCTCTTGTCTGCATATGTATATCCAATTATTTTTCACCTTATTAAGCTCTAAGAAGAAAACCAAAGAGAAAAATTAATAAAGTTAGGGAGCAGTACCTTAATTAATAACATATTTAAAGATTTAATTATTGATAAAATATATTAACATCGTATAGTTTAATGTAATTGACTCCAACTATTAAGATAAAGACTTGTTATTAATTTCGAGCGCTGAAGAAATCAGACGGAAGCAATCTTGACACGTGTTATGACTAACTCTATATGCATGGACTTTGCTCCTCTTATAGAATCCAAATCCCATCCTTTGACTCTTATGTGCAAAATGAAAACGATAGTTAACCTAATTCCTTCTAATTAAAAGGTAAAATTATATAGTAAACGCGTACAATCTGAAGGGTAATCTTTTTTTTTTTTTGCCAGTCACCAATACTTGCAATAATTAAAATATTATAATTAAGTGGGATAGTTAAGAATATACCTCATGGAAATTAAGAGAGAAGGCATTCAATTGTCGCTCACCGAAATATTTATTCTGGACATAAAATATTGATGATAATATATAATATTAATAAATAATAATTACTAAAGAACAAGGCCGCTGGCTAGGGCTTGGCTAGTCAAAGAGTGTGAATAATTAAATAAATTTCATATACAATTGTCGTATTGATTGGATTTTAATTAATTCGAAATATTCAGTTGCACGAGCATAAATACATTAGTACGTCCACTTGCCTCATGTCATGGACACAAATATCGGATTCACTTGTCAACACTAATTAATTACTAGGATTATAAATTAATTTTGTAGGCTAAATCATATATACAACTAACTCCCTAAATTTTATATTACAATAAAACCTTATAAACCCTTACATATACGCCGATAACTATCATATTATTAATTTTATGTATTACTTATCTCCATTTAACTTAAAGTTTAAAGGGATATATGCGTATAATTCAGAGTTTGTTAAGGTTATATGTAGACAAAAATAAAATTTAATTAAGAGAATAAAAAATTGATAGTTGGATTATCTGCACAGACTTATAAATTTGAGGCGATTTATTATTAAATTTTAAATATTAAAAAAATTATTTATACAAAGAAGTTTTGTGTAATTTAATCTTTAATAAATTGACAAGTTTGTTATGAATGCTCGCTACTAGCATTGCTGGTTTAGTTAGACCAATTCAAGGAAATTGTTCTGATTAATTAATTAATGTACTGTTTGTTATAGGTAAAGTAATATATAATATCATGAACTTCTTTTTTATATTTGATTAATATTTTAATTTTATTTGTAGTATAATTTTATCTATAATCTTATTTTTAAATGTCAAAAATTATACCAAATTAAAAAAGTTACAAATAAAATTATAATATTAATTATATATTAAAAATAAAAACATAATATTAGAAGCTAGTTTACTACCGTTTGTTATAATATTATTGTTCTTCTCTCTGCAAAAGTCCACCAAGTTTATAAAAACGGACAAGAACTAGCTTTTGCCGACTTTATCAGTTGACTAGTGTACGTGATGTTACAGATAACAAAATTTGAAAAGAAAACATTAATCACACTCATCAACATTAATTAAGCTTTTAATTTATTCTAAGTATATAGATCAGAGTGTCTAACTAGTTAACTAGTCCATTAAATAGTAGCCTGTATAAATCTTCCTTTTAATTAGTGCTTGAAGTTTTTATGTGGCGCATTTTAATTTTTTTTTATATGACATCAAAGATTTTACTGATGATTAATTAACTGACATATAGAACAATAAATTTTGATATAGTCAAGCATATATAATTTGTGAGGGGGCATGCATGCAACTAATTTTGATTAATATTATTATATTGAGTGTGAAATTAAGTGATCAATCTCTCGTTACTTTGAACTAAATTTTTGACTAGTTAATTAGCCTAAAAGAGCCTAATGAAAGATTCTGTGCGAGTTTCTGATTGACACATGCAAAAGGAAAAAAGGCTTACCGTTGTTGAAGATGATTAATGATTGTACCATATTTATAAACATATCTACCCTCTTTTTTTTTTAATTAATTTAATGGACGATATGGAAATAAAGGAATCACTGCAACACTTTGAAATATCACATGCAAACAAGTTTTCAACAGTATTTCTCTCTGTATATTTCTTCCTTTTGTTTTCTCTCAGGTATCGTACAAACAGCATGGTATTTCCTTCCTTGTTTTTTGTTTTTTGATAAGCAACAGCATGGTATTTCTTATATTCTAATTCTATATATCTTTGGCTTCTTTCTCTTGCCATTTAATTTTTATTTTGAACCACAAAGCCAAGAGAAGGAACAGACAAATTAGACGCGCCCCATGATATATACTTATAATACTGTAATGGAACAGAATCAGAAGACACAGATTTAATGCTCCAATTATATATACATATATATAGACACACACATATCATAATTACACTAATTCATTTTTTTTGTGAGTCTAGTTGGCATCCCCTCTTTGTGAGGTATAAAGATCACCAAAGTAATTAGTTTTATTTTTTCTAATAAATTTTTTTCATATACATGGCCCAGAAGAGATTTAACTATTTACTATATGTGCTAAGTTTTGTTAATGATCACTAATTTATATTTTTATTATCTCTAGCTTTCCTTGAATATACTTTCTGCATTCATATTGTGAATGAAGAGAATCTGAATGTGTTTGCAGTGTAGGGTTGGTGAAAGCCTAGAGATCTAAAGCAGTTTCCATCATTATATCCTCAATTTTCTTATTCCGATGGTATATAAATAATTCAACAAGAGAGTTCTCTTTCCTTCGTGTGATCGATGCGAGACAGTTGCTTCATTAATGGGACCCCACTGTGTACATTTCCAAAAATAATATCCAATTAATTGAAGAATGACTCCCTCTCTCTCTCTCTCTCTATAGCTGTAGAGAGCAAACTCAACAAAAAACCAACAGTAGTATAGTTCACTAGAAAAGCCGAAAGAGACGCAAAGCTCATTGCAACAACATCACACTGCACGCACACACCTTTTTCCTTCCTTCTGACCTCTTCAGCTTTTTCGTTCCCCTCTTCATATATAGCTTCACTCTTAGTTGCTTTCGTATATTCAATTCCTCCCCACCACATCTACATTTTTACCCCTATATAAAGCTTCCATAGTTTAGACCTGTTTCGTTCTTACCAGCTTCCTTCACCTTGAGAGAGTAATATAATGGAGGGATCCCATCTTCATCATCATCATCATCAGTACTTGATGTGGCTGAAGAGGAAGCAAACGTTGAAGTCACATATTGATGCCGCAAGGTCGTCTTCGTGGGAAGAGAGGGCTTTTGCAGAAGATGCAGCTAGGATACTTGGTGGCTACGTGTGGCCTCCAAGATCTTACTCTTGTACTTTCTGCAAACGAGAGTTCAGGTCTGCTCAAGCTCTTGGGGGTCACATGAATGTTCACAGAAGGGATAGAGCTAGGCTCAAACAGAGCCAGCAACAACAAACTGTAATTCCTCCTCATGATTGTAAGAGATCTTCTGATTCTTCAGAGGTCAATGGAAGGGAAGAAGAAGATTTTGCAGGCTTTTATAAAAATCATAATAATAATTATGTTGAAACAGACTTGTCCGTGGGATTACTACCTTCATCATCAACAGCTGAAGAAGCTTTTTCTTTAAGTTGTAAGAGAACTAAGACTACTTGTTCCAATATTTCTTCAGTCTTCGTCAAGCCATTCTCAAACGATCACGCAGCAGCAGCAGCAAGCCTGGTTTTCCAATCTGCAGAAATGGTGATCGGAGTTAATAAGCCTAAAATAGAAGACTTGGATCTTGAACTCAGGCTGGGGAAATCACAGAAAGTTCAGTGATATTATGATTATGGTAAACTACACATTATATGTTTGTGTTGGTGCTATATATATATATAATGCAATTCCACAACTCTTCTATCTTTCCGTGTTTTTTTTTTTTTTTTCTCTTTTTCAATTTGAGTTCTATGTATGTGGGTTGATACTCTTAGTTTCCCAAACTAAACCTGAATAGAATGATAAGGTTTTACGTTCTGCAGATGTTTGCAGACTATTTCTATTTCCAGCTCTCTCATCGTATATATATCTATATTATATTATTTTCTGCTTCTGAGCATAGAATCATGGGTATGGTAACTGCGAGCAGATCAGTGACGGCAAAAGACAAAGGAATAAGAAGTTAGCTATATAACCATAAAGACTGGATTACTTTCCAGCTCATCTCGCTGTGTGATAATATTGGAATAACATGTTGAAATCATTTGAAAATATAATGAAATATTGACAACTCTGAGTCTCTGATCCGCTATCTAGGGTTTCCAAATAGAAACAGATGCCAAGAAAGATGAACAAAGATAATCTTCAGAAACCCCCAAGATGGAATTTTCTTTTTTTTTTTTTCTTTTTAAATGTATATATGAACCAAGTGGATATATATTTTTAATTCATTTTTCAAAACTACAATACAAAGTGATAAAATATTTCTTGAAGTCTTGTCTTATATGCTTCTGTTTTAAAGCACAGTTCTTACGATACCCTCAGTTAACTGCTAGTTTAAGTTCAGATACAAGTGAGAAAGCGATCAAAAAGGAGGGAACTTTGACTGTAGGATAAAGAACTGACAGTAGTACGTACATGACAATTAAAAGTCACTTCATCAGCTATCTATATAGATATATTCCAGAAAACTAATAGTTTAACTCAATGCACACAGTTGTATATATTACTATATTATGGTTACCTAGGTATTTGATTATTGTCGAGTTTAACTGATGGTTCTTTTAAAGATATTTTTTATATTCACGACTTAAAAATAGCGCCTGTCTGTTAGTGTATGTATTACTATACTACAAGTTATCTTTTATCAAATATGAACATGCCTGGCTTCATTTTTTCCTATAATAATTAAGTTCCAATCCCTTCTGTTGTTTTCCACAATTCTCTCCTAACACTTCCAAAATTCCAACCAACTACACGGAATCAAGTTGAATATAATATATCGAAGAGTACAGAAATTAAATAGTACTAATTCAGCTAGCTAGTTCGGCATAGAGAGGACAATATATATATATATATATATATATATATATATATATCACATCATTGGCTTTATTAGCGAGTATATACCCATGTTGTATTTGGATGCTCTTATATAATTACAAAAGAATGTAGCAAATAGCAGATTATTATACAATGATGTAATCAAGTGTTTGTTGTTGAAATGAACGTTTTCTGATGGTAATTAATAGCACATATCTATCAACTGTGAGTTTCTTTCTTGTAAGTAGGTATTAAGAATTTCTCTTATTACACCAGCCAAAGGCCTCAACCAACAAACTAGGTAGGAACCTAAAAATGTCATATATTCATTATGTTCCGAAGCTCGAGACTTTTCTTCTTATGGTAATATGTAAAAAACACAATGTTAGCCACCTTAGTATATATTATGATACCGATGGTTCCTCCAGAATACACACAGCTACGTCATATATATACTACTGTCTGTTTCCTTCAATCTTTCTCTGTAAGGAAATCTGATGAAACGTCTATCTTCTTCTCTCAGTTTGCAGAGAGAAATTAAAAACAACAACAGAGAGGAATTCCTCTGTGTGAATGGAATTAATAAAATAGTTTTCCCATTATAGCATCTGAGTATACGAGTTTACTTTTCCTCTACCTGGGTTCACAGAGAGACACAAAGGAGAAAGAGTGATTAAGAGGGTCTGATTCTGAGAGTTTAGTCAGGGAGCTCACATGGGGGCATGATGATGATGATGATGTCTCTTTGGAGGTATCAAAGAGAGAAGAATTCAGATATGAGAGAATGAGGAATTGAGGATATTATATATGTTAGTTATCTGGTTTGGCAAAGTTTGGTTTCTTTATTTGGGATGCTCTGAAGAATGAAGTGGATATGTAGTACTTGTCCAAGTAGACGAAAGTTTTGGGGCCTGGTGGATGGGTTTGACAAATGCAACTTCAAGTCATAGCTATAGAGCTATAGCTAGCACGTGTGTGCGGGGATATTAATTAGAGCTTTGAATTGTGAAAACAACCACACAGACATTTCGTCATATAATTAATCTGCATAATGGGGTAGTGAAAGTGAACGGCACTTCACGATCTTCTTCTTCTTCTTCCTATTTTTTTGAACCTCAAATTCCTAGAACCTCGAATGACATGTTTGGTGTAATTTTTTTGTTCTTTTTGACAAAAAAGAAAAAAGGATTAGAAAAGGTATATACATACCTAAATGCATGAATGTTCTGGACATTCATAAAGTCAATATTGCTTGTTTCGTTCGTTAGCCTTTGATATTCCTGCTTCAATGAGTTAATCTTGTTTGAAATGTGGTCAACTTCCTTTTGCTTCTTAACGAGCCAATTTTTTTTTTTTTGTTATAAAAATTTTTAGAAAAGGGTTGGGCTCATCCACGATTCAAGGGCAGGGCGAAATCTCCATTACTCCTAGGCGATACCAATATCGGATAGGGCAAGTCGTCTATTACCTTCAGGCGTAAACCTAGGCATCCAAGAATTAGGATGCCTCCCCAAACGCCGCGAATGGAACTATAACAAAGTGGTACTCCCTGGGCTCAAATACGCTCCAAATAATTGTATGTCTCATCCTTTCGCCAGTTAAACTTACAGATGATGGGTAATAGACGTGGTGGGGTTGAAAATTTTGTGGCTTTGGGCTTTGCTTGGTAGTTAGGCCCATAGTAAATAATGGGCCGAGCAAAGCCTGCTTTAATGTTATAAATGAAAAGTGTACACAATTTTTTTTGGGTACAATAATCCTACACAATTTGATGTTGTATGTATGTATTACACGAAATCTTGTAAATGATCTTATACAAAAAAAAAAAAAAAAGAAATCTTGTAAATGATCATTACACTATTTTTAACTTATAAATAGCAAGGTTTGTTAGATTGTTAATATATATTGATATGATGAATCTGTATATTTTAATTATTAATTTCTCAAAATTATTGGCAGTGATTAGTTTTTCAATCAAAATACATTAATTATTTAAATTTTATGAAATTTCATTATTCATCACTTATAGAGAGAACTATATTTGTCATTTATTATTAATAAATCGTATATTTATCATATTTTTGTTGAATAATTTGAGCTGTGAATCACTCATATATAGAATCCTTTTTATTTATGAGTTTCATGCAATAATTGCTTCCTAATTTTTGGGGAATAAATATTTAATATCTAAATTTGTGAGATTTTTTTTCCGAGAGAGAAAAAAGAAGGAATCTCCAGAAAAATCTCAATGGAGAAGTTTGTTTGGGAACATGCCAGCTCATGAACGAAACGTGTCCTAGTTTGGAGAGAAGTTGTAAATTTTATGTTGACTCTGGACGCCTCATTAATTGACAACACATTATTCATAGTATTATTTAATTTAAGATAATACCATTCCCTACAACATTCTTATCGAGTCAGCTTTTTATAGTAATTCCAATAGGAAACTGAAACGACAAGACAGAATTATATATGTGACCCAATTTTTATGGAATGAAATATTATAAAGTTGTTTAAAAATGCATTGTACTCCGTGGCTTGGATGTGAACTGTTGAAATATTTATTGAGAACTATAATTAATTAATATTATATTTTATTAATTATTTGATTATCTTAAATTAAATTTAAATATTTTTAAAATTATAGTTAAATATTATATTATTATATATTAAAAAGATAAATCTAAAATATTATGATGATGATAGAATTTTAGATTTAATTAATTAGTTTATATTTTTATATATATAAAAGTTTATTTGTATCATTCAATTCATATTTGACTAGGATCCACGTTGGATACCATCAGCAATTCGTACCAAACTATGGTGAGAACTAAGAAATGGGGACGACGACTAAGGTGAGAGAAATTATGAAGAAAGAGTGGTTGGATTGACGTAGCCCAGGGAAAAGGAGGATCGTGCGATCTGTCGAGTCATGATGCTCTGTGTTGGGGTGCACGGGAAAGTAGGCAAACCCTGGTGTTGAGAAATGATAGTGATGGCCGAGGTGAGAGAAATTTTGAAGAAAGAGTGACATTTTTAGGTCAGCAAAATTTATAAATATTTAACAATAATAATAAAAAATCTAGAGGGGACATATAGTTTTGTGTACACAGAATAGGAAAGGAAAGTAGGCGGCAGGATAAGCTTGCTGCTAACAACATAATGTGAGCACTCGTCATCTAGGTTAACTTTTTAAAAAATTGTAAACTAAATTAATTAGGATATATTACTGTATTTTTATAACATCGAACTAGTAATTTCTAGTTAACCTAAAATAACTCATACCACTTAATCTAAAATGGTAGCAGTTGAATGTGAAGATTGTTAAGGGAATAGTTTCTTCTTGGCGAAGAAGGCTCTATATTTATTTAAATGTACTATAAATTAAGAATGTGAGTCCCGAAAAGGCTCAAGGTATGACATTGGGAGGTGACAAGCCAGATATTTGTTGGAATTTAAACAGTAATAAAAGGAAAAAGAAAGGAAAGGAAAGAGACATGAAAAGAGAAATGATAAATGAAGATGGATGATGGAGGGGAGGAAGTGGCACACCTGGAAAATGCCCCTATACTCATCGGTTCGTAACATAAGTCAGTTTTTAATATAAGAGAGTTAGTTAATTTTTTAAATTAATTAATTAATTATATTTTTTTAATTTTATAAATTATTTTCAGCATATTTTATATAAACTAAATAAAATTTTAAATTTTATTAATTATATCATAAAATTCAGCAATTTTTTCACTTTACTCATATTTAATACATATTAAATAAAATGAGAATAAAATTAACATAAATAAATAAAGGATAAAATTATACATTTATATGAAAAATTTCTCTCTCAACTCTATAAATAGGATCAGATGAGTAACTAATATAAAAATTAGTTGACTAATTTAGATAGATTAAAGAGTATATAATATAAATTCGTCTTGAGAAATTAATTTTGGTTATAATCAATTGATTTATTTGGTTTACTTATTATACTAAAAAACAGTTAAATATATAGAACTGAAGAGAGTACTACTATCGATCCTTAATATAAAAATTAGTTGAAGAGTTGTATTTGGTTCTAAATATAATACTTTAATATATTTTATATATAATATTTATCATATTTTTCAAATTAATTTACTTAATTTATGAACCGTTATATAATATAATGTTACACATGAGTGTTTTAAAGAGATAATGCCATATATTTTATAATTAACTATTTTATTTAATTTAATTAATCTGTCTAAATTAATTAACTTGCTTTTATATTAAGTATTATATAGAGTTGTGAAAAAATTATATAATTAAATATGTTAAAAATTGTAAACTTTTTTAAATATATTTCAATTTCTATTAAAAATCAATTCTACGTAATTTATAGCATTTAATTAGAAAAATATTAAATATTCTAAATTATATTAAACTAAAAACTTATATTATCACCAAATATAAATTAAAAATATATTATAATATTGGAGAAATATGAATAAAGAAAGTGGACACAGAAATATCTGAGGGCCCTTGTTATGTGATTATTCTCCTTGGCCTTGCACTGCTTCCACGTATCTTCCTACTCTCTTTGATATTTTGGGTTGCTTCTTCTTCCAACTCCTTCTCTTTTTCATATCATTCTATTTCCTCTTCTCCTTTTCCCATGATTGCTTTGTCTCTTGTATCAGTTATATACGAGTAGTAATCAAGAATCAACAACCATCCAACATCTTGTGAATGTATAAAAAAATCATTTTTTTGCTAATTAGCATAATCAAATACACAGCCCCCATTTCAAACAGTTACATGAGTATAATTTTTTTTTAAAAAATCTCAACATATATTATTAATTTTAATTATATTCTTTCGTTTTTGTGAAGCAATTATTTATTTCATAGGTGTCCGTACATTTTTTTTTTATAATCATGAGAATTCTTTCATTGACTAAAGAAATCAATAGAAGTGAATAGAATTATTTGATATTGTTGTTTTCTGTTGAAGATTGTGGTAATATTATTAAAATAAAGAAAAAATTGCAAAAAAATCTTCCGTTATAAAAATTATTTCTTGAAGATACTTTTTAAAAAGATTCAAGCTTTTAAACAAGTATAACATATTTTCAACATATGTAATTCTTATTAGTTATATGTAATACATTTTTAGTTATATATAATTTTTTTATTTTATATATAATTAAAAATAAATTATTTCAGTTGATATGTTGCACCTATATCCTGAAATAAAATGAAGGTGCATTTAGATAATAAATTTTACGACAAATTTTCGTCTTCCATGAATATCTCCATTAAAGTTTATAACTTTCTTTCAAAGAAGCATGCGTCTCCCAATAAGAAAGATAGGGGTATAATATGAAGGGCGTATTTTTAAGAATAAAATAAATAAATATTTCATGGATTTTGTAAAACATTTTGTATTGAGAAATTATGGAATTTTTGTTCTAAAAGAAAACGTTTTATCATGTAGACAAGAAGCAGTTCAACTTGTTAGGTCAATGAAAGATAAAGAGATTGCATTGGAGATAATTCAGGGCGCTATCCATTAAGAATATAAGATCTATTCTTTTAAATTAGTTTGTTACATTTTATAAGATCCCTTTTAAGTTTGTCTAAAC
Organism: Leucaena leucocephala; assembly: GCA_037074615.1. NCBI lineage: Eukaryota > Viridiplantae > Streptophyta > Magnoliopsida > Fabales > Fabaceae > Leucaena > Leucaena leucocephala. Next base: position 16,586,921 of record CM073541.1, read on the forward strand.
AACAACTTTTTTTTTGTTTACCTATTTTATTTATTTATTTTTATCATTTTACTCATTATTTTTTTAATCAATGAAATTTGATTAAAAATAAGAAATGCGTGGCTGTTTGCAGCTAGAGAGAGGGGTGCTTGGGAAAGAGGAGAGTAATTCAGTAAGGGGAAATATTGACAGCAGAATTGAGATCACGTGGTGGTTGTCAGCTTTTGGGTAACGAATACTGTATATATGTGTTACTTTATGTTGGGAAGCTGCCGCATGTAAATGCTCCATGCAGTTACATTCCCCCCACGCCTGTCTCCCCTTTTTCATATATGAATTAGCTTCACAAGATTAAAAAACATGTATGGCTTAGACCCTTTGATGCGGATGATCGGTTGTGTTGTGAGAAAACGTTTAAGGGAGAATTACTCAAAAAATCCCATAGAAAGAATTTAATCCTAAAATATTATAATAGTAAATAGGCAACATAAACATATTATAATGTGATCGGTTATTATTAAATTTTAAGATAATTGATTGTTTTTTAAGAGATCTCCAAATAATTCTCTATATGTTTTATGTGGTTGTGTCAAATGAAACAAAATTTCATATTATTTACTAATATAAAGTTAATCTACTAATATAAAGTCCTATTAGAATTTTTTAAATATCAAATTTAATTTTTATAAGAGATATCTATATTAAAAGGGATAACCACGAATATAAAGTTAAATATGTAGTGATAATATATAATAAATAATATCAAAAAAAGTTTTACATTATCTGAGAGAATGAGAACTCAAGTCCACATATAACAAGATGTTATCATAAACTCATAAATAGGCCAAGATGAATGGTGGGAACACTCCCATGACGACAACAAGACACGAGTAGAAAAATTAATTAAAATCTAGCAATTCTCACTATTTAGTTTCGAATCATATAAATTACTGGCAAATTAAAATTAAATCCGAACAATTTTATTCGGTACACATATTAAATACAATAATTCAATTGCACGATGTCTAAACTAATTAAACTATTAAACTAATCACAATTTGTGGAAAATCTATTATCCAATCTGAATAAACTATTACATAAAATTATATAGAAGAACCGATCAAGACTGACTTTTTAACCATGGCTCCTGAATCATAAATTGTAACAAATGGTCTTGAATCGAATGAATCAGAGGTTTAATCACGTGTGATTAGAAAACTACTCGTGATTGTGATTATTATTAAAAAGTTAAACCCTTATGTGAACTAGCTTACGCAACACATTCACAATACGAAGGTTAAGTTTGTATTTAATATAACTAGCTTATGCGACATGACCTGTGTGTGTATATATATATATATATATTAAAACATCCCTACATGAGGAAAACACTAAAGAGTCATAATTATCATTAGATAATAGTAACTATAATATAAAAAAATATTTAAATACTTTAAATATTTAAATATCAGCAAACGCTACCAGCTCCAAATTAAAGCACGGGAATCTCTGCCTTTGCAAAACGAGGAGTGTCCTAATGAATATTTGCCTCTTCTTTTCTACGCATGTAGTCGTGTACGTTGCACCTTCTCTTTCCACATGCTCCTTACTTCCTAAATAATCGGCGCCTCATTTCTTTGGATTTTAAAATTTGCACTCCCTCTTTTAATTTGACCTGAATAGGTAAAAGTTTAGTTAAGTTAAATCTTATGAGAAGATCATGGTATGTATTTATGCTTATAAATGGTTTATATGTATGGTAATATTTACATATTACCCACTGATAAGATCTTTATATTAGTAATAAGTTTTAATTCTATAACTTTTTAAAGTATGGGTCAATTCCTTATCAACTAGAATAATATTTATTAGCAATCGCTCTTTTAATTTAATATAAATATATATAATACAGAAACTCAAAAACTCATATTAACTAGTCTTTACTCAACGAGATTATATAATTTTTTTTTCTAAATACAAATAACCTAGTGGTTAGATAAAATGCCATAATATGCGGCCACAAAACAGTAGCAATATTCTCTTACTGACACAGTACATCAAAGCATAATTGCTTAGCATTCTTTTTTTAGATACACGTATAGAGGCAATCATAATTTTAAGTCTTATTGAAAACTAAATGTGAGCACATATTTTTTAATAAAAAATTTAAATATTAACTTAACATATTATAAAATATTAATATATTCAACTCCAATTGATTAATTACTTAGTATTCTCTAAATAATCCGGTGCACTGTGATAAATTCAAACTGCTATTGAATATTGAATAGACTTTTTCGTTTTTTGACAAAGAGGTCTATCGTGAAGAATCATATGCTTGTTCTCCTCGTCATTAGAAAAAACAAAAATAAATAAATAAATAAATAAGGACCTTCTTTACTAACATCTTTTTAATTCCTTCAAAAGCAACTTGTACAACAAAACCAAACGCAATATTCTTGCAAATCACAATCGCCCCCACATAAATTACAAATGCTCATCATCACAGATATGAAAATAATATATACCATCACTATTCACTCACAACGGGAAATTAAAGCATAATGCTCCCACAAATAATAGAGAACCATAGCATTTTCTTTTTAATTTTGAAATGCTGTATATGTGTGTGTATTGACGAATCTAACATTTTCAAGGAGAACAGTGACCCCACAAAAACGGGAAGAGAGCAATGATGTGTCATAAGGTTGAAGTATTAACGTGTAATAATTAATAGGATTAAAGCGTCATTTTAATTACTCCCCTGCCCCTATTCACTATAAGGTATTGACAATTTTTTCCCTATTTACAAATCATATCATTAAATTATTAGTATGAATATATAATTTTATTTATTATTTATTATTATATTAATTATATATTATTAAGGTGAAGTGTATATTAAATAGCGATAATATTAAAAATTTAAAAAATTTTATGACAAAGTTAATGAGATTTAAAAAAAAAATTATTTCTAATAAAATATCATGGAAATGACTCATAAATATAACTAAATGAGTATCTAAACTAATTTATTGATTTTTTTATTCAAGCTATTATAGTAAAAAATTAGTTTCTTCCTCTAATTTTTTTAACCTATTTAAATTAGTTAAATAACTCTTATATTAAAGATTAAGAAATATATATTAATTGATCATAAGAACACTATTGAAAATTAGTATAAAAAAAAGTTAAAAGGAACACACGTGGTTCAAAAATAATTTATGAACGCTATTCAAAATTGTTCATGAGGAAAAAAATTTAGTAACATATTTTAATAAAATCAACCATGTGAGATCCAAATGATTGCCTCCCCATCCCCTTAATATAGTCAAGGATATATACTCTATGATATTTATTTACATGGTTACCCTTTTAATGACACGTTAGCCTCCATATCTAAACAAATCTCTTAAAATTAATCCAAAGAAATTGACTAAATGGCTCATACAGACATGATCCATCCATATTTGACAAATATTATTATGGCCACCAAGAATATAAATCAACAAGGGAACGAATCATTTAAACAAAAATAATTAATTAGACAACGTTTGAAATTTGAATCAATCCTTAAATCATAAATCGATGTTGGAAAATTAAAACAAATCCATACCTTGCTGATATTGATTTATCATCTTCCTAATAATCCTTTCTCCTCACATTATTATACATGGTCTTGCCGAGCTTGATGGGATTCCTTGACAGAAACATCAATTATCCTTTTCTGCAACAGAAATTCCTATATATTAACACTTAAATTAAATAAGAAATTATTAATTGAGTGGTCTTGACAAGGAACAAGACTCTTAACACACGCACTTCACGCCTTCATGGAACTCTAATGAAAAAATAAATAAATCAATTATACGTATAATTAAGGGAAAATTGCTACAAGTTCCACGCTGCAGATTCATTAACCAAAGGTATCTGTTTACCCAGATACTCGAGTATTGAATAGACGGAACTCATTTTTTAGTGGATACAATTATTTTTAAATAGTATATAATATATCTTTAATTATATATAAATATCTTTTATTTTTTATATATATGTAGTTAAATTTAACATAACTGAAAAATAGTTACATTTACTAAAAATAAGTTCATCTAAATTTTTAAATAAATTTTAAATATTTTTATACTATTTATTTGATTATATTATTAAATATTCAATTTCAGAATTTATGACTACTCTCCTAATATATTTATTTTATTTAAAAATTAAATTTAAAATTTAAAAAAATTTAATAAAGCTTTATATCCAACTCTATGATGTTACAAATTTTAGGTAGCCTTAAACAATGAATATTGTGGAGAAGATTTTTCAACAATTTTTGTAATAATTAATAATATTTTGGGCCAACAAAATGATGTAAATATCTTAAATACGGGAGCAAGATATATAATGACACGTATGACTCAGGTTCACTTTCTTAATTTGCTTTTTAATGACCGTTCAAATCCAACCCATCAAATTTTCATTGACCAGAACAATACCACATCCATGCTTTAGGAGGAAAAAAATGGTTGTCTCCCCTATTACGATTAATTAAATTATTAATATTTTTCCATGCGTGGTTGATACATCAAAATTTTGTCCCTAGTAATTTGAACCAACGATTAATCTAAATATTTATACATATCGCCGTTTTAGGAATGATTGGCCTCGGCACACATTTAATTTCACTTTCAATTAAAATTGAAATGACACCGATACCATGTCCTATCGGAAAACGATGTGATTAATTAATAATTAATCATCTATTATTAATCAAATATTAAAAAAAAAAGAAGTAGATATTTTAGTGGGAGAATCACTTACACATGGCATGCCTTCTCCGATATCGTAACATGGACCGAACTATTCTCTTAATTAAAAAATTGAAACTTCTTCCACAATCTATATAATAAAAAAATCTAACGCATTAAATAATAATTATTTTAACTTGATGAACTGATAAGTTATCCGCGATGGTTTTTTAAGCTTTTAATCTAATTTCTACTTTCACGTTGAGGGCCTGCGTCGTCGTATGGCCCGATGTGGTGGCTTCCTGGTGATTAATAATAATTTATTATTATGGCATATAAGTTAAGTTCGTTAACGATAATTTAATTAAATTAATTAAGAGCGAGGTGGGCATGACCCGGGGGGGGGGGCGGGGTTTTGGCGGGGGAGGTAAACACAAACACTTTCGGCTCCACGTCGATAGTGGCCACGTGTCGAAGAGGCAGTAATGGGGAGCCCAGATATTCTGCAAGCGTCAATCGTTTTGACATGCGGTCCCACACGTGTCCAAATCTCGCTTGTTACGACGATCGCTTTCATTGGACAACGGGAACGGGTGGAATAAAGCGAACTCGCCGGTTCCCAACTGCCACGCCCGCTGCTGCGTCTCTGCACGCTCCTCTTTTTTCTCCGTTTTTAAAAAATATAAATATAATAATTATAAATAAGGGGCCCAGACGCATGTAAGAGAAGGAAGGACAGGTGTCGAGAGAGGAAGGACAGATGTAGGGGGTTGAATCCATCAAATACACTCCATCGGTGCAATAAGTACCATGGGACTATAACGCACATGGACATAGGAGAGATGAAATAAATTAAAACCTGGAAAAACAATAATTATTAAAATCCAATCTAAATAGACTAATAAATGAAATGGTTAATCAATCATTTAACAAATAATTATTAAAATCCAATCTAAATAGACTAGTAAATGAATTGGTTAATCAATTATTTAACAAATTTAATAAAAAAAATAAAATAAATTGATTAACTTATATTTTATACATTTTTTATTTTTAAATAAAAAATGGCAGTATGATATACTTAAAATACGAACTTCAATCCATTTATTTTCTTTTAAATATATAAAACCAGAAAAATTGATAAAACAATAAAATAAACAGAGTGAAGAAACTAAACGTAATAACTGCTAACTCAGTATGGGGAGGAGTTGCTATTTGTGGTGGTTTGTTTAGAGATCATGATGGTTCTTTTTTTAATCTATGTTTCTCTCATTATTTAGACTTGTGTCAAGCCTTGAAAGCTGAATTCTAAAAATTTCTTCATGGTCCAAGGATTGTTTGGTTAAGAGGTTATATGAGACTTATTGTTAATCTTATTCATTGGATTTACCTATCTATCTACCACTCATGACATCAGTGAACTTCAGCCGTCTCTCGGAAAGTTTTGGCCTTGGGATCCATATTTGTTTCATACTTATCCTTAAAACCTCCACATCGATAATAAATATAAGAATTAATTAATATATTTAAAAAAATTAAAAAAATTAATAAATTATGATTAAATTTAATATCTCAATAAAATTTATATTTTATACTCTTTAATTTATCTAAATTAATATATTAGCTTTTATATTAGATATAATTAATTAATTAATTTAATTTTATTTAAAAAATTAACTAATTCTTAATTATAAAAGGAGTATAATGTTCTGCCTTAGCACATTATAATGCCTATGCTAAGTCTAATCCAATTGTATAAGGAATCTCGCTTATGTTTGGATCAATCCTTACACGTTTTCGTAATTTAATTTAGGTGTTCTCACCAACGCAGTCACCCAATTTCCTGTGGGAGAGTCCTTACTTCTCCAGCCTTTTGAATAGTTGTAGGATGTTGATTTATCATCCCACCGAGGAGAGCACGTTGCTATAATACTCAGAAACGTAACCACTAGGGCCTATCGTCCTTATTCACTATCATTAACATGTGTTTTTTATTTTCATTACATCTTCTCTAATATTTCCGAATACATTATTAAACTCTTATGCTTTTTCGATTATTATGAATCTTTAATATTATATGTTTTTCTTAGCGAATATCCATAGCAAAATCTCTCAACAAGCCCCGCATATTAGTTGTTCGTTTTAAAATTTTCAAAAATGTCAACAGAACTGGTAACACGAAAATAATTCTGAAGGCGCGTGTTCTGTTTATCCACGGAAGTGAACGTGGAACCAGACCAGAATCAAACAGGAATCTCGTATTTTACGATCGTGCCACGTGGTGACATCTTCGGACGAGTGTCAAAAGACCTTTAAATAAAAAGAAAAACAAAAAATAAAATGAAAAATTGCAAGAGAGAGAGAGACACAGTGAAACGATTGCTGGGAGTGAGAGAGGCGGGGTCATCTGGAGGACCACATGCGTGACAGAAAAGGAGGAACATTTCAATCAAGCGTGGTGCGAAATGATTGGGCCACGTACCCGTACCAGAAAAGTAATACACGTGGTTGAATTTCGATGAGATTGCGATCCAAAGAACGGTGCAGATTGCATCTTGGTATTCAATAGTTCGACGTCATACCAACTGTATCTGTCGGATCATGCCCGTGACGGTGACGGGCAGCCTGCCCGTGATGAAATGTGGCCCCCAGGTGAATCTGCTCGCCCCCTCCCTCATCGCACTAGAAAAGCTTCTCCCCACCCCATTTCGCTGGGTCCTTCCATCCTGCTCTCCACGGATCTCCTTCTCTCTTAATGCTCTCTGCATACTTCGCCTTTTGCGTTTTTCACTTCTGCTTCTGATTCAGCCGTGAAAGATTTTGGTGGTTTCGCTTGTGAATTTTGTGGGTTGTTTTCCTTCTTGACTGATCTATTTGGTGAGTTGTATAATGGCTGGGATATGCTGTGGTGTTGTTGGAGAAGGTGAGACTCCGACTCCGATTGAGCCGGGGCGATCTTCTCGGCGCCGGAGGTTGGATATAATGCCCTTGAAGCTTATGGCTGACATGGCTGTGCAGCCGCCTGAGACCTGCAGCCTGAAGCGCCAAAAACTGGATCTCTTTACTAATTCTCCGACGCAACCAAGGGACTTCGTGAACGCAGTTGAGAATTGTGAATCTAGTGGTGTTAAGAAGGAAGAGGAACAAAACAAGGAGGAACAGAAAGTGGATGAAGTTCCGTCGACGGTTTCTTCGTTAAATTCAACTGATAAAAAAGAGTGTGATAATGAGGATATTCGTGAGTGTCCAAAGTTTGGGGTTACATCGGTTTGTGGTAGAAGGAGGGATATGGAAGATGCGGTTTCAGTTCGTCCGTCGTTCTGCCAAGAACAGGGTCAAAATCGGGAAGAGTTTCACTACTTCGGCGTGTTCGACGGCCACGGTTGCTCTCATGTAAATACTTTGATCCGTTATAAAAATTGACTGGCTCTTCTTGTTTTAGTAGTCGATACATCTGTTCCTGGTTCTTAGTTTCTTTTCGTTTATTTGTACAGGTAGCGACGATCTGTAAGGATAGATTGCATGAGATTGTAAAGGAAAAGGTCGGCGGAGCACGAGAGGATTTGGAATGGAAGTCTATGATGGAACAGAGTTTTGCTCGGATGGACGAGGAGGTGCAGAATTGGAGCCAGAGCAACCAGAGCTCCACTTGCAGGTGCGAGCTTCAGACGCCTCACTGCGACGCCGTCGGATCTACCGCGGTTGTTTCCGTTGTTACGCCAGACAAGATCATCGTCTCCAACTGTGGCGACTCCCGCGCCGTTCTCTGCCGAAACGGCGTGGCCGTCCCCCTTTCGTCCGATCACAAGGTGGGTTTCAATTTCCCCCGAGAATCAAACGGAAATAGAAGTTAGGTTAATCATTGGATTCTTCTTCGATGTGTCGCACCGTTGCAAACCGATGTGTTCGCGCGTCGTGGCACGCCAAATCTTTTGGTTTAGTTGTGCCTTTTTTTTCGTCCCTCACTCTTTCTTAAAATCGCGCGTGCTAACTTCGCTGCTATCCGTTTTTGCAGCCCGACCGACCTGACGAGTTGCTGCGAGTTCAAGCCGCCGGAGGACGGGTCATTTACTGGGATGGTCCTAGGGTTCTCGGAGTTTTGGCAATGTCCAGAGCCATAGGTAAGCGAGTTTACCGTTTACGATAGTCACATAAATCGGTGCATTTTATTATAGTACTCTTTGTGAATTTCCTATTAACTAAACGCTCTTATTTGCAGGCGACAATTATCTTAAACCATACGTTATATCGGAGCCGGAGGTGACGGTGACGGAGCGCACAGACGAGGACGAGTGTTTGATACTTGCGAGTGACGGCCTGTGGGACGTGGTGTCTAACGACACCGCATGTGGGGTGGTGCGGATGTGCCTGAAGGTGCAGAAACCGCCGTCACCGCCGGGATCCCCGGGAAGCGACATGGCAGCCGTGTGCTCCGCCGCTGATGGGTCGGATAAGTCATGCTCGGACGCATCCATTTTGCTGACGAAGCTAGCTTTGGCCCGGCACGGTACAGACAATGTGAGCGTGGTGGTAGTGGATTTGAGGAGAGAGAAACAACCAGAATGTGACTCCGACGAGGGGAACAATAATTAAAACCAAATCTCAATCAAATCGGAGTATATGAATGACGAAAAGCAAAGCTAATGAAAACCCACCTGGCCACTTGCATTTTCCCCCTTCATCGTGATGGAAAGCAAAGCAAAAATCGACGAGGGGTCAACAAGGCTTCTACGTTTTGATCCAATGGAAAATTGGAGGTTGAAAAGGAAAATGAATCGAGAACGAAGATGAAGATGAGAAGAAATTTCAAAATTGCAACATTTTGGAAAAAAAAATTGAAATTATTATAGGAAGTTGTAGAATAGTGAAAATCAAAGTGTCAACAAAGGCTTGAAAATCAACCCTTATTTGTCAATATATATATATATGAGCTCTATATAATTGGATTTTCTGATTTTCTCGTCAGTCCCATATAATCGCAATATGTCTGATCTGTTGAAGCAAAATCTGGGTTTACACATAATCTCTTTTTTTCCAGTCCCCAATTATGAAATGTCTTGTGCTTGATCATTGTCTCTGGTTAATTTCAGAGTTTTAAAGTTATAAAATGAAAGCGCTGAAGGGCAAATCTAATTCCTAATATATCCTTTTCCAGATTTTTTAAAGGTTGGGGCCTAAAACATTTGATTTGAGGTGGAGATTAATCATGATAACTATATGATTTTTTTTTGGTTGAAAAGGTTTGTGGCCATTGCAATGATGAAGACATTTAACTTTTTTTTTTTTATATTTGAGTGATAAACAGTTTATTATCATCATTTAAATAAGATTTTGAGTTCGAATATTAGTGTATATAAAAAATTTTTGTTAGAAAATTCATCTACTATAGTTAAGTGCGCGACATAAATCAGATCTGAATATAGTCGGGATAAAATTCTGGTGGATAAAAAAAATTCTTTTATTTTTTTTCTTTTGGGAAAAATCAAGGAAACAGAAACGACATAAATTATTTTGGGAGTAATTTAAGTTGTCAAGTTGGGGGCGCCATGTAATAGCAGGCAAGGAAACAAAAGTAAGTATCCTGCTCCTGAACACACATCAGCATAATCTTATGTACAGTACTTTTCATGTACATGAACCCGTACCGATGGCTATATACATGGCAAAAAAAAAAACATAAAATATAACTCTACCTATATTATCATTATTATCATATACCAACATAATGGATTTATCTTTAACGGTATAGGACCTCGTGCAATTATTACGATATTTTAAGAAAAAAAATTAATATAAAAAATGGTTTTAAAAAAAATTAATATAAAAAATCTAAAGCATGATAAATTTATTATTAATTCATAGATGGTACTTATATTATTAGTGCATAAATTATTATTAGAATTTTTAAATAATTAAATTATTTATTTAAAATCTAGTAATTTCCCTATTCTTTTTATGCATGGCAATACAGTATAATTATAGCAAATTTTGTTTATATATATTGATATTATAGTTGCCAAGAAAATAATGATATGCTATTTAATTTTAATACTGCAATTTAAATGATGAGACTCATGAGAGGGCGTAGCTTCAAAATGGTTCACAATTTTTTTAACATTAAAATTTACATAAAAATAGAGTTCAAATTTAAAAAGTGTATTTCAGTTAATATATTAAATATTTTTTTGGACTCTAGTTGGGACATTTGTAATCCTCTACGTATTTGCTTTTTTTTTTTTTTTTGGGTTGTTGGAAAAGGGGTAATGGTGGGCGCAGCGGTCACTCGTCCAAGCTCAAGTAGAAGATAGACATAAAATTTGATGACGAAGCTCTTTAGTTGGGGACCCCTCTGAGTTTTGTGGCATACTGGCCAATACTACTCGTATTGTTATTTGGGTTTCTACCATTTTCTTTTCTTTTCTTTTTTCCCTTTTTCTTTCTAAATTACAGGAAGTTTTGTGCAGCTGCTTGAGAATTTATAACAAATATTAAAATTTAAAAAAAATCATAAAATAACATGTAATTCAAAATAATTTCACTCTGTTTATATTGCATAGACAATATAATTCGATTCATTACAATTTTTAGGAGTAAATTACCTTCTGTTTAATTTTATTGAAATAATAATTCTTTCTACTTTTAAATTTTACATGGAACTTCTTTTGAGAAAAAAAAATAGACCACATTCGCTAGAATGATTTAAAATTGTACGATTTTGATACATTTTTTTTTTACTCCTAAAAATTGTATTAACCCACTTTAATAAATCATAGATTTTAATTTCTTAAGAAATAAAATATTCAGATTTTTATTAAAATAGATGAACTAATATTTTAAATAAAAATAACTTGGAGGAAGACTATATAGATTAGAATCAAAATGAGTGAAAATTATAATGATTAAACGTTGCATTAACTCAAATTAATGATATATCCACATTTCTCCCACTTTTATAAGTCATGAATGTCTTGAAACAACGAAAATGTGATAAATAAATTTTATTGACCTTTTATCAATATCAAACTTGTTTCTATTTTTTATTTCAAATAAATATTTGTATGTCTTTTTAAAAATAAAAGTATGTAGTTTCAAAATAAAAAACTAAACAAAAGCCTAACTTATTAATTTCAAGAAAATTCCATAAATATTTAATTTTAAAAATAAACCCACGGTTATCATAATTTAATAAAATTAATACAGTAAAACATATGATGGAATTCATAAACAAATATAATAGAGGTTAGATCATTGAATTAATTGTTTCTAGAAAAAATCAAATATAATAGTGGGGTTAGATTTCCCAAAGAGAAAGAGTGGTGGGGGGCCCACGTTGCAGAGTCCCACAAAAGGAAAGAGGAGGGACACGTAGCATTTGGTCTTCCCTTTTAGCTGTCCTCTAAGATTTCCTCAGATTTTATGCTACTTCCCTTCGGCCCCATACCTTCTTATTTAAAAAATACTGCCTTCCTTCCTAAATCTAAAAATTAGAAACTTTATTTTAAGTATAGAAATAAATTTTCAATCTATTTTTAATTTTTTTTAATTATTGCTATTGATTGTATCTATTAAAAGTGATTATAATAAAAATAATTAAAGAGATTTTTTATAAATATCTAATTTTAACTAATTTTTTAGTATCTAACTAATATGTTTAAAATATGAGAGTATAAATAAATATCTAATATCTTGTTCCACTAAATAACTATTAGTCTTTGTGGTTCCTATTATAGAATCCCTTCTATAAGTATTTTTAGTTATTTTTATAAGACATTTTAATAATTTTAATGAGTATTAAATATTTTATTTTATACATGTTTATATTTAATAAAAAAATAAGAGAGTAAAAATTAATATGATATTATAATTTAATATAGGTAATAAAATTAAGAATAGAAATCACTTGAATTTTATAATAAATTTTAAATTTTTATGAATTAGTTAAAACTCCTTCTAATTGTTATGAATATTAGAATATAGATGTCCATCTCCATCTCCCTCTACCTCTTCAAATTCCCTAGGTCATTATTCCTTCATTAATTACTAGACTCTTCATTACTCCTCCATTAATTACTAGACCCTTCATTACTCCTCCATTAATTATTAGACTCTTCATCTTCAACTTCTATGCCTATAAATAGGGCATGCCATTTGTGTTGTAAAGAAGGAGAAAGAATATAATATATACTTCTCTCATTTTCTTGTCTCCATCTTTTCTCTCTTTCTAATCTTATTGCTAGTTTTATAACACGTTATCAGCACGACTGTTCTAGCCAACTGATATTATTGTAAAATCTATCATTGGAAGAATTATCTATCCTGGATACTAGATGCAGAAATTCATCTAGATGCTATGGATTTAGGAGACACTATCAAGCATGGCAATCAGGAATATAACAAAGACAAAGCAAAAGCCATGATCTTTCTCCATCACCACCTAGATGAAGGACTAAAAATTGAGTATTTAACTGTCAAAGATCCACTTGTTCTTTGGAACAACATAAAGGAAAGGTATGACCACCAGAAAACTGTGATTCTTCCAAAAGCTTGTTATGACTGGATGCATTTACATTTGTAAGATTTTAAATCAGTCAGTGAATATAATTTTGCACTATTTAAAATTAGTTCTTAACTGAAACTATGTGGAGAGAAAATTACTGATGATGACATGTTAGAAAGAACATTCTCCACATTTCATGCATCCAATGTGCTATTACAGCAACAATATCGTGAAAAAGGTTTCAAAAAGTATTCTGAACTGATTTCTTGCCTTTTGGTGGCTGAACAAAATAATGAGCTTTTAATGAGAAATCATGAATCCCGTCCAATTGGCTCTACTGCATTCCCAGAAGTGAATGTAGTAACAAATGAATCATCCCATGGTTGGGGACATGGACGTGGACGTGGATGCGGCTGAGGCTATATACGAGGCCATGGTCAACGTGGTTGTGGTCGTGGTTCCCACTCGAGGTGGGCAAATAATGATGATAACCACAAAAATGAAACTAGTGGGAATGATAATTATATTGAAAATTTATGTCATCCTTATGGTGGAAAAGGTCATTGGGCTCGTACTTGTCGTACACCAAAACATTTGGTTGAATTATACCAAGAATCGCTCAAAGAAAAAATAAAAATAAAGGCAAAGAGCCAAAGATAGAAACAAATTTTGTTGGAGAAGAAAGCGATTCTGATTATGGCAACATGGATGTGACTCATTTAGATGTTGCTGATTTCTTTGCTGATCCTAACGGAGAATTGATCACCTAATTGGTGATGGGAGTGTCCAAAAAATAAGCTAAACTTTTATGATTATGTGTGTTTTCTTTTTGCTATAATAAAGTTATTTTCTTTTATGATTATATTTGCTAATATATTTTTATTATAGTCATATGTGTTATTTTCTTATATATTATTTTGGAAGTATAAAGATGATTGAGGGGTTTGGAAGAGCTAATATATTATTACCTAGAGGAACACAATTATAAATTGATAGTGCATTTTATTCCTCCAAATCTAACAGGAATTTGTTGAGTTTCAAGGATATCCACAGAAATGGATACCATATTGAAACAACAAATAGAGAAAACCAGGAATATCTTGTTATCACAGATACGATTTCTGGTAAAAAATGCACACTGAAAAAATTCCATGCTCTTTCCTCTGGAATGTACTACACATTTATTAGTACAATTGAAACACATGTTATTGCAAACCAGAAGTTTGCAAGTGAGAATAAATCTAATATTTGGCATGACCAGTTAGGCCATCCTGGGACAATAATGATGCGAAGAATAATTGAGAATTCATGTGGACATTCGTTGAGAAGAGAATCAATTCAACAATACCATATTTTCTCATGTGCTGCATGTTCTGAAAGGAAACTAATGTTAGACCTTCATCGATAAAAATAGAAAGTGGGTCTCTCACTTTTCTACAACGTATACAGGGAGATATTTGTGGGCCGATACACCCACCATGTGGACCATTTAGATATTTTATGGTTCTAATTGATGCATCAACAAGATGGTCACATGTTTACTTATTATCTTCTCGTAACCTGGCGTTTACGAGATTACTTGCTCAACTAATTAGATTGAGAGCATATTTTTCAGATTATCCTATTAAGAAAATACGTCTAGATAATGCTGGTGAATTTACTTCACAAGCTTTCAATGAGTATTGTATGTCTCTGGAAATCGATGTTGAACATCCTGTAGCACATGTTCATACACAAAATGGTCTTGCAGAATCATTAATTAAATGTTTGTAGTTGATTGCAAGACCATTGCTTATGAAATCAAATCTCCCAATTTCTACTTGGGGACATGCAATTTTACATGCAGCGATGTTAATTCGTATTAGGCCAACTAGTTATCTTAAGGTCTCCCCTTTACAAATGGTTTTTGGTCAGGAACCAAATATTTCCCATATAAGGACTTTTGAATGTGCGGTATATATTCCGATTGCTTCACCACAACGTACTAAAATGGGTCCTCAAAGAAGGATGAAAATATATGTTGGATATGAATCTCCTTCTATAATAAAATATTTAGAGCCAACAACAGGAGATTTATTTACGGCTCGATTTGCTGATTGTCATTTTGACGAATCAAATTTTCCAACATTAGGGGGAGAAAATAAACAGCTGGAAAATAAAGTTAGTTGGAATGAATTATCATTATCTCATCTTGATCCTCGTACAAAACAATGTGAGCTAGAAGTTCAAAAGATAATTCATTTATAGAGTTTAGCCAATCAATTGCCAGACGCATTCACTGACCCCAAGAAAGTGACCAAGTCACATGTTCCAGCTGCAAATGCTCCTATCAGAATTGATGTCCCTATTGGACAATCTAATAGATCAAAAACACGCTTGAAGCGTGGCAAGCCCATCGGTTCCAAAGATAAAAATTCTCGAAAAAGAAAAGGAGCTATAAATATAGATGGCCAGGTCGAGGATATTCAACAAAATTTAGTGACTCCAGAAGAGTCTTTTGACAACACTAATGTCTCAATTTTGAGAGACATTCAGGTACCTGAAATATATGAAAATAATAAGATCTCAATAAATTATGTTGTCAATAGAATACGATGGGATCGAGATAAAGTCAACGTTGCCGATATTTTTGCATATAATATAGCGCTTGATGTAATAAATGATGATGAGGATCATGAATCAAGATCTATTAGCGAATGCAAACAAATAGATGATTGGTCAAAATGGAAAGACGCAATTGAGGCTGAATCAAAATCATTAGAAAAACGAAAAGTTTTTGGCCCTGTGGTTTTTACACCTGAAGATGTAAAACCAGTTGGATATAAATGGGTTTTTGTGAGAAAACGAAATGAAAATGGTGAAGTAATAAGATATAAAGCACGACTTGTTACTCAAGGATTTACACAAAGACCTGGTATTGATTTTATAGAAACATACTCACCAGTGGTGGATGCAACTACTTTTCGATATCTAATTAGTCTGGCAGTAAAAGAAGGCCTTGATTTACGTCTAATGGATATTGTTATAGCTTATTTGTATGGCTCACTTGACAATGACATTTATATGAGTCTCCCTGATGGATTTGAGTTACCAAAAATTATATAATTCAAGTTCTCGAGAACGGTACTCAATTAAGTTAAATAAGTCTTTATATGGATTAAAGCAATCAGGGCGCATGTGGTATAATCGACTTAGTGAATATCTATTGAAAGAAGGATATAAGAATGATCAGATATGTCCATGCATTTTTATAAAAAGATCTGGAAATGAATTTGTTATAATTGCTATTTATGTCGATGATATAAATATAATTGGAACTCCTGAAGAGATTTCCAAAGCGGTGAATTGCTTAAAGAAAGAGTTTGAAATGAAGGACCTAGGAAGAACAAAATTTTGCCTTGGACTACAAATTGAACATCTGAAAAATGGGATCTTCGTGTGTCAAGAAACTTACACGAGAAAAGTCTTAAAACGTTTTTATATGGATAAATCACATCTATTATGCACTCCGATGATTGTAAGATCTCTGGAGAAAGATAAAGATCCCTTTAGATCTCAAGAAGGTGATGAAGAACTACTTGGCCCAGAAGTGCCTTATCTTAGTGCAATTGGTGCGCTTATGTATCTTGCTAGTCACACACGACCAGATATATCATTTGCTGTTAACTTACTAGCAAGATATAGTTCTTCACCAACACGAAGACATTGGAATGGGGTTAAGCACATTCTTCGTTACTTGAATGGTACTATGGATATGGGATTATTTTATTCAAATGAACATAAGATTAGCTTTGTCGGATATGCT
The DNA here is from genome assembly GCA_037074615.1 of Leucaena leucocephala. Classification (NCBI taxonomy): domain Eukaryota; kingdom Viridiplantae; phylum Streptophyta; class Magnoliopsida; order Fabales; family Fabaceae; genus Leucaena; species Leucaena leucocephala. Next base: position 16,603,953 of record CM073541.1, read on the forward strand.
GATGCTGGATTTCAGTCTGATTCACATGTTGGTAGATCGCAAACAGGCTATTTGTTCACATGTAATGGTACAGCTATTTCATGGCTATCAATGAAACAAACCATATCAGCCACATCATCTAATCATACAGAAATAATAGCGATACATGAAGCAAGTCGAGAATGTGTATGGTTAAGATTGATAATACATCATATACGTACTACTTGTGGACTGTCATCTAGTAAAATGATCCCAACAGTTCTATATGAAGATAATACTGCATGTATTACCCAACTAAAAGAAGAGTACATCAAAGGAGACAGGACAAAATATATTTCTCTAAAGTTCTTTTTCACACATGATCTTCAAAAGAATGGTGAGATTAATATCCAGCAAATCCGGTCTAAGGAAAATATAGCAGATTTGTTCACCAAGTCACTTCCAGCAACAATATTTGAGAAGCTCATACATGATATCGGACTTCGCAGATTCAGAGATATCAATTGATGTTACAAAAAGGGGGAGTCGATACACGCTGTACTCTTTTTCCCTTGTCTGAGGTTTTGTCCCACTGGGTTTTCCTAGCAAGGTTTTTAATGAGGCAGCTCTGTAATTGTATCAATTAATTGTGTACTCTTTTTCTTTTACTAGGTTTTTATCCCACAGGGTTTTTCCTAGTTAAAGTTTTTTAATAAGGCACATTATTAAAGAATAGACATCTAAGGGGGAGTGTTATGAATATTAGAATATAGATGTCAATCTCCATCTCCCTCTACCTCTTTAAATTCCCTAGGTCATTATTCCTGCATTAATTACTAGACTTTTCATTACTCCTCCATTAATTATTAGACTCTTCATCTTCAACTTCTATGCCTATAAATAGGGCATGCCATTTGTGTTGTAAAGAAGGAGAAAGAATATAATATATACTTCTCTCATTTTCTTGTCTCCATCTTTTCTCTCTTTCTAATCTTATTGCTAGTTTTATAACATTATATATCCATCCTCCTTGGCCAAACCCAATTCTTTGCCTCAGATCTCCTTGTTTCCAGTGTCCGTCGTCTTTCCCAAATTTGGAAATCGCCGCCACGTGTTTGATGGGACCACCGTATTCTTTTCCCTAAAAAAAACATCAAAATTATTGGATTCAATTTTGAAAAAAAGACAAAAAAGATTTTAAAAAATAATAAATTATAAATCAAATCTATTAGCAACAATAAATCTATTATTAACAATATAAAGTGCTGTTTATTTACAATTTTTAGAGTTTTTCTATTATTTTTGTTTCAATTTTAGAAAAATGATAGAAAAAAGACATTGAAAAATAATAAATTATAATTCAGGTTTGTTTATAATAATGGATATAATATTAACACCAAAAAATCATATTTTAAAATTTATTATTTTTTAGAGTTTTTTTTGTTATTTTCTTTTTAATTTGTTCACATATACAATCTGAATTTAAATATCATTAGTGTACGAAAAAATGTGTACAACTTTTTCCAGTCAATTTTAATTTATGAACAGATTATTTGAGGTGACATGGATAATGATGGCCCACAAAATAAAAAAGTGAAAGAAGGGTAACCCTCAAGATAATAAAAGTAGTGGGTATGATAATTAGAAAAAGGGCTGATATTTAGTGAATGAATCAATTAAAAAGCTAATTAAATTTCTTTTTTTGGAAAAAGAAAGAAGCAATTGGGGGAGTATTATTAGAGAAGATCCTAGGGAGAACAAAATCAGACATAAGGGGTTGGAGCTTGTTCCACAAAACACTCTCATCGTAATTAATTTATATTCTCATTAACTCAACACTTGAAATATTGGTCAATCCCTACATCTATATATAGTTCAACATAGGCACGTATGTGATATTATTTCTTTCACGAGGAACAATTTTGTAAATATCACATTTCCCTCACGTGTAAAACTTTCATAAGGTAATAACTTTGGTTAATTTTAGAGAAAAGGGATAATAATTTCAGAAAATAAGTGAGAAAATATCTGTTTAAAAATTTTATTAGTCAAAAGGATATAATATATTTTTATACGCAAAAAATACTGTTATTTTATAGAATTTATATCCAGAAATTACTAATACTTAATCCTAAGTTTTTCTGGTTAATAAAATTTATAAATAGAGAAATTTTGCCCAACTTTTTAATTACTTTTGTGTAAAATTAGTATTTTTATTTGTATTCTCTAAATAATACTCCCTCTGTTTTAAAATATAAAGTGCAAATAATCGATTTACGTATATTAAAATATTAGTTAAAATTAATTAAAAATAATAAATATGTGAAACATCTAATATATATTTTTTTAAATCTACCCTTATTAATGAAGGGCATTGAGAGAGACAATATATGAGATAGGGAAAAAGGTTATGAGAGAATGTATGGTAAAATTAAAAAAAAGTATTAAATGATGAGACATATCTAAACTAAACTGTACCTTATAAATAAAAATAATTTTTTCCTACTTTTTGTACTGTATATTTTAAACCGGAGGTAGTAGTGTATCATTGTTATCAAATAACTATGAATGTTTTTAATGACTGGGCAACTCAGAGCATGCTATTACAACATGAAGAATCTAAATTTGAATTCTCACTAGTATCCATATTTAGTACTCAACAGTATCCTGAACATGATTATTTTTAATAAAAAGATATACCCTATACTTAGAAAAAAAATAGAGACAAATAGATTAACGGAGAGATATTTTTCTCTAAGAATTTAGAAAAAATTTTCTATTAAAGTATCAATATCAAAATTTCGACCAATACAACAATTCATATATATATACATATATTATAACAAGTTATATTATATTAACAAGTCAGGAATAATATTACTCATTTATCAAGTTCTATAATGTATTCAATTATAATTGGATGAATCTTATCATTATATGTATGGAGGCAGGCAGTCACTTTCTAAACAAAGACTCTACATGACAGGCCACTAAGCTTGGAAACAAAATAATGACTCTTAACTATTGGTTTAACTTCAGAGCTTACTTTGATGTCTCCAAAAAGAAAAAAACGATGGGATAGAATTCAACCCCATCTCATCAATTTTTCAGCATTGACCACAATAATAATAATAATAATAATCGGATAAGCATTTCTCAATTCAATATTTTCATATCCTATCTTCCACACCTAATTGCTCTCTTCTCAAGTGTCCCCATCACCAAACCCCACAAAAAATGCACCAAGGCTTCTGATGCAACTTGGGCGATTCTAAATTTATAATTTCATGATAAAAATTAAAAGCTAATATTTTTTACGTAAGTATAGGAACTAGTTCGGAGTTTCTTTAATCATAAATATAACACTTTAATCTACTTTATTTTTTAGATTGATTGCAAGGTTTCCATCAAGAGATAATTTTAGTATAAATGATTAAAAATAATTTTTAAGAAAATTAATACATGTATTTTTTTATAAATAATTAATTTAACTAATTTTTTAAATTTCTATAAATTAAATATCTAATTCATGTATTAAGAATAGGAGTATTAGATGATGATCATGCTTTTCCCCCTGAAAGTTGAAGTGTGAAAGTTAAAAGAAGTGGGAACAATTGAATATGTCTTGATTCCCAAAGCATTGTGTTACAAATTCATTACAGCCATAAGTTTTCCAAAAAGTTTATGTTGAATTTATAATCTATGAGGAGGGTTGAGATTGAATAGAATATATATATATAATATAATATAAAATTTGCATAAATCTTGAAAAGTAAAAAATGTATAATAACTGCATTACCGGTCAATTGTGTGTGCATATCATAGAGATTATCCATAAGGAATAATTTTGTGAGCGACGTTGGGGGAATAATAATAATTGAAAGACAATATATTGATTGAAAAAAAAGTATTATATGATTATGTTTCAAAAGATTGAGACCATTTTGACGAACCATATTTATTGGCAGAATCAGATTCTATGCATGTCAAACACTCAACCCTACACGTTTATAGTTTTTATTATTTTGGGAAGATCCCATGGCATTGCTCATGATTCTGGTTCCATTAATTTTAACAATTATCTTAACAAAAAAAATGATTGAAAGAAAATTATTTTTTGTTGCAAGCCTTGTACTAAGAAGCTGTTGGTTGAGATGGTAAACAGTTTCATCTTCATAAAAAGGATAATACAAATATAAATCATAAAAAATATATTTATTAAGAGAGATAAAAAAATTTTTAGCTCTAAACCTCAAATTGATAAAGATATATTTGATTAAATAAAAAAATGATACTGTTTATTTCAGATTTTTTATTCTATCCAGTCACTTTCATATAGCTTACGTAGCCACCAAAAAGAATCATGGGCCTTTGGTTATGGCCCAGTGAGTTACGCTGGACTCTGTTTTAGGCCCATAGTGTACGGCAGTGAGCTTTTTGTAGCTTTGTATTCCGTCTTTGCAATTGCTGTACAGGTCCTGTTCTGCATGAAGCTCATTTATTTGAGTTTATAAAATAAAATTCCTCAAGCAAAATAAAATTACTCAATTATTAGCATATTCCTCAAGCACAATTACCCTCAACGTTATGATTACTCAGATAACATAGCATCATCTCTGTGGCCATTGGTTTTGAATTTGCTTGTCTCAAGCAGATTTCTTTGGCCCCATTATGAGATTCATTGGGAATATGCTTTAGCGTTATAACCACTAACCGAGGAACAACAAAGAAATAAGAATGTCAAGTTGAACAACAAATTAGCAATGAGCCAAAATATCGATTAGGCTTAAGACCAGAAATCAAATCCTGTTCCTTCCCTAGCAAAGCCTCAAAAGGTTATTAATGCAAGTCAATGAGATGAATTCCTGATTCACCACTCGCAAGCAATTCACCAGTTTATTGAATCCTCTGCCTCCATATCTGTGGTCGTTGACGTGCCTGCACATGTCCTCTAGAAGTGCTATTATTGGAGGATGTTTCCTGATCTGTATGGCGGTTGCTTTGTGGAGGCCTCTGCACCATGGCTCTTGGCAGCCGCGGTCCTTGTGGCCGGATCGCATAGTGATTGTGCAGTGGGACTTGTGGCTGGTTAGAATGATGATAGTATCCACCATTGTAACCTGGGTTGCCGGAAATTCTCATAAACTGGGACACATGCGGTTGTGCTAATTCCCTTATCAGAGAACCACGGCTGGCATTGCCAGAAGCAAGCTTATGGTGTGTTGACTTGAAAGCCTCGGCTATTTTCTTAAGTTGCCCTCTGCTGACAGACCTAGCAGAATTTTCTGGCTGCTCCAGAGGATCCTCAATCTACTCAACCAAAGGGAATGTACAATATCATTAGCAGAGCAGCAGAAAACATATGCACATGATATAATGTAACACTCAGTGCTCCTAGTCATGTTCACTTCTCATGAAAACATTAGAGCGAAATATTAAATGCTAACAATAACACAACAGATGGACACTTCCATCGGAGAGTCTCCGGGGGACTAAATCATTGGACCATATTATGCATTTATCCTTTGAAGTTCTGGATATAAAGCTTTGTATGAAGCCAGGATAAAGAAAATCAACGTCTGAGCAGAAAAGGAATATTACAAATATGGCATAAGCCTTGGGCTGCCATCTTGTGTTGTTAATTATCAGTTCCCACTGTCCATTATATGCGCACATTCCCTCCGATTCTGCCTTGGAATCGATATCGCCAAACTGCAGAAAACATGCAAATATGAATTAATCAGAGGTATCACCCAAAGTGACGTGTTCTGTGAGGAAATGAGCTCTCATATCCAGCTTCAACAACTAGATCATGTAAAGTAACACTATAAAATTAGCACCTATATGATTAGAACGGTAAAAATTATCAGCATGAAGTGAAGATATAAAACCATGAAATGATTATTTACCTTTTCTAGGAATTCGAGGAAAAGTTCAGACAAAGGTTTCCTGTTAATTGGTCTGCGTCTGTCCAATAAGAACATTTTCATGTTATTGCGACATGTTTCTTCAATAAGTTTCTCGGCATCAGCCCTGACACCTGGAAAAATTGCATCAAGGAAAAGGTCACAACAATCTAAACATGTAACTAGACAGTAGAAAAAGATCAAATCATCACTTTTATTCTATACACTATCCAGGTAAAATTACAAGTCTAATTTACATAATTCTTTAAGATAATCCAAAAATTACGAGTCTCCACGCACATAATTTCAAAGGACAAAGATAGGATATAACTTGAGGGTGTATTTTTCAGAAGGCTCAGATAAACCTTCATAGTTTGCATCTTATGTGCAGAGCGTCCTAAATCAATCTCAATTAGAAAATGAAGTTATCATTGATGGTACAGGGATTAAGTTAAATGTAGCTGAAGCATGTTAGTCATAAAAACAAGAAAATATTGTTTCATAAAAAGACATTTTTCTGTGTGCAGGAGGTGGGGGATCGGATCTAGGTGTAAAAACACAAGAAAATATGACCAATTAAGAGCAGTTAATTAAGCATATGGACACGCCTGAACATCCAAGAGAAAAGTTAATTTAGCTTCTGACAAAGAGGTTCAGCTTACACAAAAATCACCTTAAAATCTAGATGAAAAAAGATAGTAATGCTTCATGATGATCAAGATCAAAGATGTGACGTACCTCTAAGATCATCAGCAATGTTGCCAGGGTATATATCTTTAAGTGGGGGTAAAATTGCAGGAACACATGTCTAAAATTGACAGGAAAATGTTGCAAGCATCAGAAGGACAAAGATCCATATGTTAATTTTGAGAAAAAAATGACTGCAATAGAAACAAATTTAATGTGGATTTGGAAACTCTTAGTTGGCAACACATCATCATACATAATTGGAAACCCAGGATAATGCTACTATCATTTTTCATATCACTCTGAAAATGAAGGCACTATCATATTGTAGGACCTGTAGTTCATATATTCGATGTAAAAGAAAGTGCACATAAGATTCTTGTCAACTGTCTGGAAAGTATGAAACTGAGGGAATAAAAACTTTTAGCAAGATAGATTCAGATTAACATTTGCATCAATAATATATCTGATAAGAACACCAATATTCTCGGGATAATTACCTGAAAATGAAATATCACAAGTAAACTGAGGGAATAGGAGTTGAAAGTTCCAGTTTTTGAGTTATTGATCTTATGCGCTTTGGCCCATTCCTTGACCTACACAAACTAGAAAGAGAAAATCAAGCAGCAGCATTTCATCTCACAAAGACCATAAAAATATATAGCACAACAAAGTACCAATAAAACCATATCATGGAAGCGGTCATCCATCATGCTGATCCAGAGCAGAAGCTTGGACTTCATTTGGCCCAGCAGGTTATCAATTGAAATATCACAAGATATACCCTGGTGGTTACTTCTAAAATTTAAAATGGGAACCCGTGCATGGGGGATGAACTGCAAGCTGCTACATCCACCTGTGAATTATTGTTATCAGAAAATAAACTGAGCATACTAAATAAACTTGCAAATTCCATATGTTCCTCGCTGCTTTACTACAATAAAAGAAGTTGTATCCTTTCTGGTTAGAAGCAAAAGATATGGTAAGCAAATAGGTACTAAAAATGGAATAACAAGATAGAAATTGTTTCTTCAGTTCCAGAAGAATAGTTTAACTCCCCCCTCTCCCTAAGCAGATGAATAGATAAAACATATGTGATGTTCAAAATGGCCAAATTTTAGACTGGTAGAAAGAAATTGTCAAACAGTCCAACTAAAAGAGAAATATGGCTTCTAAGTAAAGTGATGAGAGCTCCAAGAGAAAATTCACCTCTCATCCTTAATGCTCTAAGAAGATCCCCCAATAACGTTTGCTTGCGCTTTTTCCCAGCAGAAGAAATATGAGAACCATTTGATAGCTCAATTGAAATATCCAAGTCACCCCATCGTGTGAAGAGATTTGACACAAATGATCCAAATGGCTCAACAGTTGCACCTGCTTCACAATTGAAATGATATAAACTACTAGACATAATTTCAGAACCAGTAAAAAATAATTGGCCAAAAAGAGGACCTGTAAAAATAGGTGTTTGGTTACTACTATAGGATATATCATATGAAGTGCCTCGATATATGCATAGAATGGAAAATTTAATTCAAAGTCTAGTACTTTCATCCGATTCTTTAAAGGGCCATAAATATTTAGTACTCGATGGAGACTTGGGCCTAATTCCCACATTGAGAAAGTAGGAATGCTTTAGCAGTTTTTCTTACTTTTCTTCAGGATTAAAATGATAGCACTGCAAATCCTAAACAAAAAGAATGAAAAAAAGAGCAGAGACAGATCTTCAATAAAATTCACCTCTAAAGTTCTCCACAGATTCAACAACTCTCCGTAGATCCTCAATAATCTCAAACCGTATCACCCAATCTTCTTGTAAGGGCATGATCACCGTAAGTATATCCTTCAGAACATGATCCAAGACGGTATGTCCACTCATTTTTGTCACTAAGGTGCCAACGAAATATCAGGAGTAATGATTTGCGGCACTAAATGTAAAAGACAAAGTCACAAGGATAACAATCTATGAGCTTAAGCATCCCGGAGCATTTTATGACACCACATCCTTGACTGCCATGGAGAAGCAAATATGACCTGGTAAAGATATAATTTTCAAAAAGTTAAGGACTGCACTTTGTAGACCTATTATAAACAGAACAGAGTTAATGATATACACAATAATTCGAAAAGCAGATACTCACATCACAAAGATATCAACACTATAACTAACAAAGGTTGATGAGTAAGGCAAACCAATTGCGGGGAATATAAAAACATTTTCTTAATTGATGATCCATACACGTTCTCTCAGAGAAAAATATTTCTATTTCCAATGATTGTTCAAACAATATTAGATATCCATAAATCAAAAGTTTACAAGACTGACAACTCAAACTGCTAGATATATACATCTGATCATGCTAACTCCAAATTCATGAAAGGCTTGAAGATTCAACATAAAAATATCTATGTAACAAGTATAATTTGGATTTAGTGACTTATCTATTCACACCCTTTGTCCCAACGTTAAAGGGATGTTTGGGACATTTTTGTAAGTTACCTCAATATAAATACCTGAACTCCTGATCCAATGTATGACAATTTAAAAAATACCAAAAATATACATAGGAGATACAATAATCTAGATTGTGGAGACTTTTAGATTTCCAGGTATTTGATACTACGATGTCCTACATACCAGAGTAAAATTGTCACTGAAAGAATTACTTTTGCAACAATCAACCTCAGATGTTCCATGGACTAGAAGAACTGAGAAGAAAATACAATTCGAAGAAGACTACAGCTACAAGAATATACAAAAGAATGGAGCATGTTCCCACTTCACCAATTTATTCCGAACATATCAAGACAACACTAAGGTATGAATATAAAGCCACAAAGTCCATAACCATCTATGTAGGTTCCATGCAGTACGTCCGCATCAACAATATCTGAATTGATACTAGGTTGACAAGATCTAAATCTTGGTTGTAAGATACATAATCATACAGACATGCCTACAGAAATCAATTTTGCTTTTATACAAAGTTTGAAATCTACTAGGGTCATGATATTGTCATAGGATCCTTCGACTACAATTCTATCCTGTTCTGGAAACCCGCCTATTGAGGGGAAAATTTTCACAAAGCCAGTTTCCCCTCATCCCGAGCTCACTCGAACTAGCATACACCCATTTTGGCTTCTTTACACTGCAGAAAACAGCGCTTCATGTAATCCTTCCCTTCATTATGCTTGCATGCCAATGGGCAGTAGCAATTTTTGGGAGGAGGAGAAATGATTCTAGAATCAGTAGCACACAGCAGTAAGAAGATTTTTCTCTTTGGTGTATTATTGATGCTGTCTATTGTGGAGATTTGTGAGGGGAGTCAATGAAAATTAGCATAAAAGTTCAAGCTAACATTTCTGAAGTCAACCCCTCTAATCTTCCACAGTAACTCGACATGTTCAAGAAAGCTAAAGAACTTCACATAAATATTTCGACATTGTCGTTTCCCGACACACCGATCGAATTCCGTTAATCAATAACCACAAAGAACCGGATACACAACCCAAATAATCTGAACCCAGATTTTCTTTTCTCAAAAAAAAAAAAAAAAGGAATAAACAAAAGAAGAAGAAGAAGAACTAGTAACCAGACAACAAAATAGGGAGAAAGTTGAGAGAAACGATGCAGAAGAGAACGCACAATCAAGTACCTTCATCGGCATTAGGAAAGGCCGAAGAGATCAAATGAGATTCCTCGTACTAGCGTTGTTTTTATAATGAGGGAGAAACGAGGCAGCTTTGGTGGGAGTAAGTACATAGTAACAGTGGGCATAACTTAGTCAGAGGGGTTTTCTTGCTATAGGGACAGAGAGATGGGAAAAGAGTGGAATTGGGTCCATGCCGAGTCGACGCTTTTAGAATTATCAACTATGACACCCAAAAAACGACGCTAGTTTCGTGGAAATTTCTTTTTGAAAGAGAGGTTGATGCAAGAGCCGAGAAGGACAGACACAGAGCTGTGCGAGTGCGAGAGGGAAACACACCCATACGGATCTTTTTACTTTTTAGGGTCTGAGAAGTATGTAATGAAATGAAAATGAAAATGAAAAATAAATGCGAAAAGCCGTAAATAATGATAAATATGCTCAATTTTTTAATATATATACACACACATATAAATGATCTCTTAACCTTGATATTATAGATTACGTAATTTCTTTTTGCCAACATGATATTATAAATTACATACTAATAACGTCTAAAATTTTAAATCAATAGATCTATAAAAATGATAATAAAAAAAATCATGTGGTTGCATATATTATAAATAATACTATCAAAAGTTTTAATTATAAGAGTTGGTTAATTTTTTTAAATAAATTAATGAAACTAAATAAACAAGTTAATTATAAAAAATATAAGAGTTAATTAATTAATTTAGATATATTAAAAAAATATAATATGAATTCATCTTGAGAAGTTAGATTTAGTTATAATTAATTAATTTTTTTTAATCTATTAAAAAAATTAATTAATTCTTATATTAAAGAATAGAGGGAGTATGATTTATCTCAAATGATGTGGAAATATATTAATTATGCAAAAAGGTTTAAAACTCTAAATATACCATTTAAATTCAAAAGCTAGGAGAAACACTCATATTTAATATCTGATAATATCTTGAATAAAATTGTATTCAATGGGAGAGTACCTATATTTAATACCAAAAAAATTCTAACTCTAAATATAGCATGAAGTGTTGTGAAGGGCGTGACGAGGAATAACTTGTTGCAAGAATAAATGCAGCTAGATATATAAAATTAATGAGCCCCTCATGCGTCGCATGTAGTTTGTTTGGCGTTTTAATTTTTTTTTATACAAAAATTTTTGAAAAAGAAATTTTTAAAAAAGAGTTGGCACACCGCGTTTTAGTTATTTGTTACATCAAACTCATGCTTCTTTGTTAAAGGAAAAAAAAAAGAAGGATTACCTTGTAGAGGTAGAGAAGCCTGCATACATCTGTGAGGGATCATGGGATGATATTATTAGAGCAATTAGATGGTATTTTTTTAGACATTGAGATTGTATGATTTGCTTTTATAATGATGCCCTTATTTATTAAAAAAAAGCATTGTTCTTGGAATTAAAGGAGACTGGGAGGGAAAATAAAAGGGACTTTTGGTCTAACTAATTTTATTATCATAACACTCTATGGCACTAATTTATTTTTAATTAAAAATAATATCAATCTCGTTTTTCAACTATCACATATATACCTTTCTTTAACTTAGAATTGATACATTTGAAAAGTACTAAATGCCATACAGCTAAAGAAACTTACGAAACGAATGAACTATCATGCACGGCATTGGGGAATTGGAGGAAGGAGAGAGAGAAAGAAGCAATGGAAAATATAGCTTTGGTTCTTGAACTTTTTTTTTTATTATTAAATCAATTCCGAAACTATAACTTAAAATAACTCAATTTTTATAAGTCATTGACTCTAAACAAGTCAATCATTATTATTTTTATTTAGAATAACTCAATTTCTTAACTCAATAAACTATACAACTATTGAGTTGTTCTAAATCAAAATGTACCGATTGAAAAAAATTCTAGGTGTAAAAGTTATATTTTTCCCAAAAAAAAAGAGAGAGAAAATGGTGGAATAATATCAAGAACTAGATGAATCCTATTCGAGAACACAACTTGACATTGAAAATTTGGGGGGGAAATACATAGAGGAATTGCAATGTTTGCAATAATAAGCATCAATGAACAAAATAATAAATGCTAATCTGAAACTTCTGCACAAACAACAAAGAAGTTGAATTTTACAATTAAGTTGGATGATGCATTCTAATCTATGCAGCTATATTGGTATCAGAAGTCAAGTATCAATAAAGAAATGTTCCCGGCATTCCTTCATCTCCAGAAAGCTTGTAAGGAAGAGAAGGGACTAACTTGTAGCAATGTTTACGGGCTTCTCAAATGAGTGTGACTGTGGGATCAAAGGAAAAACCCTTATGCTTTATACACATCATCATGGCTTCAAGCTCGGAGTAAGTGCTTATCACCAACCAAGACCCTATAACTTGCATGAGGCCCCTCCGATGTATCTCGCAATGTCACGTGCCAGCCTATTGCCTTAGCAATCTCTTGAAGTTCATCCATGATGGCCAGGGAATCGCGGATATATACCCGCCCTCCGGGTCTTAGGATCCGATCCATCTCAAGCATAATTGATGAAATATTGCATCTGATGCAGTGATGTCGAACAAATAATAAATATCAAAGTCACATGCTCTCACAACACCAAAAACACAAAAGGACAACCCTACTAGTTTCAGTTCATTAAGTCACTTTGATTATATATTTTAAATGCAAAATGGAATATGAAGTTTACCCAGGTAGGCGAAAAACAATAGTTATCAACCAGGAAAGAGGTACCTTTTTCTCTCAATAGAAATCAGGTTTGCTGCATGCAGTAAATCATAGGTTCTGGGATATGTGTCAAATGGTTCGCACCTGAATTACATTTGGTGAAATTTTAGTACATGTTGACATGATCACAAAAGACACTGGACAGATTTGGAATGGGATTTCTCGCACAGGATTTCTAAAGTGACACAGACAAGTAAAATAGTACAAGATATCTAGTGAGTGAAATCAAGAAAAGTCCATACAACAATGATAATAATTAACATATGATTAGATTGAAATTACTTTAGAAACATACCAGTCATGCATAACTCCAATCAACCCACGGTCATATATAACAGGCAAGGTGTTTGGGCCACTAACAGGAACGACATTCAAAACCCAGCTGTCAAAATTATGATCAATTAACGCAGCTGCAAATCTGTAAAACACACAATTAAGATTAAGATACTAATTAGAAAATCATATATATATATATATATTAATTTCAAGTGCATAGATAGGATAGATAATTTACCCTCCAAAACCAGCTTTCATGTCCATCACATTTCTTACTCTCATCTTTTTCCAGTGTAATGCACGAACATAGCCTCCTATTATCTCATTCCAGTATTTTGTTTCTGCCACAAAAAGCTCTTTTCTTGATATGAAGGCGTCAATTTTTATGCTTTGAAGCCTATTTGGTGGAGCTTGCAAGCGTGCAGGCCACCTTGTAACATTTGCTCCATATCCCTTTTCAGGCAATCGAGAGATGCATGCTTTAAGATCAACATACCTAAATTAACCATGCAAATAACTAATTCACCAATATTGAGCCAGTAAGATAATATAAGATGTCTAAAACAGCTATCCTGAGGTTTGACCCAAAAATTTTAAATCGCCAACATAGAACTGACTCCATGATCTTATTTTTGCTTTCCTACAGCTGGCATAAAAGGTAGGCTCGTTTCAAAAATGGGACTATGAGATTGTTACTAGAAATCCCAAACACCCCCTCCCTGTTTAAGTTTCATAAACAAACACCCCTGGTATACATTTTCACTGGATACATAGACCCCGTCCAGACATCCTCTCCTACAGGTAAAAAGACATGTCCAATGGAGGTATCAATTAGTTTAAAAGGTGAGACCATCACTGCATTTAACGGATCTCATGTGAGATTTTCTTTTTTCACATTTTTCTTCTCTTTTTGTTTGGTTTCATTTTAACCCTTATTATGATGAAGGGAGAACAGAAAAACTTGTGTATACCTTTGATACATGATTAAAAAATTATCCTAAAATAGCTACTGAAAAGGCATCTTACAGTAGTCAAAGAGCAATCCTATGAGAAGAAGGAGCATAGATGCTTACTTTGTCAACATCATCCACTATATACATAGTCCTTATAATAGTCTTCATGTAGCTCGAATTTAATCGCTTCCACAAATTTACCTGAATCTAAAGGTAGTTTCAAATTTCAACATCAATGAAGGAACTGTATCCTACTTCCTTGGGCGATTTCAATTTACATATAACCAAAACCTAGATTCTTTAGTTGCTTGACTTGATCATGGAAAGCTCTACATTTTAGGATAAATTTATGTATTGTTTGTCACAATAATCATAATTGGACAAAACATCATATTCTCATATCTAGATCAGGAAAGCAAGAGCACTATACCAGACATTGTCTGTGTCATCACTTGGGTCACATAGTGGAGGATTAGTTCCCGCCTCACGGTTTAGATAGCAGCTGTTGTCAGAAGGTTTCTGCCATATTGCAATATATCCATCTTTTTTCACAAACTTCCAGCAGAGACGAGTTGTAAGACTAAGCATCTCTGAAGATAACATACTCCATTGTTACATCCATCATAGATGTAGACAACAACATATATATATAAGTCAGCGCATTACAAACAGGTTAAATCTTTAAAGGGTGATCATGGGAGCCAATAAGCAGATATCTGACGCCATAACAGTTTAAGACACTTCTCCTCAAACACTTTGGAAGGCATGCCATTCAAAGAATAATAAAGATAAATGAATTCACAACGAAACATATTAGGTGCAGAAGGTTAGTGTCATTGCTTTTGAATAACATGAATTGTTAAGGGGAAGTCTAGGTCAAATTTGTGATAAGTGATTATTATAGAGTATTAGTTGATTCTGTCTGATGTTCTGAGAAACTGAAGGAAAACAAGGTAACAAACAATCTACAGTTCGTATCCAAAAATGCTAATATTAACAAGAAAAACTTGTGTCACGTGGTCTTTAACAGATTACATGTTAATTCTTTCAGGCATTCCAAAGGTTTAAAAAATGTTAATGCTAATAAAAAATGTGCAAAGTTGAGCAATTCAACCAGCAAACCCTACAGATATTGCTGAAAGCCTTCAATAAATTCAATCTCATAGAAACTCCCTTCAATGTTACCTTCCCATTGTTCTTCCAAAATTTCCTCATGCTTGTAAACTGGCTGGGCTGCCCAGACAAAGTACCCTCCTGCCCTTAACATCCTATTAACTTCAAGTAGCCACATCCCATCTTCATGACAAGTAACAAAGAGAAGGCCCATTAGAAGAAATTCCAACAGAGCAACTAACAAAAGGGTGGAAGGAATAAATGAGTTTAGATATATACTTCATACAACAAACAAGTGAAAAGCCTATTTTTATGTTCATTAACAGAATAATGTGGGGTTAAGAAGACACTGAATCTGCATTTACAATTTAGCAGTTTTGTTTTGTCCAACAGTAGCACATCTAATAGGAATAACCTCAGGCTTCAAAAAGGTGACTGTACTAACTAAAAGATAAAATGAGAAGATAAGTTTCAAGCATCATAAAAGAAAATAGTAATAATAAGCTTATTTTGCAAGTATTGACAATTCCAACTTGGTATCTTTATTTTGGCTAGCTGTTCAGTGTGGCTTTTGCCTAATCATTTTTCTCCCCATTATCACCAGGGACTGCCAGTACCACACATTACATAAGAAAGAAGAAGTATATACCATCCCGAGTCCAATTGATTCTACAGCGAGAACAATGTATCAAGTCAAAAGCTTGACTAGGATATAATAAACGTCTAGTTGCAAATGCTGCCACCATTGCAGGTACATGGCGCTCTAGAGCAAATTGGATCTGATTTTCATGAACGTCTTTGGGAGCAATAGACATAGTGAGTACATCTCGTGATAATAAGTACGCACCAAAACTGGCTACACCACAGCCAACATCTAGAACAACTCTTGTATTCTGACCAAATGCGATTTCAGGAATCATCTAGACATCAAAATAAGTAACATCAGAAAAATCAAGAAATAGATTTATTATGCTGAAAAAGTCAAATCTAAGCATATCAGTACCCTGGAAATATGATCCAAGTATTCATCTGCACCATGTATGAATTGTGTCCCACCTCCTGGAAATTTAAACTTATCTTTGTCTCTGAAAATCCAGTTTTGACCCCCTTTATCCTCAACAAGACGAGTGTGAGGAACATTACTGTACCATACCTACACAAAAAAAGGCAAGAAACCCCCCGAGGAAAAAAGCTAGAGATAAATCAATTAGCCATCAGAAACTTTTTATCACTAGATTTTAGTACGGATCTAACTAGCGCGACTACAAAATAGTCATGTTCTGACTTTTTTCTCTCGAAAACCAAACCGTATGTCACTCTATCAATAACAGAAGAACAGTGGAGTTTTGTGACTTTCTGCCATTGAATAGCAACGAATTCTTACGCAGCATACCTCATCTCGACTTTTCGGCCATGGAATTGGGTTACGATATCCTTGAGGCGCCGGAACCAAGCAATTCAATGCTCGATCTTTCTCAGGACAATGCCTCTCGAACCGTTCACCCCTTTCCGTCGACGTTAGATTCTGAATTGCCTCTCTATTATCTAAACAAGGTATATACTCACTCATGCTCCGCGGACATAACCCAAACTTCTTTATTGTGAATAGGGGAGCAGACGGAGAACTCTCCTCCGTCTCAACTTGAGTCTCATTGACCCAATTATCAACCATCTCCGGATCGAAATCACCAACCTCGAAGTCATCAGACATCTTCCCATTCTCGTTGACAATCCCGTATGTCCGAATCGAATCCGGTGGTGGTGGCGGTGGAGCGGGAGCTTGGGGTGGTACATGTGGCACTGCTGCTAAGGTTTTCTCCGGCTGTGATTGGGTTTCATTCTGACCAATGAGAGCAGAGATATTGAAGAATTTGTTGTAATTCGGGGACGTAGCAACTGTTTGCTCCTGGCTCGTAGTGGTGAAGAAGACGAGTTGCTGGGAGCTTTGTGACCAGTGTTTGCCTAAGAAAAAGAAAGTGACAGTGACGAAGAAGAAAGCAACGATCTTAAGGAAAGTGGGTGTTCTGAACAAATCGCCACCGATAGGGGGCTTCATATTTGGATTGGAATGCCGCGATCTTACGCAAAGATCTTGAGTTTCTCCAGAACTTTCTCCTCCTCCAATGGGTCGAAGAAGATGATGGTGGAAGAGAAGAGAAGATAAGAGTGCTAGTTGCTTGAATGAGAGTGAGAGTGAAAGCGCATTATCGTCATCAGTAATTGCAGACTTTGATGAAGCTGTGAATAGGCGCGGCCGAGTCGGCGGGCAGGGTGAATTTGCTATTGCGGGGACTCCTGCTTGAGTAAACTGAAATATCTATTAAGTATGAACAGTTAAATGAAATAAAGAATTATTTGTTTTACTTTCTAATCTTATTCTTACTTTGGCAATGCTTAATTGCTTACCGCAAGGCGCGAAGGATTCCCATGTAATTAATGTTTTTAGGTTATAATTAATTCAGAAATGTTGACCTATAAATTTTATAGTTAATAATAAGGTTAAATTATGTGTAATTTCCCCTATTAATAATTATACTTTTTTTTGTAAAAAATAATTATACTTCACTATTACTTCTTAACCATATTGGGCTTTACATAAATTTTCATTTCATTTCTCCATATCATCATCATTATAAATGGCAACCATATTGAAAATACTAGTTTTGCAATATAAAATTAACTAATTAAAATTAAAAATTTTATTATAAAAAATAATTATATTTAATATTTAATAATATTTTAAAAGATATAGGTGGTTAAAAGATATATTTCCTAAAATTTTTAATATAAAATTTAATCCATTAATTTAAATAAATTAATTAATTATAACATAATATATTTAAATATAATATTATATTATATATCAATTTATAAATTAAATAAATAAATTTTTTAAAAAAATAAATATAAAATATATTAAAATTTTATATTTAAAATTAAATTTAAATTCTAATTAAATTTTATATTAAATTAATTAAGAAGTCACATTTTTAATAATTTATAGTACCTGCATATTCATAAATAATAAAATTTTATATTATATATAATGCGATTTGTTAAAATATGGCGTATTCTGAATTTCTGATTTGATCTTCCTTCGTTAGCACAGTACTCTTTCATCATCTAATCACATTAATTGTTCCTGACCTTGCACGCTCAGGGTTTCTGAACCACAATCAGGATTTCATCGTTCTTTGCATTTTCTTCCTTTTTGGTCCAAACGGCGCAGTTATCGTCATCTTGGGTTTTATTCGTGTTCATGGTGTCCCTAAAACCTCTGGGAGCCTTTAAATTGGTTTAAAAGATGGGTGACTTCAAGCCCTTCTCAGACTCGGGTTCGGCCACAGTTTCACTGTCAATTAACGAGACTGTTAATGGGTCGCACCAATTTATGATAAAGGGGTATTCTTTGGTCAAAGGGATGGGTGCTGGGAGGTATATAATGAGCGACACATTTAGTGTTGGTGGCTACGATTGGGCAATTTATTTCTACCCTGATGGGAAGAACCCAGAGGATAATGCCATGTACGTTTCGGTTTTTATAGCCTTGGCGAGTGAGGGAACTGACATTAGGGCTTTGTTCAAGTTGACTTTGATCGACCGGAGTGGGAAAGGCAACGACAAAGTGTATAGTCATTTTGATCGCCCGTTGGAGAGTGGACCTTATACATTGAAATATAGAGGCAGCATGTGGTATGAATTCTACTTATTTTCATTTTTTGGGGTTGCAGTTTCAACTTGGAAAATTGTGGGTTATGGTTTAAATTAAGTTGACAACTTCTCTGATATAGAAATTAGGTTCGAGGGAGAATAGTGTCTGTGAAGTATCAAATATATTTGAAGGTAGTTGTTTCCATGAAGAACTTCAATTCTGCGCTCTTAGTTTTGGTGTGGACTGCCGCTAGGGGCATTAATTACTAACATGTTTTATTAGGTAGTGTGCATTATGCTACTTAAGATTTCTTATGGCTAATTCATGAAAACTGGTATGATTGAACTAGTTTTCTACGGTATTGTTTTGCCAATTTGAAACAAATTTCTGGCAGAGCGTTTTAGAGATTGACTTGTTCAGGTTTGGGTAGTTGTTGATGTAATCTAAATTTACGCTTAAAACTTCCTCTGATGTGATCTTGATTTTCCCAATTTATAATTTGATGTTTCTTTGTAGTTTGGTTAGTGTGATATTCACATTTTAACAGCTTAGAATCAGCAGTATCTAGTGGATCTTAAGTATTTTTAGTTGGAAAGTACGCTTTGTGTCTTGTGACTGCTGTATATTATATAATCTGGAGGGGAAGAATTGCTTTCAAATGTTACCACTAAGTGTTGAAACTTCATCATGCTTTTTGAACATGGAGAAATAGTGTCCCTTGCCATTAAAATGATATGGCTTGAAATTTCTACATAATTCACCTTTCTTTGTTATTTCAGGGGTTACAAGCGTTTTTTCAGAAGAACATCATTGGAAAATTCAGAGTATCTGAAAGATGATTGCCTTGTCATGCATTGCACTGTTGGTGTTGTGAGAACTCGTTTAGAGGGAACTAAGCAGAGTGTTGCTATACTAAAACCTGACATGGGTGAGGATTTTAAGGGTTTGTTAGAATCTGAAGTTGGTTGTGACATAGTTTTTAAAGTTGGGAATGAAAGCTTCAAAGCTCATAAGTTGATACTTGCTGCCCGATCTCCCGTCTTTAGAGCTCAGTTTTTTGGACTTGTTGGGGATCCCAGCAGGGAGGAAGTGGTGTTAGACGATATTGAACCTTTTGTCTTCAAGGTAGTGCTTTTAAATCTAATAAATTCCATTTGTGTTCTTTTGAAGAGTAAATGATTAAACACATTTTTAGAAGTGTTCAACCTTTATTTATGGTTGTTTGCGTTTCTAAAAAAATATGTGTCCATGAATGAAAGAGTTTGGGAACAAGATTCTTTTCTTAAATGCAATTTGTGGCCAAAAACTATTGCAATGGATATTTGGCCTCTCCCTCTTGATTTAATATGTTTAAGTTGTTATTTAATATGTTTCCACAATGATTTAAGTTGTTGCATTGTGTTTTGTTTGGTAATTTGAAGATTAAATTTTTTAGAAAGATTGTTAATTTTGTGCTTGGGGCATGGTTATAACAGTTAAACAGACTGTAGGATGGGACATAGCTTGTGTCTAGTGATTTATTTTAAGCATTTTGCTGTTTCTATGTGTGGGAGAGAGAAAGACAACAAATTATCTGTAAACTCCTACGACACACCTCCCTGTAACAGCTTGTTGGTGTTAATCTGCAGTCAAAAGTTGAATGTTTACCTTTAGGAATTGCAGATCACCATGTTAAGAAAATGATAGAATTGTGTCAATATGTTTTAACCAATTGTTTGAGAAGTATCCAAGAGAATACTGGAGAAGTTTCTTCAAAGGAATTTATCTTCTCATTCCCTACACATTGAAAAGCCTGTGTGATCCAGGGAATGTGAGGGTAAAAAAAATATTAAACATGAAACTTTGTACTTCTTTGTTAGCACAAGTCCTTTATATCAAACATGAAACTTTGGCCAATACCGTGTCTTACATTAGAAACATCTCAGCTTGATGAGCATACGTTTGCTGTTTCTTTATTTGGTTTATCTTGCTTGTTGATCTCACGTATAACATGCAATTAACTGTTTTTCAGACTTGCACATGAGTAACAATACCAGGTCTTTACCCCTTTTGTCTTTATTTCAATAGTGAAGCGAAGGGTGGAAATTGGGCCATCTTTCCAAGATAGTTGTTTCTAAGTTGCAATTTTCTTCAGTAGAGTGATTGATTCGAAGAAAACGGCAAGTTAGCATAAGTCTTTTATGAAATACTTAGCATTGTTTTCGGAAGTCACTGTGGTGTATGTTTTGTCTGGATGTTTTAGCTTTAGATATTTGTTTCTTAAGTATCCTCACCATTTATGACAATTTCAGACTGAACCATTCTTTCTGATTCTCATGTTAAGTGGGTTGATAATGGGAAAACCCTTTTATATGTCTTCGCAGGCAATGCTTCTCTTCATCTATACAGATAAACTTCCTGACATCCATGAGGTTATGGGCTCAATACACGTGTACTCACGAACTGCCATGGTGCAACACCTATTGGCCGCTGCTGATATGTATAATCTTGATAGTCTTAAAACGTTATGCGAATCAATTTTATGTGAAGAAATCAATACTAACACTGTAGCAACATCACTTGCACTGGCTGAGCAACATCACTGCCCGCAACTTAAGGCCTCTTGTTTAAAGTTTGTTGCAAATCCAGCAAATTTAGGAGGTATGTGTTTTTCTAAGAATAGGAAGGTGAAAATTCCAGGTCATGATAAATTATGGTGCTTTTTTGCGTTACATTTGGAGTAAAATTGCACTGATCTATCATGACTTATGACCTGACTTATCTTCTAAATTATACACAGACCTACATTGGAATGAAAAGTTATCCTGCACTTTAGCCCAATTTTAAGCTTTGTCTAAAATACCCTCAATTATTCAAAAGATACATCCATTAAGCTTTGAAAAAAAGTAAACGTAGGATATTTTGGATAAATAATAATCCAAAAGCCAATGCTTAAAGAAGATATAGGGTGTGTTTGGAAAACACCCAAACCGCGGTTTTAAAAGGGCTTTTGGCCCAAACCTCGGTTTGGGAAAATTTCAAAACAAACAGGCTTATTTGTCCATAAGTGCTTTTGGACAAAACCATGGTTTAAAACCATGGTTTTGAATAAGCTATTTAAAATAGCTTTTTCAACAGTAAAAGCACTTATGGACTATCCAATTACTATCTTACCCCTACTTTTTCTTACACCCTCTCTCCTCTCTCCTACTTTTTCTTACACCCTCTCTCCTTTCTCCTCTCTTCCTTCTCTCCTCTCTCTTCTCTTTTCTCTAACTCTCTCCCTTCTCTTACTTTAAATCAAATCATACCCTTTTTGGTAATTTACCACCATAAAAGTCATTCTAAAAATAACTATCTAAACACCTATTTATTCAAAACCACTTTTTTTCCATAAACTTTTCTCCAAAAGTCCTTTTCCATAAGTTGTCCATAAGCCCTTTTTTTTCATAAGCCCTTTTTCAAAATCCTATCCAAACAAGCCCATAAATGAACTTTTAACAGGAATAAGAAAACACTCAAGGTATCCCCTTAGTAATAACAAAAGTCAAATGATTAACTAGCCTTGTTGGCGGCATGTATATTATTTTATATGTAATTATGCAGACCCCTGTGATATTTTCCAGGCATATTATGTTAAGTGTCATTTAAACTTTGCTTCAGACTCTTAAAATCTCTTATCCCACCATGTTATGCTCGTTGGAATCCAGATTCTTACACTCTCTAATACTTGCTGAATAATTTATCTTGTACAGTGGTAATGCAATCCGAAGCCTTCATGCACTTGAAGGAGAGCTGCCCTTCAATGTTGTCGGAGTTGCTGGAGGCATTTGCATTGGTGGAAGATACATTGAGCAGGAAGAGGAGTAGCAGTAGCATATATGGGCAAGATGGAACAGATGGTATGGCCGATGCATCGGCTAATCCAAGCGGCAGGCATGTCAGGAGGCGGATGTAGAGTGCGGTTCCGGGTTCTCAGTCCTGTAAGATGATTTCCTTGATCTGAAACAGTCTGTCCATACGAGTGCTTCACTGCTTTTCATTTCCCTTTATAGCTTTTATATGTCAAATTTTTTGACCTTAGCTTGTTAGTGCGCACATTTCACCAGGGCCTGCACTGAAGATCAGCTTCAATGATAGTATGTGTACTAGACTTTATGTTTTTTTTTGGGATACACACTAGGCTTTTTGATGTTAATGAATCGTAAATAGCTTATGTTTCATAACCTTGGTTTTAAATAATCTTCTTTGAGAATATATTTTCATTTTTTTATTCAAGTATCTTGTATCCAGTACAACGTCCATTCAATTGGTTGTAGCTTTGCTAACATAATATAATTACAAGGGACTAATCTTCTAGGAGGAATTTAAACTTTAATTTGTCAGGTTGTAAAGGACTAATATCTTCTACTATATTTAACTCTCATTGGAGGCAATATAATTTGATACACTATCAAATTCTAAATATAAATATTTTTTAATAAAAATTTAATTTATCACGTTACGACAATGTTTGTTAAACCAAGCTGTTGGTAAATAATGTCTTAATTCAATATTTTTTTTTGTATAAAAAAATTTAAATATATTCGATATCGACTTTTTACTAAAATCAGGATCAATCTTAAGACTTAGAGAGTATTTATAAAAAATTTATAAAATCGCTTATCAAAAAAATTTTATAATAGCAACTTGAATTACATTCTTAAAATATATGAGTATGTTATTTTTTATATATGTTGATTTTTTTTTATATACAAATATATGTTAACTTTTGATTGAATAATTGAATGTATCTCAATAACATTATGATCTTAGTCCAGCTGTGGGACCCAGCCACATGGGCTGAAAAATTTGTGCGTCAAGCACCACGGGCGGACCACGTGACTTCTTGACCAATGATGTTGTGTCATTATCTTTAACCGTAATTTTCGCTATTTCTTTTTTTTTTTTTTTTTTTGTCTTTTGGTGGTGTGTTTTGTCAATGATGATGAGTTAAAAGATTATTTATCCTCCTGATTTGACTTGTGAAATCAGCTCATTTTTATGTTGCTATAATCTTTGAAATTGTCTATTACATTTATTTTCCCCCCAAATTTAATTTGTCATGTTTTGAAGAGATGAGATCGGATATAAATACGTGTTGAGGAGCTTTTATCATATTTTTCTTTTTAAAATTTATGGCGAGGGAGCTAAAAAAATCATAACCCATAAAAAGGGTTGGATGTGAGAATTTGGGCTAGTCAGGTAAGTTCCAACTTGATTAGAGAAATGCCCGAATAAATATGGCCTAATCTAATCTTAAACAACTGCCAGTTAGCCCTCTATTGAATATAAAAGCTGGATTTTCAAGTAAACTGGGCTCTTACAATGTCTTTGAAGCAGAATTGTAGGCTGTGTATAAAGGTCTCGAGTTTACTTAGAATCTTGGATTTAAGGATGTTATTCTAGAAACTGATTCAAAGGATGTAGTACAGGTGCTGTCCAAACTGCAAATTAATGTGTGTAGTCTATTACTATATCAGATACAGAGGCTACTGGGGCTATCATGAAAAGTCAATATACAGCATATTTCTAGACAATAAAACAAGCTTGCGGATGCTATGGCGAATGAAGGATTGTCTACTACGACAATATTACATTCATGTCCTTCAAAGTTAGCATCGATGGTTACAGACGAGTACTTAGGACTTAATCCCCTTTTAGATTAATACTATTTTATTTGGGCGTTTAGCCCTCATTTGTAACAAAAAAAATATAAAAGCTAATTACCTATCCGTACATTTAATTTATGAAAGAGTAAGATATATAACTATTTGAAACGTGTTCAAACCATGAGTAGTATAATTTTATTGTAGTTCCAGTCACGGTACTTGAGGAAGCATCTTAACTCCTGGGTACTTAGATTTACGCCTAAGAGTAATAGACGACTCGCTCTGCCTGACATTGGTATCGCCTAGAAAGAAAAGAGATTTTGTCCTGCCCTTAGATCGTAAGTGAGCCCAAACCCTTTTCAAAAATTTTTGTACAAAAAAAAATATAAAAACTAATTTATAATGCAAATTAAACTATAAATTAATTCTATTGAAAGAGGTAAAATATATTTTGGTGATCTATGTGCCTCGAAAAAATTAGTTCCTAAACCATGGGATACCTCTTGATTTTTAAAAAATTATAAATTAGTTCTTCTATTAAATACACAATTTTTTTCCAAATAAAAGGGATGAGCTACAAGTAACCAAAAATAAACGTAATAAACTATAGGCTTCACACAAATTTTACAATTTAACTTTAAGAAACAAGCATGGATGAACTCATAAACAATAATGACACAATAAAAGACATAGGTAATAGTAGAAAACACTTTAGCCACTTAATACAAAGTCTCAAATTTAAATTTATATGAATATAAAAAATATCTTTAGGAAAATTTATATCATGTCAATGGGAGCCAATCATTACCATATGGTGACAATACATTAATTTTTAAATTTTTAAAAAAATAGTGTCAATCAAAAGTTAAAAATACCAACTATAATCTAAATGAATAAATAAAATAAGTTGATTATGGCTAACTCGAGTTAACCCGAATAAATTTTTTTACTAAGCATATGTATTATCCTATTAGAAAAAATTCTATTCGAGATACTGTCGAGTATTAAATATTGATATTTCTTCTAATGAGGACTTGAACCCTAATCCGTCACATTGCGATAGACTAATCCTTTCTATTAAATCTAATCCAATTGGTAACCCGAATAATTTTTTTTTGTATATAAAAATTTATATGGGTTCGTACCGGTCTCCCACCAAGGTTAGGACATAACTTCAAGGTTTAGAGAATATTTATAAGACACTTACAGGATCGCTTACTAAATGAACCCTCAAACCTCGAATAAACTTGAATAGCTTAAAATCCTTTTCTCTTTAAATTTGACCTAGAGTTTATTAGATCAAAATGAGCTGACCAATTAAGCCATTAAGCTGAGATTAAATGACTGTATATAAAAAAAGTAAGTAAATACTAATAGAAGTTATGTTTAGTAGAATGAGCTGATTTCTCATAATATAATAAATTAAAATTTAAATTTTTATTAAAAAAATATTTATATTTAATGTCTGGTAGTATTTTGAATAAAATATTTTTAATAAAAAAATATTTATAGCTGAAGCGAAATTATTATAAACAAAAATGCCCCACTCAAATGATTGTTCAATGGAACATCTAACGGTCATAACTGAATATAAGCCATGATTTGACTTCTTACTGACCATAATGCTCTTCATTTTGCGGATCTTATGGTTTCGACGTCGTTCACCCCACAGCCAACCAAGAATTATCCTCTGCATGTGTGAACCCAATTTATTAGTTGCATAATTTATATTCCCACTAATAAAACAACAGCAGCTCAAAAATTAAATAAATAATATTGATATTTGGTTTGGGAGAGCATTTAGGCTTTAAACTGACTTCTAAATTAGTATAAGTTATTTTTTTTATTAATATTAATATTTAGTTTACTGTTTTTGTAATATGACTTTTATGTTCAAGTAGACTTATGAAATAAAGCTACTTTTTGTTAGTGTATTTAGATTAGCATGGAAAAATGACTTTTTTTTAATGACTTTTATAAAAGTCAGATTAGATCAAAGTCATATAGCGTAATATAATTTATATTTAAATTAATTTTATAAAAAAATTAATTTGACAAAAATTTATTTGGATATTTTTTTTAAAAAAAAAAGTCAAGTTGAAGAAATTAAAAGCTAGAAGAAACAAAAACTAGCTTATTCTTAAAAGTTCATCCACACTCAAAAGTCAAAATTTTAAAATGGTGAACCAAACATGCCATTTATTCAAAAGGCTATTTTTCCGCGGTTGAAACAAATTTTATAACTTTTAGCTTGTGACCTCTTGTTTTTTCATTTTGATTTCTTCTTTCCCCTATTTTGAATTTTCATCTAAATAATGTTTTGTTAAACTAACATTTTTTTAAAAGATAACACAAACATAAATCACATTATCCTATCTGATTTTTACCTAATCTAATTTTTACAAAAATTAGATTGAAAAAAAAAGGATAATTCTCAATCGCTAATACAATCATACAGTAAAAATAATAACGGATTTATTTTTTAAAAGTTTAAGTTATATTTTGTATTTAAAAATTTTTCAATAGCAGTCAATAATTTTAAGTAATTTTTAGTACATTCAATATCATAAAGTATATTTCCAATACAACACTTATTATTTTAAAATAATTTGTAATATAATGTTATTTTTAAAGTGCTTTTTAGTAACAATGTGCACTCTCTAATGTGAAAATTTATAAAAGAGAAAAAACTAGTTTAAGATACCTCTTACAAGTGAGAAAATATTTTTAGGATAAAATTATATCAAAAATTATTTTAAAATAATAAATATTACTTAAAAAATATTGTAGGGGTGAATGTAATAAAAATTATTTTAAAATACTCCATATTATTATAAAATATTTTAAACTACTGAATGCAAATTAAATATTTTTCAAATACACAGATAATTTTATTTTGTGAAGATTCTTCTTTAATATTTTTATATACAAATTATATTTATTCAAAATTACGAATAATATTGTAAATACTTGTAATACTTTCATTGCTTCTCAATTCTCACGATTGATTGATTGGTTAGGTCTTGGTGGGAGGCTCTATATATGAGGGTGGTCGGAGGAAGTTGTTACTAGTTACCCATCGCCTTATGATGGGGCCGGCCACAGATAATTATTGCCCGGTCATTATTAACCATAGAGTCACCTTATCCAAAATATGCCCAATTGTTAAATTACTGAATTATTGAGTATTGAAATTATTGATGAGAGCTCGAGAGCCACATTATCAACGAGGGGTCAGAGCCCTGTTTGATTAAAACTTGACACGTGGACCACAGAGGGCCGGGTTTGAGCCCGGACGTTGAAATTTATTAGAGGGTCCCGTTTCCCCAAAATAAATTAGTGGCTCTTGTAACCAAAAAAAAATTAGTGGCTCCCGTTTGTAAGTTCAACTGATAAAGGGGTGAAATATAAGATCATTTGGAGCGTATTCGAAATCTAAGAAGTATTATTTTATTGTGGTTCTAGTCGCGGCGCTTAAGGAGGTATCCTAACTCCTGGGTGCCTAGATTTACGCCTGAGAGTAATAGACGGCTCGCCCTAATATTAGTATCGCCTAAAAAAAAAGAGATTTCGTCCTGCTCTTAGATCATGAGTGAGCTCGGCCTTTTTTTAAAAATTTTTTATATAAAAAACAAAAAATAATGGCTCTCTCTAGTAAGGGCCTAAAGAGAGTGACGTGTCTTTAGAATATGAGTTAGGTTGGGCCTATGGGCCGAGACCCGACCCTAGAAATAAGTCAAAGCCAATCTTTGTCATCTTCAACTGTACCCCTCTATTCTTATACGTAAGTAATTTATATCTCATTTCCAGCTATAAAATGATTAAATTGATAAAAGTTTCTACATTTACCCTTAATAAAAAATATATTAAAAAAATGCCATTAATTATCCTACTATTTTTTATATTTAATAAAAATAAAATTAAAAAAATATCATTAATTATACTACGAATAACTTATATTTATGAATAATTTTTTTTTATAAATAACTTTTATATATAGAATAGAATGTCAGTTTTCTGCGTAATATAGTGATTACAACTGAATTTCAATGATTAGAGAATCAGATCGGATTGGTCAGACAAAAAATTGGCTGAAGATATTTAAAAGCCTATAAAAAAAAAGTTAACCCTTTCATAAAACCTAATATATGTTTAAATCATTTGTAACTACATGGTGTTATATTATTTGATGGAAAAGTTAATAATATTATGGAAAAGAGGATATCAAAATGAGATGGATAGAAAGTATGAAAGCAAAAGGTCCTGTTGACAGGACAATTCATTCAAGTAATAAAGAGGGGGCAATAATAGAACTTGGGGTTTCAACCAATTGTTTTGTTTGATTCGGGAACGTACAAACTGTACCACTCACATAATCGAATGTTACTCTTTGCAACGTAGTTACTGAATGGTGACGGTCTCATAATTAAAGCCTCCAACTATATTTTCATTGGAATCAAATTCATTTTTCATGCAATTATTAACAATCATAACTGTCTACTGTTCCACTAAAGCCGCTTTAATGACAACAAATAATCAAGAAAAAAATAATTTTAAACAAATTAAAAAAAGAGGATAAAGGTTGACTTTTGAGCAATGAATTGAAAGTTTCCCCATCTCTTTGATAATGTTGCTCATGCCAAATAATAGACATTAGGATTAGAATCGGAATGCTACACATTTTGGCCCAAAATGGGAGTGGGAAGAACACGTGAGAATGGATTTTTTAAAATGTTTGTATAATTTTTATTTAAAATATTAATTATTAGCACAAGAGAGAAAAGGCCGCCATGAACCACCATCAGATGTAGTTGGCAATGGAGGAGGAGGAGGAGGAGGTGAGTGAGGAATGGCGACGAAGTGCTTCAGATCTTGTTGATCTGCTTTAGTGCTTCTTCAGACTTCGTGTGCACGTGAAGCGGATTTGGCGAACTCAAATAGGAGAAGGTAGGGACCAGAGATGGAGGAGAAGGCAGTGATCGAAGATCAACGAGGCGGTGACTTACCAAGACTGAGGAGAGAGACGACACGTTGTTGAGCTACACCTTTAATACTTCAGTAGGCTAAAACCTTTTTATGTATTTCCTTTCATGTTTTAATAAAATTATCTTACAGAAAAATTTAAACGAATTAATATTCAAATATCTATTAAAATAAATATTTTTATATTTAATATCTGATAATATTTTAAATAAAATTATTTTAAATATGATGATATTTATATTTAATAAAAAAAATTAAAAAAATAAAAACAAGAGAAGGCATATTGCATAAGGGAAGTTCCTAAATTTGTTCCCATTTAGTATATTTAATTATATTAATGAAGTGCTAATAATAGAATTACAGAGGGACGCAATAAATCGATGGCGGGGGGTTGGTGATTAAAACGCTAGAGAGAAAGTGATAGAAATGGGAATCGGTTAGAAAGCGAGTATAGTCCATTCACTATATCGTTTGTGGTTGGACGGCAACCTACCACACACCTCCTCTGTTTTCTCAATGCCTTTTTGCTATTTGCCCCTTTTGTGACCTTCATTCTATTCTACTTCCTTCACCTAACAACCCTATTTCCTTTGTTTTTTGAGTCACACGTAACCACATTTCTCGTCCAAATCTGAGAAGAGGAAGAAAAAACTAAAAAAATTGAAATAAATAGTCATGTCAAAATAAAAAAATTTACAATAAAATTTGTGATGATTTCACACAAAATTTTATTTTAACCTATTAATTTTATAAAGTATCTTTGATAGGTCTTGTAACCTTAATATTATTAATAAAAATACTAACATTAAAATTCTAAAGGTGGACAGATTAGGATTTTCATGAGCATAAGCTAATTTCATATCTCACTCTGTTCAACTATAACTGGGATTGATTATTATGCCATTATAGTCAATTTAAATGCACATCGTATTTGAGACCGATACTTCATTTAAACATAGTGGATAACACTGTTTTTGGATGGTTTCTCGTTGACATAAATGCTATTACAATTGTTTAAACATGATGGAAAGTTCAAAAAGGCATGTCCATTTTAATTTGTTGTGCTACTCCATATATCAATTATATATTTTTTTTATTTGATATATTTTGGCTTGCTAGTGCGCCAGTACCATTTAAAGTATTTATAATATTTTTTTATAGAGTCCAGAAGATACTCTAGCTGATAATTAAAAATTTATTTTTATAAGACAGAGATCATCGAAATATGTTAACTCCTTTTGCTATACTCAATCATTTTTTATACTTTTATTTGATATTATTAATTTAATTAATAATTATTAATTGGGCTAAAAGCAGTAGCATAAATAGTTTTATCTCAAATAAGAAAGATCTTGAACGACCAGTGAGAGTTGGTATAGATGATAAGAAACGGATTCGTATCCTATAAGGACGCGGGTTCGATTCTCGTTGTCGTGATGATAGTTCTTTTAATAGACGATCCCATAAATCCCTTATAAAAATGTTCTCTGAGTCTTGAAATTATTCTTTAACTTTGGTGGGTGATCGGTTTTAAATCCACTTAACTTTTTTCTTTATAAAAAAAAAAGATCTTGAACGTAGCAATCACAAAATCTCGAAACAAAGAGAGAATCAGGGCTTGTTAACGATCTAGTGGCTTTGCATTGATGACTTTTTAATTAGAAAAAGATGGCGAAAACTAGTGTCACCACTCAGAAGCATGCGTGTGGAATAATTGGTCATCACAAACCAAATTATTTTTTTAAAAAAGGGGAAATCAATAGTAGAATGCTAAAGTTCCCGTGGTATATGCTTCAAGCTGCTCATCTGTCAAAAACAAATTTGGCTCATAAAAAGTCATAAACGACTTTTCAATTACACATGAGGTCCACAAATTATGCTACTTCAATAAGCCCACCAAATGTAGCTTACATCTCTTTTTTGGTTTTTAACAATGTAATTATTGAAGGAAGTAGTGGTAAATTAAAGTTTAAATTTTTATTAAGAGAAGTGTCTATATTTAGTATTTAACATTATCTTGAGTAGGATTGTCTCTAATAGAAAAATATTTATACTTACAAAAAAAATATAATTTTAAAAGTTAAAATTGTCAAATTTTAAAACAAAAAATTCCATGAATGCATGGCATAGAAGTGTTGTTAGATATTATTATTACTATTGAAAATTTAATAATTTTTGTACCTAAATTGTTCTCCTCGATCTTTCCTTGTTTATTTTAAAATCTAAACTTGTACAATATTCGATTTTTGTCCATGACATGACATGGTAATATTGTTATTTTTAAATATTTTTATTTAACATTATATGTACAAATATAACTAATTACTCCTCTTGAATATAAGAAATTAATAACTTATTTTATTTATAATACTTATTACATTAAATTCTTAATATAAGATCTATTTAACTAATTTAGATAAATTAAATAAATTAATTAAATTAATTATCTGTAATAATTTTATTTTAGTTTTTCTAAATATTTCATTTAATCATGGTTATTTGAATTACCCTTAATAGAAGTATATTTAATATGTACAATCATATAAAGATATTTTGGGTAGTGGATTATAATTTAAAAAAATAAAGTAGATGAAGATCTTATATTTATGATTAAAGTAGACTTCCTATCTAACTCTTATATTTATGACTAAAGGGAGTATTACTTTTATTCAAATAAATTTATTTAATTTATGGATTGATATATAACCTCATGTTATAATATTTTTTTCGGTCATAATTATAAAAATTAGTTAACTTTTTTTAGTAGATTAAAGAAATTGGATAAATCAATTAATTATCATCAAATTCATACTCCAAAGATGAATTCAAATTATATACTTTTCAATCTACCCAAGTTAGTCAACTAACTCTTATATTAGTTATAATTAATAAATTTATTTGGCTTCCTTAATCTATATAAAAAAATTAACTAACTCTTATAATTAGGACCGAAGGTAATAATTGACTAAAAAAATATATTACTTTTAGTTTTTAATATAAGATCCACTTAATTAATTTAGTTAAAATAAAAAAATAATTGATTTAGTTATTTATAATATTTTTATATTTATTTCCCTAATATATTAATTTTTTTGATAGAAATCTCGTAACATATATAATTATATATAAAAATATTTTTTTAAAAATTATTTTAAAAAATAAAGTTAAGACTAAAATGAACCCTCTTTTTAGCTGTTTTAGGAGGACAAAGTTAAGACTAAAAATGAACTCTCATTTGAGCTGTTTTAGAGGACAAGAGGGAGTAACTAATTACAGGAAAACAGTTAAATGGCCCCCAGTGATGACGTGTCACCATCTTAGGGTACCACAGAAATGTGTGGCCACGTGGTAACACATAATGATTGGAGTTGGCGTGAAGGGCTCCCACGAGGCGGGATACCAAAGCTGCCACGACAGTTCTGTAAAGAGAGTGAGGCTTCCAGAAGCTTCCTTCAAACTCGTGGCCAGAAATCGCCGACGCATCTAGGGGCTGTAGTTCCGCCACGTGTACACTGAACCACGTGATCGTCCGACGTGGCTTCCCCATTCTGCTGAAAATTATACGATTCTCTTTTGTGCACCAGCAAACATTAATTAGGGCACTTTCCGTTAACTCGCTTAGTCCACCCATGCTCGCCTCCGATTTAACCTCTCTCTCTCCCCAAGAATAGAAACTACCAGAAACACCACTAAGCCTTGCCTAAACCTTCTGACTTTGGGTCTTGCTTTTATTTGTGAATTCTTTCTGTTTTAATTCGTTTCATTTCTGCCCCCAAATTCGCTATGAATGGCGCCGGAGATGAACCAGGAGTTGACGCGGCGGCATTGCGAGGACTCAAGGTCTACATGTGGGGTTACCTTCCTGGAGCTCTGCCGCAGAGATCGCCGCTCTTGACTCCGGTGCCTGTTAGGGCTCCGGCTTCGATTGGTTCTGCCGGTTACTCCTGGAAGGATGTTTGCGGTGGTGGTTGTGGATTTGCCATGGCTATCTCGGGTCTGCTGCTCTGTCTCTTCGATTTGTTTTGTCCTCTTTACTTTTATTTTTCGGTTAGGAAGATTGTGCCGTTTCATCATTTGCCTATGTTTTTTGTTGCCTGAAAATGTTTCGGTTTGAAATGAGAACTTCCAAGTTCGAATTTTGCATTAACTATTTCGTTTACCTGTTGTGGGAGAAAAAATGCAAGTCATTGAAGCAAGTAGCTACCTAAGCTTCAATTTGATGTCATTGTCAGTACTCAGTAGAGTCACATTTTTGTTTTTGGTACCAAAGTTTTATATATTTTATTTTTTTAAAATAAATCAATATCTCTCTGGAGAACAAGCAAATTTTGTCCTATTGAATCATTTGTTCTTGCACGGGTTCCATTCCCCCCCCCCCCCCCTTTTCAGAGGCATCCTGTATATTTTAGAGACCTCCACGCAGCTTCGAGCTAGTTTTACTAAACGTTATCAATTTCTTGTCCCTCACTTTCATTGAGAGTAATGCCATTATTATGTAGTTAGATTTCTCGTTAGATTATATAACATTAGATGGATAGACTGCAAACTATGATTTGTGCTACTCAGATATTTCTGCTCTACTATTCCATTACATTATTGCCTTGAAGAAGGGACTGATATCAGTATGAGGGAAGTGTATTTTAATTTATTTGTAATTAGCTCCAGTTTATGGGTTTTTTTTTGTCCTTCCGTTCATTAAAGGGCTTTAGTCATGTGCATTTCTACTCCTCCTAAATATTTCTCTACTAGATATTTTCCCTAGGTTTTATTTACTTAAATGATTTATATATTGCTTATACGTTTTCATCTAGCAGAGTCAGGAAAGCTCATCACTTGGGGATCAACTGATGATCTAGGTCAAAGCTATGTGACATCTGGCAAGCACGGGGTAATGCTAATCATATGTCTTGATACTATTTTTCCCCTTTTGATTCTTTATCAGCTAAATGACATTTTCTAGTTTAAATGGTAAAGGAAATTCCTGAGCCTTTCCCTATTCCAACTGAAGCTTCTATCGTAAGGGCTGCAGCTGGATGGGCACACTGTGCTGCTGTTACTGGTAAGATGGACTGACTTACTTTGTTTAGTGGGGTAAAAGAGAAGAAAGGAATATTAAAATGTGATGACACTGAAAGGAAGGTCCAAACTATGAGAACAAACATATCCTTAAAATATCTACAGGCTTTCAAATATTCCTTGCGGTTATTTTTTATTGGTAAATTCATCCAAAGAGGATGCAAGAAATAATCTTCCAACTAGGCATTAGACACTATAACAATAAGTTAAGTTTTCCACTTAGTGTCTTCCTTCAAGTATGTTTTGCTGTTCCTTTGCAGATGGTGGTGAAGTTTACACATGGGGATGGAAGGAATGTGTTCCGTCTGGGAAAGTATTTGGTGAATCATCAACTGGGGCAAGTCCTGAAAAGGATTTATCGGAAAGGCAGAGTTCATTATTGACAGAGCAAGGTATGTCTGACCAATTTAAAACAGCAATTGGTCTACAGCTACTGTCACTCTAAGAAAGAGGTCAAGTTAATCAAGCCGTACAAAGAAAGAAAGAATGATTTGGCCTCTTTATGATAACCAAAATGGAATAATTCCCTTTATCAGTGCTAACTGATGCAAAATGCTTTTCTGTTACAGTGAGCCCTCGCTCCCAAGGCTCAAGATCAACTGGAGGAACTGCATCCAGTGCTAATGGAGATGAAAGTTCAAAGCGAAGGAGAGTTTCTTCAGCAAAGCAAACAGCTGAAAGCTCAACATCTGGTGATGATACTCTGACAGCTTTTCCATGTCTTGTTGCACTAAATCCGGGTATAAGAATAACAACTGTTGCTGCTGGTGGACGTCATACCTTATCATTGTCAGGTGAGGACTTTGTTCTGGACTATTGATAAACTTAAGCCAAAAATTTAATCTATGTTACTTTCCCCATCGTAGGGCTGTGATCAATGTTTGTTTCAAGTATGGTGTTTATCATGTGGAAAATATCAGTTATGAGGTGCAAAGTATGTGATTCATTCTAATTTGCTGAAAGTTTCAGATATAGGACAGGTGTGGGGTTGGGGCTATGGAGGAGAAGGGCAGCTTGGCTTAGGCTCCAGAATACGAATGGTCTCCTCTCCTCATCTTATTCCTTGCATTAATTCTTCTGCATATGGAAAAGATAGATTTGCTGCACTTGCTCAAGGAAGCATGCATCCTGGGGGACAGAATTTTAGAGTTCCTGGGAGTTATGTGAAGGGAATTGCTTGCGGAGGTCGGCACAGTGCAGTTATCACAGGTACATATGTGTGTTGTATTAGTTATTCCAGAACCGGAAATTTTTTCTGGATAATTGTATTTTAGTTGCTTCAAAGAACTAAGATGATAAGCATACTTAGTTGAGCAAGAAATTTATCTAGAAGGTAGTAAGTAGTTTCACATAAGGGTTATATAGAGAGAAAAATAATTCCACGTAACATGGAATGGTTGGATCACGAATGTATGTGTGAATGAGAGTGTGTCTTTTTTTTTTTTTGAGGCAATCCGCCAATTAAAAGTCCTTAAAATTGAGAAGAATTAATTTTTTTTCCTGAATTCTAGATTGAGATTCAAATGGTTACAATATATAAACTGGACGAATTACTTTGTGTTTTGAAATTATTCTGTTTTTTATACGGTTATTTTTATATATGCTGACGTTTTAACATATTTGTGGTGACCTGACAGATGCTGGAGCTTTGCTTACTTTTGGTTGGGGACTATATGGACAGGTAAACTAGGGATATCAAAGGACCTTTTTCAATTGCTCAAAGTGCATATCCTGTTCTGTTAATGAAATTCACTGAGTTCTTTCAACCTATCTGTGTCATCAGTATATTTCTTTGTGCCCCCTACAATTTTTTTTGTTAGAGTTAGGAGCAAAATAAGAAGTTCCCTTACCACCTCTGTAGAACTCTTTTTTTTTTTGGGATATAAATTCATATGTTTTGTTTAATCATTGATAAGAAAATCTTTTCTTAAATCTAGAAAATATTTAGCCCTCTATTAATTCCATCAGCTTATGAGGTTA
This sequence comes from Leucaena leucocephala, assembly GCA_037074615.1. Taxonomy (NCBI): domain Eukaryota; kingdom Viridiplantae; phylum Streptophyta; class Magnoliopsida; order Fabales; family Fabaceae; genus Leucaena; species Leucaena leucocephala. The sequence goes on from CM073541.1 coordinate 16,640,557, forward strand.
ACAGTCTTGCCCCTTTGCTGGTCTATTACGATCCAGTCTTTTGGAAAGGTTTATTTGTGATTCTTTTAGTGTTTTGTTCTGCCCCTTTCATCTGATGATAGGGAGGGCTTTGTTACCTAGGCTAGAAAGAGTTAATGGGTGTAAGCATACTAAATCAACTTCAAATAGAGGAGAAATATTGTTTGGGAAAAAATATCTATTTTTAAAAGTCTTTTCCGTTACAATATTTTGAACATCAAGTTTGCCAACATTTTCTATTTGAGAGATGTTCTTACCTAAAGGGACTTTTAGCAAGTTTCGACATGAATATTGTAACGGCAGCGATATGGTTTTCAGTTTGCATGTCACTGACATCTCATTGTTTATCCTGCATGTTAATGCTTTGAGCAATATGAAGCGATATGGTTATTTAAATTGTACACAGTTTTTTCCAGGAACATGACAGTCATTACTATGTAATTCCAATAATTTTCCTTTGCATAGCAATCAAACTGAATCACACCTTTTTTACATGTACTCATCTACAACACTGCTTGGATTTGCTCACTTGTTAACCACTCTTTAGGATCAACATGTAGGTAAAGTAGAAAAGACAAAAAGCAATGTAGATGTTGAAGATGAGGTCCACTCTAGCAAGGGATAATAATTTGTTCTAGTCCTTTACAATATTTATCCTACTTTTCTTATTGTAAATGAAATCTATCGTACTTTATCTTTCGGAATTCCTATGCCTGTTATACTCAATTAATTTCCTTTTGTTTTGGTGAAGTGTGGGCAAGGAAGTACAGATGATGAGCTAAGCCCAGCATGCGTATCTTCCTTGTTGGGTATCCGAATAGAGGGAGTCGCTGCAGGACTGTGGCATACGGTCTGTGTATCTGCTGATGGTGATGTATATGCCTTTGGAGGAAATCAGTTTGGCCAGTTGGGAACTGGTGATGATCAAGCTGAGGTATGCTTTACTTTAGGTTCATCCCATGAGATTTACCGCTGCTTCTCATGAAAACAAAAAAATGCCGGATTTATATTTGCCAAATGCTCTATGCACCAATGGAACAGGATAATATGAGTTTCACTTTTTAATTTAACAAGACAAGGCTCACTCTCTGTACTTATAAAAATTTTAATTATAATTACCATAACTAAGCTTCATGATGCATGCCGAGTTCACAAACTATTTTTGAGCTCTGCTAAATGTTTCAAGTGTTATGATGAATTTTGACGCAGACTATACCAAGGCCACTGGATTCTCCAAGCTTGGAAAATGATCATGTAAAGATTGTATCCTCTGGGGCTCGCCATACTGCGGTGGTAACAGGTATATCATCTCTAATGCACAGACCTCATTTAATTTTCATAATATCCTAATTTCAATTTTTAATTCATCCTCATCAATTAACCTTGTTCCTTTTTGATGTCTTCAAGAGAAAGGGAAAGTATTTTGTTGGGGATGGAACAAGTACGGACAGGTACTTATATCATGCTCTGACAATTTTCGCACTTCTTTTTTAAAAGGTTCTGAGTGATGAATATATATGCTTTTTATTTGCCTAAATACGGACTTTAAATGATAAATAGTTGCATGTTTCCAGCATTCTTGTTCTGATGTGACGTTCTTCAGCGTTGAAATATTTTGCATTTATTTGATTTTGGTGTGGCAGCTTGGCGTTGGCGATGTGATTGATCGTAACATTCCTTCTCAAGTCACCATTGAAGGATGTGTACCTAAAAACGTTGCATGTGGCTGGTGGCATACTCTTCTTCTGGCTGAGTCACCCACTTGATTACGTGGCTTCCTGTAGGCTTTGACCCAATTTTGTTAGTTAGCAGATGTTAATATTGGTAAATCATGAAGTTATATGGATATGTACATAAAGTGGCCTTATACATACATATACATAGATGCAGGTATTTTTTCATGGTTTGAATCACCATGATTGGCTCTAGATTTAATATTACCGGGGTTTTAATCTGGTTTGGCTATTTGTAAAGGAAGTGTTCGGTCCGCTTCACAACCTTTGTAAAATCATCTCATTGTGTATATTAGTATTGTATAATAAGATGATGCCCTAGGAGATAGATGGCACTGTGATCAGAGTTAGGGGTGGTTCTTTAGACTAGTTCACCCATGCCACAAGTAATGTACGAGTTTGATCTTTTCAATGTAAATTTCAGTTCTTTCCCACTTGTTATTCCTAAGTATATTGATGGGGAAAGCACTTGGTTATTCACAGCTTGTTCATTTTTCTGACCCCCTATTCCCAGACTACTATTTATTGACTTTTCTGATTTACAGGATGCAGCTTTCTGCGCATCTCATTGATGATGAAGACATTTGCATACCACATTGTTAATGAGTAATTCAGTCTGAATATTATTTCTAGTTTGTTGGAGGAAGGATCAAGGACTTCCTTGATTCATTGGTGGTGGCATTCTAGAGGTATAGCTGCCCTGCTTCTATATTGAAGAGCACATTAGTTTTAGTTGCATCTCTTAAAACTCATTTCATTCTTGTCCTTCCCATTTCTTACTGTGATGTCTCATACACTTCCTCTTCTCTCTCTAAATTTAAAGAAGAAGATATTCCTAGCTTTCCATTGTTATTCATGCATATATAATGATTTGACGGCTATACTATAGAAATGCTTTGACTTACAAGAAGACTGATGCGAGTTGAAGTTATTACAGATAGGTAGAGTTTTATGTTATATAGATCTTTGTCTTGTGTTATGGTGGGTAGCTTCTCTTATTCTTCTTTTGGTCTTGTTCTCTGTACACAAAATAGGTCTACTATTAACAAGGGTTAGGTTTAACGATATGAGTTACCCTTATACAACTTAACAAACGAATAAATGTTCAAATCCCCATTAGAGAAGTAGACACATTTATATCGACCCTAAGAAACTTGGACAAAAAAGGCATATCACGAAGACAGTCATATCGTGAACAACGATGCTGTTGGGCCCAATCAGCCCATGGTGTTCATATCCACAAGGCCAGCCCAATAGGACTGGTATTTTGTGCCAAGAAAAAAAATAGATTTGTAAACATCTCACCGCCAATAAAAAAAGAAAAGAAAAGGAGAAAGAGAAACTAAATCTAATGGTGATTTAAGATTGGATCTCTTAATTAGGCACGTTTGACACCACAATGTGATATTAGTATATCTTAATAAATTGCACCAAACGCTGTTTCATATGCTTAATACATTGTAAGCAAGGGGATTTCTGGGTTGTCTATGGTGCTGACGACTAACTAGGAAGCTTTTTTATTATGATACTAAATACGAGGCATTTTTTTTTCTTTTGAATTATTTTTCACATTTAGGGTACAAAGTACAAACGAGTAACTACCTTCTCTGTGATCTGTCAACTAAAAGTTCTTTTAATTGTTGTACTTTTTATTATTAGAAGCAAACTATCAATCAATTTCCATCCCAAAACCCCCTTCATAATTCTGGCACGTTGACTTCTTCATCTCAGCATTTTATCATGCTAGCTTCTCCGTACATAAAAAAGTACTCTTTCCGTATATAATCTAACAAAAAGTAATTGTTACTAAAAGATGATTCCCAACATTGTGCCATGACTTCCACATAAACAAGTTATCTTGAAGTAAAGGCTATATAAGATTTTCGTACTCTAACTCTAATATACAATTTTCTTAAAAATTTATACTTATAATAACGATACTTTATTGAGAGTTAATCAATTAGAGAAAGTTATTTAAAAGATTCTTGACCTAAAAGAGGCCAAATGAAGTATCGTCAAAACTTCAGCTCTCAAGCACGATGCATTATCACGAGTAGGGGTGGGAAAGCAGGCCAACCCGCTAGATACGCGTTGGCCAGCCGCGGGTTGGTATTTTACCAACCCGCACCCGCCAACTTTTTTTTTTTAATTTTATATATATATGCCAACTTTTATTTTTTTTAAAAAAAAAAATTATATGTGTCAATATTAATTAGATTCGAATCATGTCTAAAGTTGTCAAAATATTTATTTAGTCAACTTTGTCACAATCCATAGATAAATCTATCACAAATAAAATAATAATAAAACAAAATGAATATATATAAAAAAATAACTCAATGAGATAAAGTTAATATAAATTAAGTGTAATATCCCTTATTTTTGTAAATATATCCCTTGTTTGGCTAAATTAAATGGAATGTGGATAATTAAAAAAAAGTAAAAAAAAAAGCCGGCCAACCCGCCAACCCGGCGGGTTAGCCCGCCGCAGGTGCGGGCTTGGCGGGTGCGGGTCAAAAAGACCCGCACCAAAATAGGTTGTAAAAATTGCAACCCAACCCGCTATTTTTTAGCGGGTTGGCGTACTAGGCCTAATCACGAGTTTCATAACAAGAATGTTATCATGAAGTAGAGATTTTATAAGGCATTGAATAGATCATAATGTGCTCTAAGCCTCTAATATAAGTTTGAAAGAAAGGGACTGAACAAACTTTCTCCGCTTATACGAGATTGAAAAATGGCGTTAGTTCTCTCTCGCAAGAAGCAAACTTTGATTCCTCCATCTCTGGAGGAGGATGATCAATTGCTGCGAAGTGCAAAGAAGATTAAGAATGATAGTAAGTTAATAGAAGGAGAAGTATATCAGGATCAATGGCCTAAGTTGGGAACAAATGGACAACCTTCGTTTGCTGATAAACTGAAGGGTACTGACAAAAAAGATGATTCCTCAGATGATGATAGTGAGGAGGAGGCGGGTGCCTTGTCTGATGATTCAATGTCAGACGATTTATCACAGGAGAGGGAAGAGCCATTGTTCAAAACTTCGGAGGATCCATCGAGGAATTTTCCATCCTTTGTTTTCTCTGGCAGAATGAGAAAGCGTTTATTTAGAGCTTGGAAGCGAGCTGTTATAGTTAAATTGCTAGACCGAAACATTGGATATAAAGCTCTCCAGACGAGATTACAAGCGCTATGGGCTAAGCATGGTGTGATAAATTTGATTAACATTGGTCATGGATTCTATGTGGTAAAATTGGCAAACAGAGATGATTATTTTAATGCTCTAACAGGTGGTCCTTGGATGATCTATGATCACTACTTGACGGTGAGACCATGGGAGCCTAATTTTCGACCAGAAAAAGCTACCGTGGATAAGGTGGCGGTCTGGATACGGGTGCCAGGAATGCCATTGGAATATTATGATGAAGAGGCATTAACCATAATTGGTAATAGGATAGGGGAGACTCTCAAAGTGGATATGAATACTTCAGGACATCTGAGAGGTCATTACGCCAGGCTGTGCGTTCTGGTGGATTTGGGAAAGAAACAAATGTCGGGTTTCTCTTTAGATGGGGTAGAATATTATTTGGAGTATGAAGGATTACATTTATTATGTACTGGGTGTGGTTTCTATGGTCACCGGCTTGAAGGTTGTCCGACTAAAGGAGGTCAACCACAAGGAAGTCAGGCCACTGGGAATGAACAACAAAATGTGAATGTTCAGGAGAAGAATGAAGCTAGGACTTCCCTGAGAGAAGGAGAACAATGGCGGGTTGTTCAGAAGCCTCGTCGGCAACGCAAACCAAAGGACAACAGAGCTGAAAGTTCCCGGCCGGTGAACAATGGTTCAAGGTTTGGTGTATTGGCTGAGGCATCAGAACACAGAGATGACGTGGGAGATGACGACCAGGTACGACCTGTAATGATGCAGGAACAGAGTGCAACGTCAACATTTAGAAGAGGGGACAACATGATGAGAGACGTTGTCAGAAGGAAGAACGGGAAAATGGCTATGGTAGTAGGAGGAAGAAATGAAAATAGAGAGGTAGGTATGCAGGTGGCAGAAGCATTTAATGAGGGAAGAGAGAGTTGTGGACGATTGAGAAATGAAAAGAGAATAAGACAAGATATGCAAAATGAGGTGAATGTTGGATATGGAAGGCGAAATGATGTGGCTGAAGGGAGTGAAAGTGGGAAGCAAGGTGGGCCTTTAAGAGAGAAAGATCTTGGGCTTCAGGGAGGGAATATGGAAGAGTGTGAGATTGGGCTTAATGGGGGAGCTTTAAACAAGAATGAAATTGGGTTGGAGGGAGGTATTTTAAGTGATAAGGAGGAGAATATTATTGGGCCACAAGAAGGAGGGGAATTAGTGGATCATGACCAGGCCCATAATTATTCTATTGAAACTGGACAAGAAATAGGAATTGAGGAAATGGATCCTGGTGATGATGAACATGGATTCGTGGATTGTGTGGGCCTAAGTCAAACTCCAATAGTGAATGTGGAATTAGAAGAGGGTGGGGATATAATGGTGAATGAGACCCAAATCACACAAGGGGACTAAGTGAATCTTGTTTTGGATTTGGAATCAATTGTTTTAATGTTATTTATGGATAGTCTATTATATTGGAATACACGAGGGGCTTGTGCTAATGGGCTCCTTAGAAATCTAAAGGCTGTGTGCTCTGGACCAAGACCATCTCTTATCATTTTATCTGAAACAAAATGTGAAAGTTTATCTCGCTTTCAATTTTTGAACTCTTGGGGTTTTGATTCCTTAAAGATGATTCCTAGCTCCGGTCAATCGGGAGGATTAGTAGCAGCCTGGAGAAGTGACTTGATACAAATTACAGTCCTGATGGAGAATCGCCAATTCTTTCATTTTCACTGCAAAATAAGTGGTAGACCTCCGTTCTTATTGACGGCTATTTACGCAATTCCGCATTCAAATTTTCGTCAGGTACTCTGGTATGATTTAAAGAATTTATCTAATTCTATTTTTATTCCCTGGGTAATATTTGGTGATTTTAATGACATTCTAAAGCCTACGGACAGGATTGGAGGAGTGGGTTATTCTTATAATAGAATTAATTGGTTTCATGATAGAGTGAGCGATTGTAAGCTTGCTGATTTGGGTTTTCAAGGCCCAAAATTCACTTGGAAGGGTCCTAAGATAGCTGGTTATTCTAGACTATATGAAAGATTGGATAGAGCTTTAGTGAACACTGACTTTTTGCATAATTTTTCTGATTGCATTTTAAAAGTCCTTCCTAGAACAAATTTTTCAGATCATAACCCTATTGCTTTGCAATTCTTAAATCATTTGAAGAGGGGGAAAAATAAACCTTTCCGTTTTGAAGCCATTTGGCTTACTCATGATAATTTTAAGAATTTTATGACTATGGCTTGGACTGATTGTGACGATTTCAATAAAGCTTTGGAGGATTTAAGTACTTCTCTTTTGGATTGGAATAAAAATATTTTTGGATTTGTTGAAAAGAAAAAAAATATTTTACTAGCCCGTTTGAATGGTATTCAAAGTTCACCTGCTTATAATTACTCAAACTTTTTAAATTCTCTTGAGAAGGAATTGCAAGCAGAATTAGAAAATATTCTTAAGTTAGAAGAGATAAAATGGTTCCAAAAAGCTAGAACTGATTGGATTAATCAAGGTGACCAAAATACCCATTATTATCATCTTAAGACTAAGATGAGAAGAAGAAGGAATAGAATCTTAACTCTAAAAGATGATGGTGGAAACTGGATTGAAAATGAGGCAGAGCTTATAGGTATGATTTTAAGTTATTTTAAGAATATTTATAATTGGTCTGATAATTTTCAATGTAAGTTACACACAAGGACCAATTTTCCATCTGAGGTTAAATCCAGACTCTCTAATATGTCCCATCAGCCTACTGATATGGAAATTAAGGATGCTCTTTTCTCTATGGGGCCTTATAAGGCTCCTGGTATTGATGGTTTCTCTCCAATATTCTATCAGGCAAATTGGGAGACAGTAGGCACTGCGTTGTGCAAATTTGTTAAAAATGCTTTTATGAAAGGGTCTGTTGAAGCCAGTACTAACAAGACTTTGATTTCTCTTATACCAAAGATTGAGAATCCACAGGAGATTGGTCATTTTAGACCCATTGCCTTATGTAATGTACACTATAAATGCATTACTAAAGTTATTGTTGGCAGACTGAGAAATGTAATGGATGATATTGTTTCTCCTTATCAATCAAGCTTTATTAAAGGTAGACATATACAAGATAATATTATAATTGGTCAAGAAATTATGCACATAATGAAGAAAGCTAAAGGAAAAAATGGTTTATTGGCTTTAAAGGTTGATTTACAGAAAGCTTATGATAGTATTCGATGGGATTTTATTCATCAGGTTCTTATTGAGGTGGGCCTGGACCTTTCTCTGATAAATCTTATTATGAGCTGTATTACTTCTGTTTCTTATAATATTTTATGGAATGGCTCTCAAACAGAATTTTTCTTTCCTAAAAGAGGTCTCCGACAAGGAGATCCTATTTCACCTCTTTTGTTTGTGCTATGTATAGACAGATTATCACATATTATTACGGATGCGGTTAATTCAGATCAATGGAAACCAATTGTGGTATCGAGTGGAGGCCCATACATATCTCATTTGATGTTTGCTGACGATCTTCTTCTCTTCGGAGTTGCTACTGAAAAGCAAGCAAAAAGCATGATGACTTGTCTTGATAAATTTTGTAGAGCTTCAGGGGCTAAAATCAACAAGAGTAAATCATCTGTCTTCTTCTCTCCAAAGGTGAATGGCAAAATTAAAAAGAAGATAAGTGAAATCACAGGTATGGCTATTTCTACTGAGATAGGAAAGTATCTGGGTTTTCCAATCATCAGAGGGAGGAAGCCCAGAGATACTTTCCAGTACATCATTGATAGAGTCAAAACTAAACTTGCTGCATGGAAAGAGAGTACTCTTTCAGTGGCTGGAAGAATTACTTTGGCAAAATCAGTATTAAGCTCTATACCAGTTTATCCTATGCAAGTGGCCAAAATTCCCGCTTCAGTGTGTCAGGAAGTGGAGAGATTGCAACAAAATTTTATATGGGGACATAGTCAAAGCTCATATGAATTTCATCCTATTGGGTGGAATCAGATTATTAAGCCCAAATTGTATGGGGGACTAGCATTCAAGAAGCTATCATCATTGAATCGTGCTTGTGGATCCAAATTGGCGTGGAAATTAGTTAATGGAAAGAAAGGTTTATGGGTAGATGTGTTGCTATATAAATATATGCTAAGGAATGAAGATAATCTTCTTGATGCAAGAAAGGGAGATTCTGCACTATGGAAATTTATCTCGCAACAACAAGATATAGTTGATTTGGGCACAAGATGGCATATCAGAAATGGTCAACTTGTAAATTTCTTCACGGATAAGTGGTTGTTTCCAGATAAAACCATAAAGGATTTATGTCTTCGGCCACTTACTACGGAGGAAGAAGGAAGTAAAGTGGCGGATTGGAGTTCTGGGGGCACTTGGGATTTCCAAAGACTTGCTACTATTATTCCAAGTAAGGTTTTTCAGAGGTTAATTAGCATGATCCCACCTATGTTGGATGCGGGTAATGATATGATGGTTTGGAACGCTACAAATGAAGGTATCTTTACTATTAAAAGTGCTTACTTTTTAATTGAGAAGTATCATGCACAGGATTATAGCCTAGTCTACAAAGACATATGGAAGTGGAAGGGTGCTGAACGTATTCGTGTTTTTATGTGGATAGCATTTAATAATCGTTTAGCAACCAATACTTGGAGAAGTAAATGGTCCTCAACTGATGCAACATGCCAACATTGTAATGAGGGTATGGAAGATGTCTTACATATACTCCGGGATTGTTGTTATGCCAGAGACCTTTGGTCTAAACTAATTCATCCTCGTTATTGCTCTTCCTTCTTTAGAGCTACTTTAAGGGATTGGTTTGCTATGAATCTTAAAAAGCAGTTGGGAGTTCATAGTGGAAGTAATTGGAATCTAATTTGGGGGGTGTCAATTTGGAGTTTATGGAAGTGGAGGAATAAAGCTATTTTTGATAATATTTTTTGAAACCACTTGATCCATATTCAGTCATTATGCAAACATGGGAAAGCTTTGTGCAAGTTCATGATGATTATATGTTTAGTAGCTTGGGCTCCTCAATTTCATTTAATTGGCAACCTCCTCCATCAGACTGGGTGAAATTAAATGTTGATGGAGCACTTTATGACAGCTCACAAGAGGGCAGGTTGTGGTGGAGCTATTAGAAATCATGCTGGAAGTTGGCTCGTGGGATTTACGAGTGTTCTAGGTTCATGCAGTGTAATTGAAGCTGAACAATGGGCGATCTTCAAGGGTCTAAAACTTGCCTGGGAGTTAGGATTCAAGAAGATTATACTTGAATCGGATGCCAAGAATGTTGTAGATATGTTAACAAAGAAAACAGTCCACACATGCAGCCTTTTACTTTTACAGATACAGAAGATGATGAATTTATCTTGGGAGCTGAAAATACAATATGTACCGAGAGAGCAAAATCATTTGGCAGATTCTCTTGCAAAGGATGGTTTAAGGGATACACAAATGTTGTACTCATGCCCTGCTCATTTAAGAGATATTGTGGTTAAAGAGTGTTTGGGATTTGATCCCCTTGTAGATTAAGTTATTTTAACTTAGGACATATTGGCCCTCTTCTTGTAGCAAAAAAAAAAAAAAAATAAGGCATTGAGTTATCCAATTCGAATGATTAGTTTATGAGATATAATTTTCCTAAAAATGTGTGCTCATCACAAGAATCTTCTACCTTCTCGTTTATCTAAACCATATTTAAAAAAAATAGTTAATACAGGATAAAATAAATCCATGCATTGAGGTTATTTTTTATTCCTTAATGTCAAATTATTTAAATTCGTTGTCTGGGAGCACATATTTTTTTTTTCCTAACAAAGAAATTGTCTTTGTAGTGCGTACACGGCAATCAGTGATGAATCCATAAAAACGACGTGGAGCCTAACAATCAATTCAATTCTCACTAGTAATGGAAATGAGCTTTTGGGTGGAATTCCAATTCCACAGTGGTCAACTGCTTCAATAAGACTGTCTTTGACCATTAATTCAACTTTGCCTTTCAAATGGTCAATCTTGATGTAATGTATCTTGAACGACAAATAACATTTTCAGTTTACTTCTCATAATCATAATTCACAATCAACACCTCCATAATTTAGTTTTATTTCTGGAGATACCAAGAATATACTCTTTTGACCATAACCAAAAAAAAATCCCTATCAAAATATTGAAAATAAAGGGCGAAGATGAATGGGTGGGACATATAATTGGATTTATAGTAATTTTTTTTGCCAACAACTTTAAACGCTGAAATGTTAGTTGACCAAATTAAGGGCGTGTTTGGATTAGCTTTTGGAGAATAGATTCTGGGAAGAATAGATTTTGGAGAATAGATTTTGGGTAGAATAGATTTTAGGAATAATAGATTTTGGTAATAAAGATGTTTGGATGATTAGTAGTAGAATTACTTTTTATATTGGTAAATTACTAAAAAGGGTATGATATGATTAAAAGTAAGAGAGATAAAAGATGATAGAGAAGAAAGAGGAGAGAGAAGAGAGTGTGGAGAGGAGAGAGGAGAGAGAAAAAGAGAGATAAGAGAAGAGAGAGGAAAGAGAAAAAGAGAAATAAGAGAAGAGAGAGGAGAGAGGGTGTAAGAAAAAGTAAGGGTATAATAGTAATTGGATAATCCAAAACCTAGGTTTCAAACCAAAAGCTATTTTCAGTAGCTTATTCAAAACCGCGGTTTTAAACCGAGGTTTTGCCCATAATCAATTCTCAACAAAAATAGCTGTTTGTGTAAAAATTTTCTAAACCGCGGTTTTAGACCATAATCAATTCTGAAACGGGCTCCCAAACACACACTAAACTTAGGTGTATGCTTACGTGGAATCCAACTCACCTTTTTTTCCAACTCAGATTAATATGTTGGGAAAAAATTAAAAAAATAATAAAAATTGAGATCCATCTCTTCTGGAATCTGCAACTCCAATGATATCTCATGTTCAATCTCCCCTCAGATAAGGAATCTCTCGAGCCTCTCCCCTCTCGTGCTGTGTCTTTTCACCCACTCTCGGTGTGCCGCCTTTTATTTCCTTTTCTCTCTCATTCTCCATCCTCTCTGACGACCTCATCTCTATCGCCATTAACTCCGGCGAACGTCCTCCGTCGGGTTCATCTCTACACCACTCTTAGTGACCATCAAACCCCTCCGCCATCAGGATTCGAAGTTGTGAGCGTTGTCTCCCTCTCCCCACCGCTAGATCTATACAAGCCACTCTTCATTAAATCCATGTTTTGTATGAAGCAAATTTTTTTCTATTTTTCTATAAACTATTTTATATTAAAAGTATTTTTACTAATTTTTGTTAGAAACTATTCAAATCAGTTTATATAATAATTTACATAATAGTATAATTTTCATGTTAAAATCCTGAAGTTAACACATAACGACCCACCATCCTTTGCTCACTTTTAAATAGGATTAGATTCAATTAGCAGCACGACTCAACAATTAATGGCCCTAATCCAACTCTCAATTACCACTTTTGTTCACTTTGTTAAACTCTTCAACAACATTTCAAATATCACTCCATTCAAAAATGACGTCAAAGGAAAATTATCATATCACTCCGTACATTTATTTTTGTGAACAATGCAGATTCAGATGGCTTAATATAAGATTTTGTTAGATTTTTTTAAATTTTCAACTTGAATCTTAGAAAAAATACTTATATTAAGAGAAACAGTCATAAATTATAAACCTAGATATCTAATAATAGAATAAAAAATATTATAAAAAATAAGATTCAAATTGCATGTTTCATTGCTAGAGTTACATGGCATCATTTCATTATAATAAAAAAAAATATCTTTTCAAATAAATTCAATCACGACTGAGTAAACATTTTAAATTTTAAATTTAAAAGTGAAAAAAATTGTATTTAAAATGCTTCTCTTCTTTGGAACCTGGTATGACTCCAATTTGAGTCATTCAGTAATACATAGGGGTGGTAATGCGGGCCAACCCGCCGAAAACGGGTTAGCCCGCCGCGGGCTGGGGGGGAGGCGGGTTGGGGAAACCCCAACCTGAGACCGCCATGCCCGCCAACCCGCCAGTTTTTTTTTTTTAATTTTTTAATTTTTTTTCAACTTTTTTTTTTAAAAAAATTACATATGTCAATATTAATTAGATTCGAATCATGTCTTAAGTAGTCAAAATATTTATTTAGTCAATTTTATCACTATCTATAGATAAATCTATCATAAAGAAAATTATAATAAAATAAAATAAATATATATAAAGAAAGAAATGACTCAATGAGATAAAGTTAATATAAATTAAGTATAATGTCTCTTGTTTAACTAAGGCTCTCAAATTAGTAAAGTATAAATGTGTAATATAAATAAAAAAAAATAAAATAAAATAAAAAAAGTGGGCTAACCCGCCACCCGCCGGGTGTGCGGGTCAAAAAAACCCGTATCAAAATGGGTTGCAATTTTTGCAACCCAACCCGCCAGTTTTTGGCGGGTTGACGGGTTGGGCCCGTGGGTCCAACCCAAATTACCAGCCCTAGTAATACATAATATTTTTGTTACAAAAAACCCTGCTTAAATAAGTAATTAAATTATATATATATATATATATATATATATATATTAAGATCTACATACATGACCAGATCCTTTGTGTGACTTGTTATTAGGTCAAAGGGGAACCAAAATGTCAACGCCTACTGTTAGGCCATTCACAACATTCCCACTCCCCATTGCCTCTCAACCTTTGACTGCAATTTAAAGAAAACGAAAAATTAGTAAATAAATATACACTTTTCTTTTTCTTTATTCTCACAAAAAGTCTTCTTATTCAATTGCGGTGGGTTCAAACACCGCAACATTTAACGCAACCTTCTCTGCCTTTATATGATTTTAAATCTTTTTTCCCCCGCTTCTTACTCAAAGTTTAATTAAGGAAAAAAAAAGTCACAAGTCTTAAATATAAATAGGTCTCAAAAATTAATTTTTTATAAGTTTAACATGTATATATATATATGTGAATATTTCACTTATAAATGTAAATTGTTAAATTTGACGTATAAATATTTAAGTTTAATATTTTTTTGGAAATTTTTTGGTATTCAATATTTTTTTTATATGGATATTTGACGGTATTAAATTCGAGAATCGTCGAATATAATTAGAGATAATTTTCTTAAATATATTTTTTGCATTCACATAAATTTAAACTTAAGACCTTATGCTTAAACTGTTTGCATTTAATTTTTTTACATGAGACTTCTAGATAATTTTCCCTTTAATAAACTTATACAACATTATTACAAATGCTTAACTCATGATTAGACCTGGTCTTAGATAATCAACAATGAGTATTATTATCTCCGATTCTTAATATAAGAGTTAGATAACTAATTTATATAGATTAATAAAAGTTAGTATTTTAATTGTTTGTAACAAATAGAATTTAGCTTTTTTTTTAATATCATATTTCATCATGTCTATCCTTAAATATGAACCCCTTGATGCGTGCAATTAATATGAATACTTTAAGAGTAAAATTATAAATTTTTAAGACAAAATAAATTGAGATTTTATATTTAAAACTAAATTTAACCTCGACTAATTCTTATATTAAGAACATGAAGGAGGAGTATAACATTATTATTACGTATTATAAGTTATACGGGATATTTTTGAAGAAGGTTGAAATCATTTTTAAGTCTCTCTTTTATTATATATATATATATATATATATATATATATGGTGTGTTTGTTCATGAAGTCATGCATGAATGATGTTGTCATTTATGGATTTAGTGTTGTTAAATGTGTGTGTGTCCGTATGATGTGCATCATTCTGAATGAGTTCACACACAAGTTTCACAAATTCACTCACAGTCACTCAATTATGTATTTTTATTAATTCCAAAAATTGATCCCATATACAGCTATCACATTAATATTTTGCGTAACTCACTTCGCTATCATCCAATCATCAATACCACGACATAAGCGTATATTTATTAAATATTCAAAATTTAATATTCTTAATTATAAGAGCTAATTAATTTTTTAGATAGATCTAAGAAATAAAATAAATCAATTAATTATAATCAATATAAAAATTAATTGACTAATTTAGGTAGTATATAATATAGATTTATCTTGAATGATTTGATTTAATTATAATTAACTAATTTATTTGACTTCCTATATCTATTCAAAAAAATTAACATCTCTTATAATTAATATTGGAGGGAATATAATTTTTCTATTTTTATAGGTATATGTATTATTTTTTATTAGAGTTAATTTACTCAAGATATTATCAAATATTAAGTATATGTATAAATTTTAGTAAATATTCAAATCTTAATTTACAATAATTCAAGAAACTAATCCCTGCAGCTACAAGATTTAAAAGAAAAAAAATTGACAAGGGGATTTTTTTTGTTGCCCACCCAGTTCACCGGAGTTTTACCCAGACTACATTTAGATCCGACCCGCGTCGCGCACCTGGCTATGGTGGGTGAGTCTCTCAACGGGGATTTGCTGCGTACGTCAAGGCTCGAACTCGAGTCCTCGTTTAAACGATACCGAGTCGTTTATCACTCGGACTAACCGGTTGAGAGACTCAACTATAGAATATGCTACTCTACTATGGGCCCACAAACCACAGCTACACACTACAATAATTATCTAGAAGGCAAGCCCATGGAGTAGTGATCTAAAGAACATTTATTGCATAGTAATTAGTTTTTTCACCTAAAGAATTTTTTTACATACCTGTATTGTATGTTGATTTACAATCAGCATTCATGGAGATATATATTTTTATTTATTACTGTTCTTTCCGATATTAGTATTACTATTTGTAAACTTTTTTATTGCAATTATTTTACATTGAAATATCAACCATATATTTTTTTTTATATAAAAACTCAATAATCCCCACAACTAAAATTCAATTTCAAATTTTAAAAAGTTATCTAAAGCCTCCTCCTTTCTCCTTACCTTTAAATCTCAATAATCTCTGTTTTTTTATATGAAATCTCAACACCCTCTTTTATCAAAGTTAAATTTAATCAACAAATAAAAATAAATAAAGGGGTGAAATAACTATTTTATCGATTTCACTATGTAATTCATAAAAAATATTAAAAAATATATTCTACTATTTTATTGTATATTATACATTCAAAATAAAAAAATTTAATAAAATCAAAACAGATATAATCGAATTTCATTTATATATATATAAAAAATTCCCCACTCATTTTATTCCACCACCCCATGCTGTAGATATCATCAACTGATTATCCATCATGCTTCCTTTTGGAAAAATGATCTGAAGTAGGAAAAAGAATAATGATTATGATGAGAAGGAGGATGCGACATGGAAGGATGACAAAGGACACTCAACACGACATTGGAGTGAATCAGGTAAGGTTACAAATAAAAAAAAGAAATGGATCTTTGTATCAAGCACTCCAAGAACTTGCAGTGACAATAAAAAATAAACATATTCATTTGAAATAAAATAAGGACAAATAGCAAAAAGAAATATCACAAAAAGTATGATGCCTCGGTCTATGTAAAAAACACAAACAAAATACCTTGGGCTAGATGTCTTAGTCTCTGAAGAAAAATCTCACCCCTTTTTTGAATCGAAATCGAAGCATCACCCTACCAACAACGTGTAGTAATCAAATCTCTAAAGAAAACAACAAATTAAAGGCTATATAAAAAAAAAAATTAAAAACGTGGAGAAAAGAAAATGATCCTCACATGAAGTTCTCCAAGAACCTGTGGGTAGGCTTATCAATAATTGACAATTAAGGATAAACATAATCTTTCAAAATAAAAGAACAATAAATAGCAAAAAAAAAAAAATCACAAGCAAAATATATCAAGGAGATGTTGAAATTATTGAAGGTGATGTGGGGAGTAACTTCAATAAAATTGATTCTTAAATTGAATTAGATTAATATAATCTTCTTAAACTGATTTTTAATTTTAAATAAAAAGATTGTTGGAATTTCAATATAAAATAAATGCAGAACTATTAAGCTAACAGATTACGAAGAGGTTGGCAAGTTTATGTGGACTAATTGACCAATCACATTGCTGCTATTAACAGATTTTCTAATGATGTTATTATCATGCATAATTCTCCACCATATATAATAATCCATAGTACTTTAAGGAAGTAATAGAAAAATTGGGTGTTACATCCAGAAATCTTAATTTTGCATTTTGGAAGAATTCGGCTCTAACTTTAGAAAGTGTTATTTCTAACTTTAGGTAGATTTAGTGGTAATGGAGTATATTTTGTCACAAAATTCCTCCAAAGAACGTACGCTGCTGCCCTTGATAACAATGACAATAATATGAACAGACCTAAAAAAAATCATTTTTTCCAATTAAAAATATATTATTATTGATGTTTTTCAAAATATTTGTTCCTTAGTTAAAAAAGTTCACGATCTAATAGCTATAAGTTGATATTCTTGATGTCATAAAATATTTTAAATTTAATGTTTTTTACAGAAAATATTTTTATAGGCAAAAGTGTACTTTTGATAATTTAATTTTATATAAGGTTTTGCTTTCAACTCTTAATTTTATAAAATATCTTCCAATTCTTTATTTTTTTATATAGTTAAGGTATTTTTGTTCTTTTAAGATGTAGAGCAGAAATATTTTCATATTTTTTGATAAATATATTTTCAAAATTTGATATATTATATTTCTTATAAGGGTAAGTATTAATTTTAAATTATTCTGTCAGCCATTTACATAGCTATAAATTATTCCCTAAGTCTTTTAGATAATTTTAATTTTCAAGGTCTTTAAAATTATTTTATGAAGTTAGGGTTATTGCACGGAAATTTCGTATTTTGTCAAGTTAAGGTTGCTTGTTTTATAGTTTTTCCCAAAGAAATTGCCTCCAATTGCAAAAGGAGAGTTTGATAATTAATTAATTATGCAAACAAAAGTAGCGTTCTCAAAAATCACGTTAGCGTTCTCAAAAATCACGTGAGCGTTGTTGGGTATACAAGGTACGACTCGGCCAAAAAAGAAATCCGCCAAATTCAGAAACCGCGCAGAAGCCACATCGACACTCTCCTCCCAAACAATGCCTTAACCTTCACCATCGCTTCCCATTTCATCACGCCCAAACAAAACTTTATCTATTCTTTTTCTTTTTTTTTTCCTGGGAAAACTTCACTCAATTATGAATTATCCAGATAGCATCTTGTTTGTAAAACTAAAAATAATATATTTTTGTTCCATTCGAGATTTTAGTTAATTAAATATGAGATTTTAAATTTAAAATTTAAAAAAATCTAACAAAATTTTATATTACTAGATTAACTATTTATTAGCAAAAAAAATACTAATTCACATTTGAGTTAATTATGATAATAGAGTATTTTTTTAAAATCATTTTGGTACATGATTGCAAAATTATTTTCCTTTAGTTTATTTATTGTATTAAAACATTATTTCCTTTAATATTATAGACATGAAATAATTTACCTTTTAAGAATATAAATGTTATATACATAATTAATTTTATTGATAAATATCCAATGGATAGAAAATTTAATGCATTTTCTGAATCAAGTGCAATTTTTTTAATATAAAAAAGGTTTGCCTACAACTAATAAAAGGAAAAAACAAACAACTCTGTCGCAAAAAGGAAAATCTCATGAAATCATCAAGAGTATGTAAGAACAGATCTTGACACAATTCAGCAGCGATGATTTGGTCAAATGCCCAAATTTCAAGGTAATAAATACTATTATTTATTATTATTTTTTAAGCATACTATTTATTATCTATTGTTTTTTTTCTTGCCAACATTATTATTTAATTTAATTGTTTTACTTATAATGAATTTTAACAAATAAAAAAAAAGGAAAAGAAAAAGTGTCTGATTTGGACTTGGAGATCACACTTTACAGATGATTGGCGCGTATATAAAAGGATGACAGGAAGACTCCCCGTTCGAGCAACGCCATTGTAACGGCTCAGACCCCTGACGACAGAACCGTTGGGGGTGCCAGATTTATCACGTTATCTTCCCTGAAGATTGAGGATAAAACCGATACTCGTTAATCGGATTTCGCTCCCGCAAGGGATCTGATCAAAGGTAATCAGGATTTATAATTTCCCTTCGGATTAAGGTGAATCTGACCATGCTTTTGCTGTTATTTTTCATTTCATTTATGTTTCTGCAGCTTGTGTTGCATTCTTGGTTCCTTTTGTCATGTTGTTTATTTGATCGGATGTTTTAATCACAATGCTGTCGGCTTGGACTTTTCTTCTTCGGTTTCTTGAATTATGGTGAATTAAGCGGAGGGATCTGCGCTAATTAGCAGATCTGTTGCTAGTGTAGCTATTTGCTTGTTTCTCTCTCTCTCTGTCTTTTCCCCCCTGCTTGTCGTTTATGTGCTTGATTGCTTGTGTGTTGAATAATGTCACTCTTTTTCTCCCTGGATTTGGTGCCACCACTACAAATTTTTGGGATAGCCTTGTCGTTAGGTAAAAAATGATAAATCTGTAATATAAAATTTCGTTGGGATAAGTTTTTTTGTTTTTTTCATATGGTAATGTGAGAACAGAGAACCTTTTAAACTAGTTACTATAAGGATTTTCAACAGTCATTCTCCTTTGTGTATTCGATCTTGATAAATTTCTCCAGAGAGCAATATCAATGGAGAAGCAGTCTTTTGTTTACATTGATACAGTTTTCTTTAGTCAGGCAAAAAGAAAGAAGCGGCTTTATGCGATTGTATTGTGATCATTGCTTGTTCTTATGAATTCATCTCACCTGACTGGATCTTTTGTTTAGTTTATATCTTTTATCAATTCCATGAGTTTAGCTCTGTTTTCAGTTCAAATCTTTTTACAATACAACCAGTTTAGCATTTGGCATTATTTTGGAAATATTGTCCTCTTCAAGCTTCTGATGCCAGCCACATCTAATATGCTTAGCGTGATTGAATTCTGAAGTCCTCAATTGACGAGCAATAAACTCTAATCCGAGGGAATCATTATATCTGGAACCCTTTTCCATTGATTCCAGTTTAGATATAATGTCCTTTATGGGGTAACTTGCCCCAGAATCAAACCATTTTGTTAACCTTATGAAAAGCTTTAGCTGGCTTGTCGGTGGATCTTGTCTTCATTTACTTATCCAGCTAGCTTTTGCATAATTTTTTCACTTTCCTTTGTAGCTTTATGATTCTTTGATGACACGAAGTTGGGTCTTTTGGTTGCTTGCCTGAAGTTGAGCATTAATTCTTGGGTTCTTACGTATCAAACTGTTTTGGCAGATTAGTTTTTCTTCCAGCTTTAGGTTTTCGGCTTTAGCTGCATCTGTGTCATAGTCATCATAACACCTGTCAGCTCAGGTTTAACTTCAGTAGCAATGCTTCTTTCTTTTCCATCTAGTAGTATTTAGAGGACAGAGTGGAATCAGTTTACTCATGCATTGAAATTGGTTCTCTGCTAGCGTTTATTGATCTGCTATTAATTTGACAATTTACAGGAAAAGCAAGAGGAATATCACAATGAAGGCCCTGATTCTAGTTGGAGGCTTTGGAACAAGACTGAGGCCATTGACACTCAGTGTCCCCAAGCCTCTTGTTGATTTTGCTAACAAACCCATGATCGTGCATCAGGTTGGCTTTCTGAAGCCTCTTTTCTACGAGTCCTATTTCAGTTATGCTAAACTAGTAAAGTTGAGATGTGCTTTGTTGATGACTTTTCTATGCAATATCTGATATGTTTACCTTCTATGTATTATGGATCTGTCACATTTTTGAAAATGGAAGACATCATGGCTGGTGCAAAGAATGGTTCAAAATTTGACCAAATATGATGGGTTGAATTAGTTCCAACATTCTAATATATCAGAACTATTGAATCTCTAAATTCAAATTGATCAACTTCGCTTTTTGATGCCTGCCTTCTTCCCTTGTAAATAAATCTATTTTTGGTCCCATACGTCTGTGTATATTGGCAACTTTTGTTTATAAGTGAATGGGATAAAAGATCTACCCACTCATTCTCATTTTGATTTTACTTATTTTTCAGATAGAGGCTCTTAAGTCTATTGGAGTTAATGAAGTGGTATTAGCCATCAATTACCAACCAGAGGTAAGGATCAAAATATCCTCGCTGCATTATTTAGCCAATTATTAGAGTTACGTGGCTGACGTTACTCCCTATGGCAGGTGATGTTGAACTTCTTGAAGGAATACGAAGCAAAGCTAGGGATCAAGATCACATGTTCGCAAGAAACTGAACCCCTGGGTACAGCAGGTCCTCTGGCTCTTGCCAGGGACAAGCTGATAGATGGCTCTGGAGATCCATTTTTTGTTCTCAACAGTGATGTTATCAGTGAGTACCCACTTAAGGAGATGGTTCAATTTCATAAATCTCATGGAGGAGAGGCATCCATAATGGTGACAAAGGTGAGAATACTGAAATGTTTGCTGACTATGTAAGACTTTAATGGCAGTTTTGAGCATTCAATATCATTTTTCCATCTACTTGTGCAGGTAGATGAGCCATCGAAGTATGGTGTGGTTGTCATGGAGGAGGCGACAGGGAAGGTTGAGAAATTTGTGGAAAAGCCTAAGTTGTTTGTTGGTAACAAAATCAATGCTGGAATTTATTTACTGAATCCTTCAGTTCTGGATCGCATTGAGCTAAGGCCCACATCTATTGAGAAAGAGGTGTTTCCAAAGATTGCATCAGAGCAAAAGCTATTTGCAATGGTCCTTCCTGGGTTTTGGATGGACATTGGACAGCCAAGGGACTATATTTCTGGTCTGAGACTCTACCTAGATTCACTGAAGAAAAAATCTTCTTCCAAGTTAGCCACCGGTCCTCACATTGTGGGGAATGTCATAGTGGATGAGACTGCCAAAATTGGCGAAGGATGTCTTATTGGACCTGATGTTGCTATTGGTCCCGGTTGCATCGTCGAGTCAGGTGTTCGTCTCTCCCGCTGCACCGTGATGCGAGGAGTCCGAATTAAGAAACATGCCTGCGTTTCCAGTAGTATTATTGGGTGGCATTCCACCGTAGGACAATGGGCTCGCGTGGAGAACATGACTATTCTCGGAGAAGATGTCCATGTTTGTGATGAGATATACAGCAACGGTGGTGTGGTTCTGCCCCACAAGGAGATCAAGTCCAGCATTTGGAAACCCGAGATAGTAATGTGAAATTATGTTCAAATAAGTAGCATCATGTGGTTAGGAGTTAGTCTGAAACATGTTGGTTGGTTTATGTCGTTTTTTCTTTCTCCTTAATCCCATCTCCTTTCTCTTTCCTTACAGTGCACAAGTCAGTTTCTTCTAGAAAGAGTGGTTCCATTTCAATGTTGGAAGGTGTCTTTGTAAAGGTCCTAAATTTGCTCATTTGTCCAAAAGTTGTATAATCTTTAATAAGTTGCTTTATATAATTATGTCCCTTGAATAGCCAATTTTACTTCCTCCATATTTATAGTTTTGTTTTAGTTTAATTAATTTATTCTTTAATTACGGTTTGGTGAATTCAGATTCTTCTGAAAGCAGTTTAAGGTGGCAAGTGTATCTTTGATGTGCGAAAATGTTGTTTTTGTTTGGCAAGTTGATTGATGGATGAGTCATGGTTATGAAACTTTAGGATGAAATGTTGCATATATTGGGGCCGACTAGGCGTCTTGTATGTCTTGTTCATCACATTCACGCGATGGTGGTCCAAAATATGGTTGTAACTTGTAAGATTGATCATTCTCACAATTATTTCCAACGTAACATTCTTAGATTAGCATGTGCGTACCACAATATTTTAAAGCAAGATTCATCTAGTGACATTAATGTGCATCTAAACTTGTGAGATCGTTTGAATTTGGTGTAATGTAATGAGAATTATTTGATTGTTTAAGATCCCAAATGCCCATTAACAGAGTAAAAAGGATTGTTATAAACTCTAGATATCTAATATAACATTGTTCAATTTCTATGACATGTTTATATTAAAAGATATATTGTCCAAGTATAGTACTATGCATGTCATGTTGCTGGGTGATAAGCCAATCATTTTTTTTTATTTAAAAAAAAAAACCATCCATCATTTAAAATGAGCTACTTTATTTTGGTTGTTGGAAAACTAACTATCACAAGAGAATATGATCATCTAGACATTTGATTAGTCTAAAAAACATATTAAATAGAGATAGAGATATGAGATGGGATGAAACTCAAATAAGTGAGTATGCTCCCTTTATTTCTACCTCTCTCTTAACATAAATTTGTTAAAAAAAAATTTAGAAAATAAATTTGTGATAAATTGAAAAGAATACAAACATGCAATTCTACAATACAAAAGTTGAATACTTCTCTTCTGGGCTATACATTGAAGAAACCCACTCTATTGCATTGGGTTAGTAGCCCAAATCATTAAAAAGTTAATGATATGCCAAATAAGCCCACCTTATGGAGTATTTTGCCATCAAACACCAACCGAAGTCCAAGGCAAGAACAGCAGCCTTTTTTTTTTTTTTGGGTACAAATCTGAAGCTTTTGTCAGTTTAGGAAAAAGACAAAAGCTTTTGATTTCGTCGACAGCAGGGTTCGAACCTGCGCGGGCGAAGCCCAACAGATTTCAAGTCTGTCTCCTTAAACACTCGGACATATCGACGCAATTGGCAACACCTGTTTTCTATTCTATTTAAATCCTTATTATAAAATTTGGGTATAATCTACCCCACAGAAATAAGTATAAAACATATTGAATTAATAAAAAAAATAGTTTTATTCATAAATAATATGACTCCTATTAATTTTATATTTCATACTGAGTGATGATTGGAGCATATTACAGCTTTACTAGAGCTCTTATCCTTGAACATGTTAAACAAGCTTTTATAAATAAATATAAACTCTTAAGCAATTATATTGTGTTTGGGAAACCCCAAAACTACAGTTTTAAAAGAATTTATGACCTAAATTTTGGTTTAAATCTTTTTTAAAACTAATAGTTATATTTGTCTAAAAAAGTTTTTGGACCAAACTGTGATTTAAAACTAAGGTTTTAAACAAGCTACTGAGATTAGCTTCTGGAATAGTAAAAAAGTTTATGAACTATCCAATTAATATTTTATCCTTATTTTTTTTACACCCTCTCTTCTCTCCATCCTCTCTCATCTCCACCCTCTCTCCTCTCTCTTATTTTTAATAAAATCATACCATTTTTAGTAATCTACTAATCATAAAAACCTTTCTGCTAATAATTATTCAAATACTCATTTTTTTCAGAACTATTTTTTTTTATAAATTTTTTTCTAAAAATCTTTTTTTAAAAGCTATATAAAAACCTTTTTTTTCTATAAATTATTTTCTAAAAATATATATAAACAGGCCCATAATTATAATATACAATGATTTTAAAAATAATGTATACAATCACGTCTCTTAATTATTATTGGATTAAAATATCATATTAGGGGGATATATTTTTCCAAAAATAACAGACTCAAAGAAATTATTGTAATTAAATATTTTCCCCCATGTGATGTACTAATTCTGATTCAAGGAGAATATAATATAATATTAATAATATGTATCATATTAAAAGATCGATAGGGTTTATTTAGATAGACTTTTAAAAAATAATTTATAGAAAAAAATATTTTTGGATAGTTTTTAAAAAAAGATTTTTAGAAAAGAATTTATGGAAAAAAATGGTTATGAAAAAAATGAGTATTTGGATAATTATTAGCAGAAGAATTTTTGTGATTGATAAATTACTAAAAATGTATGATTTTATTAAAAATAAGAGAGAGGAGAGAGGAGAGAGGGTGAAGAAGAGATATAAGAGATGAGAGAGGAGATAGGGTGAAGAAGAGAGAGGAGATATGAGAGAGGAGAGATAGTGGAGAAGAGAGAGGAGAGAGAGTGGAGAAGAGAGATGAGAGATGAGAGAGTGTGTAAAAAAAAAGGTAAAATAGTAATTGAGTAGTTTATAGGCTCTTTTAATGTTCTAAAAGTTAGTCTCAATAGTTTATTTAAAACCTTAATTTTAAACTATAGTTTAGTCTAAATTTTTTTTTTATAAATATAACTATTTATTTTAATTTTTTTAAATTAAAATTTAAGTTAAAAACTTTTTTTAAAATTATAATTTGGGGTTGCTAAACACGCACATAATAAGTTTATCGAAATAAAATGAATGTTGGGAAAAAACTATAATAATAATAATGATAATACCCTAAAAAAACCCCGTGCCCCTTACAAAACCTGGAGAAGCTCAAAACCCTAGTAAAACCCTCTTGGCGTCTGTCTGGGGGTAGTTGCTGGAAATGGCGTTCTTCTCTGTTTTTCGCAAGTCAGCTTCTTCTCTTAGGCCTCCTGCGGCTCATCTGCTTAAGCCCCACCGTAATTACCATGCTCTGCTCTCCACTGCCATCATCAATCAGTTACCTCGCTCTCGCAATCCCTTGTTCCTCCCTTCTTCTCATTTCTCTTCTGCGCCATTGAAGAAATTCCCTTCTGATGAGACCTTGCTTCGCGCCATCGAATCTGAAATCCGTTACGCTGAGGATACTGACGACCACGACAGGGTATGCTTTTATTTTTTGTATTAGCATTGCCTTGCTGATTGGCTTACTGTCAACTGTTAAGATAATCGAGGAATGAAGGGATTTTAATATCCAACACGATTAGATTATATGGTTGCAAATGGGCTGCCTCGACGATCAGATTTACCTTGAGCATTTCTTTCTTATTAACAACGATTTATTCGCTTATTTTCTTTTTTCTTGGCGGGTGATTGATTGGATAAGAATTTGGTGAAGTTACTCTTCTTCAGGCCTTTTCTTAGTGCTCCCAGATGCGACGCAGAATCAAACTTTACAATTCGGTGAAAGTTTGCTGCAATTAGCTTATGTGTTCGAGGATTGATGTGGGTTCCATTTTATATTTCCTTTGCAAGAATTCAGACCGATCATTTTCCTTTGTTTTCTTCGGCAAAAAGAGTTGACTTCTCTAAAAAAATTTCCCTCTCTTAGTTCATAGATTATTCGGTTTGCCGCTGAGGTAAATAAAAAAAAAATGTTGCTTCGTCTAATATTCCTTTAATTTCTGTCCTTGCGGAAGTGTCAATGCTGTTGCTGCAACATTCTTCGATATTAATTTACTGAGAATCGATATTTATCCTTATTGCAATATCCTTATTACAACCCTCTTTTTTTCCCCTTGGGAGACAGGTTGAAGACAAACCAAGTGATTTTCCCTTTGAAATTATTGATAGTCCTGGACAGCAGATTATAACACTCAAAAGAACATACCAAGGTGAAGATATAAAGGTTGAGGTTCAAATGCCTGATCTAGTTACTGGGGAAAATGAGGATGATCGTGATGATGATAATGAAAGTGAAAGGGCCAATCAATCGAACGTTCCTCTTGTTGTCACTGTCTCTAAGAAGGATGGACCCGTTCTAGAGTTTGGTTGTTTTGCTCACCCTGATGATATCACGATTGATAGCTTGACTGTGAAGAATCCAGAAATCGGTGAGGATCTAATTCCTTACGAGGGTCCAGACTTCCAGTAAGGCCTTGTTCCTTCATATCTCTGTCTTTTAACTTCCTATTCAATGTTGTTCTTTTCCTTCTAATTCTTACAAACATATTTCACTTATTTATATATTTATTTCAGAGATTTGGATGAGAACCTGCAAAAGGCCTTCCATAAGTATCTAGAAATTAGAGGAATCAAACCTAGAACAACTCAGTTCTTGCATGAGTACATGATCAACAAGGACAGCAGAGAATACTTGGTGTGGATGAAGAAGCTCAAAAACTTTATTGAAGCTTAATACTTTAAAATCTTCTTAGGTACCTCAGTGCCGTTATTTGATGAACATGTGAACCATACTGTTGCATTTTTTATGAACTACGTTTGGAGGGGAAGATATTAGATTTCCTATTATTTTTGTTTATTATGAGTATATCATTTTTTTAATAATATTTTTGTTCCCTAGCTTTCACTTCCCCTAGAGGGGTGCTTTAGTGAAACCTTCCATTAGCGATTTTACAAGCTGAGAGTTTGAGGCATGACTGGAATTCAAGTATTGACCATGATTGTTGCTCCCATAAGTTTGTTGATTATGATATTTTTTTTGGGAATAAATTAGTATTTTGATTTTCGACCGTTGTCAATTAGATATTTGAAGGAAAAATTTTCTTCTATGTTCAAATTAGATGTAGTAAGCCTCACTCAATCATTTTGTTAAATATCATTTCATTTAAAAAATTGAAAAAACCTATATGAAAGACAACATCGGTAAGTTCTTTTTTGAAAAAATGCGGTTGAAATTACTTAACGGTGAACAATACAATATTAATGAATTCGTTTATGCTCTGAAAAATAAGAATAAAAAATTGGAAGATGACTTGTTCATGTTACAAAGTAAACGTATTGGAGGTATTGGCATGAGTTGGCTTGATTCCATTTAATCAACGCTTACGTTCTCTACTTTTAAGGGCTAAAAGTGATCCATGTATTGATAGATAGCAAGCAAAACGGAAATTATGATTATTATAATCATTTTCTAGATCATACATATACGATGGCTGTGTTTGAAGAAGGAAGCAATTGTCAAGTGTAACCTGATACGAAAAACTGAAGCGACAGAGAATAGCAGTATAACACAAATGTTGCCTTAGTTGGATTGTATGATTTTAAGCCCAGCTCTCCAAAGACAAAATAAACCTCAGACCAGTCCCCTTGCCTTGCCTTCTTGATCAAGTGGTAAGGTCTTTGTGGGTGTAAACAACTCCTTTATCTCCACCAACTACTTGTCCACTTCCTCTAAGTATCCTGCGAATAGAGATGGCAGAAAAAGGTGGAATACGTAGATAATACCACGTGTCTTAATGGAATTATAAAATGAATCTCCCATAATATTATGCCTCAGTACGTATGAATCCAAGATGGGATGTGATGCATGGATTAGAAATGTTACTTGGATAATCTTATGATATATATTTCTTATATATCATTCTGTATATGTTTGAATATTATCATTACTCATGCAGTGGAAAGTTAAAATGATCTTTGATACAAACTTCATTCATATTTAATATCTGCACACCATTTGATTTAGAAAAAAAAAGCATATGAACGCTATTAGTGGTTAATGAACAGCATTACCAGTTATAAAGTTTACAAGCCTATTTACATTTTGGCTAATCTCTTGTTATGATTGTGATTCTTATTATTGAGGTATACCAACTAAACAAGAGACCCATCAGGTTTGCTGATTGGTTGTAAAGAAAGAAAGAGTTCCTATTGTATATGATCGAACAGTACATACCATCTGGTTGTTAACAATCCTTCAACTCCGACGGGACCGCGGGCATGAATCCTGCTTGTACTTATTCCAACCTTTTAAGCCATTAAGAGTATTAAACTAATTTACCACCTTAATATAATAGATTAACCCTCAAAATGTGAATAATTATCATACCTCTGCACCCAGTCCAAATCGTGCCCCATCACAAAATCTTGTGCTAGCATTGTGAAAAACAGCAGCACTGCCAGAATATAGCAAAGGATGTATACGTTACTGATGTCTTCTATTGCACATGATAGGGCAAAAGAAAGGCTTATTACAGCAATAATGAAATGCTGCAAACCATTTAATCATGTGAAATAATTTCTTCCCTACACTTCTTTCTTAAGAAAACAAACACAGGAAAATAACATAGAAATACCTGTCCACTTGGCGTAGAAACACATCAGCAACTTTGCAATCTTCAGCAATTATACAATCAGTATGCGCGCTGCCAAAGAAAAGAGGAAAATGTTGCATGTTTCCTTACAAATTGATTGCACCATCACGGATGTTGTTTGACTTGAAATAGAATAAGGGGAAGAAAACAAATGAAAGGAGCAGGTTTCAACATATTCATTGTCAAAAACACAACAGTGACATGCCTTCCATGAAGATTTATATGATCAATAGCTGAATACACATCATCCACAATTTCAACAGTGCAAGCTAATGAGCTGTATTCATGATGAAATGAATGCGCCTTTGGGATATTTAACAATGTGCTTGCCTTGGGTCCTCCATATAGAGTAACACCTGCAAAAAATTTTACATCGCTTAGCCTTTCTGCAACGCAAACCTTTTATATGCAGACACATTTCCTTAATGTCCTGTATAAACATTCATTTGACTTCCAGACAACAGTCATCTATGTCAATATCTCCACAAGCAAAATGTTGTCAAACGGTTATTAAGGATGAAAACTAAAGTCAATTTTATCAATGTTGTAATCATTTTACAACATTGAGAATTCAGAACAATTGCTCAAAATTTGCACAGGGTATTAAAGATTAAACATATACTTACAGCAAGAGTTATAATCTTTTACTGGAAAATGGCTAGAAAAATCAATATTACAAGATACACTACTACTACTAGAGTTTCTCAGTTTCCTTATTAAAACTAATAGTTTGTTACAAAAAATCAGTGTGTAACATAACTCAAATTCTGGGTGAAAACACATGGACAAGGAAGAACCTTTATCCAACTAAAATAAATCTATTCTGGCAAAAGCAAATCTAAAATAAATCCAAACATAACCAATAGATATAATTACAAATTAAAGCATAAAAAGAAAGCAGCTGTTGACAGAATATACAATTTAAGGTACTTTTTGCCAAAATACATACCTTCATTCCGTAGTTCAACACCAATATCATTGAGCCAACCTTTCTCTGCTACGTCCTTGTGAACAAGAAGTGTTTCCTAAAATTTGAATTTTGAATAAGGGAATTAGCTATACATGACCGTGACCAATAAGCAAAGAAAAATAGTTGGTATTACTAAGCTTGCCCTGTCATCCAGTAGTATGGATTACCATCGCATTGCAACCAGCTGGATAATCTATTTTTGCATCCAATACAATCCGCCTAGCCATCTCCATATTAGCAGAATTATCAACATAGATGTGGCAAATTCCATCTGAATTAACAAAATACAGCCTTACTATGACAGACAACCAAATTCCTGAAGAAAAGGATCTAACATAGCATGCCAAGCACTGCTGGAATGTAACATTTAATCACAAGCATAATGGTCTTACCAGCATGACCCAGAACAGGAATTTTAGTGGAACTTTTAATACTATAGACAAGTTTGTTGCTGCCTCGTGGAATAACTAGATCAATCACATCATCAAGCTGGATGATAAAATTCGGATTTCAACTTTAGCTTAAGGTTCCAATCTTTGAAGTGAACTATTTTATAAATTTGGTTTTAATCTCGCACTAGGTCTACTCACCTTTAGCAGTTCAGGGATCTCCGCTCTTGAGGTCACAAGTCCAATAAGTTTTCCACCAACAGTCTTGGGGATGGCTTCAGTAATGACCTGTAATTTCATAGGAATTATTTTGCCCAAAAAATATTATTGAAGAGGCTCCCAAACCTAACATCTGAACATAAAATAGTTTAGAATTGTTATTTCATTTGAAACCAAACTTTGTGCAAAATTGCATTTGATCGCTTAGCCTCCTTGCCTCCTTTCAAGAGAAGTCCATTCCCACTTCGAATTGCCAAGGAAGCTATCTGTGGAGATCATAGGAAGACACTGGTTTAGAATGACTATTGAACATCTAATTCAGGGATTCAGTCTATCCATTTTTAAAAACTATGTTAATGAGACAAAATAAGAATAAATTTGTTATTATTTAAGGGAAAATCAGAAGCTTAATTCATAGTTTATATTTAAGTTTCTTGAACATATAATCTAGACTGCCAACTGGTAAAGGTGTAACAATAAAAGCAATCACATAGAAGCAAAGATGAGAGTATTCAAAAGAATAAATAAAAAGATGAAAAATGTATAACATACCTGTACTAGGGCATCAGGGCGGGACTCAAAAACAATCAAGAGAACACCTAAAGGAGATGATGTTTTCTCTAGAACTAGCCCATCTGCAACCTGGATACAAGGGTGTCCATCAGAAACATCACAAATCAATAATTATCATAGTAAATTTGGTGAAAGCATTCCTCCCTTTTCTAGCAATTGCTTCTATGTCATTTTAGGTGATGATCATAGCAGGTTTGCCAAATTACCTAATGAAAAAAAGTCCGAGGTAATTTTCCACATGGTCCCAGAAAATTTAGTTCAAAACAACATAACTAACATATAACTGACAAATTACCAAGCAGTAATTATGCTTGCGAACTTTGGACAATTTAATTACATGAAATCATAGATAACGTAAGTCATGAGACATGTACTTCTAATTTAGTGGCAAGATAAAAGATTTATTGATGTAACCAGAATTTATTATTATTATTATTATTATTATTATAAGATGAAGAAAAGTTTATGATCCTCTACTTGGATGCAACAACCAAATTTCCTTACCTCAGTTCGCTTTAATATTCGACCAATTGGATCTTCCATGTTTGCAAGAGTTCTCATGTTCTTTGCAAGGCTTCCAATCTGTCAGTTAATAAAATATATCATTCAAATTTCTGTGGTGAGTTCAAATTTACACTATCCACAAATTAGGTTAAAATTTAAGCAAGTTCTTAAAGTGGGAGATTGTCTTGCCTTCCCAGGCTTTAGAAGCAACCTAGCAACCAAGGATTTATCAAGATTTGCTTGTTGTGCATCAGCGACATCAGCCTCATTTTCAATCCTGATCTCTTTTTCATTTGCTTCCAGTGCATCAGCTATATTTAGCAAAATTTGCTTCCTCTCTTCTTCAGATAAAGCCTATAGAATTAGGAGATCAGCTTGTTGAACTAGTATCTGTTCCCTAAGTGCCCATAAATATTTATGATTCATAACACATTTTGGAAGTGTGGAGATAGGGAAAGAAAACCTGAAGCCGTCTAGAGCAGTCCCTAGCCGCAACTGCCATTTCACGTGCTGATACCTCTTTTACTGGGACCAACTTATGAGCATCTTTATGGAAGAGGGTTCCAATACAATGTCCTTGAAGGACTTTAAGGATATTTTCAGGTGCATAGCCACTGGAGAAAAAGATGGGAAGAAGTGAAATCCTATTTTCAAAGATGAGCATCAGATAGAGCAGGTCGACTACACAGGATTTCAGAGCCTTATTGGTATCAGAAAGACAGAATTTTATATTTATTTTATTTTGAAATATACATATACACACACATGCACATACATATACATACACGAACTTACAGAAATGGAAGTGAACATTCACTAACTCAATGTGTGGATAGGCAGGAAGATATACAAAGAGGAAGAAAGAGAGGCTATAGCATAACAAACAGATAAATCTTTAGGATATCCAAAAGTCATGGCCTGACTTCTAAACTTATCCCTAACTTAAAATGGAATTGAGGGAAGGGGGAAAACTCCTTTCATCAAGAACATAAGAGAAATCATAATTTTGAAGAATGCATAACAAAGGCTATATTTACATTTACTTATAATCTTCCTCAATGAACCACACAAAATAATGCAAAAGTGTACCTGGTAACAATAACAGGAATGCCAGCTTCAGCTGCATTTACAGCAGCCTTTACCTTGGCAGTCATTCCACCTCTTCCCACCCTGGACTTCTCTCCAAAAGTAATTTCATTCTGATGCTTTTCCTTGAGGTATGTATGAATAAGCCTTGAGCTTGGGTCACTTGGAGGGCCAGTATAAAGACCGTCCACATCACTTAACAGAACAAGAAGATCAGCTTTTAATTCCAAGGCCAATAAAGCTGATAAACTGTCATTGTCCCAAAATATACCAGAAGAATCCTGCATAATTTAAGGGTTTTTATGTTGTCCAACAGAATGCAAGGGTTAGAAATACTTGTATGAATTATGTAATTAATCGAAAGCATTAACCAATCATTCCAGAAGGAAAGTTCCACATACTACTTTCAAAACTGAAAAATCATATGTTCCCCATTCAAATAAGATTCAAATGAAGGATGCAGACCTGCACATAACTTTCAAACCAATAACCTCAAGAGAGATAAGGGAAACGAGGGGGAAGAAAAAGGCTATCCTACAAGTTTATTAGGTTTTTATCTGTATTGGCAAAATCCTAACATACTAACATATTGAACGAAAACCTTGAGAAACCCTCAATAGAATAGTAGTTTAAACAAACAGTGTGAACAAATGCAGGGTAAGTTGATAGTGTAATGGGAGAATAAGGCATTAACTGAAGAGGAAACAAAAAGTCAAATTCTCACATAAGTATTTAGGTAGGATGTTGACATAATTTTGACTAAAGTTTGACCATGCCTACAATAATCTAGATAAGACATTAAATACAGAATCAAACTTAAGCTTAGACATATAATTAAGCAAATTTATAATCGGAAAAAGAAAAAATAATTCTACTGTTGATTTCTTATTAGCTCAATCTAAGGCTGATCATCGGATGAGCTAGCTCCAGGCCTTATCCTATCAAAATTTTAACCATATAAAATCCTATACAATGTAAAGCTCAAAGAATACCACCTAATTGACTCTAGCCTTGAACATATCACCTTCAATGAATGCCATTAAATTCAGTGGCAGTAGTTGTATACAAACTGCAGGGAAAAACCTAAAAAGCTTTACGATATTAAGCTCAAGAACTTTGTTTATCCATTGTACCAAATGAAACAAGTAAAGCAACAAACCTCATATGGAGCTTTCCTAGTACTGACTGCGTCGTTTTCATTGAATATGGGTATGACTTTTAGTGCTAACAAAGATTTTACAGTTTCAGTAAGTTGCTTTCTGAAATCTCTATCTCTAAAATCATTGTCTGTCACAAGAAGCTGAGCTGATGTCACATCAAGCTGCAGAGTAGGAAGAGAAAAGAGCAACATCAGACATCTACTCTACTGAAATCAGGTTATAAACAGTTAGTGAAATAGCCAAGCGAAAACCATGAAAGAGAGAAAAGCAAAAAAACAAAAGAAGCCTGCAGAGGAAAACATGTTACGGTAAGTACAAGCATAGATTCCAGAGGAATTGGAGACAAGTGACATTAAGTAGTGCCACTTACCTGAGTGAACAAAGCATCATATATGGCCATTAGACTGTTTTGTCCAACTGCTGCGCATGCTTTGCCATCAAGTTCAACATGTGGCTTTTGTAAATCAGCAAAGCTACAACAGTATATTAAATGAACAAGCAAATTAATATTTTAACTTGATTATATAAATAATGATCTACCCAAATTTCTAAAATTGAATAGATTTTAAGGAGTACTTAGAAATGATGTCTAACCTGCTGTTAAGTAATCTCCTGTATCTAAGCCTTTGGCGACCAAGGCCAACAGCACCAGATGACACCAAAATAACCTCATATCCTAGAGAGTTAAGCTCCTTAATCTACATTGGTTTCAAAATTCAATGTAAAGTTAAAAATGCTACGTTGAAAGGCCCTTGACAATTTGACAAATCAGAAGTTAAGCACCATTTCGAGATACCTGCTCACAGAGCGTCCCCAATTTTCCAACTGCTAATCTTCCATCATTACGGGTCACAACAGCAGTCCCAACCTTGAACCATCAACCAAGCAACATTAGCATTTGCATTAAACAACCACCCAGTCATAACTACATGACATCATCCATCATATCAACTTTAGAAACTTCAATTACTTGGGCTACAATTACCTCTCAAAAAGCATAAACAAAGCAGGGAAAGAATTCACCCGTGCACAACTCTGAATCACCATTTGTTAGCATTTTCACTTAATTGGTTTTGGAAACTACTACATAACCATCACATGGAACCAACGGATTCAATGCAAGTGCTTCACACTTGCGCAGTAAACTAGCAAAGCAGCATTCAATTGGAAAAGACGCCATTTCTCGTGCAATACAGAGGGGAAAAAACATATTCTGGAGAGAGTAGTAGAAGAAAACGCATCTAACCTTGATGACAATGCGCCTAACGTCCTTGACGAAAGCTCGAGAAGGATCTGCTGCGTCCATGTCCAACGCAGTGTAGTTCGGCGTCGGAAGACCGTGATGGACTAGCGGCGACCACCGGCAGATGAGAAAGAGCTCGAAAGCGAGGCTGCCGTTCAGGCAGAAGCGGCAAGAGAAGACAAACTAGCGACAGCAATGCGAAGGCGAAGCCGCCCCTTGGAGGGTATTCGAGGAATTTACCCAAATTTTGTACCCAGCACAGGCACAATTCACCAATTCAGTCACCAGTCACGAGCTGTGTTATCAATCTCATATCCCACTTGTTCTAAATCCGCCTGCTTAAGTGCTTTATTTTGACATTGTTTGAATCAATTAAAAAATTGTAACTTCAAAGTTCAAATAGAATTCGAATACATTTTTAACCATATAAACAGGAATTATCCTTTGCCCAACTTCATTATTGTTCATGACCAGCACTCATGCCAGCCAACCTAAGCAAGACTGGCAATCTGTATTAATATGATTTATATGGAGTTGACTTTCTTTGTATTAAAAAAATTATCTTTTGGATTAAACATGGCCTACAAATACAATTAGTGAGCAATTTGGGAACGTTTTTTGAGTAATTCCAACTGATGCCATCCAAAATAACCTTTTTTTTTCTTTTCCTTCTCGACTATGTTGTGTGCAGTTCTTATTGAAGCTAATTGTATTATGATACGTTGCAGTAAATAAGGACATTTTTCTTTCACGTGTGGTCCTGTCGTGATTGATGAATGCATAGAAAGTTACAAACTTGAGATTCCCGCATCTTATCCACACACTTGTTTCAAATATTAGGCGCCCCGCTAGAGTGTTCGTGGGTAAGGTTGGGCAGGGCGACCTCCTGCTCGATGCTCTACCTAAAAAAAGTATGAGCTGTATTTTGTAACCCGATGCCCGGCCCTGCCCGGTAAAAGCCCTAATCATTTTGGGTTGGGCATGGGCGGGCTAGGCGTGAGTGGGCTGGGCATGCCTAAGTTGTGATGTCATGCTCATGTTATGGAAAAAATTAGCAATTATAAACTTCTAAAATAATATCATATTCATATGTCTTCAAGAGTTAAATAATATCTATAATCCACTAAAAATAAGGTAACAAAAAGATAATAATTAAAGTCTTAAAATTCATTGCATATAAAAAAATCTTGAAGTCTAAATAGTTTATAATTACAACTTTATATCAATTTCTCAAATGTTGACAATGATGAAGTATCTAAAAAAATAAAATAAATAATTATAATTTGTAATATAATCATATTATGATTAATAAAGTTAAAAAAATTAATGTAGTTATAAATATTAAAATATGCAACTTACGTACTTAACTACTTATATTTCTAAAATGACCCTTTAGTCACCAGTAACTATCATATTCTCCCTTCTAAGTGTAGCATCTACGGAGAAAATAAAAAAAAATAAAAAAAGGGATGCTCATGGGTAGGGCAGGGCAACCCCCCTGCCCGGTGCCCAGCCCGAAAAAAATATGGGCTGTATTTTGCAGCCCGATGTTCAGCCCTGCTCTATATTTATCGGGCTGGGCAGGGCTATTTTTTTGCTGGCTCGGGTGGGCATACCGGGTCGCGGGCTTTATGAACACCCCTACGCCCCGCAATCCATTTCTTTAGGTACAAATAAAGAAAAAAACTACCCTCGATTTAATTTAATTATATTAAAAAATTTAGTTAAATTATTTAATATAAAATATTTTTTTAAAATATTATTATCATCTATATTAACTCTATTTTTTTATTTAATTATTATTTTTTCAATTAGGTCTTATAGAAGAGTATATTTTTTTTTTGTGAACTTTAAATTATGAACAAACAATTTTTTTTAATCTTTAGAACTTAATAATGAGTTCTCTAAATTTCCAAATCTACTTTGATAATCTCCTAACTATCAATTATATACCTTCTTACATTTTCATTTTTAATTATAAAATTTAAATTAGATTGTTTAAATAGAAAAATGCTATTAAAATTATTTATGATTAAAACATATCTAATAAAATAAGAAGGAAGTTTCATCATATGGCCGTAAGACTAATAATGTTATACAATAATAAATATTTAGTTTTAAAAGAATAATAAGAGCATATTGTAGGGATAACTCATATTATGATTATACTAGAAAAAAAATAGAATTCACAATAAATATATATATGAAAGAGTTCGAGTAATATTTATTAAAGAGAAAATAATAATATAATCAATTTAATATAGTTTGGATACGTGTAAAGAAGACTATTATATATGATAGTATAGAGTTATTTAAAAATCGATAGAAGAAGATCAAAGACTTAAAGAATATCAGTGAAATTATTAATAATGACCTTTTAGTTAAAAATTTATTTAAGAATTTAGTGATTTGATTACTTGCTCCATTTTTTAATTTTTTTAATTCTTAAACTAATGCATGCTACTTTCTTTTTTCTTTTGGTCACATCGTTTGAAATTTGAAAAAATATTTATTTTTTTTTGTTACCTACCCGATTCACCGGAGCTTTGCCCCGACTACATTCGGATCCG
Source organism: Leucaena leucocephala (assembly GCA_037074615.1). Classification (NCBI taxonomy): domain Eukaryota; kingdom Viridiplantae; phylum Streptophyta; class Magnoliopsida; order Fabales; family Fabaceae; genus Leucaena; species Leucaena leucocephala. The sequence goes on from CM073541.1 coordinate 16,677,947, forward strand.
ACCCGCGTCGCGCACCTGGCTATGGTGGATGAGTCTCCCAACGGGGATTTTCTGTATTTGCCAAGGATCAAACTCGAGACTTCGCTTAAGCGATACCGAGTCGCTTACCACTTGAATTAACCTCGTTCGGAAAAAATATTTAATTTTGAACAAATGGACAACTGCTTGTTATGCCGTGTTCCTGTGGGCTGTGTGTCCTCATTTCCTTCATTTAGAGCCTTTGGAATTGGACTATTGGCGGCCCAAACTCCCAGGTCCAAACCTTACAAATGATCCATTGAGAGGGCGCGTTTTGGTCATAAACTAACAATCACATTGTATACCAAAAAAAAAAAAAAAACAATCACATAAACCACCAACGGACCAACGGGGGTTGATCCGAGTGGTAAGCGGCTCGGTATCGCTTAAGCGAGGTCTCGAGTTTTAGCCTTGGCGTACGCAGAAAATCCCCGTTGGGAGACTCACCCACCATAACCAGGTGGTCAGATCCGGATGTAGTTGGGGCAAAGCTCCGGTGAACAGGGTGGCAACCAAAAAATAAAAATAAAAATAAACCACCAACGGGGGTTAGTCCGAGTAGTAAGCGGCTCGGTATCGCTTAAGCGAGGTCTCGAGTTCGAGCCTTGGCGTACGCAGAAAATCCCCGTTGGGAGACTCACCCACCATAGCCAGATGCGTGACGCGGGTCGGATCCGAATGTAGTCGGGGCAAAGCTCCGGTGAACCGGGTGGGCAACAAAAAAAAACAATCACATAAACCCATTGTCCTGAGTTCAACTAACGAAAAAATAAGACATACAATTATTTATAGCGTATTTAAATTCTAGAGAGTACTAATTTATTATGGTTCCATTCGTAGAGCTTGGAGAGGCATCCTAACTCTTGGGTACCTATATTTACGCCTGAAAGTAATAGACGGTTCGCCCTGCTCGACATTGATATCGCCTAGGAGGAAAGGAGATTTCATCCTGCTCTTGGATAGTGGTGAGCCCAACCTTTTTTTAAAAATTTTTGTACAAAAATATATATATATAAAATCAAGTATTTGTATAAAAAAAAATCACGGATTGTACCAACAATAACGTAAAAAAATAGGTTTGTATCTCACAAGGACGTAAATTCGATTCCCGAATTCTTTTGATAGAAAATCTTGTAAATTTTTTGTAAGTGTTCTCTAAACTTTAGAGTCATGTCTTGACCTTAATAGGGACTGGTGTGAAACCTATATAAATTTTTATGTATAAATAAAAAACAATTACATACGAATATTTCTTTTATGATGATGACAAAAAGATTAAAATTATAATATTAAATTTTAGTACTATTTTTGGTCACTGGATCATAATTATTATTATATTATTATTTTATTAAAAAATCATAAGATTATTTATAAATTATTATTTTTTTGTTTAATTTCATCCTTGTATGTTAACCAAACAAGTTCGCTATATCTTAATCAAATAAAATATACAATAGCTATAGGTTATATGGATTTTAATTTCAATCCTTCGACTACTTCAACTGCTGGAGTCAATTCTATTTTATGTGCCAAGGCACTGATAATTTTCTTTTTAAATAATACAAAACAGAATCAGACCAAACCAAAAGATGCTTGACAAAGTTGCATATATATATATATATATATATATATATATATATATATATACACGACATTTTACTGGGATTTATCAAGTTTATCATTTGTACATTTTATATTTATCTCAGGGTTTATTTGCTTTTAGCAATTAATAATTTGAATTTATATCAATTATTAGGAAAATTCTGACATCGTCTCTAAATTATCACCACTATAAAATTAGGCTTATATAACACTTAAAATTTGCTGATTAAACACAAAAGCAATCAACCGTTAAGTGGTTATTATATATAAAGTTGTGAATATTAAAAGTTTGGTTATAAATAGTACTTTTCCTGATATCTAATAAAATTCAAATAATTTGTTTAAAAGTAGGAGAGAGGAGAGAGGGTAGAGAAAAAAGAGGAGAGAGTGTAGAGAAGAGAGAGGAGAGAGGGTGGAGAAGAGAGAGAAAAGAGGGTAGAGAAGAGAGATGAGAGAGGGTGTAAAAAAAAAATAGGGGTAAGATAGTAATTGGATAGTCAAAACTAATATTTGATATTTCAATAGCTATTTTCAGCAGCTTATTCAAAATTATAGTTTCAAACCTTGGTTTTGTCCAAACTAAGGTTTTACCCAAATATGACTGTTTGCCTAAAATTTTTTCAAATCAAGGTTTTGGCCAAAACTATAGTTTGTAACCATGGTACCAAACATGCACATAATGGGATCTTGACCCACTTGTTTACAACTAATCTTTTCTCATTTTTTGGTGTCATTCTTGCTTATACATATAGGGATCTTGGTAATCTTCTTTTGGGCCGTTTGGATTAGCTTTTGAAAATAGATTCTGGGAATAATAGATTATGGAGAATAGATTTTGTAAAGAATAGATTTTGGAAATAGAGATGTTTGGATGATTAGTAGATAATTACTTTTTTATAGTAGTAAATTACCAAAAAGAGTATGATTTGATTAAAAGTATGAGAGAGGAGAGAGGGTAGAGAAAAAAGAGGAGATATGAGAGAGTGTAGAGAAGAGAGAGGAGAGATAGTGTAGAGAAGAGAGAGGAGAGAGAGGAGAGAAGAGAGAGGAGAGAAGAGAGATGAGATAGGAGATAGGAGAAAGGGTAGAGATGAGAGAGGAGAGAGGGTGTAAGAAAAAGTAGGGGTAAGAAAGTAATTAGATAGTCAAAACCAATATTTAGTATTCCAAAAGTTATTTTCAGTAGCTTATTCAAAATTATGGTTTCAAACCTTAGTTTTGTCCAAACCAAGATTTTGCTTAAATATGACTTTGCCTAAAAATTTTCCAAACCAAGATTTTGGCCAAAACCATAATTTGTAACCATGGTGCCAAACATGCCCCAAATCATACATTTTTTAGTAATTTACTAATATAAAAAAGTGATTCTCTACTAATCATCCAAACATCTCTATTATCAAAATCCATCGTCCAGAATCTATTCTCAAAAGTTAATCTAAACGGGCCTATATTTTTTTAATACAAATGAGGGCAAATGTCTAAAAATTAAAAATAAAACTATAGGGAGAATTGAATCCCAAACAATTTTTATCGACTAAATTCTATAAGTGAGACGGACACATATGTCATATCTAACATTGATAGAGTAATTAAACTATTTTTAGCTAGAACTTTAGTAAGACAATTCTGATATCTTGTCATACGTTGTACGCAGTTGCAACTCTTAGTTATAGTCTAACATATTATTGACTTAACAAAAAAAATCTAAGATACATGTATTAATACTATATCTATTTAGCAGCATGCCAATCATATTTTTGTGCACTAAGCTAGATCGGTCAAGCTCCCATTAAGATCAAAGGTTTCAAATAAAGTACCATGCATTTATACGAGAGATTCAGTCGATATCTAAAGAGATATCCAAAATTGAAACCCAAAATCAATAACAATATCTTTAATTTCTTAATCCATAAACGATCCAATCATGAAAAGTCTTAATACATTTTATAATGATGTTGGTTATTATAGTAATATTATTAATATTTACTATTGCCTTGGCTAAAGTAAAAGTCAACTTCTTAGGGCCTAAGCAAATGATTATTATATTGGTTAGATTTGTATCTACGAGCCTGATGTATAGGAATGCATTGATCCAGAACAGGTGAGTAAGATGTCTTTGCAAGTCAAAGATTCCTACTTGAAGAACAAGCCATGTAATGTCTAATCTATTCATAGTAATAATTAAGAATTAAACCTTTGTTTAATTTTCTAACCCTTATTTAGCAAATCCAAAACTACACACTTAACCCCGCATTAGAGGGTAGCTATGTTGCATTTAGGATGCACTTTGTTATAGGATTATTTATGATATGGTTAATTATTTCCACAACCACCGGAATTAATCTGATATTAAAAAGCCTCATCTACAACACTCAATCGCTTTGAGCTGTCAGCTTTTAAGGAAAAAATGTTTTAAAAAATCAGTTCAAGTCAGAATGAATGGCTCACACAAAAGACCAAACAAATAGATTAATTTAAACAAAACGATGCATCATGTCATGATTAATAATATATAATTATTATATATATTATGTAATTATTATAAATATATTATATACTTATTTCGCTTCAATCACGATTAAGAATATATAATTTTATAATATAAACTAAAAAGCCTTCATGCATCATGTCATGTCAATTGGCCAAAGTTTTCAATATGGAATTTCAATTTGAATTATATCGTCTTATAGCTGACGGTGGCTTCAAACTTGTGCAACGCAAGTTTTCAGTTTAGTCAAACAAAAAAACCATACACATCCATCAAAAATTATTATATATATAGGGTTAAGGTGTAATAATTTTTTTTTAAATATATTCAGTATCTTAAAATATTTTATAATATATTTAACATCCTAAAATATATTTTTAAATATTTTTTAAATATCCTTTTATGAATATCAAGCATTTTAAAATATATGTTTAATATAACTAGCAAAGATTAAAAAAATACTTTGTCCCACCTAGAAAATACAATATACCTCATGTTACTTGATGCGCCTTAAACTTTATATATATACACACGTCTTTCTTTGATGAAATTTATATATCCAAGTACATGACTTTACGTTCATCTTCAACCTTTCAGAACAACTTCGTTCTCTAACGTTTCAGAAAAACTTCATCTGCTTCACTTTCTCCATGGCCTGCTTCTCCGTACTCTTCTGCCTATTCTCTCTTAATTTCTTCATCGTACAACCTGAACCAGTGATCCGTGTAAATACTTCTCCTTACTTATCACCCACCACGATCCTCAACTATCAAAAAATGGTTCAGAAATTTAAAGTTTTCATCTACAAACCAAACAGAGCCTTCAACTATACGACCAAAGCTGAATCGCTGTTCTACGCTACGCTTCGAAAGAGCCACTTCGTCACCCAGAACGCCGAAAAAGCACACCTTTTCTTCGTCCCTTTCTCTCCCGATACTTCCTTGCACTCCCTCGCTCGTTTCATTGGAAGCTTACGAACGGACTTCCCGTACTGGAACCGCGCCCTCGGTGCCGATCACTTCTTCTTGTCCTGCCACGGGGTTGGGCACGACTCGAACCGGAACGTCGTGGAGCTGAAGAAGAACTCGGTTCAAATCTCTTGCTTTCCTGGAAGAAAGGTCGACGGCGGGTACTTCATCCCTCACAAGGACGTGACGCTTCCTCCGACCGTTTATAATTCTCACGCGCCGGCGGACAGAACGGTGAGGTTTCTGGGTTATGTTAGGCACAGAGCGGTAACTTCGCCGAGTTTTATCGACGAGTTGGTCAACGATCGAGAGTTCTGTGTCGAAACGGAGCCGTCGGATGAGACTACTTTTGCTGAGAGATTGAGTAGCAGTAAGTTTTGTTTGTTCGAGTACGGAAACGACGTGTCATGGATCGGTGAGGCTTTGCGTTTTGGATGTGTGCCTGTGGTGATCGCTGATCAGCCCATAAACGACTTGCCGTTTATTGACGTGCTGAGGTGGCAGGAGATGGCGGTTTTCTTGAGAAGTGGGGGAAGTGTAGGGGAGCTGAAGCATGTGTTGAATAACACGTGGAGAGATCGGGGTGAGCAAATGAAGGGATTGGGTGCGGCAGCGAGTAAGCATTTCGTGTGGAACGAGGAACCAGAGCCGTTGGATTCATTCCATACAGTGATGTATCAGTTATGGCTTAGGAGGCATGCGGTTAGATATACAAGAGCCGAATAACAAGAGTGAAGTTGAATTCAGATACGTATAGCACCGACAGTTTCTGTTTTTTTTTTTTTTGGATTTATGATTCTATATGTTAATATGGCATGAAGATATGGGTTTTTTATTTTTTGAAGAATATAGATGAATAAGGTAATGAAACATTTTTTTAAACCAAAGACGCTTCTTCAATTCTTCAACTCTAACAAACGTGATAGGGAATAAAAGAGCTGGAAAATAATGTGGAGATATAATAATAGTCAATGATCTCTATGGATTGTTTCTTTCTACTTCCAAGCAATCACCAACCGCCTCAATAAATAAACAGAAGGGAAGTGGGAATATTTTATTACTCCACAATTTATTCAATCCTTCTAAGCATATTTTTTAGGAAAAATTAAGTCTCATTGAAAATGCAACCAAGTGGATCAATGAGTGAGCAAGCCACAAATAATAATAAAAAAGATGTAGCATGAATAGATTCTTCTTCCTACATAAAGATATGTACAATTATTGTCTCATTTCTAAAAGTTGATACCTTGCATTGCACGGAAGTGGACTTATTTAGAAAAATAAGTCAACGTTGGGCTTGTTTGAAACTAATCATTGACAGCTCTTCAATTGGATAGGGTACAACCAGCTTCTCAGAGTTCAAAAGGATTGATCAATCGAACAGAAACTCCGAATTGAATCAAATTGTGAATTGAGCAATCACCAGACTCGCACCCATACAGATCTGCAAATAATCATTTCTGTACATTTTCAAAGTCCTAATCTAGTATCAACAAGCAATTTTCCTCCTTTCCCTTTTCATATTTTTCTTCAACCATCGCCTCCTAAACTTCTCTTGCTGATAGAGAAGAAAATATAGACACCTATGACAGACCATTCATTAAACGTCAATTTGTCAATGAAACAAACAAATCCCACACAGGATAGAAGGGGACCAAAAAAAAAATTACAACTTTATTAACAAAAGTCAAAGCATTTGCCGGAGCTGCTGAAATTCCTGACGAAGAGACTTCACTTCTTTCATCAACTCAGCTTGGTTCTCCAGAATGGATTTCATCACGCCGAACATTTCCGTCTGTCAAATGCGGCTATTAATATGAGAAGAAAATAATTGGAAATGATAAAAAAAAATTGGAAAAGTAATTTCAGATGCATACCTCCTGCAGATGAAACTGTCTTAACATTTCAATATGAAGGTTCCTCATATCCTCATGTATGGGTTTCACACACGAATCTAGAGTTTCTTCCAAGGTTCGTTGAAAAAGCTGAAGTGTAAACGAAGAACCTTGCTGTGCATCTAACTGAGATGCTTTCTGTTGTTGTGCGTTTACACCCTATTATAAATATCACATCAATACCTCAGAACTAGCACAGTATATATCAATGAAACATACACACGGCCTAAATTTTATGCTGAGACATTGCGGAAGAATGCAGGATGAAGGAATATAGATAAATGCCCTACACAGTCTAATAAAAGCTTAGGTCATGTGTGTGTTTCATTGATCAGGAGAAGGAATAGAGATAAAAGCTCTACACAGTCTAATAAAACAATCAAACAATAGTATCGGCAAAGCAAACATGAGATATAAGTAATGCACAAATTTCACAATTACATACATTTGCAGGTAATATGGAGCTTGATTCTGTTGAAACTGATGTATCAGACTTCAGCAGCAAGCTATTTAGAAGTTCTTCTCTGGTTTCTGCTCCAGATTTTTTCATCTTAGGTGATCCTACTGAAAGAGATACTCCATCACTGAAGGTAGATGTAGTGCTTATTCTCTCCGCATAAGTGGAAAATCGTCTCGTCAAAGACATTTGTGGGGAATCCAGGCTAACCTGTCCGAGAATGGATTTTGTATTGATAGACAAGGGGTTAGAAGACAAGTGATCAGGAAAACCTAATGAAGTCTCCTGACTTGTAGAGACATCTTTGCTGCGTAAATTGGCAAAATTGATGCTCGAAGTTGTAAGAGAAGTAACATCTGATGATGAGGAAGCCTGCAATCCAGAAGACATAGATCCTGCTGTCTGAACACCAGAAGCCAATGTCCCAAAACGAGAAGGTGCATTGATGGATTGACGGAGGTAGGTATATTTTTCAGATAACCTCTCACCACCCCAAGCTTCTGGAGGAGTGATTGAAGAAGCTTCATCCTTGGAAGATGGAGGAGCAATTGATTCCACAGGTGGAAATGAAGATCGAGTTTCATCCTAAACAAATTTATAAAGCAATATAATCATTTCAAAATAGGTAACGTCACTTGAATGAACTATCCTGAGCAAGCACAATGAAGGATTCACCCCAATGCTCTTAAGCACAGCATGCCTTCTTTTCAAGTCAATTTTTTTTAAGGGAAAAAAAAAACTAGAACTCAAATATTTTGAAAATCATCCTCAAGGTACTTCAAATTTTTGCTAAGAATTTGAAAGAAAGGAAAAGAAAGGATAAACGTGTGGAAGAAAAAGGTGCTAAATATTGACGATGCAAATAAGATGTAGAATAATCAAACTCACGACAAACCATGTCCATAGGTTAGAATTATACAAAGACGAATGATCATTCAAAATACAAGATTCCAATTATTCATTTGCTTTTGACAACCATCATCTCTTTGCATTCAGTATTGCAAAATTCTAGTAATACGCATCACATAGAGCAGTTAATTTCAAGACTAAGGCAACAGGGAAACAAGAACCTGCTTGGAAATTGAGCCAGATTTCCAATCAAATATTGGATGATCAGTGCTGCCCTCCTCTGTATTTGGAAATCTCCTACTAGATGAAGGAAACAATAGTGATGAAGGTTTCCTATCTGCAAATATGTTATCCTTCTTTGCTCCATTTTCATCCCATAGTGAGGGTGTTATTGGTTGAACATCCACAAGAGGGGAGAAAACCTCCATGTCATCTTTGAAGTTATAACTAGAACGTGGAGCATTTAGCCTCGAGAGATTTCCACCAGGCCATAAATGGGTACGATGTGGTGTTTCCTCTCCACTAGACACATTTAGCATGCTTGATGCCAATCCATTGCTAGATGATTTAAGTGAAGATACTTCAACGGAGGCATTTAGACGACCAGAATTTCTAGAACTTGACACTACAGTAGATAGAGAAACACTTGATGAGGTTGCAGAAGGTAAAGGATCCGGCATAAGGATGGAATCTTCAACTGCATCTCCCACAAGTGCAGTCTCAGCAGTGCAATTAGCTTCATTGACACTTACAGGTTTTGACCTTTGCCAGCATAAGCCTGTAACAGCCTGTTCCACAATATACATTATTAGAGCAAAAGTTTGAACACATAAATTCATAAGCTAACGTAAGGGAGTCATCAAGATCATATGGTCAAAGTCAATGTTTTGACTTTTGAAAACCCAACTGAAGGTTTTTAGAAAGTAGAAAAAAAGGGCTGTGATTCCTGTCCTGATTACCGTTCATGAGTTACAGAGGGGTGAATAGGATTCAGGCCATAAAATAAACCAAAAATTCATTACAATCAAGCCCCTAAAGGCTGCTGATCCTTGAGCATAATGTGGAAAAGGAAAATATATAAAAGAGAAACAAAGGGAATAAAACTATATACATGTGCAAAAGTTTAGTAAAGAGCCATTGGAGACTCTAATAATGAGAGAGATCACATCTTAATGACATGATTAGGTGACCCTTGCTGATTGTTAAATTATTGCACATATCTAGGACTGGTTCTCTTACCTGATCACATCATCAATGACATTAATGACATGATCAGAATTAATCAGACGCGATTAGATATTAATCACATCTTAATGACATGATCTGGCTCCTTAAATAGCCCCAACAGCTCTTTCCCTTTTTTGCTCCATTTGACCCATTAATCCCTCCACTTTTTCTATTTTTGTTTCCTACAAGGTACTGCAAAGTGAAAACCCCATAGCAGTGTCTTTGGAACCAGAGTCATACTGGTCAGTTAGACCAGAGTACAGGTGAACTGGCCAATTGTCTGTTCTAGTTTCATCTTTGGATTAAACCTTACCCTTTAAAGGTAACTTAAAGCAGCTTCTATATCATGTTAATTTCTCATTCATCATACACCAAGCCACAACAAAGTGACTCCATAATTGCAAATAAAAAGTTTTAAATGGGGCAAAGAACTACCTCAGAGCTACCATAAGCATGAAGAACGACAAAAGGTTGTGGTTTTCCACGAACATCATAGAAAGCAACCCTACCATTGCTTGTTGCAGCTGCCAGCATCCATCCATCATCCCTAAAGGCCAATGAAGAGAATGGTGCCTCATAAGATATACAAGATGATGGTCTTCTAGAACCAGTGTCATAAGTATATAATTTTTTGTCAAGACCCACGCTAGCAATTATCTGTCAACAGGAGAATGGTGTCAGTAAGCCGAGTACTTGAACTATTTGATTAGCTATCCTACGTAGAGATTTATGACTTCACAGCAGGATAAACAGTATCCCATGCGAATTTAAATATAATCAAGCCATTAGAAACGAAACCTTGTCATTGGATGGAGAGAAGCTAATACCAGCAGTCGGTGCAGAATGTTGCTTCAACCATGAAACCTGTTATATTGTTTTTTTCCAAGACACAAAAGAAAAAGAAAAGGAGAAGAAACAAGCAAATGCAGACAGTCAATTCCCAAAGATTCATTTGAAGATTCAGTTGAAAATAAAACAAGAATTGAAAAAAATCTTCTGCAGGATTTTTTTTTCTTTTTTGTTACATGCAATGCCAAAGGCCCGGGGATGAGGTGACTCTTTGAATTCCAATCGTACCAAACTAATTAATAAATTTAAATTTAATAATTAGATTAATGGTACAGAGGGCATAAGAGAAAGATGCTACAAGTGTGATTTATATGACTGATGTACATGGAGAAGACCTGTGCATTGTTGCAACAAAATTGGCAAAATGAAATTCCTGTGCGAAGTTAAATACATGCTTGCACATTTAACTGTTACTTTCTAATATGCAAAGCAACAAGACAGCAGCAGGACTGAACACCTGGTTGCGCACCAGTTCTCTGTACCACTTAGGTATGTGCATGAGATATATATAAAAGAGTGTTGGTGGGCAGCAACAAAGAGAAGGACAAGGACTGAAAAAGAGACAAAGATGCTCTAAGATTCATCATGCACCAAACTGAGTTACAGGAGGACAGCAACCTAACTCTCCAAACTACCTTGACTATTCTTTATTATTTATTTTACCATTATAGTATCAGCGCGGAAAATGCTTTTAAGAGAGAAAAAATGTCCACCAAGTACCAACTAAAATGCTATTTTATTATTGCAAACATCATGTATGTATGTGATATATAAAAGAAAATTTGCATACCTTAGGGCTCCGACCAGTTGTATCCCACAGATGAACAGTACCATCATCGCCAGCAGTCACCAAAAGGTGACGACTAATCCGGGAATAATCAAGAACTCTCAACACCTGGTCATACAATTGTAAACATGAGTGGTTAACAGACAGCTCAACTTGGAAAATAGAAAAACTAAAAAAAATAAATAACTAGAACTTAAGAGGCAGAGGATTAAAAAAACAAAGAAACGAAAAACTTTTTTCTACCAAGAAAAAAAAAAAGAATAGAAAACCTGTTCATTTGGGTCTTTAAGTTCAGCAGCCCTTGCACCAGAAGCAAGGTTATGAAGTATAAGGCCCCCACTAAGGCTGATAGAAGCCAAGTGTTCATCTTTGCTGTTGTACATTACACCTGTAATAGTGCTAGTATGACCTCTCAACCATTTAATACAGCGCTTCCTCTGCAAATCCCATATCCTTACAACTTGACCACTTCCTCCAGAGCATAGATATCTGGAAGCCTTGTTACTGAAGCTAATAGCCATTATAGACTCCTGCACAAATTACAAAGTTGCATGAATTAAACCCTGAAATAAAAAAAATATTGTCTGATTATGCAGAACTTGAGCGACTTTCAAGACCAGTGCCACCACATAGTGACCATATAATTGCAGTAGATAAATAGATGATTATAAAGGACTTGATAGTGCAGATAAATAATTTTAAATGCACTATAAATCCTGTATAGAAGCTTGAATGATCCCACTTTGCCTCATAGCTCTCAAAAGTTGGAACAAACTACACTAAAGAAGGCACATCAGTATTATACAGTTAGGCTTCCCGATTCATTTGCTTCTTCAGAAAAAACCTGACGGCCAACTTTGAAAGAATAGTGCTTCTCCTCGTGCATAAATTGTATTATCCAAGATTAAAGACTGCTTCTAGAACTAAAGGTTATAGAAGGTTCTAAGAAAAGTCATGTCAAATTCCACATACAATAAGTGTATGGTACAGAGTCTAGACATTGGTGATTGTGTGGATTGCAATTCCTACCCCCATAACTTCCAATCACAAGTAGTTCAAAATATGTGCGGGAATGGAAGACAATTAAATCAAATTGCTTTATGTTTTCATTCTTACAATCTTCGAGTGCCGCTCATAAGAGCAAGATAAACTAAAATGACATTAAACATAAAATTAAGCCACTTTCCTGCACCTTTTGGGGGGAAGTGACAGAAGAGAATAATTTACAACATAACTTTTTTCAACGCTAGGTGTTTACAGTTTCAGATAGAGAATGATAAGGTTCATAACCATGAAACATAACAAGCATCATTTGACTTGGATGCTTTATTATTTCTCTAAAACTTTACTCTTTTGATGCGTTGTTCCTTTTTTGTGCGTGTACTTTCAGAATTCATTTTAATTTGCGCGTGATGAGATACAGCCTACTCTACCAAAGTAGATATTACCTCTATTTTGTCTCCACTATCAGTACCAGCTACAGGAATGGTACCCATGCTCTGCCCATTTTTATGCCACAACGAGATCTTCTTATCATCTCCAGCACTGGCCACAACCAAATCTGTAAACAAAAAGTTCAGTTCGAACAATAAAACTTGTTCGTAAACCAGTGCATATAATCAAATAGCTTAAATTACTTCTACGGCAATTTAGGAACCACAAAATCAAATGCACAAACCAAATCAATACCATTGTTCAGTTCAATTGCACTCAATCCATCCACGAGTGAAAGAAAATAGTACAAAGAAACAATTTCTAAAAGATGTATAAGAAAACAAAATTCTACACACGCAAACCCTTCTAAGAAAAAAATAAAAAAATTTATGCAGCATAAAGGAAAGAGATCAGAGATTGACTCACTGGTATGGTTCCACTTCACTGAATTTACTTGGAATCCAGGAGAAGGGGTATAGCTCAATGAGCAAGGATCGCCAGGCTTGACCGAGGCATCGAACAACTTCACTGTATCACCTCCACTGGCCACCAACAACGCCATTGACGGATCCCCAAAATCTACCACCCAGTTTTTCACAATCTCACCCCAACTAGGCTTCCGAAACCACCATTACCATACCCGAATTTTCCCGCATAAGTACAGCAAAAGGATTCTTTATTAGAGACGACTCTGAGAATCTTTTGGGGTGGAGTGAAGTGAAATGTAGATCAATTTTTCAAATTGGGTTTTAGAAACCCTACAAAGTTTGGCGAAGAAGGAAAAAATTCAAACGTGGAGAATGTAGAAAGTGAGCGCCTTTATAAGATGTCCAGGATCTGGGAACTCTAGCTCTCAACGAGTGTACGTATTATTAACCTTCCCTTCAGTTAAATTTGAAACTTCCAATAATAACATGTGCAATTACTTTTAGCTGTTTTAATTATTCTTTTGGTAAATTCGTTTTTTCCAGGGATGAATATGCAGCCAATCATTATTTGCCTGTAGATGGTGGAAGAAATTGTTCGCTTTTTTCTGTGGCACTTCTTCAATCGCACTAAAGATTTCAAGGTCACAAAGCTTAACTTTCAATTTGGATATCATTATGAAAAAGTAATAAAGAAGGAAATTCAAGCATATAAAAGTATCAGTCCGCCATAAATTATATTAAAAATATTATTTATATCTACTCATTAACCATTACAATTAAAATAATTTATATATCTATATATAATTTGAAATTACATACGGATTAGGGGAACTTGTATAAATTTTAAAAATACAAGAGATAGTTGAGATAAAATAGAGTGGAAGTTAACATATTTTCATTTTTTAATTTTATGCTAATAACACGTGTTGGATAAATTTGTATTCTTAAAGACATTGCGATTGGAAAAGAAAAACATAAATTAATATTTTTTTAGAGAATTTGATTTGTAATTGTATGATATTTTAGGGAGAGTTTGAAGGTGGGAGCTCCAAAAAATCTAGTAGGTGGCACTATAATCCCAATCATCGTACATGCTTTCTCATTCACTAACTCTTAATTCTCCCCATATATTCGCGCACGCACTTCAACTAAAAAGCATAAAAAAACATAACTTTATATCTAATGTTAAAGTGAATCCAAACATATTAAAATGTCTCAAATTGACTTTTATAACAAAAAATAATTTGTAAGTCATCATATCTTAAATCCAAACTAATACTAAAAATATTATAACTATAATATATTCTAATAATTTTTTTTTGTTATAAAAATTTTTGGAAAGAGATTGGGCTCACCTATAATCCAAGAGTATGGTGAAATCTCTCTTTCTCTTAGGCAATACTAATGTCAAGTAGGGCGAGTTGTCTATTACCTTTAAACATAAACATAATCATTCAGGAACTAAGATACCTCCCCAAATATCGCGACTGGAACCACAATAAAATAATACTTCTCAAAAATTAAATACGCTCTAAATAGTCATATATATCACCGTTTCCTCAGTTGAACTACGAACCACGATGTGTATAATATATTCCAATATATTTCATCACAGAAGAAGAGCTTCTTCTTCAAAGATACTATTTTGCACGTGAGCCCATTCCACTATAGTGGAATGCTACCCAATGATACTACTGAAAATGTAAGCATGTTTCTTAACATGGACTCCTTACATTACAATACAACGAGAGAGACGAACCCCTGACTCAATTATGCAACTAGGACCGATAAGACAATAACAACATCAAGTCTGATGAGACTTTGTTATAGAATAATAATAAATAAATGAAATTTAGTTAGTTATTATTAGTCGTGAGGGGTATGTGAGAATGAGATATTATAAATAAGACTCATTGTCTGTTCTTTTATTATCTTTTTCTAACACCATAATAGTATCAGAGCTAGGTTGACTCTCAATTCCTACTATGATTATAAGTTTTCAATTCTCTTTTCCCTGCCTCTTTCCCTTCTCTGTTTCTCTTTTCTCTCTTGAATTCTTCTTCGTTTCCCTTTTCCTTTGCCCTTTCTCTCTCTCCTTATCTTTCTTTAATAGCATAACAGTGATATCATAGCTAGGTTGACTCTCAGCCCCCAATGCGATTCCAATATTTATGGTCCTTACCCATTTATAAATTAGACTACAAGCTAATTCGAGCCACATGGAAGAAAGATTATAGAATATTAAACGCAAGCTTGAGTCTATCTATACTTTTATTCTTCATTCTAACATAAATGTGAAAGAATTGTTCTCCCTTACATATGAGAATGACAGAACATTTGGTGTCACTTGAATGGTTAATAGATATGAAGGAACAATCACTTTATCCTTGTACGCAGACACTGTTACTCCATCGCTTGTGACAATTCTATGAAACACACTACTAAAGGTTTTGACATGCTTGTCTTGAAAGTGAAAAATGGGAGATTGAGATCCCTCACTCGTTCATTCTTAGTTTTCTTACAGTTTACGTCTTAATCTGTAATGTTTATCAGATTTGTCGTATTGTAACCTTGTCCACACAAGAACCTCACATAATCTGATTCACTAAGATCATATACCAAACTCATTGGAGGCTGCAATGTCATAATAAGAAAAAATAGAGCATTATATATGGAAGCTTCACAAATAATAAGTTGATATTGGTGGGTTGATTAATTAAGTAATGACTTAATTGGTTACCAATGGTGATTAAAGCATACTTGATTGTTACTTGAGACCATGTAGGATGAAATGACTTGACAGGCAACTGCAACAGAAGCATGAGGGCAAGCCATGGAAGTTCCTGACATTATATTGAAGTTTGATGCTCTCTTGTCTTCTTTTACTTCAGAAAGAGAGGATTTGGGAGACTAAGTAGCTAAGATATTTGCTCCTGGCAGCTATATCAGGCTACAACAACAATAAAATGGTTTGAATCACTATTGGTTCTTATAGAGGGTTGCTATATACTATAAGTAGCTGTGAAACTACCTTGTGAATGTTATGAGTAACTGGATTTTGACCCCTTGATGAAAAGAAAGCTACGCATGGGGACAAAGAATCCTTGTCTTACTCTTAAATATAGTAGCTGTCGAATAACTGTAAAATTTAGTAGATAAGAGAACAAAAATATATTAATTAAATGAATAAGAAATAACGATGAGGTTAGCAAATTTCATGTGGAGATGTTGTTTGTTATTGGATGGATGTATATATACCTTGTTGAATTTAAGTAAGAGCGAATGGATTTGCCATCTTTTTGTGTAAGCAAAGTGAAAGGAAGAGGAAACCCATCTACCACATCTTTTGAGGAAATGTTTGAAACAATGAAACCCACCACAGCCCTAACATCCTTATGTGATGCATTATTTCTCTTAACGGAATCAATCACAATGATCCTCCCCTATCAAATCAACCGGCGACATTGGGTGCATCTCCAGAGTAAATCAAGGTAATTTTCATTATGAAGATCAAAGGTGCTCACCGATAATCCCTGCATATATGATACGAAGTTGAGTGTATATGTATGTTTCTCAACCATTATTCCCGGATTTCTTAGTAGTAATCTATGTATTACCTCGAGAACCATGTCATTCCCCAACTGAATTTTGGTGAAAAACTTTATATCAATAGTGGAAGCAGCCACATTAAGCGAACAAGGTGAAAAACTAGTTATGGTGAACAACTCTGGACCCTTGTTGCTGGCAGCAATTGAGGTTAGAATACCTTTCTTCATGCATGGAAAGCTTCGATTGCAAATTTGTCCTAAAACAAGTCAATATGTTGCACTCCAGTAGCATCAGAGATTGCCTTGTCCAATGTTGCCATAACGTCAGTCGATTCACAACCCAATGACCAACACACTTTGTACACAGCAATACGAGCCGATGTGGCCATCTTGCAGTGCTCGAGACAGCCCAAATACATTCGTGGAGTTAACCCAGTTTCTTGCAACTGTGGATGTACAATGAATCCCGTGGCCAGTTATATCCTTGAAGATATAATATGCCAACGAGGGTTGGTCTGAGTAGTACGCGGATCGGTATCATTTAAGTAAGGTCTCGAGTTTGAGTCTTGACGTATGTAGAAAATTCTCGTTGGGAGACTCACCCACCATAGCCAAGTACGCGATATGGGTCGGATCCGGATGTAGTTTAGACAAAGTTTCGGTGAATTGGGTGGGCAACAAAAAAAAAAAATAATATCATCTTCGCCAAACGAACCATCCACCGGAAAGTACTTTACGCCAATTATCTTGCTGCATATATACACACATATTGAGTCATATGACACAATTATCTTCGTTAATATTAATAGTGTTACCAACGAGAGTTAATCCGAGTAGTAAGAAGCTCGGTATCGTTTAAACGAGATCTCGAGTTCGAGCCTTAGCGTATGCAGAAAATCTCCGTTGGAAGACTCACCCACCATAACTAAGTGCGCGACGCGGGTCAGATCTAGATATAGTCAGGGCAAAGCTCCGGTGAACCGGGTGGATAACTAAAAAAAAAATTAATGGTGTTAGATGCCAATGGAGCAATGGGCTTAATAGCATGAAGCATGAGAGTCCAATCAATTAAATATCCAATCCACCTTAATATACATTTGATCCCTGTAAGTATTCTTTGAGCTCTAAGATTATACTCTGACTTTAGTGGAGGATAGGTGTCGAACTCACCTAAACTTTTTTTTTTTACCCAAAAAAATATACATTTGATCCATCATTACAAATAAGTTGGGCTTTACAGTCCGCCTTGAAGTAATGGGTTGAGCTTTATATGTTCACTTTGATCCTATTCCTATAGCCTCATTTTGGGCCATTTGCACCACCCTTGTAGTCTCCTAAAAATAACACCAACAGAAAACAGACTACGTCATGCTATGTTTACTTGTTTTAATGGGAAATTAATCTTTTTAATATTTATATAGTTTTAACTTAATTATAATTTATTTATCAAATTTTGATTCATTACAACTCAAATTTTATAAATTTTTACTCATTTATAACTCAATCCATAAACTTTCATCTGATACAATTTAGTTTCTATAATAAACTTTTTACATGGTCTATTTTTACAATACTTGAGTAGCCCATGTACCAAATTTTTTTTTAACTGTTGTAAAAAGATTTTTTTGTGCTAGTGTTTCTTGCAAAAAATAAATTATTGTTTTATTAATACTTTGTTTTCAAATTTTAATCCTTTTCTTTTCTTCTAGACTCCAAGCAAAAGGTACCTTTCCAGAGGAGAAGGAATTAATAAAAAAGAAGTGATTGATAATTGAGATAAAAAAAAAAAAGAATGGTCAAGAGATAGTTTGGAATAACTATATCCTCCAAATTGTTCCAAATAATTAAATCGAGAATGTCATTTTTTTTTGCCAAAAATAGAGAATATGTTTGGATATGAGATAATGTAGGCAAAAGGATAAGGGAAGTGAAGAAATCCCCTCCATGGAAAAAGAAGGGGAAGAAGAGAGAGAAGCTATGAAAATTTACAAGTGATGATCATAAAAGAGATTTAAAAGAAAAATTATTAGACATCTTTAATTTCTTACATATCATATAAAATCTAATAATCGTGTTGGTTCCTTATTAATCATTTAATGAATGCCAACTTCTAATGTAAATCATTTAACTCCTATATACGTTTTCAACCAAAAAATGGACGAAGTGTTATAGTGGGCTATGGTTTCTGGCCAGATATCAACTTTTTTTTAAGAGTGAATTGCAAAATTTGTACTCCTCCATTTCAGACTATCTCCTAACCACATGATACTCTTATTTGAAGATACATGACTATCTGGTTTCCAAACATTGGACTTGATCTCCTTATGGGGCACACTGTCGCCTCCTCCTTGACAACCACACCATACTTTGATGGCTCATCGACCCGCACAAGTAGATGGAAAAATAATATTGAATGCTCTAAACTGTCATTAAAGTCTTACATAGTCTGCAAACATTTCAGTGTTGTCACCTTTGTCACCATTATGGATGCCTCTCGTCCATGGGATCTATGTAATTCTATCATCTCCTTAAATGGGTACTCACTGATAACATCACCGTTGAGAACCAAAAATGGATCTCCAGAGACATCTAACGGCTTATCCCTGGCAAGAGCCAGAGGACCTGCTGTACCCAGTGGTTCAGTTTCTTGCGAACATGTGATCTTGATGCCTAGCTTTGCCTCGTATTCCTTCAAGAAGTTCAACATCACCTGCCATAGGGAGTAACTTCAGCCACATAACTCTAATTATTGGCTAAATAATGCAGCGGGGATATTTTGATCTTTACCTCTGGTTGGTAATTGATGGCTAATACCACTTCATCAACTCCAATAGACTCGAGCCTCCATCTGGAAAAATTAGTGAAATCAAAATGAGAATGTGTACGAAGATCTTTTCTCCCATTCCCAGATAAACAAAAGTTGCGAATATATATACACAGGCATATGGGACTTTATAGAGGCCAACATTACTTACTACATCGAGTGAGAATTTAGAGATTCAATAGTTTTGATATATTAGAATGTTGGAACTAACATCATATTTGGTCAATTTTTGAACCATTCTTAGCACCAGCCATGATGTCTTCCATTTTCGAAAATGTGACAGATCCATAATACATACATAGAAGATGAATATATCAGATATTGCATAGTGAAGTCATCAACAAAGCACATTTCAATTTTACTAGTTCAGCATAATAACAGAAATAGGACTTGTAGAAAAGAGGCTTCAGCAAGCCAACCTGATGCAGGATCATGGGTTTGTCAGCAAAATCAACAAGAGTCTTGGGGACACTGAGTGTCAATGGCCTCAGTCTTGTTCCAAAGCCTCCAACTAGAATCAGTGCCTTCATTGTGATATTCCTCTTGCTTTTCCTGTAAATTGTAAAATTAATAGCAGATCAATAAACGCTAGCAGAGAACCAATTTTAATACATCCTCTAAATTCTAGTAGATGGAAAAGAAAGAAGCAACGCTACGGAAGTTAAACATGAGCTGACAGGCGTTATGATGAGTATGGCATAGATGCAGCTAATTAAAGCGGAAAACCTGAATCTGGAAGAAACATCAATCTGCCAAAACTGTTTGAAACGTAACCACCCAAGAATTAATGCTCAACTTCAGGTAAGCAACCAAAAAACCAAACCAACAACAACATATTGCATAAAATAGCCATCACCCATATCTCCTTCATCACTATTCTCAAGATCAGACAAAAACTCACTACTGTCACCAGTGTCACTACTCTCTTTATCCCATTCCATATCTCACCTAACAACATAAGTGACAAATTACAACATCCTTCTCCACAATAACAGATAAAGAATCACAAAAACACAATATATGGAAGAAAAAACAGAGCACAATATACCATTATACAACATAGGGAAGAAAAACATATATCAGTCATGTATTTACTTATACCATTTAAAATATAAGAATAGAAAGAAGAATATACCACCTAATAACACATAGCACGCAAGCTGTGACCGTAAAACCAGAAAGAAAAACAGAGCATAGAAGAACAATGCATGAAAGAACAAACAAGAAAAATAAACTACAGCCATGCCGTTATCAAACCTGACAACCAACGGGTTCAAAGAAGATAATCGGTTAAACGAAAAATTAGCATTATTCTACTTCTCCAGTGGACCACTCATAATCTTTTCAGAGAATACAACTTCAGCCACAAGGTTTAAAGCAAAGAAATTATTCCTTACCTCTGAACGAACTCAACCGCCGATCACAATGCCCGTATGGGCTTCTCCGACGATCGTCGGCGTTGAATGCTCCGGTGACGGCCATGGACTTCTCCGGTGCTGTGGAAACCCCCTTTCTCCCTTTTTTCTGCAGCCTTCAATTGCGCTTTTGTTGGTGCTGCTTTCCTTTTAATCCGTGCATGCGTGCGTTCTACTGCGTTTTGATTATTTCACTTGGATTTAATTGAATTTTTCCTTCTTTAAATATTATCATCTAAAAAATTGATACCTTAATTTGTCACTTGTAAGTTCTTTGCAAATGATATGATATGGGTTATTGTAGTGTTATGGATTATTATAGTGTCAAATTATATGATATATAGCATTAAAAAATACAAAAGGAAACACCGTAAAAACACATTACTATTTCAATCTTATTACAATAACTATTATAGATTGCTTATACATCTTAATATAAAATATATTTAATTAATTTAAATAGATTTTTATTTTTAATAATATTAGCCAAATTTTATTATTATATATTTTGATTTTAAGATTTGTCACTGTTACTTCTAATATAGATATCTTATCTTAAAATTGAATTCAATACTTAAAGAAATTTAGCGGGTTAAGAAAATTAATTATTTGTTAATGGAGTAATGGGCTTAATAGCCTGAAGTATGATAGTCCAATAAATTAAATATCCAATCCACCTTAGTGTTTGGGCTTTATATATTCCATTGGATCCTATATAGCCTTAATTTGGGTCCAGTTGCCCCAGCCTGATCATCTCTAAAAAAATGAATCCCCAAAAAAGAGGACTACGTCATGCTATGTTCACTTGTTTCAGTGCGTGTTTAGATAAGATTTTTAAAAAAGACTTATAGAAAAAATGGGTTTTTAAACAGCTTATAAAAAATAACTTTTAGATAAGAGTTTATGGAAAAAAAATAGTTCCAAATAAATAAGTATTTGGATAGTTATTTTTATAATGACTTTTTATATTAGTAAATTACTAAAAAATGTATGATTTAATTAAAAGTAGGAGAGAGAAAAGATAGGAGAGAAAAGATAAAAAAGAGGAGAGAGGGGAGAGAAGAGAGAGGAGAGATGGTGGAGAGGAGAGAGTGTATAAGAAAAGATATGGGTAATATAGTAATTGGATAGTCCATAAACTCTTTTACTGTTCCAAAAGCTAGTTTCAGTAGTTTATTCAAAACCATGGTTTAACCCAAAAGCACTTATGGACAAATATGGCTGTTTGTTTTAAAATTTTCTCAAACCAAAATTTTGCCCAAAAGAGCTTATAAAACTATGATTTCAAGAGAAACCAAAAAGGCTCTTAATAGAAAATTAATCTTTTAGTATTTATATAATTTTAGCTCAATTATAACTTATTTATTAAATTTCGAATCAGTACAACTCAATTTTTATAATTTTTATTCAGTTATAACTCAATTATTAATTTTGATTCGATACAGTTTAATCTCTATAATATATTTTTTATGTAGTCTATTTTTACACAAGTTCTATAGCCTATGTATAAAACCTTTGTAAAACGATTTTTTTCCTGCTAGTATTTATTGTGAAAAAGAAATTATTGTTTTATTAATTATTTATTTTTAATTTTTAATCCTTTTCTTTTCTTCTAAACTCCAAGCAAATAAAAAGTACGTTTCCAAAGGAGAAGGAATTAATAAAAATGAAGTGATTGATTATTAAGATAAAAGAAAGAATGGTCAAAAGAGATAGTTTGGAATAACTATTTCCTCCAAAATTTTCCAAATAATTAAATCGAGAATAATATGTCATTTTTGGCCAAAAATAGAGAATATGTTTGGATATGAGATAATGTAGGCAAAGATAAGGGAAGTGAAAAAATCCCCTCCATGAAAAACAGAGGGGGAAGAAGAAAGAAAAGCTATGAAAATTTTCAAGTGACGATCACAAAGGAGATTTGAAAGAAAAATTATTAGTCACCTTTCATTTTTTACACAGTATATAAAATCTAATAAATGAATAATTTTGTTTGCTCCATATCAATATATATAGAGATTATAAATTTATAATAATTTTTTATATTATTATTTACAAGTCATAAACAACATACATAAAAGATAATGTCTAGCTTTATTAGGTATACACATATTGATATTATTTTTAAATTAAAAAAAGAAGCACTATTTCAATGCTCTTTTCTCCTCCATCATATTTGCTTTGGATTCCTTTCCTGTTAAACTTTCAAGATAGCAGGAAAACTAACGAATTATATAAAACCAAGGGATAAAAAAGGAGTGATTAAAAAAATCCAGAATTATCCTGTCCTCTGGAAGCAAAGAATAGATTTTTTTTTACCAAGCTTGTGTTTCGCTTTCCCTCGATGATCTCCCATCCAAACACATAATAATATTCTTGGAGAATGAAATTAGAATTTTGTGTTATAGAAATGGGTGGTCCAGTTTCAGCATTACCATCAGCATATCTTTTGTGGTTCCTTGAAAGTCTCCTCGGCAACATCAAAAGACCAATATTTTGTGTTCTTGGAAATTTAAAAACTTTGTTGCATCCACGTGATCATTTTTCTTCCCTCCATCATCTTCAATTCCCATCTCTCACAAGTATCTCCCTTCATGCATGCTGTCAGATGGCTTCATTTCTGTTCTGTAATGCCATTTAATTAGTTTTCTCCCAGTATATTCAAAATTCCTTTGATCTTCTTCAAGATTTTTAATTGAAGTTTGAGTTATACATCCCAGCCATCAGTCTGTTAAACTTTATTCCTATGTACAAATAATCTTCACAAACTTTGAGTCATATATGTATGTAACTACTTTGAACTTCAAATTATGTGTAGATAAGTACTAATAATAGGGGATTTATCTACATAAATATAAGAGTGTATGAAAAGTTTATCATAAAGTTTCAAAGGTAAGATATCTTATTTGCATATATATGACATAAAGTTATAGGAAAATTTATTTATAATTTAGCCATAATTAATTTAACCTAAATTAAAAATTTGTAGATAACCATACAAAAAAAATTGTTAAAGTCATCATGAGTTTGAAGCTAACCACACAATATTTGAAAGCTCTTTGCATTGTAGAGAGGATCACTCAAAACAGTAAAATCATTCTTAGCAAAATGAGCATTCTTTAGCAACCAATTTAATTTGTGTATATATCCATTCACTTTTCGTTTTTAGCGATTTTTTATTATTTATATGTATCCTCTTATTAAAAATAATTATATCTAAAATATTATCAGATACTAAATATAAATATCTTTATTCACAATATTGCAATGCTAAATAAGGGACTTCCCCACATATTGCACTAAGTATTCATATCTTTGACATAGTTAGTGATATATAGAAAATTGAATTTATAAGCATTGATGTCGACAAGTTCTTCGTTGTATAAAATTAGGAAGGGAGTTAAAAAAGAGAGAGAGAAGAAGCTGGAACAGTGCATATTATTTATACACACAACAGAACAAATGGAACTTTTTATGGTGTTTGAAAGTAATTAGCAATGGGTGATTGAAAACTAATACATCATTATCTTTTATATTTATATATATAATAATAGCATTTTCAACGACTCCCGATTCTTTGGCTGTCAAGTGAAAGCAAATCTTGCAGAACACAATTCCCTGATATTTATATATATTAATTATAAAACATAAAAACGAATAAAGAAAAAGGACAAAGACGTATATATATATTGATCGAATATTGATGACCTATATATAGCAACTAGATTCGCTTTTAGGTTTTGAGAGATGCTGCCACCCTCTAAATATATAAATTAAGCACAGGGAAGGTATCTTATGAGGTTCTCTTGACATGTGGTCTGACTCAGAAACTACGCCTTTATAGTCATTTAGAATATGTCAAACACGTACAAATATATAGGACTAAACAGTTTTTAGGGTTTTTGTTCTTTGATTCTTTCTTTGTTTTGATCTTTTTTAATTTAAATATTGATGTTATATTATGATCTGAATTTTCCTGGCCACCTACTGGAACAAAGCTTATATATAAGGCCGCTTTTAAACTAAAGCACTTGCCTCTGCTGTTTTGCCTCACAACTTTAGGGCATACCCCTAATTTATAGGCGCTTAACCTCTGCTTAAAGATGACAGATATATCCACTTTAGCTAGGGATCA
Source organism: Leucaena leucocephala (assembly GCA_037074615.1). Taxonomy (NCBI): domain Eukaryota; kingdom Viridiplantae; phylum Streptophyta; class Magnoliopsida; order Fabales; family Fabaceae; genus Leucaena; species Leucaena leucocephala. Next base: position 16,702,871 of record CM073541.1, read on the forward strand.
TACTTTATCTTATGAAACAGTATAGTTCTCTTTCAAATTAAAGCTACACATCACAACAATATTCCTTATGTCTAATTTATTTTCCTAATCATTACTTCTAGTTCTAATTATAAAAGTTAATTAAATTTTTAGATAAATTTAAAAAATTAAAAAAAATAATTAATTATAATTAATACAAAAATTAGATAACTAATTTAGGTAGATTGAGGAGTATATAATATGAATTTATCTTTAAAAGATTAATAATTCTTATATTAATGATCAGAATATAATGACAACATATGATGAGCCTCTGTTCTTCCCAAAACCTTCAAAAATGTGTTTACATGAGATCATAACCTTGAGAATAATGAGTGTTATTTGTTATTAGACCAAATTTGATCTACTTACACATTTTAACCACTAGTGCCATTATGATAACCAGATACATATTTGAAGTGTTGTGTTCAATATATGCATGTAAGCCACACATGAAAAAGCATAAGACGCCTCATTTTTTTAAAAAAAAAATAGAAGAATAGATATTAACACTCTAAGTTATAAGCATGATCAAACTTACAATCTATTTATAGGAGAGTATATCATCTATGCCATTTAACTAAAATGTCATTAATAGACTACCCAACTTTTAATGTTTTAGTACTTGATAGTTGGAGTTGGGTATTTGGAGAAATAATAAAGGTCCAGGGTTTCGTATGAGACTTGGATTAACAGTGGCTTTTATCTTGTAATGCAACTGGTCCCAACTTTAAGGCCATGTACCACCTTGTTTATAGGGTAAGGGTGCCCTAATTATATGGTGAATGAATATGATATGTAACTCAAATAAAGTAACGTCTATGTCCAACCACAAAAGAAAGGTGGCATAGTTGTAAAATGCTTTTTCTTTACTCTCTCTCTCTCTGTGCTTTTAAAGCTCCTAGCTTTCAGTGCCTCTCTTCTACGCAAAATATACAATGATGATCACCTTTCTAATGGCGAGATTTTGAGATCTGAGAAGAAAGCCCTTTTCTTTTCTTTTCTTTTCTTTTCTTTTCTTTTTTCCTATCTCTTTATCTGCAGTAGTGCTGTCGCACCTTGTTGTAAACCAGATCAAACTTACAGACGATTGGTTAGCCTTGTCAAGCAAATTATTAAAATATCATAAACCCTAACCTGCCGATATATTCTTTTTCCAAAACTTTGGAAAATGGAAGACAACAATGATACACTTTACGTAAGAAAAAAAAATCAGTATAATAGTTATTATATGTTCTCTTTCTCTTTTCTTCTTTTAGCTCTTGTCAAGTTCTCTCATGAGCATATATGTTACAGAAAACACCTTTATCAGTTGAGTTCCACATATCTGTGATTTTGCTTCACGAGCTTGCCCTTTTAGCAATATTACTAACAACAAAAAGAAGAAGAAGAAGAAGATGATGATTCCTTTTGTGTGTGTGTGTGTGATGAAAGGAACTTGTTTAGTTCATGGATTGTCATGTCAAATGGAAGACATGAATAAAAATAAGGACAAAAGTGGTTTTGATCGTTGGAATGGAATAATATAGGATAACGATCTATATGTGAAGACTAGGAATAATAATATAGAATTTATGAAAACGAAATATTGTGGTTTCCTTAATAAGGAAACTGTTGAGAGCATCCTCAATATTGATCACATATTATTTCTGTTATTAAAAAAATAAATATTATTTATATTTGCGATTAAGAATGATGACAGTTGAGAAATAATCAATGAAATCATAACGTACGAGAACATGCAAGGTCCGATGTGATAATCATCAAACAAAAACATAATACGATGATCATATATCAAAACAACACAATCTTGCGAAGGTGGAAGAATTGCAGATACATTGATATTGACAAAGCATTGTACGAGTTACTCTTGATCATCCAAAAAAAAAAAAGAAAACTATAAAAGAGAGTGAAAAAGGTCAAAGGAATAAGAAAAATATATGAAAGACTTGACTTCCAATTCATATCAATATCTATATGTACTTTGTTCAATTTATACCCTTTTTTTCCATGTGATTTTTAAATGATTGGAAACTGGCCTGTTATTAATCTTAGTGAAAAAATGATTTTTAACCAAAGAAATGTGAAAATAAGTTTTATCGTAAAAGTTGTAAAAACCTATTTGCAACAGAAACAAAACAAGCTACTTTATATAACGTCATGTTTTGCATATGGAACTTGACATTATAATCTGCCAAAACATGGTTTCCGCTACAAGTTTAGTACTATATTCTCTTTGATATAAGATCCAATTAACTTTTTTTTATACATTAAGTAAACTAAATAAATTAATTAATTATAACCAATATAAAAGTTAGCTAAATAATTTGGGTAGATTAAAGAGTACATAATATAAATTCATCTTGAGGGATCATATTTGATCATAATTAACTGATTTATTTGATTTTCTTAGTTTATCTAAAAAAATTAACTATATCTTATATTAAGAAACGGAGGAAGTATATTTATTTAAGTGTGTTATTCCCTTTTATTTTAAAACTCATTTATAATATCTAATTGGGGAGTTAATCTTAGTTATAAATATAAGAATTATTTTTCATATTTATAAAAAATTTTCTAAATTTTTTAATTGATACTCTCTCAATAATAATCAAATAAGAGAGGGGGATGGAATTAAAAAATATAATTAGGATATTTTAAAAAAATATATCATTTTAACTAATTTAACTAATTTTTTAAATTAAATAAATTAGTTAAATATATCTTAAATTGACATAGTATCTATCAAGTTGTAATGAGGATATTTGACTCTCTTGAGCAGAGTGGTAAAATCATCTATAATCTATATAAATATTGATATAATTGTCTTGAATTATTTAAAATTATACCAACACCTATCCTGACCTTTTTCTTAGGAAAGGTAAACACACATTGTTCACCCCTACGCACAGGTCTTCCTCCTCATTTTATGGGGAGGACCTAATGCAACTGCATCATACAAGTGATGGTTGTAGTAATAATAATAAATTTTATCCCATTATAAAAAGTATTGTATAAATGCATGTACTAAGGGTTGTTTGGATTAATTTTTGAAAAATAAATTATAGGAAGAATAGATTTTAGGAAGAATAGATTTTAAAAATGGAGATATTTGAATGATTAATAGTAGAATCACTTTTTTATATTAGTAAATTACCAAAAAGAGTATTATTTGATTAAAAATAAAAGAGAAGAGGAAGGGTAGAGAAGAAAGATGAGAGAAGAGAGGAGATAGGGTAGAGATGAGAGATGAGAGATGGTGTAAAAAAAGTAAGGGTAAAATAGTAATTGGATAGTCTATAAGCTCTTTTACTATTCTAAAAACTAATTTTAGTAGCTTATTCAAAACCATAGCTTTAAACTATAATTTTTCCCAAAAAAAACTTTTCAAACCATGGTCTCAAACACACACTAAATAGTATTACTTCCACTCTCTATGAAATATAAAAGTTAGAGATTATATTTAATTGTTAATATAATATCTTAATTTACTATCTATAAAATTTATAATTTTTTTTAAATATTTCTATTTAGTGTACATATATTAAAGTTCTTTCATCAATGATACTTTTCAATACACATTATTAAACATGATGTATTAAAAAATTAACATACTTTATTTTTTTAATATTTATAAATTAATTATTTATTTTTTATATTAATAACACGATGCTCTATTTTGAGTATATTTTCCGTTTGTCTTTCTGCATTTGTCCGCAATCTCAATTCTTTAAGCTTAATTGTATAAAAAAAAAAAACTTTAAGCTTAATAATGTTTCTAATATTAAAAAAAATAACGGAAATCTCTTGTCAAGACTAGAAGAGTAGAAGTTGTAACTGATGAGTGGAGAGGAATTTACAGCAGAGCATGAATGAATCTGTAGCAGTAGCTTAGAAGAAGAATGTCAGAAATTAGAAATGGTTGACTACGCTTCCTGAGAGAAACGACTCTTCGATGGAGCAAACTTTGTTCTGTTATTTTAGCCGGCGAAATTCCTTCAGAATTCTATCCAGAAAAAGCAAGAGAGAGAAATATATATATACATACACACATATTGAATTGAGCTGCTTGCTTAAACTTCCATGCGCGCAAACACGGCACTTTTTTCTTCTTTCTTCTTTCTTTTCTATTGTTTCTCTCTCTAAATCCATCTTCGATTCTCGGCAATCCACAGTTACCTGATATTCTCCGCTTCAGCAGATTCCCCAGAACCCCATCTTTCTGCCCTTCCCCTACTTTCTCTTCATTGCTTTCCAAGCCAAGAATCTCTCTCTATCACCTCCTCTTAGATTCCTCTCCTCCCTCCTTTTTCGACTACTATTAACGATGCCTAATTCCCCTTGTTTTCCATTTCCTCCTCCCTCTCTCTCTCTGTCATTTTCAGTTCTCGTCTTTCCTTTTCCTTCCCTCGGATCTCCCATTTCGCCAATTCTGTACATCATATTTCCGCCGCCGTTATGGCTCCTTCAGAAGTCAATGATCTCTCTCACCCTTGTATATATGGTATCTTCTCCCTTCTTCTTTCTGTCTCTGTATTCGTTTTCGAAATTAGAGTTTCGTGTTGTTGGTTGTTCATACTATGACCCCTATAGCTTTTTCTTATTACAAATGAGCTCCTGAAGCTTTAGTTCGAAGTTCGAAGTCCTTTCTTTTTATTGATTTTACTGTGCTGATATTGGGAATTCTATTCCTGTTTTGATTAACTTCGAAAAAATTGATGGGAAGCAGGGGATTTTGCTTCCTCATACTCCGAGAGGAAGTCTGGATTTATGAAATGGATTAGTAAGCTTTTCAAAGGTGGGTCCAATCGAGGAAGGGGTGGTCGTCATCTCCACCAGCCTACGGAGGAGAATTTGGTTTGGCGTAATCCAGCAAGATCCTTGGTAAATATAATAAGCTCTCACTTCTGCTTTTGTTGTCCTTGTTATGGATTACATCACTTCTTTCTGCTTGAAGTAAATAGGACTTAAATAATCATACTAAGCCAAACGTATGTTAATTCTATCTGGCACCGAACAAAAATATCATGAGCACTAGAAAGTTGACTTTTTCTCCCCCGTTTGGTTCATTATATCACCCCTTGTACTTGGCTTCTGAAAACGTAAATTTAGGAAATCAAGGTAAGGTGTAATTTGATACTTAGACTACAGCTTATAACTCAATAACATCCTTGATTTCTACGCACACATCATACCTAACAGATTTCCTTCTAAGTGGCAATTGATTACTACTTACAGTATTCTTGATTTCATACGCGTATAATACCTAAAAGTTCTGTTCCACTAGGGTACCTTAGCTTCACATTATACATTCCCATTATGTTTGATAGCTTCATAAAACATCTGATGTTTTCTTCTCTTACTGCCAAAGAAAAACTTTGAAGTAATTCTCTCAATCCGAGTCTCCTTATGTCATCAACGAGGGTGTTCATTTAGCCAACAGAAAAATTTCATGCATGTTTTCAATCGGAAGATAACTAAGTACTTTGAAGTGTTGAGTTATCAGCAATATAAATCTTGGACTGACAAATTTTAATTATCAACCCATTTTGAAACTGGAGGCAGATTTGCTGTATATAAGGCATGAGATCTTGCCCAATGTTTGAGATGAATTTCATTCAATTGATACTGCATTCCATTGCACTATGTAGTAACTAGTGATAATGGCATTCTTCGAATATATTTTGAAGCATCTACCATTTGACTCATCAAGTTACTTGTACGGGATGAAGCTTTTCCTAGTTATTCAGCCATTTCCCATTTGAAAACAGATAAATTATTGTGGGGACAATGTTCAAATGGAATATCTTTCTTGTGTGAACTATTCAGCATGATCTTCAAAATACCTCCTTGCTTGGAAGCGAAATGGTATTGTCAAAGAAAAAAGATCATTATTGTATATGCAATGATCATCTTGCATTGTTTCTTTTACTGTTTACAAGTTTGATTGGCAAATAGCTAAATACAACATCCTGATTAATTCTTCTCTTGTCATCAGGACGACCATTCTAGAGCTCAGAAGGAGAAAGAGGATCTGGACCACGCAATTTCCCTTTCTTTAGCTGATGATTTGAAGAGACCAAATGGTAGTAGTTTAATTTTCAAAATTCTTGCTTTCTTTCTGTCAATAATGATCCTTTGATCTGGGATTAAACATTACTTTTCATTAGCTCGTCAAGGATATAGATGGCATGGAGACATTGATGAAGATTATGCGAGTCAATTTCAGGGAAACCAGAACTCATCTGCCCATCCTCCATATACCCGTGCAACATACGGGGAAATTAGGTACAGTCTTTGCTGTTCTAAATTGTGTATTTCATGATGTGCATGCCAAACTAAATTTCAAGAAATGAAAAGAAAGATCAACAAGCATGCACTGTTATATACAGTTGCCACCTACTTTCATTCTCTAAATTTCTGAATGCCCTTGAAAGGTGAAAAGAGAAATCATAGGCGTGCATCCCTAATAATCAGCATTCAATATCTGCCTATCTATTATTATATCCAACCAAGGGAAAGAACAGAGATTTTGGTATCTTTTCCAATTAATCATGTGCATTGGCTATTAATATGCAGGGTATGTGGTGGGTGCAAGCGGGAGATAGCCTACGGGAATTGTTTAAGATGCAATAATACTTTTTTTCATCCAGGGTGCTTTCGCTGTCACTCTTGTCGCTACCCCATTACTGAGCATGAGGTAGTTTAATCCTCTCAAAACTAGCAGATTGTTGAAGTCATCTTCATTTCTCACATTAACAAATATGTTTATGATGCTTCTGTTTTATCTATCACTTACCATGTCTTCTTTTCCTTTTTGTACTAGTTTTCTTTATCAGGGAAGCATCCGTATCACAAGTCCTGTTTCAAAGAGTTGACCCACCCAAAATGTGAAGTTTGCTTCCAATTTGTAAGATTAGTCTGCCTTTCACTGATTCATATTGCACTACTTTTCGTAAAATTATTTCCCTTTTCTGTACAAGTTCATGGCATGACGATAGTACCTATTCTGATGGAGGCGATCCAGTTAATGACCTAACACCATTATATCCAACAATTATTCTTATGTTAGGGTAAAAGATAAGCTAACGTCACACCTGTCATATGTTGTTTCACTTTCAGATTCCTATAAATGCTGCTGGTTTGATTGAGTATAGGTGTCACCCATTTTGGTCCCAAAAATATTGTCCAGCTCATGAATATGATGATACAGCCCGCTGCTGTAGTTGTGAAAGATTGGAGGTACTAATCAAACTAGTGCCGTGTGACGTATGGTTATTATTATTAGTTCTTCAAAAGAAGGAAGGAGAAATTGCTAACAACTATCTTCTGCTTTTTTTAATCTTGAAGTCTTTGAATGCAAAATACTATAGTTTGGAAGATGGGCGGAGTTTATGTTTAGAGTGTATGGAGTCAGCTATTATGGACACTGGAGATTGTCAACCTCTTTACCATGCTATTAGAGATTATTATGAAGGAATGAACATGAAAATAGACCAACAAATTCCTATGCTTCTGGTTGAGAGGCAAGCACTCAATGAAGCTATTGTTGGGGATAAAAATGTAAGGAACGATCCATCCTTTGGTCTAGTCACATTCAAGGTTGCCTTTCTCTTACTCTAAATTTTCTTCTTCCAGGGTTACCATCACATGCCAGAGACAAGAGGCTTGTGCCTTTCTGAAGAGCTGACTGTCACCAGTGTATGATTTCAGAATTTCCACTTTTGATTTCTTATATACTGTCTTTTAACCTTAATCAGGTAGTTGTACTAATTTCACTAATTTTTATTTTGTTTTAGATTCATCGAAGGCCAAGAATTGGAGGCCATCGGCTAATCGGAATGAGAACCCAACCTCAAAAGTTAACTAGAAAATGTGAAGTTACAGCCATTCTTGTTCTCTACGGTCTTCCAAGGTAATACATCAGGACTTTGCCTTTTCTTCTCCCTTTGGGGTTTGGAATATAAAACCTCTCATAGAAAAGGGTTGAAAGGACTTAAAGTGGCATGAATTACTTTTAAGTCTCCTAAAAATTAACAGGGTGGGGTGTAAGTCTAAAAGGTTGGTTTCATTGTAATATAGAAGACATGCTGTATCACATTCCATGATATTTTTTCCTGAAAACAAACACAATTACTTGTTTATAGTGGCGAGCTTTCATCTATTATTTTTGTTGGCTGTATTAATATCATCAAAAGCCCGGACATGTCTCATTCAAGTACAGACCGACAATGTTGGGTTCTCCTTGATGGAACTGATGATGACGGAACTTGATTAGAAATAGCATGAGTAGTACTTAAGATTGATCTTAGCAGATTTATCTGTTCAAAATCCTTAATTAAGGTTCTGCTTTTCATTCATCCTTTTGTTTTGTTTTAATATTTTTGGGGGATTCAGGTTACTCACAGGCGCTATCCTCGCCCATGAGTTGATGCACGGCTGGTTACGCCTTAAAGGTATGAAGAACAATGTCCATCTTCATTCTTTCTTGGTATTCAGGTTTAAAGTAACCCTTTAATATTATTATCCTTAATCATGTTGAACTAAGCAGGTTACCGTAATCTTAATCCTGAAGTAGAGGAAGGAATCTGTCAGGTTCTGTCTTATATGTGGCTTGAGTCAGAAGTGATGCCTGGCCTTAAAAGCATGCCTTCAACTTCAACAGCTTCTTCCTCCTCCTCCTCTTCCTACTACTACTCATCATCATCATCTAAGAAAGGAGCCAAATCTGAAGTTGAAAATAAACTGGGTCAGTTTTTCATGAATCAGATTGCCAATGATTCTTCTCCAGCATATGGGGGTGGCTTTAGAGCTGCTAATGAGGCAGTGAACAGATATGGTTTACGTAGTACTCTTGAACATATTCGTTTGACTGGTAGTTTCCCACTGTAATAACACAAAATATGGTATCTGATAAAAACGATTGGATTAAGGGAAAATGGAAGGAAAAGAAAGGCAAGAGAATTGTTAGTTGAATCGTTTCTCTTAAAGCTTGATTTCAATGGAAACATTATTCACTTCCTTTCTCGTCTTCTCAATTTTCCTTGATTCTGATTTATAATGAGAAAGTTGGGATTGATAGATATGAATGGCCTTGAAGACAGAAGCTAGGAGAGCTTCCCCCTGCTATTTTTATTGGGGTTACTGAGGGTGTCACGTTGGAGTATACTGATAACAATAATAAGTGTTTCTTGTTGGCGTCTTTGAATTGTTGTTCTCTCAGAAAGAATTTTGGCGATTCATTTCGAAACGTTTCTTTCCATTGTATTCTGCAGTGCACACGTCCTTTTCCATTTTTCAGCCTTACATTATTAAATTTTGGTCTTTAGTTCAGGTTGAGGTGTTCAGTTTCTCATGTCAAGTATGCTACTTTTGTCAGTCCAAGGGTTGAAGGGCGCTCTTTAAATTAAACAAATCTCATCTCATTTCTATGGTATGTGAATTTTCCCTAAAACAAGAGGGATAGTCTTTATATTTATATAAGAGGGAGTTAACTTTCATAAATAAATTAAATAAGTTAAATAAATTATACTTAATATAAGAGTTAAGATTAATTTGAATAGATTAAAGAATATATAATATAAATTTATATTGAGATATTTAATTTGATAATAATTAATTTATTTATTTGATTTTTTTAATATCTCTAAAAAATAAACTAATTTTTATATTTAGAATCAGACTAATAATATATTTTAGTTCAATTTTGGGTTTGACTAAATTATCCTTAATATATAAGTTTATTGTAATTCTAAATAATGTGAATTCACGTAAACACCTGATAGAATATATTTCACTCAAAATGTTCCAAATTAAACCAAATGGGTGATTTCTTAGTTTTTCCTTTTGAAAAATACTCCATATTGTACTACTTTGTAAAGTTAGATTTATGTATTGCTTATCAAAAGGGGCATCTTAACAAATTAATACGCATTTTTTTTACAAATAATCATTTTAACTAATTTTTGTACTATATGTAAACTAATCAACTAAGGAGTAAAAATCATCAATATATTCTAAAATATTTATATACAGTATTGCATCCTGCATCCTAGCAAAATATCGCACAAACGCGGGCACGCAAATGTGTTTTCCCCAGAAAAGAGTTTATAAAAAAATAATTTAAAATTAATTTTAGAGAATAGATCATAGATAATAACTTTTAAAAAAAATAATTCTAAACAAATAAGTATAAATAATTATTACTAGAATAATTTTTTTTATAAGTAAATTATCAGAAAAGATATTAGATAAAATTATAGAAAAAAGGTCAGATAAATTAGTTATTACATGGTTCAAAAATAATTTTTCCCACTCATAAACTAGTCCCACAAATTTATTCAAAATTATAATTTTAGACCTCTAAAATTATGGTTTAATTTAAAAATACTGAACATTTGATAACTGTTTAATAACTTTTGAACCTAAACCCTTTTCTATACTCAAACCAAACATGCGCTACATTTGTATTTGTTTGCTGAAAGAATACAAAAGATTCACGCCTATAACAAATTATAACTTAAATTTTGATAATACAATATTTTTACAAAGAATCCCACAGTACATGCGTGCTCAATTAATTTACTGAAAGATGTGGAATAGAACATGATAATACAAAAATGATTTTTTTTTTGAATGAAGACAACTGCCTAATACTCCTACTGAATATGTTTTCTATACATTGGTAAAAATGTATTCCCCGGTTCCAACAGCAGTAAACCATCTTACCACCATGATCCAAGAAATAAAATGTGCTTCGTAAACAGGCAATAGCTCTAAACTTCCTTTTTCTCCTTGGATAAATAACTGCAGTCTAAAAACTCTTGTGACTATGAAGCGGTGGCAATATCAGCTAAAAGCATCTTAAGTGTCTCGTAAGTCATAAAACAGATACCTACGCCAGGTACAACCTTGTAATATTCCGGCAAGATTCCTCTGTATAGGCCCTGCAAGCCTTCTGTCCGGAATATGTGCCTAAATGTCCCAAGGAGACCTGTCGTGTACACACGGGCCCACCCGCCCGCCCCCTCCAGTTGCTTCCGCCGCCTTACAAGATCCAAAGGAAATGTTGCTGCGTATATAGGTTCAGATGAAAAATATCAAACGCATTTCAATAGCAAGGGAAAGTGACGCACACAAGTAAAAATGTAGCAGACTCACTTCTCTTTATTCTCACATTATTGCCTCTCAATTTCTTTTTTTAACAGAGCTATATTTGGTATTTTTATACTGCAGAGAACTTCAACTCTAAGATGAATCCAGGTCATGAATACCTTTAATATCAAAACAACTAAAATAATACGTCAAAAATCAGAAATTGCAGAACAAGTCAACCATATTTGATACATATGAACTACCAGGGCAATTACGAAAGAAGGGATTCTTATTGTAATGATGCCCCCTTCCCTTTTGGGCCACGATCCCGTGTCTCTTGACAGCAGAATATTTGAAAAGATGTTCTAAATAAGCCCAGCAAATTCCATTTGATAGTTCAGAGTTGAGCAACTTAGGCTATATTTGGAAACCCGTTGGAAACAGGCTTTGATAAAAACATTTTGACCAAGACCAATGGATTTTCAAACACACACTTGATCCTATGATGGAAGCATTTTTAGTAAGCTAGAACAATTATGATCGAATCACTCGTAAAGTTAGTTTAAAGAGGAACAAGGCAAAATAAAACATACAACTTTACCTGAAATATTGGCACAATTGACAAATGGCTATTGAGAACTTCATACACATCAATATATTAGATGCATTTAATCCATGAGATACGGTTTTCAGCACACTAGTATCTCATCCATAAGTGTCAGTTATAGATATGGCTCTTCTCCCATGACAAAGATCGAAGTGGCAGTTTTTGACACGTGATTTGTTAATTATAATTTTATCATATTTTCATTTGTCATTTATGATAGTCTATCACCATTGCCATAATTATTATACTCAAGTCAATATTATAAAAGCAGAACACCTCAGAAACACAGGGTGTTAAAGGATAATAGGTGATGGAAACCTCAGTGAGAAGCATACCTCAAAGAGGACACTTCTCACGCCTTCACATTTGATGACCCAGGGCAGAATATAGGTTCATCCAAGTAATGCCACCCTACGATGGAATTTACTGAACAGCTTGGGGAGACGTCAGAGAATTAAACTAAGGAAGATGATTAAGATCTTCAGAAAATAGTAAAATGAGACTTTTGTAATCTTCCTTACTAAATTCTCATATGCTAGACAGACAACAACTCCAACCTGGTCTCTGGTTTTAGGGGTCAGTCTGGTTAGATAGTAGGTGCAAAAACCACACCAAACCCTCTTTCTCAGCCTCAAGAGCATTATAAACCATTGCATATGTTAGCTTCTTTAATATCCTTCGGTTAAGGAAATTTAATTTAATTAAAGGAATCTTAACTCTTAAGTGTAACTGCCCATGTAATAAGAAGTTGGCACAGCAGTTCCAAGTAATCTCTGTAATCAAGGGCAAGGAAAATACAAAACTGTAAAAACAAAACCATATACTATAATGGCAAGAGCGACTTGAACTAGGATGAAGCAACAAAACCATTGAGTCTAAGTGAAAAGGTACTTCATTCAGCACTGTAACTTATAAACATAGCAGCCCTTTAGATCACTCACCTGTAGATGATGCAATGCCTGAAAGACTACCACATGCTAAACAGACAAGGACAGTCGAATCATCAGGTCTGGTATACAAAGATAACAAATATAAAACTATCATAAGCATACATAAGACAAATTAGAAGCCTAAATTAAGAACTAATACAAAATTAGATCCCTCAAAGATATACCTCCTAACACTTTAGTTTTAGAATTTATTCCTCTGTACGAACTAGTCCCAATTTTGTAACTAATAGCCATTGGTCCGTCTGTTGGACAAAATTATATTTACCCTCCTTTGAGGGTCAATATAATATGCACAGGTGGCAACTAGTGAGAGACAAGCTTAGGAATTAATTTGTATAGATGGATAAATCCTTTGATTAAGTGTAGGACCTATATTTTTCAGGGACCAAATTCTATGTCAACTCCTAAATTAAATTGCTTGATATTTGAGAATTTCTTACCTATTTGACTGCCAAAATGATCTTAAGGTTTCATACACAGAGAAACTGATTGCTATACTGGGCCCTACACCCTGCATTACACCGGAGCCTTCGTAAATAACAAAAGACAGGAATGCTCTACTTCAAGTAAATATAAAATCTGTTTATAGCAGCATACCAACAGTGTAGCTCCAAGTCCCTTATAAAGCCCAAGCAATCCCTCGTTCTTGCTAATAGTTCGTAAAGCATGCCAAATACCTCTATAGTAGACAACTTTTGTCTGCAAAATTTCAAATTGATTAATTTATTGAAGAAGTGAGTTGCAAAAACAAAGGTAGTGCCCACTAACTTTGCATGACAGTTTAACCAAACCTGTTAAGAAATTATTTTCTTTGACGCTACGATTTCAGAATAGAAAATTCAAAGTTAATTTCATGCGAGGCTTTGAGCATCTACGACCACACACCGACTAATTATTAAACTAGTTCTAGTCAGAAGGGGCGAAATCCATCAACTGGGGAGGCAACTCAGGCACATGGTTATAGTCAATTTAAGTTGGTAAAAAGTTAGAGGCCAGAAGAATGGGAAGAGGTGGAACTGAGAGCAGAGAGATCAGGAATAAATAAAGCACAAATCTTAGACATTAGATTTTACCTGAGCAGCTAAGCGTGTCCTTACAAGATCCAAAGGATAAGTAGCAGTGGCAGCCGTTATTCCAGCTAGGCCACCACCTACAAAATGTATGCAAAGGTCTGCACTCATATTGTCCCCATTATTTTGCAGTCCTGGAACCGTCTTTAGCAACTGCAAAAATGAAAACAACCATTATATAAATTAAGCTGAGGACAAGAATATTTAAAAATATACTTTTCCAAATCAGAAATTAACCTTCTTGTAGTGCTCATATGCATAAAAGTTGACAGAAGAATAAGGCAGACGATGAACAATAGTAACTAAATTTCCTTTCCAGAAAGCTCTAAATCCCTCTTCATTGACAATTCGTGAAGCCTCGTTCCATATGCTGGCCTTTCTCAATGACGAGGCATTGGAGTGCATACCTTGAACCTGAAGACATTGCATGAGAAAATACTAGATATAGGCTAGATAAACTTCTTGTAGAAGAACGCAGGAAAGGATCACATATAAGTATCACATCAATAAATATTTATCCTCTAGAAATGAATTTTTTTGTGAAGGAAATAAACTTATCATGTCAAATCAAGCATAACTGAGCTTCCACCCTTAATACAAATACTCTCATGTTTTTCTTGGGTACCTCCCGCTTTACTCCGTCTTGTCCTAAAGCTTCGCTTTTAACCGAATGTCTAAGTGGTTGAAAAGTCCCACGAACAACTCAAATTATTCTCTAACCGACATTACTCCCATGGAAACAAGAGATGCATATGATCACAAGTTTGTGTCACGGAAACAACACAATTCATTTGATGGTAGACATAGCAGTATTAGTATAAATTATAGTTGAATATTTTGTTTGGAAAAACACCGCGCAGAAGAGTCAAATCGAAGGAATACAAACCAAGACAACCAGCAATAGCCAAAACACAAAAGAAAAAGAAAAATACCAACCTGAAAGAGTATGGTCAGTCGAGCAAGCGGGGCCGTACATGTCTTGCTAAGAGCGCCGGCAACTCCCCCAGCGAGAAGCTGAGAAATAGTCCCAATGTCAGAACGTTGCTGCTGCGCCAACTTACTCACACCGCCATCGACGGCAACACCTCCTTGACTTGAATTGATACCTCCTTTCCCCCCTTCGACCACTACACCAACCCTAGTATCTGCTTGCATATCGAAACCCTCTTTACTCTCTGTGTCTCTCTCTTTCTCTCTAAAATTCCTTTCCCAACTTTCGGCAAAGAAATGCCGGCTCACTCCCGGTTCCGAAGAAATCAATCACGAGATTTCGAACCTTGAATATCAAAAAAAGAAACACAACGTCTTTGTGGAGCATTTACAAGCTTCAGAGGATGTTCTCCTTCCTCGCATCCTTCTGCTGTAGTCTCTCAGCTTTTCAGTATATTCTTCCATCCCTGCCGTGAAGTTTGAAAAGGCTCAAGAAAGAAAGAAAGAAGGTCAAGCATACGGCGTCGTTTCAAAGTCCAAGTCAATTCGAAAACTTCGTCGAGTGGGACTCGATTGGCTTATTGGGAGAAAAATGAACAGCTGGCGTTTTCGTATCCCCCACTCACCGTCCTTCGCCCTGTTCTCGTGTGGTCGGTTTTATGATAACAGCATGTACGACCGTAGATTTTATTATTCAACGGGCATGTATGAACCCTTGATCTGTGGGGATCACGAGGGTTACGTGGGACGTGATGCAGGAGATAAGCAACGTGAGGAAGTAAAATCAGATGTCCCTGAGAATATACCTGCAAGAAGAAATTCTTAGGTGCATCAGTGCACCACCTCATCTATAATAGTCTGACCATTAAAAATTTGTCCTATTGATTATTTAAATCTTATATATAATTGATGAGTTAAGTCTTTAGTTTTTAAATTTTAATAATTCAATAATTTTTTTTTTATTTAGAAAGGTGGGATGCTAAATTTAATATATTCCCTCCCGCTCTCATCATCAACCCTTCATCCTTGCTCTTTCTTCCCTTGTGTCTTCTCCCTCTTCTCCACTTCTCACATACCGATAATATCATTGTTGGTCCCTCTTTCCCCACCACCATCGACACCCACATATCCGCAACTACCCCAAAAGTCACCGGCGTCGCCGCCACCACCAGCCCTTTCAACACACCCTTCAAGGCAAGGAAAGCACTTTTTTTCTAAAAATCTCAAGTACTTTGTTTAAATTTCTGAAACACTCGTATTGTCCATAATTCCATGTATAGGGAATCTGAAGGAGGAACAAGGAAGGAGAGCAACTGAGGAGGAAGAAAGAGGGAGAGTGATGATAGGAGAAAGAATCAAATGTGAGAGAAAATTAAATCTGAAGAGAGAGACTGGAGAGGAAGACAAAAGGAAGAGTGATGATGAGAAGGAGAGAGAAAGGAGAAACGTGTGAGAGAGAACATCAAATCTGAAAATCCCCACTTTGGTAGGTAAAAATAGAATTATTGAATTATAAAAATTTTGAAACTATTAATAATAGGTTTAGTGACGGGATTATAAATGAGGTGGTGGAATGGGTGCGTCAAAAAATTTCTCCAAATTGAGAAGAGAAGGCGCCACTACTGTGGAAATTAACGTTAGCTAATGCGAGTTGAGCAAACCTCCCTTTAAACAGCGACACATAACATGCTATGTAAATATAAAATTTTCATCACTTTAGTTTACTATTAGTATTTTACGAGGTCCACCGACCTACTTTTCTCTATTGATATTTTGTATGTGTTTGGGAAGAAAAAAAATAAAAATTTTAAAAATATTTTTTGGTGTAAATTTTAATTTACTTTTTTAAAATAAATAATTATATTTATTTAAAAGAATTTTTTAATTAAGTTATGATTTAAAATTAAAAGTTTAGATAAACTATTAAAAATAATTTTTAGAATAGAAAAAAAATTATGGACTATTTAATTACTATTTTATTTTAATTTTTTTCTCACTCACTCTTCTCTCTCTCCCCTCTTCCAGAATTTTTGTCGCCGTGATCCATCCAGATGGCCGTGGATCACATGCTCTGTCGCCATAGGTCGCGTAGAGCTTGTTGTCCTTGCTCATCGCATGGGTCTTCTCTTCTTTATCGTTATCCTTGTGCTATCGCCATTAGAGCCCCTTTCCATTTCTGTCACTAGTCTCACTATGCTGCTAAAGCAGCTCGCCTAAGTTAGAGTCCCCTTCACTATGCAATGGTGTGTCGTCGTTGGTTGCTAAAAGAAGAAGGAGAGGAGGATGACGACAAGAAAAAGAAGAGAGAAGAAAATAAATAGCGCTACTTGATCGTGAAAAGAAAATAACGAGTAATTATTTTTTTTCAATCTCATACTCTTTCTGATAATTTATCAATCATAAAATTTTTTCTGATAACAACTATCCAAACACTTATTTATTCAAAATTATTTTTTTTTATAAATTCTTATCTAAAAGTTATTTTCTAAAAATTATTTAAAAGTTTTTTCTATAAGTATTTTTTTTAAATCTATAGGTTTTGTGTCTAAAAATATCATGATTCCACAAATATCAAGAAAATGTTATTAAAGTGTTAAATTTATCTGAAATAAACAAAAAAGTTTATGCATATTTAATATTATAAATTATATCTAAAAAGTCACAGACACTATACTTGATGAAATTTTAAATAGTGATAATTTTAGAAAAATATAATTAATGCCCTCATTTAGAGATTTATAATAAAATAAAGATTAAAATGCACCCAATATATTAAAGTATTTTTTTATGTGCGCTTAGTGCCCTAAAATAATTTATGATATAATTTTACCCATAAAATATTTAAAATATTACAATTTCATCCAAACTAATAAGAATATTTAACTTTAATTGTAAAAATATTGAGTCAGCTAGAGTTTAACTAAAATAATCATATATAACTTTTAACATAAATAGATAAGTTGAAGGTTTTTTTTTTGTAAAAATAATTAAGTTTTTTTCCTTCTTTCTTTCAATAGCTTTATTTAGGTGTGTTGTCGCCATCATTATCTGCATCTAGGTGCTAAATCGATTGTGGGTTGTCGCTAGTGAAAAAAGGTTGTTGAATCGTAAAGCATTGGCTATTGGAGTCACCGTCACACAAGGAGTCATCACCGACAATAGGGTAAGGTGGAGAGAGTGAATGACCATAAGCTATCAAAAGAAAGAATGAAAAAAATGAATTTTATTATTTTTTCTAAAAAAAAAATCTTCATCTCATCTAATTATGTCAAATGTTATGTAGGATTATTTTACTCAAACTCTAACTAATTCAATATTTTAACAGTCAAAATTAAAAAAATTTATTAGTTTGAATGAAATTATACTATTTTAAATATTTTATGAATAAAATTGAACCATAAATTATTTTAGAGCATTAGATGTATTTAAGAAAAAAATTAGAGTAGTACACGTACCTTAACCCATAAAATAAAAATAATTTTTTTTTCTTAAAACGTGTTTTATAACAATAGGGAGGGAGAGTAGCAAAAAAAATATTAGCAAGGATCTAGATTGTCTTCTCCCCAACGAAAGTTAAGTGCCGTTTTGTTTATTTGCATGCGTTTCACACCTTATAAATCTGCGTGCAAAATGAGAAACACATCTTCCTCAACGTTGTTTCAATTCTTTTGAAAGGGTATTCAAAACAAACTTTAATCGTGCCCTATATAACATAGAAAATAGTAGCATTATATTTCCCCTTTTCTAAAAACGTGGTTCAATTGTTTTTCTTAATACACGACTATGGAATTAGATTTCAACATTTTCTAATCTAATTGAGTGTACTTATTGCAAATAGGGTTTTCGTTTGATTAAGAATTCACAGTCCATTCCGCTTATTTGGCGTTCGTAGTAATATTTAAAAAAAAATTAGCAGAAGGAAAAAAGACCTTGTATAGTACAAGACATCAAAAGAGATGCAGTGGCATTAGCATTCACATCCACTATTTTATTGTGTTTGGTATAAGGACTCCAATAATCATAGAACTTTACAATGTTCATGCCCCTTTTCATGAGATGATTCAGTATACGTATTCGGGCATTCCGAATAATTTTTTATCAAATATAGATATTATTTTATTGGAGATAATCCTATTTAAAATATTATTAAAAATTAAATATGAACATCCCTCCTAACAGATATTCGTGAGAAATTAACTCGTTTCGCTAGACTCAACTCATTTTTTTTTATATTAGTAAAATTTAGACAGTATCCTAAACTGATAATTAGAGACTAATTTTTTTAGAAGTAGAGATCATCGAAATAAATTTTACCTCTTTCAATAAAGTCTTTTCTATAACTGAACCTATGACATTAAGTTTAAGGGATATAATCAATCCTAGTTTGATGATACTGAATAATTATCAAATATACAATTTGTGATTTTGTACTTAGTGGGTGTTTGGGAACACGGTGGAGAATCAATTCTGGGCTAAAACTGCGGTTTGAAATTTTTTTACACAAACAGTCATTTTTGTTGAGAATTGATTTTGGGCAAAACCTAAGTTTTGAATAAGCCACTGAAAATAGCTTTTGGTTTGAAATCTAGGTTATGGATTATCTAATTATTATTCTACCCCTACTTTTTCTTACATCCCCTCTCCTCTCTCCTCTCTTATCTCTCTTTTTCTCTTTTCTCTCTCTTCTCTTATCTCTCTCCTCTCTCCTCTCTACCATCTCTTCTCTCTCCTCTTTCTTCTCTATCATCTTTCCTCTCTCTTACTTTTAATCAAATCATACCCTTTTTGGTAATTTACCAATATAAAAAGTAATTCTGCTACTAATCATCCAAACATCTCTATTCCCAGAATCTATTCTTCCCAGAATCTATTCTCCAAAAACTAATCCAAACGCACCATTAGGCCCAATTGCAATGAACAGGTTACTTTTAAGATAGTACGGCCCAAGGGGGCCTAGACTTAAGGGGAGTAAGTTAATAAAGGGGCAAGTTAAAACCAACACTAGTGGTTAGTCCGAGTGATAAGCGATTCGATATCGTTTAAACGATTCGAGCTTTAGTATATACAGAAAATTTTCGTTAGGAAACTCGCCCACTATAGCCAGGTGCGTAACACGGGTCGGATCTGGATATAGTCGGGGCAAAACTCCGGTGAAGCGGGTGAAAAAAAAAAAAAAAGGCAAGTTAAGCATGCAAACATCCTAACGTGTGTCCAAGGAAGAATAATTTGAGGCAATTACATGTTCTACAAGAGATTTAGCAGAATAATCATAGGAGTCTGCTAAACCCTGGTGGATTCGTCTTCAACCCCATCATGAGCTTCCATTACCCTCCTCTGCACTGCCTTGTAAATGTACCTTCTTGCCAACAACACGAAGCCACAGAGATTCAAAGCACTGAACACAGCCAATAACCAGTAAAACTTGTCCAAACGACTCGTATTTATATCCTTCCCAATCCAACTCTTCCCATTATTTTTCCCTGTCACATGATCCACAATTATAATCAAAAAGCTGCTCAAGAAGCTTCCCACCCCAATCACACTCAGAAATAAGGCTATCCCTAAGCTTCTCATGGAGTCAGGAACTTGATCGTAGAAGTACTCTTGCAAACCCACCAGAGAAAATGAATCGCCAAAACCTAGTAACAAGTACTGAGGAACCAACCAGAAAACACTCATCTTTTCATTATTCCCTGACATGGCGTTTCCTAGTCTCTGTTTTTCCACTAAAGCTGACACTACCATAACCAAAACTGTGAATGCCAAGCCGATGCCGATCCTCTGTAG
Source organism: Leucaena leucocephala (assembly GCA_037074615.1). Taxonomy (NCBI): domain Eukaryota; kingdom Viridiplantae; phylum Streptophyta; class Magnoliopsida; order Fabales; family Fabaceae; genus Leucaena; species Leucaena leucocephala. The sequence continues at coordinate 16,723,327 of CM073541.1, forward strand.
GATGCTGATTCCTCTTTCGTTTTTCCTTACTTTCCTCATAAATGGGACGATGATTCTGTCGTATATTGGGACAGATATTAAGGTTCCAACAGCCCCAGCTGCGGCCAGAGAAGCTGGTGGGATCTTGAAATTGTGAGTTATGTCCAGCTTCATGGTGTCTGCTTGCTTCACGAACAGGGTTGTGCTCTGTGCTATGCAAATCCCGTTTGTTAATGTAGTTAACCATATGGGAATCATATTAAGAATAAGCTTTGTCTCCTCCACCCTTGTTAACGTTGTCAGTCTCCACGGGTTAATGTCTCTCTGTTCCTCATTCTTGTCTTCAATTATTGCAGCCTTGTCTAGACACCTATTGGTTGAATTATGGATAATTAATTTTTAACTAATAAGTTTATGTAGAAAAATAATGTAAAAATAGTACTCCGTATGTTCTTAATATAATTTAAATAAAAAGTTAATCAGTTATAAATATAAAATTTATTTTTTATATTTATTAATTTTTTTAAATTATTCTTTATTCTTCAATAATAATAAAATAGAAGAGAGACCGGAGAAAATTTAGAAAATTAATTATATTATTTTAAAAAAATATTATATTAACTAATTTAATATAATTAAATTTGTTAAATAGGCGTTTAATTAACGGGGAAGAGTTGAATATCAGTGTATACCTGAGCCTATTGGTATGGCTTAGAAGCCTTTTCTGAGACTTGGGGACTTCATAAAACAGAGAAGGATTTGATGGATAGGGCAAGTTCCTTTTCCTTATAGCTGCAACTACCACCTGCAAAATTGGTGTTAAAGTGTTTCCTTCTGAGCTTCTGAACCTGTAAAATGGCTTTCCAACATAGAAAGCTATGATTGTTAAGGCCATTAGAATAGTGAGGCTAAGACACGCAAGTCCCCAGTTCACATTGTCTTGAACATAAACAACCACAGTAACACCAAGCAATAAGGCAAAGCACAGAGAGAAGTTCCACCAATTGAAGTAAGACATCTTCTTCTTCCTCTCTTCTGAGTGATCATCGTCAAATTGATCAGCCCCAAAGCTCTCTAAGCAAGGCTTGTATCCTCCAGTACCCAAGGAGATACAATACAGGGCAAGGAAAAAAAACACTTCATGAGCCTTCCTGGGCTTAACACACACCTTTGCACTATTCTTGCATGGCGCTAGACTTGGGATGAACTGAGACATAGTCAAGAGGCTTAATCCCTGGGTTCAGAACACAAAAAGATCATATTTTTTGAGGTGGGTTGGATTCAAATTGGCAAAAAGATGAGATTTTTTAGTATGGGTTGGTTATTTATTACCACAAGGTATACGAGAGAAGAAAAAAGAACCATATGGAAGCGACCAGTGTAAGCATCAGCAACAAATCCTCCAATTAGAGGCATCAGGGTGGTTGTTCCAGCCCAGTAATTCACATTCTTTGCTGCTGTATTGAGGTCTTGGTGAATCACTTTTGTTAGGTATGTGATGAGATTCGTTGCTATCCCAAAGAAACTCACTCTCTCACTAAATTCAATAGCTGCCACAAAATTGACTCAAAATCAATATGAAGTTTTAAAATGCAGCTTTATCAGCTTCTACAAACTGATATTTGTGGTTCTTCTTCAGTAACAAAAAAGTTGGTCAGATATAATGAGAAGAAACATGTTTTGGCTGAGATAGAAAAGCTTACTGAGGACGAAGGGGGTAGCTTTCCAAACACCAGTGGAAGCACGAAGAGGAAATTTGCCTCTGTGATCCACAGAAGCATCATGAACCCATTTCTCTGGATCAGTTTCACCTCTGGTGCTTCTCTTTGCATGTTCCATTTCATGCTCCATCTTCAATGGTGGAAGACGCAGGGTACAAAGAAAGAGAACCTTACTGGAAGGGTTATGTCATAGAGAAGAAGAAAAGGACAAGGTTGGGTGATACTGATAACTATAGTTAATTTAGTTGCCCTATTATTTTATCAGAAAGATTCTGCGTAGTCAGGTCTTATTATGTGGATTCTCCATTATCTTTGATCAAAGATTGATTAGAGAGAACCTTAAGCCAGTGGGCGCACTATTCTTGTTAGACGACTTCACTAATTAAGCCCATTAGCAGCTATACACGAGTGTTTTAATCTTTAAATCTATGCACCCGCCCGCCCCTTGTAGGAATCAAAGTGAACCAAAATATGTCGAGTTATAACGGGTGGAGCTAAAAGTTAAAACAAAGAACCACAAAGATGCATGTCAGCTGGTATTTGATATTGGATAACTTGGTCATCTAATCTGTTTACCAAAACGGAAAACATTATATATATAGATAGAGATAGAGAGAGAGAGAGAGAGGAGCTGTTTGGAAATTAGTTAAAATATACTTATATATATATATATATATGACCAGAGTGTGATATTGCAAATACAAATAGTTTGAAAACTTATTAAAGTTTATAGGAGAAGTTATTATAAGTCTCGAAAAAATGATTTAGTCAATAAAAAGTCATAAATATTATAAATTTATTGTTGATCCATATATTAGAATTTATTAATATTAGTCTCTTAATTATTATTAGAATTTTTAAATAATTAAATATATTATTTATAACCTTCAAGTAATTAATTCCCCAAGAATATGCAGGGGAAGAGGGTAGTACAAGTTTGATTAATTTCTTGGCCCAAGGTTAGTTGTGGGGTGTATCTAACAGGATTTATTTGGTGGATTCAGAGGGAATCAGATTCCTGAAAGAGAGAATTGAATTCAAAGCTGAGCTGAGGTCTACAGATTGTAAGAGGGTACGATTAAATCATGGAGGGCAGATAGCTATCAAGTCAAAAAATTGGAGCTAGACATCATGATCCAGAGGGCTATAATAACTATACGGATGTGTAGTATTAAATGAATGTTTTGGGGTAGATAACCTCCCAATAAAGTGACGTTACTTACTTCTGATTATAGGACACGCGTAACTTGCATACAGTAGTATATGGGCCAAAAGAATTCAATGTTCAAATTTTTCAAAGAACACTAAGAAAAATACTACTCTGAAAAGTGTATACAATAATTGATTTATTGTATATTTGGATTGAGAAAAAAATAAAAAAATAGAGAAAAAATATTAAGATAACATATTTTTAAATATAGTAAAAATTTTATTATTTTATAAGTTTTTTATAATATAATATTTTTTATAATTTTCTACACATCTAAATATAACGTTGGAGTTTTATACCTACTATCCTACACTCTTTTTTGCTCCATTATAGGGTACTTTTAATTAATTTATTTAAATTAATGTATAATAATTAATTTATTAAATTTATCTTAAATTTGATAAAAGTTTTTAACTTTACTCCTAAAGATAGGTCATGAAGGAGAGAAGAAAATACAAAAAACTACATTTAAATATTAATTATAGAAATAAATATTAATAACTTTCTAAATGATTTCTATTATAGATGAAAAAAATTCTTTTAAAATGTATTCTGTAATAAGGACCATGGGGAGTGGGACCTTATGAAAGAAAGATAAGGGGGGAAAAGAAGTAAATGTAAATCCCTCGAATGTTTGGACAGAAGTATTTGAATGTGAAAGGTTTTTGAAGGTGCTTACATATCTACAATGAGCTTCACAATCATCAATGAAAATTCTTGAAGATCTCTTGAAGCTCATTGCAAATTTTAAAACCTTCAATTATTTTCAAATTTTGGTCCTTCCTTCCAAATATCTCAACCATTTGATCCTTTTGACCAATTTTTCCAAAATATATGCAAGCTTTTGTCGAATATAATGGGAAGTGGGAATCCGCTCTTTAGCAGCATTAAATATTTAGGAAAAGTTCACAAATTAATTGGGCCACACATTATTTTCTTAAGTGATATTATATTAATATTTATAAGTAAACTCAACTCCCAATAAGAATTAGTACAGATAATGAGAAACATACTCGTATCTTATAAGAATATGAGTTTAATTTTCGCTACTATCTTAGGAGCTCATTTGATAGGTAATCTTATAAGTTTCCTATAAGTACTATTTGAGCATTAAAATTATGTGCTAATTTTAGTAAAAAACCGGTGTCGAAGTTATCTAAATTTTTTTTATAAAAAAAAAAAGGGTAAACCCAACTATCATTGGTAATTTTGATTTTGTTAATTAGGAGTACACTGCATTTAAGCTTAGCTGCACTTCTTTTTCTTATAACTATTTGGGCCATTTAATATTTAGTATTTTTCCTAAATCTTATCACTAAATTTTTAAAGAACTGAAATCTTATTGTTGTAATATGCGCGTGCGTATGCCAATATACTACTCAAATCTATCCAAATGCAATTATAGTCAAACTTTATTTAAAAAGCCAGGGCTTAAATTAAGAGAACAAATTAGGTTTCCTTGTCGGACGAATATAAATTATTTGACATTGTTGGATCATATCATCATATTGATATGTGATTTGTTTCTTGAGAAATAACTCTAGGAGTTCCATACGTCTGAATTATATTCACTCAAGCTGTTGACTCATTTTAAAAAAATTACTATTTCATTTATTTTTTTAAATATTTTAATTTAAAAAATAAAAACTCATTTTAACTAAATTAATATTTCTTAAAAATAAAATAAAATATAAATTATTTTAGACAAATTATCCACTAACTAGAATTAAAACATAATATATTATTATATTGTAATTAAATAGAGTTTATATAATATAATATTTTTAGAGTATATAAGTAAGTCTATTTCTCTTTACTGGTTTCTGATTTGGTTCTTGGCGAAATAATTGAGGAAAAGAAGAAAACTAGGAGAGAGAACTTGATGAGCGGAATCAACATCCAATTTCCGAAGAGAATCTCATTCTTTCTTTCAGATACACGAGATGTCCACAAACATATGAAGCATCGGTTCATGTTCTATACTCATAGATTATAGTCCTTCAATATGTCTGTCACATGACTAGGCTGTCAAAAAAATAAGTTGCCATTTAAATTGAAAAGGCATATGTTAGTATCTATCTGACCCCAATTATATGAGTACAAGTACAACATCCTCATCCACTCTAAACTTTTTCTTTTCCTCAAATCCTATCCATACAAAATTTAAGAAAATGAAATGAATTACATTATTATTTATAATTAAAACATATTTTTATCTTAAAAGTATTTTGTGAGAAGTTATAAAAAATTGTGAAGCTATAAAACATAATATTTTAAAAAAGAGCAGTGACTATAAAATTTTAAAGAAGAGAATTAATTATTAAATTAATCTTAATAACAAGGAAGCAATATAAATTTATTGTTATTTTTATACTAAATTTTATCATTAATTATATGCTCTTTAAATCATCATTAGATTTTAAAATAATTAATTTTAATTTGTATAATATTAACTTTTTATGCATATTAAACACGCCATTCTTTAAATCAGCATGAATAAGCATGTGACTTCTTGGGCATTGCGTATATTGGCAAGTTACATAATGTATTGATATGGATAATAAAAAATATATTTATATTTTATAAAAATATAAGTTTAATTTTTTTTATATTTATAAAGATTTATTTAGTAGATAATTTTATAAGTCTATATAAATATTTTTTAAATTTTAAGACTGTACTTTAATTTTAATAAATAAGTAGTGTCAAAATTTAGTATAAAACAAAATGCGGATTAGCACCGCCATCCCATTATAATACGTGAGAACCACTTTTTCATCTATTTTCGCAAAGTCAGGTACTTTTCCAATTCGTAATAGTATCTTTTTTCATAATTGTAAGGGTTATATAATTTTTTTAAAATATATTAAAAAATCAAATTAATTTATTTAAAAAATCAATTAATTTTTATAATTAAGATTTAAGGGAGGATAAGTCATTTTTTCTCAACTTAACTCAAATCGGTCCAAAATATGTCTAATTTGATTAATATCTAGAGTGTTTAATACTTAGCTGGCTGGCTGGCTGGCAGCACTAAGGCTATTTGATTGAGAATTTCAGATTTTTCTTCGCAGGGAAGGATGAATTCAAAGGGCAGTGACCCGCCAAAATAGCTATGCATCCTGTCCGCTAACTAACAATTATTAATTTTATATACTGTAGAAGATAGACACAAATTAAAGGCAGAAACTCACTTTGAAATTTGAATTCTTGTCTGCTAATTCTTCTTCTACAGATATGTCAAGTTCTATGAGAATCGCTTACAATTTAGTTGACTCCAGGACCATTATAAATTAATAGAGGAGGAGTTGTTAAATGCTACACACAAATATATTTTATATATAAAAATTCCAATGAGTTAAATTTTGATAATTCACTAGAGCTAATGTATATATATCTTGACTCGTATAGTACTTATAAGATATTTATATATTTTTTATCAAATTTTTTTTATTAACAGTAGAATTTAAACTCATAATTTTATAAATTATAAACTAATTTTTTATTAAGAGACCTAACTTTTTTTAGTAAATTGATACTACACACATATATAATACTAAATAGAATAAAAAATTATTAAAGTCTGAAGAACTGAAAGGCCCCATATAAATTTGGAAAAAAGAGAAGAAAGCCCCATATCAATGAATTATAAATATTAAAGTTTGACTCTTAAATTTTAAAATATAATTTTTAAATTATCCAAAAGAAGGCAAAAAGGTTGTAAGTCATTTTGATGTAACAATGAAAAGGGAAAATTTGTAGTCTTCATTGAAAAAAAAAACAAATAGAATAAATTATGAGTATTAAAGTTTGACACATAATTTTAGGAAAAGGCTCGTAATTATTTTTGGCACAAAGACTCGTAAATTAAATCTTCATGAGAATGCAAATACTTTTCTAGTGATTACTATAAAGTCTTTCTAACTATTTTCACATATTAAAAAATAAAAATCAAGTTATTAAATTTATTTTAAATTAATAGATTTTTCTAACTTCAACTTTTTTAAAGACGGAGTTTAAAGAGTTATATTTACAAAATATTAAATATTAATTAATAATAAGGATGAAATAGAAAAAAATAATTAATAAAATTGTTAGTACTTTATAATAAAGATCATATATTTAATAATATTTTAATAAAATATCTTTCTGAAATGCATATGATATGATTATTTAAATATAAGAATATATGCATCCTTAATTAAACTACACAATTTGAAAGAATCAGATTACTGCGTGAAATGCATAGGCAATAGTTTTAATGTATTTGGACTTTTGATAAAAAAGAGAAAAAAGTAACGAAAATGCCAATAGTATCATTAATAATTAATTATTTCGTTAGATACGATACCAATGACAGTGAAATGTCATCCCGGCCGACAGATTAATCAGAGCTTTTCAAATGATTAAAAAGACAAATTGATGCCATCTGTTGCAATATTGCATGAGAGAATAATTCTGGATTTCATTGAATGAAATGGAAAGGGTATAAAATTCCAAAATTGCATCCAAACTTTTGAACGATCACCAAATTTTGTAAAAGTGATGGAATTATCTCGAGCTACTTTTAGGGGGCGTCTGTGTTCAATTTATCTCTGGCTCCTTTAACCAAAAATAATTCATTCATCTTATGTTATACAAAAATGAGAAGGGTTCAATTTTTTTACTTATGCATATCGCATAATATTTTTCAACTGAATTGATGACTTTAATATTATAACAAAAAAAAGGGTGTAGCCAATCATAGTTTGTGTTTGGAAAGAAAGAAAATTAAAATTTTAAAAAGATTTTTGGCCTAAACTTTAGTTTGGAGAAATTTTAAAACAAACAGTCATATTTGTTTAAAAGAGTTTTTAGACAAAATTATGGTTTAAAACTAAAGTTTTGGATAAGCTACTGATATTCACTTTTGGAACAGTAAAAGAGCTTATAAACTATCCACTTATTATTTTACTCTTATAGCGCCTATTTGGAAACTCATAAAACTAAGGTTTTAAAAGGGCTTCTGGCCCAAACCTTAGTTTGGAGAAATTTTAAAATAAACAGTCATATTTGTCCAAAAAGGCTTTTGGACCAAATAATAGTTTAAAATCAATTTTTGAATAAGCTACTGAGACTAGCTTCTAGAACTGTAAAAGAGCTTATGAACTACTCACTTATTATTTTACCCTTATTTTTTCTTACACACTCTCTTTTCTTTCATATTTTTAATAAAATTATACCCTTTATGATAATTTGCCAATCATAAAAATTCATCTGATAATAACTATCCAAACACTTATTTATTCAAAACTATTTTTTTTCTCTAAACTCTTTTTCAAAAACCCTTTTCCAAAAATTATCCAAAAACCTTTTTTTTTCATAAACATTTTTCTAAAATGCTATCTAAACACACACTACTTTTTTTTTTACATTATCTCTCCTCTTCTCCTTCTTTTCTTCTCTCTCTTCCCCCACTGTCATCTTCCTCCTCCTTTGCTTCTTATTCTTCTCCTTTTTCTCTGCGATTACTTCTTTCTCAAACCCCAGTCACTTTTCCTCCCTCCTTCATTGCTGTCATTGTCTTTGCCGAATTCTCCCAGACTGTAGACTCCCGTGACTCCTCCGTCTTCTTCCGGTTGAGAATGAGAGAGAGAGAAGAGGAGAGAGATAATAATATTTTTATTCCATACCCTTTTTAGTAATTTATTAATAACAAAAATCTTTCTGATAATAACCATTTAAATACTCATTTATCCAAAATCACTTTTTTTCTATAAACTCCTCTCCAAAAACTCTTTTCTAAAAGCCGTCAAAAAATCTTTTTTTTTATAAGTCATTTTTTAAACTTTTATCCAAACAAATCTATAGATACGTAAGATGAGTAAGCCAATCATAAACATAAACATGAAGAACAAACTTTTGGAAGCCACTTTTATTCTCAAATGTTCATGTGTTATTTCAAGATTAGTTTGATTTGCTTATCAGTACTACTATTATTTTATATTAAAGCACCTAAGATCTTCCATTGTTTTATAATAGATGCACATCCAACAAGTTAGAAAAAGCATTTTCAAGCCTAGTTGTAATTACAAGCAACATCAGATTGAATAAAAGAAATGAAATATCTTATTGTGAATGAAAGAAGACAAAGATACGCAGATAAGAAGAGCCAAATGAGTGGCATTGTTGAGAAACTATAGTTACATTGCTTCCAACTAAACCCCCACTGTACCAAATAGCCTAACTCCGAATGCACTGCTGATTTTCATAATCCCTTAATTTCAAAGCGAAGACAAATTTGTTAACACTGCCATCTTCATCATATTAACTTGTGAGTGTTAAGGTACTAGATATCAGCCATTCCCATCTTCCAGAAGAATAATATAAAGGAAAATCTGGCAGCTGCTAGCAAGTATGTTCCTCTCATGTTACTATTTTTCATATAACTATATTTTTCTATGAGCAAGTTCACTCCTCTCCTTTTTTACACAGCTATATCCTGTTTAATTTGAGCAACAAGATTTCTTTTCCACGTTACCTGACAAATTTGAGACATTTATGGTTGTCCCTTGAGGAAGGCCAGTAGAGGAAGTTGCTTCTTGTGCGGCCAGAGCCTTTTTACTCATAATTTGATATATATCCAACAATATGGTTTGGAATGCCTTCTCAACATTAAAAGCCTCTAATGCTGAAGTCTCTAGAAAAGATAGATTCTCCTTCTCAGCCAAACCTTGAGCATCTTCAGTAGCCACTGCTCTTAAATGATTCAGGTCAGATTTATTTCCAGCCATCATAATGACAATGTTAGAATCTGCATGGTCCCTTAGTTCACGAAGCCACCTCTGCACATTTTCAAATGTTTGCCTTTTTGTTATGTCATACACCAACAAAGCTCCAACAGCTCCTCTATAGTAGGCACTTGTGATGGCTCGGTATCTCTCTTGACCTGCAGTGTCCCATATTTGTGCTTTTACAGTCTTCCCCTCCACCTGCGTCAACAGAAACATGGATTTCCTAATAATCAACTCTTCATACAAAATAAACCCCAGTACTACACATTTGTCCCCTACATTGTCTGAGCCATGCTGATTATAAGCCATAACTCATGACTCTTCATATGCACTTTCTCATAGAAATATTTGTTTTCTTTCAACTAATTGAATGGAGTCAGCAAAAATTGCCAATAAGATTGGCTTGGACTACAATTTCCCTTTTTATTTATGCAATCCAATGTGATCGGGCCAGGCAGCGGCTATCCCTAACAAGGAGAATGAGTGTTGATACCTAACAAGTTGTTCAGTTAACTTCATGAATAATTCTGTCTGGCATTCTTACAAGGACTCTTTCACCCAAACTACTTGAAGTGCGGACAAAAGCATTTGGTCATGCTACAGTACCAAGGAATTCTGAGATACACCTATCATGAATAGTTTATAATGTTTGACAAGTTCCATCAGCACTAGACCCTTTTTGAACATAAATTAGAGATAGAACCCTTAGTGATAGAGACTCTAATGAACTAAAATGCTAAAACTTAAGCAATTAAACAAAATTTGTAAATTGATCTGTTATAATCTCTCCCAATTAAAGAATGTTTTTCCTACTGGAGGGTCTAACTAGTACTACCCTAAAAGGTATGGACGAAAAGTGATGCCAAACAGTAAATATAGTAAATGCAAACATTGCTGGTGAGCTCAAAGAAATTAAGTAATGGGAGTCCCAATTTTTTTCACAGAAGAAAACTATCATACATTACAGAGAAATCAGAAATAGAAATATCTAGATTGCTTCATAGTATCAAGTGTATCTATCGGGCCTATATATATACATATATATATATATATGTTGCATGCAAATGCAAGGACGATGAGTACAAGCATTCCAATTGATTTCTGTATAGTCATCATAACAGAACAAACTCACCAGGTGTTCATTATCATTAAACTAGGTAGAGATTCATTCACTGATTCTGTTCTTTAGGGACCAAATTTTGACCCAGGTAAAGACTAATCGAAGGGGAAGATCAACAAGAACCCAGCACCTTTCAAACGAGAATGAACCGAAACAAAACTCGAATTACATGAAAGTTGATATAAGAAAACCAACCTGTAATGTCCTCGTAGCAAATTCCACCCCGATGGTAGATTTGGATTCCAAACAGAACTCATTTCGCGTAAACCTTGAAAGGATATTGGATTTTCCGACACCAGAATCCCCAATCAATACTATCTTAAAAAGATAGTCGTATTCATGATCGACTTTATACGCCATATTTCCAACACCCGACACGACGTAAAACCTGCCCAGATCCAATCAAAATTAGCAAACGAAAATTCACCGATAAAAAACACCTAGGATATACAAACACAGAGCCGAAATTACATTCAAAATTCGACAATATATAATATCCATAGTTTGCCTGGAAATTACGTTGATAAACAAACAGAGAAAGAAAAACGAACCATAAAAAAAAAAAGTCGGAGTGAAGTGAGGGAGCGACGGTGAACAGAGGGAATAGGGAAAGAAAAGAGTGGAGAGGTTACAGAGGAGAGTGCAGGGACGGGGAGGAGGAGGAGAGAGAGAAGAGAAGAAAGTGCATATTGGAAGGCCAACAATGAAGAGAAACGGAATAAACGGACGAGAAACCACTTTGAACGGCCTTACACGTGGAATACAAGGCGAGAAACTCGGAAAGTGTTTTTCTTTATTTAGTTGGTTTTTTTTTGCAAACTTATTTTGAGTTCATTGTTCAAGATCATCATCATCAGACTGAATAATCAAACAATCAAAACAAAATGAAATAGATGGCGATCATGTCTTTAATTTTGTAAAAAAAAAAAAAGACTAAATGGATATTTAGACCGCGCTGTTATTTTATACTTTGATTAATAAAAATAATTTAAATTAAACTGTTAATAATTTCTTCATACTTTTTGTTTATATTCTCACTTTATATCTGAACAATTTTGGATTGAGATATTCTAAATAACAAAATATTAATCCTCTTGTTCTAAATATAAAAATTAATTTAATATTAATTTTAATTTTAAATATAAGACATAATCTATTTTATTTTATTTAAACTAATTTATTCAATTATAATTTGATATATAATATAATATTATATAAAAATATTTAAATCATATTTATTATAATAAATTATTTAATTTAATTTAATTAATTAAGTAACCCTCATAATATTAACTACGAATATGGTTTTAGGGAGTTGCGTATGCAGCAATTTGTCGCCAAAAGAATGAATAAGAGTATGTACCAATTAATAATCTCTTTATTTTGTAGACTAATCGGATGCCAAAAAGTAAAGTAAATGATCCTCTCGGCCCCTTCGAGGGGTTGAGCTCAGCCTTCATTAGACAGAGTTGGTCTTCTTGTTCAAAAGTTGGGCTTTGTTTTTAATTTTTCTGTACTGTAAAAATAGAAAAAAGTTTGGTTTTTACCTTAGCTAAGTCTGTATTAAATTCTATATCGTTATATCTTATGGTAGTGTCTAGGATTCATGCCTCTGTCTGTGTCAGAAGGTGTAAAGGATATAAAAAAATTTATACGGGGAATAGCCAAGTTACAAAGAAATTTTATCTTATTGGATGTAATCAAATTGTTAAACTTAAATTTAATAGTGGTCTTAGATTTAAGAAGTTAACATCTTTTAATCGTGTTTGTGGAGTCAAAATTGCCTAAAAATTGGTCAATGGGAATAAAAGCCTGTGGGTTGATGTGTTCTTATATAAATATATGTTAAGGAATAAAAAAATCTACTAGATGCAAAGAAGGGAGATTTGGTGTTATGAAAATTTATTTCTCAACATAAAAATATAATTGAGTTAGGCATAAGATAACATATTAGGAATTGGCAAATGATAAATTTTTTTACTGATAAATGGCTGTTCCCAATATAAATTTGAAGGAAATATGTATTAGACCATTTACAACTAAATAGTATAATAGTAAAATTGTATATTGGAGTGATTCAAAAGTTTGGGATTTCCATAGATTTGCTAATCTTCTTCCAGTAGATGCCCTTTAGAGATTAGTCAGTACTCTACCACCTTTGATGGAGGTAGGCAATGATGTAATGACTTGAAATGCTATAAAGGAGGGGACTTTCACTATTAAAAGTGTCTATTTTCTTGTTGACTCTCAATCTGTTAATACATATAACTCCACTTACAAAGATATTTGAAAATGGAAGGGTGCTAAGCTCATTCATGTTTTCATGTTGATAGCATTTAATAATTATTTGGCGACTAATGCTTAGAGAAATAAGTGAGTTACAACTACTACAATGTGTTAACACTGTAATAACGACACAGAAGATGTTTTACATATTCTTCAGGATTACAGCTATGCTAGACAACTTTGGAGTAGGTTGGTTAATCTAAGCTATTATTCTGCCTTCTCTAGAACTCGATTACGAGACTAGTTTGCTTTAAATCTGAAGTGGGAGTTGGGGTATGATGGCATTAGCAATTGGAGATAAATTTAGGGAGTTGCTATTTAGAGTTTATGGAAATGGAAGAATCAACATACTTTTGATACATAGTTCTTTAAACCTTTGGATCCTTACACGGTGATTATGAGATCATGGAAGAGCTTTATACAGGTGCAAGAGAAAAACTTAACTAGTGATCTTATTATTCTAACTTTATCTAGTTGGCAACCTCCGCCTCGAGGATAGGTCAAAGTGAATGTTGATGAAGCTTATACGGTAGGCCAAAATAACGTAGGATGTGAGGGAGTTATAAGAGATCAATCGGCAAGATGGGTTGCTGGATTTATAAGTAAATTGGGCTCTTGTTCTATTTTGGAAGCTGAGATGTGGACAGTGTATAAATGCTTTAATTTGGCCTAGTTTCTAAGATTTAAGAAAATTATTCTCGAATCTGATTCCAAAAATGTGGTGATATGATGTATCACGAGAGGATTGATAGATATAGTTTGTTAGTGGTACAAACATAAAATCTGCTTCAATCATAGGAACTGAAGCTTCAATATGTCCCAAGAATTTATAATAAGGTAGTAGATGCCCTGGTTAAAGAGGGTTTGACTATTACAATAATATTATATTCGTGTTATCTATATTTGGAGTCTTGAGTTCTCATTGATAGTTTAAGATCTAATATCTTTTTGATGTAAATTTTTAATATGGGACGTTTAGCTCTTCTCTTGTATTAAAATAAAATAAAATAAAATAAAAAAAAGTTTGGTTTCGCCGATCGGACTCTTGGCTTGGTGGTTATAGCGGGTTGGCTTCAACTTACAAGCTTGATTCTCGGCATGCACTCACACACACACAAGAAAGAAGTTTGTTTTCAAATTAGAGACAAGTTTTGTGTAGAGAAGAGGTTACTTCATAAATTTAATTAAGGATTGTACAATTTGAGTAACCAAAATATAAAATTAAAATTTTATGTAACTAAATATAATATAACATAAACTATAAAGTTGGTTTTGATTTAAAATACCAAAAATTTAAATAAATTTAAATAAAATATTTTTAGTATTTTTAATTTAATAATTAAGTGACAGAGAGTAAATGGAATGAAAATATAAATAATTAACAATAATAAAAGCAATCTTCTAATTTAATAGCGTAGGCATTTATAACTTTAATAGATATAGAAGTTAAAAATAATAAATCAAAAATTATAATCAAATTTTTAATCTAACAACCGAGTAACCTCGAATTATCACAAGATATTCTTTAAAATTTTAGTCTATTAATTACTGCTAAAATAATAAATTAAGATTAAGAATAATAAAGACTATTGTTTAAAAATAACTTAATTTTAAGTAATAGTTATAGTGATATTATTATTTTTTGTGAACTTTCGATACAACATTATTCCAAAAAAAAATTCCCATCAACCATCACTCATGGATGGAAACTTTCAGGCCTTTTAACCGTGTGTATGTGTTTATATATATATATATATATAAACATAGCCAGTTGTACAACGCGAGTCGGATCCAGATATAGTCGGGATAAAGTTTCGGTGAACCGGGTGGGCAATCAAAATATATATATATATATTATACCTACCTTTCTAAAAAGGACAAAATCTTGTAGGAATCCGACTGCGACCATTCACAGAAGTAACGAGGAAAAGGATACATTAGCCCCTTTGGTGGCCTCTTTCTCTGCTCGGGGCCCAAGCTATGTCTCACCTGATATTCTCAAGGTTGATCTGTAAGATATTTATTATAATTATATAACCTATTTAGATATTAATTAGGATAATTAATAAATATTTCTGAGTGTGGCCCGTAGTCATTAGGCCCGGTCCAAGGTGGGTTGGGGACTCAGTTTATTTAAGGTTGTTTTCCTGATGGTGGAAACACAACACAACAACAATTTTAGAATTAAGTACTGCTTTCTCTGAGTCCAGAGCGAGACCTACTTCTCAGCTCCCTCTCGAGGGTTCCCCACTGGTGACGGTAGTTTCCACAGTTGCCATCACTGTGCCTAATCACCAGCTGGAAGAGCCTGTTGATTATCTGACATTCTTTATTGATTCACAGGTGTCCTTGATTCATTACAGATCCTCTCAGAGATTAGATCAACAAAGTAATGGCAAGAGGTAATTTAAAGTTTCCGCTGTATCTTATATTTGTGTATATGATAATCTGGATTGATTATTTCATATTAGAGATGTTTATTTTCTAACATGTGGTATCAGAGCCTGGTTTTTAGATCATCTTGCCTTGTTTATTGATCTTTTTACCCTTTGACCATTTTCTTTTCCTGTGACGGCGAGAGAAAGAGAGAAAACTAAAGTCGCCTTACACGTCGCCGTCGCAAGAGAGCTCGCCAGAAAATGGAGAGGGACTGCCGTCACAGTTGCTGGAAAACTGGAATGGCCATTACGGTGAGAGTGACCATCGCGACCGTGAGATCACCAGAAAATGGAGAAAGAGTTGCTGAGACCGTTGCCAGAAGAGCCGCCGTGGGGTGTGACGCCGTTGAGATCGCCAGAGACTGAAATGGAAGGTCGCCGTGAGAGGTATCTCGAAACAGGAGGACGATAACAGCCGCATATCGTGCCGTGAAGCATCGGCGTCGAGGCTCCACTGCGCGTCGCTGGCGCTGCTCCTTGTCGCTGTGCGCTGGGTCCTGAGTCGGGTTAGGTTAACCCGACTCAGGAAGAGGAAACCTAAAACGGTGTGCTTCACGGTTGAAGCACACCGTTTTCATTAATTTTGTTTTGGCCGCCGTACACCAAAAAAAAAAATTTAACAGTCTGCTGGCCGTCGTTTTGCTTTGGGCTGTAGGATATGTTTTTTTTTTTTTTTTAAGACAGCATCTGGGCTATTACTGTTTTGGGCTGCAGACACAATTTTTTTTTTTTTGAAATTTAGCTATTGGGCCGAAGGCTTTTGGGCTGTTGGGAAGTTACAAAAAAAAAAAATCTGTTGGACCGTACTGTTTTTGGGCTGCAAGCAATTTAGGCCACGGTTTTTGGCAGTCCACTGTTCAAAAAAAAAAAAGCCTTCTGGGCCATTGCAGTCTGGGCCTCTGTTTTGGGCTGACACATTTGGGCCTCAATTTTATTTTTTTGTTTCTGGAAATTACTTTGAGCCCTGTTTTATACTCTTGTGTATGGGCCACTTGGTTTTATTTCTAGAAAAATATTGTTGGCCATTTAATTTGATTTTTCCAGAATATTTTGATTACTATTACATGCACAATTAATTTCTCTACTATTTTAATATTTGGAAAAGGTCTTTACAAATTTTAATTTTTATGTTATTTAATTGCCTATTTTTGTGTATTAATTTCTCATTTGGCAATTAAATTAACTTTTTAATTTTTGTAAAAACCTTTTGAGTAGAAATTAATTTATTAAACATCTTTTGGGTGCATGAAATAGTGGGAGAATTTAAATTAAGTCATTTAGTCACATTTGTTGATTAAATTAGTCACATTTGTTGATTAAATTAATTTGTTAAATACTCCATTATGTTGTGCATATTTGGATTTATATGCACGTTAGTGATATTTGTGATTAGCGTACAATTTCTTGAGGAGTAGCCACAGCATCCTTGTTTATTGAATTTGTTGCATGCATTAATTAATCACATATGGATTTAAAATATCACTTATAATTAAATGTATAGTTTTGATTTATCTTTGCCCACAGGTAGATATTTCATAATTGTACATTTAATTAGGGAAGAATTAATTGCTCCATTACGTTATGCACATTTGGATTTTCAGTGCACATAAATGATATCTGTGATTAGCATACAATTCTTTGAGGAGTAGCCACAGCATCCTTGTTTATTGAATTTATTTGCATGCATTCATTAATCACATATGGATTCGAGATATCAATTGTAATTAAATGTGTAGTTATGGTTTATCTTTGCCCACAGGTAGATATCTCATAATTGTACATTTAATTAGGGTGGGATAGAATGGCCTTGTTATTTTCTAAGTAGCCCACAGGTATTAGTTAATTACAAATGCGTTCTAGTCCCATCACTTGAGATAAATACATGCTATGCCAATGTCTTTGCCCACAGGTAGACTTTGGTGATACGTATTTATATTGCTTGCGTGCTACATTTGAGTTAAGCATGCATACATGGCACAGTGACTTGTGATTGCTTCAAATTTTTACTTGTGAGCTTATTTGTATATTTGTCTGTTCTATTTTTGCAGAACCAATTGCTACCCCTAGGATTATGGCTGATGTAAGCAACAAAACAATCTTAGATGGCAGCATTAACTATGCTGACTGGAGAGATGATGTTTTGCTGCAGCTTGGTTTCTTGGACTTGGATTATGCCTTGAGGTATGAAAAACCTCTGAGACCTGATGATGCTTCCAATGATAGAGAGGCAAAGGAAAGGTATAATTTGTGGGAGCGGAGTAACCGCTTATCTCTTCTACTCATACAACAGAGGATCACCAGAAGCATTAGGGGAGCAGTCCCTAAGTGCGACACAGCCAAAGGATACCTGGAAGCCTTAGATAAGCAATTCAAGCTGACTGACAAGCAGATGGGTGGTGCCATCGTGTCTGATTTATGTGCTAAGAGGCTTACAGGTATTGGCGGTGTGAGGCAACATGTAATGGAGATGAGAGGTATGCTTTCATCGTGTGTTACTTTTGAATCTAATTTTTCTAGCGTTAATGATGACACTTGGTGGATTGACACTGGTTCGATGATCCACATTTCGACTACCACGCAGGGCTTTCTGTCAAGCAGGCCTCCACATCCCAATGAGGAAACTGTCCTTTCAGGCAGTGGGAAGGGAGACCCTGTGAAAGCCGTTGGAACTTTTCGCATAACCTTTTCAAATAATCATATTTTGGAACTTTATGATGTGTTTTATGTTCCCTCTTACAAAAGGAATTTGATTTCTATGTCAAAACTCATTCCATTTGATTATCATTTAGTTCTTTCTAAGAAACTCATGACTTTGAAAAGGGATTCTGTTTTTATTGCAAATTTAGTTATGATTGATGGCTTATTTAAAATTATTTCTGACTCGCCTCAATCTTTTACTGTTTCGCGTGGTACTAAGATAAGTGTCATCGATGAGAATTCTTATAGCCTGTGGCATAGGAGATTAGGACATATCTCCGTTGATAGAATCAAAAAGTTAAACAAAGAAGGAATTCTTCCATCTTTGAACCATTCGGAGTTTGATTCTTGTGTGGACTGCATTAGGGGTAAGCAGACCAATAAGTCACATAAAGGGGCTAAGAGAAGTTCTGAATTGCTAGAAATTGTACACACGGATATTTGTTGCCCTGATTTAACTGCGCAGGGTCAAAAGTACTTTATCACATTTATTGATGATTACTCACGATACATGTATGTCTACATGCTTTATAATAAAAGTGAGGCACTAGATGCTTTCAAGGAATATAAAGCAGAAGTAGAAAAATAGATTGGGAAACCAATCAAGATCGTGAGATCAGATCGTGGTGGTGAGTACTATGGCAGATACACTAGTGAAGGACAAGCGCCAGGTCCATTTGCTGATTTTCTTCGAGAGCAAGGTATAGTAGCCCAATATACTATGCCTGGATCACCTGACATGAATGGTGTAGCTGAACGAAGAAATAGGACCTTGCTGGATATGGTTAGGAGCATGATGAGTAGCTCCAAACTACCATCTTCTCTGTGGAAGGAAGCACTCAAGACAGCCACATACATATTAAACAGGGTTCCAACAAAGGCAGTATCTAAGACACCCTTTGAAATCTGGAAAGGATGGAAACCCAGTTTAAACCATTTCAAGGTATGGGGTTGTCCTGCTGAAGTAAGAGTGTATAATCCACAAGAGAAGAAGTTGGACCCCAAGACTATTAGAGCTTACTTTGTAGGCTATGCGGAGAAGTCTAAGGGTTACAAGTTTTATTGTCCTCCACCTTCTAAAAGGTTTGTTGAGTCTAGGAATGTCAAGTTTCTTGAGAATGATGTGATTAGTGGGAGTGATTGTCTACTAGATGATCACATAAAGCGAACCACTGATGTCATTCATGAGGGGACATCGATAGTTAATGATCATCCTATAGTTGGGATTGACATTCCTACTGTTAGGATTGGCATTGAACGTGATGTAGACCCTGTAGCTCAAGTTGACGATGCTGAACAAGATGGACACATACCGGATGGTCAACCTATCACACAAGTGGAACCACCACAAGATGTGATAGAGGATGTCCTTATTCAGCAACCTGAATCAACCCAAGAGGTTGAATTGAGGAGGTCAACTAGAGAAAGGAGACCGGCATTACCTGATGACTACGTAGTGTATTCTGCTGAAGTTGACTGTGATGTAAGTATTGAGAATGATCCTTTATCGTTTACTCAGGCTATGAAGAGTGCGAACTCTAAATTGTGGCATGATGCTATGATTGATGAAATGAATTCCATGGCAAACAACCATGTTTGGGAACTTGTAGAGTTGCCTAGTGGGTCTAAGGCCATTGGCTGTAAATGGGTTTATAAAACCAAGAGAGACTCACAAGGTAACATCGATAGATACAAGGCTAGGTTGGTTGCTAAGGGCTTCACTCAAGTGGAAGGAATCGATTACAGTGAAACCTTTTCACCTGTATCTAAGAAAGATTCATTCCGTATCATCATGGCATTGGTTGCACATTTTGATCTGGAGTTGCACCAAATGGATGTGAAGACTGCTTTCCTCAATGGTGAACTGGAGGAAGAAGTCTATATGAAACAGCCTGAGGGATTTGTTGCAGAAGAGAAAGAACATTTGGTATGCAAGTTGAAGAAATCAATATATGGTCTGAAACAGGCTTCGCGGCAGTGGTACTTGAAGTTCCATGAAGTAATCACATCATTTGGTTTTGTTGAGAACATCATGGATGACTGTATATACCACAAGGCTAGTGGGAGCAAGATCGTATTCTTGATTTTGTATGTGGATGACATTCTACTTGCTACCAATGATCTGGGTTTATTGCGTGAGGTGAAGCAGTTTTTGTTTAAGAGTTTTGACATGAAAGACATGGGTGAGGCATCTTATGTCATTGGCATAAAGATCCATAGAGATAGAACCCAATGTCTTGTAGGCTTATCTCAAGAGGCTTACATTGTCAAGATCCTTGAACGATTCAGGATGCAGAACTGTTCATCTAACGTGGCTCCTATTGAAAAGGGAGATAAATTCAGTCTAAAACAATGTCCTGAAACCAAGCTTGAAAAGAAACAGATGGAAAGGGTCCCATATGCCTCAGCGGTAGGAAGCTTGATGTATGCACAGGTTTGTACAAGACCTGACATCGCTTTTGCTATGGGTATGTTGGGAAGATACCAAAGTAATCCAGGGGAAGCACATTGGACGGCTGCGAAGAAGGTGTTTAGGTACCTACAAGGCACTAAACACTACATGCTCACATATAGAAGAACAGATAGTTTGGACGTGATTGGGTACTCAGATTCAGATCTTGGAGGATGCGTAGATACGAACAAGTCTACATCTGGTTACATCTTCCTGTTGGCAGAAGGAGCTGTATCATGGAGAAGCGCTAAGCAGACTCTAACAGCTCCCTCTACCGGTGATGCTGAGTATATCGCGTGTTTTGAAGCAAGTTCACAAGCTATTTGGATAAAGAATTTCATTGCTGGGCTTAAGATTGTGGATTCAGTCTCTAAGCCAATCATAATGTACTGTGATAACGCAGCTGCGGTGGCCATAGCGAACAACAAAAGGAATAAAAGTCGAAGCAAGTTTGTCGAACTTAAATTCCTTTGCTTGAGAGAAAGAGTTCAGGATGGCCAAGTTTTCGTTGATCGTATCAGTACATTGGATATGTTGGCTGATCCTTTGACGAAAGGATTGAAGCCGAACGTCTTTGTGACACATGTACCTCATATGGGACTTCGTCCAACTTTTGATTAGTGGAGGTATGAGCAATGAAATTACATTTTGTGGTTTATCATTTCAAATTGTGATTGTATACATTTGTGCTATTGAAATTGATGAACATTGAGATAGGAACCGAATGAACATTGAGTTCATGTATATTGTGATACCCATTAAGTGATGGTGCTACCTGTAATACATGGAAGGTAATACTCGATCATAGGGGACTTATCGCCATGATTCTTGTAGCATGACATCAGTGTACCTAGACAGGGCAATGACATTGAGTATACGGGCCAAGTGGGAGAATGTAAGATATTTATTATAATTATATAACCTATTTAGATATTAATTAGGATAATTAATAAATATTTCTGAGTGTGGCCCGTAGTCATTAGGCCCGGTCCAAGGTGGGTTGGGGACTCAGTTTATTTAAGGTTGTTTTCCTGATGGTGGAAACACAACACAACAACAATTTTAGAATTAAGTACTGCTTTCTCTGAGTCCAGAGCGAGACCTACTTCTCAGCTCCCTCTCGAGGGTTCCCCACTGGTGACGGCAGTTTCCACAGTTGCCATCACTGTGCCTAATCACCAGCTGGAAGAGCCTGTTGATTATCTGACATTCTTTATTGATTCACAGGTGTCCTTGATTCATTACAGATCCTCTCAGAGATTAGATCAACAAAGTAATGGCAAGAGGTAATTTAAAGTTTCCGCTGCATCTTATATTTATGTATATGATAATCTGGATTGATTATT
This sequence comes from Leucaena leucocephala, assembly GCA_037074615.1. Taxonomy (NCBI): domain Eukaryota; kingdom Viridiplantae; phylum Streptophyta; class Magnoliopsida; order Fabales; family Fabaceae; genus Leucaena; species Leucaena leucocephala. Next base: position 16,745,349 of record CM073541.1, read on the forward strand.
TCATATTAGAGATGTTTATTTTCTAACATGATCATCATCATTTGTTCACTTGAATATATACAAAGATTATTACAGTATCTTATCTTTATCACAAATGTGTTTTTTTTTTGGGTTGTAGCCGGATTTAGAGCTCCAGGGGTCGGCATTCTCGCTAGTTGGTCTCCAAAAGGATCTCCTTCTGAGGTTGATGGCGACAACAGAACTTTGCAGTTCAACATAATCTCAGGAACATCCATTTCTTGTCCACATGTTTCTGAGGCTGCTGCTTACGTTAAATCTTTCCATCCTGACTGGTCCCCATCCTCTGTTCAATCCGCTCTAATGACCACTGGTAATTCATCTTCTGTTACATAAGTTGTTGCAACATAGTTATCCACAAAACTGAAGATGTACCATGTTGTTATGTGTTGGTGGTTGCATCTAGGCCATTGAGTCCCAGGTTTAACAGAGACGCAGAGTTTGCATATGGAGCAGGTCAAATTGATCCTGTAAAGGCAGTGAATCCCTGTCTAGTATACGATGCCAGCGAAGTTGACTTTGTGAGATTCTTATGTGGACAAGGGTACACCACAAGGACATTGCAGCTTATCACAGGGGATAATAGCGGCTGCTCTGTATCAGCCAAAGCTAGTGATCTGAACTACCCCTCCTTTGCCTTCCAAGCCCTCCCTCCAACGTCACTGTAAGTGGCAGTTTTAGAAGAACTGTTACTTATGTGAGGTCATTAAAGTCCACATTCAAAGCCACTGGGTGGGGTCCTCCGGGTCTGAAAATACAAGTGAACCCAAATGTTCTTTCGTTCAGTTATTATGGTGAAAAGCAGAGCTTTGTGCTGAGTGTTGGAGGAAGCTTGGAAGCATCAATGGTGTCAGCTTCTTTGGTTTGGAGTGACGGTAAGATCCAAGTGAGGAGCCCTGTTGTTGTGTTTAATTCCCCATAATGGATTAAGTTGATGGTAAGATCTTTACAATACATCGAATAATTTGAAGCGGAAGCATAGACTTCTGCAAAATTGCGTTGGAGGTTGCAATATTAAACCTTCGTACGATGTATGGTGTCGTTTTTATAATACACACACACACACATGATACCCACTATCCATTTATTACTGTCCAATTTCACTTGTGCCTTCGCGGGAATGAGAAAGGGAAAAAAGAATCTATTGAGTTGTTGCGATTGTAGAGAATAAGGGAAATTTTCTCAATTCGTAATTGATTTACAAAACCATATAAAATTAAGAAATAAAATATATTTAAAATATTAAAATTATTTGAAACACACAAAAATTGGTCATTAGGAGTTTGATTTGCTAATACACGCTTTTATGTAAAATTGGAAATTAATTAATCCCATTGCTTTATGTGCGTTTATTTCAGTCTTATGTGTTTCATTACTTTGCTTCATATGTCTTGTTCATATAGCTTGTAAAGCCACTTCCACCCTAAACCCCTCCTTCCTCCTCTATGATTCATATCGAGTCAAACAAGTTAATCCATTTCTAGACTAGTCAAACAAGTTAGTGATTAGTCATTTTTTCTTAATAAATTAGTTATTAGTGCCTAGAATTTCGGTCAAAGTAGCAATATAGTTTATTGTTAGGATGCAGGTTTCATTCCCATTCCAAAGGTCTTCATTTTCTGTTTATTTGTCTTTGGTTCTGTTATTCGATCAAGGAATCATTATTTAAGAATAGAAAGGCATTTTTTATTACGAAAATGTATTATTTATTATATTTTTATTATTAAATAGTAATGACTGTGATATCTTGTTATTTTTTAAATATATAAAATATTCTTAAATCACAAAATTATCTTCATGGAATTTTAAAAGTCAAGTCTTCATCACCTGATGTGTATCCTTGAGGAGGACTCATCCCCTTAATTCATGACTCACACTCACTCATTGGACCCCCACGCACCGGAAGTCTGAGTCAATGGCCCAATTCTTCTTCTTCTTTCTTTCGAAAATTCCTGGGAAAAAGAATTTTTAAAATAATGCAATAGAAGGAAGACCAATAAATAGATCATTACTACTATTATTATTAATAAACTAACATGGGGCCCATAATAATGTTATAGATAAATCTACAAATAAAGCCATCTTTAATATTAAAAATGTTATTTGTTTTCCATATGCAAAATTTAAAATTTATTTTTCTATAATAAATATATTATTTGATAAATGTTAACTTATGCCCCAAAATAACAATATGCTACTAATGTAAGGATTTTGTTAATGGAAAAAAAATTGTAAGTAGCTCTATAATCATGTTTTACAATTTATAATGCAAAGTTTGCTTTAATGGATATGTTTATACTTGTGAGTGGACAAAATATAAGAATCAGTTCACCTAAATTTTTTATATTTTAAATAGATAAATAAACATGTAAAATTGGAACTTTTAAGAAATAATAATTTGTGAAAGATTCGTTTCTCCCACGATAAATGTATTTATTTAAATAATTATTAGTGAATAGAATAGATATCACGTTCCCCTAGGGAATGTAATAGTAATGGCTTTTCTCGTATGAATGCTTTAATTAGTAAGAAATTTAAAGCTTCTGGTCCTTAGTCATAAACCACGCGCAATTATGGTCTTTGGTCCAAAAGCTAGCTTATAAATTATCGCAAGGGCATAGGGGTCCCATATTCTAGCCAATGTCCATCACCTAATATGAACATCGCATTCTTCAAAAAAAATTTATATAAATAAAGTTTAGATATAATTAGTATCAATTTTTCACTAAGGTCAGGATATAGTTTTAGGATTTAAAAAACGTTTATAGGAGATTTACGAGATCATTTATCAAAAGAGCCCTCACAATAGCAGTGGAAATCTAATTCACGTCTTTGTGAAATATAAATCTATTTTTTATTATCTATGTTAACTCTCTATAACACGAATGCTAAGATGATCCATCGTATATTCAGAATCAAAACATTAAATACTCTAAATTTAGGCTTAGTCCTAACTCGTACGTAAATAATGCTCTTCATGCATATTAGCAATTGGAATTTACTCCAACAACAACACAAGCTACGACATGAGGATCTGAAAAACACGGCATTTACATCATCCCCCTTCGTTTGAAAACGTTTTCTTTTAATGTCATCACGCTGCTTCACCTCACAAAACACACAACGCTATAAATCTATATGTCACGAAAGTTACATATAACTGTGTTGATTGCGGACGTATACCCCAGACATGAGGTTGATTGGGTCCAGAGACTTATTACCAGAGCCGAGATTTAAATAGTATTTATAGAGATATTTACAAACCTCCCATCAATAAGATCTCTTATTTATACGGGATTTGAACTCACAATTTTATATAGTTATAAACTAACTTCTTATCAACTAAATCAATTGAAGATATTTTATCTGTTACAATAATTAATTACGTACTTGGACATGTAAGTGTTGTGACAGTAATCTCAGCCTCACTCGGGACTTCGTTCTTTTACCTGGGTTGCTTTGGAACTACTACTAGGAATTAATATAGGGAAAATCACCATCTTCTGATGAACAAGAACTTATACGACAAGGGATGAAAAAATCATTGCGATGATTCCTGTAGGGATCGTGTCCCAATCAAAGTATCATAGAGATAGCTTCCAAATAGCTCCATGTTATACAGCTTTGGCCAGGTCTTCCTTTCTCATTGTGTGTATATAGACTTTTCTTCTCCATGGACGTTCCTATGAAAATCACTTTCACGACTTTAATTATCTTAAGACGCGTTTTTTAATTTGCTTGATTGGTGGACAGTAGTATTCCTTATTGAAAGCTTCTTGGAAAAGTAATAATAATCTGATGTATTTCCAAGAATCTGTGGAGTTTTAGTCCTTGTTCTTCTATATAAACGACATATTGCTGTAAGCTTGTTAGGTCCTCACAACTACTACAAGACGAACTCCAGAATGGACAGCAGATATTCTGTTCCTCTGTTGTTGATTTCGATTATTCTTAGCTTTGCTTCTCTTTTGATCAAATGTCACTCTTCTTCCTCAGATGAACTCAAGGTTAAACATGTCTTTTTATTGTCTCTTTGTCTTGGTCTTTTCAATCCCCATGATTCAGTTTCTGGTTATTAACTATGTCTTGTGATAATGCAGACTTACATTGTCTACACCGGGAACAGTAAGACTGATGAAGCTTCTGCATTGTCACAGTACACAAGCTTGCTGCAAAAAGCTGCCACCAGGTAATACCAGTAAAAACTAGACATTTCAAGGCTACAAGCTAAGTACGAGGTTATCTTAAAAGGTTAAAGTTTTTAAATGTCGTATATAGAATATTTAATTATAGGTTTTAACAATCCTCTTCCCACCACGGATAAGTTCAACTTAGAAACACGTGCATGGGTAATTTTGCTTTTATATTTGTTTGCTTTTACTAAATTTGCAAGTGACCACTAATTTCAGCGATGCTGAGCCCAAGACAGTTCTGCATCACTACAAACGGAGTTTTAATGGCTTTGTTGCGAAGCTAACAGAGAAAGAAGCTGTCACAATGTCAAGTGAGCAAGCAAAACTATTTCTTTATCTTGTTCCATAACTTACTTGCTCTGTCTTCGATTCAGAGTTGTACGTTAACCCATAAAATTCACAATAATACAGGACTTGATGGTGTGGTCTCTGTGTTCCCTAATCGAAAGAGACAACTCCACACAACAAGATCTTGGGATTTCATTGGTTTCCCACAGAACGTGCAAAGAGCCGCAACCGAAAGTGATGTCATCGTCGGAGTTCTTGATTCTGGAATCTGGCCGGAATCCGAAAGCTTCAGCGACAAAGGATTGGGTCCACCACCTAAGAAATGGAAGGGCACATGCCAATCCTCGTCTAACTTCACTTGCAACAGGTGTGTGTATATATATATATTCTTGTATACATGAACAACATATTCATTTTGTATACAACATTAACAGATAACGTTGTGATTGCAGAAAAATCATTGGGGCAAAGTATTACAAAGCCGATGGATTATTCGAGGGTGAAGAGAAATCTCCAAGAGACGATGATGGTCATGGGACTCATGTATCATCCACAGCAGCTGGGAAGGCAGTGAACCAGGCAAGCATGTTAGGGTTAGCAGAAGGAACAGCAAGAGGAGGTGCTGTATCAGCACGCATTGCTGTCTACAAAGTTTGTTGGTCCGATGGTTGTTATGATGCAGACATTCTCGCGGCTTTCGATGATGCCATTGCTGATGGGGTGGATATAATATCAGCTTCTCTCGGAGGGCCCAATGACCAGAATTATTTCAGAGATGGAATGGCCATTGGAGCTTTTCATGCTATGAGAAATGGAATATTGACGGTGACTTCTGCAGGGAATTCTGGTCCAAAACCTGGATCACTGGCAAATTTTTCACCTTGGTCTATTTCTGTGGCTGCTAGCACCGTTGATAGAAAGTTGGTTACCAAAGTTGGATTAGGTGATAACAGAACATTTGAGGTAAGGTTATTAACTAGTAGCCACATGCATCAAGTTTAAATAATTTTTTTAGAGATAATTAATCCATAAATCCTTATAGTTTCAATTAATTTTTAATCATACTCCTATAGTTTTTTTCCTTTTTATCATGTCTCTGTGTAGTATTTATTCTTTTTATCATGTCCTTATAATTTTATCTGAATTTTAATCAAATCCTAGTAGTTTTAGGAGACTGATAAAAAGAAAAAAAAAACTACAAGTTTCATTAAAAATAGATCAAACTACGAGGATTTAATAAAAAAATTACAAAGATTTAATTAAAAATTAAATAAAACTAAAAGGACTTGCAGATTAATTATCCTAAAAATTTAATACAATTTTTCTCAAGTTTAATGATCTCCTTGTTCCATGTTTAGGGCGTTTCAATAAATACGTTAGACCTTAAGGGACAACAGTATCCTATAATTTATGGAGGTGATGCACCAAATACAAAAGAGGGCTTTGATGGATCTTTATCCAGGTGACAAAGACTTATGAAGTCCTCTAGATGAAAATCACAAGACAAAATTTTTATTCTAAGCTAATGAAATATAGTGTGATAAGTGCAGGTTTTGCTTAAGTGATACATTGGATCCAAATTTGGTGAAGGGCAAAATTGTTCTGTGCGATGGCAGAAGCAAAGCATTAGGTACATTCAACGCAGAAGCCATTGGTGCATTGACACAAGGTCAAATTTCCAGAGACTCTCCTCCCACTTTCCCCTTGCCTGGTTCATACCTAGACTTGCAAGATGCTACCAATATTTTCATCTACATAAATTCCACAAGGTATTATTAACCATTAAATGAAAAGCTACAAATATAGATTAACAATGATTCTATAGAACTAAACCTTTCTTAATCTTGTAGGAATCCTACTGCGACCATTTATAGAACTAATGAGGAAAAGGATACATTGGCTCCTATGGTGGCCTCTTTCTCTGCTCGAGGTCCAAGCCATGTTTCACCTGACATTCTCAAGGTACTTGGTCACTTCATTATATACAGAGATTACAATCTTATCTTTATACAAATGTTTTTGTTTTGGTTGTAGCCGGATTTAGTAGCTCCAGGGGTCAACATTCTCGCTGGTTGGTCTCCAAAAGGGTCTATTTCTGAGGTTGAAGGTGACAACAGGACTTTGCAGTTCAATATGATCTCAGGAACATCCATGGCTTGTCCACATGTTTCTGGGGCTGCTGCTTACGTTAAATCATTCCATCCTGATTGGTCCCCTTCCGCTGTTCGATCCGCTCTAATGACCACTGGTAATTCATCTTCTGTCAAATCATATAAGTTGCTGCAACATAGTAATGCAGAAAAACTGAACGTATATCATGTTATGTGTTGGTGGTTGCAGCTAGGCCATTGAGTCCAAGGATTAACCGAGATGCAGAGTTTGCTTATGGAGCGGGTCAAATCGATCCTATAAAGGCAGTGAATCCTGGTTTAGTATACGATGCTGGTGAAGTTGATTTTGTGAGATTCTTATGTGGACAAGGGTACACCACAAGGACATTACAGCTTGTTACAGGGGATAATAGCAGCTGCTCTGTATCAGCTAAAGCTAGTGATCTCAACTACCCTTCCTTTGCTCTTCCAAGCCCTCCCTCCAACGTCACTGTAAGTGGCAGTTTTAAAAGAACTATTACGTATGTTGGTTCAGAAAAGTCCGCATACAATGCCACTGTGAATGGTCCTCCGGGGCTGAAAATCCATGTGAACCCAAGTGTTCTATCGTTCAGTTCTTATGGTGAAAAGCAGAGCTTTGTGCTGAGTGTTGAAGGAAGCTTGGAAGCGTCTTTAGTGTCAGCGTCTTTGATTTGGAGTGATGGTAAGATCCAAGTGAGGAGCCCTATTGTTGTGTTTAATTTACCTCAATAGATCATAGATGGTTAATATGCATCGAATAAGTTGAAGCGGAAGCACATAGACTTCTGCAAAATTGCGTTGGAGGTTGTAATATTAACGCTTCGTACGATGTATGGTGCCGTTTTTATAACAATATCCATATATATAGGAGTTATATCACACGTTTTGTTATATATATATATGAATAATCTCTAGACTAAAATATTCATTCTTTTTTCATATGTATGTATGGGGAAAACTAAATTTTTAGTCTTTGAAGATTTGTCCAAACGTGGTTATTAAAATGATGCAATCATGGAGGAGCCTATAACCTCTGTCATTCTCACACCTCGCACAAGCCAAAGAATAAAAGGATGTTCTGTTTAACTCTGTTCTTCCAGAAAAACAGAGGTAATCAAAGTAGGGTGTGATTGATTCTTTTGAATGGAATGATGCAATTGAATTATAAGTGAGTTGAACGAGCTAAATGATGAAAAGAGTACTTTGGTCTTGTTTTCTTCCATTGATAGCTATAAGATTCGTGTTTCTCATAATCTGGTGTTTGATTTGCTAATACACGCTTTTATGTAAAATTGAAAATTAATCACATTGCTTTTGACATATATGTCTCTTATGAGTTTTATTACTCTGCTTCATGTTCTTTCAGAAATCTGAAAGCGTCTTCTTCGAGTTAGGAATCTCACTCTCCAATCTGCTTCCTTTCTCCAATACCCAAGCCACGTGTACATTGTAGCTGTTGCACTTTGCCGTGAAATAAAAAATAAAAAAAAATGAGAATACTCTTGCTTAGTTGGCAATATAACCTAATTTTAAATCTTAAAATAATTGACTTATAAGTCTTGAAAAACCACTAGATATGATATCGACTTACCACCCACTTTAAAGTGGTATTTTTTTTTTCTTTAATACTGGTCAAAAATAAAAATCTAGGATGCCAATTTAATTTATAACTTATTATACATAATTTATAACTTAATTTTACATCATATCTAAAAATTAGTTTGCAATACTTTGCAACTTATTCTATATAATTACAATTTTACTGTTGATTATTTATAATTTATCTTCTAAAATTTACAACTTTACTCACGTCTAGAATATAAATCATCATTAGCCCATAACATTAGTCGCTTGAAAAGTAACTAATATTTATTTGTTAATTTTTCTCCCTTTTTAATTACAAAGAGGAGAGATATGAGAGGATATATATTTTTTAATAGGAGTAATATTTTTTTTTAATTTAAAATAGATCTAATAAATTAACCACTTTTTCTACAGAGGGAGCACTGCACAAGGCACTTTTGTCTATAAATTTTTTTAATAATTAAAAATTTTAGGATTTACATGTAGTTTATAATTTGATAAGAACAAAAAAAAAAACGACAGCTGGCACGCAAGTGTGGAGGGAGATAGTTGACAGAAGTGAAGGTAACATGCTTAGTTGAGAAATGTGGCTTTGGGTTTGACAGGGGTAGTTAGGGTCTTGTTCATATTTCTTGTTTTTTTTAATTCTTCAATGTGCCCAGGAAAAAAAAAAAAGGTTGACACATGAAGCCAACCTTGGTGCGACCAGCAACCAATCAAATTGCTCTAACCAACTAACGGGTTAGTTCGAGTGGTAAGCGGCTCGGTATCGCTTAAACGAGGTCTCAAATTTGAGCCTTGGCGAATGCAGAAAATTCTCGTTGGGAGACTCACTCACCATAGCCAGGTGCGCGATGCAGGTCGAATCTGAATATAGTCGGGATAAAGCTCCCGAGTGACAACTAAAAAAAAATTGTTCCAACCACCACCTACTAAAGCTCCACAAATATAAATTGCTTTGATTGCCTTGTGAAATTCCATCGTCCATAGATGCAAATGGTTATTGAGAGAAGATTAACTAAAATGTAAAATATTTTAATTAAAAAATTAAATTTAATTTTAAATATAAGTCTCTAATTTATTTTATTTAAAAAAATTTATATTTTTTTAAAATATTTTTATTAATTATACATATGAGTGGATGTTTATCTAGAGATAATAATAATAAAAAATAACATTTTAAAAAAATTAAATAATATTTATTATAAATAAATAATATAATTAACTTTTTTTAATAAAGGTCAGCATATATTTAAGCCATTTAGTTCCAAATTCATTACAACTTGCGTATAAATGACAAGGTCCCAACAAACATTGAGGGGACTGCAGGAATTGTCTTAGCTTGTTTCTTCATCTCTCGGGTAGACTTTTCTTCTCCATAGACCTCCAAATCCTTTCATGGCTTTAGCTTGATGCGCGTTTTAGTTCCTTGTTGGATACCAAAAACTCTGAATTTGGATTGGAGAAGATATATCCATAGACAAGATTCTGTGGAATCTGAGTCTTACCAAATAAACACAACATACTAGACCAAGTTCAGAATGGGCGGCAGATCATTATGTGGTACTCTGTTGTTGATTAAACTTCTTACTTTTGCTTCTGTTCTGATCAAATGTCACTCTTCTTCCTCAGACCAACCCAAGGTCAAACATTCTATTCAGTCTGTTTTTTTTCTTGGTTTTCGAATTCCCATGTTTCACTTTCTGCTAATTATTCGTGTCTTCTAAATGCAGACTTACATTGTCTACACCGGGAACAGCAAGACTGATGAAGCTTCTGCCTTGTCATACTACACAAGCTTCCTGCAAAAAGTCTCTGACAGGTACTATCAATAATCCACTAAAACTAGAAATTTCTAGGTCACACCTGTAACTGGCTATAAAGCTTAAATATTTTTTTAGGGTTAAGATCTTAAAAGCTCATACATGGATTGCGTGTTACAATAAATAAGAACCTATTAAGAAGGAAGTTCAGGGTACTCTGTAATGTTGTAGATTCAGAATTTAATATGAAGCTTCAATTTTCAATTTGTATCTGTACCTTCAGCGATGATGCTGTGCCCAAGTCAGTTCTCCATCACTACAAACGGAGTTTCAATGGATTTGTTGCGAAGCTAACAGAGAAAGAGGCTGAAACAATGTCAAGTGAGCCAGATGATTATTTCTTTATATTCATTTCATAACTTACTTGCTCTGTCTTCTAAATTCAGAGTTGTTCACCCAGAAAATTCACCGTGCAGGACTTGATGGTGTGGTCTCTGTGTTCCCTAATCAAAAGAGACAACTCCACACAACTAGGTCTTGGGATTTCATTGGCTTCCCACTGAACGTGCAAAGAGCCACAACTGAAAGTGATGTCATCGTCGGAGTTCTTGATTCTGGAATCTGGCCAGAATCAGAAAGCTTCAATGACAAAGGATTGGGTCCCCCACCTAAGAAATGGAAGGGAACATGTCAATCCTCGTCTAACTTCACTTGCAACAAGTATATTCTCGTACACATGTACAATGTATTCAGTTTTTCTAGAGATAGATCTTATTCATATTATATAGCATATATCATTAACAGATTTTGCTGTCATTGCAGGAAAATCATTGGGGCAAAGTATTACAGAGCCGATGGATTATTCCGAGGTGAAGAAAAGTCTCCAAGAGACAATGATGGCCATGGGACTCATATATCATCCACCATAGCTGGGAACACAGTGAGCAAGGCAAGCATGTTAGGGTTAGCAGCAGGAACAGCAAGAGGCGGCGCTATATCAGCGCGTATTGCTGTCTACAAAGTTTGTTGGTCCGATGGTTGTTATGATGCAGACATTCTCGCGGCTTTCGATGATGCCATTGCTGATGGGGTGGATATAATATCAGCTTCTCTCGGAGGGCCCAATGACCAGAATTATTTCAGAGATGGAATGGCCATTGGAGCTTTTCATGCTATGAGAAATGGAATATTGACGGTAACTTCTGCAGGGAATTCTGGTCCAAAACCTGGATCACTGGCAAATTTTTCACCTTGGTCTATTTCTGTGGCTGCTAGCACCATTGATAGAAAGTTCCTTACCACGGTTAGATTAGGTGATAACAGGACATTTGAGGTAATTTTTAACTAGTAGCAATACATCCAAGTTTCAATGAGCAAAAACCTGACAGTTTAATGATCTCCTTGTTTAATGTTTAGGGACTTTCAGTAAATACATTTGACCTTCAGGAACAACAGTATCCTGTAATTTATGGAGGAAACGCACCAAATACTCAAGCAGGCATCGATGGATCTTCATCCAGGTGACAAAGACTTGAAATCCTTCAAGAAAAGGTGTGAGACAGAACTTTATTTTGGTTCGTTATTACAAGTGCAGGTTATGCAATCAAGGTTCATTGGATCCAAATTTGGTGAAGGGTAAAATTGTTCTGTGTGAAGGAAGAAGCAAAGCAGAAGGTGCTTTCGCGGCTGAAGCTGTTGGTGCCCTTACACAAGGTCAGAATTCCAGAGACTATGGCTGGTGTTTCCCTCTACCTGCTTCGTACATGGACTTGCAGGATGCCAATAGTATATTTGCCTACATTAATTCCTCAAGGTATTAACCATTAGCTGAAGGTGCTGATATCTATTGACAACTTCATGTAAATAATACCTTTTGTTTTAATAGAATTCCTTGACCAAACTTGCAGGAATCCAACTGCAACCATATTTAGAACTAACGAGGAAAGAGATACATTAGCCCCTATGGTGGCCCCTTTCTCTGCTAGGGGTCCTAACTATGTTTCTCCTGATATTCTCAAGGTACCTTGTTTTGTAGCTGGCTGATTATCACTTTGTCACTTCAATATATACATAGATTAGGGACTTATCTTTATTATTACAAATGTACCCCTTCTTTAGCCGGATTTAGTGGCTCCGGGAGTCAACATTCTCGCTGGCTGGTCTCCAAAAGGATCTCCTTCGGAGGTTGATGGTGACAACAGAAGTTTGCAGTTCAACATAATCTCAGGAACATCCATGTCTTGTCCACATGTTTCTGGTGCTGCAGCTTATGTTAAATCATTCCATCCTGATTGGTCCCCTTCCGCTGTTCAATCCGCTCTAATGACCACTGGTAATTCATCTTCTGTCAAATCATATAAGTTAATGCAACATAGTAATGCAGAAAACTGAACATATATCATACTGTTATGTGGTGGTGGTTGCAGCTAGGCCATTGAGTCCCACGACTAACCGAGATGCGGAGTTTGCTTATGGAGCAGGGCAAATTGATCCTGCAAAGGCAGTGAATCCTGGATTAGTATATGATGCTAGTGAAGTTGATTTTGTTAGATTCTTATGTGGACAAGGGTACACCACGAGGACATTACAGCTTATCGAAGGGGATAATAGCAGCTGCTCTGTATCAGCTAAAGCTAGCGATCTCAACTACCCTTCCTTTGCTCTTCCAATCCCTCTCTCCAACGTCACTGTAGGTGGCAATTTTAAAAGAACTGTTACATATGTTGGTTCAGAAAAGTCGACGTACAAAGCCACTGTGAGTGCTCCTCCTTCTCTGAAAATACAAGTGAACCCAAGTGTTCTTTCCTTCAATTCTAGTGGTGAAAAGCAGAGCTTTGTACTAAGTGTTGAAGGAAGCTTGGAAGCATATATGGTGTCAGCATCTTTGATTTGGAGTGATGGTAAGATCCAAGTGAGAAGCCCTATTGTTGTGTTTAATTCACCTCAATAGAATCATTATTGTTTTATTATTACTTTTAAACGTTGAATAAATTGGTGTATATACAAATGAGAGAGGGTAAAAGTCCATTTTAAAATACCTTTATGCGACAGAATATTTTCCTTTTAGATACTAAGTGTGTGTTTTTTAAACTTATAATAACTTTTTTTTTTAATTTTTGAAGGACATATTTTGAAAGATTGGGATATGTTTAAGGCATTAATTGCTAGTACTTGTTTTTCTTGATTTTTACGGGATGGTTTTAAAAACAACTTGTAAAAATTATCAAGAGAAAAGCTTTTCAATTGATGCTCGTAGCATTGAGTACTAAAGTAAAAAAACTGGCAGATTATCTTAGCATTTATCATTCATGGCAACGCACAAGTCAAGCTCTAAACCAGTCTTATTGCCTCTGTTCCGTGCAATAGAGGAGGCCAACAGTTATCACACTCCAATATTTGAAAACTTAACTTCGCTTGCCACTTTGACGATTTCATGCAATTTATTTCCCTCGACAACCAGAAAGTTACAAGTCACAATCTTGATCTTTTAAGAAACAGAATTGACAGAAGAAGCCAACCATCGTACTTACGTATGAGGAGTTGCCTCGCAAGTTGCTCTAACCTTGTCAATTTTTACTTGTACGTTGCTTTGAAAAATCAACATCACCAGTGAAAAATCTCAGACTCCGCAGTCAGGGTGAGAACACGACGAGGAAGACTTGCACTGAAATGTTCGTACGTCATTTCCCACTTTCTCTCTTCCATCATTTAAACCATTATAAGTTTCAATATCGTCGAATATGTCTCTGATAGTTAAGAACCAATCGTGTCCTTCTCAATAATCAATGAGATGGCTCTGTAAACTCATAGTTTCCAATAGCTTTGGTCATGTCTTGCTTTCTCGCGTAGACTTTTCTCGATCAACGTTCAAATCCTTTCACGACTTTATTTCAATACCCGTTTTGGTGATTCCTCCAAATAAACGCCCACATTCCACAAAGTTATGTCATCGCTAGCTACTAGATCAACTTCTTAGAATCGACACCAGATCTTTTGCTCCTCTGTTGTTGATTTCACTTCTTGGTTTTGCTTCTCTTCTGCTTACATGTCACTCTTCTTCCTCAGATGAACTTAAGGTCAAACATGGTGTTTTTTTTGTCTCTTTGCCTTGGTTTTTTATTCCCCATGATTCAGTTTCTGGTTGTTGATCAGGTCTAATATTGCAGACTTACATTGTCTACACGGGGAACAGCAACACTAATGAAGCTTCTGCCTGGTCACAATACACAAGCTTGCTGCAAAAAGTCTCTGAGAGGTAATATCCGACAGTAAATTACTGTCATTAAATTTCCCTGATAAGTTTAAGAAGCAAGATTGCTTGTTACAATGAGTAAGACACTATTGTGTGAGGGAAAGAGGTAAAGTTAGAAGTCCAGTGTACTCTGCAATTTTATAGATTGAAATTTGGATATGATGCTTAAATTTTCAATATGTATCTGTAACTTACAGCGATGCTGTGCCCAAGTCAGTTCTCCATCACTACAAACGGAGTTTCAATAGTGTGGTCTCTGTGTTCCTTAACCGATAACTTACTTGCTCTATCTTCGATTCAGAGTTGTACGTTAATCCATAAAATTCACAATAATACAGGACTTGATGGTGTGGTCTCTGTGTTCCTTAACCAAAAGAGTCAACTCCACACAACAAGATCTTGGGATTTCATTGGTTTCCCACTGAACGTACAAAGAGCCACGGCCGAAAGTGACGTCATCATCGGAGTTCTTGACACTGGAATCTGGCCAGAATCAGAAAGCTTCAGTGACATAGGATTGGGTCCGCCACCTACGAAATGGAAGGGCACATGTCAATCCTCCTCTAACTTCACTTGCAACAGGTATAAACATATACATATACACACACAGATATATGGTAGTATACACCATAAACAGATTATGGTGTGATTGCAGAAAAATCATTGGGGCAAAGTATTACAAAGCCGATGGATTATTCGAGGGTGAAGAGAAGTCTCCAAGAGACTATGATGGTCATGGGACTCATGTATCATCCACGGCAGCTGGGAAGGCAGTGAACCATGCAAGCAAGTTAGGGTTAGCAGAAGGAACAGCAAGAGGGGGTGCTGTATCGGCACGCATTGCTGTCTACAAAGTTTGTTGGTCCGATGGATGTAATGATGCAGACATTCTCGCGGCTTTTGATGATGCCATTGCTGATGGAGTCGACATATTATCACTTTCTCTTGGAGGGTTGAATGATAAGAATTATTTCAGAAATGCAATAGCCATTGAAGCTTTTCATGCCATGTTTAATGGAATATTAACGGTAACTTAAGAGAAGGCCTGGATCGCTTGAAAATTTTGAACCTTGGGCTATTTCTCCATCGATAGAAAGTTAGTTACAAAGGTTGGATTAGGTGACAACAGAACATTTGAGGTAATGTCACCTAGGACCAACACATTAAGTTTGACACATTTTTTTAACGTTTGATTAATGATAATATCCTTGTGCTCTTTCTAGGGAGTTTCAATAAATATATATGACCTTAAAGGACAACAATATCCTAAAATTTATGGAGGAGACGCACCAAATACCCAAGCACCAGCAGGCTTTGATAGATCTACATCCAGGTGACAAAATCCTCCAAGAAAAGACATATTAGGACATAATGATTTTTTTTTGTTCATGAAATAGTGTTAGTAGTGTAGGTCTTGCAGTAGAGGTTCATTGGATCCAGTTTTAGTCAAAGGTAAAATTATTCTGTGTGAAGGCAGAAACAGAGCAGAAGATGGCTTCATGGCTGAAGCTGCCGGAGTACTTACACAAGGTCAGAATTGCAGAGACAATGGCCAGTCTTTCGCGTTGCCGGCTTCGTACATTGGCCTGCAAGATGGTAGTAGTATTTTTGTCTACATTAATTCCATTAGGTATTAACCGTTAACTAAAGTTTCCAATATCTATTAACAGTGCCACGTGGACAACACATTTCTTAATAGAATTCCTTGACCAAACTTGCAGGAATTCAACTGCAACCATATTTAAAACAAGCGCAGAAAAGCATACATTGGCCCGTGTTGGTCTCTTTCTCCGCAAGAGGTCCTAATCATGTTTCTCCTGATATTCTCAAGGTAATTCCTCAACCAAACTTCATTATCTACATAGATTACGATCTTATCTTTATCAAAAATGTTTTCTTTTTGTTGTAGCCTGATTTAGTGGCACCAGGAGTCGACATTCTCGCTGGTTGGTCTCCAACAGGCTCTATTTCTGGTGTTGAAGGCGACAACAGAAGTTTGCAGTTCAACATAATCTCAGGAACATCCATGTCTTGTCCACATGTTTCAGTGGCTGCAGCTTACGTTAAATCGTTCCATCCTGATTGGTCTCCTTCCGCTGTTCAATCCGCTCTAATGACCACTGGTAATACATTTTCTGTTATCATAGGTGCCATATAAGTTGTTGCAACACAGTAATGCACAACTGATGAACATGTATCATGTTTATGTGTTGGTGGTTGCAGCTAGGCCATTGAGTCCCAGGATTAACAGAGACGCAGCGTTTGCATATGGAGCAGGTCAAATTGATCCTGTAAAGGCAGTGAATCCTGGTCTAGTATACGATGCCAGGGAAGTTGACTTTGTGAGATTCTTATGTGGACAAGGGTACACCACAAGGACATTGCAGCTTATCACTGGGGATAATAGCGGCTGCTCTGTATCAGCCAAAGCTAGTGATCTGAACTACCCCTCCTTTGCTCTTCCAAGGCCTCCCTCCAACGTCACTGTAAGTGGCAGTTTTAGAAGACTATTACTTATGTTGGGTCAGTAAAGTCCACATCCAAAGCCTCTGTGAGAGGTCCTCCGGGTATGAAAATACAAGTGAACCCAAACGTTCTTTCGTTCAGTTATTATGGTGAAAAGCAGAGCTTTGTGCTGAGTGTTGGAGGAAGCTTGGAAGCATATATGGTGTCAGCATCTTTGATTTGGAGTGATGGTAAGATCCAAGTGAGAAGCCCTGTTGTCGTGTTTAATTCACCTCAATAGATCATTATGATTATGATTATCAAACGTTGAATAATTTGATGCAAGCAACAATACAAGCCAACAAGGCCTATCGATTGTTCAGAAGGTTACTGATTTTCTCAAGTTTGTTTTTCTCTTTAAAACGTAAATGGTGGGCTTGAGGCCTAATTTGATGGCTTTATTTAATAACATTATAAAATCACTAATTAACCTATCAATTCCATGTGCACATGAAAGCCGATTCCCGTGTAAATTATTCAGCCATGTTACTAATCAGTTTGATTACGGGCATGCGTATCATATAAGTGTCGTTCTTTTTTAATAAAAGACTACAAATGGTCTCAATTAATTCATCTTTTTTAAGGGGTCAGTTTTTTCTAACATTTTTCTAAGTTTTTCAGCTTTTGTTTTTATCAAACCAAAATATATTGAGTTTTCTAAAAATCGTTTTAGATTTCGGCTCAATGGTTGCTCAACTCTGATTTAACCTAACTCAACTATAAAAATGACTTTCTAATTTGAACTGATTGTTGATGAGTCTAGTCAAACCGTTTAGTCCATCTCAATTTTTAAAACATTGCTCTTTATTATAATTTTGATGTGCATTATTTGTAATTTTTTATTCACTAACTGTAAAAAAATAATAAAAGGTTTACGGAAGGACAACAATGATTCTTTTCAGTTAAAAAAAAAACAGCTTATGAATTAATGCAACATATAAGATATCCAGACAAGCTGGTCAAATGGGTGGGTAGTTAATTAATTACCCGAGGAGCTGACCTGGCCTCTTGGTTGCTTGACCTTTTACATCTTTGGAATCAAGAATCATTCATGAAATTAAAAAGAAAAAAAATAGAATTTTACCTCCTCCAAATTAAAATATACTGAATTAGCTAATTCTCATGATTTCCAGCAACGCGAATTTGGAAAATATATAAATGTGAAAACATGTATGAGCGAAAACTTAAAAATCACCTTTATTAATTAAGTATTAATGATATACAACGTGTGTCGTCCTTATGATTTCCAAATTCAGCAATTTGGAGTTTAAACATGCTTTCAAAAAGCTCCTGGCATCCCCTCTTCTCTCTCTTTTGCACTCTTCTTATTCTTCAGGCACATTGCCATGACCCTAAGGTATCTATCTATCTATCTATCTATGTTGGTTGATCATCTTATCTCAATTTTCTATTCCAATTAATTTATTAAAGTTTTAGAGTAAAATGCTTAAAAAGGATGCTTTTTCTCACGTTCTGGAGATACAGACGTATATCGGGTACATGGGGGATCATCCGAAGCAAATGAAAGTGGCAGAATTACATCACATTAGTATGGTTCAAAGAGTCCTTGGCAGGTTCTTGTTATTATTACTACGTCTCTATAACTCATAAGTTTTATTCACTGTGTGTGATTGAAAGAGAGTCCCACAAGAAACTGACCATCCAAAATGCTTTTGCTTCAGAAACTTTGCACCACAAGCTCTGCTCCACATCTACAAGAAGAGTTTCAACGGATTTGCGGTGGGGCTCACACAAGACCAAGCTGACAGAATGGCTGGTACAGTTTTCACATGTGCTTAATTTTGTGTTCATATAGATATATATATAACCCTACTAACTAAACATGTACAAGGGAGTATTGAATTTAGTAAATATAATACCATGTTCTTCAGAAATGGAGGGGGTGATCTCTGTGTTCGAAAGCAAAATGCAGAAGCCCCAAACAACGAGGTCTTGGGACTTCATAGGGTTTCCACAGCAAGTGAAGAGATCAAGTGTGGAGAGTGACATCATCGTCAGAGTAATGGCTTACGGAATTTGGCCAGAGTCTGAAAGCTTCAACGACCATGGATTTAGTTCACCCCAAAAAAATTGGAAAGGGTCTTGCCAAAACATCACTTGCAATAAGTATCTCAACGCACTTTTACTTAAGCCAACACAATATGTATATTGCATGTCAAATAACTCAATATGTGTGTGTATAAGCAGCAAGATAATTGGAGCAAAATACTTTCGGGTTGATGGTTCATTTGGCAAAGATGATATTATATCTGCAAGGGATACAGATGGCCGTGGCACTCATTATATTGTGCATCCACAGCTGCAGGAAACTGGGTTAACTCAGCGAGTCTATTTGGGCTAGGCCCGGGAACTGCAAGAGGGGGAGTTCCGTCATCTTTTTTTGCTGTCTACAAACCCTGTTGGTCATTAGGTTGACGCTGACATTCTGCAGCATTTGACAAAGCAATCTCCGATGGCGTCGACATACTTTCTGTATCACTCGGCTCTGAATCAGTGTCACACCCTGACTTGTTGAAGGACGTGTTTGCATTTGGATCTTTCCATGCAGTGAATGGAAGTCACAGAACTTCATCACATCACTATGCTTCAAGGAGTTCTTGGCAGGTTCTTATTTCTTCTATACAACACTCATCATTAATTAATTAGGGTTACTCGATTCCACTTTTCTTCGTATGTTCAATAATTCTCTGAAAGAGAGCATTACGAGACTCACGACTTGTCCCAAATCGTTATCTTTCAGAAACTTCTCACCAGAAGCTTTGGCCTGTAGCTACAACAAGAGTTTCAAAGGATTTGCAGCGAGGCTCACAAATGAGGAAGCCGAAAGGCTGAGCGGTACACTTTAAATATACCTTTTTCTTTTGCTTTATCTGTATATATATAAACAAGTCAGACATATATATACCAGAGAGTAATAATCACTCACTGCCAAATTGATATCAGAAATGGATGAGGTGATGTGTGTACCAAAGCACAAGGTATAACTTGCAATAAAAAAATCTGCCAAAATAAGTATGTTTCGGCCCACCGCCAAGAAAATCAAATGGAAGGGCTCTTGCCAGAATATCACTTGCAATATGTATAATCTTCCCTCTGCCAAAATATTACTTTTAATACAAAAAAAACGGAATGGAACCTATGAACTAGAAAATTAACAACCACCTGGTCGAAGAACCGGTCAAAACTGAAAAGTGAAAACTAATGATTCAACTGGTTGAACTATCTGGTCAGATTTTTTTTATTTATATTATTAAAATTCAAATCATGTTTCTAATAAATATTAGGAAATTAAAAATTATATGGGTATATGATAAAATAAGTATATACGGTATAGATATACTCCTATGCTCTTTAATATATAATTTTAGAGTTAATATTAATATTAAATATAAAATTTATTTTTTATATTTTTTATTATTCTTTTAAAATTATTTTTATCGATATTCTTTTAATAATAATTAAATAAAAAAACTAAGATTACAGTCCTCAGTTTTGGTTAAAGATGGTCAAGGTCCTCATAATTATAACTTAATTTTATTACTTTGTTTTGGGTCAAGACTTAATATTAAGATTTTAATAAATATTTTATTATTTTTAAGGTAGCTTGAATTATTAGATCATTATATCTCTTGTTGGCTTTAATTTTAAATTTTATTAATTATTGAGTTATGTTTGAACATTGTGTTTTAATATTCTTAGTTCTATTTTATTATTCTGGTGGTAGTTAATAAATTAGGATTTTAGAAAATATTTTGTGATAATTCGATGTGGTTTGGTTGTTGGATTAAAAGTTTAATTATAATTCTTGATTCATTGTTTATAATTCACATATCTGTTGAAATTATGATTGCTTGCGTTATTGAATTGGAGAATTATTTTTATTATTAATCACTCTCGTTTTCATTCTATTCACTCATTATCATTCATTATCACTATCTTTAAAATAAAAATACTAAAAATATTTTATTTAAATTTATTTTTAATTCATTGTATTTAGTTGTTAGTCAATAATTTAAACCCTAATTTATAGTTTAGGTTGCATTACATTTAGTTATTTAGGAATTTAATTTAATTTTTGGCTCCTCAAATAGGACGACTCGATGTGGTACTATACATAATCCTTAGTTGAAATTTTAAGGTAACCTCAAGGTAACATCAAATTTAGGTTGTTTCAATGATTTTGAGAAGCCGAAGATATATACAGTACACAACTGGAATGAATGATGCACAAGTCTATTATTGATTTCACGAGGAATATTTTGGTGTATATATATAAATTGAAGCAACCAAGTTGTAAGTCAAATTGAGTTTTAGATATGGGTTCCATAAAATCTCCATTGCCAACATTATGCCTCAACATGGTTAGGCAAAAGTACACATCTGGTTCTCTAATTTTATAATTTTATGTAAAGTTTCAGTTTTATTTTGTAATTTTTTAAAGTATATTCTCAACAATCTAACATTAACATCATTAGTCTCAAATAATAATTTTTTGTGTCAATTATTATTATTATTTTTAAAAATTAAATTTAATATGCCAATATTTAAAAATATTTGTTAACATTTAAAATTTCGATGATGACATTTTTTTGTTAATAAAAATATTAGTGTTATGATTAGATAACCAAAAATATGATTTATAAAATTAAGAATATAAAATAAAATAATAAAATTAAAGGGATAAAGGTGCACCAAAATTTTATCAAAATGGGTTTTTTTCTCTCCTAACAAAATCTTTTTTCATATGCATAACCTAGTTTAAACTCAAAATATTATATTTAAAGGAGTCAACTATCTATCAACTATATTAAATTTTGTTGATTGCTAGCTATGATAATTATTAGTTACATTCTTGTGTGGATGCGGGCTTTGGTTATAATACACGATATCAGTATATTCCATGAATTGGGCTTCATACAAGTTTTTTTTTATTGTCCACCCGATTCACCGAAGCTTTGCCCCGACTATATCCGAATCCGACCCGCGTCGCTCACCTGGCTATGGTGGGTGAGTCTCCCAACAGGAATTTTCTACATACGCCAAGGCTCAAACTCGAGATCTTACTTAAGCGAAACTGAGTCGCTTACCACTCGGATTAACTCCTTTTGGTTTCATACAGTTTTTATTTTGGTTGCCCACCTGGTTCACCGGAGTTTTGCACCGACTACGTCCGGATTCAACCCGCATCGGTTTCATATAGTTGATTCTTCTAAGTAGCTTCCTTGTTTGGGCTTCCAGATTTTCAAATAAGCCTTTTAAACTCTTTCACTTATACATGAATAGGAATTTATTATCTGTGGATTCAGCTAGTGAAGAGGTGAGATATACGACTATTTAGAGCGTATTCGATCTCTGGGGAGTATCAATTTGTTGTAGTTCCAGTCACGGCGTTTAGGGAGACATTATAGTTCCTGTGTGCCTAGGTTTAAATCTGAGGGTAATTAATAGTTCGCCTTACCTGATATTGGTATCAGTTAGGGGAAATAAGACTTCGCCCTGCCCTTAGAGTCCAACCCCTTTCCAAAAATTTTTGTATCAAAAAAAACTTATACATGAATAGGAACATTTTTATATTTAAAAATGACAATAAAATAGAAAAAGTAAGGTCCTTGATTAACAATTTAAAATTTTACCATCTTGAAGTGTTCAAACATAACAAAGTGTCATTTCACATACATGTGCAGGATCAAATCAAACAATTATGGATTGAGGCATCAACTTTAGACAATTCACAGTGGTAAAATTGCTTGGCGCCATTAATATATTCTCATTACAACTAGACAGTTACGTAAAATCTAGACAAAATATGGCTTCGATTCATTTGTTTAAAACCCTAAGTTCTGGAAAAACTAAAAAGAGGAATAAGAAAGCTTGAAGGAGACAAAAACAAGAGGCTTCTTCATGGATAGATATCAACAATAATAATACTGTTTTAATTTGTTCTGTAAAGTACGTAGTAGGCCATTTTGGATGAGAGATTTAAAGGAATTGGAATTGGAATTGGAATTGGAATACGAATATAATTATCAATATCTTTCATATTTTGATTATTTGTAACCTTCAACTCTCCATTTTTATAAAGCAATTAATCCCACCTTACTAGTTTTGCTCATGCTTCCATTTGAAGCTCTTCTTCTGTGTGTTTGTCTGCTTGCTTTTAGTGGGTCCCCATCAACTTTTGCTCTGTCCATTTCTCCTCTCTTATCTTCGGTTTCTCGAATCAAAACCAATCCAAGTTAATTTAATTTAATCACCTCCATAATTAACTACAACCATATATTCAATCTAACTAACTAATATTTCTTTTTAGTTTTACGAGCTGTTTTCAATTTTTGGATCATATATCAAATCTGAATAACTCGTTTTTTCTGACGATTTTCCCTTGATAATACATGAGTAACATTGCTCAAGATTATTGTGATGGTATATTCTCTCTATCAATCCTAAGAAACTCGTTCAAAAAATATTCCTGGATCATCCTTCGCTTGGCTGTCATAGAACATATATATGGATATTTTAGGAAGTAAGAAGGGATACTATATATGCAAATATTATATTTAGGAAGTAATTAAATATATCTTACTTAAACTTGTATTTTCAATACGCCTCCTTAATTGTTTTGACATTTTTTAGGTTGGCCCAGATTCATATATTTCAAGTCATCAGATAGATAATATAAGTATGTTTATATCTTAATGGTCCATATAAGTATGTTTATAATACTCCTCCAATTTTATTTACATAGGATAAAGAGAAGGTTTATTTTGATCATATTTATATGGCAAGGAGAAAATTTTCATATGAATATATAGGTATAAGATACTATTATTTTTCCCTGTACAATTAGACATCTAACTCAGTAATCCCAACTACCCAATTGCAAGAGTAGAGCTCTACCAACTAAGCTATATCTCCGAGCCAAGTGGAGCATGTGTATAAAGGAGTCGGATGCTTCTTCCATTATTTTCATCAGCACAGTTAGGCCATTCTGGACTTGAACCGGAGACATCACGTGTGAAGTAAATCATTGCACCTACAGTCCAACTAATTGAGAGAGAATATAATCAATAGATTCATTTTCATCATTCATTTATTATTATATTGATCTCCTTCCAATTTCACATCAATAATGTATATTAAATAGGTGTGAAATTGTAAAGTTGTTGAATTTTATGATATAGTTAATAATATTTAAGATTTTTTGTATTCCATGCAAAACATGCAAAAAGTAACTTATAAATAGAATTAGAAGAGTAGATCCTCAGCTATTCATTAACCATTACACATGACAGCATATCAATAAAATTAATATGATATTTTTTATATGATTATTTAACTGTATTAGATTCGAGCGTTATCAATTCTCCTAGACATATTTTTTGCATTCAAATGGACTCTAACCATTTAATTATAACTCTTGGCTCAATATATAGACGTGCCTTAATTAAAAGATTTAATCAAATTATAAATGAGACATATATATATATATATTCTTCAAGATTTGTTGGTGTAATCGGGTATTGGGTTTGATTGAAAATGATCTCTCTTGTCAATAATGTTGAGGTCGAGATTCAAGCAATTGAAGGAGATGAATGGAATAAAATCCAAGAAACGACATGTAAGTACTAAGATTCTGAGAAACCAAAGATGCATACAAAATAGGCGACAATGGGAATGAAGAATGACACACAAGTCCATATTCCATGGAGGAGATTTGGTATATAATTGAAGCGAACTAGCTGACCGATGACGAACCAACCAAACCATGTGGCTAAAATTCTCTCTGAATCATTATAATGGTGGTTATATTGGTAGCATCCCCCAGTTTTAGTGGTGAGGAAGTTTTGTTTCTATTCAATTTTGAATTATAATTATTTAATTTCAAATCATCAGATCCTTTCAGCCTTATTCTTTGTGCAATTTTCTTTCTAGACGCAATAATTTAATTTGAACCATGGCGTAATTGAATAGCTCCATTTATGCTACTAACATGGCCTTAGAACGGTAGTGTTTCATCAAAATTAAATAATGCGTTTTGAGTAGCGTAAATTGTAGCGTTTTCATCAACTGTTTGGTTGTATAGGTGGTCTAGATTTTATTTATCCAAAAAAGAAAATAAAAGAAAGCTCCCAAAATTAGGGCTCGAGAGAATCAAATTCTTAATTATTTAAATTTTTTATATCATTGTCAAATTATTCAAATTAATCATAGAATTTAACCTGGTAGTTTAAATAAAGAAAAATTACTAGGGTTATATGTGATCATAAAGTATCTAATAAGATAAAATAAAAGTTTTATTATACTATTATAAGATCAACAATATTTTATAGTAGTGAATGTTGGGTTTTAAAGGTCAATAAGAGTATAAAGTTGAAATAATAGTTGAGATGATGATATTAAGATAGATGTATGAATATATAATAAAAGATAAAATTTATAATGAGTATATATGAAAAAAAATTGAAGTGACATTATAAAGAAAGGTATCAGATGTGCCAATAAAAATGATGAATCAAATAATATTGAATCATGTAAGAAGAGGTAGAAAAAAATAAAATAAACCGTTTAACTAATTTTTCATTAATAATTCTATTTGTGAAGTATTTTATTCTATAGTTGTAGAACAATTTAAACTCTCTTATCAAACTGGCTCTAGACTTCTCTTTGATATTTTTTATTACAAACAATTTAAAATATATCAAAAAAATTGGATCTAGGCTAGCCAGGGTATGGTTTGCGATTTCGGTTAATCAATCTATCGTTATGATTATAGTTTTTCATCATCATTAGAAAATAATTAGACATTAAGCAAAGAGATTATTGTGAAAAATCAAATTATCCACTAATTTTGACATAAAATTAGTTCATTCTGATTCGGGCTACGTTTTTTTCAATCCAACCCATTTTTAGTAGGTTAAGTGTGCCATCCAAATAATCGTCTATTATTATTGAGTCTACTTAGCCTTGGAGAAATAATACTACAGTTAGGGCTAGTCTTTTTATTCCTACCCCTAGTCACTCATCTCAGTCCCGACGATTTTGAGATAATTCTATCTTGTCTTGAGAAAGATCGGGACAGGACAATATTTATGTCAAAATAGAACGGGTCTCAGTATGATTCTAGGGTCATCCCGTCCTGTCTCGATAGTTATCTTTTTTTTATTAAGTAGATTAATATATAATCGTGTCTAGCTCGTGTCTCACTCTCACTCTCACTCTCAGCCCTAGCACCAGCACAATCACACTCTCACTTCCATCCCTAGCACCAGCTAATAGCGGTCATCGCCAATCGCCATCTCACTCTCACTTCCTCCCCCAGTCGGCCAGTGGCTAGTCCCCCTCACTGCCTCGATCTGTCTTCCTCGATAGTCGGCACTCCATTCTGTCTCAGACCCGTGTCACTCATCCTTGGCAGTCGGTTCAGACCCGTGTCTTCTTTACTTTGAGACTGCCACCCGCTGCTGCCCAAATTCTAGAGTGAACTTTGTTGCTACCTATGACCTAGTCTTTTCGCTATCATTCGTCTCAGTCCATCACTGTCGTTCGCCTCAAACCATCGCTGTCGCTCAGGTATTTGCCTCATATATACCACATATTTCATTTCTTTGTCTTCATTCTGCTTCTTTGGTTGCTGAGAAAATCATAAGACTGTGAAATTTATGGGCTAACCGTTTGAAAGAGAATTATACATAACTATAATTTTGAAAATGAAATCGTTTCATATTTTGTAAATTAGGAGCAACCGTTTCATATCTGTAGGAGAAAATGAAACCTTCACCTTCAATATTTTGAAAACAAAACATTCAGGAATTCACCAAAGAGGCTCAGACCACATATTTCATTTCTTTGTCTTCACTCTGTTTTCTACGTAATTTATGGGTTGAGGTTCTATTCGTTCGGTTTCTGGGAAAATGAAATGGTATTGAATTGAATTAGATTTGAAGATATCTTTCAGTGGGTGAAGTGGAAGAATTGAAGAAATAATATATGTATTTAGTCTTTGACTGTTTGTTTTTTTATTTTTTTGTTTTATTCCTTGGAATGATGTACTATTGTGGAATGATTTATTGTTGTGTTTTTTTTTTGTCTTCCTTATATGGATAAGTTGTCATTTTATATGTTGGTATTTAGAAAAAATTGCTATGACATTTTATATAGAATAATTTACTAAGATGATTCTATTATACTATTTTTTTAAGAAAAATTGAGATCCGGGAGTTCCCGTCCCGTCCCAAATCCATCTTGATCTCGATTAGGATCAGGACAGGATGGGACACGAGAATAGGTTGTCTGTTTCAACTCGTCCCGTAACCACTAGTAACTACAATAGCATATGGTTGCATGTTTGGTACGAGAAATTTATAGGGGAGAAAATTTTTTTGAATTGAATTTTAAAAAAATTAATGAAGTGGAGTTATAAAATTTTACTAAAGAGAATATGTAAGATAAAAAAGTAAAAAAAATTAATTAAAAATTTCTCTAATTTTTCAAAATTCAACTCAAAATTTTTGTTATCTAAATCTCTCGTACCAAACAACTTAAGCACTTGTAAAAATTTGCTGTTTCTGTTATCCAAAAAAGGAACCTTAGAAGAATGGAGAGAACCCTTTATCTACCATCTCTGTGTTCCACAGTATAATTCACCAAGAATATCTCCCTCGATTACATATTTTCGTTTTTTTAATCACGTTTTTGCCCAATTAATCTTTTGAATTAAGTCCTTTGATTGTTTTTTTTTTTTTGGCCACCAATTAATTGAATTCGGACTCCGTATTGAAAGAACGAAACTCTTCTGACACTAATTCTTTCATTTTTAATTAATTAATTACATTTTTACCATAATTAATTAATTAATTATTTTAAATTTAAAAAAAAATTTAATGACCTAAGAAATATTCAAAGAGTTGTTCTAAATCGGATATATTTATTTGATTTCATGATTCCTGTGCCATTTCAAACTAAGGGCCTTATCTAATTCAATGCATTTCAACGAGAGTTCCATAAATAATATTCTTGTGTGGACATTAATTAAAGGACAAAGCCATAAGGGTATTTGGCTCTAGTCATGATTAATCACTAACCAAGTGGTTGGTATCTAGATCCCCCCATTATCCATTAATGATAGTAATCAAAATTAAGTTGCGATAATCATTAGCTTCTCTCAGATTATCCATATCCATTATTATCTTTCTAGTGGTAATTCAGCCACGTGGATGTCACACCTGGCTCTTTTCATTTGTTATATCATGTCCTCAATTACATTACAGAAAAAGAAGGGGAAATAAAAAAAGATGCTAGGTGGAAAAAATTATAAAAGACAAATATAATTGTTAAATGAGGGTATATAATTAAAAGAAAATGACCAATTATTAGATTTCTCATAAAAAAAATTAAAACAAAACAAAACCTTTAAATCT
Organism: Leucaena leucocephala; assembly: GCA_037074615.1. Classification (NCBI taxonomy): domain Eukaryota; kingdom Viridiplantae; phylum Streptophyta; class Magnoliopsida; order Fabales; family Fabaceae; genus Leucaena; species Leucaena leucocephala. Next base: position 16,773,522 of record CM073541.1, read on the forward strand.
AAATTAACATAGAGATCAAATGGAGAGGGACTTTACCAATTTATTATTACATAATACTATATACTATCTATTTTCTTTAATGTAATTTAAATTTTATATTTTGGAGTACTTAACTTTTTTTTTCAACTGGGGCAGTACTTAATTCTTAGTTGATCCCTTGATCTTTCTTAATAAAATTTTGGTAATGTGTTGAAAAGTGCTTTATACTCCATGTATTATTCTTTTGTGGGCATAATCAACTTTTTGCTTTTTTATCTTTCCCAACAAGTATTTCCTAGAGATTTGAAAGAGTCCATTTTGTGTATTTAAAATATGGCCACTATCCGATCGAGGAAGCTATATAATGATTCCCAGGTAACTTGAACAAATATTAAATAGATATCGTGGAAAACGAACAGGGTCTTTTAGAATTTTTTTTTTTTTTTTGAAAAATTACTGAGGTTTTAGAGAATAAATTTATAATTACTAAAAAGTCCTAATGATAAGTGAGAAAAGTATAAATTTGTTGTCATTTCTTATTTTAAAATTTATTATTGTATACTCCTTAATTAAATCACCCTTTTTTAGACCTTATAGTAATTCTCTCAATTTTATTTTATTTTCTGCAAAATAAAAAAATAATTTTAGCAATTTTTATTTGATACTTTAAAAGATTATAGAAGATTTTATATAATCTTATTCATATCCCAATATTGTACCAAAATCTTAATAAATTCTTAGCTTAAATTATTCCACCTTTGCTACCACCATGATCACCCTAAAGACCAAAGCGAACCAAAATCATGGTGGCATCTCAACTTTCTTTATTCAGCGATTTTTAAGGATTACGACAAACAAACATGATGAATATATATATATATATATATATATATATATATATATATCCTTCAATGTTCAACTATTTTAGGTTCCAGACAAACCCTACGAAAACCGGAATGAACTGTAGCACAGAAATGAATTCCATTCTCAGAGTCACAGAACTGATATGATGCCCATGGAAACATTCTCAATAACCTTCTAGAATATGACCTACATATATATAAAGGATCAAAAGAAGTATGCGCATATAAGTAGGCCGATTATGTCCTATCGATGTAATAATATTTATAAGTCATGAACAATTCAATTATGCAAATACACAAGCAAGACACTGTAGCTACGAGTAAATTCGTACAGTGATAAGTTAACAAAATTGCTTTGGAAAGAATGCGTCCACGTCCGGCTCCACTAATAAGATTTAACTGTCATCATCAATTTCAATTCTAACATAAAAGGTTGAAGATAATTAGGTCTGGTGGCTATAATCTTATTTTGTCGTCTCCCACTACTTTCAAATTCATGGCATGTTAATCATCATCGATCACAACCACCCTCAAAATCAACAACCAACTGAAAACAGTATAATATAATAATATAACAGGATCATAAGTTTCCAAGACTAAATATAAAAACCAACACCCACGTACGTACATACTAATCAATGATATATATAGTTATTTGAGTTATCTAAGTAGAATATGCTAAGAATGGTGTCTTTATAAATTCATCAGGACACAACTAAAACAATTCAAAATTAAAAGTCATGTCTCTGAAAGTAAATGGAATTGGTTTGTAACCCAAAAGGGGCAATGAAGTAAACACATCCTTATCCATGATATGTTGGAGGCTAGTTGAGGTGGTCTCAGTGATTGTGAAGGATCAAAGAATGGAGGAGCAGACAGCAGTAATGGCTGAGATCAAAGATTTGAGAGAAGGGGGGACACGTGGCAGATGGGTTCGGCGGCAGGCATCGAGTCCACTTGGGACCCAACAAGGCACCCATGTGTCGACGAGGGAAAAGGATGGAATTGAATGAGAGCACATGGGTGACAGCATATTTTTTGGCCTTATAAATACCCCTTCCTTACTCTTCCATCCTTCATACACATCCTCTTCCTTCTATCTTCACATGCTCTCTGCTCTTACCTCTGCCACTTTCCCTGCAAATCTTATCCCTTTCCTTCTTTTTCTCCTTACGCACGATACTTATCATCGAACTAGTAGTTTTGTTCGTTGGTCGACATAGAAAGAAGCTAGCTCCTTCTTTTAAACCCCCCAAAAAAAACCCTAACTAATATTATCATTATCATACCCTCTTCCTTGCTTCTTCCCATGGAGAACAAGAACAAGAACAAGAACAGCAGCAGCAAAAACCATGTCGGAGGATCCTCTTCATCCACCAATTTTGATCAGCTTTTTGGTCCCAAGGACCCCTCATCTTCCTTCTCATCCTCCTCCAGCATCTTCGGCTCCATTTTTCCTCCTCCCCCATCTGCTGTATGCATCCTTTTCCTCAATTTAGAACCCTTCATGTTTCTTCTTTTATGATTATTGTCAAAGCATACATAGTACTAGGGGTTGGTTAATGGGTGTTCTAACATATATAGTTCACTCAAAAACTGTTCTTTTACCCCTAGCTAGCTAGCTTTTCCAAGGTCAATGGACCCGGCTTCTCCTTTACGGTGACATTATACTTTTTCTGCATAATACACCATAAAGCTGATGCTTCTCCAAGTCATCTTATATATTCAGCGACTATACTTATCTTCAAGTCATCTTGATTCCATACTCCATAGTCGTCGAAGTTAGTATAGTAGTTAGCATGCATGCCACTTGTTTGCCAGTTTGATGCGAATTATTGACAGCATAGTTCCTTTTGGGACACTTTCTGAGTTTAGGTATGAGTTATTTGCCTATACACTGAACCTGATACTATTTTCTAACTCAGGTAGGAGGGGGTGACTCGAGAAAGCAAGACGTGGGAGGCAAAAATTATGGAGCAGGTTCCTTTTACGACTAAGACCCATCTGGGTTATTTATAGTATTAGTTCAGTATGTCTACTGCAATTCAGATACTGCTATGCCTTGTTCAGTCCATGCATGGACGGATATGCACTTACAGTTTGGTCTCAGATGTTGTTTACATATATATGGAAGCATATTTATGGCGTTTAGTCCAATATGTCTGAATTTATTCGGAAATGATCTCAGTTGGATTCGTGTCAGGTGGCAAAGGTGAAAGCAGTGGTGGCGTATCTGGCAAGAATTATCAGAATGAGAGTACAATGGAGCCCAGCAACTACTACACCTCATCCATCTACTATGGTGGTCAAGAAAATTATTTCCCAAAATCCAGGACCACCGATTCCCACCATACTGTTAGTTTCTTTCAAATTGTTCTATATATGGTCTCTCTATAATATGATATTCGACACATGTATATAAGGGCATATAAAAATCTGTTTTAATGAAAATCTAGTTAATTATGCTATGTAAAAATATAAATGTATTCATGCATGTAATTTATGAATAACTAGCTGGTTTGTCTATATTATGATGCCTTTTCAAAATTTTATTATATTTTCCATCAGTATATGCAACCATACATAAAATATTGGAATAAATTGAAAGTCCACAAATGCAATTATGCATATATAATTTATTGCATTAATCTTCTCCCGTGACAATATTTTGATCATCCGGCCAAATTATATGTAATTAACATTTTGATTTGAAATCTAAATTTGCAGGTGAAGAAAGATTCGGATAATGATGATCCCAATGGGGACAATCCAAATAGCGCTTCAAGAGGAAATTGGTGGCAAGGTACAGTAGAAGATTTGAAAGAATCTAGAAAGCAAAAGACAAAGATTGTTCACCAGAATTAAACTTTTAAGTTCCTGTGTTTTTGCAGGATCCCTTTATTATTAGCTTAACCCTACATATATTATGAAAAAAACCCACCGTCCTCACCAGGTACGCCAACTTTGATTTGCCACTAGCTAGATAGTTGCTATATGACTTTAAAATTTTCTCAATATTTTTTCTTTTTTTTTCCAGGATATAGTGTTGGTAGGCTTGTGCAAATTTAAATAAAACATAGCGCAGCATCCTACGTAGAACTTTGACGATACGAAGTACTGTTTTGAAGGCGGGTCCCTAATAGCTACTGTAGCTGGTAATCAATTGATCCAACCACAGTTAACAGATCTTGATACCATGTTAATAATAGTATTCTAGCTTTCTTTTCTCTTTTTCGGGGAAAAAAGGTGTAAACTAATCTTCTAGACTTAAAACGTTGTATGGGCACTGTATATACCATATATGGTCCTTTTAGACCTAAGGACAAAGAAATTGTAGTAGCTCACTATGGCTAATTTCAAGTTTCCCTGTTTTGTGTGTGTACATACGTGCCTCCCAATATTATATAATGTTCAGATGTACTCCAATTATGAGAACAAAAAGGATGGATTCTCTATGATTGACGAACAATATAATATTATAATGGAGATATATATATTCTCAATGTATATATCTCTACATATAATATAAGATTTATAAATCATAAACAGTGTGCATGATTCTCAAACTTTATGTAAATCAAGGATTCATAGTCTACTTGAAATAAAGATGGAAGGGGTGAAGAAAAATATCTTTGAGTAAAGATTTTGAAGGGGGAGAAGACAAATATGTATGTAGACGCGTGTAATTATGTGAGGTGCATGCACGTATCTGTGTCTGTGTGTAGAGGGTAGTGAATGGTAGGGCACAAGGATGAGGTGGAAATGTGTTGGAGTGTGAGGATGAGTGGCTGGGGAAATTAGTCAATTACAACCGAATTACTACTGGTAAGCAGGTTGAGAAGGGCAAGAGAAAAGAATACGGTAGACGGGTAGAGTACAAGGATGTGGAGTTTTCACTGTTTTGAGATTTGGCCTCTAGTGTATTTTGCATTATATATCATCATCGTTTCGCCCATATAGCTTCATTTTATATGCAGTCTCTGGCATTTATCATTCTTAGCTTCAAGGTTCAAAAGTATGCGATTTCCTAAAGTTTCGTTATTTTTCTTATGGAAATTTTATAAAGTATTTAAGAAACTATCGATGAGGGATCGAGTCAGTGGTGGTAGTAGAACAATGGAGAGCATCGAAAAGGCGCAAATAATAGAAGTAGAAGTTGGTGGAATTACAAAATTTAAAATGGACTCAAGAGACATTGATTCAAACAGTTTATGGGCATAAAGTGAATGGCCAACTAGAATAGGGATATATTCATAAATTCTACCTGATTAAGAACTTCAATGACTAGGTCTGTTAATCTCTTCGTCTTCCTCAATCTTTGATCTCTGCTTACTTCCTTGGTTTTGCTTACTTCATCAGCCAATATTCCTGTTCCTCAATTTCTTTGCTCACCAACATCTTGCTAGAGAGACGCTCTAATGGTCAGGAGAAAAAAGTCCCAAGATAAAATAAACGAAAGGAGAGAAAATGTATTGAACAAAAAACTAAAAAGATAATATTATAAATTTTTGTGTATATTTGGATGCGCAGGGTCAAAAACAAAGGGAGCAAATATCATCACAATTACCATAATACCTTTATATCAAAATACATTATGTCTCGTGTAATTATTTTTATCAAAATAAATTGAAGGTGAAAAAAATATTAAAATTAACATTATCAAAATATTATAAAAATCAAATTATTTGGTAATAATATATATATTCATATCTTCATATTTAAAATAATATATTTTGGTAAAAATATATAATTTTAAAAAAATCATATTTTAAAATATATTTTATTCTTCCTCCCGTCCCTCATTAGCCTCACTCTTCTTCGTCCTCTTCTTTCCGAACTCGAACCGATCATCTGCGTCTGTATCTCCAACTCCAAGCCCAAGAGAACCCGACCCACCTTATTGCTCTCTTATTATGAGGAGCGATTAATCGATATTCAAAGAAGTTACATACATTTTAGCCAATCTAGAATCAAAATTTAAACATGATCGTACCCTTCCTCTTTAGGCAATTTTTTTTTTATTATTACCCAGTTTACCAGAACTTTACCCTGACTATATCCGAATTCGACCCGCGTCGCACACCTGACTATAGTAAGTGAGTCTCCTAACGGAAATTTTCTACATACGCCAAAGCTTAAACTCGAGACCTTGCTTAAGTGATATTAAGCCGCTTACTACTCAGACCAACCCGTTTCAACAAAAAAAAACCAACATAGATGAGGCACGAAGTCCTGTAGTGAAGTTATAAAATCTTTCTTTAATAAATGCTCTGACTTTTTACAATCTAAGTTATGCTTGATGAAATGTACGAGACAACAACTACTATTTCTTCCAGCAATTAGGTGCATATCAAATAAATCCTTCCGAAGTACTCATCGCAAAATTTCAGTCTTCTCTAAACCATAGGAAGACTTGTACAGATTATTCTTACACAAACATAGCTTCCCTAAAAGACAACTAGCTTAAACCTTCCTACCTATGTCACCGTCCAAAATTGCATGCCTAGTTAAAACAATCTCTTTAACCAGAATCCTGTATGTAAATGGTCTCACAGCTGCTTTCAAAAACAACTCTGGAGGAAGTTTGCTCTTCTTAACCTTTTTCCTCCACGGGCCAATCCCAGCATACTTTCACTCTTCTGGACCCTTCGCCCACTTGCCTCTCATGGCAGTTTCGTCTCCATCTAATGGCTGCTTCAGTTCTTCCTCATCCTCTGCTGTCAACGAGTGTTTATTGTATAACTTTGAGGTGAACTCTACACTCTCCTTTGCTAGCTTCTCCATTGCTTCTCTACTACTGAGGGCTTTTCGAAGCTTCTCTTCCCAACTCATCCCATAATCTTCTGTAAATGGATCTTCCCCACTGTCTCCAATATCTTCCATGTCCATAGCTAGATCTTGGTCATCATGGCCACCATCACCATAACCCTTCTCATCCTCCTCATCCCCCACATCATCATCGTCATCGTCGTTTTCAGTAATGCCTTCATCATCAACACCACCTTCATCATCCTCAATCCAATCTAAGATCTCAGTTTCGCCAGAATCGTCAACACTAGCATCATCATTGTCATCATCAGAAGCATCGCAGCCCAGCTCCATCTCTTCCAACTTAGCTTTCCACTCCCTTGTATATGGATGTAGAAGCCGAACTGGATGATTCTTCAACAAAAATTCTAAACATTTTGACTTTCTCATCATTCAATTTCTGATATTCATTAACCACATCATCAACAAAATGCTTTTTGGTTCACCTTCACAATCTTACACAACCCACCAAAATAAGCACACAATTCAACAGTCCCATCATCATTTTCTAACTCAAAAGGATAATCCTGTTCTGTTCTGTACTGGGATCGAGAAATGGAATAAGTGAATTGAAAAAGTTATCCTGTGGCTCAAACCTACATTGATACACTGGCCGCTTTACGTATATTATATCAGGTCTCATCCATGCTGCACATTGTGTTATCAAAGACCTTGCCTTATTGCCAAGTCTACCCATCAAACTCCACTTATCCAACCTCTGCTTACCAGCTTCAAGGACAACTTCACTAACCAACGTCCACTGCTGCCAAGGTAACTCAGAAAGTCTCCACTTTGGGTGCCTCACGAATACCCAAAAATACCTGAATCCTTTGCTTTTGTCCATCTGCTTCACTCTTTTCCCAAATTCAGAAGCCATTTCAAATTGCTCAATTTTCTCCCACTTCTATTGATCCTTAACTTCATTTATTATTGTCACACGCTCATCAGTAAATCTACCACGAACTGGGTCACCTAGAACAATTCCTCGCCATGAGTAAGGTCCAAATTGGCCATATTTATACCAATCATATGGGTGACGCAAATTTGGATCATCCTTATCCACAAATCTGACAAACCGATCATAACCAAGACCAATTTGTTGAAGCTCATCCTCAGAGAAGTTATCAGGATAGCTCCCATTTGGATGTTTCAAGCGGTAGAAAAAGGACTCGGCATATTTCTTCGCTCTCTGCCTAGGCTTACGCCTCAACTGACGGAGGAAATCAGCCTTGCCCTCTGAGCGCCCAGATGAGGAACCACCGGACTTCTTCTTCCGACCTGCAAAGGACCGAACATCTCGCTCGCATGCGTTATCTTGAGCAGAGCAGTATATAGAGGATTTTGGCTGAAAATTGAGAATGTAGAAGTTTTTTTTTTTTTGCCCACCCGGTTCACCGGAGCTTTGCCCCAACTACATCCAGATCCGATCCGTGTCGCGCACCTCGCTATAGTGGGTGAGTCTTCCAACGGGAATTTTCTGTATACGCCAAGGCTCGAATTCGAGACCTCGTTTAAGCTATACCGAGCCGTTTACCACTCAGATTAATCCCCGTTGGTGAGAATGTAGAAGTTGGTTTAGGGTTTTGAGAAAATGAGACAACTACAAAATGTTTTGGTGTTTGGAATTTTAGGTTTGGGGCCTTGCAGAAAGGGTTTGAGAATGGCCTCAGAGAGGAAAGTTGGAGGCTAGCTGAGGACGGGCTAAAGGGTCTAGGTAAAAGCTCGCATCTAATATGGCCGAGATCCATCTTAAAAGGCAATCCCCAGCGTCAGCTCTCAAACTAAACAACCTTCAAAACAATATCAAACATGATTTTAAAACAAGGTTTCAATCCAAAAACAAAATGCATCAAATTTTCTGATTAAAAACTCATTAAAGAACAAAAAGACGATCTGGTTTCAAGTTGGGGATGGCAGTGGGCCAAATTCAAGCCACGTTTTCACCATCCACCCCTGCTACTTTCACCTATAGCTTGCCCCATTCCTATAGGTTTTTCTCATCTTCCCAATCTTCAAACCTGCAGGGGTTGTTCTGCCCATATCCACCCCGTCCAAAAATTAGAAAATGACCTATAATTATTAAAAGAATGAAGTAAAAAAAAAATAGAAAAACTCATCTTTGTAACTGTGAGATAGAGTTCAGTATAGATATCTACTAGCTCTGAGAAATAGAACCATTGAATGGCATATGGATGCAAAAGAAAGAAGTAATTCTTTGAGCATGTAACTAAATTACATTAACACTGGGTCTAAATGTACGAGTGATTATAACGATTCTAGCCTTTACAATTTTACAACATAACCAGCTAAGTTGGCAAAAAATCCAAAGTCAAAATGCATTACTTCAAGGTCACAAGAGATTGTTTCTTTTCATTTAGTAGGCTGGGCACGCATTATACATGGACAACAATTTTATACATTCAAAGCGCAGCTCCATATATATTTTTCAGTATTTAATACGCTTATTCATGTGAATAGAGAACTAAGCTACCTCCAAAATTTAGTTAGTTTAGTAGAAACAATTGAAGAACCCAGAGACAAGATACATGAAAATATATTTTAAAAAAACGGAAAATGCAGCTTACAACACATTCATGGTACCAACAAAGTTCCTGTTTCCAAGTTCGAAAACGGACAGCATAGACAAACCAACCATCCCAAAGAGCAGAAAGAAATGGGCTTCGCACCAAGAAATGAAAAATTGGGGTATTTTAAAGAGCAGCACATTTTACTAGCGAAAGTGTGGAACCATTCTTTTGAATGACAGTTGCTGATTTCTATTCGAAGGGAGGGAAATGGAGCAGCACATTGAAAAATCACAACAATCAGTAACAAAGATTAATGGAAGAGACGAAAGATGAACAGACGTCGCTAGGGGACGGCTTGGGTGGCGGGATCGGAAGACGAGTTTGGACAGTGAGCCGCCGATGAAACGAGGGAGGGAAGAAACGAAGTTTGCTGATTTTTTCTCGCAGGTTGTATGAAATTGGTTTAAAACGAGGCAAGAAGACGCTAGGTTAAAGAAAAGACGATGGATTTTTCATGAAGGGGCAGGGGAAGGAGATGGAAAGAGTACTCAGGGGGATAGAGGTAAATGACGCCAAATCGAATCATTACAGGGAGATAAATGAAAATAATTAAAATAAATAAATTAAGAAGAAATGTTAAAAAAAAAAGGGAAAAATCAGTTTTTGATCGGATAATTTCGGTTAAACCCAGATTGACGAAAGTCAACAAGATAATCAATATGAAGGACAGTTTTTGCTTGATATTCCTCAATTAAATTTTAGAAAAAGTTGTATACTTAGAAAATTTTAAGTCCAAGTATTTATAAGCTACATCGTTCTTTAAAATTTTCATAAAGAAACCAGTCTCATATTTAGTTATATACAATAACATTCATAAGTATTTTAGGGCCACCAACATAAAGTTAATACAGTATATAAATCTAAATATTTAATAATAGAATTTAATTAATATTATAAAAAAATATGTCTTTTAAAATTAAATTTTTTAAATATGATATTCTAATTTTAAATTAGGCCATATATATAAAAAATATTTTATTAAAAAAGATAAAATTTATTTTAATAATTTTTACGCCACAACAAAAATTAGTTTATAATTACCAGTTAAATACTACCACTTTTACCTATAAAAAAATAAGTCTTTTAGGGCTGGGTACCCTAATTATAATATTCTAAATTTAAATTAAGTTATATATATAAAAAAAATTGTTAAAACAGATATAATTTTAGAAGAATCAATCTCTAACTATTAAGTGCGTAAACTTTACCAAAAAAATAAGAGTTTTTATTATTTATTTTTTAAAAAAAATCCCTCTCAGTTAAAAATTTTAAATATTACACTATGAAAGGATAAGGGAAAAGGCCAAAAAAATCTAACAAAAGTCCAAAACAGATACTTCTTACACAAGATTTTACATTTACAATTATTTTAAGGTTTAAACCCCCTAAAAAAAATTGTCCTTAGTGAAAAGGAAGGTAAAGGTATTTAAGTAATCTAAACTAATTTTAGAAAATTAATTAATATTATAAAATATTTAAAAATATAATTAACATTTTAAATTAATTTTAAAAGTGTAATTAGCACTATAAAATATTTAAGGATGCTAATTACTAATTTTAGAAGGATAATTAACACCCTAAAATATTTAAATTGGTATAATTTTGCCCCTTTGTTAACAAAAATATTAACTTTTGTTTGATACATGTCACATAAAATTTTTATTTAGACATTATTATTTAAAAGGTCACGTATATGATATTATTTTAATAAATTATACTAAATAAATAATAAAATTTCTCAATCTTGATATATGAGTTCTATACAATGTCAATTTTAGAATTTATTTAATATTATTATTTAAACAATATGACACATATGACCTTTTAAATAATAGTGTGTCAAAATAAAAAACTCATGATATGTATATTTTTGTCATTGAAAGAGTAAAATTATACAAATTTAAATATTTTAGGGTGCTGGTTGTATCTTTAAAATTAGTTCAAAATGTTAATTGTACTCTTAAATATTTTAAGGTGCTAATCGCACCTCTAAAATTAGTTTATGTGTTAATTATATCTTTAAATATTTTAGGATACTAATAGCTCCTCTAAAATTAATTTAAAGTGTAAAGTATTCTTACATACTTTAAGTATTAATTACCCTCTAAAATTAATTTAAAATACAAGATATACCTTTACCCTTTAAAGAATTAAGGTAAGAACCCTTTAAAGAATTAAGGTAAGAAAACTTACATAAGCTGAAAAGTTTTGATTGCTAAAACTTCAATTCCATAATTAAAAATTTGTACTCGTCTGAGAAACAGATGCCATAAAAAGACTAAAGTATATCCTGTGTGGTTAATTAACTGGCATAAAATTTTAATCTTCATCAAACACTTTAATATTTTGCTTCTTACTCTATGATGTGGGTTATGTAATCTGTTCTTCGAAAAGTAAACTAAAGACATAAAATTGAGACACAGCGTCAAATAAACGTAGACATTATTAATTTATTGGTAAGTCTACTCCTTTTCTGTGTGCATTCAATTTCATACTCGTCCAAAAGACTCAACGCTCAATTAAGTTGGGATGTCAAATTAATAATTTTCCTTGTTTTCTGATTAAGGGGATTAATCTGAGTCTGATTAGTTCCACTTTCCTTCCGAGCCAAAAGAAAATTGTTCCACTTTTCTTGTAAGCAAATCACTTTCTGCAAACATTACATTTTACTTAAACATAACATAGGACTCCACCGATATAAAGTGAATTACAATTCACATTCTTCAAGAGATCCGCACCACATATTTTGATTCACAACCATTATCACCCCTTCAAGCTTCAAGGCACTGAGTAATCTGCAAAACAAATAGCAGAAGGAAAATTGAATAATCAGTATTGCCTTATATTACTGGTAGAGTGTGTTTAACATTTTATGCAGAAAAGAATAAATTGCAATGAAGCATCGCAGACCTCCACATTTGTAACCCACAGGACGATCAGCAATATTGCAACGTTTTGGAACTGTGACTGCGATTTCTGTCTTTACTCCAACAATTTTGGCTGTGTTAGAAACCAAAATAGCACAAAGGCAAGCAATTTTATGGCCCAGTCTCTATTTGGTTGCAGCACCTATCAGAAACTGGAGCATTTCCATCTATTGTTGCTGTAACGCAAGAAGCCAGCTTCCAAGCCTCTCTTTCAGGTGAAGATATTCCGCATACACCAGCCCCATAAACTTCACTAGGGTTTATGAGGCCAAGAATCACAAATACTAGAAAAAAAAATGTTATTCATTGAAGCTTGCGTTTCCTTAATCCTGCTCATAAAACTTGATAGCAATTTATACTCCACTGGGTAAATAGAAAGGTGCTAGTGTGTGATGTCCACCATTCATGGGGGAGCTACCACTAGGGAAAAGTGCTATAATTTCTTCCCTCACCTACTCCTCCATCAATAGGTTAAGCTTTATCTTGCTATCTGCCCCTGATACTATGCAAAGTTTCCATTAGGATTTTGCCCTTACGAAGTGTCGAACTGTTACTTTTTATAAGAAATCAACAGCATATATAAAATTTTAAGTATGAGCCACCTCAACCTTTCTGCTTTAAGCCCTCCTATAAACTGAAACGACTATGCCGCACTGAGCCAGTTCAGGATAAGTAAAGAGTTCTCTTTTTGGCTTGTCAAATAACTGTCATATTAACAAGGTGCAATAAACCAAAGTAATGATATTACTTTACCCAAGGACGGCCAAATTTTATTGCTTTCATCTATGAGAAAATCCTTTTGTCCCTAGACGTGGACTTGAGGAGTTAAACAAATCTAAATTCAAGCCTTCCAGAAGATACATATTTATATATGATATAAAAATTTTAACAAGTATATTACTCACGAGCCATGATTAATGCAACTCATTTGTCAGACTTCATACAAAGCACGGAACCCACACTTGTTATAAGACATGAGAGAGTGGATTTTGCTTCCATTACACACTTATAGACAGAAGTACTCAATGGTCACTAATGGCTGTACTAAAATTTATCATAACTAAAGACTGTCTGAAGTCCAAACAGAAGATAATATTTTTGCAATGCATGCAGCTATCAAAAGTACTCTTCCCGTCCTTAATATATAATATATTTAACTAATTTGATTATATTAATTAAGTTAATTAATATGACATGTTCATTTTAAAATACCTTAATCATCTTCCTTAACTCTCTTCCTCACTCTCTTACTTGATTATGGTTGAGGAAGTATTAATAGGGGTAATTTGGGAAAAAGTTGATAAATATAGGAAATAAGTTTTAAATTTAGGACCAAGATTAACTCCCTAATTAAGTCTTATATTAAAGACTAGAGGAGTATCACGCAATATAAGATAGTGATACTCCCCTGACAAGAGGTGAAACAAGGGCAAACAGAGAACAACAAATTTTAAATCCACCATACAGATAAAATTGGAATTGTCCAAGTCAAATAGAGCTGGGAGGTTTTTGTATTAAAATTTATCACAAGTTCTAAACCAAAGACTGTCCAAATTTTCAACAGATTTTGTTTTTTGGGCAAAGGCACACCATTAAAAGTATACTATCCTGCAGCATAAGATAATGATATTTACCAGGTAAGTGATCAATTGAATTTGACAAGACAGAAATAGGAAACACATTTCAAATCCACTGTATGGTGGAAGAGTTGGGAGACCTTTTCTTGCTGTAGAAGAGTTTCAGAATGATGTTAAGAGGACTAAAAATCCACACGATCATCTCATTTATAAGATGGTGGGGGAAAGGAAAGTAATGCAAGTCAAAATTAGCAATTATGTACATTTGTAATGTTCACAATTCATGAATCAAGGTTATACGCATAACAGGGAATAAGAAAGAAATTGAATGGCCCCAAATATTCGAGGCATGATCTAGAGGATCTAGGAAGGGAGGTAGAGAATAGGAAGGCTGAGATGAAGTTCTTATATAACAGTTTCAGGCAGACTGTTAGGATTGATAGCTTTTGGCAATTCAGTTTCAAAGAGGTTTAAAAAGAGGGAAGAATCAAATACAAATTCATGAATGCTATCCTTACCTTATGATAGTTGATGATGCTAGCAGATAATTTAATTAATTGGATGGGCTTATGAGAATGTTGAATTGTTATTCAGCACAAAATTTATTGATCAAGTCTGGAAGAAGGAGGAGGAGGAGGAGAAACTGTAGAGAATAATGAAATGTTCCATCCGAGACCCTCAACTCAAACAACCATTTGTACCTTTTCAAATCTCATTAGTCTAATTACATGTTAAATTAAATGCTCCACGTTTAAGTAAAATAATGACCATCACTTATAAGATCACTCGCAGGACCCCTCCCATGATCCACTCAATTTTGCTGCGTTCCCGAACTCTCCATATCACAGACAGAAGATTTCAACCACGAAAAGTGATCAATAACCCTCACAAACCTAAGTTCATATTATTTTTTTTCACAAATAACAACAATGCTAAGCGAATTGCAAAATGGGAAGAATTATAAGAAAAAACTCATATTCAATATAATTTCAGCTGAATCATATAAGGTACCGGCAGGTCACTTTGTATTCCGCAAAGGACTAAGCCAAATCATACAGGATGTAGCATAGGGCATTATCTATTTGGGTAAGAAGCTAAACATACATAGTAAGCCCACGAATCCTAGCGAGTAAAAGCGTACAAAACAACAGAAACGTAAATGAGAAGCGCAGAAGGAACCAGTATGAAGAGCGGGACGACAGCAGAGTAAGTGTGGGAGCTGCCACAGGCCAGAGTGCCCAGCTTGATCTGAACCACATTGACCAAGGCCATCATCAATAAACCACAACCGCAAACGGAACCGACACCGGAGACGAGCATGCCGAGGCGGAGAGCAGTTTTGTTGATGTGAGCGAAGAACTCGACAGGATAGTGGAAACCGGGGGAGCGAGAGAGGCGGATGGCCTGCTTGAGAGCAAGGGCGACGAGGCTGGAGAAGAGAAAGGAGCTGAAGGAGTAGACATGGAAGGAAACGAGGTTCTCGGCAATGGAAGGGGAGGCTACGCAGTTGGAATCGGAAATGAGACTGTTGGTGGGGTCGTAGGGGTTCCAAGTCAAACCGATGAAGACAGCCAAAGTGAAGAGAGAGTTGACGTTGACGATGGCGTTCAAGGCGCTGATATGAACACTGGTAGTGGAAGAAGAAGAAGAAGAAGACATTTTAATTTTAGGGAAGACGATGATCGAATCGACTGCAGATGGATCCCGTGTTGTGTTGTGCTTCTTCTGGGTGTGAAGGGAAAGATAACAGTGCTTTTTTGTTATTTTCTTTTTTTATTTTCTTTTTTGTTTAAGGTCGGCAGCAACACAGTATAAAACACGTTTTACTCTATTTCATTTCTTCCCTCGCGTGTACCAGACACCACCACACGCTATTACGTTATTGCATGAACGAATGTCTGAATCAAAATAACCTGTATAGGATGTTATTAATATGCTTATTTTTAAAATTCCATGCCACTTTTTTTTATTAAAAAAAATCCCTGCATAATTTATTAAATTATAAAATCTTATTTAACATAAACCCGTTTTAATTTAAAAAAAAAAAAGAGACATTGGAATTAAAAATCTAAATTTTGAAGCTCGAAAAAAAAATTGTGTTTTTTGTCAACAACCAAATCATCATTAAGTGATTAAGATAAGTTTTGTAAACCTAACTAAAACTACGTTCCGTTTCTAAATATATAGTTGGACAAAAGGTTTACTTTTCTTTCATTTTACAAGGGAATAATCAACCAGGGTTAACTAGTAACGCTAACAGCTCTAATGCTTCCCATGCCCATAGCATCGTCGTGCAGAATCGATCTGAGCTTATCCGGTGGAACACCCATGTAACGTCTAGGGTCAGTGCATGATTTGCCATTAGGTCAGCGCTCCTATTGCCTTCCCGAGAGACGTGCATTATATCTACTTGCCAGTCCCTGTTTAGCAGTCTTTAGAATCTTCCTGATGAGAGCCATTCTCACCCCGATGCAGAAGCTTCACGGCTAGCAAACGATCAACTTGTAGCTTTACCCGCCTATATCCTTTCAACCATGCCAACTCCAACCCATCAGCAATTGCCCATAGCTCTGCTTGTAAAGTTGAGCAACTACCATTTTACGGCAGCAAACATTGAGCCATCGCCTATCCGGGTCCCGTAAAAGACTACCCGCTCCGGCACGTCCAGAGCTTCTCTTCATTCCCCCCTCACAATTAAGGGTTACAAAACCTGTCGGGGGCATTTGCCACAGGATGAGTCTATCTTCTCGTCGACTCAAATCGCCTCTTGCTTGGTGCACTCTCTGTTTTGCCTCTTCCCCAAACTCCGTCATCCCATGCACTTCTTTGATCAAAGAGAGAGCTTGTATGACTCGTTCTGGAAAATAGCACGGTTCCTAGTCTCCCATAGCTTCCAGCAGGTGAATCATCCACTCTTGAAAGTCCTGCTGTAAAAAACTTGCAAGCATATGACTAGGTGGCGAAGACTTTTTTATGAAATTAAAAGTAGAAATAAAATTATATTAAAAATAGATTTTAAAAATTTATTTAATAAATTATAAATCAATATAAAATTTATGTATATTAAAAAAATAGATGAAAATAGAATAAAAAGACTTATTTACTTTTATTATTTATCCTCATTTTTTTTGTCTCTCTTCTTTTTCTTCTGTTTTATATCTCTCTCTCTATTTATTGAAGTTGTTCATAAAGTTGACATCATAGGAGGAATAGCCGTTTGCACTATAGTAGATGTTGAACTGAGCCAAAAAAATCAGAGTTGCACTACTAGCACCATTGCACTCGAGGCGATCGCTATGGTTGCCAGTAGCATAAAGGAACTAGCACTGCTGGAAAATAGGCTTTTTAAAGCCCCATTTTTAAACCGGTCACTGCGGAGACGGTTTAAAAAAAATGACCGGTGGCATTTTTGTAAATAAGATAAAATATTTACACCGGTCGTAAAATATGACCGCTGTAAAAAGTAATGACCGCTGTAAAAAGTCATGACCGGTGGTATTTTTGTAAATAAGATGAAATATTTACACCGGTCGTAAAATATGACCGCTGTAAAAAGTAATGACTGCTGTAAAAAGTCATGACCGGTGGTATTTTTGTAAATAAGATGAAATATTTACACCGGTCGTAAAATATGACCGCTGTAAAAAGTAATGACCGCCGTAAAAAGTCATGACCGATGGCATTTTTATAAATAAGATGAAATATTTACACCGGTCGTAAAATATGACCGCTGTAAAAAGTCATGAGCGGTGGCATTTTTGAAAATAAGATGAAATATTTACACCGGTCGTAAAATATGACCGCTGTAAAAAGTAATGACCGCTGTAAAAAGTCATGACCGATGGCGTTAATTTTTTACGATTCTCTATCTTCATAAATCATATCATCGTCCCTGGAGAAAACTAGACAATGGAGAACACATGGTGACAGGAAGCTCCACCTTCGTAACACACCATCTAAAGCTTGCCAAAGAAGAAGACCTAGATATGCGATGACCCATACCTATGCTCGTCGTTCTCTATTGTTGAAGTCAGTCGTTGTAGCCTCTAAAGCTCCCCAAAAAAGAAGACCTAGATCTGCGATGGTGGATGTCTATTTTTTTGTTCATTTCTTTCTCGATTTTGTTTAAATATATTTCTATTCACTTTTAACTGGGTAAGTCGGAGGAATTTTGACGATATTTCTGTGATATCTTTAATTATGTAACGGCGTTTCTAGATTTTCATTTTTATATATATATTTGGGTTTTTGTCTCATTTATTTCTGGGTTCTGTTTAAATATATTTTTGTTTGCTTTTGAGCAGGTAACCAAAAGGAACTGTGACGATGTTTTTGTGATATCTTCAATTAGGTGACGACGTTTATGGGTTTTCATTTTTGCGCATATATCTAAGTTTTTGTTTCTTTCGTTTCTGGGTTCTCTAACTTTTTCTTTCTTCCTCTTTTTTATTCTCTACTTGCATTTTACAGGTACCTATTCTTCTTCATTACTCTCCTCCTCCTTCAGATTTATGACGAAAAAGAAAATAATTTCGGATCTAGAGTTTTTTTGTTCTGAATTTTTTTTATTTTGACATTACTTTTTAAACCGGTTGTATGAAATAACTGATTTAAAAAAGCTGATTGTTTATATCGGTCATATACAACCGGTGTAGAATATTAAACTTTTTACACTGGCTGTTTCTATACCGGATCAAAGTCTAGTGTAGAAGTCTATTTTCAACCGATTTAAAAAGTCTTTCTTCCAGCCGTGTAGTTACCACAACTGTCAAGTATAGGGATGGAGGTATGAATGAGGGAAAGGAAAGCGAAGCTATTGCAAGTGAGGATGGGGATGACCAGTATTTATCAGATATTGGGATGGCGTCAATGAGAGTGACGAGGATAAAGATAAAGCTATGGCCAGCGAGGGGTAACATGTCAAGGAAGAAAATGCTATTTTATTATGATATGAGAAAAGGTAAAATGATATATAAATTTTATAAATTAAGATAAAATAATATAACCTATTTTATTTTTATAGAACTCGTCTCAATTCTTATTTTTTTATATGGAACTAAAATTAGATAAAATGTTAGAAGTAGAAATAAAAATAAAATTGAATTATATGATACTAAAAAAATATTTAATTTTATCCTAATTTCTACTTTTCAACTCCTAATTTCATCCTTCCAAACACGCCCTGCCAAGGCACAGCCTCGTAGCACATGATCAATAGTTTCTGAAGCTCAAATACTGCCCAAGTCGCTATCGGCAAGGTGACGTCGTCCTCGTTCAACAATAGTCAGGAGGGCATTGCGCATAGCTAGCCAAAGAAAAACACCTACTCATTGTGCACCATCCCACTTCCAAATCACCTTCCATCGTCGATCCGGATTAGCCCAGTTCTCATCACAAAGTAGTTCGTAGGCTGACCGAACAGAGAAACGACCATCACGGGTCCTATCCCCAAAAGCAACTTGCTCAAATTTAACTAACTAATAAATGAGATATATGAATATTTAGAGTATAATTAATTTTTTAAGAGTATTATTTTATTATAATTTTAATCATAATATTTGGAAAAATATTTTAGCTTTTAGGTATCTAAATTTACGCTTAAAGGTAATTGACAGTTCACTCTACCCGATATTAATATCACCTAAAAAAAAGAGATTTTTTCTGCCCTTAAATAATAGGTGAGCTCTATTTTTAAAAAAAAAAACTTGCCTCCCCATCTTCACCTGAAGGCAGCTTTACCCATGCTATTAGTAATGGTGTATAGCTTCTTTACATTCTTAGTTCAATTCTTAGGGGTGATATTTATATTGGGATATCTCTAAAAAGATTGATCATATTCTCCTAAAGGCTCTCTATTTATTATATATAGTAAGAGGTTTTTGTCTGAAAAATAATTACAACACATATAATTAAAAATAATATTTTAGATAAATCAACAACAAACATTTATTATATATAATTAATTTTTTTAATATTTATATATTAATTATCTAACTCTTATATTAAAATTTAATAGAATATTTATTTTCATGTTTTTAGCAAGTCTAATTATCATTCAATCGAACTTATTTATAAATTATTTTTAATATTTTTAATTTAAATTAAAATCATAAAATTAAAAAAAAAGTTACTTTACCCATATTTCCCTATTAAATATGTCATTCAATCGATCTCTGGCTCTTAGCGTGTGTTAAAGTGTCAAGCACCACACCACCACCTGAACACGCGAATCAAATGCCTAAATTATAACCCCACTGTTGAAACCTATCTCGGTAACTTGTGTGTCTCAGAACCTGAATACCTCAACGGGAAAAAGGCGTTCACGTACTGACGTAAGTTGCTTGAGTAAAACGCAATTGAAAGCAAGAGACATCACGTGGGGGCACTTCATTTTACCGCAGTAAACGACAAATTGTTTTCTTCTAGCAATTTAAATTTGAAATTTCAAAAACGAAGAGAGGAAAACGCCGTTGCCGGGGATCGAACGCGGGTCGCCCACGTGATAGGCGGGAACAATCACCACTATACTACACCAACTTGTTGATTTTGTGCTGATACAATATAATATCAAATAAAATATCGTTGCATTTATAATTAAAAATGGAACAATTATTCTAGGTTCACGTGATGGGCAAGACGGCCGCGCCCTACTAAGTACTAACCCTAAGAAGACGTTGACGGAGCAGGTACAAACACTTTTTGAAAATCTTTTTCCGGGAACAAAGGCCTAGTTTTTTTTTTCTTTTTTAGCCTAGCTGTATACTAATACGGCGTCGCTTTGTCATGAAACTCCATGAAATATCTACAACCTTTTTACATACGACGAGGAGTGGAGTTAGTGAGATATGCTCAGATTTCATGTATTCTAAATTTTAAATTCAGCTTTATCAAATAAAAATTTATAAGTATGTAATTTCATAAACCTGAAAAATTAATGAATATTTCCCTAAGATAATCTTATAAACATTTAATAAAATAAAGGACTAGACTGTAAAAAATAAAATTTTACTGAATCTAAACGCGGTGAAGAGGACAAAGTTCGTCTCTCTCTCTTGCTCGCAGGTGGTCGCAGGAGCTCATACATCTACTACTAGTATTAAGATTTTGGGTCTCTCAAAGAACATCATCGGCCATTTGGGCTAGTGGTATGATTTTCATTTAGGGTGTGAGAGGTCCCAAGTTTAATTCTCGGAATGCCCCATTTTTTTGCCCACTTTATTTAGATCCAACAGATTTCCGGTTTCTCCGTTGACAATCGCTTTCTGCCGTCATGTTTTAAATCTCTACCAAATCCGGTTTTAAAGTTTTTTTACACTGCCACTCCACGATAAGAAATCTCCATAATTCACAAATAATTGACGACCTCATTTAAAATTCAATGTCAATTCCAGCTAACTTTAGATACAATAACATGTATAAACCAACTACTTTCGAGCCGAACTGCTGCTTTCATAACTCAGTAGTAGAAGACTGTAATCACCTTAATAACAACAACTCCCAACTTCTAACTACCAATAAATATTAGTAAATGATACAAAGACGAAAAAATGAATCCATAATTAAACGATACTACAGACACACGGTTGTCCTTTTACTAACACATAGGATACTGTTCATTTTTTCAGCCCACATGATGATTCCTTTGGCTGTTCAGGTTGTTGTTCTGTTTCTGTTCTATTGGCAGTACTTGAGTTCAAACAATTCACTTCACTTGAATTGCTGCATATTTTGGCTTTCGTATCTACCCCAAGATAATTCGACAATACCCTTTTCACCCCAAAGCCACGACGATGAGGTTTCATGATGTTGTTGTGGTTCTTGTGGATGAAAGGAGTTCTCTCTCCTCTTGCAGGACTAATGAGCGGTGGTGCAGGTGAGAAGTTATTATTGGTGCCACTCACAGATTTGTGAGGAGTGCCTGAGACAGACACCGACATTGGACGAGACAACTTCTGCTGAGGATGATGACTAACCGTCGATGAAACCAACGGAAACCTGTCTGAATGTTTCGTCAAGTCGTCCACATACAGCAAATCATCAATACGAGCCAGAATGTTAGACGCCATGCTCTCCAATACCCTTGAGTAGCTCTCCAGAATGGACTTACCCACGTCCTGAAATTGTTTAAAAACCAGTAAAAAACATTGCTTTGAGAGCAACTTGGCAATTTGAAACATGAATCTAAACACAATAAAATAATAATAATCTTGGGACCTTGTTGCATTGGATCTTGCTGGTGTCGAGGGCGGTTTGAGTTAAACCAGGGAACCTCTGTTTCAAGGAAAGAAGAAAGTTTTCAGCTCTTTCAGCCAGCAATTCTCTCTTGTCTCCATCGGCCATGAAATCTCTGACCATTTCCCAGGATGATTTTGCTGTTGAACGGCTAGGATTATTAGGTGGGGGTCTCGAATGAGTCCTTCTACGCCATACATATATAGAAGCTTCCACTCTGTTAGCAATCTCCAGAGCCACATGTTCATTTGAAAGGTCGAGGCAATCAAGCAGACATTCTGAAGAGAACTGGTCTGATGTTATGTATCGGTATATGAAATCCCCCAGACAGCTTCTTCCATTCTGAAAACAACACAAAAAACAAGTTTTACTAATCCTATGATACAAGTTTTAACGGTATATCTGGGAATTGATCAGAATTCAGACCTTGGGAAGGGCTTCTAAGTAAGACTCAGGAACTTCCATTTCAGCTAAAGCATTATCGTTGATGGCCATGGCTGCCTTCAGAATTTGGTTTGCACATTCTCGTGTGTGGTTCAATTGCTTTCTCGAGTTCTCAGTCAAACCTGAAGGAGGCACGCGAGGCACAGGAAGCCACCATTTCTCCTCTTGTCTCTGCATTGGCTTCCGAAATGAGCCTGACCCATCTGAATCTGGGGCCACAATTCCTTGATCAACGTACCAAAATTCTCTACCTGTGAAACTCTCTAATATTTCCTGTAATCAACCCAAATGTTCATCAACATACTCAAATCAGAACTGTTTCTTAGTTAAATCCTAATATACATGAAAGTATATTCAAATTCAATGCTTACCATTAGCATGTTGTCGAGTTTGCGAAGAGCTGGAAGATTCATGAAAAGATCCGACCTCGGCCTGCAGGTCATTACCTGAAGGATTCACCGTATGAGGAACCTCATTATTATTTCCCTGTTCAGAATTGGGCTAAATTTTTTTCTGGATTTGATTAAAAATAAATCCAATTTTTACCTCAAGCTTGCTTCCATCGGGAAATGTTTGCCAAGAAGGGATTAATTCAACAATGTGATCACCAACGCAAAGAAGCCACTCCATCTCTCTTCGCCACATTGCTTTCTTTTCATCCGGTAGAGGTTCTAGTCTCCATAATTGCCCAAATACGGTGGCTAAATGTTGCATAAATTCCAAACTCAATCAATCCATACTTTCAAATATTTAAACCAAATAGGAAATTTTTTAGTAGTAGTTCTCAATAATCATACCACAGAGATTAGTAATAGCATTTGAGATGGACAGAGCTGTGCAAACCCCTTTTCCAGACCCTGACATATCTTCACCAAGCAGTAATTTTGCAAACCTTTCCTTCATCATATCAATCTCTGTTTCAACAATTTTTTTTACCAGAAAACGGTAATTAGACAACTGATAGACACGGATAGTAACGAATTTTCAAATTGTTGTCCGAAAAAGAACCCTGTGAAACTGGAAAAGTACAAACCTGACATTTTTGAACCGATTCTGCTAAAGTTTGAGCTATCCTCGTGGGAAATAGGTTGGTTTTCCTTGTCATCAGATTTACTGCACTTGGAAATTGTAGCCTTGCGAATGGGCCAGCCAAGAGGAGTAGGCGAAGACGACCCTTTTGCTTTAGCTTCTTCACTTGAATCGAAGGAGCTCGATGCACTCGAACTCGTCTCTCTCGACTCAGCATTGGAATCGGTGAACGACTCAGATTTAGCCGTTTTACTCCCAGAGGACCGAACCCCATCTTTCTTCTTCTGAAAATGCTCGGTCTTCTTAGATAAAGCTTCCATTTTGAGGGACCTTTTGGAAGTTTTCACGATGCAAAAGGCAAACAGGTAGTAGTGGCTCACTCGGACGATTCGCAAGGTCTCCGCTTAATTCCAGCCATAACAGGTTACAAGTTTGAGAAATAGATGAAACTGTGAGCCGGTGGGTTTCTTCTTTATTGTGCTGAAAAGGCGTTGGAGTGAAGGATATGTGGCTTTTTCGAATTCTGATTCTTATCTCTCTCCCTCCCTCTCTATCTCACTCTTAAAAATTTGGTTTTGCAGGAGGAAACGGGAAGGATAACCGCCAATCGCCACATGCCACACCAACGGCTCTCTGGCTTTCGCTCAAATTTGAGAGTAGAGGGTACGTTCAAAATATTAAATAAGAAAATTTAAAAGAGGTAGCTGTATTTGTTTGCATACGGGTGGGGTTTGAATTACTTTATTGACCTTTATTTTGGTTTAATACTATTTTAATTAATATTATTGAATGCCAATGCAATGATATTACTTTGATTAATCTGAAACACTATTATGCCATTGTAATATTATTTTATTGCAAATGCAAGATCTAGATTTCATGAGACTTTGCATGCATGGACGGATACTTTATTTAGTCTCAGCATAGCGATCCCATTTTATGTTCTTTCAGCAACAGGGACAGACAAATTTAGAAATTTTTTAAATTAAGTTTTCAATTTTTGCTATTTTATTTTTAAAAAACATAAAAAAAAATCAGCCTTTTCGGTGATACCATCAATTTTGTGGGGTGTGAAAGTTCTTCAATTTGTCTTTTTCTATGATTTTTTAGATAAGGAATTGTTATATACCAGCTATTTTGAATTTAAACTTGTTAAGATGTTATACCAAATAACATAAATGCTTCAGCAAGATGGATACATGCATCTTTGAAAAGAAAGAAACGAGAGACGCACAAAATTCAGCAATAAATGGCACAGTTGAATAATTAAGCCTAATTTTGATTCAGTTGAATTGATAATTTGGTTTCTTTCTTTCTTTTTATTATCCTTTTTAATTAAAAAAAAAACAAGAACAACTTGTTCTGATTTATCTTCGTACAGTATTGTGTTACACAACGCTCCAAAAAATGTCTTTAGTTTTCAAAAGATAGAAATGAACATACCCGTCTGTTCTATGCAAAGTTAGTATGATATTTAACAAATTAATTAATTAATATTTCCCGACGCTTGTCTCCATATGTTAATGAATGTTCTATTTTTGAGAGGAGTGTTCATGAAATTTCAGTTGGGCGTTGTTAAATTAAGTAAAGATGCTGTGTGTTTGAAACGATGATTGATTTAAATGAAATGAAGGTTCTTAATTTTTTTTCCGAAAAAGAATAAATAAAAATAAATGGTTCCATGGTGGCTTCTTAAACCATATTTCATCTTATTTTGTATAACAGAGCTTAACTTATTTTTAAAAGAATCTAGTTTATTACATAACATATTTTTTTAGTCATGAATATTTTTAGTGTATGAATGACTTGTTGCTAGCTTTTTGAAGAGGATATAAATAATTATTTTTATAAGCACAGCCCCATCCAGCCTTTTCTTTTTTTTTTTTAAAGAAAAGACGGTCTGCTGCCAAATGTAATTTATATATTAAACCAAATCATGTGTCTTGATGCTGTTGTCAAGTACTACGTAGCGGCCCACTAAATCTAATGGCTCCAATAAACTATCTCCTGTCGCCCTATCTACACTAAATACTGTTATATCCTTTTGTTTTAAATATAAAAATAATATATACTTCGTTTTATCTAATATTAATATAGTATATAAAGAAAAAAAATTTATCTTACCATTTAATTATAGGTGGGTCTAACCTATTTCAAAAAAAAATTATACAAAAAAATAAATAAAAGCCAGCATGAGAGGTTTTTTTTTAATCTTATTCATAAGATCTCAATTTCTTTTATTTATCTCATTAATTAATTTTTTCTAAAATTATAACTATTTCTTACACGATATTTTTGCTGCAAAATGTTAGACTAAATTAATATTTTTAATTATCTCTTTTTGTAAAGAGTACTTCTAAAAAATTATGATAAAATCTTGACACCTTGGTAACAAGCATGAAATAACTAATTTATTTAATTTTTTTTATTTAATTATTCCCAAACATGTTAAAATATGTTACCCTAATGCAATGCAAGACTAATATCAATATCAACCACAGCAATGCCTCGTATCAAATAGGTGATATTTCCTAACTAATAACTAAAATCTAATACACTCAAAGTATATAGATTATTGAAATAAATTTTGCTTCTCTAAATAAATTTTTTTATACATACGGCTTAGTTTAAATTCAGAATTATACCAAACTCCAGTATCTTATTAATGTTTACATTCTCAATATATATTTCTTAAAACAATCAAATAGCTCATATGAAGAACTGAAAGCCCATTATAAAAGATGCACTATATGAAATTGGAGGCAGTAAATATATAAGTTTTATATGAGGATATAGGAGGTAATAAAGCATTTGACTTGTCATGAAACATGTGCTCCCAGCTTACAGCCAAATTAGAAACATAGTTAAGGATTTACTACTTGTCATGAAGCATATGGTCCGAGCTAATAACAACCAAATTGAAAACAGAACAACCAAGTATCATAATCATATTGTATTAAATGAAAGGTAACGAGGGCAAGGAACAATTGAGTGGTCATCGGTCGATCTCAGACGACCGTATGAGGCAAGGTAAAAGGCATTTGGTGGCACTTTAGTTCAAATTTGAGAGGGAGGGGAAGGGACAACGGCTATGTTTGAAGGCAGATGGATGAGAAAAGAAGGCAGATTTTTTATCCGTTTGGGACACAAGAAGAAGCAAGCAACGTTAACATCCAGGCCCTTGACTCTTGCTTCCAAGTGGTCCCTCTTTTTCCAATATCCTTTTTGTAAGCTTTCTATTTCTCTTTCCCTCTTGCTCCTCTTAGAATCTGCTGCGTCCGCATCAGTAATTATGACACTCACTGGTCGGTCACATTCAATTATTAAAAACAAAGGAACTAAAACTAGATTCATAAACCTAGTTAGTTATGTGGATGTTGAGGAAACATAAGATGTGAGTGCTTTTGGTTTTTCAAGAGAGTTTGGCAAATGGGTGACATTATTTATAACTCTTGTGAAAGGAGGGGTTATTGAGAGATGTTTTTGGCTTACCAAACCTTCCTATATGTAACGGAAACAACTCCGAGGGCTTTCTAAGCATACATTTCCTTTTTTGAGGGATACGATCATACGACTGTGTTTTTTCAAACCCAAAGCTCAAATTCTTTAAGCCTTCACGTGATGTCTCTCGTAACCGCTCTCTTTTGACTTCTCCACATCTCACGCCAACCCCCTCGTTTCCCTATTTAATTATACCTTCTCTCTTTTTTGTAGAAACTAGGGGAACAAGACTAACGGCAATTATAAAAGTGGATTTGAAAATGGAATTAAATTAGAAATAGATTTTAAAAATTTATTTAGTTTGTTAAAAATAAGTATGGGATTGATGTATTTTTTTTATAATTTAGGATAAAATTATATAAAATATTTTTTTTATAACTTGAGATGGGTTAAAGTTATTTAAAAATTTTATAACTTGGGATAGTACAAAATATTTTATTTCTATTTCTCCTATCTCATTTCTTAACTTTTTTAATATAACCAAAATGATTTAAAATGATAAAAGTAGAAGTGATTTTTATTATACTAAATAAAAAAAATACTTGATTCTACTTCTATTTTTATTTCTTAAATTTTACTTTTATGCTACCAAACATCCTTAAATGGCATAAAATTTGGGATAAAAATAAATAAATTCCATAATGTTTTGAAAGGTGCTTAGCATATCTTAAAATCTTCTAACCTTCGTGTTCCTCCCAATTTGGTCCCTTCTCCCCTCAATTTCCCCTTTTTCTGGGTTTACAAAAATATGTTTACAAAAATATGAAATTTTAAGATCGATATTTTAAAATTGCACTTGTTGTTTTGAAATAATCCACGGGGTTCAAACAGTGTGTCTGGTTCCCTGGATTACTAGAAAATTATAAAATTACATGCTTTTTCACAGACTCTGCTCCTGCTCTCAACTTTTTCTCACGAGTCCACGCTCAAGAATCTGGGAAGCTTTTGCAGGAAACTTGGGCCCTTTCTTGTAACCTTGCTTTCTATGTTTCGTTTGGCATATGGAGAAGTCCTTCTTAGAGAGGGAACATAAGCAGTAAAATTAGACTTGTATGTTTAGTACTATCTAATATGCTACAATTAGATAATTAATTTATAAATATTAAAAAAATTACTTAAATTAATTATTTATAGTAAATATCTTAGTTTTTTTAAAATACTATTTTTAATCATAAAAATTAAGATTACCTTTAAATTTTTTTTTAATAAATACAATTAATAAGTATACTTTGGGAAAATAATTTTAAATTTAAGGAAAAAAATAGATTGAGATTTTATATTTAAGATCAAAATAAACATCTTATCTAATTCCTATATAAGTAAGAGCGGAGTAAGGGAGTATATTGAAAACTAGTGATACACCTCTTAATCATAGTTAGATTAAATGAAGCCACTCATTTTACAAGCAAAGCAGTCCATCGCTAGGCATATGTGATCATCCTTTAGATTTAGATGAAGGAATAAACAGACGCACCCTGATTTGCGTATGCTCCCCTGTCATAAATATAAGTTCTTGCTTGTAGTGCGATGCTCGAGGGAGTAATGAATTTTTATTTTAGGGGATTGGCCGGGACCCAAGTTAAGGTTGGCCACCCCCCCCCCCCCCCTCCCTTTAGTAACTTTCTGAAATTTCAAGTACATGTTGATAAATCCAATATTAATTTGGGGTCCCTTGTATAAAAAAAAAATTGGGGTCCCCCTTCCAAACTTTCCATTACAAGCATGAATTGGCCCAAAAAATACAGGCCCACAACATAAGAAAGGAAAAGGCCCGGCTTATGAACCCGTTATTTGCTTATGCATATGGAACTGGTCTAAGAGCATGACAAGGTAGGCCCAACTACTCTATGCTGTGAGCCCAACAACCATAAACAAGAACATGCAACAAAATCTAAATAATATCCTGACTACCTCAACAGGTATCTCCATATCGCCTACTTCAGAGTAAGTTTTGGTGCAAAACCAAATATAGGGATGTAAAATATATTCACTTTTACTGTATACTTACTACATATAGATTTGTGGCGGCAGAGCTGTTGTTATCTGAATGTTATTTGTATCACTAAAAGAACCTATAGTTGATAACTGAATTAAGAGATCCACAATCTTTAAAGATTCAAATGCCCTTGAAATTACTGAACATGTTCTATCTTGTCATCCATAGATCACCCTCTTCGTATCATAAATCTTGATTTTATTTGGACCACAAACTCCTTCAAAATTATAATTAATGGGTGCAAATATATATATATATATATATATATATATATATGGAATTGATGAATACTTACTTCTAACAGCATTCAATGTTAATGCGATTATGCAAAAAGCTTTTTATCGTACTGGTTCCCCTTGACCACATTATTTCCTCGTCTGGATTTGCTGATATGTGTGTGCGTGTGTGTGTGTGGAAGGAGCAATTTCACAACCTATATCATTTGTCAGTATAGTGCAGCAACTTACTATTTTCAGAAATGATCTCTGCAACACAGCAAAAATTTGCTTTCATTCACTATTTACTATTTAATTTTCTAATAACAACTTAGGAACAATCAATAATAAGTGTCAATGCATAAAATAACAACAGATTTATTCTCCTTGTCATTACAACTTTTTATTAATTAAATATTTTTTTAGGACTTTATAGTTATTTCTCGTAATAATTATTTGTGTGCGCCTTGTGAAGCTAATGCCTAATACAGTGTCCTAAAAGTAAAAAACTGTCTTTCTCTAACGTATTTTAACCATATAAGTTTGGACCAACATATCAAAAGCTAGTTTGAAAATGTTGACCATAAGTTCTCATTTCAACATCATCTCTTCATTTTTTTTTGTAGGAGTTCATTTACGTCCTTGATATAAAGTCTAATCACAATATTGGTACAAGTACTTTAAGATGCAAAAGAACATCCCCTAAATTATGGACCAAAATGAAAACATCACAAGGTCCACATGCTAAATGTAGGTCTCCCACCTTCCGTTTTGATCTTGTTTGGATAACCGAATGGGAATGAGGAACATAGCAACTAAGAATTTATTTAAGTTTAGAGGCCTCTTCCTGCTGGCTACGTGTTTGACTTATAGGTCATCAAGTTTTGCAGCTTTGCCTTAAACCAATGTACTTAATAAATTAATATGTTATAGACTCTATCCTCAAATACTTAAATTAACAATTCTCTCTTAACTAGAGGTCTTAAGTTCAAACTTAGGAACATAGCACTGCAAGGTGATAGATTGCTACCTAAATGGGTCCTACTATCGTCAAAACCGGATTAATCTAAGTCTTGTGAAATCCTCAAGTTAAAAGAGACAATCCAAGATAACGGGTGCTCACACTAAAAAAAAGGAGGTGCTCTAGACTCTTGTGTTGAAGTTTTTTATATTAATGAAGAAAATGAAGATTTACTCCACAATTTTACAGGAAGATTATATAGTATGTGTAAGTCCAATTCATGGTGTTCTGTTTCTAGTATCCTTTTCTTGATAGCACAGACATTATAATAGAATAACACACATAAGTGTGTGAGTGTGTGTGTTCATATAAAGATGTATACATAGTTTGTTATCCCCAAAAAAATCACACAATGCTTAAAAATTATGAAAGTTTGGAGCTGGAATGAGCAAGACATAGGGATATTCAAGCAATGACTGTGTTTGTATGCCCTCAGCACAAAAAAATTGTTGAAACCGGAGGAGAGAAGAAAAGCAAGTGAAGAGTTTCATCTGTGGATTGTCACAAATGCATTCTCAAATGCAATTTCCATATGTAATGATATGTTAATCATGTTGCTCCATTTTTTTTCTGGCACTACACAACATCAAACACTGGCTGTGTATGGCAGGCACATGATCATATGGCTTCTTCTGGGGATGTCCATATCCATCATTTTATTTATGATATATAAAATAAATTCTTGCAATAACAAAAAAAAACTGTATAGTGGATGCTGCCAATTCATTCAATTAATACTTACATCTCTCTCTCTCTCTCTCTCAGAAAGTAGAAACACGTGAGACACAACTGCAATGCTGCTGTAAAAAACTTTGGACCTTAATTGTATTGTTGAACCTGGACAAAGAAACTTCCAACACACTGCTTGATATTAATTAAATGCTGGTAGTGTTCCTTTGTTTTCTTCTGCAACTACTCACTTAATCATTATCTGACATTTTATGTTTATTTATCAACCCTTTGTTATTCCTTTGTTTAACTAGTTTTCACAGATCACAGCAGTGAAATTGTTTAGAGATGTTCATGTAACTCAACTAAATATTTTTTTAATAGAAGAAGAAGAAGAAGCTAGGCCCGTTCATAAAGGGAGAGATAAATGTGTTTCATGTATTTTGCAACGGAAAATTAAATGCACGTACCTCTGTACAATCCTTCAGTAGTATTGTTTATCTTTTCCAGTCATGAAATCCTTGGAGCAGTATTAAATACATCCTCACTCATTTGGCAGTACATCTTTGATCCTTCCCTTGTAAGAGGTGTGCTGGTTCTAAATGCTGGCATCATGCATGCATGCTTCCCAGATTTATTAGAGATAGATTGATTGATTGAATCAAAGCATATATTAAATTCTATCTGCTCACAAGATATAGCCCACAACTTTTTGCTGAATTCCCACATGCAAGATAGTGATGAAGAAGAGTGGGTGGTGCGTGTGAGTGTCGTGGAGTCCACATGTTAGCATATAGTGTGTGAACTTAAATTGACGAGGGAAAGAGGAGTTAAAAGGGGGACCAACACAGGTTGCAACGGCAGAGTTGTGTGTACCACACCGTTTGAGCGATCCATAAAAGTTAATAGACATGACTCATACTTGGAGGAGAGATTGTTAGAATGTCTAAGTGTGAGTGACTCGAGTTGATGTGGAAAGTCTCATGTCAAATAAAATTGAGCTTAATAATATATATATATATATATATATATATATAAAGTGAAAGAATTTATAAACTTGAGCCTTAAAGTTCTGAATCAAGCATGAGTCAGAAGACAAAGATCTCTCTCTCTCTCTATATATATATATATATATATATATATATATCTGCGTGTGTAGTGGATGATTACGTGATTGCTGCAATGTTGGATAACAAGGTTGTCTGTGTTAAGAATTGTTTATGTGAGCATGAGGAGAGTGGAAGACATGAATGGAAGAAAGATGGGAATGGAGTTGGTCAAAGGCGGTGATAGATTCCATAGTGGCGTCGTTTGGTTCAGTTTCAGATTGCATAGATTCCTTATTATATTACATTATTACAGTTCATTGCATTCCATTACTGAGAGGGGTCCATAATTGAACCAAACGGACCCTTAGTTTAGTTGGGAACTCTCACTTTAATTTTTGCAAAGAATCTTCCAGCACACACACACCAAAAGGTACCCGACACACCCTCTCTTTCCCCACACAACCATGAGACATGTTCATCCACCATCACCAGTTCCTTATTATATTCTACTAATTCAGATTCTAATTTAATTGTTTCATGTATCTTTTCTGAACTTGTCATGCCCCGTTCTTGGTAACTTTAATTTCTCCAAGCATCCATGATGTGAAGATCTTAGTCTATCAAAACATCATCAAACTTCATTAACAGTGTACATAAATCTTACATTATCCTTTACCTAACATTTTCAGGAGTATGGCCCTTCAGAATACTGTAAAAATCTTGATGTTCTGTACAGATCTTAATTGGAAAACTCATCGATAATTTGATTTGAAGCTGTGGCAATTACTTTTGAGACGACACAGTGTTTCTTTGATTCTTTTGTTGTCTGAATCTATTTGGTATTATTCGCTTAATCCCCAAACTTCCCTGACAAAAAAAAATCTTAAAAATAAAGGACAGTTCGTGCTACCATAATTTTTTTTGCCAAGGCTATAAATTCCTTCTTACAAGAATTTTAAAAACCACTTCTTTGTATGGATTTCGGGTTTCTAAAAAGTCCACTTACAGAAGATACTGAAGTTTTGAGAAGAAGAGAAAATACAAAGCAGAATACACACACATATATGGACAGAAGTGTGGGAGAAAAAGATCAATAATCAAGAAATTAAGATTACGGAGTTCAATATTTCTATTTGGGTTTGAACCTTTTTGGGGGTGGGGGGAGTAGAGAAAATAAGTGAAAAGACCCAACTTAAAAATTTTATTGGTTAACAAGACCTAATATATTTTTATATATAGAAAGTTGAGGTACTCTAAGGATTTTATACGTAGACAAAGTGTACTATTATTCGAACTCAAAGTCTTGATCAATAAAATTTGTAAACCTCATCAATATTTTAAAAAACGAGAGATGTAGAAAAGGGAAAAGTAAGGAGGTTATGCAGGGGAGGCAGAGGTAACGAACGGTGAGTGAATTGGAGAGTGGTTCAGAAAAGGGGAGGCATATGTGCAGACTTTGGTGGCCATAACTGTAGCAGCACACTGAGTGCACTCGACAACATTATTTTCTTCAATAATCAAAGTACCCTGGCCTCAAAGCTCCCTCGTCTTACAATAGCCAATTTTTGCCACCTCTTTTATCTCCATTATTGGAACACGATTCATTGTCCTTTTCCTGATTGTGCAGAATTGGAGCATAAAATGAGATTCGTTATTGGTTGGATTCAATTTGCATGTCTTCCTATATATATATAAATATATATATGCTTCCCATGCAAGTTCAGATTACAGCAGCTTCAGCATTATATTTAGCTCCATCTACATAAAAATAATAAGAGAGAGAAAAGAAGAAGTGCAATTCAATCAGATCATATTTAGTCAGATAAAGAAGAGAAAAAAGGAAGACAAGAATTGGTGGTACGAGAAAGATACCGAGTCAGAAATTGCATATTTGCTTAGTCCTCACTCTCCTTGGTTCCAAAGAGGAGGGTAAAATCGAGAAGCGAAGTGAGAGTATGGGTTGTGAAGTGAATTAAAGTCAGAGTACTAGTTGGGTATGAGCATGGAATGGTTTTAAGTTAGGACAGAAATGGTAAGAAATTGAATATTGGAATTTCACAGTGACAGAGAGGACAAGACAAGCAGGATGGAAGCTGGGGAGACGGTAGATTTTGACCATTGACTTTGCCCTGCTGAGGCTGCATCACGTGACCCTCCCCTTTTATTAATCCCACATTTGTATGTGTCTGCCTGTGCACTCTATTATATATGTAAGTAAGCAGTTTTTGAGAAAGGAAAGATTTCTGAGTTTAGAGGGATGTCACATCTAATGGCAATGGAATCCCATGCATCTCACATACGAAAGTGGGACCATGCATTAATGGTTCAATTTAGAGGTGATGGGAGAAAATGTCTCAGATTAAACAGCTTATAACAGCTAGCATCACCGAGCACATACATAGCCTCATCATCATCATCATCATATTGTTTTGTTTTTTATGTGCCGTTTAAATAGAATTTTAGAAAAAAAATTATAAAAAAAAAAATTAGACAATTTTTATAAAATAATTTTAAAAAAAATATAAAAAAAATAATTTTAAATAAACAAATGTATGAATAATTATTATTAAAAATATTTTTATTATTAATAAATTACAAGAAAATGTATGAGATGAAAAAAATTATGCTACTATTTATCTTCTTCCACTCGTAGTCCCGCCTCCGTCTCCTTTCTCCGCCTTCGTCTTTCTCCTACGTTATCATCCCTCAGCCAACGTCTCCCTCCTCCGCTGTCTCCCACCGTCGTCTCTCTTCCACCGTCTCCCTTCTTTAAGCATTCTACAACATCCACCCAGAGACAACCAGCGACATGTTTGTGCTCTGGACCAGTGACGGTGGAAACAAATCTGGAGGCGACATCGACAAGGAGGTGGAGAAAAAACAGTAAGAAGAAGAGAGACGCAAAGAGGGAATGTAAGAGAAAGGAGATAATGTGTTAAAAAATAGGGGTAAAATAGTAATTGAATAGTCTATAAACTCTTTTATTGTTCCAGAAACTTCTTCAAAACCATAGTTTTAAACTATACTTTAGCCTAAAAATTCTTTTAGACAGATATATTTGTTTGTTTTAAAATTTTCCTAAACTAAGGTTGCCCGTTTAAAACCTTAGTTTTAGAGGCATCGAAATAGACACTATATCGCTAATTTGCGATCTCAAAAGTAAGTTTTAATTATAATTATTAGTATACTAAAGATAATTAAATTATTAAATATATTTTAAGTTGATAAAATTTTGTAAGTTTAACATTATTTTTATCTACATTTATATATTAATATATTATTCTTATCTCTCTCTTTTTAATAAAAATTAAATAAAGATAAAATTATAAATAATTATTACTAGAACTTAAGTAGACTTATATTTAAAACTAAATGGACTTATAATAAGAATTAAAATGGTATGCGATATGGTCAAGTGCACAACAGGGAGGGAAACTATGGGAGCACATAGATGACTGTCTGTACTGCTTTGTACCCCACAATCTAATAGTATTCAACAAATGGATCCTCCTATGAGAATTTTCTTCCCTATGGGCAATTGCTACCATGTTTGAAGGAAATAATGTAATTAAAGAATCACAAGAAGTTAATAGTATACAACCACAAGTTAATGATAATATGTCAATGTTGTCAGCTCGTTATTACACTTGTTTGATAGTTCCATTCTTCATTAAAACCTTATGGAGTATTGCTGGGTGTGAGTGGGCTGTATGGCCCGTGGGGGGATCGGGGCCTACCAGCGTTTGAATTTTTGAGAGATGCCAGCTTAAGCTTATGTATGTATATAAACTGGGGAGTAGTGCTTCATGGTCGTGGATGTTATTATGCCAACAACAAAGTGTCCTACTTGTGGAAACAAGAGCAGATTCAGATTTACTCTGATTCAAATCTCAGGCTCACCTTCCCCCACCTCCCTCCACCCTCCAATCATAATATGGCCTCTTCTCTCTCTTTATAAGGAAAAGGAATAAGGGAGGTATAGAAACGAGGGAGAGGAATCCTGCCTATTTGCGCCTTTGCCTGGATGTTAGATGCACGGCCAATACCCCCTCGTAATAATGCCCCTAATCTTCTTCTCCACAAATCATTGTTACTACTTTAGAATCCCCTCCCCAACACCCAAACACCCCCCCCCCCACCCCCTCCCCTCCCCAAAAAAAAACCCACATCTTCCCTTTAGTTTATCATTCTGCATAACTGGATGAGACTATTTTATTAAAATACTAATGCATTTGCCGCGGAGCTAGGCTTCTGTTGGCTTGGCAAGAGCATGTAGTCCTGGGAATGCCTCTTAATCCATAAAGTGGGGAGGCCCCTATGGTTATATATTATTGGATTGAAATTTCATAGCCTTTAAGAATTAAATTAGGACGGACGAACCTTGCAGAATTGAATTTAACTCATATTCAGGACGACTCACAAGTCAACTTGGTCCCACTGTTAAATTTGTGAGTCTAAATTAGCGGCAACCCACTTGCAAAATATATCATTCCGTTCTGTTACTAATCTGATTATTTATTAATCATTTTTAATCTGTATGTATAACTCTCAAATGACAATTCTCTAGAAAATGGGGAAAAAAATATTAACTTCCCCCTACTGAATTAAAGAGTGACCTGGAGGTTTAATTTTAATTATAAGTATACATAAAAGAATTCGTTTAATTTTATTTCTTATATTTATTATTTTTAATAAATTAATTTATATAATTTATAAATTAATATAATAATATATAATCTAATATTTATTCAAACTTAATATAAGTTATATTTAATTAATTTAATTTAATTAAAAAAATTAGTTAATATAATTTATTTTTTAAAATATTATAATTATTTTAAAAAAATTAGTCATAGCGCCGTTTGTTAGAATTTGTATGTTATATTATAAATAACATTAAGTTATTAAAGAAAATATCGTACATTATAGGGTGGGAAAATCGAAGTAAATAGTTAGTTTGTAACTAAAATGGGAAATAGGAAAGGTAAAAGGGAGATAATGGGGAACAGCTGTGAGACAAAAAAATGCGACCGTTGGATTCAAATATTGGGGAACGAGAAACAACCCCTCCCGCCATAAAAAGCAAAATCCCCAACTGTTAAGTGTTTGTCCCTTTCGAATCTAAACAGAAAAAGGACAAAGAAAATAAGAGAACAGTAGCGCATCAGAAGGCATTAAAGGCAACTAGACTAGCCCTATTTTCTCAAAACATGATAAAGTGGCAGTTTTGCTATTTAGGACCCATAACATATCATTAAAATGTGTAGATCATACCCATACAAGCCACATTAAATATGAAGTTTATGAGAGATGGTGACTGCGGTGGCCCCGGCCCCACCCACTCCTTCCTTCTCTTCTTTTTAGGCCGCAACTTCCTCCTTTTTCAAAGTCTAACCCGCCATTTCCCTCCTTCCCCCAACCCCCCTCCCCCCTCTCCCCTGTCACCTCTCATCTTCCATTTATTTACTATTATAATAATATTAATAATAAATCTAAAATATCGCTTCCATACTTACGGAGAAGCGGCTCTGCCTTCTGCACTGTACTCTGCACATTCATCTTTCTTTCTTTCTTCCTTTCTTTTTTTTTTTAGGTCTCTGGCTTTGATCCTTCGTTTAAGGGACTGGTCGTGGCAGTGATACCCGCTTAGGCAAGCAGAATTTAATTTATATTCTTTATTCTAAGCCTTTTTTTGTAAAAAAAAAAGGTGAGAACAATTTGGTTTATTGGAATAATATTAAAATTAAGAGAGGAATTGGGGGGGTGTTCCCGCCATTTTGACAAACACAGTAGTGCATTTTTCCGCAGGTAATTTCCTGCTGTTCCCCATCGCAACGTCTCTCTCCCACCTCTTTCTCTTTTAATAAATATTCGGCCAATTTAGATA
The DNA here is from genome assembly GCA_037074615.1 of Leucaena leucocephala. NCBI lineage: Eukaryota > Viridiplantae > Streptophyta > Magnoliopsida > Fabales > Fabaceae > Leucaena > Leucaena leucocephala. The sequence continues at coordinate 16,811,307 of CM073541.1, forward strand.
GGATTTTAAAAAAAGGCTTATAAAAAAAAGAGTTTATGGACAACTTATGAAAAAGGACTTTTGGAGAAGAGGTTATGGAAAAAAAGTGGTTTTGAATAAATAGCTGTTTGGATAGTTATTTTTAGAATGACTTTTATGGTGATAAATTACCAAAAAAAGTATAATTTGATTTAAAATAAGAGAGAAGAGAGAGTTAGAGAAAAGAGAAGAGAGAAGGAAGAGAGGAGAAAGGATAGAGGGTAGAGGTGGGAAAACGGGCTGGCCCGCTCAAAATGGGCCAGCCCGCTTCTAACCCGCGGGCTAGCGGGGCGGGCTGTGCAGCTCGCCCCAAAACGGGCTGGCATTTTGCCAGCCCGAGCCCGCCCCGTTTTGGGGGCGGGCTAGCCGGCGGCCCGCCCATTTTTTTTTTTTGTTTTTAAATTTCAAGATTTTTAAAAAATTATTTTTAAACTTTTAAAATACTAATAAAAAATTTCTAATGTTATATTAGTATAATAAAAAAATTGTTCATATTATACTCTTAAAAAATCATATTTTTTATAAAAAATCTCAAATTTTATAACTATAAATCTAAATAAACATTAACAAAATATTAATCAATTATTATATATCAACAAATAAGTAATCATCTTTACTAGTAATTGATAATGAAAGTATTCAAAATAATATTTGAGTAAAATAAATAATATTATTAAAAAAAAAACGGGCTGGCGGGCCAGGAGGGGGCGGGCTGTGCAGCCCGTTTCTGGCCCGTTTTAAGGTAAAACGGGCCCACCCCGCGGGCTGGGCCCGTTTTACTAGCTCTAATAGAGGGTGTAAGAAAAAGTAGGAGAGAGGAGAGAGAGTGTAAGAAAAAGTAGGGGTAAGATAGTAATTGGATAGTACATAAGTACTTTTACTGTTGAAAAAACTATTTTAAATAGCTTATTCAAAACTATGGTTTTAAACTATGATTTTGTCCAAAAACACTTATGGACAAATAAATCTATTTATTTTAAAATTTTCCCAAACTGAGATTTGGGCTAAAAACCTTTTTAAATGGGTGTTTTCCAAACACACCCATTGTTATTATTATTATTGTGACAAATAAATAAATGAATGAAAGGATAAAGGGCAGTCACATATAGTTTGGGCGGGAAAGGGAATAAATGGGAATGAAGTGAGGTTTGGAATCCGTGGGACCCCGACGAGGCGAGGGGATAAGGCGAAAGTGGTAGTACGCAGTACGGTGGCGGGTCCCACTCGGCCACGTCACTCTTCCATATATTTTGACTATCGTTGATAGGATCTTCGCCTTCATGCCGTCTCAGGGCACAGGCCTCACCCACCAATTCACGGGATTTTCCTGGTACCCTCCCTCCCTCTCTCCTCCCCTCCCCTCCCCTCCCCTCCCCTCCCATCCCATCCCATCCCATCATTCTCCATTCCCTTTCCCTTACCCTTTCCCTTCTTTTCATTTATGGACATGTTTAGATAGGATTTTAAAAAAGGGCTTATAAAAAAAAAAGGCTTATAGATAACTTATGGAAAATGACTTTTGGAAAAAAGTTTATGGAAAAAAAGTGGTTTTAAGTAAATAGGTGTTTGGATAGTTATTTTTAGAATGACTTTTTATGGTGTTAAATTATTAAAAAGGGTATGATTTGATTTAAAGTAAGAGAGAGGAGGGAGTTAGAGAAAAGAGAAGAGAGAGGAGAGAGGGAAGAGAGGAGAAAGAAGAGAGGGTGTAAGAAAAAGTAGGAGACAAGGTGTAAGAAAAAGTAGGAGAGAGGAGAGAGGGTGTAAGAAAAAGTAGGGGTAAGATAGTAATTGAATAGTCCATAAGTGCTTTTACTGTTGAAAAAGCTATTTTAAATAGCTTATTTAAAACCATGGTTTTAAACCATGGTTTTGTCCAAAAGCACTTATAGACAAATAATCTTGTTTATTTTAAAATTTCCCCAAACCGAGGTTTGGGCCAAAAACCCTTTTAAAACCGCGGTTTGGTAACTTACCAAACAGGCCCTATATCTGTCATATCATATCTAGTCCCCTCTCCAAAATTATATTCAACATAAACAAGGGTTATGCAAGAGATTTAACCATCATACATACTCATAAGTCATAATTAATTAATACTCTCTGTATCTTTAATATTTAATATAATTAAAAAGTTAATCTTGATATTAAATATAAGATTTATTTTTTATATTTACTATTTTTTTTAAATTATCTTTATTGATGCTAATTCAATAATAATTAAATAATTTTATTTAAAAGCATTCTAAAAATATTTGTTTTTTTCAAAAGCTAATATAAACGAGAGTCATAGATAGATTAAGTGGAAGTCGCTAACTAGTAGGAAAGATTGAGTATTGTTGGATTGAATTATGTCGTTGACATGGTTGTTGGGATGGAATCGTGAGGAGACAATTTCGAATGTGGAGGCATGGAACACAGGGCATATATAGCAGTAGGATAATTTAATTAACTCAGGCGCCATGTTTGTTAATGCAGAGGGCAGCGTTTAGAGGAGCTCATCACTTGTTAGATCACAACAAAAGGGTGGAGATTGACTGGGCAAGTTAAGTTAACAAGAGTGGTTAGAGTTATTAGGCAAAGTTGGGAGTAGCTTTGCGGTGTGCTAGCGAGAAGGCAAGTGTATGTAGATTGATTATAAGAGAGTGTTAAGAATACATGTCGTGATCTAAGCTATGGAAAGTGGCCATTCATATAGGCATTGGGATCGAAGACGGAGCACGCAACAGTTTAAGCAGAAATTTAATCGGCTTATCTAACCATATGATAAAAAATTTAATCATATTCTTAAATTTATAAATAAAAATTAAATATATTTTATGATTAGCACTAACGGAATAGTACAGAGTTATGAAAGTCAGACGCATCCTGGGCAAAAGGTGGACTCGAAGCCCCCAGGTGGTAGAATTGCAGAGTTATGGGATGGAATAGTGGTCCAGATAGGAAGAGAATGGAAACTGCCCGACTCCATGTGGGCCATGTCTACGTGGCCAATTTGCAGAGGCAAGAACACAATCAAAATTAATTATATCAAAACACGAAATTAATGGACTAGCAAAGTACAACACTAAGCCTCTTGTCATCAAAATGAGAATACGCTACATCTCAACTGAATTTAAATGTTTGCCTTCTTTACTGAATTCGATTAGTACAAATAGTATGAGCTCTTGTCATCTAAACAAATAATTGGAGGTCTGAATCTTATCTTTTATGTGATCCAGTTGAGAATTCTCGATTTAGTTTTTGTTCTTACCATCATCTCCAGTTACCCAACTCGAACCTGTTGCCTCCCAATCCCGTGCTTCATGTTTTTATTTCATAGAATGTGCCTCCTTTGGTTTAAACTCACGACATGGAATGCTCCAAGCTTAGTAGAAATTGAGCAATTTTAAATTCCTTACAAAAACCACTCCTACCCTCCCCTTTCCTCCAACCAAACGGACCCTTAAGTAGAAAGCAATGGAATACTACTGACTCATCTGCCACGTCCAATAATTGGTTTGAAAAACTAAGTTGTGGACTCCACAAGTGTGTTTACTTTCTCTGTTTCTACTCGCATGACAGAATTTTATAAGGTAATTTGTTTATGTTTATGAGATAAACTATAAAATTTGAGATGTGTTTAATATTATATTTTCAATAGGTCCAAATTGAATTATGAAACGACTTGCTATAGACGTTGTTTTTTCTCGCCAAAAACAAGGAATGAAGCGAGAAAAGGGAAAAAGAGTGTAAATAGGTTTAAAACGTGAATTGGCTAAAATAATTTATTCGTGACGTGATAATTAAGTGATTTTGATATATAAATAGAATGGAAACTAAAGGGATATTATATTGGGGAAAATCGAATGTTTTCCTTCTAATTTAATTTAGTGAATATCTCTCTGCATATTTTATGCAGAGACGGTTGAAAAGTGTATTGCTTCTTGCAAAAATCTCACTATAGAGCTCCAGCTGCTTCTATGAAGAAAATTTTGAAATCAACAAAACTCGAGACATAGTTAATAAATTATTAAATCAATTAAGCACAATGTCCTATATTTAGATTAATTTTTACAAGATATCCCTTGAATTCTAAATTGTTTTTATTTTTATTTTTGAAAGTTGCCGTTTTGAGAGGTTATTGAGATGAGTCACATGGGTACCCAGTGACAAAAATCATTTCAAAAGCATTTACATGTTTAGTACACTCCCTCCCCGTATATGCGAGAGCTTTCACTTGAAATGATGTGTATTACTTGTATTAATTGAATCAGGGGCAGAAGAAGATACGTCTCAGAAATGAAGTTGCCGGGTCTTTTCAATTTTGCAACCTTTCAATGAATTGATATCTTCTGGCCAGAAATAAGTTCCCAACATAGGCTATAACCATATACATATCCTAACTCCTAACTCGTTAAATTCCCAACCTATAACCACCAATCGTTGTGTACTTGTGTGCGTATTTCCCATATGATTTCCAATTTCCCATTTATTTATATATCAGTGTCGTTTTTTTTTTTTTGCTGCAATTCACAGATGAGTTGCTAATCTTTGCATTTTTTGTACATTAGTGTAACAATACCGGTATTTAATATTGATAGAACAATAATCATTATTCATAATTTCTCCTTTCCACTCACATTTACCCTTTAGTTATATATATATATATATATATAATCATAGTGGATATTATCAGCAGTCAAGTAAAATATAAAATATAAATATCACTTTATTCCTATAAGTAAGTCTATTTTAGCTAAAAAAATTTATCTTTAATATAAGTTTACTTAAAAAAGTAGTATTGAGTGTCTTCTAATTAGACCCATATTAAAAATTAAGAGAGAAAAACGTAGGGTGATACTCATTTTTAAATAAAGGTAAATTTAAAAATTAATTTAAATTTAAGATATATTAAATAGTTTAATTAATATTTTTTTAATATGCGATAATCATATAAGATGAAGTTCTTATGGGTAAAAATTTATCATACTTGATGCATATAAATGTGCAACTGAGTTGACACATTTTTTAAAAAATATAATCAATCAGTTAATTGATTAACTTTGAGATTTTTTTTACAATGGGTGGAATGTCACAGCTTATAATTTATGTACAACATGATTTTATTTTATATAAATTCGATGTATTACATATGCATAGGTGTGCCGGTTGGTGTTAGAGCTGTATGCTTGGCTTGCCCAACCACCTAATTAACCGTATTGTTGTCTAATTAGGTTTATAAGATAATATATTAAGGTATAATCACCATCATGATGTAATATAGCATCATATATAAATTGATGCCAACAATTGCTTCGAAGGGAAAGGAAGAAAGATAGGCACATCATATATTGGATATAGGATCGCATTATAATACATCATTCACTATTTTTCTTAGCATTTACAAGCTCTCTCATTCATTCTCCTCATCATAATAATCTAAAAATGTATAATTTCACAAAACCAATTTGCTAATTTTACAAACAAATCAAAACGCATGAAGAAAAGCTGGGAGCCCCCATCAACATAAATACGATCATGAATCCTTATGACAAAGCTGCAAAATTCTTGGTCAATGTTGAGATACACTGTAACTGTATCAGCCAGCACCGAGGGGTCATATGCCCTTTTCCTCATTTTTCTCAGCAACCAAAAAATAGGCGTTTTTTTTACCTAATTAATTAATATGGATTAAATATAATAGTGACTGTTGTAGCAGCACCAACTATATATATATATATATATATATTATTTTTTAATTTGCATGTAAGGGGTAATGAAACATCAACGTCAGGATAAGCAGCAGATGTAATCAGAATTTTTGTTTGAAAATAATGGGAGTGGGAAAAGTTAAAAACAAGAGCCAGAAGAAGGTTTAAAATTTAAACTTGAAAAGTGGATATGGCCAAATTGGGGAATTACTGGTAGAGACAAAAGATGGGAATAAGGCTGGAAAAGAGGTAAGCGAATAGTGGCGGTGGGCTATTCATATACTAATTGCGCCATTATCAGAACAAAGAAAGTGTTTTTGAAGATTGAAAATTCAAAAATTTTTGAAAGAGCAAGTAGGAGAGGGTAGAGGCTGTAAATTACACATCCCCATGTAGTAGGCCAATTATATAATCAATATTACTTTAATGGTTGAGCTTAATTAATTAAAATTAATTAGTGGTAGACTGGACAAATGGCAGGTGAGTTATATACACTTACGAGGACAAATGTCTCCAACCACTAGGCCCCACCCACTCTCTCTCTCTCTCTCTCTCTCGTATTTTTGAACTGTCTAAGAGGGACCCTTAAACCTTAATAAAGGCAGCCTGTCTTCAACATTCTATACTACAACTCTTCCCCTCATCCCTTCTCTCTCTCACTGCTTCGTCTTCTTTTCCATTTCCCCCCTCTTCTTCTTTAGTCGATTTCTCTCATCTTGGGCTGCTATACCCAGCAAACTCAGCTGGGTCACTATCAAGTCCGAAGCTTCCTCATCGTCGCCCCTGTAAGTAAGCATGGCTATGGCTAAAGCTGTGAATGATGCTGAGTTATGGCTTCCCTCGCAGTATCTCCCCGACGCCGACATCCTCGGCAACAAGGAGAACAATGAGAATGGCATCAACGCTGACTTGGATGCTTCTTTCGGCTTCCCGTCGGAGTTCCCCTACGAATTTTACCCGTTTGCGAACTCTGCCTCCGCTCTGAGCTCGCCGGGGGAGTCGCTGGCTGGTTCGACGGAGACTGATAGCAGCGGTAGCGACTTCGACGAGGACTTCTTCGCGGCCTTGACTCGTCGGCTGAGTCAATCGTCTCTCTACGAGACGCCAAAGCTCACTGTCCCCACTTGCTGCGTTAGGGACAAAACTGAGGTAAGAGTTTGGGGATTTCTCCGATATTTCAAATTTCACTTTCGAATAATCCTCCCTTTTAGTAACTGATTCGGGTCGGGCACTTCGTTAGGTTCAGAAAACTCATGGCCTAGCCCGGTCGCCTCAGTCGACTTTGAGCGGATTCGGAAGCTGGTCCGGTAGCAGTGCCGCCTCCGGTGAAAGAAGCCCAAGCATGGGTTCTCAGGTTCCTTCCCCACCAACGACGCCGTTTCCTGCGAAGAACGACCTCGCCTGGGATATCATCTACGCCGCCGCTGGACAAGTCGCGAGGCTGAAGATGAACAGCGAAGTGTCCAAGTACGATTTCCAGAACAGCGCGTTTCTCGGCGCCCCTCTACCTGCAATTCCAAAGATTCAAACTCCATCGATGGACTCTAACCAGAGCCTCCTTCAGGTGAGTTTAACAGATAACCAATATTATTCGAAACGTGGGAGGAAATCACGCTTGCCCTCCGCCTCCGCCGGCGATGGTCTCAAGGGATTTTGTTTTCTTCTGAAGGTCCAGTCTCAACTACAGGCGAGGCAGCTACAGTGCGCTTCTGTGTGGGGAAGACAAGCTAAAGCTGGCTGGCTGGTTCAGCAGCAGCAGAAAATGCAAAACAGAGCTGTGTGCAATGTCGGGTATGAGAGTGTGAAATGTGGGCGTTCCTTGTCCCAGGCTGCTTGGCCTCCTCTGCATGTTCAGGCTTACAATAATCAACAAGTTCAGCTCAATGGATCTGGATCCAGAGCCACCGCCGTGAACTGCGGATCTGTTGGTAGAAGGGGATGTGGTGGAACAGGGGTTTTCCTCCCTCGCCAGTATGGAAACCCGCCAGAGACTCGCAAGAAAACAAGTAAATGATTTCCTCTTAACATGTTTTTTTCTGTTGTGTTTGTAATTAGTCTGTTAAGTTGGTATCTAATATGCAATGGATTCTTTCCGGTCAGGTTGTGCGCCGGTCCTGCTTCCATCTAAGGTTGTTCATGGTCGGAATTTGAACATTGAAGATCTGAATGCAGCTACACAAACAGGCTTCTCTTCTGCATTTGCGGCTGAGTATGGTGAGTTTGAATTTTCTTCCCCCTCGAAAAACCCTCTAAAGATCAAGTAAATTTCATAGTTAAAACTTGTTTTACTGATGGGTTGTGTCATGATTTTTTATTTTCAGATGCATTAATGGCTCGAAGAAATGCTCTAATCATGCAGCACCAGAGATTAAGTGTTCGGCCGGAGGAGGCTGTGAACCACGACCTCCGACTACCCCAGGACTGGATATACTGACTGAAGCAAGAAGATTCAATTTGTGCAAGTAAACTAGTGAAAGGGGCAAGGGAAATAGATTTATTATGTAGGGAATATGGTATTTTGGTTTTTAATTTTTTGGATAGGAATGAAGAAGATATTCAAGAATGTTGTGGTAGCTTTTAGGTGCAATAAAGCAATATCTATTTTTTGGGGATAAGATTGCAGGTTGTAGGATGTATCTTTTGGTTGCGTAAAACAGTGAAGAGGAAGAAGAAGAAATAGGAGTTTTTAGGGTTTTTTTGTTGTTGTTGTAATATGCTAAAGCTTATGCCATCTTCTTCCTCTGATGGGAAGGGGGAAGAAAGGGGAGGGAAGAAGTGTGAAGCAAGTTAGTAGTGTGTCAGAGATTGAAAGTTTTTACCCAGAACTTGTAAAATCTCTAGCTGGTGGAAGAGTATGTAATAATAACTTATACTAAGTAATAATAATATTAATATTTATTATTTCCTCGTGTCTTGCTTTTGTTGTTGGGTTGTTGTTTCTGTTGATAGCTATCAATGAAATGGGATGATATGATGATAAAGTTTTTGAAATCAGAAAAGAGGGAGATTCAATTTGAGGGGAGAATCAGGGGAAAAGGACAAGCTGTGTTTGAGGACAAGCTTAGGATTGAAGGAAACTGGATGAGGGGTATTGAGGTCCACTCAGTGGGGTTATGGGCCCTTTCTTCCTTAAAAGAGTCAAAATTTTCTCACTCTAATATTAATGTTCATATCCTAACAGAGAAATTGGAAGACTCTAGCAATGGGAAGGGAGACATTTTTGAATTTTGTAATTTTTACATTTACGATAGTGATGGGCAACATTTAATATTTTTTTGGCCCTTCTTTTTATTTTATGTTTGTATTTTTTTAAAAAGAAAAAAGAAAAAAGAAATCTTGTTTGGCTTGGAGACATGAACCTCAATACTGGCGTGGTGCTCCTCCCAAGTCCCAAGGGCTTGGGTTGAGTCGAGGAGTGAGGGAAGATTCGTTTAATTTTAAAAGGGGCAAAAAAGGGGAAAAAAAAGAAATCGAGTTCCCATTTTATCCTTTGATTTGCTTCTTGACACGACTAGTTTATACCTCAAACCTCGAAGGGGCCTACTGGCTAGATTTACTTTTAATATTGATTAATAATTAAAAGAAATGGCAGGTCAAAAGAAGATTCAAATCCTTTGGAAGATAATGAGAAATTTGTCCATGCATGAGTTTGTTTGATTCGAATCTTGAAACAGTTTTTGGCAAAATAAAAAATAAAAAATCATGGAATAGTTTTTGGTGTTTAAATTTCTAATAGAATTTATTAGGGTTGGGTGAAGAATTGATGAAGTCTACTTGTTTCACACATGACTAGGTAATAACTCAGCAAATTTATTTTTACACCACGAATAAAATTAAAATATTAAATATATATAATAAATAAAATTATGATATTTTAAATATTGAATGACTTTTGACCATGTGATATGTCGCTGCCCCTTCACGTTTCCACATACTATACTCCTTCCTACTCGCTATGGCCTTGTCATTCGTTGTTTTATTCAATGACAAAATTGACCCTCGATTTCCCCATAAGCCTTCACTCTGATTATTATGAAACGGAGAATTCTTGTGCAATCTTATATAACTAATTTAATTATTAAAGAAATATCATGATAAGTGATCAATATAGCAATTATAATATTTAAGGGAAGAAATGATAACAAGTCAGGTGGATTGACAACTCATGGAACTTTCTGTCCTTAAATTGTTCATATGAGATCCTTAATGTAAATAATCTAGAGAATAATTAATTATTATTTTTCAATTTTATTATTTATAAACAGAGGGGATAGCCACATATTTTAATTGGAGTAATGTTAACCTTTTTAATTTAAAACAGAGTTAACCACTCTTTTTTTAAACAAATAATATGGTAGACTCCATTATTAGTAGAGAACCATTAAAATTATATTCAAATTAGATTTTGAATATTTGTAGGAAATAGGAATGAAAAGAGGAGGAGTAATATGAACTTATTGAGAAGAGTGAGGAGAGAGAGAGAGGGGGAAGTAGTGGAGGACAGATATAAAGTGAAGAGGCAGAGGAGAGTATTGGGGAGAAGATAGGGCAGGCATGTGGGGGTGCCTTTGCTCAATTAATTTCCACTTAGCCTCTTCCACATATATTACACTCACAAGCTAACTTCAAATTTACCTCTTTGGTCTCCATTTGGACTCTTGTCTAAGATACTGTAATGTCTTAGACAAATCACTGGGGCGCTTGATTCGACTCATTCATTCAATATTCCAAAATGAAAAAGGGGAGAGAGAGAGAGAGAAGAAACATGGGGTGCTGGCTTTTCAGCATCCTAAGAACATTCTCATTGGCTAACAGTAAACGAACTGTTTTCGTTTTAACCTTATTTGTTGCTTTTGTTTGGTTAAAATCAAGACATTCCTTCATGTTACCTTTGAATCCAAACAATTATTGTTTGTGTTTGTGGGGCTAATCATCTTTAAGCAATTTAAATGAATGGGCCTTCGCATGAATGGCCATATATATATGTAACGCGTGAAGAGCCTCTTTTACGAAATTATTAATAATTCTTATTTTTTAAAACATAAAAGCTAAGTGTGGGTGTGCCTTTGCTGGCAAGATTGCCAACAAAAGCACCAAAAATAATTGAAAGTAACGTTTAAGTCATCTGGAAAGGTCACACACGAACTTGTGATCATGTTGAGTGCCCCATATGGCGTATCCTCTTCTTTTTTAAAAAAAGAAAAAACAAAATTTATTACAACCAACGCACCTTTATATATTTACCCCCCATATCTTATCTAATATATTTGTTCATTAAGAATATGATGTTACATAACACAATCCCCCTAACTTGTACGTTATACGCCACAATATTTTTTCTTCCTCAAAAGTTCAAAATTAACCATCCAAACTATATTTTTATATATATTTTTAAAAAAATATAATATAAAGAATAATTTTCAAATAAATTGAGTTTTAGAAAACAATACAAAACATGGCAATAAGAAAATTAAGAGCACCCAAACTGCACAAACAATGAAATTCGTGCAATTAACGCCTTCCCTTGGGCAAAAGAAAATCATAAAATTATATAAAAAAGTTCTTTACTTTTTCTAGTAAAAATCATACGATATTTTTTAACTAATATCTTAAAAATTAATCTTCTCGAGATATAAAAATTATCGAAATAAATTTTGTCTAATATAATTTTTTTTTTATATAAACAGTCTAATTTAAATTTAGAATACTATGTTTTAAAGACAAGTTTTTTTATGTTTTTTTTTTAATCCAATAATGATGTGAAGGTTAGGAAGAGTGGTGGCCTCACAGTCACAGCTACTTTAAAATGGTTTCTGTGGCCCCTATCTGTAGCCGTCAATCACGTTTCTTATGGGTCCATCCGAATCCACGAACCCGGTCCATTCCTTTATTTCATACATCATCGCTTCTAAATTACTATAATTACGCAATTGTGGATTATTTAGAGGGTGTGATCCCTAATCACATTTGAAAAGGAAACTTGACACAAAGGAGTTGTAGGAAGGAGGATTAAAATGTAAATTGCAACTCAATGAAGCCAATGAGTCGACGAACACCCACAAGAGCAATGGTTAGAATTATATTATTAATATGAAAATCTTATTGATAAGTAATTTGAAGATTCCTTTAAATCTTGATGTTTATCCCATCACTAATAAGTTTTCACTTTTCATGACAAAACTTTGATTAAATTACACATTTTTTCTAAATTTTCAACCATGTACAAATAATTCTTTTAACTATCTTAAATAATAAACTCCTCTCTATTTTTAAGTTTTTGCGTAAACCCCCCAAAATTAATTATATGACTTTAAGCAATCCTCAAATGGATAATGAGCGAAACTAATTTGCATAAATGGAAGAGTTTATGGAGGTTGCTCGTGAAGTTTCAAAAGATAGGGAGATTAATGAGAAATAACATAAAATTGAGGGACTTTGAGTATAATTTAGCCAACTTTTTACTATAGAATGGAAAGTGTAAATTGCAAGAATCAAGGCGTTCATTTGGGCTGGAATCAGATCCATGAAATCCAATTCCCCGCCTTACAGGCAGCCTTCGCCCAATGAGTTGTCATTAAAGCCATGTTGTGTCACGCAACTTTCTTCTTTTTTACTGACCCATTCAACTAAATTTCTTCTGTCCTTTAATTCTTTTATTATTATTATTATTATTATTATTATTATTATTATTATTATTATTTTATTTTAATTTACTCTCCAAATTTATCATGAATTCGCTCGGTCCCCTTACTTTGCAAGGTGGTCTGAAATTTTGAGTGATGGAAAGATCCGGATTAAAGAATAATAATGAGTACGCGAATTATTAAGAGGAAAGTTTTTCTTTTAAATATAGATATAATTATAGATATATTGATAAATATGTTTTTTTTTTGTCTATCCAATTTACCAGAGTTTTATCTCGACTATATCTAGATCTGACTCGTATCGTGCACTTGGCTATGGTGGGTGAGTCTCACAAAATGAATTTTTTATATACGTCAAAGTTCGAATTTAAAATTTCGTTTAAACAATATCTACCCGCTTATTACTCGTATTAATATTGATGAATATGTTAAAATGGAAGCATCACCTCCTCCGTTACGCTAACATAATTTGCAGACGTGAAAAAGACAAAATCGCCGCATCAACAATAGGGAACAAAAAACGAAGAAAACATTGGTTAGAAGTATTGTTTATAATTTTCATAGGGTAGAAAAATGAAGTTAAGCACGTATTACCCTTTTTCATTTATGTGTAATCTATATATTATTATATAAAATAATGTTTAAAATAAAAATAATTTGCACATTGAAGATATATTACACACATCTTAAAAGTTAAAAGTTACACACGGGTTCAAATACAAGTTCTTTTCAAACAATAAGGTTTTTAAATAGATATATTTAAACAACTTTTTTTTGTTAATTTTTTTTATGAAGTATAGATGTCTTTATATTAGAGATAATTTTATTTAAGATACTAAATGTGGATACTATCCTTAGTGGAGATTCTAACATTAATTTATTGCGTTGTAAGAGATTAATTTATTTTATTAGATCTAGCCACATTGATAAAAAGATAATAACAATTGAAATTTATTTCTGTTATTGCCCATGCGATAAGTACAGTTTCTAAAAGTGTTTATTACCAGTATTATTTTGTTTTACTGAGTTTAGTAGTACTTTTGTGCGTGTGTGTGTTTGAAAACTTAGGGATCACGTATTGAACCAATGATGGAGAGGGAGGCCCACCCGGAAACTTTGGAGTCTTTGGGTGAATCCAATGAATGAATTTTACTAACGGGTGTTGGTACGAGTGGTAAGCGGCTCGGTATCATTTAAGTGAGGTCTCAAGTTTAAGTCTTGATGTACGCAAAAAATTCCCGTTGGGAGACTCACCCACCATAGCCAAGTGCGCGACGCGGGTCGGATCTGGATATAGTCGAGACAAAGCTCCGGTGAACCGGGTAGGCAATAAAAAAAATGAATGAATTTTCATAAGCACTTCACCTATTCAATCATTGGCATCCTTCCTATTGATTTCAAACCTCCACACACCTTTTATTATTAATCCCATAACACAAAAGCTTATTATTGATCTTTTTCTTGTTTTTTTATTTGGTGTTATTCTATTGGTTCAAATATTTAAATGCATCAAACAGCATAAGAAATGGAATTTAGAATCATTTGGGATGATGGCATCTGAAACCAAAATCTAATATCTTCAGTGCCTTGATGTTTGCTACTGGTTTACAAGAAGTCATAGATCAAAATTGGTGGCATATGGCGACTGTTTAAGCAAACGAGGGAGACATAAATGTTAAAAGATGTTGCAAATTCTGTTCAGGTTATTAAGAACTAGTACTTCACTTTAGGATTATTAAAAGATGCCATCAAATGATCAATTATCATCCCTCACAAGAGCAACATACGCAATTAGACGTTATTATAAAGAAGAAGAAAATCCTAAAAAAATCCTATTTAAATTTTAAAATTTTAAATCAATTTATTTCCTATACTTTTAAACTATTTATTAAATAATAATATATTTTTATAGAAATTTTTGATTTGAGATTTTAAAATTTAAGTAATTTTTTTAAGATTTTTCCTATTATACGTCATTTTATAACATCGTAAATAATCTTTCAAATACAACAGATATTATTTTAAAAAAATCAAAATTTATTATAAATTAACAATTAGACGTTAAGTAGATGCAACGTCAGTAATATATATTACATCACTATTTATTATATTGGTCCAAAAATTTACATGCAGCAATCTGCATAAGGAATATAATTAGAATGGTGCCCGATGGCCACTGCCCAGATTAGTAGAATGGGCCAAGTGGGCTGGGAAGAAAACAAATGGGCTTAGAGTAATATATCATGAGATTGTAGGCTAGAGTTGGGACTTTTTGTAAGCTCGTCATACCCGACATTAATATTATTTAAAAATAAGGGAGATTTTACCCTACTCTTAAATTATAGATGAGCACAACTCCTTTCCAAAAATTTTTATAACAAAAAAAAAATAGCGCTTGAGGAGGTATCATAACTCTCGAGTTCTTAAGTTTACGTCAAGGGTAATAGACGGATCGCCCTGCCCAATATAGTATAGCCTAAGAGAAAAAAAGACTCCGCCCTACTCTTGGATCGTGGGTGAGCCTAACCCCTTTCTAAAAATTTCAATATAAAAAAAATTACAAGTGTGATTTCAGGAGCTAAGAGAGATCATACTCTTTTTTAAAAAAAATGTATAAAAAAAAAAGAGCTTAGAGAGATCATATCACCCTATTATTCTAAATTTAAAGAATTAATCTTAATTTTAAATAAATATAAAATTTATTTTTATATTTATTAATTTTTTAAATTATTTTTACTGATACTCTCTCAATAATAATCAATAAGAGATAGTTAAATAAGATAATTAAAATATTTAAAAAATATAAAATATTAACTAATTTTTTAATCTATTTAAATTAATTAAATAAATATTATATTAATGATCCGAGGAGTATACACACAATAAACAACTCATTTTTTTTTTGCTGTATATCCTCCACCTTATAAGTTTAGGATCATGATATTTAAGCTCTCACAGTAGTATTGCGATGGTAAATATATTCAAATTTTGAAAAGTGTCGTATTTTAGAATTTAAATCTACGTTTTTTCTTCGTTATATATGTAGAATGGCGTGTAGAGAAAAGTGAAGAGAAGAGGGAAGATGGCTGTGGAGGGAGATATATAGAGGATAAAGATGATAGTGGATAGACCCGTGAATTAAGTCAATTATTTAAATTAATTACTACACCTTTAATAAGATAGATAATTTTTATAATAATTTTAATTATTATAATAAATATAATAATTTAATTATAAATAATTAATATTAATTATTTATATAATAGAATTGATAATTTTGATTATTCTAATAAAAATATCTACTATTCCTTTTAATAATTTAATTATAAATAATTATTTAGATAAATTATTACTCAAATAATATAATTAATAACCTCTACAATAACTTTTGACCATCTTATTAATTAAAAAATATCTATCAATCCTAATTTTAATAATTACTTACAACTAAATTATTAAATAAAATAATAAATATTTTTATTATAGTAATTAAAATTCTTATAAAAATAATCCATTCATATGTAATTTTACCTTTTTTCAAAATTTTTAAAAAACAAAGTAATATATATGACCAATTTCTTTTTTAAATCACTAATTTAAAATTTAAAATGTAAAATAATATTTTCTTTTTCCCTTTATTTTATGTTTTCCATTTCCCAAACTTTTTTGAGCTCTAGGCTCTTTTCAGGGCCTCCTTTCAAACATCATGGAATTGGCCCCATTTTAAAGTAATCCCGAAATAGAACACCTGATGATTAATGTAGCTCCTCTGTTTAGCGGACTTTTTATTAATATTAAAGTGATATAATTAATAGTATTTTTGAGGGACAAAATAACATTTTTAATTAATTTAAACCAATTATGTGATTTAATTTGAGGAATATTTTTTAGATTTAAATCGTGTAAATTTTATAGTTAGATAGATTTATTTGCGAAAGACCCAGATATATATATATAAATTTCAGGAACTCACAACAGATTCACATATCACAACCAGATAGAAACAGGAATTCCAGGCAGCACCGCCGACTCCAGACCCAAACTCAGACCATGTTCTTATTTTGTACAAACCACAACATCATTCGTTCATCACCAACTCAGTACGTAAACTAGTGAGATTCCGTTCCGTTCAGCCGGTGATCTGAATGGGCTTCACGTCGGGCTTCTTCACCTCCTCCTTGGGAACTGTGACGGTCAGCACACCGTTCTCCATGCTGGCCTTCACCTGCTCCACCTTGGCGTTCTCCGGCAGCCTGAACCGCCTCAGGAAACGGCCGCTGCTCCTCTCCATCCGGTGCCACGTGTTGTTCTTGTCCTCCTTCTCCTTGGTCCTCTCCCCGCTGATCTGCAGCACCCTCCCCTCCTCGACCTCCACCTTCACCTCCTCCTTCTTCAGGCCCGGAAGGTCCGCCTTGAACACGTGCGCCTCCGGTGTCTCCTTCCAGTCAATGCGGGTGTTGGCAATCGCCGCAGTCTCGCTGGTTAGGTCGGATCGAGGGGCGGAGATGGCGAAGTCCTGGAACGGATCCCACACGTCAAGGGAGAAGGGGTCGAAGACGTTGGTCCTGCGACCAGTGCCGAAGAAGCTTGGAATCAGCGACATTGTGTTTATGAACACAGTAGTTGAGATAAACTAAGAACAAAGTGATCGATGAAACTAGCTTGATATTGTTGCTTGAGCTGAATGGATGAGGAAAAAAAAGGAGGAGGGCACGTATTTATAGGAAGAGAAAGAGAAAGAGAGGGTCGAGATGGTTCAGGAGAAGGACAGAAAAGAATCAATCAATGGCTAGACGAAGACGGTAGGAGACGGGTCTGGAGAGTTGTGGAATATGGGGGCTGAAACCGAAATTGAAAGTGAGAGATGCTTCCCGAATGTTTCCCACATTTTTTTAATTTATTTTCCTGATTAAATAGGGTCACGTCACACAACATATCAAGATTCAGCTGCAAGAGATACTTTATATTTGATTTAAATTCTATTTATTTAGAATATAACATCTCGTCTTATTTTAATATTAATTAGTTAATAAATTATTTAAAATATTTATTTTATTTTTTAATATATAATTTAATCTATAAGTTAATTTTAATTTTTAAATATAAGATATATTATTTTAAAATTTAAATATACGGTCTCATTTATATTATAAATAGAATTTTATATTTATAATCAAAATTAATATTTTTTATATTTATTATAATTTTTTAAAATTATTTTATTAATATTTTTTTAATAATAATTAAATAAAAGAGAAAAGAACAGAAGATAGTTAGGATATTTTAAAAAAATATATATCATATTAATTAATTTAATTATTTTTTAATTTAATTTAATTAATTAATTAAATTATTTATTAAATATTAGAAAAGTATTTTAGATAATTATTAAATAATTAAAATTAAAATAAAATAAATTATTATATTTTAATTAAATATAGTTGTCAGATCACAAACAAGCTTTTCGTTTTACAATGATATGATTGGATAACGATAATGAAAGTATTCAATATCAAAACACATATCCAGTCTAAAAAAACCCACTACATAAATGTAGTATATTGGGCTCGAAAAAATGGGGAAGATGAAGAAGGGCCCAGTTTAGGAAGATGGGCGCAGTGACACAAGGGGTGTGGAATGTCTCCAGTTAGTCCCCTCTCCATTTCCCTCACTTAAATAAAATGGCGCTGTTCACTAATAGGGGTTGATCTAAGTGATAAGTGGCTCGATATCATTTAAGTTAAGTCTTAAGTTTGAGCCTTGACGAATACAGAAAATTTCCGTTGGGAGACTCACCCACCATAGCCAGGTGCGCGACGCGGGTCGGATCCGGATGTAGTAGGGCAAAGCTCCTATCAACCGGGTGGGCAACCAAAAGAGTTTTAAAAAGAATTTGTAACCTAAATGTTAATTAATTTTTTTAAAATAAATAATTATATTTATCTAAAAGAGTTTTTGGATTAAATTATAGTTTAAAATAAAAATTTTAGATAAGCTATTGAGACTAACTTTTAGAAAAGTAAAAAAATTTATAAACTATCTAATTACTATTTTACTTTACTTTTTTCTTACACTCTCTTTCCTATTTCATATCTCTTCTCTATCTTTACTCCTTACTCCTCTCTCATCTCTACTCTCTACTCTCTCTCATCTCTACTATTTTTAATAAAGTCATATAATTTTTAATAATTTTTTAATTATAAAAATATTTATGATAATAACTATCAAAATATTTATTTATTTTAAATTATTTTTATTTTTAAACTTTTCTCAACAAATTATCCAAAATCTTTTTTTTTATAAATTTTTTTCTAAATTCTTCTGCCTTTTTTTCCTTCACACTTGCTCTCTGGACATGTGGGACCCCATTGAGGGCTTCCAGTTCCCCGGCACGGTGGCCAACATGCCTTCCTCTGCTCGTGAAACCAGTGCTGTAGCCAGCCCTCGCGTGGACTGGAAGGAAACTCCAGAGTGTCACATCTTCAAGGCTGACCTGCCGGGGCTGAGGAAGGAGGACGTGAAGGTGGAGGTGGCAGACGGCAGGGTTCTGCAGATCAGTGGGGAGAGAAGCAGAGAGCAGGAGCACAAGGATGACAGGTGGCACCGCCTTGAGAGTGGCACCGGCAAGCTCATGAGAAGATTCAGGTTGCCGGAGAACTACAAGGTGGAGGAGGTCAAGGCTTCTATGGAAAATGGGGTGCTCACTGTCACTGTGCCTAAGCAGGAAGAGAAGAAACCTGAGGTCAAGCCCATTCAGATCTCTGGCAAATGCTTCTACTTGCTCCTCACTTTCATGGCTCCCCCTGCTTTCTGTCTACAATAATGGTGAGAGTTATCTGCTGCTTTGTTTCCGTTGACAACTGCGTTTTTTTAATCTGTTTCGTGTTTAATGCAATGAAATTAAGCGGTGTTGGCGTCTCCAAGCGTGCGGAAGTGGTTTTGTTCAATGTCTATGCCATAAACTTACTATCTGTTTCTTAGTTTTTGCCCCAGAAAACGGGTGATCCTTCGTTTGATCCGGCGGATATAGTAATTCTAATGCACTAATGAACTATCACCCTACGAAATAAAATAAATTGACAATCATTCCATTATGATTTGTTTGGTATGGTTGATTTGGAGGGGAGGGAAGAGGAGGGGAGGAATTTTGTTTCCCTCCCTTTGTTTGGCTAATTAAGACATTTAGGAGATGAGGGGAAAATTTTTAAAATTTTCCTTTCCCACTCTAACTTAAAAAATTTTCCTTTCCCACTCTAACTTTACTTCCCCTCTAAAATTGGGGGAATTTGGAGAGGAAGTGTAATATTGTTATCTTATAATATTAATACACCCATAATTATTTTAATATCCTAATATTACTTTTATATTATATTTTATTAAAATATTCTATAAAATAATATAAGGTAAACTTGTCTATATAAAAGTATTTTCCCTCCCCTCCCTTCTTGAACCAAATAAGGTAATATAAAAATCTCTCCCCTCCCCTCCCTTAATGTTAATCCAAACAAGGTAATAATAAAATCCCTCTTTTTCCCTCCCCTTCTTTTCCCTCCATTAAAATCCTTCCCTTTGCCTTTCCTCCGTTAGGCCAAACACACCCTAGGGGAATAATCAATAAAAAGAACAGTAATTAAGTCATTGTACATGGTGTTTAAAATAAAAGGCACTAGCATGAGTCGCGGTAAAACTGTAAAGGTCAAAAGGAAAAAAAAACAAACGCATCAACATTGAACATTGAACAAAGGAACTGAGAACGGGGGGCTGAAAACCCATTCCATAACTCGTTCCCATTTTACCATAAGACTTGACAAGCAGATTGATTGTTTACTTGTTTTGTTTATAAAGTTAGAAATTCGAGTCGAGTGGCTAGATCATAAACATCACCGATTGTCAGGACACTAGCTCATTCTAGATCCGAATTGCCATTGTTCTTTTTTCTCTTTGGACCTGAAAGAACTGTCACTGTTCATGTCATCAGCATTTTTGGGGTTTATAGTTTTCATGGCCTCCACTAAACATTTCGTAAGATATGTTTGGGAGTTTAGAATGGAACGGAACGGGACGATAGTTAGCTAATGGGATGAAATGGATCCCTCCCCATCATTCTAGTCCATTTGAACCACCCGATCCCCACCGTCTCCCTCATTACAACTTGACTTTTTTTTTTCCATTTTTTTTTAAAAAAAAGAGATTTTTTTCCCGACCATGCATAAGAAAACGTAAAGGAATTGAAGATTCAAAATTTATAGCTCATCTAATACTTTGACCATGTTCCGTGTGAGATGATGGTCTATTTACAAAAGGTTAAAAAAGAAAGAAGAAAAATTGGGTAGACAGATTTACAGTTCTTCGTCGCTACCACTGGAACTTGAATCATCCACGTTAATTGCCGCCACTTTAGAAGTACTAATCCTAAAAGAAGCCGAACGAATCTTAAACGGCAATTTGGGATTGCTTTGGACCAGTCCACAGTGGGGTTCCCCTTTCTCCTCCTCTTTCTTGAGATCGCTAGGAGGCAAGAAGCAATCCATGGACAATCCCTTGATGTTGAAATCCACTTCTTCAATCTCCCAAGCCTCTTCCATTCTCGTCCTCGAATGGCTTTCAGGTCCTTCCCCGAACCTAAACAAGGACACACAACTCTTCCCTGCGTGTGCTATCTTTATGCCATCTACGTTTCTATAATCTTGTATCACAGATTCCATGGTGGTTTCCCAGAATACGCCATCGTTTCCAGCGGATTTGATTCTGAGTAGGTGGGAGTCTTCTAGATGTACCAAGAGGCCAGTTCTTTGGCTGAAGTAGCCCCACATAGTGTGGCGTATTATCTCTACATTGCTGCTACTTCTTGCTCTAAGTGCTGAGGATTCGGCCTCCAGTTTTAATATGAAACAGTCCTCATTGTTCAGTGTCTTCTCATCTATGCATATAGAGTTCATGAACAGATTGGCTGTTGACCTTGGATCAAGACCCTGCTCAAAATTGGGCTGATTAGTTACAGGTCTAATACATATGCCTAGTATGAACATTTACGTTTAAAAGTCTAAAGGAGGAAGATTACAGGTTGTCGTCACTATGTCTCAAATGGAATATATTGTCAACACTTTGATAAAAAGAAAGATAATTGTTTGACTTTAGAGGAATAAATTTAAAGCCGCAATCCCCTCTTATTAGTTGACTTCTTTTATCTAATCGTAGAATTTCGTTAGAGGGCTTCACCTAACAAGGGCAAATTTCTAAGGAAACTAGGTCAACTTTTTCCCATAGGATTTTTCTTATAGCCTGTGTCGTCTTCTTTCGTTTTTTCCAATTAGTTTAAGGCGTGTTAGGGAATAGGCCGACAACATTACCAAGTCCCTCCCAACCCCTTCTTTTGTCCAGACTTCAGATTATGGAAACAGGGAAGCCACATCAATTAGAGGGTGGAAACAGTATATCTGAAATCACTCTAATTCAGAATTCAGACTTGATGAATATAGACGAAGATAAAGAAGCAGTGGAACAAAATAATAGGTAGTCTTGAAGAGTGTTGTGGCGATTTTTAGGGCCTTTTATCCCTACCGCTAAATATTGGTCAGAGGAAACCGACAAACACTAGGAAATTTATCGGTTTAAAAATTGGATTCAAACAGATTCCAACACGAGTTAGCAGAAACCATGACATTACTAATCGTGGTGCTTGACATGAAAAATGATCCAACACGCCTAATACAAATGCCTCCAGTAATGTTAGTTTTTTATCTGTTACCTGTAGGAAACGCCTGAGAGGTCTGGGTGGGCCGCGAGAAGCATGAGAGTGATGCCAAGGGGTTTGCCTCCACGCAACATTTCCGTCGCTCCCGGCGCTGATCTTGTAACCGGAAACCACCAGCTCCAAGCACCAAAGCGCCGGCCTCTTCTGCCACACCACGAACCCTCCCATCTCTGCCGATGTCTGTGCCTTCTTCACCTTCGCCATCTTCTTCACACCATTCCCGTTCCCTTCCCCTGCGCCAAACTCAGACGCCCCCATTCTAACTTGCCCCATCGCGTACATGCTTTCTATCGAATTCAACGGACGCTCTCCTCCCACCGCCGCCACATACTGTTTTACTATATATTTCGCCATGGACGCCTCCTGCACACGCAGATTAAACAAATTCAGCTAAACATCAAAATTCGGGGATTCCTTTTTCAGTACAACCAACGATTAATTTTTCATTCATTACTCACAATATGCAGGTCTTTGATGCTGCGACTGATAGTCTGGCTCTCGGAGTTGATAGGGAAAGGAATTAACGGTGCTCCGACGACCCCCAACAAAAGCTGGATCTCCGTGTTGCGGCCTCCGTAGAGCGCCGCGGATGATCTGGAATCAGTATTGGGCTTCATCCAGGACACCATGTTCTGCCAGGCTCTGGCAGTTCCGTTCTTGGGGGTGAAAATTTCTTCGGGGACTGGGACCTCGAGAACCGTCTCGAGCGCATCCTCGCGATCAAGATTAGGGCAGAGCTTCTTCATGAGAGAAGCTTCAGAGAGATTGAGTTAATGGGGGAAGTAGGGTAGAGAGGCGAGGGAGAGAAGTTCGAAGAAGAGGGAAAGAGGGAAGTGGAAGAAGATGAAGAGGTTAGAACCAACCGGGTATAGGTCCCGTTCGTAACGTGCTCTGCTTTGTGTGTGTCGTGATGGCACGCTTCTCTCTCCCTTCCTTCTCCCATTTCATACCTTCTTAAAGTAAACTCCATCATACAAAATACGGAATATTTATTCTTTAGAGTCTATTTTATTTAGTATTTAAAAATTAAAATTCATTTATTGGACAGTATATAAGCTGAGATATCTATGACTTCAACTGGGGGATTCTTAAATAGCCATATGAGGCTGTTGGCAAAATAAGTAAATAATAGCCATCCAAGGCCAAAGAGAGGGGATTCAACTTCAACATCGGTATTTTTAGAATTTGTAAAATTTATTTAAAATTTTTAATTAATTTCAAATAGATATCACATATATGAGAATCTTATATTTATTTGTGTAAACTCATTAAGGGTGTTTCTTACGTCACCATACATTAACTATATGGCCTTCTACAACTGTACAAACGCTATAAATATTGAAGAATGGTGTCTTCATTATAAAATTTATATCTTGTACTGATATTATTAATTAAGATTTATTAAGTTAAATTCAACAATATTGAATTGAAATAAAAAAGTAGGTCCACCTGTGGAAATGGATCGCCAGAATGTTCCGAGCTAAACTATTTTTGTTTTATTTGAAAAGACAGCATACTCCTTTAAAATTAAAAAAAAATACAATTGGGAAGGTGATTAATAGTAAAATTGTTTGAAATTGTCTTAAATTTTGAATTCAGCTGCTTTAATTAGATTGCACCGAAATATCATCATGAGATCTTCGTGCTAGCTAGCCAAAAGTGAAATAATATTTTTGAGTGAGCAGGTGATTATAGGTTAACTCCTAATAGAGGGATAATCAATAGTTTAGTCATTTAACCTTCCTTTAACTTGGAAAAAGATATTGTTGAGTGAAAAGCTTAACAAGAGAACAAAGATATGAGACCGCCATTCAAAGGCGAGGATGGGAGGGCATGGGTTGGTTTATTAGGATTAGCTAAACGACACAGCCACATGAACCATGAAGCTACGGATATGTCTCTGAGCTGATGTGTGCGTGGCTCATCCTATTTCCCATACTTAATTATTGTAATTATTAATTATGACTAATCAAAGAGGGCCATAATTGGAGCGACACGTATTGAGATCAGATTCGGGTGTGGATCAAACGCTTTTTCGGCGACAAAATAATACTGTGTCATCCCCAATAATGTCCTGCACGTTCTCCCCCGACCAACACTCCTCTGAATCTATTTATATTCCTATATATATATATATATATATATATATATATATATATAAAATTATTTGTCAGAGTAGCGGCGCCCAGGTAATTATCGTCTTTGTTTTCTCTTACCCAACTCCTTCATTTTTATGTGCTCATTCATGTCTTCCTCCAAACCTCCCTGCATTCCCTCCCATATTGTCATATTCTTTGAATCTTCATACCATATATATCTAGAGGTGTCATGGGTATGCCTAAGCAGCCTTATTCCACGTCTAACCTAAAAAAATAATAGACAATATTTTATAACCTAATATTCAATCAGTCTTATATTTTTTAAGTTAGGCATGATATTTTTTTTATGAGACTGAGTAAATGACCAAGCGACAGATTTTATGTACATCCTTATATATATCCCTTCCGATATGCACCAAACCCAACCAAACATCTACGCCTGATTTCTTTTTTTTTTTTTTTTAAATTTAGATAGCCATATGATATCTAGTTATTAGGTCTAGGATAATTATTTTAAAAATATTTTAAAAAAAATAATTCATATGAATTCCAAACTTAAAAGATAAGTAATGCCTGTTATTAGTGAGTCGTTGAATTTTTAACCCAATTCCTTAGTACCGTTTCCTTCGTGTGTGTATATCCATCAAATGAAGCAATCTTATAGTTATCCCAGTTAAGACTTTCATAACGACAATGACAATGCAAGAAAAGAAAATTCTGTGCTTTTGATGACTTTAAGAACTTACTTTGTTGTTTTCTACGTAAAGGCATTTATATCAATCGCTCCCTTTGAGCCACGGAATTGACTCATACATCAGCTCTCGCACAATATTGCTATGAAAACATATTTAAAAAAAATCATATATATTTATTTATTTTTATTTAATATAAGATTCAGTTAATTTTTTATAATATATTAAAAAATTAAATTAATTAATTAATTATAATTAAATTTAATTATTCAAGATAAATTTATATTATATTTATTAATATATTTAAATTAGTCACATGACTCTTATATTAATTATAATTAATTATATTTTTAATCTATTAAAAAAATAAGAATAGAGGGAGTAAATATTAATTGAATAAATAGCGCCGAAACAAATGAGTAATGAAGGCAAAGAGAAGAAAAGTAATAAGGGAATGATGAAGAAAGCTAATAATTACGCCTGAAATAGATGAAATTAGAGAAAGTGAATGATGTGATTAAGAAGGCGACGATCCCACGTGCGAGCCACGTGAAGGAGGAAGAAGAAGATTCAAATGCACGTTAAGAGTAAGCCGCGCTAATAGCGGCGACTTAGACGGAGCAACGCCTGCGCTGACTCCCACTGCTAAACGGCCTTCTGCTGCTTCCATTGTTTAATTTTTATTATATATATATATATTCTTTTTTTTTTAAATTAATTAATCACAGGATTGTAATGGCATCCTCATCCAATGTTCCATAGCACCCTTCTGTCTTCTTCTGCTTACTTCGCCACACAACAAACACACAAACTCTTACGTCAATCCAGATGTGGCTTGCACATAAGGTTCCTGACTCTAACCTCACGGATAAACACAAATATTATGGAATAGATATTGATTCAATTGTATTTGGGAATTCTAATATTGTGAGTGGAAATTATTTATCCTGGGAGAATTACATTTTATTTAGCCTCAATGTGTATTTGCTCATACCTGTTTTTTTATTACCTACCTAGTTTACTAAAATTTTACCCCGATTACGTCCGGATCTGATCTACATCGCGTACCTAGTTATGGTGGGTGAGTCTCCTAACAGAGATTTTCTGCATACGCTAAGACTCGAACTCGAGATCTTATTTAAACGATATCGAGCCGCTTATAACTCAAACTAACCCCGTTGATTGCTCATACGTATTTAATTACATTACATTTGTCTGTTCGTGTTCATAATATTTGTTTTAATAGTACGAGTATTATATGAATGTATGTAAGTAAAATGTTCGGGGCAATGATTGAGGAGCAATAACGTGGGCATTCCATCATTCATATATATATATATATATATATATATATATTTGTCATTGAATTGAACTTGGTTTATAAGCTAAATCATTTTCGAGAGTTCCTAAATAAAACAGGAATCCAGCGGCGCCCATCATCATCCATATCCATAATTCGCCTGAATTTTCAGATCAGTTTTTGTTTTAATCCCATATGTGTGGTCCCTTTTGGGATCCCTCTTGAAAGAGAAGAGAAATCATTTATTTATTTTATCAATCTATCCATATTCACGTAATCAACCCTATTTAATATGATAATACTTATTATTATTGTTGTATCTATTTATTTCATCAAACACGACAAATTAAAAAATATTTTATCGATCACACATCATTTTTCCATATTTTTTTCCATTGTAATCCCTTTGTTCCTATTTATAAAATTCTATGTTTTAAATTGTCTTGTCCCCTTTTATAAAAATTATTTAGGTTTGTCTAAACATTATATACATTTTTACCTATTTTATCTATGATTAATATACTCTCTCTCGTTATATTTTTTCTATATATTTTCTCTCATCTTTTTTTTCACTCTCACCTACTTACTTATAAATAAAGACATATTTAGAAGAAAGAAAAAGTATATTTTCTACATATTTATATTACTTTAAATTAATTCTAACAATTTTTTTAATAACATAATTTAATTAAAAAAGATCTTGTAAATAGGAACTAGGCAGTATTCACATTTTCATTCACTGAAAATCTTTGATGTACAGTATCAAAAAAATCTTTGATATAAAAGTGGGCCATACCCATCCATGTTTTCATTAGTACCACTGTATGAGAGTCCAGATACCAGCCCAAAATGGTTGTCAACATAACACTGCGTTTCCCATGCATAGCCTTTTTGTGCCTTACGACTTGGAGTGGTGTGAGAGAAACATAGCCTTGTATTCTTTCTATAGAAAGCAACCAACTGAATGTTTATGGCAAAATATATAACAATAATCAACAGGACTTAAATTTAGTTAAAAGGATTAATATTTCATAACGCAATAAATTAATATCTAAATTTTTATTAAAATAAATATTTATATTTAATATTTAATAGTAGTGACCCGAATATAATTATATAATAGATAGGGGGAATGGAGAATACTTATGGGTATAAAAAATAAAATATGCGCCTGCACCTTGACAGGTGGCATACTTACAAACCCTGCGATTGAGGCGTGGAAACGAAATTATAAACATGTGCCACATTGTTGAATAAATTAATTTCTGGAAATACTCGAGTAAAAATCAATTCTTAAAATTAACATAATACAAATTTGCTTCGTAAGAATGCCCCCAAAGAACTGTCATTGTTTTACACCATTAATTCGTATTTTCATACTTTAAAAAACTAGAGTTCAGTATGCATTGAAATTAAAGGACATAATATAGTTCACTCAAACTTGTTCATTTGGGACAACAACAAAAAACTCAAAATGCAAAATTTGTACTAAGAAAAATTACCTTCTGACCTCTTGTGCCAGTAGCAAAATCCAATACTCTAGTTTTTAACATAAAAAAATTATTTAATTAATTAAATTAAATTAATTAATATAATATATATTTTTTAAAACATCTTAATTATCTTCTTTAATTTCATATATCTCTCATTCTCTTATTTGATTATTATTGATTAAAAATAATTTGATAAAAAATTGATAAATATAAAAAAATTGTATTATATTTAGGAACAATATGAACTCTCCAATTAAATCTTATATTAAGTATTGATGCCATAATTCATTTATGTCTATAATATACATACGCGCATTAATTAGAGTCTCGCATGAAAACTACTTTTTTCCCCAGCTTTCCTACATGGTGGGAGTATCAGAACGCAAAATGAGAAGATTTTAACGTGACATAGATTCAGCCATGCAAGTAAGAAAGGAACCAGAGATTGGAATCGTGCAACGTACTATTACTCTTCTAGGTTGTGCAAAAATAAGATCAACAACATTCCAACAAAAATTATACAACATTCACTCGTGCTGGGAATGATATGCACATCACGTATATATAACAGATGGATCCAATCAAGAATGGATGAGTTACAGATAATGAGAATGATATGATACCTGGGTTAAACTTATCTGCTTCATCCACAAGTTGCAGCATTTCATGAGGGCACGTTGAAGTGAAAAAGCCAAGATATGACAAAGGCAAAAACCACACAGACTAGTAGGAAATTCAAGAATCTGTGCCCTCTCCAGACACTTCTATTTTCACCATGGGACCGCGCAGGTCCTCCAGTTGGCGCCCCCATGCTGGCATCATTATTTGACTCATTCCACTGTCCAATTGTTTCCACTTCAAAAGCTCCAGTTACATTTCGCGCAATTGATCCACAGATTTCACAGGTTCTGTTTAATCATGCACGTAAAGTAATTAATGCAATAACGTTTACAGCATTCCTTCAGGACACAAGTTTTCCAAAAGTAGTTTCATCTGAAAAACCAGTTTCCAAGAGCATGATTTGCATCCCAAATTCACGTGAATTAATTTACAGTATGTAATTTAAGAAATCACTGCACATGTAAATTGAATATGAGATTACGTCCTCAAATCTGCTTATACAATCCAAGAACTTCTTAAATAATCTCAACCTCTGCTTAACTTCACAAGGACTTAAACTTTATCAAAATCCAGCTTGTGCATGATACTTTTGCCAGCAAAATATTGCTAAACTATTGAACATATGATACAAGACATCAGGTTTGCCATTAAAACTTTCAGCAAAAAGAAAAAACTCATAATTCAGGGGAAAGACTAGACATCACAAAGATAAGTGGCTTATGCTTTTTCTAGAAAAAAAAACATGAGATTTATGGTCAGTATCATTTGGATCTTGAATTTCTAGTTTTCTACCCAAGTAAACGTATAAATTTGAAAGGCAAATAACGAATATAGAAAACTTGTGGACAAAGATAATGTTAAATCCAAACTTTAGAGTTGCCAAAACATTAATAAATGAAGTGGCGACAGTAGTCAAGGGATATATCAAATCACAATTGAATATCAGTATGATTTGGCATTATAGGACAATTTTCTGCATTGCCTCCTTCATACGAAAGCAGCCCCAATAAATAAACATATTTATGACTGAATTATTTCTGCAACCAACCATTAAGGTAACATAACGACCCTCCAAGTTTCCAGCTGGAAATCAATTTCAGTGCTTATGTGCAATCAGGATTCCTATACTAAATCGAGTTCCTAGATCATGGTTATATGATATTCCTATGACTTTCTCTGTTTCAATGGCTCTCCCTAGATTCACTCGCAAATAGTTGGATTTTGAGCCTGTGCCAGTCACAAGATGGAGCCAAAGGTGAACATAGAACTTCATGGAATGCGGTTAAATCACAAAAGTGAATGGTGATTTACAGCAACCACCATGAAGGTTGACTCAAATATTAAAAGTCAATCTGCATAACTTTCGAACACCAGTTTGTTAGGTATACAAACATGATATGCATATTAGGACCTGCAGACAAGTTAAATTCAGCCATTTCATCCTTTTTTCCAGGTAATGTAGCTCAATCCATATTTTACTTACTCCCAATGATTTTTCCAAATTCAAGTTAATTAAGCAGTCATTTAGCCAGTTTTAGAAAAACATGTCAAAAGGTAAGCAGAAATTAATCAACTCCAAATCCAAATGATCCAGATTTAACAACAAACATCTAAGAATCAGAGTGCCAAAACCATTCTCACAAATTTCCAACACCAGATTTCATCAACAACATAGGACTGTTTAACGAGATACTTACTTGTTTCCCTTGATCTTGAACCAAGCCTCAGCACATTGCTTGTGAGCAGCAACCAAATCGTTCTTGCAAGAACATCCGAGCTCCATGCTCCCAGATTCTTGATTTGTCATATCCATACTAAGATGGCAAATCCTACAATCCCTCTTCATTACCTCATCCGAATGTATCTCAGTTTCAGTCACCGCATTCCCCAAATCCACCTCCACCGAAGACTCCGATGCAGAGGATCCCTTCTCTTTTTCCGGCGCTCCCACAACCTCGACACCAGATGCCTCGTGGGAGGATTTTTGCTCCTTATCTACACTGTCGGCTGCTTCTGGATGCCCCCCATCGCCATCGCCACCGCCACCGACGGAGCTGCTACGCCGCCCACCATTGTCTACTACTATATCAACAGCAACATGAGACTTCTCTGTGACCAACATTTTGAAAACACAAGGTGAGAATCTTCATAAAACGGCCTTGCGAGTCAGCGATCAGTGAATCCCATTATTACCCACCACCAACGTTGAAGAGAAGGTCGGAGATTTTTTCTCGAGCTCCAGTGGGGCAGGAGGAGTAATGTGCGTTTGTTTAAGGTGTTAAGCTACACGCTACTCTCGTGTGGTAGGTGACCTCTCTCTCTTCTGAGTCACTCTGTCCCTAACAAGGCTGCAATGAGAGAGAGAGAGAAATCAAAGAAAGATCTTGTACGAGAACATCATTGGGATTAGCCGCTTAAGCATCCTGATATTTGATGGGATAAAAACAACAGCTACAAATTTTCCCCATTCTTATTTTCAAAGTAAAGTTTTATCCTTGGAAATTGGGAGTATTATTAGTGCATCACACTGTTCCTTTTAGAAGAAAAAAACAAAAATTTATGGTTTTATTTTTCAGCCTAACTTAACAAAAGAGATAATAGGAAATTGAAAACGAAAAGAAAAGGGAAAAGGTTGATTAATGAGAAAGAATTTGGAGGGGGAAAGCTTATGATTGAGGTTACCTAAAAAGCTATTTGTTTGGCCGCAGGGAGCCAAAGAAATATTATGAAAAGTAGAAAATTCTTTGTCGATTTTCATTGCTTTTTTTATGAGCACTGTTGAATTCCCAGCCTGCAGCCTTATTTTGAGTTTGACGTAGTTGCAGTGGCAGCCATCAAAACAAAAGACTTCGAGTCAATTGCAGTCCTTTTGTTTGCTGGCCAAAGAGTCAATATGGTCCTTGAACTTTGACAGAAGAGCAGACCATTAAATAAAGCAAGCAAGGGATCGCCTGACTTCTCAACACGGTTATGACATTATTTTCTGACTCTTTTACAGTAGTTAAAAAAGTGCCATTTGATGTGTTATTTTTGGTCTGGTGAACATGTTTGAGGACATGCTAAGCAGGCTTAAGTTGCTTTAGCTGTGTAACATGTTGGGATAAAGGCAATTGTCTGGTGAATAAAAGAGAATTGGGGGGGGGGGGGGGGAGAGAGAGAGAGGGAGAGAGGTAGCTGAAGAGAGAAGAAAGGAGGATGAGAGAATCGAGAAGATGGAGATTCCTGACAGGGCCTTGAGGGAGGGAGGTTTCAATGAGCCCAGTAAAACAAGGAGCCACAATTCTCGCGCCCAATTAGTCAGAAACTAAACAGAATCCATCAAACTTGTGCAGGAACTTGTATTGACAACACCCTCTTAAAGCGTATTACTAAATAGGACTATTTTGTTAAAAAAAATATTTTAGTTTTTAGATATTTAAATTTATATATTAAGATAATAGATAATTTATTTTATCTAATATTAATATCATTTAAAAAAAATTTACTATATTTTTAGACTGTGAACGAACTCAACTTATTTCTAAAATTTTTTATTAAAAAATAAACACCTCGCACCAACTCACAAACTTGTTGGCTCTCTCCTCAACGTTTCGCTCAAGTTGATTTTTTTTTAATTTTTTATTCAATTATACTCCTTCTATTATATATATATATATGAAATATTTAATTAATTTAATTAAATTATTAATATATTATATTTTTTAAAAAATACTATAATAATCTCTGTTATTTAATTATTGTTGAGAAAATATGAATAGAAATAAATAATTTAAAAAATTTGATAAATATAAAAAATATGTCTTATATTTAAAATTAAAATTAATTCTTTAATTATATATTCTATATTAAGGGCTATAAAGTATTAGAGAGCCAATTTTTTTTAAACATACACATATCCTCTTATTAAAATCAATTATATTTAATATATTGTCAAACACTATATATATATATAATTAATAGAATTTAAATTTTAATTTGTGGTTAGTTACTAGGCCTCTTGCTTGAACCAGCGCAGATCAATCAAGTGTTAAAACTTAAAAGTCCCTACTTCTAATGGGTGCATGCGATCTCAGAATTACAGCATACTATTCATTGGGCCATTTATGAGCCCATGAGAAATGGACCACATCGAGTATATGATGAAGGCGGTCTTGGACCATAAAGGACAAATTCAATAAATGGAAATTAGGCATCTTGTTTCTTGAGGTTTAATTATACAACATTACAACTGTTCTTTTCATCCCAAAAAAAAAAATATCCAACCCATCGTCCGTAATTTAGTTGACGAAATATGAGATATATGACTATTTAAAATATATTCAATCTTTATAGAATACCATTTTATTGTGGTTCCAATTGTAGCGTTTAAGGAGGCATCCTAACTTAACTCTTAGGTACTTAAGTTTACGCCTGAGGGTAATTGACGACTCGCCCTACCCGATATTGGTATCGCCTTGAATGAAAGGAGGCTTCGCCATATACTTAGATCGTGGGTGAACTCAACCCCTTTTTAAAAATTTTTATACAAAAAAAATAAAAAATTTATTATTTATCTTCTAAAAGAATTAAAATATAGGTTGAAATTTCTTCTACGAGTTTAATTTATACTACATACGCAATACGTGGCTTCTTCTAATTATTTTAATGTCTAGAAATCTATATCAGACATAACTTACTTGAACCATACAATCAATTAAAACCAAAAAATTGCTTGCTTGTACTAAGTCTTATCATTATTTTAAAATTATTATTTATAGTTTAACTATGGCATGATAAATAATGGGAAATATTTATTGCCTTGTATTGGGCTAGTTAAATTATTGTTTGGGCGACCTATACACACATATGCTCATGTTATAAGCAATTATATTTAAAGCATTATCAGACATAAATTATGGGCATATTTTTCTATCGATATTCGAATATTGATTTACTATATTATAAAAAATTAGTCTCTTCTACTAAATTTAACCTCTGTTAATAAACTACCTTATCTCTAATGTCAACTTATGTTTTAAAGATATGGAGGATGAGCATGTGTTACTTCCAAAAGTATGTTTTGATGGAAATGGAATATATGCCCTGAATAATACACAGCAATGCTAAGTTCATGCCTCCAACTAAACATTAGGTATTAGAGTCTTTCAGCTAAGAAAGTAGCATCTTCTTTTTAGATTGCTTGCTCGCATAATGTGCATTTATCTCGCAGATATCACATTCATATTTGCAATTGGAATCATGATGGCCAAATCATTTTCTCTCTTTTTCGTTATCTATAATATAACCCTCTTTTTTATGTTCAAACACATATATATATTTGCCTTCATTGAAAGATTGAAGAGAGTTTATATTTTGAAGGGTAAATCAAGAAATAAACTCCGGTAAACATGGTTAGCCTTGATGATATAAGAGTTATAGATCATAAAATTTAAAGTGATAATCATGGACATAAATTAATGAATGCAAGAGCCTGAAGCTACAACTACTTTTTTTTTTAAAAAAAAAATATTTAATCTAAGGTATCCTCTTTCAAGGCTTAAATTAGCAAAAAGAGTTTTCACAGCCTCTTCTAATAACTATGCTTCTCGATATTCGAATTCATATTTTATTTCTTAAAAAGTGAGGCTACTTAACATCTCAACTAGCAGCTTGTTGGCCGTACTAAAACTACTTTAAATACTTATTTTATAGCTGAGGTCCCAATAAAATTAACCAACTAAAGTGGATGGACCCTAATGAATTCACAAAGAGCCTTAATTGGAAGAAAAGGGAAAATCACTAACAGCAGATCCAAGAATGTAGGGTTTCCCTAATCATGCTAAGAAACTTTGGAAGAAGGAACAAAGTTTTGATTAATTATGAGACTGATGATTATGAGCATCTCAGATGTGTGCTAATTATATAAAACTAGGTTGGCCTATTCAAGCCGAAAGGCATATGGCATATGAAATTAAAAGGAAGAAGAAGAAGACCCAACTTATTATTTAAATTTGTACCTAAAGGAATCCAATGTGACACCCACATTCTCATTCATATGTATGCACTCATCAATATAATTCTGCAGATTCATGAGCAGCAAATTAAAGAGAAAAGAGACTATAGAAGACACACACTTAAGTTTCTTAAAGTATTTTGGAAGGTATAATAAAATACAGTAGTTTTATATATCTTTCATTTTGTTCTGCAAGTTCCATACGCAGTTGTTGATACATACAACTGATCTAATCATGCATATGCTAAGATAACGTCCCATGTGACTTCTGGTTACGATCTATTAATGGTTCAATTATTGAAAATCCTACAAGAACCTAAACCAGATCGAAGAAAAAGGTTACAGGGAGACAATATATTTAAGTAAGAGACAAACTAATAGAGCTCGATCTTAGCTTCTATGTATGAGCTTAACTAGAAATATATTTCTATCAGTGAAGTTGATAGTCTCGACAACGGAATGCACTAAACAAAAGAAACAAAAAATAAAATAAAAATAATTGTGTTACCTTTATTATTCAGCAAGGTGAAATGGCAAGATTACTATTATCCAATATCCAATATTTTTATTAAAATCCATTATAGCAATTTCAGACGATATCTAACTGCTATAAATGGGATGGACCAGACTAAAGTAAAACGAGAAGTTTGTCTAAATTCAAACATCTAAAAAAAAAAATCCTAGAATCACCCAAAAAAAATGACAGACACCAAGGTAAATGTTGTCATAAAACAGTTCTACGTTTCTGCTATATAAAGAATTATATTATGGCTGCAGTTTGTGGTCCACGCGCTGCCTCACAACATTTAATTAGAGATATAATAATACAGAAAGTGATCAGTGACTGAAACGAAGGACCGCGATACATGTTCAGCAAATTAATGACTTTAAATTCCCTAATTATGATCATCAGAATCAGAAAGCGATAAGGATATATAAACAAAGTTATTCAAATATATATGAGGCCGACAAATATCTAACTGGGATCAGAAGTATGGAAACTCATTAGCTTCTGCTTCAATCATGATATCACCACGTTGCTGTATTGCTATGAAAGTTGTCTTAGTCATACCTTCATGTCAAATCACATCATTCACCCACAAAAATTAAATTATACAGTTAATTTTCTCCAAGCCATCATTACAAAAATGTGTGATAGAAAAGGAGAATGTGTGTGAATTATCTCAATTAAATGAACCAAATAATTAAGTTTGAAGTTAATTATTTCGACTAAAACAGGTTCTATAAATAGTAGTAACGATTGGTGACACTAAAAAATCAAAGTGCGGAAACCATATAAAAAGAGGTAAATTAATGCGATGAGAATTAATCTATGATAGTGGAAGTTATTGTTGCGTGAGAGATGGAAAGGTACGATAAAAATGAAACAGACGATAGTGATAGAAGGAGCAGGAGCAAATGGCTTCTGTGGAGCAGACAACTCATGTCCGTCCACCTTCAACCATTAACTCCACTCCTTTCTCATCGCTTCAGACAACATCGTCGTAACTCAATAGTTTGCTCCCACTTACAATATGCCACTACGAACATATAGTGTTAACTATGAGTCCCAGATCTCACTCAGATGGGGGATCCTCACTAACGAAGTCTGCAGGTTTATAAGTTCTAAAAGGACTCCCCACTTAATAAACTTGTCTTTCAAAATTAGCTTTCCCTTTAAATTTGTAATCATAATATTGATGCTTTCATTAAAAAGCTGTTGTTCTTAACGGGGAGAACTACCAATGGAGGATTTTGACTCATTCATTTAATACTCTTCTCATATTTAATATATAATATATTTAATTAATTTAATTAGATTAAAAAAATTAGTTAATATGATATATTTTTTCTAAAACACATTAATCATCTTCTTCAATTCCCTCCTTACCTCTCTTATTTGATTATTTGTCGATAGTAATAATTTAATTTAATAAAAAGTTAATAAATTTTAAAAATATGTATTATATTTAGGTCATATATTAAAAATTAGAAGAGTATAAGATTATGTTTAATTATAATTTTTAACAAAACACTTGACACTTTTTTGAGTTGCCTTATTCGGGGGGGGGGGGGGGGGCAGAGAAATAGGGACGAAAGTGGGTAAATAGATAAAGATTGTGTGTGGATGGGTCTAGGGTTGCTCCATTAGTGAAGACAATTAAGATCAAGCAGAGAGCATCATCATAATCTGAAGACGTCAAGTGATGGGGGCAACCACACGACTTGTGAACAGGGGTTGAGAATGGAATGGCTCAGATGGATTCTTGTAGGGAAATGTCTAGTGATGTTCCCCATTGTTACTGTACCTATATAGAAGCATCCCTTTCCTCTCATTCTTTGAATTATAGAGATGGCATAAAAGAAATTAAAAGGTTATATATATATATATATATATATATATTAGCAGTGCAGTAGTTTGGGTCTATATTTGTGTGAGCAATTGAATCTGGCATGTGACTCACGCAGTCATGAATTAATAATGAATGGGGCACACATATTTAGCTCCAATACCTACAATCTGTCTGCAAACATAATGTTCAACAGCAAAGAGTGGGCTACCTCATCATTATATTAAGGTTAAGCTCTTCTTTTTCTCTCTCAATACTATTCTTTGTTGAGTTTTCATAGTTTCCAAATTAAATCATCAATTTCTCGTCTGATCCAATTGACTAGAATTGATCACATGATTGAAGTTTCTGAAAATATGGGTTTAATTTAGGAAGAATCACTGAGTTCCTAATAAATAAATGTAGTTATTAAAAAATTATAAAATAAATAAGTAACTATAGATCTTTATCATTTCTTACACTAAAATTTATCATACGTGTTATTCATTTATTGTGAGATTTTTTTAATAATCAGAGTCTTTCCTTGGATCTCATAATAATTTTTACTTCATAAGAAAAATCATTGACATACCAAGAATTTTAATCATTAAAACATTTTAAAACGACAAGTAAGAAGTTATGATTATGTTGTTATTTCTTACGCTACTGGAATTTGTAATTACCTATTGCTCACTTATCATAATAATTTTTTATTATTACATTAATTTTAATTCTTTGAGACTTTACAACGATTTTCCCATATTCATATTTTATTATTCTTCTCGTTTTTGTTTGCTCTCTTTAGTTTTGAGTGTGTTTTATATATATGTAATTATTTCAGTGAATGTATCGATAAAATGTCATTTCAAAATCATATATTTGCAAATCACCTGTGGTGACTTTTGTGCCAAAATACTCAATTCAACGTCGTTTCTACCTTTATTATCGCTGAAGATTTGGATGTCTATCCCCTTTTGGTACAAAAAAAAATGAAATTGACAGTTTTCAACTAAAGAAAATGAAAGTTTTCTATAAAAAATAACTGAACGTGACATAAGATGTGAAAGAAAAAAACACACATACCAAATAAATATATGTTATAGAGTATCAAAAATGTCAAGAGCGAGAAAGTTTCACGTGAAGGTTGAGGCTAAAGTCTGAAGGAATGGTTGCACATGTATATATACAAAAATAATAATTAAGTTCTCTCAAACTCTTCGAATGATTGGCCATAAGCAAGTATGTGGTATCATAATTAGTATAGCCATAGGTGTCTGTTTCTTCAAGAAATTATTATTAGCCACAAGATCTCATGTGGGAAGGAAGATTTAGATCAGATTGAGAGAGAAACAATTGTAACAAATTAATGTACAAGGATCTATAGACCTAAAATAATTAACTGTTAATAATTGGTGTGCCTAATCATGTGCATTTGCAAATTTAATTAATTAATTGCTGCCTTGGAAGAACTTGGAAAGAAGCAATTGGCTTGTTTTGCTCAATATAAGAGGGATATATCTTATGAGGGGAAAGAAAAGGAGTTCCTAAATTTTCCGACACAGTCATTTAATTAAACTGCTTCTTCAACTATATATAGTAATATAAAAGAAAATACTATTTTGGTTAATAACCATCTGCAACGTAACACAGATTTATTCAGGTCTATAGTATTTATCCTCAGACCACATATAAAACACTAAAAACAAACACATGTTAATCCGATCTTTATGGGAATCGAATGTATTTTCGTTAATTAAGGTTTACTCAATCTTTTGTTAATATTGCACCCCAATCAAGATATTCAGTGAATATATATATATATATATATATATATATATATATATATATGGTTGATCAATTTGTCCACCAATAAGAGATTCAAACCAAACCATTTTAGCAAATTAAAGGCAAAATGAGAACAGATGGTTCGCGGATATATGTTGAGCAATCAAGCAATATGCATGCTTTCAAAATTTTGCATAAATTTTACTCATATGTGTTGGATGCCATATATATTTTGATTGACTACTTCTTTCGGTCCAGAATATAAGTTACTCCTAAAATATTCCTTAGTCAACAACCACCTCACTTAGTTAAAGAGACTTATATTGTGAATTGGAGGGAGTATGTATTAAGATATTATAATTAAAAAAGAAAAACTCAATCAACTGGACGTGTCGTTTTTAATGGAGATCAGCTCATTGCTTTAGCCTTCAAATGTTTTTGAAATTTGTTAATTTACATTAAACAAATATTGCTAGGCATAAAATAAAATGTTTATATATATAGACCCATACATATAAAAAAAGGTTAATTAATTGAATTAGGGTTATTTACTAGTTCCTTCTCATCCCTTCATCTTAATTAATTACTCTCTCAAAACACATCTATAAAATTTGTACAAATAATCAGCCAACAACTAGGCACATGATATATATGATTTGAATGATATAAAATGTATTTTAATTATCTCTTACGAGTAATTAATTTAATTACATATGAATCTTTGACCAAGCCTAGTGGTAACATACTAGAATTATTATATCTGATTAGTTCCTAGTCAGTCATATGATGGTATATTATTATTAAAGATAAAATGTGTATATATATACACAATTAATAGAAATTGTAAAACAAGTATTAGTAGAGTTGGGCAAATGTGAGGGGGAACATGGATTGGACCACAAGCCTTTCATTTAAATAAAGGGGAAAAGGAAAAGAAAACGTATCCGAAGAGAATAGAATTAATAATTTAATATATTTATAATAATTGGCGGCCCAACTAGTTGAGGAATTTCCAGTAATGGATAGCTGACCCACACCCCCCTAAAATTTCTTTCCATGTGTCTCCATTCTTAGAGAATGGGGTCTGCACCAATTCAAAAACAAAAATTTAAATGATTTGGCAAATCTAAAGAAATATATAAAATAAAAGAATTAGCAGAATTTTGAAAAATATGTAAATTTAATTTAAAAAAAAAAACACGAGAGTACTCTTTTGTTGATTTAAGCAGCATTACATGTTCTCTTTACACAGAAGTCTCACCCTCCGTCCTTCTTCCACAGAGAGAGAGAGAGAGAGAGAGAGAATGAAGAAGATGAAGTTTAGTTCAATTGTATTGTCCTGCAACTGGAGGAGGCATCCAAAGGGATCGCATTGATCCTAGATCTCAAGAGATGAGTCTCATATTCTTTCCAATGAATTGGGATCATGCTATCCCTTTGGATTCTTCCTTTGGTGGCTTCTTATATATATAAAGTTATAAACTGTCGCAGAATGGCATAATTCTCAGTCCGGTAAGAATTATTACCTTATGAACTAACCTCTTGCTTTTATTTGACTATGTTCTATGTATTTATCATGTTCAGACAGTTTCTTCATCTTGTACTATAGATTTCAGCATCCTGCTGAGATATTTGGCGATATTCCTTTTAATTTCCTTCTTTCATGTATAGTTTTCCCAGAAAATTAGGCTTTGTGGTGTCCTTGGTCAGCAGCTGAATTTAATTCCCATTTCATACCTGAAGTTTCATGCATCGATCCATTGGATCCATTATCTAAGTTCCAACGCTTGAATCAAAAGAAATATATATCATCTTAGAAGAAATTCATCTAAGGTATTTCGGGTTATTTTATAACCAAACTTGTTCTCATTAATGTTATATATATGGCATGCAAAATGCCGGTTTATACATATCTGTATATATTGATAAAACTAAAAAAACGTTTCCCTAACTAATTAATGCGCACACAAGCACACACACATATTAATTACAGCATGCAAGTTGTAAATTAAACGACAGGCTTTCAATAGATACAGACTATAATCATCCTTTTGTAGCTTGGGAGTCATATTATATCTATGTTTCTAATAATATATGAACAGCTTTAACTGACTCGAATCATTGACATTAACCTCGGTCAAACAAGGTACTTTAATTTGCAGGTATATATATATATATATATCTTTTGTGATTTAATATAAAAGAAACACTTATTTAATTAACTGCAAAATAACTTTTCCTTATCTTAATCAAAAAGAGTAGTGCACTGGTACTTTCTTTTTTTAATGGGGTTGTTTGTGTGTGTTAGAAAAGAAGAAAAAACATCTTTTGGGGATGCAAATTGCGCATGTTCTGGCTTTTTCATGTAGGAGAGAATTGGGGGAGAAAGAAGAAAGAGATGGAACTCATGA
Source organism: Leucaena leucocephala (assembly GCA_037074615.1). NCBI lineage: Eukaryota > Viridiplantae > Streptophyta > Magnoliopsida > Fabales > Fabaceae > Leucaena > Leucaena leucocephala. Next base: position 16,852,139 of record CM073541.1, read on the forward strand.
TTTACAATTGCAAGTGGAAGCAAGCTAATGAAACAGTAGTAGCTGTAGCAGCATGAGAGAGAGAGAGATTTAATTGTCTGGTGAAAATGAAAATCTACCACATTTTGGTAGCTTTTTGATTTGATGGTCGCGTATAAATATATCTAACCTAATTGATGATTTCCATTGTTCACCGTTTTTTTTTAATAAAGCATCTTTAGGGTTTCTTCATGGAAAAGTATCGTTTTGAATTGATGATGATCAACACAAACACAGTGATTTTCTGGGCGTGCCCGGACTGTTAGGTGGACATTATGACGATGAGGAAGATGATGATCGTTATGAAGCAAACATATGAATTACGGTAAATATATGTGTGTGTATGAACTAATTAAAAGGTTGAATTTGGTCACAATCATGTGGTGGCCCTGAGTCAAATGCACTCCAAGAACACGTGCTTTTCATTTCCCCATTATATATAGAATCCAAGGCTATGAATTCAAAGTTGTTTGTTTAAGCATTTCTTTTTAGAACTTTGGGCCAAGGAATCATATGCTATCAAACTCTTCTATTCTATATATATGCACACCCTTTTTCTTTGGTTATATATTTCTTACTACATTAACAAGTTTTTGAATTCCCTAATCTCAGGAATTTATGATATATGGTCAAAAAATATTGGACATCATCATCTGCTATATATATGCTAGTATACATGACACCTTCCGTACGTTGTTTTGTGTTGGTTTGGATACTTCAAAAGTGTTAAATGAAGCTACATTGGCCTTGTCCCATGAAAGCTTCCTATAAGTGGAGGTCATGAGATATAGATCTCACTTATAATATCAAACTATTTGTATTTATCTTTTTAATTAAAAAAGTATTAAAAAAATATTTTTAGATGACTTTTTTACATTAGTTGTTGCATAGCCAATGTAATCAGAAATATTTTTGTAAATAAAATGAGACTATCAACTTTATACAACCAATATAGAAAGTTCAAAGCTTCACATCAGTCTTGAAGCCGTGGTAGAAAACCTTTTTTAACCTCCATAAAAAGTTTTTTTTTTTGTGCTAGTGCATATTTGTTTAGAGTTTTAAATTTTCTTCATCTAAAATAAAAAATAACTTATGTTAAATAAATTTTTACCTGTTTCAACATTTTAAATTTATTTTTTTCCTGGAGTGCAGAAGATGTTTTTAACAGATCTGAACTACAATTATAAATTACTTACGAATAGTTGTTGTTTGTCTATCAAAACTCGAGGTACTTATAATCAATAAAAAAAAGATTGCATGATCAAATACAAAGCTAGGACATTGCCCATATATACCACTTACGGTTTGAACCAGTGGTGTTAAAATAATTTATCTTCCTTCTCATTTATTTATAAAAAAAATAAAGTTGAAAAAGGACATATATATATTGCTGTTAGCCCATGAGGCCAACATATAATGAAGGGCAATTTCTTTTGATCACATGGCCCCAACCTAGCTCCTCAAATCTCTCCCTTCCTTTCTTTCTCCTTTGTTAATTTTATCAAATAATGATTATTGAGTGCTCTCTTTATCAATTGCCCTAAATGGCAAAGGCAATTTTAGACTAAAAAGCTCTACCTAGGTGCCTTTAATTAATTAGCCCCTATATAGTGGTATCCTTTTTTTTTTGTGAAAAGTATATAGCATCATTTATATCTAACATTTACAGTTGTTATTGTTTGACCTAATAACTGAATAAAAATATTACATCTATTTATAAATATAAAATCTATACAAAAAATTTATTTTAATATTAAATATAACATATTAATTGTATCTTTTAAATTTATAATTTTTTTAAAATACTCCAATTAAGTGTATATAGTAAAATTATTCAATCAAGAGGTAATTATAATATATATGATTAGAAATAGTGTTATATGACTAACACATATTTTTTACAGACTTACATATAACTAATTTTTTTAATATTTACGAATTACTATTTAACCCTTATATTAAGAATATGGAGGAGTATTAATTAACGAAATAAATTATTATGTTGTATCTAAGGTATATATTCTTCCGGTTCTTAACATATAACTTATTTAACTAATTTAATAAGATTAATGAAGTTTATTAAGTTAGTTAATACGATATTTTATTTTTTTTAAAATACCCTAATAATCATCTATCTTAATTCTCTCCTCTTTATTATTGAGGGGTATCAATAAATATAATTTAAAAATATTAATAAATATAAAAAATAGATTTTATATTTAGAATAAGAGTAATTCTTTAATTAAATTTTATATTAAAAATTAGAAGAGTATATAGTGGCTACTGATTATAAAGTCTTTTTAGAGAGAGAGAGAGAGAGAGATTCATACGATTAAATAATAGGCCACAATTAATGTGGTTGAACAATGTATACTGTATCGGACAGCTTAGAATGACTATTGTAAAAATATAAAACTAAAAAGAATGTTAAAGAATAAAGAATAGCCACTGCTTGAATGGATTAGGATTTGGGTATCTTAAGTTTAGTTTTTTCAGTTAACAGGGAGAATGGCAATTAATAAGGATTTTGTAAGAAAATTAATGTAAATTAAGGATCTTTAAATTGTAAATATCATTGATGTAGATTTTACACAAGTCCTCATTTTACTTTAATAATTCCCTTACAAGTTCAATAATGTTAAAGAAAAATAATAATGTATCAATTTTTGAAGTGAAAATAATTGTTGACAAAACAAGTCCTATGTATATATGTGCTATGAGACACATTTTGACATATTTTAATTGAACAAGGTTTAAAAAAATGAGCATTTTACTTTTGATTTAATTATATATATATTGAAGTTCTATATGGTCAACCAAGAAAAGGGTATTATCACCAACTAAATTTAAAGCCCTTCGTAGTGGGGGTAACTTGTAAGGATAGATTTATAGATTACTTCAATTAAAATAAGACCATGATATAGGAAAGGATAATTAATCTTCTTGTTTATTTTTAATTCATCGTAGAAGGAAAAGAAATTACTACCGTAATATAATATTTTATTTTTTGATTTATTATTAATATAAATACATGTTATTCATAAATAATCAAAATTAGAGTAGATTTTTAAGTAAACTATTATACACGATGGTTATTTACTTATTTATATTGTGATAATGTAGCCCTTTTGATTTTGTGTTATGGTTTTGTTGGAAAGATAATAATAATTGATGATGGGTACGATAAATTAGGAGGAGGAGGATGGAGAAAGATTGCCCAAATGGTGGGGGAATAGGAGTAGTGGATGGAACAAAAATCCCAGATTTTAAGGAAACAATCTTAAATCTTCCAAATAATGTTTTGAACATTAACTTGATGAGGCTGTAAAATTGACTAAGTGGCTAATTAAGGGAGCAAATAAGCCAAACTCCAAATCTCACTTTAGCAATTATATTGAAGTAATTCATGGGGAAGCTGGTGGTGGGGGCCCTACGTGGTAAGATAGCTACCCCTCAGTATCATTTAATTAATTAATTAATTAATTTATGTATAAAATTCATTATCATGTTCATGTGATCCCTAAATTTAAGGCTACAAACAAACAAACAAATCAACAATTAATTACTATAGAGAGCGGTCTTGTCTCTTTTTTGGTAACCCCGTATATAGGGATTTGGAGTATATTGAAGACCAACAATTGAATTATTTTCTTTGTCATATTCTTTTTACCCCCTCCATGTCAGATACTCTAGATCTAAATTATTTTTTTTATAAAAAATAAATAATAATTAAATCACACTGATAAAAATATTGTTAAGACTTAAAATTAATCCAATATATTTAAGATTTTTTTTTCAAACATGTACATATTGAGTATTTCACATATATACATAACCTGCTATGTATTTAATAAAGGACACTGCTTAGTAGGGGTGTTCATAAAGCCCGCGGCCCGGTATGTCTACCCGAGCCCGCGAAAAAATAGCCCTGCCCAACCCGATAAATATAGGGCAGAGCTGGGTATCGGGCTGCAAAATGCAGCCCATGCTTTTTTCGGGCTGGGCACCGGGCAGGGGGGTTGCCCTGCCCTGCCCTACCCATGAGCGCCTATTTTTTTTATTTTCTCCGTAGATGCTACATTTAGAAGGGAGAATATGATAGTTACTGGTGACTAAAGGGTCATTTTAGAAATATAAGTAGTTAAGTATGTAAGTTGCATCTTTTAATCTTTATAACTACATTAATTTTTTTAACTTTATTATTCATAATATGATTACATTACAAATTATAATTATTTATTTTATTTTTTTAGATACTTTATCCTTGTCAACATTTGAGAAATTGATATAAAGTTGTAATTATAAACTACTTAGATTTCAAGATTTTTTTATATGCAATGAATTTCAAGACTTTAATTATTATCTTTTTATTACCTTATTTTTAGTGGATTATAGATATTATTTAACTCTTGAAGACATATGAATATGATATTATTTTAGAAGTTTATAATTGTAAATTTTTTTCACAACATGAGCATGGCATCACAACTTGGGCATGCCCAGCCCGCCCACGCTCAGTCCGCCCATGCCCAGCCCAAAATGGTTAGGACTTTTACCGGGTAGGGCCGGGTATCGGGCTGCAAAATGCAGCCCATATTTTTTCTGTGCAGGGCACCGGGCAGGGGGGTCGCCTGCCCATGAACACCCTTACTGCTTAGATTAAACTTTTTATATCTATTATATCAAAATTTTAATTACATATAAGATATATGGCTATATGTGATTGAAAACTTAACGTAATAGATTTAAAGAATTTGATGTAAATATTTACTTTTAATAAATAAGGGCAAATACTAATAAGCATATAGCTTAGTTGGTACGTAAGGGCTACTATATGCTAGCTTGATTATAAATATAATTAGTTGATTGACTTGTTTCTTCTAATGAATGCGAAATGTAATATTCTTAATAATGCCGAGACATTAACCCTCATGATGTCGTAAATCATCATAAAATGGCTGTATCCTGTATGTATCGGGGATACATTTGGAAATATATCATTAATTACTCATAAAATGGCAACGTAAAATTGGCTAACAGTGATTTATAAATTAAAAAAAAAGAATATTATTGTACATTCAATTTTTACTGTATATGATATGGATACTTGACAAAATGGTAGATACGTGTACGTTAAAAAGAGTTAAGGTTTAATTTTATTTTATAAGTTGTCATATAAAATTAATATTGTCCTTGATGTTTTTTTAATTTAATATCACCTTAAAAATATTAAAAAAAATATTATTTATAGATATTAAAAATATTAATGATCAATATTAATTATATATTTACGCTGCATTAAATTCGTTATATTTTTTGTATGGAGAATTAATTTCTTGGACAGTGACAGGGGGACGGAATAAGCTAGTTGCAAGAATATTATGCAATGCCTTCAGCGTCCAAGATATGTATGGTAGGCCCATTGAGCTAACCTACTCAGTACTCAGCCTCCATTTTTCATTTGGGCTAACCTTCATTTATTCCAATTCCCCTCTATTGCTGGGCCCAACCACCTTTTTGTCAAAGCCTCCACAGTCCGGTATATCTGCCTTGGCTCAGGATAAATTTGCTCATTCTAGCCCCACTCAAAATAACCCTAAAACGGGCGGCCCACAGTGCACACTATCGGATTGCCCCTATCTACCCATATATATATATATATATAAATATATATATTTGCCTAGGGCTGTTCACGGGACGGGTTAAGATCGGGACAACCCCGTCCCGTGTCCCGTCCCGATACAGTACACGGGACGCAAAATGCATCCCGTGTCCCGTCCTGTCCCGAATTTATCCCGATCTCAACAGGTTCGGGACGGGACGGGACGGGAATTCCCTATTTATTTTTTTTAAAAAAATATTATAATAAAATTATCTCAATAAATTATTTTATATAAAATGCCATAACAACTTACTCTAAATATCAACATTCTTCCATAATAGAAAATAATAACTTACCCATATAAAGAAAAAAAATAATAATAATAAAGAATAAAAATATCTATATAAGAGTGAGAAAGATAGGATAATGTAATATTTTTAAAAAAAAATATTTCGGGACGGGACGGGATTCCCGAGGAACGGGCCGAGACCCGTCCCGTCCCGTTCTTTCTTTTGTCCCGTCCCGATAGTGTCCCGACCCGGTCCCTTTTGGAACCGGACAGACCCGTCCCGAAATTATCGGGACTGGGTCGGGACATCCGGGACGGGACAATTTTGGGCACCCCTATATTTGCCCATTGTTCACCGCTGTCTCACTCTCCTTCCACTTTAAAACGTCTCTCAAATATAACATAGGTTGATCCGAGTGATAAACGGCTCAATATCGTTTAAACGAGGTCTTAAATTTAAGCCTTGGCGTATGCATAAAATCCCTATTTAAAGACTCACTCACCATAGCTAGATGCGCGATGCGGGTCGGATCTAGATGTAGTCAAGATAAAATTTTAATAAATTGGGTGAAAAAAAAATCTCTCAAAATGTCTATTACAAAAGTTAATTCACTATTTGAAAACCATGTTATTTAATCATCATTTGACACGTAGTACCAAATAGGTCCCACCACCACCTTCCTTCTAATTTTCATAGCGCCAAATTTACTCCCGCCACCACCTTCCTTCTAATTTTCATACCGCCAAATTTACTCCCGCCAACGACTTCTCACCAAAAATTCTGTAAGACTAAATTCATAGAATCTACAAAGTTCTCCTCTCATCCCATTCTGAGATGGCATCTCCAGCGCGTGTAGCGCACTACCAACTGCGGCCGCCAGCACCACCGACAACTCGATCGAATGAGAAGTTAATTTCGGTTTGGCTTCTCGTTCCGAAACCCAAACCCGCGGGGCCATAAAACATTATTCTCCAGCTGCGGCTGTGTAACCTGAGATCTTACGACTCCGATCGGTCAGGAAGCGTGAAGGACTAGGAAGGATGGGCCGATGACATGTTCCCCCTCTTCGGTATATTTTTTTTAATTACTCACTCGATTCAACGAAATTTTACCCTGATTATATCCGGATCTGACTCGTGTCGTATACTTAATTATAATAGGTGAGTTTCCTAACAAAGATTTTCTGTATACGTCAAGGTTCAAACTCAAGATCTCACTTAGATCATATCGAATCACTTATCACTCGAATCTACCTTATTGATTTTCAGGACATTATTTGAATATATTGAAAGCTCTCAAAAACTATTATTTCAAGATCATCTCACATCCTATATTTCTCAAACGGGCTACTTATGTCTATTTAAGCCCGCACGAGTTCAACTTAATCTGGTTTTTACGGGCTTACAAAAGTTAATGTATAGACATGGGTTAGTCTGTATTTTGTTAATATTAAATAGGCGAGATACGGACTGATTATCCATCGCCCCTACCCGTTACTCACTCTCATAGCACGTTATGATATGACCTATGAATTCTAAAATTGTATTAATTAATTATTTATATACTTAATAATATGATTTAAAATATTAAATAATAATTGATATTATAAATAACAAAACCACGTTACCATGGTTAGCCCTGAAACATTCTTATCAAATAAGAAAACAAATCATTCCCAAAGCTCGAATAAATCTTTTAAACAAAGCAAACCACGGTGAAATCATTCTGCTTCTACCAGATAACATAAATTCCTAGCCCTACAAATTAGTAGGTGCAAAAGGAGTAGCCCAATTACATGAATTTGTAATTTTTTTATGATAATGCATCACATGACTTGATTAAATAAATGGCATAAGAAATAAAAGCTGTGTCCGTGTATTTATTTTTATCTGTTATTTACTTTTTAAATAATTATTATCATTTAGTAACGAAACTGACGTCAAATTAATACTACCATATAAATAAAATGAAGGGTTCCAACTTTAAGAAATATGTCATGACACCTACCAACTAACTAGTTCTATTTTTTTAGTGACAATAATGTTTTTTTTTTTTAGACTTTGTACCCCACAATTTGACGTTAACCTAGAATTAATGGAGGTTTTATATGTATTGTTCTATCTTTTATTTAAATAAATTGCCTTTTATAAAAAAAAAGAAAAATATTGATGACAAGAGAGAAATATAATAAAAAGTTATTATTTGATTAATTTTAATTTTTACCGGTCAATATGTAAATGACATGACATTCTGGGGGATATTTAAATGTTTTCACACCTAAGAAATTTTGTATTGTTCTAAATTTTCCCTATCACGCGGGGAACTATTACAATTATCTCCGCAATCTTATGGATTGATTACTCAATAAAGTTGATGTGCTGTATAATTAATTGAAATTAAAAAGGACCCACATGTTAAAAGACAAAGATTAGTGACAGATTAATTAATTTCAATTTTTGGAATTGACACGTCCTAAAAAATCTCTCGAGATTCTGTGCACTTTTTTTTTATTTGTTGCGTTAGTGAAGAATCCTTGATACTATAATAAGTCTAAATGTTAAAATATGATAACGCTCAACGTCAAGAAAAAGGAAACTTTGACCTAAATTGTTTAAAATTCACAATTTAATCTTTAAAAAATTACAATATTTATATTAATAATTATAGCTAAAATTTTGAGAGACAGTTATTAATGGTCGTCGCACCAATACATATTTATCTAAGTAAAATAAGTTTTAATCGTTTAAATACGATATCTCAAATTTAAATTTATGTGAATATAAAAAATATTTTTATAATAATTATCTATAATTATATCCGATAATATTTAAATTTAATCAGATAGTCATATAAAAAAAACTAATAACTAATAACTATAGACTATAGTCTTTATAATTGCTTAAGCACCAATGTAATTGTGATGTATTATTTGAATATTTAGATAAAATTATAAAAATTAAATAAAAAAATGTTAAGAGGTAGAGAATAAGTTAACCCAATGATTATGTCCCAAAAAGGTTATGTTAAATACAAATTCTCCTTTTTGATATAAAAAATTTATTGATAAATTATTTATAAGTATTCTTATTATAGTGGTTTGGGTTTTCTAATAAGTCATTGAAAACTAACACTTTGAAAAATTTATTGATTGAAAGTAGGTCCAAGTCAATGGTGTAGGGTCCAATTATTTTTAAGATATTTTTAATAGGGTGCGGAATTATGCCTTCCCTTTACGAGTCTCATAATAATAAAGGTCCAAATCAATCGTGCAAGTTTTATATTACTCTTTTAATTTAAAGTGTTAAGTTAATTAAAAGGTAGAATGAACCGATGGGAATGCTAGCTTTGTTAGCGCCATCAAAAGACATTTTAATTTTAATTTATTTTTTCCTTTTAAAAATTGTTTATGTTACTTTGCTGGATGTCTATGATTTCAGATTAATAATCTGTCTCTCGTCTCGGTTTGACCACCATTCCCATTTTTCAACTGTTTTACATTCTTTAACATTCATCATATTCCTTCATTAATGCTTGCGTGCTTTGTTCGTCTTTGTTTAGTTTAAAGGATTATTCAAAATTAATAAAAATTTAATAATTTGGGTGAAAAGATTATTACTAGATGTTACATCATCCGTGCGAAGAAACATGTGATTTATAAGCTGTAAGCAGACGCAATTTGGCAGCCATAATTAGGAAAAGCCTAGAGCTTTAATTACAAGGTAATCTTGATATAACATAAACATTTAAACGTCTGGTTGGATTTATATAATGTAAAAGGGACTATATTTTATAATCCTGATTATTTCAAATGATGTAAAGGAAATTATATTGTTTAAACATGTGAATGAGAATTATAATATGTAAGAATTCAGAAAAAAAAAAAAATTATTTACCCTTATCTTTTCCATATAGTCCTCTTCCACTCTCTTTGCAACACTCTTGCCATCGACAAATCTCATCAGCCACCGTTCTTATCTGGCGACATGATATCGTCAGATAAATATATCTAAAATAATACTTTTTATTATGATATATATAGACAATTTTAACTAAAGAAAGCCTGTATTATTAATTTGTTGTATAATAGAACAAAATTTTAACCAAAAAAATATTTTATTATACTTTAATTTATTATTATATATAGGATTCAACTTATTAGTTCTCATGTATATATTTATATTAGATTTATTGACTCAATTTTAGATTTATATAAAAATTATATTAGCTATTATAAAAAGTTTATTTTATTTTAATTTAATTATATATTTTTTGTATACAAGTTAATAGAAGAAAAAAATTAAGGAGATAAATAAATAACTTGATCTTAGTAGAATACAAGTAAAACTATTATATATATACACTTGCATATAGATATTTCGATTCTACTTATTTATTCATCAATTTTAAATTTATATAAAAATTATACTGGTAATTATAATATATAAACACAATTTTAATTATTAAAAAATTTAATTTTTTATTGCATATATTAACTAGGGTAATTTTATTTATTACTTTATTATGTTTATATATGTGTAAACAGAGTTATTATAAATTTGAGCAAAAAATGTACAATTTTAATTCATTATATACATATATGTTGATGATGATAATTTTATTATTTATTTATTTATTATTTTAATATATTCCTAGTAATCAAACCAAAATTTTTATGCCTTTAATAACGTACCAAATAAATTTATATAATTATTATTCTATTATATTGCATTATATTTTGTTATACTTCTTCCAACGGGCTCCTAAAAGGGAAATCCAAGTATGAACGTTTTGGGCAGAAAAATATTAGTTTTAGGGTCTGTTTGATTAGTTCACAAACTATTATTTAAAAAAAATTTGGTAAAATCTCAGTTTAAAGAAATTTTAAAATAAACAGTCTTATTTATTCAAAAAAGTTTCCAGACCAAATCATAGTTTAAAACCATATTTTCAGATAAGCTGGTCAGAGTACCTTTTGGAATAGTAAAAGTACTTTTCAACTACTCAATTCATATTTTACCCTTACTTTTTTTACACCCTCTCTCTTCTCTTCTCTATATTTTCTACCATCTCTCATCTATTTTTTTCACCCTCTCTTCTATATCTTTTCTACTATATCTCATATCTCCTCTATCTTCTCCACCCTTTATCCTCTATCTTTTTTACCCTCTCTCCTCTCTCCTCTCTCATACATACACTTTTTAGTAATTTTTCAATTATAAAACCCCCTTTTGTAACAACTATCCAAATACTTATTTATCTAAAACCACTTTTTTTCCATAATCTCTTCTCTAAAAGCCCTTTTTCATAAGCTGTCTAAAAGCCCATTTTTTTCATAAGCCCCTTTTTAAAATCTTATCCAAACACACACTTAGTGTGTTTATATAGGATTTTATAAAATGACTTATGTAAAAAAAAAGATTTTTTGACAGCTTTTAGAAAAGGGCTTTTGAACAAGAGTTTATGAAAAAAAGTGATTTCAAATAAATGAGTGTTTGGATAGTTATTACCAGAAAGATTTTTGTGATTAGTAAATTATAAAAAAAAGTATGAGAAAAAAATATTAATTATCTATCACATACTGTTCATATATATTGTTCATCTCGCTGTCATTGTTCACCTTATTCTTTCCTCTTCTATCGTGCAGGTCATCTTCTTCATTCCTCTACTAGCAATCAAGTGAGCATAGGGCGAGAAGAGCATACGCACTATAGCTGGAGGTGGAGAAAACGGAGGCGAATTTGAGGGAGAAGGCGGAGAGGGAGAAGATTGATGGAGAGGAAGAAGATGGCGCTGTGTTTGCTGTTATGTTTGTTGTGCTCGTCAATTCCGTTGGAGGGCGTCGTGCCTCGTCGATGTCATTGAAGATGATGCCGGTGAGAGAGATAGAAATAGCGGAGAAGAGAGGAGAGAGAGAGAAAAAATAAAAATAAAATAGTAATTAAATAGTCTATAAATTTTTTTATTATTCTAAAAATTATTCATACTAATTTATCTAAAATTATGATTTTATGTAATTTTTTAAATAAATATAGTTATTTTTTTAATTTTTTTAAACTATAGAAGACTTCTAAAATTATGGTATGGAGGATTAGAGTTACGATACGCGGTGTGTTTGGCTCAACGGAGGGAAAGGAAGGGAATGGATTTTAATAGAGGGAAAGGAAAGGAAAGGAAGAGGAGAGATTTTATTATTACCTTGTTTGGATTAACATTAGGGGAGGGGAGGGGAGGGATTTTTATATTACCTTATTTGGTTCAAGAAAGGAAGAGAGAGAAAATATTTTTATATAGACAAATTTATTTTATATGATTTTATAGAATATTTTAATAAAATATAATATAGGGGTAATATTGAGATATTAAAAAATTATAGGTATATTAATATTATAAAATAATAATATTATACTTTCCCTCCAAATTCCCCTAATTTAGGAGGGGAAGTAAAGTTGGAGGGGGTGGAAAAATTTTAAAAAAATTTCCCTCCCCTCCTAAATATTTTAATTAGCTAAATAAGACAAGGGTTACAAAATCTCTCCCCGCCTCCTCCTTCACCCAAATTATCCATACCAAACACTACGTTAGGGACGTCACTTGCGTGTAAATGTATGCCCTCGTTCTTATCCGTTGGATCATTATTCGATGATCGCCATTTTAATGAAGATCAACAAGTGGGGCCCACGGGACAGGTGGAAATGCACGCACGCAAGTACCACAACCTTCCAAGTGGCACCACACCACGAAATGAAAAGATCTAAAATGATGAACCAATCTTTAGAAATCGGAAGTTCAGAACGAAGCAGCAAAACCCAATCGAAACCGTTCTGGCTCTGAGTCACCGCGCTCTGCAACTTCACGTGCCAACTTCTGAGAATTTTGACTGTAAAACCAGATAGGGAAAGAATCGAAGAAAATTCATTACAATTATTATTATATTTTTGGGGTCCGTCTTGAATTGAATGCGCGGGCGGTGACCCGCGGGAATCTATATAAAGAGGGGGTTGGAGAACTCTGGCACTCACCCTGGCTGTCATTAGTTGTACATCGGGGGCGGAGGAAGGGCAGGTGAGTGCCCCGCTTCTGTGGTCACGGGCACAAGATCGAACTTCCATGACCATGCCTGACTTTGAGGGTAATCTGCAGAAGCTGCGCGATGATGGAGCCGATGGTGTTGAAATGCCCGACACAGCTCACCAGATTAGCAGAGGTTCGTTCTTCCTGGCTCCTGCCTCAATCACTCACTTCAATTTTTGTTTTTTAGCAAAATTAGTTAGATTCGAAGTATAATATGTGAGAATGAATTGTGATTGCAAGAGCTCAATGAGCTGGAAAAATGGGATTTATTGTTCATTGCTTGGCTAAGAGGTACTAGTTACCAGTGTTTAAGAAGTTCTTTCACTTAATAGTTTGACTATAGGGTCGCTCTCTTGATTGTGTTATCGAATCGAAAAGCATTTTTTGTAAGATAATTCCCAGTCGTACTTGTGCTGTACACTTATTTTTATTGGTTTTGTATTTTTCTGTGTTATTTATTTATTTTTATTTGCTGGTTTTTAGATTCATGGTTTCAAGTGGGTTTTGTTCTCACCACCGGGATCAACAGCGCATATGTACTTGGATACTCTGGTACCATCATGGTCCCCCTTGGTTGGATATATGGTGTGCTTGGTTTGATTGCTGCTACCGCAATATCATTGTATGCGAATTCCCTTATTGCCAAGCTCCATGAGTTTGGAGGAAAGAGGCATATAAGGTACAGGGATCTTGCTGGATATATATACGGTAAGTTGAAACGTGGAAATAGAAGTGAAAAACAAGTAGACTCCTCCTCTTGCACATCTCAGCGTCATAATTTGTTATTCGCATTCTTATTGCAGGTAGGAAGGCATATTCTCTTACATGGGCGCTGCAGTATGTCAATCTTTTCATGATAAATACTGGCTATATCATTTTGGCTGGTTCAGCACTAAAGGTGATGCAATTTTGGGATGCAAGTCCATCTTTCCTAACCATTCTCATTAATTAAATTTTTGACACTATAATGACTTCTTTGTGAGAGATGTCTCAATCTTTGCAGAAGAACTTCATAGTTCCCTGGAAGTATTGGATAACTAATCTATTGGGCATTCGTGCTGAAACAATTATTTTTTCCAAATCTTTTTTGTGCATTATGGTGCAGGCCGTTTATGTTCTGTTTAGGGATGATCATCAAATGAAGCTTCCATATTTTATTGCCATAGCTGGATTCGTGTGTACAATGTTTGCTGTATGCATTCCCCATCTTTCAGCTCTTAGAGTTTGGCTGGGATTTTCAACAGTCTTCAGCCTAATATATATTGCAACAGCTTTTGCGTTGTCGCTTAAAGATGGTAACCCCTCATTTCTCTGCCACAATAACTTTCCATACAAAAGTTTGTTATTCTGTGCATTTGCTGAAGAAATAAAATGTCCTCTCCTTACCACTGAACAATTGTTTATCCTTTGTGTTGCGTTAGTTAATGAGTTTACATTGCTAGCTTTCAGTTCATAAACTTACCATGTGAGTTAGTATGAAGTGAATTTGAACTAATCACCAGTGCACCATCAGGTTTGAAATCACCAGCTCGAGATTATAGCATCCCCGGATCAACAACAAGTAAAATATTTACAACAATTGGAGCGTCTGCTAATCTTGTGTTTGCATATAATACAGGAATGCTTCCCGAGATACAGGTAAAATAGGAGCTTATAATCCATTTTTAAAGCCTAATGCAGATATATAAATCTCAGTTGTCTGTATGCTCTGAAAAATGACACTTAAATGTTTGTGACACATAGGCAACTATCAGGCAGCCGGTAGTCAAGAACATGATGAAAGCCCTATATTTCCAGTTTACCGTTGGAGTTGCACCTCTTTATTTGGTTACATTTACAGGGTACTGGGCCTATGGTTCTTCCACATCATCCTATTTGCTGAATAATGTAAATGGTCCAGTCTGGTTGAAAGCCACGGCCAACATTGCTACCTTTTTGCAGTCAGTCATCGCATTGCATGTACTCACATCTAAACTAGAATGCTTGTCGATTCAAAATATTTCCTTGAACAATTTCACTAAACTCACAGTCACTCTTCCGCTTCTCTCAGATATTTGCAAGTCCAATGTATGAGTATTTGGATACTAGATATGGGATCACAGGAAGTGCGTTGGCTCCGAAGAACTTGTCGTTTCGAGTTCTGGTAAGGGGTGGCTACCTGGCCTTCAATACATTTGTGTCTGCTCTCCTGCCTTTCCTTGGAGATTTCATGAGCCTCACAGGAGCTATAAGCACATTCCCTCTGACATTTATACTGGGGAATCATATGTATTTAGTGGCAAAGAAGAACAAACTAACGTCCTTACAAAAGCTCTGGCACTGGCTAAATGTTTGTTTCTTTGGCATCATGTCTGTTGCTGCTGCAATTGCAGCATTACGGCTCATTGCTATTGATTCCAAAACATACAATCTCTTTGCTGATTTATGAGTAAATCCAATCTATTCTTTAAGCAAATGCAAATGTAGTGGCCGCGCTTTGTGCTTTAAATATGCCTTTATTAAGGAATAAAATAATTATTACCTATCAAAAGATTGCACGGTTCATTGTATTGTGTTGCCTCCAAGGAAACCCAAGAAGGGCAAATACTTTGATGGATATTACTACAGGGAAAAAATTGTCAAACTTTACTATCCAATAAATAATTGCTAAAATAATCTGAATTTCCATAAACCCTGCAATCATTCAGAAAACAAAATAGTGTAAAACTGTAATGTACTTTCATTTCCCCAGCAGCTTCTTTTTCGTTAGACTGCACAAGAATATTACAGCAAGGAAGCAGAGGGGCTTTAGATGCATACTACCTTCATCCGCCGACCTGCCAAGTCCTAAAAATTTGATTCATTCAGTTTCAAATTCTAAAAGTTGAAAAGGAAACTGAAATATTCTTGCAATTATTTCATAAAAGTGTTCTCTCATAAGAGCAGGTCAGAATTGACAGCTTAACATTCTAGGTATCATCATCCAGAAACCAACTTTACAATTGTGAAGATTGAGTTGAGAAGTATTAGAGGAACTCTCAAGTACTGGGTTGCATAAATGAGACCTATAAGCTGGCCTTTAAATGACTCTGTCTTGCCACCTGAAAAATCTGAGAAGGTCCATCCTCTTGGAGAGAGGAAACGATCCTCATTTAGTATTGCTAGCGCATTTGCAAGAAGAAGTAGCCCCTCAAGTAATGTCCGCAAGCCCATTTCCCTGCATTATCAACAAATCTAACCTCGCTTACAAATTAATTCAACACTCAAGTAATTTGCACTTTCTCTATCATTTCTAAGGGCAATTCAACTGATAACAGAAGTGGAAGAAGAAAACAAAAGACAAAGACACATCATATGAAGTTATCTGCAAGAAAACCAGTTATAATCATCCTTAAAGCTCCTTTGAAAATCAGATGTATACACTAATGCACCTACTAAAAGCTCGTAAATTAACCATCTAATTAAGTCTGAAGTATTAAAACTATCAACAACCAAACATCCCCCTTCTGCCCTTATTGGGCGTCTATAATTTAAGTTGCTTGTGAGAACACAATGAAGCAAATCGAAGATTAAGGTGCTAAAATTTTGGGTATTGATGAAGCCAAATCTTACTACAGCAGAAGACGATAGAAAAGGATTTCCAATTGAATAAAGAAGGCATTAATGCCAAACTGTCAAATACAGCAATGTAGCAAAAGAAAATTTTAGTATATGTAAGTGGGAGTCCCAGATCTAACGATAAAAATCAATAGCCAATAATGCAGACGGCGGGGCAAGAATTTTACTTTAGACCAGGAACAAATAGAAAAACAAAAAAGGAAAAACTTGCCAAGAGAAAGCTAAACTATAGGAACCCAAAATGAAAACCGTAATATCAGGTGAGAGAGAAGATTGAGAGGGAAAATACGGGAGAGACAAGCTGATAAAAAGAAGATGGTGCTGATGCTCTTAACGTCTGGGGATCAATCTACGGGAAGGACAGAGGAAAAGAAAGATAAAACAGAGAAACAACACAGCGGATCTATTTTTGGCAGCCTTAACGCGGCATTTTCACATACATTTTTTTGTATATTAAAGAGGAGGGCTAACGCCCAAAAATAATAAATTTTAAACTACCGAAAAATTTAATTCTAAATTTTTTGAAGTTACTAATTGATATATCTGTATTAGATACGTTTTAAGTATAACAAATCTTGATAGACCTTTTTTTGTAAGAGTATCTGCTACTTGGTTTGCTTCTCGCGGTGTAAACTGTAGTCTCAATTTTCACCGTTTGTTTAGGAAGTCCACAATTTTCTCAATTAATAAACTGCCTCTTCGCATGACATTATTTTTCCCCAACATATCAATGAGGTATTTGGCATCTGATTCAAAAATAACCTTCTTAAATCCTCTATCCCATACAATTTGGAGTCCTTTAAAAATAGCTCACTCCTCAGATTCAACTGTACTACAGACTCTAATAAAATGTGTAAATCCACAAATCCAGTTGCCATTATGATTTCTTAATAATCCACCACATCCAGCTTTATTATTAGACAGAATCATGGCTCCATCTACATTGATTTTAACCTAACTCAGAGGTAGAGGTTGCTAATGCATATTCTCTGTAAATGACAAATGCTGTAGATTAGTACAATCATCTACCTGCACATACTTCTTTCATCCTCGCAAAATAGCCATCTCAGATTGTTCAGGTTTTATAGCATCTGAATTGAAGACGATCTCATTCCTCTATAACCAAAGCTTCCAAATAGCTACTCCCCAGATTAGCTTCCAATCAATCTCCATATTGCCAAATTGTCTCTTCAAATTCAAAGCAAACCAATCCGAAAGAGGAGCGTTAAAGAAAGCTGAGTGACACCTTGGTAGCAATAGATGAAGCCAAATACGCCTAATATAAATACAATCTCGCAAAATATGTAATGTATCTTTACGTTCTAAGTTGCAACTCGAACATACTTCAGAAGTTGCAGACAATCTACTTCTCCAGGTTTTCACATACATTTGAATGTGTTTCATATGCCTTCTTTTTTCTAAGGAAAAAAATGCAGTTTTCTTTCTTTTGGTTTAATAATTTTTTTAATATTTATAATTGAATAAATTACATATTTTAGCTTTATTTATTATGTGACTTTTTATTATGAAATTATTGAATAATCAATTCATATAGACACAATCCTCGTTTATTAGATTTATTATATGAATAACAGTAACAACAAAATTTAAGAAAAACAATAACTGAGTTCTTTCTACTTTTTTGGTTGATGTACAAGACATTTGTTTAGCTGAACATGAACATGGCAAATCATTAAAGAGGGGCAAATATTATCAATTTATATATCAATACATAAATGAAATAAAAATCTTAACAATCTATATATATAAGTTATCAATGATATAACTCATTCATCAAATTTCATTTTGATAAGTTTAAAATGGGGAGCTGTCCCTTAGGGGACATTCCATAAAATTGGAACCAAGATTAGCATGGCCCTCCGCAAGGATAACACATACAAATCCAGAAAATGATGAGCTAAAAAACAAGGCTATTGAACTCTTTTTTTCTTTTTTCTTTTTTTTTTAAATTTAAGTAGGTACCCGTCCCCTACCAAGGCTATGACACAGTTTTAGAGCTCAGAGAGCGCTTACGTGAGACTTACGAGATCGCCTACCAAAGGAACCCTTACGAAGGTAGCAGAAATCAAACTCTCATCTTTATAAGATATAAGCTTATTTCTTATCATCTATGTCAACTCTCGTTGGCTATTGACCTCTTTGTTTACATGGAAAAACTCCTAATGGGCCCTAAAGTTACTAAAACAAGCACCAGGATCAGATGGATCCATTAAATGAGAAATGGGCCTATTAAAAACAGAAACTGGACCTAAGCCCAAAGTAGATGAAAGCCCAGTTATGAAAACAGCCCATATTTCAAACTCTCCGTTTGATGAAAACCCTCGATCCCTTGCTCTCCGCCGATCTCCGCTTCTGCATCAACTGGGGAGTGTCGCCAACCAATCCGAAGATGGTGAAGGGACGCCAAGGAGAGCGAGTCAGGTCTGTGATCTAATTCCAAATCTCTTTTCGCTTGCTTCTTTTACCATAGCCGCAGTACCTTAGTTATACGGTTTCCTCGTAAAGATTCTTTTTTGAGTGAATTTGATCTCATGAGCTGCGGCTGTTAGCTCTCTACTTGGTTTTACCTTTACCTTGATTATAGCAGTAGACTGCGTGTGCAGTTCTCAAGTTCCGTTTTTCCGGTGCGTGGAGACAACATTACAGATGATTAATAGATATTGCTTTGAACGCTATGCACTTATTTTGCATTGGTTTGGAAGATTAGCCCTTACGAGCTCTTGCATCATATATAGATTGTGGCAAGTATAGAGGTTGATTTTGTGCCCCTATTTGGCAGATAATAATCCCCAAAAATTTTAAACTGATGATGGAACGATTTGATATTTTCAGAAATTTGATCTGTTTGATTATTCTCATAGGAAATGCATCATATATATTTACAATTTGGTATCTGTATGGTTTAAATAAAGTGAAATAAAAATATACTTATATTTATATATATTGCAAGTTTGCAGCTTACAAGGTTTGCATAATTGCGTGTCTGATTGTTTCTAGGTATATATGAAAGCTTTATTATTTCACATATTTATACAATTTCCATATGCGTGTTATGTTCTTGGTCTAAACTTGTTTGTTTTTGTTTCTCCTGATATCTATTATGCATCTTTATAAAATATTCTAATGTTTTGATTGCTTTTCTTTAATATCAGACTCTATGTTCGAGGTTCAATCCTTGGATACAAGAGGTATTTTATTCTTCTCAAATTAAATTCTCATTTTCCCCTCAACATTGTATAATGTGTTTTATTGCATTGAAGATTTCCTGAAGAGCATCCTGCGAAAGATTTGGGCTTATATTTCAACTAATGATCGTAAATGATATAAAAAGGATATGGATTTGTTTGGATTTTTGTTTTTTAAGCTGATATTTTGGTAGTGTTGTTCAGGTCCAAGTCTAACCAATACCCAAATACATCACTTATCCAGATTGAGGGAGTGAACTCCAAGGAAGAGGTTGCATGGTACTGTGGTAAACGCATGGCGTACATTTACAAGGCCAAGGTGAAGAAAAACGGAAGCCACTATCGCTGCATTTGGGGTAAAGTTACCCGGCCTCATGGTAACAGTGGTGTTGTCCGTGCCAAATTCAAGTCAAATCTGCCACCCAAATCAATGGTAATTGTTAGGAAATAGAAATCATGAGCAATTTTAAATAGCTTTGGCCAAGGCTTTCTGAGTCATTTGAGAATTAATCTATCTGCAGGGAGCAAGGGTCAGAGTTTTCATGTATCCAAGCAATATTTGAGGTAATTATTCCCTTTTATTGATCCTCATGTGGTTTTCCTAGACGTGTTCAGTTCTTTTTGTTCTTTTTACACCTATGGAAATGATTGGTAATATAGGCTAATCCTTACATTTATGTTGAGAGATGCTGACTAGACTAACTGCTGCTGAGTGCTGAATGTGAAGTCAAACCATAGCAATCTTCCTTATGTGAAGATGGTATTGTGTTGGTAGAACTTGAGTTAGTGTTCTAGGTTGTTGCTGTTACAAAAGTCAGTTATGATTCTGTGGTTTTGCTTCTTCTGCCCAAGATAGATGATATAGGGTAGTGCTAGCTTTCAGACCTTGTTTAGGTGCCCAAGCTCATCTTTTGTATTAATTTGTGTGCCTTTTACTTCACTATTTCCATACTAATTGAATCACTTCTATAACTTTGATACTTCAAATTGAGTTTTTCATTGCCATCACTTTCATACTTACGGATGACTTGCTTGCATACGCTCTACCACTTGTTTGTTTGCCGTAGTCTGAAGGAAGTTCTAATAATTGTTACTGCTCAATAATAAGCTATTTGCAATATATATGCATGAGTTGTCTCCAAGCCAAGACGATGTTAGCGTTATGAATTTCTGCCATAGGTTTTCATTTTGAGCTATCTTTCTGTTTTACACCAATACTGTTGGTGGTTACTAGCGCTTGGACAGCATGGTTAATAACTTCCCGTGGTTGCTTGTCTTTTTATTTTAATTACATCAATAATAATTTATGTTGTATCTTGCTCTTATTTTGCATTTTGATTTTCGTTCTTGCAGATTCTCAGGACACATCAGTCTAAAGAGGATTTTATCCGTAACTAGGAGGCGGCTGTTTTGTTTTAGTTTATGTCCTTTTGTACTGTTGAGCACACTAGTTCGCTTGTTTATGATGTGGAAAGATCTGCATCATTTTTCATTATTTATATTTCGCATGAGAATCGATCAACGTTGCGACAACCCTTGGTTTAAAAGAAGACTTAGGTATATATATATTCTTTGTTATCTGATTTTTGAAAAAATCATGGCAAGAGTTGATTTTTTTAGGTTAGCATCTCAATATTGAGTATTCTAAGTAAAATTTTTACAGATCATATTTACAAGCTTTGACCAATACGATTTGTTAGATAAGAGATTTCAAGCAATATATGGAGCCGCCTCTTCATTTGACATTGGAGATGCAAAATTGTGTGGGTGTTTGGATATATCTAAAATTATAGTTTTAAAATAGTTTTTAGTCTAAAAAATTTAAAACAAACAGTTTTATTTGTTTAAAAAGGTTTATGAGTTAAATTATAGTTTTGGATGAGTTTTTAGAATAGTTTCTAGGTTCACTTAGTTAACCTCTTCCCTTCCCCTCTGACTATGTTCCCAACCACTATTGGCTGGTACATCTCCCATCTCAGCCACAACCTCTTACGAATAAAATCATGGATCTTGTCTTTGATCTAAAAGTAGCGGTTGACTTGTGGATCTTTATAAGTTATCAAGTTATTTTTTTTTTGTTACCCACCCGATTCATCGAAGCTTTACCCCGACTACATCCGGATTCGACCCGCGTCGTGCACCTGGCTATGGTGGGTGAGTCTCCTAACGGGGATTTTCTGTATTCGCCAGGCTCAAATTCGAGACCTCGTTTAAGCGATACTGAGCTGTTTATTATTTGGATCAACTCCCGTTGGTAAGTTATCAAGTTGCTGATAAGTGAGACTTAGAAACAGATACAGAACCTAACGTTAATGAAATGGTCCATCGTAGGTTGGATCATTTTGGAATCAAATCCAGTCCTATAGTATTGCCAGAGCATTACACCTACCTACAAAAATATTTGTGGGGCTAATTTTTTGGGCCAAGTTTGTTAAAACAGAAATAAGTCAGTTGCCATGTCTGTATCATTCTGGTTGATCATATAATAATAATAATAAATGAATACGTGAGCAAAATAACTAAATAATATCTAATTTATACGTTTCATTGAATTTTTTTTTCCTAGATCAAAGTAGTGATCTTAAGATTCCCGTTGGAGAAACCGTAGTTTGAAACCAAGAAATAATTCTAGCACATGTTTTTGCTTGCTTATGTTTGCGTACATATTTCTGAACCATCCATGTGCACTTCCACATGTTTACCCGAAGTTGGACAAACGCAATCGGAGATCCAAAAAGAAAAACAATTAGGTCAACGGGCAATGCTTTCCTAATAATAAGTGTGTTTGTGACGTTACTTATGGATTAAAGGAAGAAAAATATTACTATTATTAATTAAGTACAATTGTAAGAGTTGGTCATGGTGATAATTTAAGCTTCACACAAGACAAAAAGACCCGTTAAAAGTCAAATACATCAACTTATTCAGTTAGATTAAAAAAAATAAATAAATTAACAATTCATTTAATAAAATTAAGAAATGGGTCAGCTCGTCATTCGCAAGTTAAGAAGAGGTAGGTTGTATATCCCACCACTAAAAAGGTTGGCTTTTAGCCAGTCAGATCCCAACCGCTTTACCTATTCATATAATTAGCCAATTAGTTATAATATTATTAGCTACTTTCATAAATAAGTGTTTCCAGCATACTTTTTCCACACAAGATAAGTGGAAATAACCAAATAAAATCATAGTATATAAAGTGAGTAAATTCACATAATCATAATTAAGTAAAGTTTTATACCTATGGAGAAGCTTTTTAATAACAACAAATGAGTGTGATATTGTGTTGGTTTTGGTCAAAATGTAATCAAAGTAACGTGAAAATGGCCAAGATTTTTTTTAACCAAAATCTAACATACAAGTGTATACAATCAATATTCATAATATTAAACTTTTTTAGTCAGAAAATCAGCACCGCCCGTTTAGCCTTTATTAACTTAATATGCCCTTTTTGCTTTTGGGTGAACAATATGACATGTTCCCCATTAATTGATTAAATGAATAATTTAATAATTTGGACTCTCGTGCATAATAACAACCGTAACAATAATATTAATATGTGATTAGGTGTACCTTACTGAAGATAGCAAATTATAAATGCTGTATGCCACGGAATAATTTGAACAAGTTATAGTTGAAACTATCGATTTAAGATGCTCATATTAAACAATTCTTAAGTTTTAAGATCATTTTACAACATCAATGATTAAAAAATTTAATTTAACATTTTAAATTGTAACTTGTTATTCAAGTAGATCATTGTTCGTTGGGTTTATTTTTGGGATAATTGTGCACGTTCCAATATAAATATCGTCCGTGAATTCAACTGACAAAAGTATGAGACATGCGATAATTTAGAGTATATTCGATTCTTAGGGAGTATCACTTTATTGTGGTTCCAGTCGTGACGCTTGGGGAGACATCCTAACTCTTAGGTGCTTAGGTTTACGTATGAGAGTAATAGACAATTAGTCCTACTCGATATTGGTATAGCTTAGGAAAAAAGAAGATTTCGTCATACTATTAGATTGTGGGTGAACCCAACCCTTTTCGAAAATTTTTTGTATAAAAAAAAAGTAATAATTCAAAATATTTTATTTTTATCTGAAAATTTTAACATGATTTTAATTTTAAATCTAAATTAAAAAATTTAAAATAAATATTTTCACTTAAAATTTGGACTGTAATATATTTTTTAAAAATTAATTATGCATCACTTTTAGTTGTTATGTATCGTGTATATTAGAAAAATTTAAAACTTAACCATTAGTTGACTGCTATTATAAAAGATTGTATTTTGTTCTTTTACGTAATATTTACATGTTTTTTTAAAAGTACAGAATATAAGGAATAAAATATTTTAAAAAATAAAAGAACGAGAGCGAAGGGATGACAACAAGTGGGACGGGGTTATGATGCCTTCTAATGTATTAAAAATTTGAGGGAAATTGCACCAAAAACACAAAAGATTTAGGGATTGTGAATTAACTAATTAACTAACTAATTTTTATATTAAATATAATTAATTAATTTATGAATTTTAATTTATTAATTTATTTAAAAATATTAATTAATTCTTATATTTAAGGACTGTGGAGGAGTATGAAGGCTGCCAGGCGTGTAAGCAAAACACAGAACTATGAGAAGCAGCAAATTTTATTTTTGTGTTCGATAAGAGGACAGGTAATTAATGAGGAAAAAGGACCTTGGTGAATTAAGCCGAACAAAGGCACAAATACGGCAAAAGTTGTTGGACGTACAAGTGTACAACCAACCCTATGCCAACATTCGTAGATTCGAATATTCCATACTGAATGCCCACCCCACCCTGTTATCTTTGTTCTTTTCCCTGTATGTGTCTCTCAAGTCTACAAGATCGCCCCCTTGGTTTACAAAAATATTTTAAATCAATAAATTTAAATTACCAATCCACCTCTGCCATGGCAGAAATGAGACAGAGCATGAGTATTATAGTGTACACTTGTATGTGTTAACACAAGTAAACTCTCCTCTAAATAAGAGATTATGTATTCAATCACGTTTATAAACTTATATCATCACGGGTTGCTTCTTTAATTTGAAAAATAAAAAGAAACCTCAAATTACTTATACCAAATATATTAAACCTCACTATAAATATATTAAGATGTGATTTTAGATTTTTAAACAAACGGATTTAATGAGAATAAGACTTATATTTAATAGAAATATTTAATTATTTATAATATAGTAAATTAATATTTATTTTTTTAAACAAATATATTCATATTTAATGTATGATAATATTGTAAAATATTATTGTAAGTCATTCTTAGATTAGTTATTACGTTTCAAAATTAATATCTTCATTCAGTCCAACGCACATGCTTAGAGCTACTGTTTCTACGTTTATTATAATGCCTAGTGGAATGCGTGTCCTTCATTTGGATTAAGAATTCTCGACTGACTCCTTCCTATTTATATAACTAAGTCAACGCTAATGTTGACTTCACTTTGTAATTAACTTGGTTTGATCATTTCAACACAATTTAGTTAATTTACTCCTAATTTTGACTTGGTTAATGGCTTTGGGTTGATTCTTTGTGCCTAAACTTCCCCAGAAAGTCCTCCTCCTTTTGCTTTGCGTCCTTCCTTTCCTAAACTCTTCCACATACTACTCCACCTACCCATTTAATAAGGGCTAGGTAATTAATTTAAAAAAATTAATCAAATTAAATATTTATTTAAAAATATTAATTTTTAAAATAATATATTTAATTATTTATATTAAAATTATTATTGAAAAAAACTCTTTAATATATATAATTAATAAGAGTAATTTTTTTAAAAATTATAAATTTAAGAGGTAAATTGAATTAAAATTTTATATTTAAAATTAAAATAAATATTTTAATTAACTCTTATATTTATGATCGAAAAAATAATTAATAAAGTTGGCTATTATTATATGCATGCATGCGTAGGCATTATTAGAGGCAGGTTAATTAGGACTTAGGACTCTTCATTCTTTAATTCCCACGATTACTTTCTAAACACATTTTAATATACGGGTACAGCTTTCTCAACGGACAATTTTGTTATTACAATAACACAAATATTGTAGTCAAAATATTCTTGGAAAAATACCAAATTCCTTTTTTAAACGGCGTTGAAGAAGAAGATTAGAACTGGAATGGGTCAAGGGAAGGACCTCATTTCTGCACGACTCACATCTTCTGGGTCTTAATACTTGAAAAAAGCCTTACATGTTAGGCAACTTCATTGGAATTGCAGGAAACAAGGCGGCGTTTGGAGAGCAGCCTTCCTCTTCAGTAATGCTCTCCCACCTATCACGCCACCTTCTCTCTCATTTGTCCCTTATCCTGTAATAATCCGCTGTCATTTTTTCAAGTTCCCAAACACGACTCTCTTGTTTCTGTTTAATCACTTATTTTTTACTTCTCAAAGACGAAGACGAACCATGTGCTTCAGAGAATAATGCTCTTCCCCAGTTTCGTGACTCTTTTTTGCGTTTTAATTTAATTTACCATCTCTATGCTAACGCCTGGGAATCTTTTCCCACTTATTTAGGATATTCAGTTATTTCATCACGAGATAATTATTCAATTTTTAGAAACGCTTTATCCTTTATTCTCACCTTTTACTTGTATCATATGCATTAACCATTGAATCAAGAAAAATGACAACGAGTAAGTGAAAATAATTATGATAATGGCCCCAACTAGCATCAAGAAAACGAGAAAACTATATGCTATGTTTTTTATTTTTCTTCGTCCCTACATCCATAAATAAAGGGGATACTACTAGTAATTATAATAATTAATAATTATGTATCAAGATAATTTTTTTTAATTTTAATTCAATTTTTTTTTTAAAAAAATAACAAAGTGCAGGAAAATGAGACGAGTCTGTGTTTCTGGTATACGCGTTTCCCTCCTCTGCTTTAAATGCTCCTCCTCTTTCCCACTGTCTCTTCCATTCATTTGTAGAGGCACGTTTCTTGTCGGTAATTCTCCGGCCTTCATCTTTCTTCTTAATTCGAATCACTCTCTTTCTTTCTCTGCGCCTTTGTCTCATTCTGTAACTTTCTTCTTAATTTCTCTGTTTCTTTGGCGTTGCCCTTTATCTGCCATTACACTAGATTAATTCTCAGATCCATGGGAGAAGGCTTTCGCGCTTTTCATTCTCTTCATGGCTAATATCTTTCTCTCCATCGCCCCTCCAATGCTCAGATCCCTCCTTGCCTAAACCCTATATCCGATCCATCCCCTTCTTCTAGTTATACAATTAACCCCTACACGCTGACCCCCCCTCTCCTCTGTTTCCGAATTTCAGGACTCCGATCAAGGCCGGCCTCCCAAAATGAAGGCTCAGAGTCGTCTATTCACGTTCGGGCTTATAGCGTCCTGGTACTCCTCCAACATTGGGGTCCTCTTGCTCAACAAGTACTTGCTCAGCAACTATGGCTTCAAGTACCCGATCTTCCTCACCATGTGCCACATGACCGCTTGCTCCTTGCTCAGCTACATTGCTATAGCTTGGTTGAAGGTAGTGCCTATGCAGACCATTCGATCCCGGGTCCAGTTCTTCAAGATCTCCGCCCTCAGTTTCGTCTTCTGCATCTCCGTCGTATTTGGCAACATTTCGCTTAGGTACTTGCCCGTGTCCTTCAACCAGGCAATTGGTGCCACAACTCCATTCTTCACTGCAGTTTTTGCTTACCTCGTGACTTTCAAGAGGGAGGCTTGGCTTACTTATGTGACCCTTATTCCTGTTGTTACTGGAGTCATCATTGCAAGCGGGGTACGCGAGTTATCCTATTTTTCTTTTCCATTTATAATTTGACTCTGCATGTGCAATTCTATTTTGCATTTTGTTTTTCTATGTCATTTAAAATTGGATTAAGTACATGTTACAGACGGGTGTTTTCACTCATGGAAATTTGATGCTGGCGTTTTGATTCCTCATCATGTTATATTACTTAAGTCTCTTACCAATTCAGCAAAATATATCTGGTCTAGTTTTTCCCCCAGAAACAGGGTAACAATAACACCGTATATGATAGAGATGGCAGCATGAAATGAATTGTTATGATTCCACAGATAACAAGTTGTTTAGTTCGTTTTGTGCACCATTGTTTTTCAAACCTCATTGGCATCCCGTATGATCATTTGATAGGAATCTTTAAATGTATTTCTATGTTTGTTATTTCTGTTACAAATCCTATGCTGAGATGGGAGCTTCTCAAATATAGACTTTCTAAATGAAAAAATTGTGGATCTCGTTTCTTACGTAATGTTCATATTATGTTATGCACACAATATTCGGACTTCTTATTTATTACTTATATTGGTATGTGATTATAGGGTGAACCAAGCTTCCATTTATTTGGGTTCATAATATGTGTTGCCGCGACAGCTGCAAGGGCCCTAAAAACTGTGTTACAAGGAATCTTACTTTCTTCTGAAGGGTAAGCTATTTTCGAGTAATTCATTGATCTTTGTCAGCACTTTGTGCTACTAAAACATCTTCAACAACAACTCACTTCACAGTTATTCTATATTAGGGAGAAGCTGAATTCTATGAACCTTCTTCTTTACATGGCTCCAATGGCAGTTGTTTTGCTTCTTCCAGCCACACTTGTAATGGAAGAAAATGTGGTTGGTATCACACTAGCTCTTGCCAGAGATGATGTCAAGATCATCTGGTATCTGCTATTTAACTCAGCACTTGCATATTTTGTCAACTTGACCAACTTTTTGGTCACAAAGCACACCAGCGCTCTTACCCTTCAGGTATGTCCCACTTCTCCAGATGTGGTTATGCATTTACCCCCTCCAAAATTTTCAATCTAATAGACTTTTCTGTAAATAGAAAGTCAAACATTTGCAATTGTTAAAAACAGATCCAGCATTTAAATTAGACTATATATGTGTTTTGACATCGTCTTCATCATTCTGGTGGTTTGTTACTTTGTAACTCATGGGGCACATTCCTATGTCCGTGGTTGGGTTTATCTTGTTTTAGTGGAAGGTAGAATCGCTTATGATTACCAGAGAATCAGAGACTACAAAATAATAACAGCCTGTTGCAATAACAATTCAGAGGATCAGTGAAAATTTTAAAGCTAGCTTAGACCTTAGCGCTGCCCAACCTCTTTACTGACAGATTATGATAAATTAGATCTACAGATGCATTGTTTAGTGGAATTTTACATGTAAGGTACAAAGGTTCAAATATTTAGGCTGGGATTGCTATCAGTAGAGTCAAATTGTGGCATAATTTGTTTAATTCATTAGATTCACTCTTGGTGCTTGCGATAGGATCCCCTGCTAAAAATACCAAAAGAGAGCACAGAAAGCACAAAGGACTGATATTGTATTGCATCATAGGTGATCTGGAGTATAGGGGCTGGGAGGCTTTTCCAGATCTTTCCAGCTGAAACCATGGTTCAATTAGTTGGTTCACTGATGAACAACCTTATCACAGCCCCCTCAGTCTAGTTTCTCAACAGAGTGAAAACAAATCCTGAGGGACTTTTGTTTTTATTTTTTATTGTCTTTTGACCATGATTTGCTGGAACCTCGTTCAGTTATGATCTCATTTGAGAATGAATGCCATTGGACCAAATTGCAGTGAATTGATTTATGGCCCTAGGTCGTAAAGCAGCAGAAACTTAAACTGAGGACGATTTTCCGGAGTGGTTTTTTTTTTTGGTATGTTTTGAAGAGCAAGGTTCAAAATTAACTCCTCATGTCGGCTCTCTCTTCCTTTTATGTCACCTTATGGTTGTGGTGGCCCCATGTTTTGAAATTTAAGTTGATAGGAGAAAGGAGTCTAATTGGAGTGAAATTCCTCTCTACAATCCAAAGATGTTAGTGGAAGTGAGGCAACAACGATAAACCAATGTCATGAATTATGATATTTTCACCATAGTTTTTGCTATTTATATCTTGGAATCCTTGAAAGGTTATATTAAGCAAATCTGTTGAACAAATGTTTTGGTTGCATGACTGCTTATGGCTTCCTTCTACCCTATCCACCTCAATTCCCCAACCTTTTCAACACGGTTGTTACTTGTTTTATTAGATGTTCTCTGGATTTGGCATGTGATATGCACTAACATAAGAGTTGGCTCATGCAGGTACTCGGGAATGCTAAAGGGGCTGTGGCTGTAGTGGTTTCAATTCTTATATTTAGAAACCCAGTGTCTGTCACTGGAATGCTAGGTTACACGCTCACGGTTTTTGGAGTTATACTTTACAGTGAAGCCAAGAAGCGAAGCAAGATACAACAGTCTTAAGTGATGTCCCTATATTTTGTTTTCATTACTGCACAGACGACCTCAAGATTCCATGAGGCAAAATTGTTTTGAAGGATGGTACTTGTCAGAATCCGGAGGTGTGAAATGTTTGCCCCAACATTTTTTCCCATTCAGAAAGCCTCATTCAACGGGTTCACATTGTGTCGGCAGCTGTGCAGAATCGGCCCATAGTGAATAGTTTCAATAAGTTTTACTAATACTCTTTCTCATTCCTTATCAAAAAAAAAAAAAAACTCTTTCTCATTCCCTCTTTCTATATACTATTAGACCCATGATGCTGAGGTCATCGAGGAATATCTTGCATTAATTCTTTTGTTGAGGTCTCCTACATTCATGTTTTTGATGTAACGCATAATGGGATCATCATAGATTAATTTTATTCATAGTGATTTGTACATAATTATGATTATATGTTTTATTTCAATTATACTTATTTCAAATTTCTCTTTATGTGTTGGCAACTGAGCTCCCCTGCTGGCTTTTCCAGCACCTAAGGTATAATGGAGATCTGGTGACGCATAATCATATGGAATGAGAATTGATTTGCAAGATATTACGAAGACATACAACACTTTTGAAGAATTTTTTCAGTATCGCCCGTTATCTAAAAAATAATTTTTTATGCATCCAATGCTAATCTAGTTTTTAGCATTACACAGTAAAGTTCAGTGTGCTTATTGCTATTGAAAACATACTTTTAATTGTAAAATTGTACCAACAATTACTTAAAAATATTGGGTGTTACATGAAAACTACTGTAAGATGCTGGATGTACTAAAAAATAGTTTAAAATGTTAGGTGCTATTTAGAAAAATACTCTTTCAACTTAAGCTTTATAAAGATGCATGAGTGAAGCCATTGAAAACGGAACCAATAAAGATTCCTTCACTATCAGTTCAAGACAGCTACAAAATGGGTGAGAGGCTATGCCACCCCTCTGAAAGACACATCTTGCAAGCCACACTATTTAACTGAATGCACAATTGATAATGATTTGCACACCACACAGAGGACGATGTAAAAGGCAGAGTAAAATTCCATCATCATAGAACCAGGACAAAAAAACAAAAGCACGCATACAAACACTTGCCGGAATGGACAGACAAACAATAAAATCACAGGCAAGAAGATTTAGGATTCTGGAACAGGGGTGGCTGCTCTTTTCATTGATGCTGACTTGATAAGATGACTATAGCTTCCTTTCTCCTTAAAAAGCTGGGAGAAATGGTGTTTGCAATACAAAATGCCCTCAAGAGCTGCATAATTTGATGGTGATATGGGACAGCCACCATGTGAACACTTGAAACATGATTTGTGATAGGCTTGGCCCTCCACCGTTACCTACACCCAAAAATAATTGGCTTTTATAGATGATGACAAACAGACTTAGACATTTTAGTTCAGCATGACTACGAAGATGTAGTAATTCGATTTGCTCATTTAAGTTAGGAAAGAGTTGGATGTGATCTTCCATTCTTCCTCACTGAGTTAAACAACAGTGTCATGACTTTCTTATATTCATTTTTTTCAGAATTAACATATCACACCACCATGCTAGCCCTTCAATTTAAAAATGTTCATGGTGATCATGATAAATAAGCATTACTAACTAGTTAACTGCTTATATCTTTCAAACATCAATTAGGGTAAATGGACAAAGGTATGATAAATAAGTTGATATTGATAACCCGCCAGGCAGCTAAAAATGAAATACAGAAACATTCTATTTCACTCTGCGAACCAACAAGTTCCTTATTATACATGACATTTTAGAACAAGTCTCTCAACAAGACAAGGAATTCATATCAAAGCCACTCAACGAAAGGGAATCCAAACTCCCTATGTTTGATATCACAGGAGGCATATAGATCAGAAATTAATACATATTCATCAATCAATGCCAATAGGTAACAAAAACTATTGAACGTGTCATCATGCTGACATTTGAGTCAAAAATTCATTAAATCAAAGTGAATAGGAGAGACACTTCATCACCATCCTTATATTCTGCCATAGCCCTAATAATCTCCAGGTACATATGAATACCATTGTTTCTGCTTCTCACATATTATTGAAACAGAGAGAGAAAAATTCCACCACTATAATGAATCTAGATGTGAATAGTAGTAAAAATCCATCTTTGTCAAGGCCTGAACACCCATCTAATCCATTCATAACAAAAGTATAACCCAAATCAAATATCATCACAGAATTTGCTTCTGAAAAATCTAGAAATGTACCTTCTCCAATGGATAGGCAGTTTTGCTGCATGTAGCACATTTTTCTTGTGTCCCAGAAAACATGCTGGCAGCCTTACTAGGGGACCTTGTCTGAAATAAACAAAAGGTGCTAATGTTCAACAATAATATCAAATGCCATAGAATATGATATCAATGAATTGCATAAACAAAGTTTCCAATTAAAGAGAAAGCTTGATATTTTTATTACCAGCTCAGGAGTTGTCTTATCAGCTAGCTTTGCAGCTGTTCAAAATAAAATCATTGCCAATTAAAGAGGCATCTGATTTAGAAATCATAAAGAGAGATCTATCTAGCAAAAAGACCTACGTGACTGGAAGTTCTTGTTGAAACTGCCTGTCTCCTTGAAGAGCTGCTCATAATGAGGCTTACAGTAGAGAACACCCTCCATCGAGGAATAGTTGCTTAGCTGAAAATAGAGATCATCAATAATCTAAAGATTTCAGTGTTTTACAAGTTAACTAAAACATGTTCAACATCATCAATAATGTTCAAATTTCATTTTTTAGCAGTCATAACAGTTTAATTGTAAACAATATTTAACATTTTTCTGTGATAAACCATCCCATAGTTTAGGCATCCATTGTTTTCTTTTGGCTTATATCATAGATGGATACACAGTTTTCGATCTACTCAGATCAAAGAGACCATTCTGTCTGAAGCCATTCCAGCTTATGGGAGTTTACTCAAACGAAAGCACAAAATAAAGTGAAGACTCAAGCCAACAAACAAACAAAATAAAACACGAAAGTAAACTTTTAAAGAAAAATAGTTTATCCCCCCTTTAAATCAAGAATGCAATATAAAAAAAACAAGGAATTACAATAGACTACCTTTAATGTTCCTTTGCAATGAGAGCACCTGAAGCAAGCTTTATGGTAAGCAACGCCATCAGCGGATAGCTGATCCACGGGATAGACCGTTTTCTCGCAAGCCTTGCACTTCTGTTGGGTACCGATGAAAGACATAGCTATGCCCTTTGGATCTAGCTTTATCACCAATTCCAAATCCCCAGGCAGTGAATCAGATTACCAGACTGTAACTCTTTTCAGATTTGTAATTGCAATAACTTGCGCTTACAGACTAACCCAGATATGAAAAAGACCAAAAAGAAAACTGTATGAGTTAATAGTCAGAAAAGGGTCCAACAGAGACAAATATCTGTCTATTAATCCGTTTGGCTCCAGAGAGAACTACAGAAGATCGGGTAGAAGCTGACTTAGAATGGGGTAGAGAGCTAATGAAATGCTATAGAACTGGCAGAATCAAGGAGTATGCTTACCTTGAAGACAGAGAATGAGAAATGGCGGATCGGTGAGGTTTAGTCTATGGATACTTGTGATTTAAAGCGAAAAGAAGATTGAGACAACTGCAGATTTGGAGGGTAAAAGGGACCGAACAAGAGGAAAAATGACGAGTGAGGACCGATCAATTATAAACGATGCTAATGCTTATTGCCCCTCTCTCGTCTCTCTCTTATATATTAATCACCAAGTTTATTGCTCCATGGATTTCAATTTTCAAAGTTCTCATTTGTTTTTTTTTTAAAAAAACCTTGTTCTTTTTATTTTTTACCTTTGGACAAAATTTATTTATTTAATTTTTTAAAAAACGAGTAAGTCAATGAGAATATTGGAGGGAAAAAAAAAAGTAGGGTTAAGGTGATTGTAGCACCATGAAATAATTTAGATAGTAAAATTATCATTTTAAATTATTTAAAAATATAATTAATATCTTAAAATAATTTTTTAAATACTATCAATACCTTTTATTAATTTTTGTTAATTTTTTTATTAAATAGGATTAAAGTGACACTCTAAAATAATTTAAATAACATAATTAATATTTTAAACTATTTAATAGTATAATTGTTATTTTAAAATAATTTTTTTAAGTATAATCAACAATTTCTATTAATTTCAGTTGATTTTTTTTGTTAAATGTTATCCACGTAAATATTTTTTATTTTCTACTTCATCATTTAAAATCTTCCTGTGAAATATATTTCTTTTAAAAAAGAATGCACCACAATAGAGGGCAGAAAATTATGGTGACAGAGAGGAAGCTGAGAGAGTTCAGAAATTGGAAGGTGACGAAGACTAAGCAAGCATATGAGGTCATTCACGCATTGAACGTCGACCCTGGAAGCCTTACGATTGGGAATGGTGGCGATATGGGTGGCGGGTGAAGGAGGTACGTCATCATCTTGCCGTGGAGGGAAGAGGGGTGCGGAGAAAACTTGGGGTTCGAAGGTGGCGGGGTGGACAAAGAGGAGGCCGGAGTTGGGGGAGAGGGATCAGCGAAGAGTAAGGAACAAAGGATCAGAAATGAAGGAGTGCCAAGATTTGTAGACGTACCTGGATCGGAGCAGAGACTTGGTAGGGAGCCTAGGGAGAATGTGATGAAAGAAGACATCGTTTGGAAGAAGAGGATTTCTTGTTGACGATATATTTTTTAAAATTGAAATTTTACCTTAGATTGTCGTTAAATTGCTTCGTCTTCGTAAACTTCCAATTTCCGAACCTTCTCTTCGTCTTCGATGCCCTCTATTTTCTATTTTCTATTTTCTGAACCCTACTATCTTCTTCGTTGCCTTCTAAGCTTCGTCTCCGTCACCGTAATTTTCTGCCCTCTATTTTTTTTTTAAAATATATATTTCACAGCTGGATTTTAAATAATGAGATGGAAAATTAAAAAATTTACGTAGATTAACCTAAGTAAAAGGTGTAAATTATACTTAAAAAATTATTTTAAAATATTAGTTACACTTTTAAATAATAATTTAGAGTGTCAACTATACTATTTAAATTATTTTAAGGTGCACAAAAAAAGTATCAACGTTGGGGAGAAAAAGAAAGCAAAGAGAATTTCATCACGAACGGAATTTTTTGTGTGTGTGACAATGGAATATCTAATTGAATATTGAACAAATATCTTTCCTGGATACAGCCAAACAAGCATCCATGGCTCCGGTGGGACAGTATCATTACTCATTTCAATCTCAGGTGTTAAAACAAATTAACCTCTCATTAGTCATTCAAATTATGACTCATATGTATTTGAACAGATACGTAAATTTTAACTTTAAAAAATCAAGTAGCCAAATTAGAAAGCGCAGAATTTATATAACCCAATTCATTTTTTCCCCATTTCCTAAGCACTTCCTCATGACATTATTAAAAAAGGATTATAATTATTAAAAAATATATAATTACTAAAAAGTCTTAAGTAAGTAAGTACTATAGATTATAACTAATCATCATATTGCATGTTAATAACTTATTAGGAGATTTTTTTAGTAATTATATTTTTTTTAGAGATATTTTAATAATTTTCTCTTCAAGTTCTTGTGGGTGAGCTGAGTTTCAAATTTCATGCATAGCACCATCATCATGCAGCGAATCCAAACGGACTGAAATGAAATGGCTGCAGCAGAAACGGGAGAGGCCGCCAAATCTGTAACTAACCTTCCCCTTCCCCTTCCCCTTCCCCTTTCCTCCTTGCCATATCCCACCTCACTCTCTTCGCAACTGCCCAACAAACCAGCTGAACCACCATGTTTCTCTCCTTCACTTTCTCTCTCTTCTCTCTCTCCTCCCTATTATCTCCTCCCTTCCATCCATCGGCGTCACCCACCACTCCAGTTCGCCGTCACCCGCCGCATTGACACTGCCCTGCAATCCCTCAACATCAACTCTCTCCTTCTCCGAGATTCTGACCTCATATCATTCGAGCCTTCTTGTACACCGATGTCTCCTTCTTTCTCACCATTCCCAACAGTTACGTCTCCCCCATTGCCACCAACTGCTCCAACGCCGTCCAGTGGCTGTACCATCACGTCGTCCCCTTCTACCCTCGCGTCAACATCACCACCATCTCGGTCGGCAATGACTTCGCTGTCGCCTCACCGCAGGCCGTGGACCTTCTCTTCCCGGCGATCCGGAACGTCCACTTGTCACTTCACTCTTGGCATCTGCAACGTCACTGTTTCCACCTCATTCTCTTTTTCCAGCGTTATTACGAAGTCGTTCCCTCCCTCAGCCGCTCGATTCCAAGATTTCCCCTTGTTTGATATGATGGGGCCGCTCCTCCTGTTCCTGAGCCACACCAACTCCTCGTTCTTGATCAATTTGTATCCATACAACATGTACAAGCTCAATTCCCTGATCCCGATAGGGTTTGCCCTGTTTGAAGAGTACCCTTTCAATTTCAGAGACGATATCGCCGCCGGTGTCCGGTACCAGAACCCTTTTGATATGATGATCGATGCGGTGGTCAGCGCGATAGGTGCAGCTGGGTATGAGAATATACCCATTGTGGTGACAGAGACGGGTTGGCCGAGCGCCAACGCCATTGCCGGGGAGGAGGAGGAGGAGGAGGATGGAAACAAGGCGTATGCCGAGATGTACCTGAAAGTCCCGCAAAGGCACGCCTCTGAGGAAGGAAGGAGCCGCATGTGTTTACATATACGAGCTGTTTGATGAAGAAAATGAGGGAACACGATAATCGGTTCGGCATTGGGGGATTTTGTACCCAAATCTGACCAACAAGTACTCTCTTCAATTCTCTGGCTCGTGGTCTGCTAGAGCTGGGGACGCTAAGGCATGCATGAAAATTCTTTTAGAGGTTTACTTTCTCTTCCTTCTCTTGCTTTCTCAGTAGCAAAATGTGGTGCTGGTACCATTCTCTTTCGCCTGTAACATGTCAATTTTGGTTCTCTGTTTCGTCTTTAGAACTCTGATTTCAGC
Source organism: Leucaena leucocephala (assembly GCA_037074615.1). NCBI lineage: Eukaryota > Viridiplantae > Streptophyta > Magnoliopsida > Fabales > Fabaceae > Leucaena > Leucaena leucocephala. The sequence continues at coordinate 16,889,253 of CM073541.1, forward strand.
CGGAAGAATTATCTTCACTCTGGTAAGCTATTAACTGTCAGCATTCCGAGTCGTGAAGTTCTCTATTGAACAGTTATCGTCTCTCTTTGTTCTGTGCTCTGATTTTGGGACTGAGTCCCAGGCCAGTGTAATCGGATTTCTCCAGTTTGCATCATGATAGCATAGCAACGATTATATGGTGTCATTTGTGATCTTCTTCCAAAGACTCTTCGTTATAATATCTCAAGAAATGTGCTTTCTTATCCTCTAATAATAGTAATAAGCAAATATGCATTTAGGATTAGTGGTAAAAAGTGTATCTCGTGTTTATTAAAATTTTCATCAAAATACACATCTTTTTATGTGGATCAGATTTTTTTTTCATCGAATTTATGCTCCATATTTATTATACTATATAAAATATTATTGACTAATTGAGATAGATTGAAGTGTATATAATATAAATTTATCTGGAGAGATTGGATTTAGTCATAATTACATAATTTATTTAATTTTTTTAATCTCCCTAAAAATATCAACTAGTAATATTTTTTAATCATATTACTATTCCTCTAATCCCAAATATAGGAGCTAATTGGGAAGTTGATATTAGTTTTAAATATAAGACTTATTTTCTAAATTTATCAACTCTTTTTTAAATTATCCCTATTGATACTTTCTCAATAATAATCAAGAGAATAAGAGATAGAGTTAAGTAAGATGATTAAGATATTTTAAAAAAAATATGTTATAATAACTAACTAATTAACTTCTTTAATTTAATTAAATTAATTAAATAAAATTTATATTTAGGACAAAAGGAATATTATATTCCACTTAGAAAAAGTTAAAACTTGATATCTATAATTTAGATGGGGTCAAATGGTCAGTTTGGCTCAATGGAGAGAAAGGGATTTTAACGAAAGGAAAAGAAGAGAAAGGAAGATGTGGGATTGTGATACTACCTTGTTTTAATTAATATCAAAGGAGAATTGGGAAGATATTTTAATATTACCTTGCTTAGTTTAAGATGAGAGGGTAAAAAAAAATATTTTTATATAGACAAATTTATTTTTATATTATTTAAATTGCTTGTTATATAAAATATTTTAATAAAATATAATTATAAATAATATTTAATATATGAAATTAAAATTTTATAGTTAAAACAAGAGGGAAACAACTAGGGGTTTCATAAACCTCGCGGCCCGGTATGTCTACACGAACCCGCGAAAAAAAATCCCTGCCCAGTCCGATAAATATAGGGCAGGGCTGGGCATCGGGCTATAAAATACAGCCCATGCTTTTTTGGGGCTGGGCACCGGGCAGGGGTTTGCCCTGCCCTGCCCATGAGTACCCATTTTTTTTAATTTTTTTTAATTTCCCCCTAGATGCTACATTTAGAAGGGAGAATATGATAGTTACTGGTGACTAAAAGGTCATTTTAGAAATATAAGTAGTTAAGTACGTAAGTTGTATCTTTTAATATTTATAACTATATTGATTTTTTTAACTTTACTAATCCTAATATGACTATAGTATAAATTATAATTATTTATTTGATTTTTTTAGATACTTCGTCATTGTCAACATTTAAAAATTTGATGTAAAGTTATAATTATAAACTACTTAGACTTCAATATTTTTTTATATGCAATGAATTTTAAGATTTTAATTATTATCTTTTTGTTACCTTATTTTTAGTAGATTATAGATATTATTTAACTCTTGAAGACATATGAATATGATATTATTTTAGAAGTTTATAATTACAGACTTTTTTAACAACATGAGCATGTCATCACAACTTGGGTATGCCCAGCCAGCTCATGCACAGCCCAAAATAGTTAGGACTTTTACCAGGTCGGGTTGGGTATTGGGCTGCAAAATATAGCCTATATTTTTTTCGGACAGAGTATCGGGTAGAGGGTTTACCCTACTCAGGAACACCCCTATAAACAACAGAGACCAAATACAAATATTAAAGCCCAGGGAGCCAAATGAAGCCAAAATCCTAGGGTTGAAATTACGCTTCCAGCTTCTACTGCCGTCTCCTTTTGTTGGCGGCAACCTGCAGCAGCGCCTTACCATCCTCCCGTGGCTTCAAAAACTCGCGTCTCTTTTTCCGCCCTGCCAATGGAGCTAGAAAAACCTTCCTTTTTAGGTTCTCTTCCTATCGGAGCTCGTCTTACTCTTGAAGATTTTGTCTGCCTTTGATGCTTCCATTAATGGTACTTATACAAATAGTGGGTCTGAGTCCGAGGGCTTTGTGAGCGGTGAAGAGTTCGAGACAGTCTCGACAAGGCCTTTAATTGTGGATCAAGAATCATAACCAACAGGTAGTGCATGCAAGAGGAAGGGAGTGTTAGGTGGATACTAGTTTGCGGGTTATGCCCTTTGCCCAGTTGTCTGGTTATGATGATTACGATGAGGAGGAAGTGGCGTATGAAATGGAAGGTCATGAAAATTTTAATGCTGTGAGGGTGGCAAGCATTGATATATCAGAGGATTTTGTTAATTTGCCCAGAATTAAGGCATCGGATTGGGATTATAGGATTGTCTACGTTTACAAGATAAAAGGATAATGTTAGAATATTAAAAAAAAATCATAGGTATATTAGTCTAATTAAAGAAAAATATTACCTCTCTTCCCAAATTCTCTCTTAATTTCATAGGGGAGGTTAAAGATGAGGGAAAAGGGAAAATTTTAAAGAAGTTTCCTTTCTCCCCTCAAATTTTTAGTAACCCAAACAAGAAGACGGGAACAAAATCTTTTCTTTCCCTGAAGTAGTAAAGAGAGCCACGGCCTTGAACGAGCTGAAAGCCGTTTGTGTGGGCTAATTTTGTTAGTATTTAAAGTCATTTGTAGATGATATTAGAAGTACTAATGAAAATTATTGTGAAATGAACTTGTATAGAGAAATAAATTTTGCATTTCTTTCTTGTTTATTAATCATCGAAAGGTGATGGATATTTTCTTCCCATTTCAGCCATGTCCTTATTGGATTATCTATCCCTCCATGCTAAATCAACCAATCTACCTTTTTTATGTCTTCTATCTATTCTTTCGTTACTCTGGAATCATTCAATTCAAATTACCCCATAAATAACTTAAATTCACTATTCCATTAATATCAACATTTGTAAACCAACAATTCAAATCTCATTATTTTTGCAGATTATATGCTTCAAAATAGACCATATATTAAAACACGGTTATCTAATTCAAACCATTCAAATTTGATCAGACGCTAATTTGCAATTTTGACAATACCAATTCTGGAACTGGAGGTGACTATTTTTCCCTTGCAATATTACAAGAGGTACACGCTAATAACTTAGACCATAAAAAATGTAATCCACCATCCATGCATCTTGTAAGTTGTAATACATGAGCTTATTTTTGAATTGAAGGTAAAATATGAAATCCTTCTACATGTTAGTCAACTGGATTTGCAGCGACCCAAAGGAAAATCGTTGGTGATACCCCCACTGGAAAATGGAGTGTCACACAAGGGTAAGAGGATTGAGCATCAGCCAAACATATGGAATTAAATTATAGGGAAGGTTCTCTGAGACCTGTTACTATTACTGAGGCCTGGATCTTCTCAAATGATGTTCTTCCCAATCACAGCATTCACACTTTTCCCCACATTTTTGGCCAACTCCACAGCTGCTCCTATGTAAGTATCTGGTGTCAGCTTCGATAGATCTGCCTTCGCTTCTTTCGGTATGTCCAAGCCTTCGATGAATTCTCTTATGCTTTCTCTGGTAACTGATCTCCCTCTGGTCAGGTGCTTCAATTTCTCATAGGGCTCTGGAACCCCATATCTTCGCATAACCTTGGATTTGCAAAGAGTCAATAACTCAGTTAACACTAAAAATTGTCTCTTGTACCAATTCGTAAAGTGAATATAACATCACTAATAGAGAGCTTAAGAAAATTATACTCAAACATTGAAAATGAACAAATTATCAAACCACTGGAAGTCACAAGCATTTATATATATATATATATATATATACACACATACAGTCTGTATTGGTTCAGCTAGCACCTCCCAGCACAGGTTCAAGTCTTCCCTCAAGCGAGCTTCATTTACCTAAATTGGCAAACAGAACTTTAAAATAATGCTAACAGTAAGAAGAAAAGAACCAAACTTTATCATCTTAACTTATTTTCATTTCAACTGCAAAAAGAAAACATTTTGAGAAACCAGCAATGTATATCCCATGTTATATTTAGTACCTGAAGCTTTGCTATCCCTTGAAGTGTGCTTTTGTAGGCTAGAAGAGAATGGCCTATTCCTACACCCATGTTCCTTAAGACAGTTGAATCAGTCAAGTCCCGCTGAAAAAGTTTAAAAAAAAAACGAATTATTACTTCCAACGTTGCCTGCCAACGTGAAAAAGTTTAAAAAAGCTTAAGGACATGAAGAAGAAAATGTTGGTAGAAAAAGTAAACGGATATAACTCTTGCCTGCCAACGTGAAATAGGCAACTTCATGCTTAGATGAGATAGACCTCCATTGGCCACTCCAAGATTACCTTCACTATTTTCAAAATCAATGGGATTTACTTTGTGAGGCATAGTTGACGACCCAATCTCCCCAGCCTTAGTAATCTGAAAGAAAGATCTTGCATTAAGGAGATGATTATTATAATACTAAAAGTCCAACACCCTACACTACTTATAACTTCTATATTAGAAAGCTCACCTGCTTAAAGTAACCCAAAGATATGTAGCCCCATATGTCTCTGTCAAAGTCAATTAGTACATTGTTGAATTGGATAAGTAAATGAAACAGTTTAGCCATGTAGTCATGACTTTCAATCTGTCATCAGACCAAAGTAGTATAATCAGAAGGATATATAAAGTGATAAATAACAAGTTTAAACCAGAGTGAACTGCTGTCTTTAAATTTATAAATCCACAAGGTTATAAAATTGCAGAACTTCTTTATAATTTTAAAAGATGTTAACAAGATAAAAATGATGAAAATTTTTAAATAATCTATATTAGTGCCAAGAGGCATAGCACAAGCCATAGAAATTTTCACGAGTCTTAACAGCCTTCAAGATATGGTTTATTAAATAACAAAGTTGTGCCAGTCTTAACATAAAGAAAAAAGAGAGGAACATGCCTGAGCAACATAAGGATTAAAACTCAACCCAAGAGATTTTACAAACTCTTCTGCAATGCGAGGCCAATAAACATCAGGATATGCCGCAAAATGTGCATTGTAATTTCCAACAGCACCAGCAAATTTCCCCAATATCTCCACCTCAGATAGCTCCTTCCTTTCTCTGCTTAACCTCACAGCAAATATTGCCATTTCCTTTCCCAATGTAGTTGGTGAAGCAGGCTGGAGGAAAGTGAAAAAGATGGTAAAGTGAATTTTTCATGACGTTGCAGAACATCAAAGTTCATGTACCATGATCAGTATATCAACATATATAATACTATAAATAATAAGTTACACTGTTATTCACAAGTTAAGAATAGTATAACTTGTTTTCATATTTCATGCAATGCATAAGGAAATGCACAAATTTAAAACCGTAAAAAGACATGAAATTTTAATTACTAAACTAATGCACAAAATAGCCTACCTGTCCATGTGTACGTGAAAGCATTGGGATATGCACATTATCTATAGCCATGTTACATATAGCTTTAATTAATCCATCCATCACAGGAAAAATGACTTCGTGCATTGCTTCTTTCAGCATCAAGGCATGTGCAAGATTATTTATATCCTCAGATGTGCAAGCAAAGTGAAAAAATTCAAGAACCTGCAATGAAAAAGGATTACACATACATATAAGAATGCCATTGCAAAGTTTCAGAATGTTGTGAACCCTCAAAATTCATGACGCCAAACTGAAAGTAGTGCACAATCTCATTTGACAGAAAGGGCAAAGGAAGTAAAGTGCAACCTTAGCCACTTCTGCATTTGACTGGCATTTCTGCTTCAAGAAATACTCCACTGCTTTTACATCATGATTTGTCACCTTCTCAATATTTTTTATCTCTATGGCATCACTGATGCTAAATTCATCAATTACTTTTTGCAAGTAAGATTTAGCCTCTTCACTGAAATTTGGAACCTCTGTAACTTCAGGAATTTGAGACAGCTGCAGCAACCATTTAATCTGACAAATAACACATTGATCAAGTAAAGACCAAGATGAGGAGAAAGTTCATCATCAAAAGTAAAAGAAAAATTAGCCCACCACGGACAAAGTAGGTCTATTTACATAAATGCTCAAACTTAAAGTATGCCAAGAAATATATACACCAGTACACACACAAATTTATGCAAGGAGTCATATTCCGTCAAGAATCATTACATCTTCATTCCTTCGGAACTGTTAAATCCTACACAAGCCATAACTTTTCACTTAAAAATTACAGATTTGCAGCATTGGCACGTGACTGTCATTCTAGCTCATCATAAAGTAAAACAGGGTAAACTCCCAATCAAATAATCAATAACATATGTTTGCTTCAGAATTATTCTTCTTAATGAAACATGTAACATGGCAACGTCGTAAAATTCTTTTCTCAATCAGTAAGTATAATCCAAATGAGATAAATTTGCTTCTTTAAACGTCGTTCACTGTCACACCCACTAAAAAATATTTTTTAACAAAAAAAGTCGAGGAAATAATCCAATGCACTGAGCTTAAATTGAAAGCTATACCTCAACAAGAACCCGATAGTAGATTAGCCCATATTCGCTCATATAAGGAGACAATTCCTTAACTTTGCCCCAATAACGACCATCCAAGGGCGACAAAGCTGTCAAACCAGAAAGGTCAAATCCACCCGAATGAGCTCCAACCATCTTCTTCCCCTGGGCGCATCAAATTCAACCATAACCTATAAAATAAAACACTGCCCCACAAAAATATCATTCCAACAACAATCTCAAAGTTCAATGAAAAGAAAAAAAGCGGGAACCTTTCCAGAAGTTGTAGCCGTTTCGTTGAGGAGGGCTTTACATAGGTATCCTCTGCTAGCAACAGAGGTGGGAAAACGAAAGGAAACATTAGAAAGCTTGGCGTAACATGCAGGTCTCTGAAAGTTGCTCCTGACGAGGCTGAAGTTCGAGAATTGGGCACTGTTATACACAGTAGAACAAGCCCCAAACTCCATGAAAGCAGTGCTTGGAATTTAGGGATGGCAATGGGCGGGTATGCGATTATTTCTCAATGAAGGAAGCCAAAACAAAAACACCAAACTTACTGCTCTGCTGTAGTGCCGCCGCCGCCGCCTCTGCACAGCGAGGAGGGATGGATTCGTGAGGAGGATGGTGAAGGTCGAAGGAGGGCTAGGGTTGAGGAAGTGAAATACAGGAACCGAGGAACGAGAAGCTACAGTCGACGAATTCCCTCGCCCTTCTTTGGTTCTTTCGCGCGATAGGCCGGTACGGAACGCAAATTCTTTACCCCACTTCAGCGACCATAAGCCTCGTTTTACTGAATTGAGTGAATCAGTGAATACTGGGAAAAAAAAAAACAGAGAGTAAACTTTAATATTGAAAAACTTTCCCACACCCCCTGGTATATCATAGGCTAATATATTATTACTACTCTTATCATTAATATTAATACAAGTAACTAATTAAAGAGATAATATTAATTTTATATATAAGATTTATTTTTATTAATTTTTTATATTATTTCTATCAATACTCTCTTAATAATAATTAAATATTATCTATTATGTTAAAAGTTTTTTAGAAGGAAGTATTAGTTATAAATATAAAAAATAAAAATAAGTATTTTTTCATTTTACCCATGTTATAAAATATTAGAAATGAGAAGAGAGATTTAGTAAGAGAAAGTAAATGGAGGGATAAGTGACACATGATAAAAACATATATAAAAAGTAATTTTATTATTTTTTTTAGTCACATTATTAACAAAGGTAAATTAGGTAATTTTTATCAATCAAATCTAAGACACATTTTAATTAACACTCGTGTGATTCGATCAAAAACTTCTTATATATTGGATAAGAGAAAATAAGAGAGGGATAGAGTCAAAGATTAAAATATTTTAAAATAAAATATATCATATTAATTAATTTAATTAATTTTTTTAATTTAATAATAGGAGGAGGAGTATTATCCATATAAAAAATGTTTCTTTAAGTTCTTAACAGAGTGAAAATGTAATATATTAAATCAGCAACATCCCGAGAAAATTATTTATTAGATTTTCTACGAAGTTGTTTTTTTTTTTTATTTAAAATCAACTTAAGCATGTCTCACCCGAAAAAAAGAGAGTATATCTAGCATGTTAAGTTTGAATCTCAGTTCATTTTAGAAGTTCCGAATAATGTAATTGCAACGAGTCAATCTCAATTTAGTAAGTTCATCTTGCCACAGATTAATTAGAAGACCCAACGACATCCAAAAATGATCAACCAAATTATGTTGGGGAGATAATTCACCAGTAAAGAAAGAAAGAACGAACGATGCCGTCAAGCGGAAGGAATAAGGGTTTTAATCAGCACCGAATAAAGTTAATAAGTTAAAGGTAGAGGGGGAGAGGAAAAACAGAGAGAGAATCTATTAATTAACTCTGATGAGGCAAGTTTCGGATTTATTCACCTGAACTAGTTTGGGTAGCACCACTAAAATTCATTCATTGCAGCCATCCAAAGTTAATGCGTACAACTATGACTATAGTTTATTATATTAAAACACACAAAAGAAAATTAAAACACGCACACGAACACAACTTGTCATAATAAACTTAAATCATTCTTGCCACTAGAAATATAAAAAAGCCAACTTTTTCCTATTCTATTTATACTACTGAATAGGCCTAGTGCTTCCATCATCGAACTATTTTAAATAGCACCTTTTTCACGTTGATATAACACATTTAAAATTGGACTATAGCTAAAATGTCTTAAATATTTGCTATTGGTCTTTTTAAAAGTTGAAATATTATTTTCATTGCTTAATGCTAAATACGAAAGCTTCACCTATAAATATAAATTATTAAATTTGACGATGTTAATATACAAGTTTAACTTGTACCTATGAATTTTTGGGAACTTTTTACTAAACTTGTAAAAAAAAATTTAGTCTTAAATTTAAAGAGTTATTAGTGAATTTTTTCTAATTTTATTCATATTTAATTTCATTTGGAGGGAGAAAAAGAGGAGAGGGATGATGGTGATTTATAAACGTAGAAAGAGAAAACAAATTAATAATGGCAAATTTAGAAAATTTTATCAATTTAAAACATATTTAAGATATCATTTAGTAGCTCTTTTATCTTATTTATAAGTCACTTCTAACATATTTTATAACAAACCTTAAATTTTATTAACTTTATCTTAAAATTTAATATTTTTTTAATTTTATCTCTACTTAATATATCCTATACCCATGAGAATAAAATTAATTGAATAATAAATGAATATCAAATATAAAAAAATAATTATATGACTTATAAATAAAAGAAAATGGTAGAAAAATACTTTAAAAATAATAAATTATAAGTTGTTACTAATATCAAATATTACTAACATAATATCTTACTTTGGTATTTATCATTTTCTAAAATTTGTTTTTTATTATTTTCTCTATAAATAAAATTAAAAAAAAAAATCTCTCACTACTCTATAGGATAAGAAGAGTTTGTAAGAACGATTTACACTTATAATATGGACTAGTGTGTGGTATATTTAATTTTCCTATTATAAAAGTTATAATGATAAATTAAATGTCATAATCTTGAATTAACAGGCTATAATAGGACGGGCCATTGTCAGTCGTCCAAGACATTCCAACACCACCAAGCCAGCCACTCCATCAACACACACTGTTTTCACTCTATTTCTCTCTTCGGTTCTTGCTTTCAAACTTGCTTCCTCACGAAGAAACGACAAAAGCAAACAGCTTGCCACTTCTCTCTGCTCTTTCTAAAGAATTTCTCTTTTTCTCCCCTTAGATCTTTGCCCTCTGCATCGCCTTCAATCCTCCCTCTTTCTTTGGTTCCTTATATTTATCTTTTTCCTCTTTCTTTCTCACCTCTCAACTCATATTTGTCTGAAAGCATAAACCTTCTAGCTAGGTGCGTTCATGGTTTTGAATTCATGATCATCTCTTAACTCTCTCTTTGGAATATCATGATTTTTTCAAGATTCTCTTCGATTCTAAAAGGTGGGACTTTTATAGATTCTTTAGTTTATGCCGTTAAGCAAAGCAGATTCTTGATTACACGTGATAGATTCTAAGTTCCTTGCCGCTTGAACCAAGGCTCAATACTTTGTATTTTTATTTTTTCTTTGGCATGGTGTCATTTTAAGTTGAACTCAATTAGGTGAAAAATCTTCGGAGCTACTTCTGAATTGAATTGAAGGAAATGGAAACTCTGTATCCATCTTCTTCTTTTATGCCAAACTCAGACTGGTTCGTTCAAGATTGCATCAGCAGCAGCAACACAGAATGGACGAGAGAGGAGAACAAGAGGTTCGAGAGTGCCCTTGCCATATACGATAAGGAAACCCCAGATAGGTGGCTGAAGGTGGCGGCCATGATCCCAGGAAAAACCGTGTACGATGTGATCAAGCAGTACAGAGAACTCGAAGAAGACATCGGCGAAATCGAAGCGGGTCGGGTCCCGATACCCGGGTATCTGGCTTCTCCTTTCACCTTTGAGTTGGTTGATCACCAGAATTATGATGCATACAGAAAGAGGCCTGTGGCTTTCAAGGGTTCTTCTTCTGATCATGAGAGAAAGAAAGGGGTGCCTTGGACTGAAGAAGAACACAGGTCAGTTAATTTTCTAGCTTCATCAATTTCTTTTCTCTGACTCAAGATTGTTCATTTCACTGTTGAAATCTGTATATATTTCTGGGGTTACAGGCGTTTTCTGATGGGGCTTCTTAAGTATGGCAAAGGAGATTGGAGGAACATATCGAGGAATTTCGTGGTGACAAAGACACCGACACAAGTGGCGAGTCATGCTCAAAAGTACTACATAAGGCAGAAGCTTTGTTCTGGAGGGAACAACAAAAGGAGACCAAGTATACACGACATAACCATTGTTAATCTCACAGAACCTAGTACCAACCCACAAGACAACAACAACAAGCCCCTTCATCAATTCAATGATCATCATCAGTCTCCGATGTTCTCACCAAATCAGATGCCAAATGATATCGATGGGGTTTTCAACCCTAGTTGTGACAACAGTTTCTTGCATTCATCTTCATCTGATATTGATCGTGTCCTTCATGAGGCTTATGGTTTTAGGGCAAATTCTGGGGACTTCAGTAACCCAGCTGCTGTCTTAGGTATTCATGCATTGTAATGCCACTTCTGATGCTGATGATGTTCAAAGACAATTATCAATGATCTAATTGCATAGATCATTGCTCTGTATGAGGCATCATAGTTTATGAACATCACAAGCAAATTCCAATAATGTTTCCATGCATGTCTCAACTGCAAATTGTCATTGGGCTTTTTCTTGTGGGGTTTTCCTCTTCACCTCCTATCAAATAAAAATTCAGTGAAACCCCGTCATCATCTAAAATGCCTTCTGCAATAATCAGTTTTTGTTGTCCAAAAGATGTATAAAAGTGGTACTGTGCTACCTAAAAACATCAATATATTAATACATGTAATATAATTATAGCAAATTACACTATTTGCAAGTCATGAAAATTAAAGAATAATTCACTTTTCAAAGCTTCCGTATAATAATTCTGTGGCAAAAAAAATGTCTCTTGGAAAGAATCAACGGTCAGATATATGCACCTAGTTAATTAAGCCTCTCTAAAGCTAGTTGAAATTCTCAGTAATTATCGAAGGCTTTTAGATGACACACACGTGCATTAATTTATTCAGATGAAAATCCCTCGTTCTTATCCATGGGAGCCGCAAATCTAACCAGAAAAAAACATGACATAATTGAAGTCCCTCCGCAAATTAGATCTCATAGAATGTCATTTAATTAATGGTAGGGCCAAAGTGCAACACCACATAGGAGCCTCAAGTTATAAATAATAAATAAGAATATATATATTGGGCTTAATAGATTTTCAAAATCGGAGGTTTTTGACTCGTTGTTGTGCCATATTATAATAAAATTGGAGTAGTTATAACTTATATATGATCTCAGCGCAAACAAAGCAGCAAGTAGTTCGTTCATTTGCTGAAGAAGCTGAGTCACTTGAGCATTTTGCTTTTAAACAGATATTATATTTATTTTTAATAAAGCTTTACCTCTCACATGCTGACATACCTAATCACAATCAATTCTGTAGTTAGCAAAGTTGTCAGGGAACGATTTGTCGTGAGAGAGCAATAAGGGCAAGTTGACCCAGCTGGTGCGATCAGCATATATATAACTTTACTATGATAATAGTAGAATCTGAGTGTGAATTCCACTAAATGTGGTCATATATATACATACATATGAGCCAACCCAGAAGGGGCTTTTTGGTTGATATTTTGTGGGTGGGTGGGTGGTGGCAAAATATACTGTTATGCGTCAGCTTTTAATTTAGCTTTGCTTTGTTTTGTTTTCTTCTTTTTTTACTGGTCTCCTAAGGCATCATGCTTTATTTTGATTCTTTATTTCACTTGATCGATCCACCACCCAATAATCACTATATTTATTATTTATCCCTACTGAAGCCTCATGCAGATTTTGTTCACACTAGCTTAGCAAGCGCCATTTGCAGCAGGAATAAATTAAAGCAGTTTCTGTGCCTTTATGGAATAACACCAAGTGAGAATATTTTCTTGAGCATGTTCCTTGAGCACCAGCCACTGTTAGCTCGTCTAATTAATGCAAATAATTAAGCATATCTCTCTCCTTTAATTTTGTGTGTGTGGGAAATGAAAATACTGAGAGATAAACATAGATGGATAGATAGGACAGTCGTATTGTTGCCACAAAAGAAGATATATTTGTACATAACATGAGTGATTTAGGCCTAGAAGAGTAAGTGACTTGCCAAGTGCCATCATATATGGCATTCAACTACCAAGTGTCGCACGCGGAGTCCTCTTAAATAGGATATTTTAGTTTTCAAATAATTGGGAACCCTCTTAAATAGGATATTTTACTTGTCTTTTTCTATATGTGACGCTTAATTGGAAGCTTGAATGCCATTTAGTATATGCCCCTTGGCATGCTAGCTACTCTTTTTTTGAGTTTTTTTTTTTTTTTGAGACTTCTCCTACTTAACCAGTGTCACGTAAAGCGATAGAATTGCCTCCTAAATTCGTATTAATTAAAGTTCTAACAAGTCACACTATACGTTGATAAGTTATGAATATATAATACTAGAAAGTAGTTTTTAGCCGATGCTATTACTACATATAATAGTCAAAACACTAGAACATTCTAGCGGTCGAGGTAAACACTAAAAAAAATGTGGTTGGAGAAGTCAAAGAAATGATGTTAATAGCAGTTATCAACTGTTAGAAAGTTTTTAGTGGTTGGCGAAAAACAAAATTTTTAGGATAGGCCAAAATTTCTAGCGGTTAAGAACTATAAATATGAAGTCAAAATTTAAAATTTTAAAAATTTTCCCTTGTTTGGGAGACAATATTTAATTTTTTTTCCCAGAGTAAGGGTTTTCTAAGCGGTTATAGAACCGCTAGAAATGTAATTTCTAATAAAAAAAATAAAAATATTTTTTTTGTTATTATAAAATATGATATTATTAATTAGTAAACTATTAAATAGATTATATAAGATGATTATGGTGATATGTATAATTAATAATATATTCTATATTGCATATAAAAATATATTGTTATAAATAATAAATAATTAAATAATGATTATTATATCGTATAAGTTTAATTTAATTTATTAAGGTAATTGAGTTAGAAATGCAAGAATTGGAGATGAAATAATTTTTTAGGTTAAACTTCAATTGATAAGTTTAAAGAGTGGTTGGATTGTTTAAGATGAAGAAAAAAATCTAAAACAATAAAATATAAGTATATTAGTAAATTACTATAAAGATAAATAAGATAAAAAAAACTATAAAATAAATAAAGTCTTATCATATAAAAATATTGAGGAAGAGAGAAAAAATAAATAAATTTAATACTAATAATTTTATTATTAATATTAAAATATATTATTAGTGGTTCGTGTTAACCGATAAAAGTTAACTGCGGATAAAATAAATATTTTTATCGTGGAATGAATTTTTATTTTTTGATGAGAAAATAAATTTAAAAATTTCCTTATATAGAAAATAAAAATTGCCGACACAATGTCTTATCAAATGGAATAGTCATTATCAAATCTTTCAAGATTATCATGGATCCACTTTTTAGCTGATTATTACAAGTCGTTTGTCTAGAATAAAAAAAGAAGAAGCGATCTTTAATTCAGTTTATTATTATACTGTAATTTGAAACACAAACTACAAAATAATACATGTAACTCCATAACTCAACCTTTTTTCTTGTAATCATTATGCATTTCATCTTTGAATGAAAGAGAAGGAGGGGAAAACATTCAAAGGAGAGCATACAATAAGGATTCTATTGAGTATATTATAGAATTAAACATTTAAATATTGATGAACGGTAAACATATTGTTTAACCTGGATAATATAAACTTAGCCGTAATCAGAAATTGAAAAAAGGTTTAACTTTTCTTTGGCCTGATGATATATACGAACTCCTTTGGCCATGGTCGATCGCGTCAATTTCATTACTATTGAGAGAGAGAGAGAGAGAGAGAGAGAGAGAGAGAGAGAGAGGTTATCGTGCTGATGCTTTTCACTTTACACGTAAATTGAGCTTTGAAAGGTCCAATCCAATTTGTGGGATATGAGCTCAACCTTTGCTTTAATTTTTTTTTTAAAAAGTATTGTTAAATTTATTTGAAAATAACTTTTCCCATCTAACAAAAATTAAACTCTTAATTTTATTTAAAACACCCCATATTTATTTATTCAATTATTTATACATGGCCTACCCTTTTTTTTATGGGATTACAAAGGCAAGCATCAAGCTTGAAAATTAGGCAAACAATTGAGTTTCGGGGTATATAGTGCCACGGAATGAACGAATTTGATCTAAGCAAAGATTTGGCGGAGATCAAAATCCTGACCTAATTCGTGAGCTTTACAAGCAAGATAATCAGCATATTTTAAACTCCCTCGGTATGAGTGATCTTAAGTCCTGAATCTTATCAATGGCGGATGTGAAAACATGTCATCATCGGAGATGGGGGAAAAATTTAATTTCATTTATTATATATATATATGTTATCCACTTTAGAGCCACTCAATATGGATAATGTATCATTGTATTTGAACCGTATGGTAGTGTCGGAGATGGGAAAAATAGTGTGGTCATTTCAATTATAGCATGCGGAAAGAAACTATCGTCTTCGTGTTCATTACTCATTATTTCAACGTTTTTGGTGGTCAATAAATTAAAAAAAAAAAATCACCCACCACATAAAAATAAAATAAAGTCTCTTTTTTTAGACGTAAATTTAAACACTTAAGAGTTAAGATGTCTCCTCAAATGTCGTGATTAGAATCAAAATAAAATAGTACTTCCCAAGAATCGAACACGCTCTAAATAATCGTATGTCTCACCTCTTAATCAATTAAATTTAGATGATAAGTATTATTTTAATATTTTTGTTTAAAATAAGTCCCGTTCAGTTCGATCCAGAAGGCATATTAAAATCAATATACGCTTTTATATTTAAATAATATTTATAAATATATTTATTATTCGTCTATTAATCAAATTTTAATATCAATAGTAAGATTTAAAATTATGAGTTAATTTTTTATTAATTAGATAAATATTTATTATCTACTAATTATTTAACCTTGATCCTTATATATACTTAGACTTTCAGTCACGCTCAGCATCAAATCAAACCTAATAAATAAAATCCAATGTTTTATGTAACAATTCAATCAGGAAATCATTCAATGGGTGCATCAACTGATTCAAAATTTTCATATTCAAAGCCAATGTTAAATGTTTAATCAGGGCAAACTTTGTTTTCTTGTTATATTTATTTATTCGAAACGATATTGATAATTTTTTTAATATTGTAACGGTATATATGTATTATAATTATCATTAATAATTAATAGTTATTAGCAGTACTTTTTAATTGAATATCCAATTAATTGATGAAAATATTAAATGTGGCAAACCTTTCAGTTATGAACTTATTTGTTTATTTTAAGTAGGACTGTTTACGCAACGGATCGGAATCGTGATAATCCCGTCCTGTGTCCTGTCCCGGTCCTAATGGGACTGGGACGGGTTCAGGACGGGATAGAAATTTTCGATTTTATTTTTTTAAAAAAATATTATAATAAAATCATCTCAATAAATTATTTCATATAAAATGCATGGGACCGGGATAGGACACAGGACGGGATAGAAATTTTCGATTTTATTTTTTTAAAAAAATATTATAATAAAATCATCTCAATAAATTATTTCATATAAAATACCACAGCAGCTTCCTCTAAATACCAATATTATTCCCTAATATAAAATAATAACTTACCCATATAAAAAAATAATAGTAAGAAAGAATAAAAATATCAATATAAGAATAAAAATATATATAAGAGTGGGAAAAATAGGATAATATAATATTTTTTTAAAAAAAAATAGTTCGGGATGGGGCGGGATTCCCGAGGGACGGACCGAGACCCGTCCCGTCCTGACTCTTCCCTTGTCCCGTCCCGATAGTGTCCCGGCCCGATTCCTTTCAGGACGGGACCTATCTCAAAATTATCGGGACGGGGACGAGACAATTTTAGTCACCCCTAATTTTAATTTTAAGTTCGAATCAAATGGCGGTGGAAGTGTTTATATAGATGTCCACAAATTTAGTATCCAAAAATACCCCTTCCACTTTAATTAAAAATGAAGGAATAAATAAAAGTTGTAAATTTACTAAAAAGAACATAGTGATTGGGCCTTGAACGCTATTTTTTTGGTACAATGAACACAAATTTTATATCATTCGAACTTTTTTTTTATACTTCTAACGAACGAGGGATTTACCCAAAAATCTAATAAAAACTCAGTTACGGGGAAATAATTCTCAAATTTTTGTTAGCAATTAATGCCTACAAATAAGAGGGATAAGTTCCCAAAAGGGCTGAAGTAGATAACTTTTCTTTAGCCAAATATACCAGCCACCCGTTATGCCTCCTTGAAATATAGGTTATTTCAATATCTCATGTTTGCTTTAATAATAAGTGGATATGTACTATCAAAAGATTACACATTTAATTACTATTCATTTATGGTATAGAGACAATAACATTCTTTATGTCTAACTCTAAGATAATTTTCTTCAGTCCTATGTCCCATTCCAAATGTCATTCTAACTTCCTTGAGATATAAAAGGATCACTATTGAGCCTTTCAAGGGGAGGCCCACAAATTGCAGAGCCGGTAAAAAATGGATTTCTTCTTTGCATTTCAAATAGCCAAAAAAAAAACGAAGAAAATCAAGTAATGCCATCTTTGCCGAGACCATATTATATACTTTGATTCAATTAACCATCTCAATTAGTTGTCTTGATGTACTAAAAATTGCTTATTTGGATCACAGTCGTCTTAACTGTCAAGAATTAAGAGCTTGTAGTAATGAATAAAATTAACTAATACAAAGATAATTTTTTTTCAAACTACATCATTGAAACGCCTATTTGTATTAGTGCTTAGTTGCTTACTGATGGTGCCGTTGAAAACAAGATTTTTTTTTTTTAAAAAATAAGTTACAAAAATTTTTATGTTAAAACTATATACTTCTTTGCCTTATAAGAGTTAAATAATTAATTTATAGATATTATAAAATTTATTTAAATTAATTATATATAACAAATACATATCAGTTTTTCTAAAATATTTTTAATAATGTGCATTGAAAACTTTTTTATTATGTATAATCAACAAGGATCCTCTAAATTTTTTATCTAATATATTTATTACTATTTATCACAGGAGGTAGTAATTATTATCATATACCAACAGCTATAAACCAAAGAGCAGATCACGGCAGAAGAAAAGCACCCCATATTTTTCCTATTCACAAAATTGAGCATCTTCACTGAAAAGAAAACTACATGCACGAGGCACTGGAAGCGTTTCAGGATCACAAGAGAGAACACAAGCTTATTACAAGACTGATAATGTCTAGAAAATAACAGGGAAAATTGAAACCCTCTAATAAGCTAAAAATACTGCAGAGACTTGCAGACAAGATTTCAAGTGGGAAAAAAAGGGCGTGGAAAAAGTTGGTATATACAACAAGTCTAACTTTCAACATATGCTGCTGCCGTTGGATCCAGAGGAACAACAGAATCTGGACAATCTAATCTTGGTCCTGCAAGAGAGTAATATGCAAGAATATGTGCTGGATGCTCAACCACTACAGGTTCTCCACTTTGATAAGTAACAACAACTCTCCTAGAAGGAATCAGTTCAATATTCCAGAAGGGTCTTGCCATTGCAAAAAGATCACGCCCAGATGCAGATTGTCTATACCCTTGCACCCATAGATACCTTAGAGAAGTCAGTCGTGTGGCAGCCACGGCTAATGCATACTCACTGAAGCAACAGCCTCTCATTTCAAGCTTTTGAAGGCTAGGGCAGCCCCTTGAGAACTCCAGAAGCCCTTCATCAGATTCCCCTACATAACCCAGAAGCATCCATCTCACATTTTGGCTGTATCGCCCGATGTAGGCGAGGCCAACATCGGTCAGGCCCCCGGAGCGAAGATACAGAGCAAATCTTCTGAGCTTATCACAACCTCTTAATAAAGCTCTCACCCCATTGTCAAGAGGTAAATCTGTTATGGTTGCCTCACGGTCTAGCAAGACGAGGCGGAAATCAGTGAGGTTTTTCATGTGAGTGCCAATTTGTTCTAGGGATGCATTTGTAATGTCAGATACATAAACAGCCAGATATTCGAGTTCTGGACAGCCCTGTGACAGAGCAATCAACCCTCTCTGAGAAACAACACCTTCTTCATCCTCCATTCCTTGCTCATCATCTCCTCGCTCAATCCTGAGTCTCTTGAGCCTCTTACAGCTTTGTGCAAGAACTTCGAGTCCTCTATCACCGATTACATTCCTTGACTGTCGATAAGGAAACATGCAGTTCATTCAAAATATTAAAGCTGAGAATTGGTCCAACTAAGGGCAATCACAACAACAGTGTCCAAAATATAAGAGATAAAGCTGTAGAAAGCCTTAATCTAGGGAGGTCTTGAATTGCATATTTTTATAATAGATTGAAGATTCTTCGGCTTGAGATGCGCTATTTCTTATGTGGGGTTAAGTTACATTAAATATATAACGTATTATAACTGACTTTAACATCCTTTAGTTTTCATGCTTCTATAGTCCAGATAGAAGAGTAGTTCAAAGTTCAAACACTTTAATGCTTATGGAGAAACGTATGGAAGCATGCTATTAGATAGGCAGAAAGGAAAATCTAGAAACCTAGGTTAAAGGAGAACAAAAGACAATTGTATAGAAGACTGACACAGACATAACAAAAATATTTGAAGAAAGCAATTTTAATAAGGAAAAATTCCGGGAATTTACCTCAAGGACTTCCAAGTTGGGGCACTTTTGGATTATTGTACAATGATCCTCTGTATCCAACATCGAATATAGGAGATCCAACTTTTTTAGAAGGGATGCGAAAGGGAATACTATTGGAAGTTCATTCTTTCCAATATATGTCAAACCCAATCGACATAACTTAGCAGGAAATGATACGGCAGCGTACTTTTCCGGCTGCTCGTTGTAGGAGCCTCCACAAAACTCTTCTAGGGCAGATGCAGAACGAAAGAAGTTTACAAGCTTCAGGATCTCAATATCAGTAATTTTCACAGAAACCAAGTTGCGACAGTTTTTTGCAATAAGTTCAAGGTCCTCAATTCTGATATTGATAAGATCTGTCACGTAAAAATTTAGAGCCTCAAGAACAGTATTATTCAAAGCCAGCTCATGTAGCCATTCGCCATCATTCTCAACAATTTGGCTCTCCTCCAAAAACAAGACTCTTAAATTCCTGACAAAAGAAAACAGCCATCTATGAGTGAACTGAACATGGACTTGGAAGAGGACACAGAATAAGGAATGGAGGAGAAACTGATTGGCAGTAAGTCTGAGAATTAAATAATTAGAAAGACAATATGACAATACCGTAACAGAAGCATCTGTCCGTCTATAGAAATTCAAATTATTCGATGCCCACATAAAACAAGCAAACTGTGAACTACTTTTTGAAAGGGGAAGTATCATGTTAGAGTTAAAACAGTCATTGCTCAAAAAGTGAAATGAGAATAAACTACAATATGTGCAGCATTAATTTACTCAATTACTTCCAAAGAATAGATTCAAGTTCAAAAGTGAAATGAGAGAATGTTGCAAATTGTTCAAAAGTTCAACCCACGTTTACAAGCCATCACTCGTAAACTATAATTATGCCCAAACCGGTGTCAAAAATACTGATCAACCTTTTACGTAGATTAGATATGGCGTTCTGTCTTCTTCAGAAACCGATGGAGTAGCTTCCATCGCTTAGCAAATTATCCAAATAAGCCAATTATGCATGCCACAGGATGTACTAAAAAACAACCAGGGCGCTCACTTAAAACCGATAATTTGGTCGAAAGGGGCACATTTTCTTATAGAGGGGATACAAAAGAATGCCTCTGAATTCTGAAGACACAATTTGAGACGCCGCACTCTCGTAACAGAACAGAGGATTGATTTGCAAAAGAACGAGGAGAGTTAGCGTTGCTAATAAAAAATTGAGAATACTTAAAATTGGAACCAAAATATCAACTCAGTTAGGAATCAAAAGATGGAGGTAGGAAATACGCTATCCAACTTCATGATGATTTGTAACGGCGTCCAAAACCGGAAAGGAAATGCATTTACAAAGAAACGAAACTCAAAATCTTAAACCATTTCATCAATCATCTGGGTGGGAGTTCAGTATATTCACTCAATTAGAGACGTACCACTGATACCTTCTCTTCTTACTCTAACAGGACACATATATTTTTAGGCAACTATCCTCACCCGTACGTTAAGAAAATACAATATAGATGCAAATCAATCAATTATGATTTGCCGCATGAAATGAAATTGAGTAACTTGACCCAAATTTATTTTTATAACGATTATTAAACTTTTGCATGTATTACAACCGCAAATATCGCATATATATTTCAAATAAACAAATTGAATTAAATCAAGAAAAAGAAAAAAGAAAATCCAGTAAATACTGATGATAAGCCTTCAGATTCTACGCGAACGAATCATGAAATTCGAAAAAGAAAATTCTCAACCATTTTTCAAGAGAAAACGTAGGGGGGAAAATACTTAATCCAGTATTTACCTGCAAGACCGGCCGATATGGTGAAGGCCATCCGTGGAAAAACCAGAACACTTGTCGAGTTTAAGAGCTTGAAGAACGTCTCCCCGTGACCGCGCAAGAAGATCAAGGTCGGAATCCCTCACAATCATGCGACGGAAATGAAGGGACTTCAAACAATCAAAATATTTTGCAATCTCTTTAATCCAAGGTCCCACATATCCTCCCCAATCATCCTGAATCAAATTGAACATCGCCGCCCTTGGTTTCCCTTTCAGCTTCAGCGACTCGAGGTGCGGAAATCTCCGTCGGAGTTGGTCCGGGGTGGTCGTATAGCAGAGAGCAATCGTCACGTGCTTTCGGGTCAAGCAGTCCATCTCGTACCACTGCCGACAAACGAGAGAAACCGCATCCCGATCTTTGGGGTCATGAATAAAAGCCATAACACGTTCCGGGACCACATCGGTTAACCCGGTGCTCATTCCCCTCACGTTTCGATAGTCCATAGCCATTGAAAAAGTTCAGACAAGTAACAAAAAAGTGAAACGAAGCAAAACACCTTCAAAGGCCAATTAACTTTGACAGCTCAGAACTCAAGAAACAGAATTTCAGCACCGAACTCGAATGTTTCAACTCCGCGATGCAGATCGGTTCGAAACCTTCAAAATTAAAATAAGAAAAAATTAAACCAAGACCAGAAATACTAAAACAAAACTGGAATTGACCAGCATGGAAAGCACAGCACATACAGCAAGCTCAGCGCCGCAAAACCGATGACGTAGATATACAGCCAGAACGATGGCACTGGGAAGCAGCGCGAAAGAAGAGAAAGAGGAGAAGAAACTGGAAAGCAATCAATCAAGCAGCGACTTCAGCACATAAGACAAGCCAATAGGATCGGGAACGAATCGGCGACCCGACCAATGGAAGAAAGGAGGAGCAGAAGGGAGCAAGTGAGTAGAGTGAAGTCATGGTGTGATTCCGAGGGGAGTGAAGGAATCGGACGGCGACAGTTGAAACAGTTTGAAAGAAAGGGAAGAGGATTGGGGATCGATCCCTAACGAGGTCTTTATATAATGAGAGCCGCAAAAAAACCACAAAAACCAAAAAAGGCGTAGGGGCAGGATGCAGAGTGGAGAAGACTGAAGATCAGTGAGAGAGAGAGAGAGATGCAGAGTGATCACATTCACAGGACGCATTTGGATGTCACTTTCTTCACTTCATTTCATATTAATTGAAATTGAAATTTGCAAAATAAAAAAATAGTTAGTGTATGTATCCATCACGAAAGTAGATCTTCTCATCAGCATTTTTTTCCTAATCTCTTAAAAGCTGAATCTTGACCGTTCAATCAATCTAAGGCTTGATGTATATTCTTCTTTCTCTCTCGACTTAAACCTTACTTCTCTCTATTCCTTTCCTTAGACATTTATCTCTGCTAGTTATCTTCATTTTCCTCCTCCTCTTCTTCCCTGTCATTATCAACCCTGCCACTCCATCTCCCGTTTCCTCACTTTCTCCATATTCTCCCTCTTCTTCTCCTCATCCCTTTTCTAGCCCTCATTGCCATCTATAACTCTTCATCTATCGCCACTTCATTTATTTCTAATTTTTTAATTCGTAAAAGTTAAAGTCTTTTAATTTAACTATGTGCTACTTTTTTTGTAAGTTTATTTTGTGCTCTATATCAGATATCAGTTTATATTTTTTATGATAACTACACTACTCAAGATAAAATTACTAATTTCGCTGGTATGTCACTCTTCTTTTTGGGGTGGCTATTATGATTATAATTCTTACGCCTTGGTTATTTTTCAGTTTGGCTATTTGGTTACTGAGAAATGAGAGAAAAAATCAATAATTTATAAACGTAGATGGGTGCCTCTGGCGAAATACTCTCAATATGACAATAATCTCAGTAGAAAATTTCTCTCTCTACAAGAAATCCAGACACGACTCCAGCTTTGGCTCCTTCTCCGCTTCACCACTGGCATCGCCCTTCAACACATTCTCCGACTAGGGAAAACTCGCCAGTCTCTGTAACTCCCCAAAAATATCGCTGCTAAAAACCAAAAAATCACTAGAAGCTTGAGAAAGATCAAGCAACTCCTCCTCTGTAGCAAAATATTTTGCAGGTTTGCTGTTCTTTGATGCAAGCTTGCCAAGCTGGAGGTCGATGATCGAATCGGTCATGTTTTTGGACAGGCAAGTATATTTCTCAATGGCTATAGTGAAGGAGCAATTATGGTCATCCTAGAAGAAATTAGAGTGTATAGTTCGCATAGACCTTCTAGTGTGTCGCTAGATTCTAGATGAAGAATTGTTGGAGGAAGTGCTAATAGAGTAATAACTTCGTGTTAAAGGGAAACGAAAATTATTATTATTATTGGAATTGGAATGAGAATCTCCAAAGAAACCATTTTCAAAATCTAAGAAAGATGTGTATGATGATTATTAAGCCTCCGATACAGATATTCTTCAAGAGATTTTCATCGCGAGAAAGAGAAAGTAAGTTAAGGCGAAGTGAGCTTGAAGAAGAATAATGGTCATCATCAGTTTAAAGCTTTATTATCAACGCTTTTTAAAAAAATAAAAGGCTAGTTTGTGTCTTTAGAGAAGCAGGGTCTTAGATGGATTGAACGACTGAGATTCTACTTCTAAGAGATGGATGAAGAGAAAATCGCCAATGAGAGGATCTGCCTTCCATCCATCACATCCCTCCATCAGTCTCTAAGGCCACATATATATATATATATATATATATAAAAGTTGATTTCATGTTCTCAATTAATTACAATAAAAAATTAATAAAATGTAATAGACATTTTAAAATGTTGAGGCAAAAGAATCTCATTATCTTACTTCAACTAAAATATGATCCATAGTTTCTTTTGATTAGAATGTAAAACTGGCATTTTTTATTGTAAAAAAAAGTTAGTTTCATAAAATTATTTTTCTCTCTAATGGGTAGGAATTTAAGACTGGGTATTTAAGTAGCCATCCAACCTCTATAATTAATTTAATTAGAGAGTTAATTTTAATATTAAATATAATATTTATATTTTATATTTATTAAAAAATTTAAATTAACTCTATGGATGCTTTCTGAATAATAATCAATTAAAAAAAGAAATGAGAGAATTAAAAAAATATGATTATGATATTTTAAAATAATATAGGGTTATATAGCACCCAATATTTTAATTTTATTTTTCATATGCGTCCAGTATCATAATATTATCTGTAATATAATTTTACCTATAATCTTTTTAATTTAGTAAAATCCTTAGCATTTGAAAAATAAGATTATGTGTAAAATTGTACTAAATTAAAAAGATTATGGGTAAAATTGTACTAAATTAAAAATATTATTGTTAAAATTATATTACAAGTAAGATTATGATATTAGACGCATATAAAGTATAAGATTAGGATATTGGGTTATATATAACCTAAAAATATATCATATTAACTAATTTCTTTAATATTATCAAATTAGTTAAATAGAATTATATTAAAGACCGGAGGAGTAAGAAATATTATTAAGTATGTTTCATTGGTCCAAATAGAATCATATATATTATAATAAAATATAATAAATTAGACTTAGAGTTAATAAAGAGTTGACTTATAATCTATAAAATCATGAATTTAAATTTTATTGCCGATAAAAAAATTTTATTAGTAGTTAATCAATACATACTTCTATAAATATTTTTTAAATATAAAAGTATATCTTGTTCTTAATAAATTTTCGTATCAAACTCACTTAAAATTTGACCGATAAACAAAATATATCATGAATTGGTGCTCATTGGTTTACTATTTCTTTTTCTAGCTTAAATTTTATCGGTCATGCTGTGGGGACAGATTTTGATAAATGAATTTCATATATTTATTTTCAAGTTTAAGATAAATAAATAAAGAAACTAACAAAACTGGAAGAATAAGGCGGTATAGACAAAGCTATAAACGACAAAACTTGCACTCTAGGTGCCACGTAGATGGAAAACGTCATCGTTGGGAAAGGGATATTTATCCAATTTGTTATCGTATAGCTAAGGCCTAGGGGATTTTAGTTCTTTTTTTTTTTTAAAGTAAAATAAAAGTTCTCTAGAATCGAATATTCTCAAATAATTTCTCATAATATTATATTTTGTTTTAAGCTTGAAACTCGATGAAGCGCCCTAGTAGAAATTATAATCATCCACCAATTTTATTATTAAAAAATTCACACGCAACATAAAAAAAAATCTAACGAATCAGTCAATTTTTCTGCAAAGCAGGGATCTATACTATTATTGGTATTTATTATAAAAGTTAGAAAGTTTTAGTTGAGAAATTTAGGAAGGAAAAATACGTAAAAATGGATTGATAAGACTAATATTTTACACTATATTATTTAAAGGTGTTAATAACTTAATAGTTATATAATTTTTTGAGAATCAAAAAGTCGTCAGCTGCTTCCCTGAAGGCAACAATTGGCAGCAGAATTTGTTTTTTCTAATCCATGAAGGTAATTAGATCATTTTATAAAAAAAAAATTAAAATAGCTTCTAAACATTTCATAAAAATTAAATTATCTCGATGACTAGGTTCACATAGGTGCGGGGCCAACGCTTGCAGTTTTTCCATTTTCTCTCTGACTTCCTATCGAACACTTATAAACTTCCATTGCTGCAAAAGCTTCACATCCAAATCCCAGTACTTTCTTTAACTCTCCTAATTAATTTGTTTTTCCATCAAAATCATTGGATGATTATACATATAAGGTACGTTTTAATATGAAGGAAGAGTTTTTTATAAAAATAAAATAAAAATAAAAATAAATTAAAAATGAGTTTTATAAATTTATTTGATAAGATAAAAATAAATATAAAATTTATATTTTTTTTATAATTTGAGATAAAATAGTTTAAATATTTTTTATAACTTAAAAAAGATTAAAGTTGTACAGAAATTTTATAATTGGGATAAAATGGTCTAAAAATTTTATTTCTATTTTTATCATTTTAATTCTTAATTTTTCTGATAAAACTGAAATAACTCAGGAAAGTGAAAGTAATTTTCATCGTACTAAACAAATAATAGAAATAAATTTTTTTATTTTCACTCCTAATTTCCTATCCTAACTTCACTCCAACCAAACATGCCCATAGTTAACTTCATACTTATAAAATCACTATGTTTTTGCCATTTTTGATTGTGTTATCACTCTTTTCTTATATATAAATAAATTGTATCTCAATCTTAAATATTAAGCAATATATTAAATTGATAAAAACTTTTATATTTGCTCTTATTAAAAAAATAGTATTTAAAAAAGATGATTAATTATCTTATAGTTTTTTTTATATTCAATATAGATAAAAAAATTATTAAATTGCTCTACAAGTAACTTTATATTTAAAAACAAATAATTTATAAACAGCAACAGGTGGGTCATGATCAGCGTCTTGAGGGTATGATAAGATAAACTGAGAAAAGCAAAACGCCATGGTTATGAAAAGACGGTGTTTAAATTTTTTTTTTTTTTTTTTTGATAAGATGACGGTGTTTAAATTTATGTCTTTTGGGAATTGCCAAGGCCCCACCAGGGGGGATTTTGTCATTTTCAAAACATCCCAATATCCCATGTAGCCTGGTCCCCAACAAAAAAAAAAGTCCAAGTGGCCACCTAATGTATAGCCTCTTGCTTATTGCGGAGGGGAGCTATTCTCTTTGCCCAAATACAGAAAGTGGTATCACCTATAAAAAAAAAAACAGAGAGAGAGAGAGAGATTTTATTATGCTCTTCGATCGTAAATAAACTCAATTTTAAAAAAAAATTGTAAAAAAAAAAACAGAAAGTGGGGCTCTTGTCTTTCTTCTCACATTATATCTCTATTATAACTTATAAGTAAGTTGTAAAACATTCACGTAGTATCAAGGAAATGCCCTAAATATGTTTGATTAATTTTTTTTATATTTATAAATCATTCTCATATTTCTTTTATCCTTTTTTCAGTAAAAATTAAATAAAGATAAAATTAAAAAATAATTATTAATAATTCTCTAACTAACTTATATTTAGTACTAATTTTTCTTTTCTAAAGACTAAAGTAGTATGTCAATAATATAAAATCTAAAAGAATTTATGGCTTCTTTGTAAGATTCATATAAATTATAGTAATAAAAATTGATTAAAAGTTTCTATTTAAAAATTTATTGACTAAAAAAATTTGATATATTTTCATATCTTTAAGCAAAATTTTTAAGGATTCAGATTCTTTTAGATGAATTCATCATCCCTTGATACTCGTAGTTTTTATTTCTACGCCGACTTTTAGCCTAAAATACTGGAAATTATAAGTATCGTGGGATGGACCAATATATACATAAAAATAATAATAGCTCTCGCATCTTAAGTCGGTTTATGTAGATAATGTTAAATAATATATTAAGTTTCAATAAAGAACATAAAAAAAAAAAAAGTCATCAAATCCTAGGGAAGTCACCTAATTACAATTAACGTTAGGTTTAAATTAGACTAATAACTAGAAACTAATCTCACAAAATATAGAGATCACTAAAATAAATTTTATATTTTCTAACAAAACATACTATTTGATTTAAACTCATAATATTATATTTAAATAATTTAATTATCTAATAACTATATCTAATTTTATCCGTCATTTGTTTTTTTTAACCATTCATAAATTAATGGATATTGGGATAATAGGTATGGCAGAGAGTCCACATCTCTGCATGGTTTCACATACTCTTATCTTTAGTAACCTTTTATATATATATATATATACTTTGAACATATTTCTAAGCAAAACAAAAAAAGTAAAATTTAAATATGAAAATAAGTTAAAAGTATTAGACAAGAAAATTGCTTATTTTGATTTGATTAGGAAAAAGAACATTAAGTATGCAAACTTTTAATCAAAATTTGTCCCCTCATATATATCATAATACAATATTATGAGGATTTAATTACTAAATAAATAAAATATTTAGTGGATGAACTTGAAAGAAGTATGTGAAAAGAACGGAATCGTATATCCAAGATGAGACGGCATTTCTTATTTACTAATTTTTGGATTTAGTAAGGTTAATCAATATATGAATGAGTAATGACGAAATTTAGGCATAATCAATAACACATTTCAACGACAGGGCCTTCCCGTTGATATTCATTATAAATAATTATTATTTATTGGGTTTGAAAGGAACACTGATTAAACAAATTACCTTTTTTTTTATTAAATAAAGATAAGTTAAATTTATAGGAATATTATAAGTAGATATGAAGTGTATCTCATTAAATTTGGAACCCCACATTGTCCTTTTTCTGGATTTAATATGTATGGAGGGCTCCTTCACATTCAAAGCTTTTGGCTGCGAATCTGAAAACAGATATGAATGGAGCCTCTGAGAATCGATGCGATTATCATCGAATATTAATTCCAAAACAATTAGGTAAGCATTGATTGATCACATCTTTCGCCATTAAAGCACCATACAGTGCATTATTTATTACTTTTCTCTATTGCTACATTATACTTTTATATCAACTTGCCATAATGTTGAAAGTTGAAAGGAACATTATATTTTATCATTTTTAATTATAGGGGTTAAAGGAATTTTTGTCTTTAAATTATTCTCTTAAAGGTGCTGGATATCCAAAACTATCAAGTAATGTAATACTACCAAGTAATGCAGTACCGTCTCTATAGTGTTAAAGATGGGGCAATGTTACCCTTTAGTTAAATATATGTTATTTTGACGAAATAGTTGAAAAAATTATAAATAAGTAACTTATAAAAGTTTATACAAATTAAGTCTCAAAAAATACAATAAATATAATATTTTTCTTAATTATTTACCATTGTGATTGCCAACAAGGATGGTGATTCAATGATCATCTAATTAGGCATTGTGTCCGTCTCAGTTGGCTCATCCCGGTTTCAAAAATTTGTAAGACAGGACATAATTAGGATAGGATAAAATGATATTCGAGATAAGGCAGAATAAGAGATCGGGATGTCCCATTCTATCCCGTCCTAAATATATATATGTTTTACTTAATATATATTCTATAGTATTAATATTAATATATGTACATTATTAAGACCTATTTTTTAAGATAATATAAAAAGTGAATATTGATATGTGTATTTAATTTTTTGGTTAAAATATATTTAATTTTTTAAATTTATTTATATTAATGATTTTTTTTAAATTAAGATTAAAATTTTCTGTTTTTCATCACTTTCAAGACAGGACGAAACTCAGGATAAAAATCTCGTCTTATCACTATTTATCAAGATGAGACTGGGACGTGATTATCTAAGTCCCGTCCCATGAATACCTTTACATCTAGTAGCCAATCTAAAAGATTGATTAAAATGATATTTTGATCTTTTACAAAGACAAAAAAATAACACAAGTCTCTTGATGTTTATTTGTAATTTTTAAAACTTAATTGGTATTACTTTTCTTATAGGGTATTCATTGATAATTTTCAGAGTCTATTTTTCTCAATTTTCTTGAATAACTAAACGGTCAAAATAACATAAGTTTTTTTAATATTTGAACTGACAGCATTTCACCACTTAATAGTAAAGAAATAGTTTATGGGTAAAAACTCGTTTTAACCCTTAATCATATCATCATGTCCACTATGGCCCCATAAGGAAGCATTATCATTTTTTTTCCATTTAATTAGGTAAATCCCCTAAATATTTCACATATTTTGAAAAATAAGTTACACGCTTAATGACTCGACGATGATAGGACTTGCTGTGATTATATGTTTTACAATAAATGAATGCTAACAAATTTATATATAGCAATCATATTATTCATTCTCCCTCCCATCATGAGTCCTCTCCTAATAATACACACAAAGATGAAAATCTATAAAATTTGAATATTATCTCATAATAAATTATTCTTTATGATTTTTTTCTTTATAAAATACTCAAAATATTTAATCCTAGCCTAAGCCACTTGAGCTTATTGGTGGCAGGGCAAGCAAGTGGGGAGCTATGAATAGTAAATACATGCACATATATATATATATATAACTTCCTATACGTATTTTAATAGGGTCTATATGAGTAATTTTATTAGGGGAAAAGTCAAAAAAACACTTAATTGCATATAGTTTAGCTCTAGGTTGCTTGTTATAATAAAATCATGTAGTTTGTAAACTTTTGATCCAGAAGAGGTTTTGGCTGTTTAAGAATAATGTCTTAAGTTTTCATTTAATTTTGTGTGAATACGAAAATATTTTTGAAAAAATTACTCTTAATTAAATTTGACAATAATTGAATATAATATAGTTAAATAATCATATAATAAAAATTTTGATTTTTAATTAATAGATAAATGGTTTATCTTTAACCGAATATGCTGTATGTTGCTCTCATCCATCGGAAGAACTTCATTCGTACTAAATATTTTAACGTTAATCAATCCATATAAATATTTTAATGGACTGATAGAGTATGAGTTCGATAATTTTTACACTGATTATAAAATTGATATAAAAATCTTTTTTTGTTTATCTGCTGCAAAAAAATCATTTTTACACTAGCAATTAGCGTTGTTTTCTTTCTATCTATTCTTTTGGCATGCCCTTTCATTATGAATACTTTTGGTAAAGTACATGCAGCAGAAGTCATGCTTGAAAGTCAATACAATTAAGTATATGGTCCCCTTCCTAGCTAAGTACACCACCGATTTTATGTATTGTATCTATTTCTATTTAGTAATTACAACCCCCCATCAATATTATATATATTTTCATTGATGTAACACTCTCTCTCTCTCTCTCTCTAAGTTTGGTTAAGTTGGGTTCCACGAGCTTATTAAGTCTAGACAAAATTTTAGATTTAAATTTTTTTATAAAAATACGTATAAATCTCCCACTAACTAAAAAATCAATAGATTAGTATAATTCCATCGGAAAATATACCATTACTAATTGATTAGTAATAGAATTTTATCTCTAAACTGATTAGTGACAAAAATTCTGTTGTTAATAGGTTGTGTGTTTAGTCATTAAAATCCTCATATAAATAACAAAATTTAAATTTATAATTTTATAGATAAATTTGGATTGATATTTATTGATACTCTCTCTACGTACATATATATGCATGTGTGCGTGGCAAGTTGATTGTATTAATAGTTAATGTTCAAAAGGAAGGAAATTAAGAGGGATGAAAATGAAATGAAATGTAGGTTATCATTAATTAAGTCGTCACTCTCACAATGCTTATATTTTTGGTGTCCTTCAGATTTGATTGGGTGTTGATTAAGCCCTAGCCATGCCCATATGTAAAGTCAAATACTGCCATACACTTTTAACACTTTACCTCTCCATATTTTGCCTAATCAAACAAATTAACGTCTAGCAACAATAAGACTTTGTTTGGTTTTAATTATATTAGAAATAATCAAAAGCACTTGTGATTTTTGTTTAGTTTTATTGTTTTAACATAATAAATCAAACACATTAAGATTTTTTTTAATCAAGATATATAAAAGGCTGATAGGAGATTTACTGATCCTAACCTACCTTGGGCATAAAAACTCGTCACTATTGTTGATGCTAAAAAAAAACAATTTTCCTTTTTCCATCAAATTTTTCTCTGATAACCAAAGAGGCTTAAACTTAAAATTAATT
The DNA here is from genome assembly GCA_037074615.1 of Leucaena leucocephala. Taxonomy (NCBI): domain Eukaryota; kingdom Viridiplantae; phylum Streptophyta; class Magnoliopsida; order Fabales; family Fabaceae; genus Leucaena; species Leucaena leucocephala. Next base: position 16,921,326 of record CM073541.1, read on the forward strand.
AAGAGCTAGCAAACCAAAAGTTTTCCTTAAAGTGTGACGTAAACTTAACATTTTATTTTTGACCTTCACGTAAACTTAACATTTAAAAACTTTTAGATGTGTAATTACAATAGAGTAAAAGTCCTTCTAGATTTTAGATGTGTAATTACTTTTAGATATGTAATTACATTTAAAACTTAAATTTCACGGAAACTATAATATAGTTATGAAATAAATAAAATAAAAATATTAATATAAAGTTAGTCTAGTAGTATAAAGTTCTTTTAGATCTTTTTAAGTCTCGAACTCAAGTCCTAGAAGAGACATATATATTAAGAGAGATAGCTATGAATCCTACAACTAGACATATAATAATAAGACACAGAAAATAGTATCAAAGTAAATGAGAGATAGAGAGCGGATAATAAAGCTATTTTTTTTAAAATAAATTTAAATCTAAAGGTTTAAAAGTTAAATTACACGGAAACTAAATATAGACAAATTTAGTTTACATGGTGAGTTTTCTCTTATTAAATTAAATATTATCGGATACTAAATATAATTATATTTTATAATAGAGATTTAAATATATATTTGGCATGTTGTGAAGAATTAGTGGATTATGTTAGACTCAATTGCTATTGGTTCTATAAATATTAGTCCCTTATGTTAGACTCAATTGACATTGGTTCTACAAATATTTACCTCTAAAATAACATAAATTCACAAGTTTAGTAATATTTACCACTCAAACATACACAAATTAAATTTACAAGTAGAATTATGACTATTTACCATTTGGAGTCCTTAAGAATAAAAAAAATTCTGAATTTGGTTCTTAGAAAAAAAAAAATTGCCATGAGAATTTTTTTTTAACAATTTTCCTAATATTTTTCCTTAATAAATTAAAACCTATAGGGTGGGGTGACATGGGAACAAAGATTTGAGAAATATTTATATTCTATGAATATCATATCATCTAAATTTTATTTAATTAAAATATAATAATTCAGTTGATGATTTATCTAAATAAATTTATAATTTATTTTATTTTTTTAAAATAAATATTTTAATTTAAAAAAATAAAAACTCATTTGCACTTAAGAGGATTATTTTTTTAAACAAAATAAAATATAAAAATTATTTTAAATAAATTATTAACTAATTAAAATTAAAATATAATAAATTATTATATTTTAGTTGGACAAAATTAAGATGAAATAATATTTAGCACTCGATAGATTTAGCGCAGGATAGATGCATGAATGTGCCCCCATATCTAAAATCAAAAGTTGACGTCAGATTCCGCCGAAATGCATCTTTTGTCAAACAATCATCTAGAAGATGACATAATTTGAAAACCACAACATATCAGCTTTTTTTTAATATATATAAATGATATTATATATATACACATATATGCCCTTGGAGTTTTCTTAATCACTAATTATACAAATATATACACAGATTAAATCTTAATTACTGGGGGGCACAAGAAGAATCTAATACTCCCTAATATTTTCCAAAGTTCTCTTTTTGAACTATTCAAAGAGGGCGTAGTGGGACGAATAAATTCTAACTGCTAAAATATTCTGAAAATCAAACATAGCGTTACAAATAGGAATGAATGGATATTAATTACTGCGTGGTTTGCCACTTAAGAAAGAATAATTCAGCATTAGTTTTGGCATTGTCACTTTTAATTAAAATAATATAATTAAGACAACACAATAGAGATCCTAACTCTATCATATCTAATCGCCAACTTACTGAGTAGGGGATTGGATCGATTCGAGAACCTAACAGAGAATATGAGTTTTAGAAGTAAGATCCTAATTATGGGCGGGTTAAAATATTAATTAAAAATTATTATAAAAATTCAAGGTCTTATCTATTTTGTTCTTGGTATAATTTTTTTTAAAAAAAATTAAATTCATTCATAATTTAAAGATAAGACGATTTTTTTTAAATTATATTAATATTAAATAAAATAAATTATCTATTATTTTTAAATATAAATTTAGATATTTAAAAGTTAAAATATATTTTTAAATATTTTAATTAAAATTATAATAAAATAATATTTTTAAAAATTAAATATATTTTATATTATCGTTCTATTTTTTTATCTTCAGTTGAATTCAGTGGTAAATAGGCAAGGTCTTATCTATTTAAATTACTGCAACTTGTCTGCTTCTTTTGTCGTCCAGCTGTCATTTGTGTGTGTTTTCTTCTGGTTCTTGGTGTGCCAATGCGTTGTTTCTATATAGAGCTGGTAAAACGGGCCCAACCCGCAGGCTGGGCCCGTTTTACCCTAAGGGGGGGCAGGTTCGGGCTGGCAAAATGCCAGCCCGTTTTTGGGCGGGCTGCACAGCCCGCCCCCCCCTCAGCCCGCCAAATTGGCGGGCTGGCCCGTTTAGTGGCGGGCTGGCCCGCCAGCCCGCCACTTTTTTTTTTTTAAATTTAATATTATTATTTAATATTTATTTTACTTAAATGTTATTTTGAATACTCCTATTATCGAATACTAGTAAAGATAATTACTTATTTGTTAATATATGTTTACATATTATAATTGATTAATATTATGTTAATATTTATTTAGATTTATAATTATAAAATTTGAGATTTTTTTATAAAAAATAAAAATTTTTAAGAGTATAACATGAGTAATTTTTTTATTATACTAATATAACATTAGAAATTTTTTATTAGTATTTTAAAAATGTTAAAAATATTTTTTTTTAAAATTAAAAAAAAAAAGTGGCGGGCTGGCGGGCTGGCGGGCTGGCGGGCCAGCCCGCCACTAAGGGGGGGCGGGCTCGGGCTGGCGTTTTGCCAGCCCGTTTTGGGGCGGGCTGCACAGCCCGCCCCGTTTGTTGGCGGGCTGGGAGCGGGCTGGCCCATTTTTGGCGGGCCAGCCCGCATTCCCAGCTCTATTTCTATATATGTCCAAAGCGTAAACCCTACACAGTACTCAGACGAAATTTATTTTTATGTAATTTATGGCCTCATCTGATATTTCAAATAAATATTATTTATTTCTTATTATCTGAAAATGAATATATAATATCTATTAGTCTATTACATACTATTTTTTATAACTATCTTTTTTCTTCATTTTTATCTATCTAATGGTACAAGTGTATAACTATAAGCTATATTTCTCATTTTAATATTTTTTGTGTCAACATTTTTATATTGTCAGGCTAAAAAAAAAAGGGAAAGGGAGAGTAGAAAAAACATGATAATTTTTTATATAATATTTATTTATGTTATTTTTCTGATCAAGGATTTATGTTATTATTATTACTTAACAATATCAGTTTATTTTTGTTATTTTTAATGAAAATACATGCAAGGTTCTTTTATTAACTTTCAACATGTTCTTACAACTCCATATCTGAATCGTGATTCGAATTAAACATTACAATATAATAAAAAAGCTTACTTTTATTTAATTATCACATTAACAAAAAGATAATGGCTATCGGCTTCCCTCCTAATATATGTGTTTTATTTAAGTGAATATGGGTCTCATACAACCCATCCTATAATCCTCATCACATTATTAGAACAAAGTAGTGATGGATGACTTAATGATATATCTTGTATATTTAATATAAGATGCATTATCCTTAATTAAGGGAGGAGTTTCAATCAGATTTAGAATAAAGTCCATACTCTTCCGGTCCTAAATATATAATATATTTAACTAATTAGATTAAAGAAGTTAGTTAAATTAGTTATTATAATATATTTTTTTAAAGAATCATAATCGTCTTCGTTAACTCCTTCCTTCGTTTTCTTACTTGATTATTATTGAGAGAGTATTAATAGAGGTAATTTGAAAAAGAGTTAGTAAATTTAGAAATAACTCTTATATTTATAATCAAGATCAATCACTACAAAAAAAATTAAGAGTTGCAGCAGTTCATTTGTAGCGGTTAGTGGCAAACCGCTGCAAATTGTCATTTTGTAGCGATTTGATGATGAATCGCTGTAAATTTGTAGCCGTTTGACCGTGAGTAGTGCCAACGAAGATATTTATTACGGTTACAACCGTTATAAATATAACGCCAAAAGACGAAAACAAAATTATAGCAGTTAAAACTACTACTAAATTTCGTGCCACAACACGCGAATAGTTTACAATGTGGGTTAAACCGCTACAAAAATTCAAATAGATAAGTGATCGTTGGTTTAATGGATGAATTTATAGTAGTTTGTCAAACCGCTGCAAATATACTTTGCAGCAGTTATAAGCGTTACACAGTCAAAAAATTGATCACTATAAAATATTTTTTTAATGAATTTATTAATTATATTTTATATTTATGCCTTAAATAGTATATACTTCTCAAAAGTGTCACTTTCTCAACTCAAGGCCGAGCTTCGAGCAACTTAATAATTAATGATTGGGAAATTAATTATATGCAAGCCTCTTGCATATATGAAAATACTAGTTATTAGTGCTTTCTAATCGTAACATATGAAAACACCACAAAATCAAAATGTTTTGATACATATGTTGTTAGATAAAATAATTGGACAAAATGACTGTAAGGTTGAAAACATAATGTAATCACAAAAAATCACATAATAAATGAGTAACATAAAAGATAAATTTCGGTACAAGAATGATAATAGGTCAATTGCTACCCATCTATTCTCGGACTTTTGGTGGTTATATTTTTTTGTTAAAATCTCATAATAATTTAGTTTAAAGTACTATCTACAAATATATTTCATTTACAGAATATCATACATTTTAATATTTTAGTTTAAAGATTAAAATATTTTTTTATTATAGAAAGAGATACTAACAACCTAAAGTTATAGGTGAGATTAAATTTATAAAAAAATTTATATATAAGAGAACTTTTATATCTCTAAACTATAAATCATTAATGATGACTCATGATTATAAGGAAGGGTTAAACATGAAAATGTTTAAAACATCCTCAATTGTTGTAATTGCCATCTTCATGGTCGAAAACCATTGGTGTGGTTAAATTTTGGTAACCTTATTAAAGTGATATGTCGTTCTTTATAGCCTTATTTAAGAAACCTCTAAGTTATAGTTTTAAAAATATTTTTATGTTAAACTTCTCTCGTATATTTATTTAAAATCACTTATAAAAGCTAATCAAAACAATTTAATTCTGCAACCAATTGTTGTAAAGAAGTCATGTCGTAAAGAGAGGGAGAGGATAATCACAGTGGCTAGGGTTATGGTAAAGGGTGGTGCCCTTGTCAAGGACAGTGGTGATAGGGGCACTGCTAGTGGCAATAATGGAGGAAGCAAGGGAAAGCATTTTTCCTCCAAATTACAAACTGATTCTGGTCTGGCAATATTAAAATGAAAAGAAATCAATATATCTCCTCAAACCCGTCTTTGTCCCTTCTTACACTTTCTTAACTTGAAAAAATTCCAATCCCTATAAACATGTAACTGAATAAATTATAAAGAGTAAATTGACTAAAGTCAAAATTTATAATTAGAAAAATTCATAAACTAAAAGTTATATTTTTCTCATTTCAAATACTTCACTCCTTAGACTCGTCTTTGTAAACATGGGATGCAAGCGTGATGCAACCATATTTTATTTTATTATATTGTTAATATGTTTTATTTAGGAAATATAATTTCTAGTTTCTGATTTTTTTTTCAATTATCAATTTACACTCTGAATTTCAATTCAGATCAACTCATTTTTTGTAGTGTATTGAGTTAAAAAAGTTATAGGGAATGAATTTTTCAAGTTAAAATATTATAGGAATTGGTCTATTTCAAATAAAAATTATAAGAATTGAATTATTTTAAATTAAAATTAGAAGAAGAAGAAGAGGAAGAAATAATTGAAAAAAATGGGAACCAAAATTTTATATCTTGCAATATCAAATCTAGAAGGATGAGGTTGGGACTTGGCAGAGAATATGATGAAGATGTGTCGTGTCTCCTCAATTAAGTAGTGGGGACCATAGGGAGACGCCCACCTCTTTCATTATTGATCTTATCATGCTCCCTCCACTTTCCTCTCTTCCCCACAATCTCTCTCTCATTCTCATTCACTCATCATTCCCCCTCCCTTTATTTGAGTGAAGAAACAGTAAACATATGTCAATAGTTTTATAGTCTAATTATATAATTATATAAAAATTCTTATCTAAATGGGAGGGTTACAAATTTGACACATTGGTGACATAAAACTATTAATGTTTAGCTTTTTAGTTTTTTCTAAAATAACAATAGAAAAATCATATAATATAACGTAATGAGAAACAAAAATTAATAAAATATGAAGAAGAGTCAGAACTAATCCCTTATAATATGATAAATTAAAATTTAAATATTTATTAAAAAATATGTCTATATATAATATTTAATAATATCTAAAATAAAATTGTTTTAACCGAAGATATGTATGTTTAGTACAAAAAAACCGAAGGATGAAGGGGGAGCTTCCTCTTGTGGGCGCTGACTCAACTTGTTTTGGGATGCTTGTCTCCTCTTCTTCCGTACAATGTCACATTCGTTTTAAGATTCAGGATTTTGATAATGTTGTACCCTCCTTATTCTTTTGTCTTTACTCGTCACCCCACCATTTCGTGTTTCATCACTCAATCCCATCCCATCAAAATAATCAAATCTTATAATACCTCAAATAATTATAAAAATTAATTGATATTTTTAAATATATTAAAAAAATTAGTTTACTATAATTTATATAAATTGAGAGTAATATTATATAAATTTATTTTAAATAATTAGATTTAATCCTAACTATTTAATTTTTTTAATCTATATAAAAATATAGACGGAGATGGAGTATAAGTTATCAAATATACATGCCCATCTATTTCCCAAGTTTGCATCCTTTAGCTACAGCAGTACTACATGTATATTAGATTTCTATATATGTCTTCATAATATCTAGTTCGCTGTTTTTTATTTTTTGTTTTTAAATTGAATCCATTTCTAATGGAAGATACATATCTGGAAAGTATATCCGAATCTAGAGACAGAATCTGATTCCGAAAGCTGGACAGAATTGGGTTGGGGGGTAGTTGGAGCAAATCAATAACATCAAACATTTAAAGATGGCATCCCTCACTCTCACATTAGAATTACAGCAACTAATTCACTTCATTCGTTTAATTTTATTACATTTCTCTTCCATCTTTTATATTACTTATAAAAATATTTATAAATCATCCACTAATAAAATTGTCACATCAATAATATGGACCAAATGCGTTTGTTTAATTTTGAGGGCACAACTTAAAACCGATTTTAGAATTGCGAGCCTTTGAGTCCCAAATTCTCATCATCTGGGTTGAATAATGAGATGTGAAGAGTCACATTATTAATTGCTTTTTGAAGTTTTAAAGAAGCAAGAATGGGTGGCGTCATCTTCCACCAATTCACTCAACGGTCAACGCAGCATTACCAAGTTGTCATTTTGCAAAGTTGAATTTGAATTTCCTCGGGATCTCATTCCAACATCATAATGCTTCATCATGCCAACCCATCAACTTTCCCTCACTTCATCCACCACAGTTAATTACTATACCCCACCAATTTGAACCACAAAGCGCTTTCATCAAATGAAATTTCAAAGTAATCTATCACCCTCCGTTTTTTATATGTAATTTAAGGTTTTCATGAACAAATTACGAATTATAATTAATATATACCCTTACACATATACATATATACACTGCATGGAAGATGCATCAATGATTCAAGTCAAACCCATTTAAAAATAGACTGATTGATGTTACTAAAAAAGTACTAATATAAATTAGTTAGGAAAAAAGAAAAAAAACTATGGATTATAAAGTTACTGGCACATCGTGCGTTACAACTCCCAAGCAATTGATTGTATGATTTTGACTCCCACAATCATTCGTTTCATTGTATATGCAATTTGTGAATATATTTTTTTTCTCTCCATGAAATATAAGTATACTATATAAGAGACAGGCATTATTAAATATTAAATATAAATATCTCTCTAAATAAAAATTTAAATTTAAATTTATTATGTTATAAATGACTAACATTTTAAAGTAAATTTAACCCCATTAGTAAGAATATGAATATTAACTCGGCCTGAATTTGTGATGGGTATTTTCCATCCATCTCTTTGGGCCTTTGAGCATTGTTTTCAAACAAAAACTGGATTAAAAGTTGCCATATTAAGATTAGGTTACATCCAAGTTGGTAGTCTAAACAAACAAAATATCCCGCTACTTTCCTCACTTGTTCTTTAATTTGAACAATGGTCTCGTTCTCCTTTCTTTTTCTTCCGAACACATTGCACAGGAATTGCTCAAGATTAGAACCTGTCGGTATTTGATTGGTGATATTTATACAAGCCAATAATTTTTTTCCCAGATCAACAACGTAAAACCATTTTCAATTTGCCCGAAACATAATAACTCTAACCATATAGACCAAAGTAATGAAATCTTCTTCAAACAATGGAAATAAAGGCTAGATTGACAAGACTTGAACTAGTTAGTTATATTTCAAAAGGGTAGAGTAGAAACATATATCTACATATTACCGGAACAAAAGGAAACCTACAAGACCTACGAGAAAGGGAATACGTTATTACATGGGTTTGGAATCAAAGAAAAGCATGGGAGAGGGCACTAACTAACTACCGGTTGCATCATTGGAAGTGGGATCTGTCACTTGTTCTTCTGAAATTCCACAGGGGCCACAATCCTCGGAATCGCTCTCTGCCCTGGATGCCCCAGAGAGTGAAGCTAAACCCATGGCCGCAATGCTGTTTGCAATGACATTAACGTCACTGGTTCCAGCATACAGACCACGGCTGCCAGTCACAATCATACTTGGTTTTTCATCCGCATTTGTTAAAACTGCAGGCAAAGTATCCATAGCCTGTTTGTTAGTCTGGCTTGAACTCATTAGCAGACGTAGAGTCTCTCTTGCACCCTTTACCACTGAATCAGATTCAGAAATCAGTGGCTTCACAAGATTTGGGTGCAATGGTGGAATGACAGTTGACATGGCTGGGCCAGCGCTTACAAGATAGCCCTGACCGCCTGAAGAGCACACATCAATTACTGGGATATGAACGATCGGATCACATATTAAAGGCGTGAAGGTAGGAATCTGCTGAGAAGCTGGCAGAGGCATTCTAATCAAGGGATCGGGCAGGAATGGAGGGAATTCCACAGACGTGCTTAGATTAAGGGGTGGTGTAGTTGCCAATAGTCTACCTGGCATGGCTCTAGGAAACAAGGAGGCATCCATGGGAAGAGGATGCGATTCAATTGATGAGACGGGGAATTTTGAAGGTGCAGCTGGGGATGGAAGGGTTGAAACCCCAGGGGGACACCAACAATAATGGGGGGCAAAAAGCGGTGAAGCCAAAGGAGGGACTTCTGCTTGTTGGCCAAGGTTTGATGGGACAGTAAGATTTCCTAATGATCCAAGAAAACTTAAAGCAGGAAATGCTTTTGTAACTTCTGGAAGTTTATCATGATCAATATGACTTGAAGTTATATCTGAGGTATTCAACGAATCATTTGATAGGTCGTCAAGTGCAAGCTGTTGGCTATCACAGCGACGTTTTAGCTTCTCCCTAGCAATCCTGAAAGAAGACATGTTTCTAGGCGTACCCTCTTTGAATGAACTTGATTTTGGACTAAGACTACCCAGGTAAAGTGCATTTCCCTTCATTGCTTGACTGCCACTATGTCGAGATCTGACATATTTTGATGTGGACAAAGAAGCATTGTGAACCATGGAACTTGGAGAGAGCGTTGAGGTACAAGCTGCACTTTCATGAATACTGCCCACCGATGATCCCACAAGAAAAGCACGAAGCTGAGTAGCACAACAGTCGAGCCTTGATTTGCTAATCCCACTCAGATCTGCTACAGAAGGTTTGGTCTTGAGCAAGTCCTTCAACTGCATTAAGGGGGAAAGTTTCAAGTCAGAGTTGTAATATTTGTCTGAATCTCTAAGACGCAAAAAAAAAAAAAGGATACAACCACAAAGATGAATAGGGCCAAGAGGAAAATTTTAACGAATGACTAAAAAAGTGCAACCCAAATTACCTTTCCAAGCAATTCAATTCCTAACAGTTTAGATTTCTCTGAGCACCAGAAGTAGAAGGATCTACCATCTGGAGCTCTTATAAGGAAGGAACGACCAGAACTGTCTTCTGGGATTTCATCAATCACAACAGCAGCACAATGCGATTTTTTGGTTAGGGTGAACATCCTTTCTACATTGCCATCATCTCCAATGAATGAGAGACGAAGATCAGAACTTGGCAGAAGTATAAGACTCAAGTTTCCCCTGTAAACAATTCAAGATAGAATCATACCACATTAATGAACTTGTAAACAAGAAAACAAAGTATCAAAATGAGATGCCGTGTCACAACTTTCAACAATCAAAGTATAAAACCGAATCGCTAAACAGTAACCTAATGAAGTAAAAGCTATGTATAATTAACCATAACTATCTGACCATAACTTCTAGGTGTTTGAACAAAATTTCTAATTTTGTAAACAAGTGGTTTAGCATTTAATTTCACATTGAATATAGCCTCTGATGTTTAAAAACTAGCAAAACTGCAAGAGTAAACAAGTAACCTCAGGCTATAACCAAGAATTTATGTGCTTCATACTAATGCACTAGTATGTAGATTGTAAACTATAAAATTAGTAACAACTTTATAGCGAAGTTTAATGCAGCTAGCTTTAAATAGCTATCAGTTCTGACTGGCTCCCGCACCTGCATAATAATCATTGATGATCAACAAGAATCTTATAAAGGGACTCGGGGAACGCAATTTATAGTCATATACAGCATGCAAGAACATTCGGTTTTATACACATGAACTTGTGCGAGCACACAATGCACGCTTGAAAATGAAAGATAAACTCCCCAAATAATCAATATCAAACAAAATTTATAGAGTGAATATATGCCGTATAGTCCTGAACACAGACCTTATTATTCCACAGCATCTCAACATACAGCATACATCACAATATACTTTGATTCACAAATAAAACTAAAATAACAACACAGCAAAACATTAAATGGGATCTTATTAAAGCTGGGTGGTTTAAAACTTCTAAACATAATTTAAAAATAAAATAGATTCTTAACATTAGTGACCAAGTTAATGACAACCAAAGAAAAGTAACATGTCCACCATCCTAAAGTGAACATTCAAAAACCAACAAACAAAACAAAAACAGTATACAAATATGCAAATAACAATTATAATGCCAATTAGAGGTGGACCAAAACACAAGATGTTAGTTAATTTTATTCCACATAAGAACTTCAAACCTCAAGATCTGAAAAGCAAGACAGCAATAATATGTATAATATAGGATTATGGAACTACCTTTACTTCTTCTTAATTCAGAGATCATAATAGAATACGCCCAGTTACCTACAAGCCAAAAGACATATTTACTTGGAAGAATGAACATATTACCATTAATAATCTAAACTATGGACTCCTACAATTTCTATTGATCACCCAACAAACTACACATTTCAGTAAGATTAAGACTACAATTAAATTCAGAATAACAACCAGCAATTCAATCACAGGTAATGGAAGCAAATTGCTATAAGAGGTGTTAGTCCATGTATGGCAGTCAATAATTGCTACTTCAAGCTTGAGCAGACATGTGAATGTGAGCAGAAAAAATCATTAATGTAATTGCAGAAAAGTCAGTTAAGCCCCAAGGAAAAGAAATATACAGTGAAAGGAATAAATTTCACGTGTGAAACATAAAAAATTATCAATTAAAAAAACTGAAGAAACTGTAAACTGGAAAGTGTTAGTGGCCACCAGACCACTGGTTTTCACTTGAATAACATAAGAAACCCAATGAGGACTCTTGAAGGTAAATAATCAGAAAATGTCAAGCTTTGCAAACAAATTGGTTTTACCATCCAAAACCTATGCGATAAAGGAGCAATTTTATATATTTATAGCCATCACTGAATATTGTAAATGGACTAAAAACTCATAGCTTATCTTGAAGAATCTATAACAATGATCTCACTACTGGACTTCTGTTGAGAAATGAAAATCAAGAAAGGATAAAAGGGGTGTCGCAGCCCTACTGTAGAAAAGAATGGAAATAAGATAGAAAAAAGGACATCGCCCAAAAAGAAAACAAACAACAGAGACCCAACACACAAATTACATATAATTTGACAAGAGATTTACACAAACGCGCACAGGAAACAAATGCATGCTTCAATTATCAACGAGGAATGCAGAAGCATAGAAAGAGCAAGCCTGCAAGGGCTAGAGAGGTCAGTGCTTTCAAATCATACTTTAGAACACACAATATCATACACAGAGACACTAAAAATTGAAATACAGAACAAACTGCCGGTAGATTAGCAATAAAGAGGAAACATGTCAATAAGTCCAAAATTTGAATACATTCATACAACATAGAATATATAACTATTAAAACAATAAATCATAGTGACAGAACGGTAAATTAAAGATTTATGACTACATCTTAAAAAATGCACAGTACAGATGAGTTGTGTAAACCAAACGCTATAATATCTACGATAATATCTTTTAAGAAGATTTTCCCCTTGACGAAGATATAGGGGAACAACTAACAAGTAGACTTTCACAAAAGTTTAAATGAGATTACCTATTGGCAGTAGGACACAAACGTGGCCCTTCCTTGTGAATTGTTCCAACTCGGATCGAAACAAGAGGTACACAGAAGCATCTGGCAAGCATCCCAACCTCTGCTGGCTCGAAATGCTGCACAATTAAAAGAATTAAAGGGCCTTAAGCCATTTACAAGACAAATCTGACAGAAGTTGAGAAGAAAAACGAATAAGTTGTTGGTTCGATGCAAACTCGAAACAAAAAGGACTACCAACAAATCATTTGTGCAGTTTCCAAAATTCAGGCTAACAATAAAATTTACAGCCGCCTCATCATTCAGGCCGCCAATACTCCGAACATTTTCAGATAAGAACTCCGAGAAACAGAAATCCAATTCTTACCTGACTTAATTGGGTTAGCAAGGGATCTTCGGCGACACCACCGGAGACGTTCATCTTCAACAAAGGTTTGAGCCTCTCGTCAGCGCGACATGCTCCCATAATCTGCATATTAAGAGCCTGAAACCACTGCAACAGGTGATCCTCCTGATTGCTCCGCTGAAGCAAAAGATCACCATCGCCCTGATCTACGAGTATATCCGTCAACCGCTGCGCCAGCAGCGTCTCCCTCCTCGATCCACCACTCTCTCCCGGAAGCCTAGAACTGCCACCGGATTCAACCCCGTTAAAAGAGACGCCATCCACAGACGACGAATCATCAAAATCTTCAGCAATCGCAGGATGGTCGGAGGGATCAGACCCACTAGCCTTGTCGGCGTCAAACAAATCTGGTCGTCTGCCGTTAGACATTTTAATTTTAGATTATCTGAAGATCGAAGCAGGAATCGTGAACCGTAGCTAGGGTTCGTGACGAGATCGGAATCAAAAGCCTCGAATGCCAAAGCCGAAATCTCTATGAAAAAGCTGATTTGAGACGCAGAAACCGAAAGGGGTTTGGGATAGAAAGATATGATATACCTGATCGCAGAACGAAAGGCGAGCAGAAGGGTGGGTGTGGCTTATATAATACCCACGCAAACTATGCATAATTAGGTACCTGAAAACGACGGCGTAAAGAATAGGCTTTAGGGCTACCGTGTGCCCATCCACTGCCAGTGGGACGACGCCATAGGCCGGTGGACATTATTAAAGAATTCCCTAGCAAAAGATCCAGTGGATTTTTATATTAACTTATTATAAATAATGTTATGCTATACTTCAATAAATATAGTAATTGATTTAGATCTAATAAAAAATAATTAATTTTTTATAACATATTAAATAAATATTTAAATTTTTATTAAAAAGGATAGCATTGGACGTATCAAATAAATATTTAAATTCCTACTAAAACAAGTAGTCTAAATTTAATATTAAATTATGTCTTATATAAAATTATTTTTAATAAAAATATATCTATATTTATAAAAAAAAATATAAAGGAAAAATCTTGTTTAATAAGATGTGAAAGAGTTAAAAAAAAAATCAATTGTGGTGTTTTTCAAACCTACAAAGTAAGGAATAGCAGGAAATCTTTGCATCCTTATATTTTAAAAAAAATAAAAATAATAAGAAATATAAATAATTATTAAATTGATGATATATATCTGTAATCAATTATAATATCTAGTTTTAAATAGTATGATTATAATTATATTTTTCTTGTGTAAAATTAATTATTTTAAAATATATATTTTTTGGATAATTTTTTTATTTAATAAAAAGTATCCCTTATTATTTTAAAGTTTAGAGTATAATAAATTTTTATATTTTTAATAAATATGTTTCTTAAAATTTAAATTTATATTTTTTTATGAGTATAAAGTTATTTATTATTTTAACTAATATTTTAATAGTGACAAAATTTTTATCCTTCATATTTTAAATTTTTAATGAATGGAATGGACTTTTTTTGGGGGTGCTGTATTTTTCTCCTTTACTTAATAATTGTGGGGTGGTGAGTGGTGACCCTTCCTGGGATGATCAGCGAGAGAGAGAGAGAGAGAGAGAGAGAGATGGAGTATGTCCCATGAAAAGGACTGCCTCATATTTTAAAATTAAACCTTCGAATCATAGACATGTGGGCCCATCTTTTTGACCCACATCTCTTGTCCGTGGGCCCTCCTTCCATATGGGACAAATCCATTCTACTTTTGAACATAAAAATAAACTAATTTGAGAGGGTTAGCTCATATAATAAAATAGAAGAATCTCATCTTACATATAATTTATTTTATGTCGTAAGAAAGAATATTTTAAATTAAATTTCATCAATAAAATAAATTTAAAGAGAATTAAATGATATTATTTTATATAAAAAAATTTAGGTAGATTTAATATAATTTCTTTACTAAAGTCGTAGCACAGTACTAGAACTTAAAGAGCTCTTATAAGAGATTTATGATATCGTCTATTAAATGAACTATTATAATGACAATAGGAATATAACTCACGTCTTTATAAGATTTAAGCATATTTTTTATTATCTATATCAACTCTTATTAACAAGGATAAAATATATTTTTTTGTACAAAAAAATTTGGAAAGGGGTTGGGCTCCCTCACTACCTAAGAGCAGAGCGAAGTCTCCCTTTCTCCTAGGCAATACTAATGTCAAGCAAGACGAGCCATCTATTACTCTCAGGTGTAAACTTAGGCATCCAAGAACTAGAATACCTTTCTAAGCACCGCAACTAGAACCACAATAAAATGATGCTCCTTAATAATCGAACACACTCTAAATGAATATATATCTTATCCCTTTGTCAATTGAACCCACGAACGATGGATGATAATAAAATAATATGAAAGCGAAGATATTTTTTCTTTTTGTTTTTTTGTATAATTTTTTTTTAAAAGAGGTTAGGCTCACCCACGATCTAAAAATAAGATGATTTTTTTTTCTTAGGCGATACCAATATCGAGCAAGACGAACTGTCTATTACCCTCAGATATAAATCTAAATATCTAAAAATATATTTAAATTTTAAAAAATATTATTTTATTATAATTTTTTTTTAGTTGCCCACCCGGTTCACCGGAGCTTTGCCCCGACTATATCCGGATCCGACCCGCGTCGCGCACCTGGCTATGGTGGGTGAGTCTCCTAACGGGGATTTTCTACATTCGCCAAGGCTCGAACTCGAGACCTCACTTAAGCGATACTGAGCCGCTTACCACTCGTACCAACCCCCGTTAGTTATTTTATTATAATTTTAGTTATAGGGAAATATGTTATAACGAAAGTGAAGATATATTGTTAGGGGTGAGCAAAGTACCCGTAGCCCGGTGTACCCGCCCGGCCCCGGTGTCAATTTGCCCGTTTTGAGCCCGCCCAAAATGGGCCCGTAGCGGGCGGGCTTAAACGGGCTAAAGTAGTAAAATAAACGGGCGGGCTATGGGCTGACCATCGGGCAGCCCGTAGCCCGCCCGTTTATTTTTTTAATTAATTAAATATTTTTTTAAAAAATAAAAATTATGAATGATCATATTATGTATGCATTATGGACTTTGTGTTTATAAACTTATAGTGATAATTGATAAATATTATGATTATGATATTTTCTTTTAATAATTTTATGATAAATAATCATATTATGTGTTCACTGTGAAATTTAAATAGGGTAAATCAGATTTTTTTTTATATTTTTAGTAAACGGGCTGCCCATGCCCGTTTTGACCCAAACGGGTTCAGCCCAACCCGTTTAATATGGGTTTAAACGGGCTGGGGCACGGGCATGGGCTAGCCCATGCCCAGTTAAGATTAAACGGGCGGGGTACGGGCTGACCATCGGGCCAGCCCGTTGCTCAGCCCTATATATTGTAGAGAAAGAGAATAAATGTTGAGGCCCATTTGAGGAGGGAAAGTTGAGGATGACCCATTAGGAATAGGTAGAGGATTGGATTGCAATATGGCCTATAAGATCCCAAGTTGGAATGATTAGAGTGTGCCGGCCAGTCACTGCTTTCGCTCCAAGTAAGGTATTTGAGAGAATATTGACCCATCTTCAATCATTCTCATACACAACATAAGCTCTCCTTTTTTAACTCTTAACTATTTTGACGCGTGGTTCAATTGGATTGATCCAAGGTATTACCTATTTTCTATTTATTCCATTAATAAAAAAATGAGACCTATTTTATAAGAGAAAGAGCGATTTCGTCTTGTTATTATATCGTGAATGACCCTAACTTACTTCTAAAAAATTATTTATCAAAAAGAAAATTGATCAAATGTATTGATCATACAAATTTTAAATAAAATAAAAGTACATCTAGCACCTTAAATTAATTTTAAAAGATAAATTAATATCTTAAAGTATTTAAGGGCGCAATTAGCACCTTGAATTAATTTTAAAAGTGTAATTAGTATTCTAAAATATTTAAGGGTACAATCAGCACCTCAAACTAATTTTAGAAGAATAATTAACACCTTAAAATATTTAAATTGTTACAATTTTATCCCTTCGATACAAAAATCACTAGCTTTCATTTGATACATGTCACATAAACTTTTATTTCGACACATTATTGTTTAAAAAGTCACATATATAATATTATTTTAATAAATTGTAATAACCATGTAATTTTTACATATGAATTATATACAATGTCAATTTTAAAATTTATTTAATATTATTATTTAAACAATATGATATGACTTTTTAAATAATATGTCAAAATAAAGAATTGATGTGACATGAACCGGACAAAAATTTATATTTTTATAAATAAAAAAGTATAATTATACCAATTTTAAAAAATAGAGCGCTAATCAGACTTTTAAAATTAATTTAAAATATTAATTATATTTTTAAATACTTTATGATATTAGTTATATTTTTAAAATTAATTTAAAATATTAATTATATTTTTAAATATTTGTAAATATTAATTATTTTTTTAAAATTAATTTAAGATACTGTTTTTCTTTTAAATATTAATCAATGGCACTAGTTTACATCAGCTATCCACCTTCTCACCAATCAATTCACGTTTACGAGAAAATCGAAACACTTTTCTTTCTGAAAACTACTTTTCAGAGTAGTTCTTCATTTCCCATTTTTCCTCCACGAGGCACAACACAACAACTATATAACGCAGTAGTTGTTAAAACGCGCAGCCAGAAACATTAACCTTAACCAACTTGAATTTAATGGCTTGATGGCGTCACTTTGTAAAAATTTACCAACTTCTACGAGCGACGCCACCTTTCATTTAGAGTATGATCTGGATCACACTAATCCATTAATTCTTCCTTCTTCAACCATATCACATATGATCTGCCCCCTCTTTTAACTCCGCCACCCAAAAAATAAAAACTTTTTCTTTCCTTAAAAAAGCCTCGCAGTCACTGCTACCAAATATGGGGCTGTTTAGATAGAATTTTAAAATAAAGCTTATAAAAGACAAGGGATTATAGACAATTTATAGAAAAAAGCTTTTAGAGAAGAGTTTATGAAAAAAAAGTGATTATGAATAAATAAATGTTTAGATAGTTATTTTTAGAATGATTTTTTATATTGGTAAATTACCAAAAAGGGTATAATTTGATTAAAAGTAAGAGAGAATAGAAAGGTAGAGAAAAGAGAAGAGAGAGAAGATGAGAGAGGGTGTAAAAAAAAGTAGGAGAGAGGAGAGAGAGTGTAAGAAAAAGTAAGAGAGATGAGAGAGGGTGTAAGTAGAAGAGAGGAGAGAAGTTGTAAAAAAAAATGATATAAGATAATAATTGGATATTTCATAAGCTAATTTACTGTTCTAGAAACTAGTTTTAATAGCTTATTCAAAACTATAGTTTTACCTAAAAGCACTTATAGACAAATATGGCCGTTTGTTTTAAAATTTTCTCAAACCAAAATTTTGCCTAAAAGAACTTTTAAAACTATGGTTTTTAGAAAATACCAAACAGGCCGATGACCTTATAAGGCAAACCATATGGAGATTCATCGTTCTTCGCAACAAAAGGTAACAAGTTCTGTTCTAATACTAAATAGAGTTTTATTCCCATAATTCCATAATAAAATGTAAGAATCTATAGTTATCAACTTCAACGTTTGTAAACACGTCCAGATATAATATTCTTTCCTACAAAATGGGCACTGCAAAACCAATGCTGTCTCCACATCACTTGCTCTTCTTTGGTTCTTTAGTATATTGATCTATCAATGCCTCAACGTCTTTCCAGAACAGGCCCTCTACCAAAATCCCATCCTTAGTGAACCTAACTCAAAAGAAACAAAAAGGTGATGAATGATGGATAATCAAAACATATTAGAGGTGAGCAGAGAGGGGTGTGAAGGAAAGAATGTGCGAAAGAAGAATAAGAATAACATTACTATGCATGGTCATAAGCGAAGAGGAAAGGTAGAGATAGATACCACTGAGTAACACTTTTGGTTAAATGCACAGGCTCATTCGCAGAAATTGATTTTGGATCTGCACTTGCAATCGTTAGTGTGTACATGTCAGAAAATCGAGGCAGCTGGGAGGAGACTATCAAACCAGTCCCAACGTAGGATCCCTGCCCAAATAAAATTACATGTAAGTTAGAATATCCAATAAAATTTCAACATAAGTTAAGAGTGTCTTAGGCTTCTGCCGGAAGCATAATGTCTGAATCATCACCAAGTTTGGCAACTAAATTTAAAGACAAACTTGAATTGTTTGACAAGTAACATATAACCCCCAAAACCCTATCTCCCATAACAAGACAAACATCTAGAACAATTAAATCATACAGCAGCCAAGAGCAGAATGAAATCACACCAGCAGTATGCATCTGCACGTAGAAAACCCTACAATCTTCCGGGCAACTTTCAAGTCATTTCTCTTTGAGCACAATCTTCCAGAAAGAGAATTGTCTATATTTCTATTAAGAAATCAGAACTTTCTTCCAAATCAGACGTTAAAACTCAAATGAACTTCCTTTTTTCAATTTTTCATTCCTATCTGCTATTCCATTTTGGGTGCAGAAGTTAGATCACAGCCTTTGACATTTATTCACAATTCCACTCTGATTGTGAATGCAAATACCTTAAACCAAATTTATTATTCATAATTCATAAAGCATGAAAATATTAATTGTATGCCTGGTAGCTCGACTTATGGATAAAGGAAATAATAGGATAAAGACTAATTCTAATGCCCAGAAGGTGTAGATAGATGCCATACTGATTTCACTTAAGAGTAAAAAACTGGAGACTTGCAAAAAGAAATTTGAATTCTCATAAAGCCAAAGATTTAAGGTAAAAATATGCAAACATTGGCATGATTACAAACTAAGTTACTGTTCCGCAAAAAAAAAAAATGATATGATACAAGACAATTGCATCCAACAGATATACAATAATCCAATTTCACCAAGACATGAGAACCTTTGGAAGAATTATGACCCAGAGGCTAGCTCATGAAGTTAAGAGCCCAGGGTCCACATAAATCCATATTAGAACCCCAAACTTACAATATGGGGATCAAGTCCCATATCTTCCAACGTGCTAATATTCTCTCAAGCCCTGCAATCATGCTGTATGATTGCAACTAGGACATAGAGGAACTATATGATATTTGATATCAATCGATTGGAGCCTTTGGGAGAACCATACCCCAAAATAAACCTAGGAGGTTGGGGAGCCAGATGTCCATATAAATCCCACATTTGACTTGAATCCCATACTTCTAATTTGGGACTCAAGTGCCATACCATGCAAATGGATCCTAATGCCCAAAAAAACTCACTGGCTTGGACATCACTTACACTGATCACTGTGAAGAGCGAGAAGAAAACATGATACACATTGATCCAACACAACAAAGGCATTGCTCTGTATTCGCACAAATATAATCATAATCTCTTCTTTCTATTTATTAGAAAATGAATTCAAGAAGGATGGAACGATGAAACTACAAATAGTAATGTATAAACAAAGTTGGCCCAGAAAACAAAAGTCATGCATAAACAAAGAGGGGTGGCACACAAATTTCTTTTCTGATTTTAATGTTCGTCAAATTTGGTATTTTTTTTCAATTGAAATGAAGGGTAATATATATCACCATCACCATGTATTCTGGTAGTCAACACCTAAGGGGATTTACCCATATATATGTGTACCTAAGGGGAGGGACACAGCATCGCCATTAAGCAAAGGAATGCGGGATAAAAATTATACATATTTCTAACATAGATATAATAAAATAGAATTCTCAAATCCAACACCTAAGGGGAGGTACCCATATATATGCATCTAGCCTGCAAGGAAATAGATGAATACCTAAATCATAACAAGTTACAGAAGACAGCTTCATCCAGAACAATAGCAAACAAACACATTGCATATTAACTATTCTCCAGTCTCCATATATAAAAGGAATTTACAGTTTCAGAGCCAGTGCTTTTTCTGAGATGTGAGAAACTTACAGCAGGAGGATAAGTAAACAGAATGGAATTCTTCTCCTTAGTGTATATGATCAGCTGCAACAAGACATTGATGACTACATACTTGCCAGAGTCAAGGATCAAACTCTCACACAACTGAAGAAACGTCAATAAAATACCAATTGGTATCTTAAACTCTCGCGTGTTTATGCACCCCTGTAATGTTTCAACTTTAAAGAACTCGATTCCATATTTCCCATTGGCAATTTACCCCCAAAAACGCACAACAAAGTTCAAAGCCCAGAAAAAGACCATCCCCCTCTTAAAACAAAAGATTATCCGCAATTCTTCCCTTTTCATATATACTTCGTCCTTCCCAAACAACATACCCAGGATTATTATTCTCCTCGTTAGGGTGCTTATCAAATAGATGAAAGAAAGATGAAAACAAACAAATAGATTTATATATACATGCATATATATATATATATAAATTAAAGTTAAGCCAGGAACAGGATATAACACGATGCAGGCAATGAGAAAATCCCGGTTCTCAGGGAATTTCTTCTTGTAAAACTGGGCGAACAGAGCAATGATGATTATGATCGTTCCAAGGAAGAGCCTAACGTTGCTCAATCTCACGTCTTCCACATAGCCACGACTCTTAACAATCTAAACAACGAGAAAAAGAAGAACGCAAAATGCAATTACCGAAATCAAAGAAGAATCCAAAGAATAAACATAAGAAAGTCATTGACGAGGATGGGATCTGAAATGGAGATAGAGTGTTAGGGTTAAGTGGACCTCAGAGGCAGACTCGTCGAGGAGGTTCTTGATGGAATGGAGATCTAAGAGATTGGCTTTCTTTGGCGATTTGGACGCCATTTCTGCCCTTGTAGCGAGGAATCGTCCCAAGCAGCCGAGAGCTGCAAGCGTCCTTGAAGTTATGCCTTCAAGAGCAGTTGACGCTGCAAGTGTGCGAAACTACCTTCGAAACCTGTGAGCGTTGGGTTTTTGTGTTCTTACCAGTTTATACGACAACATTGTCTTTAAATAGATTAAAATAATATTATATTTAAATAATATTTATTTATATTCTTATTATACATATTAAATTTATACATTATAATAAAATTACTATTAATTATAAATTACTCAAATTATTAAATACTAATCAAATCAACACAAATTTTTATTATTAATTACAATCACTAATAAGTCGTCAATATATATATATATAACACTACAGAAACTAAGCATTAATTTTGAAACAATCGTATCCTATGTATTCAATATATTATTAATTTTATAGGAGGTGAACAATAGAGGAAGTGACATTTTTTTTTGTAAATAAAGATTTTGACCGTGCCTAAATTACCCCCAAGTTAGCAGTAATAGTCCCAACTCCCAAGTATATAATTGCCGACTAAAGTTCCTAATTCATATATTATTAGTAGAAATCACCAGTATCTTATAATATAGATAACTAAAATTTTGAAAAGGGTGCTTCACATTTGATACTCAATACTGGACAGCTGCTTAAATAAGATTATTTCTAAAATGAGAATATGCCTGTAAAAAACATATTTTTTTGTATACAAAAGTTTAGGTAGATTCGGTACCGATCCCCTACTAAGGTCAGGGCACAACTTTATGGCTCAGAGAACACTTATAGAAAATTTATGAGATCACCTACTAAATAAAACTTTATAAAATATGAGCTCATTATTTATCATATGTACTAAATATAAAAAAAATAATTGTCATAATATTTTTTTTTTGCCTACCCGATTCACCGGAGTTTTGCTTCGACTACATCCGGATCCGACCCGCGTCGCGTACCTGGTTATGGTGGGTGAGTCTCCCAACGAAAATTTTTTATATTCGTTAAGGCTTGAACTCGAGACATAACTTAACCGATATCAAACCGCTTATTACTCAGACCAACTCCTATGCAATATCCCAATGTTGTGGGCTCGTGGCCTCTACAGCTAAGGACTGTGGTGATTGAATGTGAGCCTCGGTTTCACGACTCTGAGTGTGTTTTTAGGCCCAAATTAATGTTCAATTGATACCAATATATATATAGTCTAAAAAAAAAAAATTATCTTACCTTTAAATAGTAAATAAGTCTAATTTTTTTTTTAAAATTTTTATAATAAAAAAATTATTTAGTTGTTAAATAATAATAGCGGTGTCTCCTCCTCCGTACTATTCAGTATTCATCACCAAAATTTGTATATTTCATATCTTATAAAAAAAATCCTATGCTGGCTGAGGTTCATGGGAACAGTTTTCTATTGAAGATTTCTATAAAATAGATCCTAAAAAAGGTTAATCGATGAATTTAGAGGTCCGAGGCTTCATGGAAATCATTATTTACACAAATTATTTATTTTGATGGTTTGAAACTTTTATTAACGAGTTAAATTTGCATTTAACTACTTGTATTAAAAAATACACATAAATTCACAAGAATAATAATAAATTGTAGTGGAGTTCAGTTGATGAAGTTTGAACTTTCTTTGATATAAAGCATACATATGTATATATGCAACAAGGAATGGCTCTTTTGCTAATATATATCCCAAACACTGATATCTCCACCCTCCTCGCAACAACTTCAAATTCCACCATTAATCATCTGAACTCGGTTACAAAGTTACATCCTTGAAAGATCTTTGAGAAATTAATGAATTAGAATTCCTCAATATATTTGTAGTGTGCTTGACTATTTTCGTTTTTCCACAAATACCTCGGTTAACCACTTGTGTTGTGTGGAAAAAAAATATACTTTTTCAACGTTTAATATAAGATTTACTTAATTAATTTGAGTTGAATAAAAAAATTAATTAATTATAATAATTATGTGTTATTTTCCTAAACATCTCTTTTAATCATATGTATTTAAACTACATTTAATATGGATAATTATATAGAGATATTTTAAAAAAAATTATTATTTTAGAAGACAAAGTAGATTAAAATTTTATAATTAAAATTAAAATAAACTCTTCATATAACTCTTATATTGAGCGGAGGAAAAAGTAGTTATTATAAATATTTATCACAGTTGTCCCGATTGATATTTTTTTCATGAGAAATCGAAAATATTCCTTTTTTTCCCTCTCCCGATCCATTTTGTTCTTTCTCTTGTTAATTTTTTTTTCAGGCCGCATGGAACTCTTCCTACTTGATGGAGCCCTACAATTGAAGAAGTACGAACACATATAATTAAACAACAATAAAATCTAGCATCATATACTTGCTAAATTTAGATTAGGGATATATCTCTCTGTCACCTCAAACAGAAATAATGCCATTTTTCCACCCACAAACAAAAAAGTTCGCTTAAAAGCCACAAAGAGTAGTATTGTCTTTGACGCCAACAAGATCATGGTATACATTCTTTCTCTTGAAATCTCCGCTTTCTTTTCATGATTTCTTCAAGAGAATTTTAAACCAACCAATAAGATAATATATCGTGATGCCTTTTGACTGATAGATTTTCTCACTACAGTTAAGGTTTATTTCATGGCACAACCATGAGCTATTTTATTTGTTCTTCTTACACATGTTTCTCTATCCCTTCACGGTGCTTCACATCACAAAATTAGTTTAAAATATCACATCATGATGACTTTGGACATGCTAAAATTTTGCAAGCAATCTTCTCTAAGTTCCACTTTCTAAATTTGATCAAGGTATATATATAACATTTGCCCCATAAAAAGGAAATAACCAGTCTTGAAAACCCAAAACCTTGTATGGAATAGTTAATATCAATTGTAAACTTGTTTTTTTTAATGACAAAATAATAGAAATTAAGAAGTTAGATTATTAATTGAAGACCGGATAATTTATCTGGGCTGCTCTGACTCTTTAAAAATAATTCATAATTAAATTTTAGTATTAATAAGCTGTCTTTATAAATTTATCCTACCCAAATACTCGAATATTACTTTCTTACATTATCACGCTGCCGCATTCAAAATTTATTCCTTGAAAAGGGAAAAAAAATAAAGTCAAAAGAAAAAATTCTAGTTACCTTGGAAATTTCCACCGGACAACATTCATTAAAAGTCAATTTATGTCATGGATTTGAGTGTTGAATGTTGATATTAGAGATTTGGATATATATATATATTGCCGTCACCGAACCTCAAAATCCAAATCTTAATCTAATAAAATCCCAATCAAATAAAATCTACAGATTTTTATAGGAGAGAGACCCCTCACCCCTGATTCGGGGTCCCCTTTAATTCCCGCAGGTACCATACTTTCTCTGGAATCTTGATAGTAGCACTGTATCTTCTCGTTATCGCAGATTCCAATGGGGATCAACAGAGTTCGAGGGCACGGCATGGCCGTAATCCACGACGACGACAACAGAGAAGATCGAGAATCAGAACGCAGGGAGTGTAAAAAGAAGAAACCAGAAAATGACAATCTTTTCCGGTGGCAGCCGATGGAACTAGCACTTGGCATTCGCGGAGCGGTCGATATCGACGATGATGACCCGGTGGTGATGGGAAGGGTTTACTGTGCGCTGTACTGGATCGAACCGGACCAAGTGTATCGTACTCGGGCCGTTCAAGCCGTGTGGAACGACCCGGTCTGGAACGAGCTTAATTACCTTCCACTACGAGACTATATTCCTGGAAAGTACAGCTTCCTGAACGTGGAGATCGCCAGATTGCGCTCCGACACCGACCCTGCGACTTCCACTGGGACGGTCATTGTGGGTCGGGTTCGGGTGTCCTTGCCCAGGGCACCTAACTATACCATTGAAGATCGCTTTAAGCTCGTGAGGCCTACTGGCGAAGGGCACATGTGTCTCGCAGGAGAGATTATTCTCTGCATGATGATCAATTAGGTACTGATGATGATTATGTGTTGATGTAGCTAGCGAGAGATTTTGAGGTGGAAAAAGTAGTTCATGTCATTTTCTGTTGCACAGGTATTATATTCGTGTTGGGTCACCGGAAGAGAAGGAAACCTTTCCTATAATATTGCTTTTTCTTTTTAGTTGAAGAGGTGTTGACTAGTATCTTATACGATACTATGATTGTTCGTGTTTGTCTGAACTCTGTGAGATGATTTAGTTACGAATTGATGGGAATCTAATATTGCGTAGTTTTTTTTTATTAGATCAAAAGATATAATCCTCTCGAATCAACATATCTTATGGCTCTACTAAATTTTTCTCGGTTTTGATTTTGAATTTTATAGGAGAACCTCAAAACTGCTAATAGAATCATGTAAATAATATAAAAAAATTGTTTAAGAATTTTTGTCTCTTTTTTTAGGATTTGTTCTCCTTACGTGGTGAAAAAATTGTTGCTAGTTACGAGGATTATTAAAATCCTCAATCAAGTGGGAGGAGATCACTGAATACTCACCGTCAAATCTTCATTCTTCAATTGAATCAAAGGGTCACAACTGAATGATTATGTAGAGTTAATTTGCTAGGGAAATCTTTTGATGCTAAATAAAATACAACAGAATTAGTAAATTGCTACAAATAAGTTTAATAAACCACATGTCAATTTTTTTTTTTGAAGAGTAAACTCCATCTGTTGGAGAACAAACAAGTGCATAATTCATCTCAGAAGCATCTCTATCACAATATCAGAATCCGCTAATAGGTTTGAAGCTACAACACATAAATTTCCAGGCCTTTTATAAGGCTTGTGGGCTTGAGAAGTTAATATTTCATCTGAAAAATTTACAGCATTTCTGGAGGCACCGTCAAAGCTTCTCATTAAGGTGAACTTGCTTTGTTGTCAGTCTATGATTGCATAACAACAGAGCAACCTTAATGAAACGCATGACCTCAACCTCATTATATGAAGTTAGTTCTGGATCAACAATGTCTAGAAGCCCCTCTTCTTCTTTCGGCTTCCATATCTGCCTCAAGTAAATTCTCATGTAAGAAGAAACGGATATCATATGCTTGCTTATAAGTTTTCAAGCAATACTTACTTGAAGTTATCACCCCGCCACATCCAAAATTCATTCCTTAAAAGGAAAAACATATAAAGAAAAAAAATTATAGTTATCTTGGAAATTCCCCCGGCAACATTTATTGAAAATCAATTTATGTCATTGGCTTGACTGTTGAGATATATATATATTTATTGTTGTCAACAAACCTCAAAATCCAAGTTTTAATCTAGTAAAGTCCCAATCAAATAAAATCTGCAGGAGATTATTAAGAGAAAGAGAGGGCCCTCCCATTTTTTGTGTTTGGCCAATATCATATAATCTTCTCCTTTATCCTCTCCCTCCGCTAAATCCTTATCTTTTTGTTTCCAGTTCGGTTTCTATGAAAAAAGATGAGCCGCCATAAATTTTAAAACTAGTAATAAAATATAATAAATAATATAAAAAAATTATTTAAATTTTTTTGTCTCTCTTAATAAATATATTTTTTAAAATTTGTTCTCCTTCCTATATTATATATGGTGAAGAAATTGCGGTTAGTTACACATACGAGGATTATTAAAATCCTCAATCTATACGTAGAGTTAATTTGTAAAGGAAGTCTTTTTATACAGGAAAAAATAATAAAAATATTATTATGCTAAATAAAATACAATACAACCAATAGATTTTGGTCCACTTTAGCCTTAATGAAATTTTGAATTTAAATCCGTACATTTGATAATATTTGAATCTAATTCAATAAAAAAAGAAAAACATAAAAGAAAGACTAAAGATCAAATTTTATTTTAATTTTTTAAATTTTAAAAAATATATTTTTAATCTTTTAAATTTAATACTATAAAAATATATTTTAGCTTAAAGTAAAACATAACACATAAAGAGGAGAATTCCAGCTATTAGTTAAGTAATATTTTATAGAATTTAACCCACTTAATTTTCCCCTTAAAAAATATCTATATTAGGCTGTTATTTCTCGTTAATTTTTAAAACATTTATAAATATTAGTTGTATTCAAATGATTAGACCCAATATTAGTTTTTTCATGAAAAAACTTATCTCAAGTTATTTATATTTCTTAGATCAAGTTCATAGGTATATTTATACGTATATATACTCATTTTAATAACTAACCGTAATAAAATAACAAGTGTCCATATAAAAATTTACAAAATATAATTTTAATAATTAACAATAGCAGAATAACAAGTGTTTATATAAAAATTTATAAAACATAATTTTAATAACTAATAATAGTAAAATAACAAGTGTCCATATAAAAATTTATAAATTCTAATTAATTAAATTATAAGAGCTAATACAAAAATCTATATGTACTTCATTAGTAAATTTACAAGTGTACATAAACATTTGTTTTTGTTATAAAAAATTTTAGGAAGGATTTGAGTTTGCTCACAATTCAAAGGGCGAAGTCTCCCTTTCTCCTGAGCGATATCAATATTAGGCAGGATGAGATGTCGATTACTCTCAGACGTAAATTTAGACACCCAGAAACTATGATACCTCCCAAGCGCCGCGATTGGAACCACAATAAAATAGTACTCCCTAGAAATCAAACACGCTCCAAATGGTCGCATGTCTCACTCTTTCGCCAGCTGAACCCATGGACATAAGCATTTTAACAACTAACAATAGTCAGATAATAAGTGTAATTAGGGAATTTGACCTACTGAATATAAACGACTTGATATAAGTTTTGTCCTTTTTTATTTAATTATTTTTATTTTTTGTATTTTATATTTTTTAAATATTCCTAGTTAATTTAATTTATTTCTCAATTTAAAACTTATATATATATATATATCGAAGACTTGACGTCACTTATACACCCACATTTTAATTGGCAACTACTTGTATGTTCTTTTAATTGTAAACAATTTTTAGTTGTTTTTCGAAAAGTTTTAATTGCATTTTGCTGCTATATATACATAGAAATACTTATATTTTCTAAAAGTAACATAGAAATATTTATATTTTCTAAAAGTACCACACCATATAAACTTTATCTCATTGAAATATAATAATTTAGTTGATAGCTCATATAAAAATTTATGATTTATTTTAATTTTAACAAAATAAACATTTTAATTTAAAAAAACTAAACTTATCTAAACAAAGGTTTATTTTTTCTTAAAAATAAAATAAAATATGATTTGTTTTAGATGAGTCATCGGTTAATTAGAATTAAAATGTATTGAGTTATTATATTTTGATTAGATAAATTTTTGATAAGGTAGCACTCATACATATACCTATGTTTATCTGTTTACTATTTGATTAAAATATTATGACTACTGGTATGCATCCTACCGGTAGACGATAAATTTAATTAGTAGTAGCGAGAAGATTAATTTCAAGTAGTCAAAGAATTTGCCACGTCAGCTTTTTCTTTGTTTGGAAGTACTCGTATTATATATATTCATGGGAGGGAGGGAGGGGGGGGGGGAGGAGAATGGAAATCAAATTTGTTTGAAAGCATCTAATTAAGGAAAATATCACCTAATTTTAAGACCAAAGAGAGATTCCATTTATGAAGTACATCAAATTAAAATGAACTTCGGCCCCTAGAACCCCAGATCAGTTAGGACACATTCACTTACCCAGTCATGAAACCAATCGATCCTAGAGAACATACAACCAACACCACCAATTCGTTCCAAAGGAAGGAGGATATTATTGAAATTACTATAAACTACCAAGGTCGTGAGATTGTAGTTGAGAGATTCCTCAGTTTTCCCCCACATAACGTTGAGAAAATTTGAGTGAGAAATTGCATATACGACAGTTAATAGAAAAGGAACCCTATTGGTAATTTCATAATCCATATGTATAAATTGACGGTCTTCCTCCAAAATATTAACACGAATTCTAGAATTATTCCAAGCAACAACAATTCCACCAAATCTACAGACACTAGGAATAACTTTGATACTGTCGAAACCCATAGACAGAAGTGGACGGAATCTTGACTCTCGTTCACACCTTATTTCAGTTAATGAGAATTAGCACAAATAGTAAAAAATAGATTTATATCTTATAAAAATGTGAGTTTAATTTTTACTACTATCGTGAGGGATCTTTTAATATACGATAGGTTCTATATAAGTGATTTCTAAACTCTAAGATTATGTCCTAAACTTAGTAAGAGATTGATACTAAATCTACCTAAATTTATTTTCTACTAAAAAAAATAATGGATTTGGGCCCTAGAGGCTTCTAAGTTTGTCATTTATCACAGGTCCCCCTTGTATTCTAATATAGAAGGTTATCTATAAGAAACTAAAATAGCGAGAGAGAAAACTCAGAAGCATGAGGACCTCAGAGACATTTGAGTCTTAGCCACCACGGTCTCACCACTTCCTCTTTTTTTCGGTTAAAGAGATTTTTTTTTTCCCACCCGGTTCACCGAAATTTTATTCCGACTACATCCGGATCCGACCCGCGTCGCGCACCTAGCTATGGTGGGTGAGTCTCCTAACAAGAATTTTCTGCGTACGCCAAGGCTCGAACTCGAGACCTCGCTTAAACGATACCGAATCGCTTATTACTTAGACTAACCCTGTTGGTAAGTTAAAGAGATTTTATTCTCGCAACTCATCGTTAGGTCCACATAGCTAGGCCCAATAAGTGGGTCTCCAGGGTCTAACTCCTCCAGTTCCTCGATACAAAAGTCACCTAAAATACTAACGGGGGTTGATCCGAGTGGTAAGCGGCTCAGTATCGCTTAAGTAAGGTCTCGAGTTTGAGCCTTAGCGTACGCAGAAAATCCCCGTTGGGAGACTCACCCACCATAGCCAGGTGCGCGACGCGGGTCGGATCCAGATGTAATCGGGGCAAAGCTCCGGTAAACCGGGTGGACAACAAAAAACAGTCACCTAAAATGTTTTATCAAAAAAAAAGTCACCTAAAATAAATTAGCCCATAAGTATATAAGTTCGATTCTTATTATCGTTATGAGGGTTTATTTAGTAAGCAATATTATAAATCTTCTATAAATTCTTTCTAAATCCTGGAGTTGTGTTTTAGACTTAATAAGAGATCAGTACTAAACATACTTAAATTTTTTTATATAAAAAAAATTGACTCGTAAGGAATTGAGCCTTTTCATTTAGGTCAGGCCTATTGTCATTTAAAACCCTACTTAAGTCCATGTCATCCTCATTCCCAATGTCAGCGACCTAGGAAAATGAGTCAACTCATCACAACCTGCGAGCTAAGAGAAAGTGGGCTGTGGGTTGATATTTTATCAGCTCGAACCTGCCTTAGGGGTTATATAGCCCGCTATTTTTTTTTAATTTTTTAATATTTTTAAAAAATTATTTTTAAAATTTTAAAATACTAATAAAAAAATTATAATGTTATATTAGCATAATAAAAAAATTATTAATGTTATACTCTTCAAAAATTTTATTTTTTATAAAAAAATCTCAAATTTTATAACTATAAATTTAAATAAATATTAACATAATATTAATCAACTATAATATATTAACACATATCAACAAATAAGTAATTTTTTTTATTAGTATTCAATAATAAGAATATTTAAAATAATATTTAAATAAAATAAATAATAATATTTATAATTAAAAAAAATAGGTTGGCGAGATAGAGAAAAGCCACCCCAATTACCAGTCCAAACCCATCCGTTTTATATCCGTTTTATCAACTCTACTCATTCTCTACTCGTTGCTATCCTCTAACGGAACCATCGCTATTTCTCCTCTTGTTAATTCAGTCCGCAGCATATCTCGGGTCCTTTTCTCAGTTCTACAATGTACGTGTTGTACGTACTCCTCTCCAACAATCCCTAAGGTCTGCGCTTTACCACTATATGGTACCATCGCTCTGCTCTCTGATACGTTATTCACAATTTTTTCCTTTCCTTTTTAGGGCTGCACAATGGTAGGGCGTTGTGCCGAAACCACCTGTTCTGCTACTTGTACGATACCTCCACTACCTACCTCGACAACGTTATCATTTTGACCAGGGTCCTCCACGTCAGCAAGCATTCCGAAGCGAGACCCTACATTTTCCAGCCGAGATGACTCACCTCTAACCTCCTTCGGCTACCTTCGCCGCCGAGCCTTCTGAACGACTTTCCTTTGTTCTTGAACATTGTTAACATCACTAGCACCCCTTCTCACCAGAGTTATATTCTCTTTCTGCAGACGCACCCTCTTTTCATTAACTTCATTCTGTTAAGGCAAGTTTCAGACCTGTGCTCATAAATTCCACAATTTGTATAGAGCATATGAAGGCCCTCATACTCCAAGTAATAATCCTCCCCATCAAGAGAAAAACCAGGCATGAGCTGCTTCCCAAGATTAACCTATACACAAATTCTGGCATAATAACCCCTTAACTGACATGATGTGTTCATATCAACTCTAAGTGTCTCTCCAATGCGATTTCCAATGAAGGTAAGGGCTTCCTCATCGTATAATTCCAGAGGAACTTTAGGAAGATGAACCCAAATTGCTACTTTATCCATGGTGGCTCTATATGGTCTAAAGTTCGGTTCACATGGCCTTACAGTCAAGTAGTGATCATAAAGCATCCATGGACCCCTAGTTAAAGTACTAAAGTAATCTTTCCTGTTTGATTGCTTCACCAAGTAAAACCCATATCCAATATTAATCCAATTAATCACCCCTTTCTTAGCCCACAGAGCTTGCAATCGAGTGAGAAGAACCTTGTAGCCAATATTTATGTCCAGAAGTTTGACAACAACAGCCTTCTTCCTATAACTTATTCCGCATTTTTCCAGAAAACGTAAATGTTGAAAAACATTTACTAGGGTCCTCAATAACTTTAAACAACGGTTCCTCTTGGTCTTCGCTATTCTGGGAATCCTGAGACATATCATCATCAGAGTTTTTTTCCATCAGCATCATTCTGCTCCTCATTCCTATCAATACCTTTTAGTTTTTCTGCAAAAGATGGACATCCAGAGGCAGGTCCCAAAGCTTTATCACCCACCTTTGGCTAATGTCCATGCAGAATATTCTCATCATCCTCATGAAGAACATTCTTGATCTTTTCCGAACTGCGTGCTAGCAAATCATCCTCTTCCTAAGAAGAAGGAGGCACCAACGTAGACTTTTTTCCAGAGAGAATCAGCGCCATCTATTCTAGAAGATACAAAATATCGTCTTTGATTTGTTATTGATACGTGGGCTACTTGTTTTAGAATGTTTTAGATAGTGCTGATGATTTGAATTGCGATATTTGTATTTTGACCCTTTGGCCAGTGTCATCTAATGTTTGTCTCTTTTAATAAAGTTGTTTAGTGAATCAAGGGAAGCCAAAAATCCACTTTCTCTTTAATATAATCTATTCGGCTTTTATTTTGTTCCAATGGAAGCATTATTTATATTCTTATTGATAAAAAATTAATCAAAGTATATAAAGTATAATAGCATAATTAAAAATATTTATTTATGAACAATTTTTTTTTTAAATCTCATGTGATAGAAGATGAAGACCAAAACAATTATACTTATGAATGTTATTAAGAAAAATAGTATTTATCCAATCTTTAATATATGATATGTTTAACTAATTTGATTAAATTAAAAAAATTAATTAATATATCATATTTTTCTAAAATACACTATTCATCTTCCTTAACTCTAATTTTTTTTCTCTTACTGAATTATTGATGAGTAGTATTAATAAATATAATTTAAAAAAATTAATAAATATAATAAATATGTCTAATATTTAAGACTAAAGCTAATTTTTTAATTAAGTTTTACATTAAAGAATGGAGTATATTGGTAAATGATATATTGTTGGTTTTGTAGATAGAGAATAATGATAATTAAACACGGTTTAATGTTGTTGTAATATCTCATGTGATTAATCAAGATTTAATGTCACTATGACTTTAATCAAATAAATACAAAGTGAAAGATATTCCAGTATGCTATCTCTCTCTTGGGATTTTTGTTCCAAATTTTGTGACGTTAGAAAGGAAAGACAAAAGGTGTTGCCTGTTCAACCAAAACCAAATTAGTTTTCCAGAGGAAAAAAAGAACGAAACAGCTGCCTCATTTTATTTTATTTGTGAAAAAATTAGTTATATTTTCTAGATGAATAGAATCAGGAGGCCCAAAAGCAGAAGTAAAGCCCAAGAGGAATCGTGAGCCTAGCAGGTAGACTAATCCAATCTCAAAGTCCACATAAGGGCAAAAAAATACCAAGAGGAGTTGAATCTGATTGAAGGAGTTAATCTCTCACAATATAATGAACTAAAATTTAAATTCTTGTTAGGAGATTTTCCTACATTTATTACCTGACAATACCTTGAATAAAATTATTTTTAATAAGAAAACACCTATACTTAGATAAAAAAAAGAGCAAAATGATGAAAAACTATTAACGGAGTTGAGTGTAAGGGTGTGCATGATACTTATATGCCCGATTCACTAGCCTGAGTCAAGAAAAGAATTGCCCAGCAAGGCCAAGTTTCGAGTAGGGCAGGCCACTAGGTAAAGTATGTCGCTCTGCCCATTTGGCCCGCCCCTATATATATATTATTATTTTTTCTTAGAGTTTTATTTTTTTATTAGTTTCTTTTATTTGTAATTATACACTTTTAACTTTAACTGACAACTCTCCTTACCCATTTTTAAAGTCTTGAACATAACTCTTATATTTACGTAGATATTGAAGTTGCTCTCATACTTTACTTCCTAAGCATTCGATGATTTGTGTTGCAATACCGCTACAAATATCCCATGCTTTACTCTCTTTTTGTTGCCTTAATCTTAGTAGATTATAGATATTATTTAACTATTGAGGACATAAATATAGTATTATTGTATAAGTTTATGATTGTAGATTTTTTTCCACAATATAAACAGGGTATCATAATTTAGCTATAGAAGCCCGCCCACATCCAGCCCAAAATAGTTAAGATTTTTACTGGAATAGGGCCGGACATTAGACTGCAAAATATAGCCCATATTTTTTTCGAGCAAGGCACGGGGCAAAAGGGTTACCCTGCCCAATTCTACCTATACATAGCCCTAGTTGAGTGTAGTAAAGTAAATTAATCCCTCGTAACCTTGGCCAACTAATGTTTAAAACTTAAATTAATCTACCTCTTTTATAGATGAATAAAGAAAATATAATATTTATATACGCGTAGCTATAAACAAGTTTTTGTCCATAGGCATTTTCAACCATATCTGTTGCAAATATTATAATATTTTTGAAATGTTAATCACTTTTCAAGATTCAAAGAATTAATTATGATTTTTTCATGAACCATCCTATTTAATCTTCCTCTCATTCACGAATCTAAATTACTAAGTGCATGAACATTCAACGTCCTAAATACAAAGTATTAATCTTTGTCAAAATTTCAATGGAAAAAAAATAATTTAAAAAATACATCATACAATTAATACAGATACAATTATATAATGGTTGGCAAAAAAAAAAAGATACAATCATATAATGTAATCCATGAATTAAAACTAATGATTGAAAGTTTATAAGGAAGGCATTGAAATCTCATATACATTCATGCTGCAATTATTTCTCTGCCCTTTAAGAAAAAGCCTGGGCATCATCATCTTCATCTTTACTACATTTACAGGAAGTGTATAAAGGTTGTATTATTAATTATTATTCACTATATTTATTAATATAAGAGTTAGTTAATTTTTTATATAAATTAAATAAATTATTATATAATATAAATTTATTTTAAGAAGTTATATTTAGTCATCAATAAATCAGTTTTTTAATTAATTTATTTAATTTTTTTAATCTATCTAAAAAAATTAATTAACTCTTATATTAACGAATAAATAAAATATTTTATTCGAGTGAGGCCAGCTTACACATGTAACAATAATATTTGATGGATTAGTCAACTTGGCACAAATGATCTTCGATTTCATTTGTGTTGGTAAGATAATCAGCAACCAGTGTTTGTTTGTTTTTTTCCAAAACTGGGCACAATTTCAGATTCTCACTAACAGAGAAGAAAAATATTAGAAGCCCAACTATGTCTAACTAACTATGCGTAAAATCATCGGACTGATGTAGAGTCATCATAACTCCATGTTCAGTTGAAAACACCAAAGGCTCTGCACTATTTATTTATTTTTCCTCCCCTGACAATTTTACTTATCAAATATGAGTTGTTAAAAATCTGGTTTTCAATTGAACCAATGAGGGTTGACCCTAATGATAAATAGATTGACCTCTTAACTAACAAGTATCAAATTCGATCCTTAGGTATGGAAAACATTATCACTGGGACACTCAAGCTCCTTAAGTGGACCTCCGTTGGGTCGGTTAGATTAGTCCGTTATTTGAAGACTTGATAATAAGATATAGGAAAAATACTGGATACCAACAGATCCATTGGAATCGAAAAATCTGGTTTTGAATTGAAACAGGACATGTGGATCCACAGAAAGCCCAAAAATCTGCATGTAATAGGCGAATTTTCTCTTCTTCTGTCATTGGGAAATCTCTAATTGTCTTTCATTCTTTGTAACATTACCAAGTTGAAATTTTTTTGGTGTGTAAACGGTTCATGATATTCAAAGATAGAAGCATGCCCTATGCATGACTCATGTCAGTGTTATCCTTTATATACGCATTCCGAGGTTGAATACTCTTGAAATTGAGCTAATCAGAATTCCTAGCATCATTATACTATCTAAACTACATAATCCAACAAACTAGATTCAGACACATAATAATACCAGATTGAATGAGTGAGCGAGCATAGGAGAATGTCTAAACATTTCAAATACACTAGAAAAAAAAAGCTACATGTCAGTACGTTATTCTTAATTTGAGAAGCTGTCATGCTTTTAAAACTTCACCTTCTTCTTCTACTTCTGTTTCTGCTAAACCTAATTTCACTAAGTGACAGTAATTTTGTGTTTACAGAAAGCTTAAGCGCAAATCTAATGCTGGGTTCTCCATATGTTCCCCTACTGACGACTGAAACATCGTACTATCATCCCCATATTTATTTGCTTGTCCCCTCAGTTTCTCTGCTTCTGATTCATCAATGGAGTTCAATGGAAACAGTTGAAGAGTCTCTATCACTCTCTCTGGCTCTTGAACTTGATCAACCTCCCCAAAATCTGCCAACAAAAGGAACAATCTTTAGGATTTAAGGTTTCATAACTGAAACAACGATAACATGGAACGGAAGATTAAGAATAATACTACTACTCACTGTGTGTGGAAGAAGATAACAGAGAGTTTTGACGAAAAATATTATTATTACTACTGAGATCCTTGTCGTGGAATGAGACCTTGCGACGCTTCTGTCTTTCCCTGGCTTTATGGTTCTGAAACCAATAAAACACGTTCTTGCTCTCAATCTTGCCATAATAGCTAAGCTCAGTGGAGATCTCCTGAATCTGATCGGTGCTTGGAGTTCTGAGACCAGACATGAACAAGTCAGTTAGAAGCTTAACCTGTTCTGTTGTTGGATTCCAACGACCACACTTAGTTCCACTACTTCCACTATTCCCATTATTACTATCACCTCTTCGAAAACTTCCTGCTCTGATACAAAACCCTGACATGCCATCTTCCATATCCTTCCCTTACAGATCACAGATATATGCCTCTGAGCACTCCTCAACTTTAGGCTCTGAGCTTTCTCTGACTGTGTGTTTGATCGGAGCATATATAATAGCCATAACTGAATAATTTAATACCAGAAATCTCTGTCTCTTTTCTATTATATTTTTCTGTCTTCTTTTGTCGGGTATCGCAGATGATGAGCTCTATATGTCGATGGTTTTCTGCCTGCTTTTGAATTTGGTGAATTCGAGGTTGAAACTATGTTGAGATGATGCTTTTTGTAAGCAAAAGGAAACACAAAGGTAAAGACATGCGCAAAAGTGGCCACTACAGTGTGAAATCTGCATTTGTATATTTTTACAAATCATGTGTTGGGATTTACGTGGTCACACACTAAAACTGAATGGATTAGTGAATTTTTTTAATCAAAGCTTGGGCATAGTACTCACTAATCAGATTCAAGACATGCGAAGAGAGAATATTATTTATAAAAAATAGAGAAGGGAGGGAGTAATATATATTATAACTAAATAATTAACTAGGGCGAGTTAGAAGGATGTGGTTTGAATAAACATAATAGGATGTGATTGAATGAAATATATAATGTCTCTAATTTGACTAATAAGTCGATTTATAGTCAAAGATGGTGCGAAGGAAAATGATGCATAAATATGTGATAATGGGATATGTGAAACACAGAGCTGGTGATGAACAAAACCGGGTGGGTTTTAAAAGAAGTGTGCTGTCTGCTAAAGTTCAAAGTTTGGGAAGTGAAAGTCAAAGCTGCACATTGTGATATGTGAGTTGGACGGCTGTGATCATAAAAAGATACTGAGTTAGGTTGACTTAGGGCTTCATGAAAGATCTTCTTTTCAAGGTATGTGGGAACATAAACTAGATGACAGAGGACTTGAAGAGACAGACAACTCATGACCAACACAAAAAAAGAAAAGAAAAGAAAAAGTGACGCCACTTGGATTTTCTAATGTCACTAGCTCCTGTCTTTCGTGTATTGTCTTTGGTATTCATATTTAGAGAAGACAGAGGGGAGTTAGAACAATTCCCAAGGGCGTAGTTTCATTCTGTCTGTTCATATTTGGCGCATTAATGGGCTTGACTTCTCTAACTCCAAGGGGCTTTGGACGGCAGCTGTTAACACAAGTGTGGATAGGTTAGGCAGCTAGCTAGCTACTTGGTATTATATGACTTACTATCATCGAGCAGCTCAGTCTTGGAACACAGACATTCTTGGTTGTCACAGATTTATGTGTATAATGCTTTGAATTCAAGTTTCTATATGAAGTGATATATTATTTTTGTGTTTAATATATAACTTATTTTAATTTAATTAAATTAAAAAAATTAGTTAATATAATTTTTTTTAAAACACCACAATCATTTTCTTTAACTCCCTCCCTCTCTTATTTGATTATTGTCGAGGAAGTATTAGAAAAAATTAATAAATATAAAAAATATGTCTTATATTTAAGATCAAGATCAACTCTCTCATTAGATTTTAGATTAAAGACTGAATAAATAATATTTAAATTGACAAGTTTGCTTGAAGGAGATGAGGTTTTGGAAATTGTATACGGCATGAGTGAATATGCTCATGTTTTGGACAAAGATTTATTATTTTGTAATAGGGGTAAAATTAAAAAAAAACATTAGTCGTTAATAACCTGTGAACTATATTCCTGAGACTACCCATAGGGATTGGAGTGTTAGGTATTTACACTACCAAGAGGGCACCTATCTCTAGATTATCAGCTTTTCAAGATGATCGGTGATTGTTGGTTGTCAACATTTCATAACCGGATAAAAATGGAGATGACTAACGTAAAACTTTGTCAAATCTTTCACGAACCAAGGAAAGAAGCTTGATTGGCGAAGCCTTAGTTGTGTGATGGGGTTTAGAAAGAAGAGAGAAGTGGGGGAATAGGGGAAGGCGTGAAATAGAGAAGGCTTACTGTGCTCCGGAAGAAGCGTGTCTGGTTTACTTTCTTATCTCCATAAAACCTTAAATCTGTTGTTTCTCTTTTTCTGGGAATAGCAATGCGCCGCCGCCATCATCACCATGCGCGACAAAAAGCATTCATGTATAAATACCTTTTTGTGGTATTCAATTAGATTAGAGTGCCATTATTTGTGCTTAATAATACACAAGATGACAGATATAGCAGAGATTAATTAGGTGAAACATGCATTGGAACATTCTCCAGCAATGAGCCTTGAACAAGTCGGGCCCACCCATAAGTTCCTCTATTTCAGCCACTAATACATAATGGAGCATTACATTACACTGATGGTGATTTATTTACAATTCAGTTTAAACTTTGAAGTTCTAACTCACGTTTTAATTTAGTCTCGAAATTTGTTCTGGTTATTTTAATCAAGTTCTTAAATTAAAAATAGTTGTTCATCCGCACCTTTTTAATTCCACTTTGACCAAAGTGGGTGAATTGACTGAGGTGCTTTTCCATACTAGAGATTAGAGTATTTTACAAGGGCTATATACTCAATACTCTCCATTTTCCCCAACTAAGATGACTCTGCTTGGATCAACAGACGAATCAGAAATCTGATGAGAACGAAAAAGGAAGCGTAAAAATCAGTTGGAACAGTGTCACATGCCTCTATAGCTGGGGACAAATATGAGAGTTTTGAGGATATGTAACCCTTTTACCTTTACCCATACATCTATCCAACAAGTAACAGTTCAAACATTTGTTCTCCAATGCACATCCACACATGAATGATTCTGGCTTCATTTTATTTCGCCGCATTTTCAGCCCAGGGAAAAAAAGAAAAAGAAAAAGAAAACAAAGATGTTCAAATCCAAATCCTACGCCAATTACACGGTCAAAAATAAAGAATTCGACTGATATTAGGCCCGACAAGGAAAGCGGGATTCGGGAGAGAGGCATCAACGGATAGTGTGAGGACGACGTCTAACAGTAACTTGCACATACCAATCATACCATTTAGAGAAATACTATTTTATCATAGTTCTAATCGTAATACTTAGAAAAATATCTTAACTTTTAAATACCTAAATTTACGTCTAAAAATAATTAACGACTCACCCTACCTGACATTAGAACCGCTTAAGAATGAAAGACTTTACCCTACCTTTAAATCATAGACGAACCCAACATTCTTTTAAAAAAAATTTATAAAAAAAATAACTTACAATATAAAAAAACATTTCTCAATTTTTATTTCTCTCTCTCTTCATATGCAATATTGCATTTTTTTTACAAGCTCAAGATTATTCCTTTTCAGCAAAATCACTTGATTTTATTTCTTTTTCCACTGAACGACATTCCAATAAACGACTGACGCACTGACCAGGTAAATAAACATGGCGCCAGGTAGGGTTGAAAAAGGATCTGGCTAGATTTCTTTTAGAAGATGACAGATTACAGTACGGGTGAACCGCTAAACTGTAATTTGGATATAGTTAAGACAAACCTATGAATCACAACTCCAAAAACAATAAAAAAATAATAATAAACTACAAAATTAAAGAGAAAAATGACAGATTTGACGCGTCTCAGTAAACAAGACAAAAGGAACTTCACCAGCAAAATTGCCTTGGCACAACGATTGAGAAAAGAATCACAGAATCTGAGCAGCTGTGTTCAATTTCTCGGCCAAGCTCAGCTGTGTCCTAGTGATGCTTGACAAATAGAGCAAGAGCAAATGATCCTGAAAGGAAAATAAACAGTCAGTCAAAAAAAATTACCAAACCGGCAAACCTAGGATGTGCCCATAAACCAAGAAATAACCAAAAATATGTTTAACCATTTCTATTTGTCGTTCTAGTAACCCATTAAAACAAAATCTTACCTGTAAACTATCGTTCACGAGCTTATCAAAAGCTGAAGGGGGCAATTTGGGAAGGGAACCTACAGCATTAGATATAAACCTCCCAACATTGTTGTCTGGCACAACACGCCCTTCCTGATTTTAAAAGGGGGAAAGAGAAAATTTAGTTCTTACAAAAAGAAAGACTTTGTTGAATACATGGCATGAATATTCAGAAGATAATGTCAGCATACCACAACATCATCAACGTATTTGTAGATCTCATCAATCAAGGCTAGTAGACGTTCCATTGATGTTTCCATCCCTTCCAAATCATTTGGGATTTTGTCAACCGCGGTTGCCTTCAGAGTATCAACTGCAATCACCAGAAACAAGAAACAAGCAAGCTAAGATGATTCAAATTGTTATTAAGAATAATTCCTCAGATAAGCAAGTTTATACAAAAACTGAATTAAAACATAAAATAACTTGCAAGCCACCTATAATATCAAAATACTCAACACCATTTAAGATTTGCTTAAAAGTATGCAATAGAATAATTTTTTTTGTCAACCATTAATTAAGTAAAAGATGATATTCTTTTAAATTGAAGGATATCTCTTTGCAGTTGCGCCCATGCATTGATGAAAGAAAAAGCACATGCATTTTGACATGAGAGAGAAAATGCAAGCTCTATAAAAAAACAAAAAGGACAGCTATAAAGTTGAGATGCAATAAAAACATACATCCAATTCGCTCAGCTTCAACCATGCGGAGATCCAGAGGAATTTCTTGAAATTGAGCAGCAATTTGCCAATCTCCAAGAGACAAATTGTGTGATACATATGCTTTTATGGTTCCCTCTCCATCTGTGAATCCTGTATCAACTGTCAAATGTATAGGATTGGGCACTTCTCGAGAATAAAATTCATGGATTAATGCACTACCCCCATTCACTCCAAGACCAGTTGAATACCTGCATAAATACCAAGTTAGCATAATTGGTTTTCCCCAGAGAAAAAGAAATAAGAAACCTGAGAGATAAACAAGCTACAAAGTTCACGAATCCCTTCACAAAACAGGCATAGATGCCACTATGTCAAGAAGTAAACACTAACTAATAAAAGTTGTGGGTGAGATAAACAACTCTATGAGGAAGTTCTTGCACTCCAGTCAATATAAGGGCGTCACTTTACAGAGAAGAAGGTTCGCTATCAAAAATCAAGTCATCACTTTATCCTTAGCCACATTAAAGATTTCTTGACACAAACTCGTAAAACCTAATAAGTTGCCTAGACATGAGTAAGGATTTGAAACTCGAATTAAAATACCGTTACTAGCACCTGATTCTTAAGCAAATAGCTACAAAACACTACAACGTTTACGAACATTGGACTTACCAACCAACTATGACTTCCTTTGGATTCACTTTTTGGTGGGAAATCAACATATTGTGGTGGTACTCAATATCCAAAGCAACCTGTAACAATAAAATAAAGATTACAAAGGAAAGGCATCTGACTTGAAAAGATCAAGCCATGAAAGGACAAGATTTAGAGAGGTAACTGATAGAGTCAACTAAACAGGCATCGCATCCATGGATTATCCAGTTCCATCCTCGTTTTCAATCAAAAGAAGCCTATGGGCACATATTTCATCACTCCCATTCAAAAGCATATAAAGCTTGTCCATTCTAATTTCTTATATATGAAGGAAAAGGTAATCAATAACCTCATTGATCAATATGAACAGGTAATAGATAATTCGCTGGTAGCAATATTATAACCAGAGTTAAAATTTATCGTCACCCCATGTAGATTCGTCATCTATTCCAAATGAATAAGGCTTATCAGT
This sequence comes from Leucaena leucocephala, assembly GCA_037074615.1. Lineage (NCBI taxonomy): Eukaryota > Viridiplantae > Streptophyta > Magnoliopsida > Fabales > Fabaceae > Leucaena > Leucaena leucocephala. The sequence goes on from CM073541.1 coordinate 16,964,542, forward strand.
TTTGGAAAACGTTTTCTCACCACCAACGGATTCTTACTGAGGGAACAAGCTGTCAATAGATACCAATCCTTTCCAACTCATTATAATATCAGGAGTTCTATTTTAAAGATGCCCTCATTGGCATGAAATTTAAGCAGTGTACCAGACTTCATTCCAAGGCACATAAATTAATACAAGGATCACCGGGAGCAACGGGATGAAGCTGAGACCAGGGAAACAAAATTAAGAAGGAGACATACTATGATTACCTTTCAACATACTATGATTAGAGCTACACGTTTTGCAAATAGTACAACAGAAAACATAAAATGGGGCAACATGTTCAATGTCTCGGATCTGGGAATGGAACTAGCGTCAACAATTCATGTACGAAGGACCCCAAAACATCCGCTATTACTAATTTGTAACTCTAGATTTCACCAAAAGATAAACTTAAAAATATGAAAAAATTAAGCCCAGGGCTTAAGATTACAAACATCTACTAGGTTTAGAAAATAAAATCGCCCATTGACTATTACAAATCTGAATGTAGAACAAGAACCGTGCATACCTGTCCTAGAGCCTCGTTGTGGGGAACAGCATAAGAATTACGGATATCGACGGTTCCATCGGGCAAGACAGAGCCAAGGAGTGTTCCGATGACGCGCTCAGCTTGGTCCGGACGTCGGACATAGCAGTCGCAGATGTTGAAGACAACAAGAGGGTGAACCTTTGCAGATAAGCTCTGGGAAGAGGAAGAGAACTGCAACACGGTGCGCTCGCTCGCCACCATGCTTGGAGCTTTGATTCTTCGGGTTCAATTCACCGAACAGGGCGTGCGAGGAAGAGAGCGCAAGGCGAAGGAAGGAGCCAGCGGGTGAGACGGCAAAACGCTAGGGTTTTAGATATGGGCTTCACAATATTCCAAAAAGGTGGGCCGCATGAGACCAAATTAACATGCTTTTTTATTTAGTTAAACTCTCATTTTTGTTTGCTAAAAAAAAATTGCACATTTTTAATTATATCAGGAAGGTTATCCTAAATGATTAGGGGAGGCAAAAACGTTTTGATTTTCTTTAAACCTTATGAATAAAAAATTACGACTATATTAGAATAATTGTCAATAATTGACATCAACAATGCTCAAATATGATTACCAATATGATGTTAGATTTAACAAAAACGGGGTTAATTCCTATAATAAACTTATATTTAAATTTTTGTTAGAAAATGTATTTAAATTTGATACTCAATCACACATCGAATAAATTTTTTTCTAATAAAAAAATATATACATCTAAAAAAATACTCAAATATGATTAGATGGGACCATATTATAAATTCACTAAAAAAATATCGGTTGATGTAATAAGCACCTCATCGCATAAAGAGTATAACACAAATTTAAATATTGAGAAGTATATTTGTTAAAATAAATAAAAATTATTTATTTATAAATTTCAAAAGGGATTATACCTTGATCAAAAAAAAATTCTCTAATCTTTAATATTAAATTTAATTAAAAGGCTGATATTGATTCTAAATATTTTTTATATTTATTAAATTTTTTTAAATTATTCTTATTAAATAAAGTATTTTTCTCTAAAAATTTGTCTTTTAGTGTTAAAATTGGGCTGAGGGGGGAAAGAAACAGGAATTTGTGGTCTGCTCGAAGAGTCTATGAGGTGGGTGTGGTTGGGGGAGATTGGGAGGGTAGTGGCGCGGAGCTTGTAGGCAGGGTTGGATATTCTAGAGGGGAAGAGACACGTCATCAAACTGAATTTTATAACTTACAACCCGTGCCCACTTCTATAATGATAACCACAAGTATTAAATATATGCATAATTATTTTTCTACGTCACTTTCACTCTTTACGTGTAGCTATTTTCAATTCTTTATATATGTCTTAATGGATAGGAGAAACAAAAATTCTTAAATAATCTCCTTTCATCCATATCATGTGGAATCAATCCCCAACATCGTCGTGAATAAGCTACTTTCATTTCAACCACTCCATAATTAACTTGGGTTTAGAAGATGATCAAAAAGCTGTCTACCAATTGCGACTATAATTCTATTAAAATTTTTATAAGTATTTTTTAAATTTTAATACTGTACTATAATTTTAATAAAATATCGGTATCAAATTTATCTAAATTTTTTTATAAAAAAAATATATAACATGGAAACAATGGGACTTATTATTATAAATTTCTATATTTGATGTTAATGGTACAGTTGATTGACACTATTATCAATTATTTTGTAATTTAAATATTTTCATAAATCGTATCCAGCTAAACATGCTTTAAAATAACAACTTAGTGTTTAGATTTAAAAAAAAACACAAAAACTGTGTACTAGAACAAACATTATACCATTTGCGTCGTTAGACACAGACCTAGGGTAGCGCCCATTTTAATCAATTGTCGTTCCGCTTTGGCATCGCCTCACAAGATTTGAAAAGTATAATAAACTTGAGCCTAAATCGTCGTCGTCGTCGTCGTAAACCACTAATGATTTGACATACTTAGGGGTAGTTCACGGTTTTACCAAAACAGAAGAAAGGAAGGGAAAGGACACACATAAATAATATTTAATTATTTACCTATTTTTATTTCACATAGAGATAAATGTTACTCCTATAGTAATAATGTACTAACTAACGGAAGAATTGATATTCGATTCATATTTTATTAAGAAAGATACCTAGATAAAGATAAAAAAAAATATTTAATAAAAATTTATAACTTAATTTAGTTAAAATTTGATAAGACATGTCATTTAATAAATAGTCTAAGTTGTATATCTATTTAAAAATTTATTAATTTAAATAGGTTAGATTTTTTTTAAAGTATGGTTTACAAATATATAAATTTAACCTGTTTAATTATATATAGTATGAATAGATTTTTAAACCTTAAAATACAACGTATTTTTAAAAATTTATAAAAAATTTAAGCTTAATATACATTTAAAAAACTTAAACCTAAATCTTTTTTAAAGTTTCGTATAAATGCTTAGACCAAAGCTCAAATTTTATATTTTTGTTATAGCCTATTTTACCAAAATCTGGTATATTTCTATTCTTACCTCTAGGAGAGATTCTGATTACAAAATCTCTAATCAAAATTAATCGATTGTTGATAATATTAAAAAAAAATTACTTCAGTTGTAAAAGTAAATTGATGATAGCGTAATATATTATGATCTATATATTATATTTAGATATATAAAATGCGCGCGATGTATATCCTTATCATGGTCCACTTGTCCATGCCTACATAGATGCATTATTGATGCCCCAACCTAAGGAAAAGGTGCGGGGCCAAGTTAGGTGGCAATATCATCATCAGCCACGCCCTCCTCCTTGGAGTAGACCCTAATCCATTTCTCAGTGCCATTTCCTCTGTACATATCACGATGACGATGATCAACAAGGTAGAAGAAGAAGAAGACAATATATTTTTTTTCCTTTTCTTTTTTTCTTATTTGATTGACAGATAACACAATGACAGTGATGATACATAGAGGCCCACACACATGGGGTTGGTATGAGCCCTCTTCCAACTTTTAAAAGCAGATCGGAAAACCGGCCCTTCACGCAGTCACTGGTGGTAGTAGTAGTAATAAAACACTAAATACATATTTTTTACATATTACAACAGATAAGATAAAGAAGGGGACACTGAAATTTTGCTGATAAAAAAAACATGGATCCATCATAATTAACCAACAAATTAAACTCGGCTTCTTCATTTAATTATGATTCCATCCTCCTCCTCACTTGGACTTGAATGGAATGGCTCTGATCACCAGGACGTGGTACGCTGCTGCCAGTGCTGCTCCGATGAATGGTCCCACCCAGAAAACCCACTGCAACACATAAACCCATCCATCGTAAATGAGCCACGGCTCCAGAAAAATCTGTCATATATTAATTAAGAAATCTGCAGATCCGTAAAACTTACGTGTTCATGCCAGCCGTCGTGTTCGTTGAAGATGATGGCGGCTCCGAGACTTCGAGCTGGGTTGATGCCGGTTCCGGTGATGGGGATGGTGGCCAAGTGAACCAAGAACACAGCGAACCCAATTGGCAACGGTGCCAAAATCTGATCCAAATTCATTCATTTACACGTCACAAGATAAACCCTAATATATAAACGTACGCATAATTTATATACTGATTGGTCTAAAAACTTACGGGGACGTGGGAATCGCGAGCGCTGCGCTTGGCGTCGGTGGCTGAGAAGACGGTGTAGACAAGGATGAAGGTGCCGACGATCTCAGCACCGAGGCCATCTCCTTTGGTGTAACCGTCGGCCACAGAGTTTGCACCGCCGCCATACTGGCTGTATCGTTGCTTGCCCTCGAAACCCTTCACCACACCCGCACCACAGATCGCACCCAGGCACTGCATAACCATGTAGAACACTGCCCTCGGCAACGACAACTTCCTCCCCAAAAACAAACCAAATGTCACCGCTGGGTTTATGTGACCACCTGCCACACAATCACACAGACAAAACTTATTTCTCACAATCCAAATATCATCGCCAGCCCGTCTAGCTCAGTCAGTAGAGCTCAAGGCTCTTAACCTTGTGGTCGTGGATTGGAGCCCCACGTTGGGCGTTTTCTTTTCTTTTTCATTTTTTAAGATTATTTCGATCTCAAACAGAAGAGGAGAGCGAACCTGAGATTCCAGCTGTGCAGTAGACGAGGGCGAAGATCATGCCACCGAAAGCCCAGGCGATTCCTTGAATTCCGACGGATTTGCACATGGAGTCAGAACGTTTGACACCCATAACAGTCAAGACGGTGATGTACAGGAAGAGGAAAGTGGCCACAAACTCGGCGATCCCGGCTCTGTAGAAGGACCACGAAGTCAGCTCAGATGGTTCGAACAGAGGAGCCGGCGGTGGCTCCTGGTAGTCCTTGCCGTCGTCTTGGCTCTGAGCCGCCGTCCCGATGGGCTGCCTCTCCGGGAACTTGTTCGCTCCCAACGAAACATCCTGTTCCTTCCCCTCCATATTTCCCCCTGCTTCTCGAAGATTCCGGTGGTGGTGCTGTATGACCCTGATGAGAGCTAGTGACGAGTGGGATGAGAGGTTCACTTATTACGGATTTTTATAAGAGGAATCAAGTTTAGTTGAGAAAGATGAAGACGAGAAGTGGTGGGGCCCATGAGGCGTAATATATTGATTATTGAACTCATTTTCTCATATTTTGGCCGTCCTTTCATTTTCTTGTATATTCACGATTTCACTGAACAGTGACTTTGTTGGCGTATTGAGATTAGTCCAAGCCAGAACGGATACATTGCCAGCTGGCAGGTTGTTAGCCACTCGCACTTCGCACAAGACCGACCATGTTCCGCGCCGCCCTGTAACAGAGATTAGGGGGCCTGAATTCTACTGTTGACTGCTCTCAGGTCAGCAATTCTTTCTCTGAACTTCACTCCTGCAAAAACATCACGTTAAACTCGAGCCTCTTACCAGGACACGTGTCCTCTATCTGGAGCGTCACGATTAATGGAGCGGCTAGAAAACTTCAACACGTAAGCAGCTATTGCTAGGTACTTGCTAACTACTGATTAGTGAATTTTAAAAAAAAAATTTAAACAATGAGTACTGGTTATTATTTGCATCTTAATCAACAAAAATTAATACTACCCATGATTTATGATTTTCCATTGAATACGTAATAATATGCTTGGGAAATAAATGTGGATCCGTGCCAACATAAATTATAAAATAATTAATAAGAAGATGGAATGTTCGGGTAATTTGCCGAATGGACGGTGAATTGTGCTGTGCCTTGGGGGATCAAAATAAATTATCAATCATGAAATCGGTCTAAATTTCAGCTGAAATTCCAAAACCCGACCGTTAAATATTTACCAGTTCCCACTCTTTTAGTATTGTTGTTGTCTCTGTTGTTATGAGGTGGAACATGATTTCGATAAGAAGGCTCCAGAATCAAGAACAGGAAGCCATCTTCATTTCATTATCATATACATAACTCTCGTATTTATATACATCATATAACATAGACCACCATTAACTCTTATTTTCTTAATCAAAATAATGAAACTATTTTGTACTAAGACAAAAAATAATATCGTGACAGATAACTTAAGGCCAACGACTTTCTGATACAGATCCTCGTTTTGCGTGGGTATGAGGGGATGAGGATCGGAGACCATTAACGATTGAGCTTTTATGTATACAGAGTGTTAAAGGAGAAAGGTATTCTGGCAACTGGATTCTCGATCCGAAGAGATAGATAGATAAGAACAAAACATGAGGCCAAAAGCGAGAGAAAGGGAGATTAAAAAATTTTTGGGGGTTCGGAATATGATTATAGAAATGATGATATACCTAATCTTAATTAGTTTAGTCGTTATTTTAGTAAGACTGACTTGTTCGGATAACATTAAAAACAAACCTAAAAGGTGCCCTCAACGGCTCATCGAGGTATATAGTTATATATAAAAAGCAATTTGAAAATTAAATGAGAACAAAACTAGAGGGGGGGGGGAATCTTATGTAATTTTCTGGGGGATGATGTGTTGTGGGAAAAACATGAAAGAGAAGAGGAACATGTGCATGATTGCATGTCCCGGTGGGAGAGGGGGTGGCATGGCCCCCCATGTTCTTCCTCTTGTGGGTTTGAATGAAGAAGCAAATTAAAGATAATAATGAGTCTCCATTGGGACAGTCGGAAAGAACCCATAATTATGTCAAATGGTGGTAGTGTTGTTTTCTTTTCTTTTCCGAATGGGACTGCCGACTTACCCGGTCCTTTCAGTATAGCTGCCCAATTACAAATGTCTCTATAGAGAGTTGCGGATTAGAGCTTGATACTGTGTGCCTGTATGTTGTTTACATTATCATAAAAGATCCCAAAAAACTGTTTGCACCCACACCTCTTGTTGTTCCTTCTCAATTTTGTCATAAGCACCAAAAAACTCGCACTTTTTTAAAAATATATGGATGATCTGCATATTCCAGCCTATCTTATATTCTTTTTCTTCTTTTTGTGATACAAAGAGTAGACTCCACTGGCAACAGAGATTATTTTCCTCAAAATAGCAAGGACAAGCGGAACATCTCTCTCCTAATTAAGTTGCTTCATATGCAAATATTGAAATCCAAACTCTAACTACCTACTTAAGAAATAAGAGCTCCTACCACTTATGCTAAATTGAGTTGACAGTCCTATTTATAAATTATTTTCTTCATAGTTTATATAGAGAAAAAAATTTAAACTATATTAATTATGTCATAAGATTCAATAATTTTTTAATTTTACTCATATTTAATATATATTATACCATATAAATAAAGTTAATATAATAAATAAAGAGTACAATAATATATTTATATATAATTTTTTATTATATAAATATGATAAAAATAAATATTTTTTTTTGCTCTATAAATATGATCAGGGAGTATTTTTCCCCCAACATAAATGGAGTAAAAATTTGAGTATTATGCAAAGATTAAGACAATATCATTTTCAGACGATGCAAGAATTCTAGAGGGGTCCTTGCCTTTCACTGTTCCACACTAAAAGATGAACGATGATTAATTTTAGTGATTTTTAACCTGATAGGCGGTGGGACTTTTGTGGAATTTCTATGGCAGTCGGCCACATGTCGCCTTCAGCTTACAGTGGATCGAGCTTTTTAAAATGTAAATAAATGTGTGGATAAAATCTTGACATATATATAATATAGATAAAACAAAGTACTTATTTGCAAAGTTAGTGAACCATTGACAAAAGACACTATGTTAAATTATGGAGTAATAATTCATTAGAGACCGTCAGAGAAATTGGAGCCACAGGTTTCTGTGGATGAATATGGCTCCCACAGGCGTCCTTTGAAATTAAATTAAACTATTATAATAAATATTATTATATGCCCTGGGTGCTAATTTGCATTATATTCTTATTCTCGAAGCCCCACATGACGCAATACTATGTGCTTTTATGGAGGAAAAAGGATTAACTTCGTCTCAGAATATCGTTTTCAAGTAGCAAACCTTCGGATGGACGCAAAGGTAACCTAATCTCTATGTGGAATAACGTGAACAAAAGGTGCTAAGAAATCATTTACTCTAATAATGAGAATTTTTGATAAGTCAATATTCAATAGGACATGATGCTAGCTAAAGCACTGAATTTTATTTCGGTCCATAGCTTGTTTTCTTTTTGTTTATCATGAATCCGTGATCTTTCATGGGAAATGACGAAAATTCTTTATTTATTTAGCCACTTTTAAATTTGATTTTTCTTGAAAAATTGTTTATAATATTGGAACTTGACCTCCTGTAAATAAAATTTAGATGCATGTGTGTAAAAAACTCACTTGGAGAGTTTTATTAACTAGTTAACCAGCTCATTTTCTTTCACTTAATTGAATGAAATGACTGAACCACCTCCAGCTTTCTCAATTATATATATCTCTCTTTGAAAACCAAGCTATGATATTGGACCCCTAGCTATATTTAAACTTTTGAATTTTGTACCTGAGCTTTTGATTGTATAGGTGAAATGTTGATCCTGCATTAAGGTGAAATGTGGGTTCTACTTTCTAGTATTGTAGCTTTTAACTATTGAAGGTGCTTTAAATGAATGTTTATTATTATTTTTGTTAAGTATAAGTATCCTCTTAGTTGAATCAATAATATTTAAGACACTATCGAGTCATATGGTATCCCTAGATTCAAATTTTAGTTTACTCTTTTGTTATATACTAACTCTTTTTACTAAATCAAATGCCTGTTGATAATGAATATTTATTATTGATAAGAAAATGAGGAGACTGCAAATATATATGGAAGTTTATAACCCGAGATGGCCAGCAAAATTTGCACAACACGCCATTGTGCTTAGCACCAATTCCGGGCTTGGATGCATGAAAATTCTGGCCAAACATTAGGAGCTATACCTAGAAAAGGTTACAAAAGAGACAAATATTAGTATACATACTAATAAGAGTTAACATGTATAGTAAAAAATATACTCGTATTTTATAAGAACGCGAGTTTAATTATTCCTACTGTTGTGAGGGTTTATTTGGTAAGCGATATCGTAAGTCTCATATAAATACTCTCTGAACCCTAAGACTGTATCTTAAATTTAGTGAAAAATCGGTGCTAAATCTACCTAAACTTTTTATGTAACAAAAAAAAATCTCATACATTAGACACACGCATATCAAGAATTAATCATTGAACCAATCAAAACACTATGATTGATTGGTGGGATTGGATTGTAGTTAATTTGGTAACCAATGATTTCCATTTGTATAATGTACATACTTACTTTATAATTTTATGAAAATATATTTTTCCCATTTGCCTATTGATTTCATTTTCCAATATTTTAGGTATAAGTTATGATTTATTTCCCCCACTTTTATCTGTAACACCTTCACTTACACTATAAACCCCGCGAAGATCAACATCCTTATCATTATTGTAAAAGGTGGTGCACATATCAAACACTGAAATGAAAACAATAATCATGGTCCTGGAATACATTAGTTCGTAGGCACAAGTCTCTCTGAATGTTAAAAACAATCGTAGTGAGAAAGAAAATGAAGCAAAGGAAAACTCAGCACTCATAGAATCACAATGCCATTATTTGGTAGTTGGTTTGGTTCTAAAGCTCTGCTCGCCTTTTTTCAGTGCAATCGCCAATGATCCTTCTTCGAAAGATGGAACAAGTTCGATGAACACTAACCCTTGGTTACCATAGCGCATTTCTTTATCAACGTCTCCCTGTCTCTAAACATTGGTCACTCTGTGAGTTTTATTTTTGAGCGTGTTCTAATTTTTCCAGCTATCATGGATCCACCATGTCACCTATGTGGACAGATAAAAAAAAGATCGACTTTTCCACATCTTCATAGTTAACGCCGTGAGCCAATCTTCAAATGCGCAACGTTGGAAATTATGAGGGTTGCGTTTTAAAGCAAGAAAATACAGGAACATAGACCAAAGTTGACCCAAAATAGAAGGACATTGGGTTTTCCAAAAAAGATAACTTTTTTTCTAAGCATATATATATTATTATATTTGAGTTAATCATATTTAAAATATTATCAGATATTAAATATAAATATATTTTTTTAATAGGGATTAAAACTAGGAAGCCCTTGGTTTTCCCCTGCATCAGGCTCTTTATGCTTTGGGAGCATGTTGGGCACAAAATTGACATAATATAGGCCTAAAGTGATAAAGGTACGTTGGAGGCCCATTAGGTTATTTGCTTTCCGTAAATATTAGGCCCAATTTTACATGGAAGATTCATTGCTTACTGAGACCTTTGATGACTTTTTTTTTTTATTGTTTATTTGATTTATTCAAGTTTTATTTTAACTATATTTAGATCTGACCCGTATCGTATATTTAGCTATGGTAGGTGAGTCTCTTAATAGAAATTTTTTATATACGCTAAAACTCAAACTCAAAATTTCGTTTAAGCGATACCGAGTCACTTACTAATTAAATTAATTCTAGTTGATTATGACTTTTGAATCAACCGGATTCATGAATGCAAGAGAAAAACAAAGAATAAAGAATCAATACTCGCTCCCCTTGATTGTAATATATGTAATTATAGCAATATATGGATTCTATGGGTAACGAATCGGATCCTCTCTACAGTATCCATCTTGCCATCCACCTCTAAAACTGCTACAGTATTCTATTCAATTGTAAATCTAACATTCAACCAATCATCCCTCTCCACGTGTAATTAATTAATTACATCTGATATCTATCATGTTATGTCTCATTCCTCCCCCGTTGTTCACCAAAAAAGACAAAGTATACGAACCAAGTTGATCTATTGATGATTAGCCAAATGAAAAAAAATGAAAGACATTAATCAATGGATTAATGAATTAATTTATTATATCGTGCGATCTTAACTTGGATCTAATTTCTTCACGGGTCGCTTCCATCGAACGGTCATATACTGTCCACGTGGCACGACTCCTAATTCTGATGTTCTCCCGTGAGATGAGAAGAAACGGGATTTGTGTGGAGGGCCCAGGACAACTATGCTTCCTCTCTGTGATCTGAGAGACGACGACTAGTCTGAGCATAGGACATAACTTCAGATGGGAACCTGAATACTGGGAAAACTACTTCATTTTCCTCTTCCCACCTCTCCGATTCCTTAACACGTCTTAGCCACACTGGATCACTAGCTCTTCTGCCTTATCTCACCGGCTGCGAATGATCTGGGATGGACGGAGATCCGACCTGTTGCTGAAACTTTCGGATCATTCTCGGAGGGATCGGGTTGATCCGGCGCTTCCCTTGCGAGGATATATTTTTTTAACATATACAGGAAGCTGGCAGTGATGAGACGGAGCTGCTGGTGGTTGAAGTTGAATCGTCGGGCAGAGCAGAGGTTCCGGCAGCTCCTGATTTCCCCAGTTAAATCGGTGAAGATCAAGCTTCTGCTCTGTTGTTGCATTGCGTTTGCGCTGTTCGTGCTCACCTGCAGTGCTTCCGCCTTCGCGGTATGGACCAATCAGAGTCCCGTTTTGGCTTCTTACTCTGGTTCAAGGTTCGTGGATATACTTACGGACTTTTGTTTTTGGATCAATCAGTTATTGCTTTGTATATGTGATGCTCCACTTACCAGTTATTGTAATTTCTATTTTGGGGCGAGCATGTGAAACGAACCAAAAGAAGAAAACATTGCCTTCACTACAGCTACAAGAGCATCTTCTTAAACTACTTAGATCAGTTCAGTTTTTGGTTGAAATATTGCCAGTAATATTTCGAAATGGATCCCCAGCAGTTGGTAGATTGCCTATAGCGGATTCTATAAATGTTTAAAAAAAAAAATCATTTCTACAGACACAAAAGAAAAGGAGGAGAACAATGAATAGATAAAGGTAAGCGAAAGTTTCTAAAAAAAGAAAGATAGAAGGTAAACGAAAGTTGTAAATTCATACTATGAAGTAGATATTGGTGCGCTTACCTTGGATATATAAAGGTTTTAAAGCGGGAATGTAATCCAAAAGGCTATGTCTTTTAGTCGTATCGTCGCACGTTGATTTTCTGCTTGAATAATATCTATATCCTCTGTCCGACAAAGGTTGGCTCTGCTAGCCACAATTTGAGTTTTAAAATTCTTGCTTGGGGATTTAGCCGTTTAGTTGATCTTATGTTTCCAAACTAATTCATGACACGGGGTGTTGGAGATAGGACCTTAAAACGAGACTAATGATGACACCTTCAGGGTCTAGAGTTTAAATTACAACTTTTAGCTTTTATTGATTCTTTCCAAATCACCATACACTTTGCTTAGTCTACGGTATAATGGCTTTTGAACCTGCTCTTATTTAAATTTTACCGTGAATGTCTATCCATTTTGTTATTATGGAGTCTGAAGGACACGCCCCCTTACATTTTCATGCCTTTTGAAGAGCATAGTGGGATGAATAATATAGGCTTCTCTTAATTTTCATCATCCTAGCTTATATATCTTGCAATATTTGGGAACTTATTTTATTCTATATTTCTTCACAGGAAAGGATATTCTATTGTAATGAACACATGGAAGAGATATGATCTCTTAAAGCAATCCATCAAGCACTATTCATCATGTTCTCGGCTAGAATCAATACATATTGTGTGGAGTGAACCCAATCCTCCTTCAGATTTTCTTTTAAAGTTTTTACACCATGTAGTTCAGTCCAAATCTAAAGATGGGCGACATGTCAAACTTAAGTTTGATATTAACAAAGAAGACAGTTTAAACAATAGGTTTAAGCCAATCAAAGATTTGGAGGCAGATGCAGTCTTTTCCATTGATGACGATGTCATATTTCCTTGCTCTTCTGTGGAATTTGCATTTGATGTTTGGCAAAGTACACCAGATGCAATGGTGGGATTTGTTCCCCGTGCCCATTGGGTACATTCATCGGTATGATTATATTTATTTTTTAACCTGTCTACTGTGCTGTCTGTCATCCCTTATGATTTTGGTCGCACAATATTTGTTTTTTGGTTATGCTTTGTACAGAACAATGTCAGTATAGAAGTTAGGACCTCTAACAAGCATGCATTATATTTGATGGTGTTGCCTTTTAACATTTTTGTTTCAAAAAATAGAAGGCAGTTTAGATTTTGTGGGACAAATAGATTGGAATTCCATTTCAAAACTAAGCCTTATTTAGACATTGAATTTAAAGAAAAAATAAAACCAATATTGATAATAACTTACTTGGGTTATGGTAAGATAACTAGCTGATTCTTATATAGAGCACTATCATAAACAGGGGAGCTGTTATATCATTGTCAGGGAGGATTTGATTTTAAATGGAAAGAGAAGATGAACTTCTGTTTTTAACTAAGAGTGTCTCTTACCTGATATACAACAAGCTGTAGTTTTGTATCTTTCTTCTGTAATTCTTGATGTGAACTTCCATTTCAATTTATACAAATCCTTCAACCCTCAAAACTTTGTTTGTCTTTATGTCTGTTATTTTCTTATTGGTTTTGGTGAGGTTCTTAGTGGGGATGGAGCCCATTTAAAACTTCTTATGTTGACCTTTCCAGTTATTTAACTTGCTTGCAGAAAGGTAATGGTGATAAATTTGAGTATGGTGGGTGGTGGTCTGTGTGGTGGTCTGGTACGTACAGCATGGTGCTCTCCAAGGCAGCGTTCTTCCACAAAAAGTATTTTAGTCTCTACACGAATGAGATGGCAGCATCAATTAGAGAATATGTAACCAAGAAAAGGTTCTTTCTCTTAACTAAACAAATTAACTGCTGCCTTCTTGTCTTAAACACTTGAATATTATAAATTATATAATTTCTATATTAACTGTGTTGTTCTTAAATGATTTTACCAGGAATTGTGAAGATATTGCAATGTCTTTCCTTGTTGCAAATGCAACTGGTGCACCACCGATATGGGTGAAAGGTAATTGCTATCTCTGAAACAGATCATCTACTGGTCCATGAGATATTGCGAAGATTTGGCACCATCTTCAATGCATACATCTTTTAAGGATGATGGCATTATGTGCTGTTGTTATTTGGGTACAAAGGCATTATTGTACCCTTTTTAATCGAGGCAAGAAAATAGAGATGCAAAATTCTGTTAAACCACCAATCTTCTAGCTTAAGTATAGAGGGAACTATTTCTAAATTGTTAGAACGTATGTTACAACTCATAATTGGAGAATTGGAGAAGTTAAAGTAGGCATTTCTGCTACTTATATCTCTATCATCATAATTGTTCCATGCATGTCATTCTGAAGCCTCTCGTGATTAAAAACCAGTTTTGGATTCAGTAAAAGGTGGTAAGAATCTATCTCAATCATTTGCAATCAAATGCTCCAAATTGCTTAAACAAAAAAAGGGCATCGTTTCGTTTATTTATGCGAGTTGAGTAAATGGAAGATCAGGATGGATTTATACTGTCTCTTACTGAATCCAAATCTCGGGTGGGATTTTCACATGTTTTCCATACCCCTCTTTTGGCTTCCTAGGGATGCAATTCATCAAAGTATATATTCGGTCATCTGTAATTACTTGTTATGCCAATTGAAGCTTATAAACAAAACAAGTCAGTGCTTGATTTTAGATTTTCCCCATCCATGCTGATAGATACATGCAGAGTGTTCATATACATCTGGGTATATCCACATGCACATATCAAATTGACTGATCCTTTTTTACAATCTTCTAGGTAGAATATTTGAGATAGGATCAACTGGAATCAGCAGCCTGGGCGGTCACAATGAAAGAAGAACAGAATGTGTAAACAAAATTGCTGCGGTGTATGGAAGGATGCCCTTGGTGTATACTTCAGTGAAGGCTGTTGATAGCCGCAACGTCTGGTTTTGGTGATGCCCATTTAGGTTTCTTTTTAGCTTTAAAAAAAAATTCCACGATCCTGAATTAGCTAGTTATCTGATTCTTAATTTTAGTTCTACAGTTTTATATGAAATCCTATACGCAAATCACGTGTTTTTGTGTGTGAATGTAGCTATATCAAATTCCTTTGATTGATTCATTGTATAATTGACACCTAATACAAGGTTGCTGCCACCCTGGAGTGCCTTTTGTCTCTATATTAAGAAGTGATTGTATATTTACAGTCTATCATATCCTTTAGTGAAGTAACTTGTTCACGAATTCTTACACTCTTGATCTCCCACCTCATGTACTACCCTTTTTTTGTGTGAGAAAAAGGTTCAATGGATTTAGTTTTTGTAAGGAGGATGGTTCCCTTGGCCATCGTGTTGACATGCTCTGTTTATTAGCACATAAACTTATTTAACCAAAGACTTGAAAACATTATTGCGCGTGAGATTTATGTTCTGGGAATAGAAGCAGAGAACTGATTAAAGTAATTTACTATATGTAAGTAACGTCATATTTATTGACATTCACTCACATCAGTAAAGCGATGTGAGGTGTTGGTGTAAATGTTGGGTATTAAAATCAAAACATAACATGTCGCATCTGAGATGGATCATAGGACTGGGTTGAAGCTGTCGGAGTTTTCTGAGGAAGGAGAACAAGTTGCTAGGTCACTGGTGCTCCACATAAATGTGGCATACTTGGACTTGTAATGATTGCTGTCAGGATCAACCTCCATTGCTTCCAGGTATCTCACTACCGCTTCCTTTAGATCCTTTCTTACCAGCCACAAGAAGTCGGCATATCTGCTCAATGCCTCTGCATCTTGTGGCTTCACCATCACCGCACGCCTGAAGTACACTTCTGCCCTGCAATTTCACATTCAATTTTGGTTTTTCAGGGCAAGTAGGAAGACAGATAATCAGCAACAAGCAATATACCTCCAAGAATCAAAGTAAATTCAATTTACAGAAATACTGCAAAATGCCACTTCCTCCATTTCTAATAAGCAATGACCAGCAGAAATGTTGTGAAATTCAAGAGTTCAAGAGTACAGGGAAAAGAAAACTAATGCACTCTTAATATGGAGGAGAGCTAGAAAGAATATAGCAGAAGAGTTCTGAAATACTCACTTGTCAACGTCATGATAAACAAGGTAGAGGAACTGTGCGTAGTTAGAAAGCAGAAGAGAGCTTTGAGGTGCCTGATTTATGTGGTATTTGTAGTATAACTCTGTTCTTCTATATTCCTCATATGCATCTCCTTCAAGCTCCACATACACTGGAGCTACTAACATTTTCACTGTCTCATTGTCCAAAGCCTCATTCCTTATTTCTTCTTGAAATCTACTAGCTTCCTCCAACATCGAATTCCATAGAGTCTTCTCAGAAACAGCATCAACATCAACTTCTGAACCTTCTTCACTCTTCTTGTCGGTCAACATCCGTACTTTTGTAACCAAAGGAGTGGCTGCAAGAGCAGTGTTGTTATTCATGGAAAGTACAGAGAAGTTTGCTAGGAGGACCATGGTATAGACCATAAGACTTGGAGTCTTCCACATAATCTTCTGGAAGAGCCACACAAATGAAGCATCCGTATCACTTTGGATTTTTCTCATCAGACCCTGCAAATCCTCACAGTACAAGCTTTCCCTTATTTGTAGGGCATAATTTTGAAGCTCGTGGATGATGAAGACCATGGACGAGAATGTCTTCTTCACAGAACAGTAAGTACATTCATTCGGCTCCTTCAAATTCTTCTGCCACTGCAGCTTCTTCTGAATCATCCGAATCGAGAAAGGGATTCCTAAACAGTTCACTTTCCTTTCAAAGTACGCTCTTAGCATTTTCTGTCTCTCCGGCCAGCTCGGTTGCTCTGGCTCAATACCCAACATAGAAGACTCCAAAACATCATGCTTCGCGGTCCAAAATGGCTCCATAGAACTCTTTTCCGAGCTACTTAGCTGCTCCGTGTTTTGGATTTTCTCAGAGACTCTGTGAATCACTTCCATGGGCCTTCCGTCATCTTCATCTTCTTCGACTGGGATAGCAAATTCCTTCGCAAGTTGCTCAGCAAGATTCGTCATCGTTTCTTCATCCCCAGAATGGGCAGTGCAAGTTTGTTTTCCTCTTTCAAGTTTGAAAACCGTTGATCCACGAAACGCGAATGGATGAACCAAGCGGAAAGACAGAGCATCATTACCATGATTGAGGTGACTCAGCAACGAAGAGGGAAACACAGTAGGGGGCTTACAGGGATGACACACAGAACGAGGGGCTCTGAACAAGGAACTTTGCAGTCTCTTGGGACAATTATACACTCTCAAACCCATATCCCAGAAGCTAAGATTTTCGGCAAATAATCATATAGAGGAAAATCACGCAGAGGAATTTCGTCACAAACCCGAGAGGCCCCCTCGATGAGGGTGTTATAAAAAGTTTTCATTTCTCATATGAAGACTCAAATCAGATCTCAAAGGGAACCAGAGAAAGGAACAGAGAACAGAGCTTTGAACGATTTTAATGTACCCTGAAATGGAGAAGCAATCAAAAAGTGAACAGATAAAAAAAATCGATTTCTATTGCGTCTATGATATATGAAATGGCGAATTAATTGAAGGTACTTACAAGGCATAACTGCGGGTTGTGATCTGGGTTGAAATGGCGAAGAGACTCCATGGCGAAAGTTATAAAACAAAGAGAGAAGTCCATAGGTATTGCATTCAGGAGTGTTCCAAGAAAAGGAAGAAAATTTGGAGGCAGAACGGGTGTGTAGCCGAGCAAAAGTTTGAGTGGATAACACGTGGGAGGTGATAGAGATTAACGTGGCGGTAGAGAGAGAGGAGGGGGCGGGGGGCGGGGGAGTTCGACAACATTTGTTAGATTTAATGTTTTAAGAAAACAAATAACATGGATTCAAAAGTGAGAGTTGGGTGGACATTCAGTTCACTGCATTACGGGATCGGTGATCCGAATCACATGAGACTCTTGGGAGGGAGGTTATTAATTAGATATTGTTAAATAGGCAAAAACAAGGAGGAGGAAAGCAGATAAGATAACAATTCAGTGCGGAATATGTTGGGAAATAAAGCATCTGATATGTAACTAAACGTGGCTTGCATTTAGTGTGTTGAATCTAATAAAACTTGCTATGAATTCTATATTTTTAGTACTGATATAAATTATATCCATATACCATAAAACCAGTTTTGGGAATGCATATGTATGGTCGGCAATTGTGTATATATATATAAGAAAGAAATTGTCTTTTGCTATATACTTATGGTGTTTAGGTCAACAATTTTTGGAAATAATGAGATAAAATGATAGCAGAGATTGCGCATTTAGGACAGAGAAAAACATGGACGAGAAATCGTTGAAGGATATCATGGGTGTTTAGATAGGAAGAAAACTATGGTTTTCAAAATGTTTATCTAAAATTATTTTTAAATTATTTTTTTTGTTATTTTTTAAAAGTTAATCTAAACGGCCCAATTGTCAAAAAATCATGGGAAAAAGGATACTTCCGTCTTAGCTCACAAGGGTTTTGTTTTGTGACTAAATGGGCCATTACATCATAAGGCCCTTTCTACAGAGTACTATATTAATATGAAATATAATTAATATAAATAATTGTAGTAATTGTATCTAGGTGACAACGTTTGAATCTGGTCTAGTTGATGTTGAAAGTTGACTCAGTTCAAAACTTATCCAATATGAACTGAATTAGTCAATAGTTAACAGTTGATTTTGACTTTCTTCGTAGACTTTTCTCAATATGTTATATATATATGCGCGTAGAAATATATTAAATTATGATGAATTTTTAAATTATATTTTTAATATATATTACTTTGATTTACAATTATTATATGTTAATTTGTTTTTATAAATAATATTTGATCCTAATTCAATTAAAATTGCCATAATAAATTAAAAAAAAAGAATTTTGATTGCAGATAAACTATTTGTTTGACTTTTAACATTTTACATTGACGACATCAGTTGAATTTCCGTTGGTCTGAGAGGAGGGAAAATATATAATAATAATAAAAAAAATTATTGAATGATAGAGAGTTGCGTAGGCCAGAATTCTTTTGTTTTTAAAATAAACAATATCCCTAATCAATAACTTATAAATTAATATTTCTAAAATATAGAAATCACTGAAATAAACTTTATCTCTATTAATAAAGTCTTTTTTATATATATAGCTTAATTTAACTTACTATATCATATTTAAAATATCTAATTATCTATTAATTATACTATGACTTTGTTAGTATAGGCCCTGGAATATTGTATCACCCAGTTTGTGCGTTTGAGGGAGTAAGGGTAGAAAAATCAGAAGGGCGAGAGACGCGCATTCGTTCCATTCTGCTGGCAAATTTGACCACTTGGTTGCACATTTCCTTTCTGCTTCCTTCTTTCCTACCTCCTCATTCCTTGATCTGGAAAAACCGGTCAGGTGGGGCCCTTGTAAAGCTAATCACCTCTCTTCAAATTTTTTTGTTGAATTTAGTAGAAAAGATTAATCCAAACTAAAATTTTAATATTTATTAAAATAATATTTATATTTAATATTTTAAAATTTAATTTTGTATAAATATGAAGGATGTTCTTTAAATAAATGATGGGAAAAAATCGTAAACTTAAACACCCTAAATTTTATTATTTTCTCAAGGTGAGGCCAGGCCAAAAATCCCACATAATCTTTTTAACTCAAGTTTCTTCATATAATAATACAAATATCAAGTCTCAAAGGGCTACAAATAAATGTCTAAGGCAGCATTAAATTCCAAAGCCCAAACTAAACAATACAAATATAAACCTTCAGTCCTCATCATCATCCAAAACTAAAATAATCGTCTCTTTAGGAGTTGGGGTTATGTTAACAATCTCACCAACTTCATCTTCATCACCCAGTTCTTTCCATATTACTATCATATCAATATTAAAACAATCAATTTACCAAAAAAATATTAAAATAATTATTATTATCAGCTCAGCTAATTCGCCATTTGTGCTGCGTTTAATTAGGTTTATTTTTATCATTTTTGTTGCATCACATAATCCTGGGTTCTGATCCTCTCCCTCATTTTGGTATAACCATAAGCATCTCACTCGACTTTGACCCGAATTTATTAAAAAACGACAAGAGTTGCAGGTTTCTTGGAGCGTTCCCTCCCCAACTACTATCCATTTTGTTCTCCCATGTTTTTTTTTGCTAACGACTACATCGAAGTGGGACCCCCACTCAGATTTCTCAAATCTTAATGAATATCTCCTCACCCATAAATACAACACATGCGTCTCGATGCAGATGGATCCAATCATCACTTAATTAACAACAGCCTGTGCAATATGCTGCCTATATTATATATATATAGCCCCCACCCGCTGCTTATCCCTGTAATGAGTACCTAATAAGAATATCTCCAATGAGATCAAGGAAATATTGACTTTAAACTAAGTTATTACCTCTTATTTTTAATATAAAAAATAATGTGTAGGATAATTTTGACTATTTGATTTATTATTTTATTTGATTGAGGATAATTTTTTTAAAAAATATTTTTTATATTTACATAAATTTAAATTCAAAATATCGTACTTAAATAATAAAAATTTCTTTTACCAATGGTATATACATAATTTTAGATAAGGTAATACATGCACTAATTGGCGAGCTCATTACTGTCAAATTAAACTGGATTATAAGATTATGAATTTTTCTTGAATTGGTGGACTCTTTGCTTATACGATGTGATCTTAAACTGGATTATAATAATTTCTTTTACCAATCGTGGGGCTTGATGTCACAAACTTTTGTATTAAAAAAAATATATTGGAGAAAGAACTAAAATTATACTTAAGATATCCAAGTGTATTAAACTTATATATTTAAAATTATTATAATTTAAAGTTTAAATTTTTAACCAAAATAATGTTCAACTTTTTAATTCTATATACAAACGACTTTAATTTTATCGTTCCTTCTTCAAATACACTAATGAAAATGATTTAGTTGATTTGTTTTTCTTCTATAGTTGCTATCACATAATGGAATATACTCCATAGCTCCAATATCCAGAACGTGAGCAATGGAGCAAAAAAATCGTATTAAATACTCTTATAAACAGATAATGGTACAACCTCTCACAAGAATAATTTAATTCATATTCTAGACAAAAAGAATCTGTTTCTTCAACATGTTTAGTGTAATTTTCTTCAAGCGTATTTCAATGTGTAAATTACTAAATTATCCTGTAACAATGAATCCCTACAACACTAGTAACATCGGTGTTCGTTATCCCAAAAATAACCCAGAAATGTCTTTGCAGCATCCAAACTCGGAAAATAGGTTGGCTCCATGTATATCTGACTCAGTGAGTCGCCCGATTCCGACCTCATCCCAACTCGGTTCCCACTCGCCTCCGAGCTCCCCATCACCACCACCAGAACCTGCTTGTATGTGAAGAAGAACTTCTTCATCGCCGACTCTATTCCCTGCATCGCCTGAAGCAACTGAACCTTCTCGAACCCACTCTTCTCATTCTTGTCCACGTACAGTTTCATCGCCGCCTCCTGAATCCTCGGTCCTCCCTTTGGGTCCGCCTCCACTTCCAATATCTCCGGCACCTTGTGCTTCAGATCCTTGCACAGATTCGTTACCTCCACCAGCTCCTTCGACCGGAAGCAAAACGCCGTCGTCTCCCCCGTCGATCTGATCAAAAGCTGGCTCTTCAGACGCAGGAAATCGTCGGGATCCATTAGAAGGTGGAGTTCTTCGATATCGGCGAGGATCTTCCAGATCCGCTCCACCATGTAGCAATCTTCCGTGGCCTTATCAAATTTCTTGCTTTGGATTCTCTCGGTGATTCTGCCGAGCAGCTGGCGGGCCACGTGGATCCACGACTCTATGATCTGGTGTGTCGTGTACACCGTCTGGTTCTCGCACCTCTCGATGAGATCGTCGTTCGGCGCCTTGTTCAGGGAATGAATCTCCCTCGGCCTGCATACGGCGTCGTACCGGAGGCTTGGTTTTCCAGCGATATTCATCTCCCCTAAACCCAGAGTGTAGGGACACCTCCTCATCTGAGATTCGATTACGTGGAGGATCCTCTGCGCTACGTCCTTAGATTTGTACCATGTGGCCAATCGAGGAAGCAAGCTGGCCTCGCTGTAACTCACGCCCTCGCTCTTGCTGAGGTCAGCCGTTGGAGCCGTGGCACGTGTCTCGGGGCCATCTTCGTCGTCCTCGCAGAGCGACGAGATGGTCTCGATCTCGGCGACGACGAGTGATTCAATGCGTCGGAGCCATTGGCGACGGTTGACGTAGGGTCTGGGGTCCAACAAAACGGTGGAGAGCAAGCGGAAGGTGATCTCAAGCGCGTGTAAAGCAGGCTTGAAGATGGGTTCGCTCTTCCAATCGGGGAAGTCGTCGGAGCTCCAAAGCTTCCTAAGCTGAGGAAGACGAAGATAGTGGTCGTAAGCAGAGCAAGCCAGAGAAGACGACGCAGAGATATCAGTGGCGTAAAAAGGCGCCGTCAAAGGCGGAAGGGACATGACCCGGGGGATATCGGAGGTGGGGGAGAGCTTGGTAGGCATATCGGAGCTAACGAGGTTAGATTTCCAATGCAAATCGACCATTTCTTGAAGGAAAGTTGAATAATTTTGAATTTGGATAGGGGGAAGAAGAGAATGAAGATATATATATAGTGGGAATTATAGATGGAGATATATGGGGTCGGGTAATGTTGAAGAAAATTATGAACCAAAGACGTGTAGACCGGCACATAGGAAGGTCAATCAGAAACCGAGGGATTTGAATATGGAGGCCGGCGGGGGCAAAATAAATATTTAATTTATTTATTTTTTTGTAGGGAAAAAAGGGGGGGAATAAATTTAAAATAAGGATGGTGGAAGGCTGGAAGCTTATCCAAAACACCTAACATGGAATGGGGATTGCTCTGTTGGAATTTGAGTAGAGGATTTGTTCCCATTAATGGAACCCACTCTCGCGTCTCCCATTCATTTTCCGACTGTGCCAGTTACCCTTTTCCCCTTGTATTCAATTAGATAGTAAATGATAAGTATTTATTATTACCGACATGTCAAAAAAATTACACAGCTTGTTCATGTTTTTGTCTATATACACCTATATATTAATTTTTTTTCTATATATACTATATCTAATCATTAATATAATATCCTATTGAGTTTTTTTAAAGAAACTAAATAAACAACTTAATAATAAATGAGTAGTTTATAATTTAACCAAATTAGTTTGATAAAAAAAATATATAAATATTTTAAAATAATTTATTTAGTATTTTTATCTCTAAAACAAATTAATAAAATTTTATGTTAAGGATGTGAGAGAATATATGTGTGTGTGTGTGTAGTAAATCGTATCCTATATGTATGTGTGGGTTAATCGTGTTTGAAATATAAATGAATGTATTGATTTGCGGAGTTATGTATGGAAATATGGTTTCAGTTTTTTTTTTTTTTTGGCTTTTTGCCAACGAAAATATGGTTTCCCTGACTGGAGAAGATTCGAGGATATATATCAATGGATAGGCCAAGAATAATTAATGGATTCCATATTTGAATATAGCTGTTTGTGTGAAATCGATAACTCAGCATAAAATATTAGCATCCTTGTTCCAGCGCAGCTGATTTTTTTTAATATTTTACCGCTAACGTTTGATCATCGGTTGCTTCTTTTTCCTAAACACGCTTTGGATAATTGGATTATGCACATACCCCCCCCCCCTTCTCTCTCTTCCTTTGGGGGGTTTTCATCCATATCAACAGATACGTTTTATTACAAAAGGATAGAGTTGAAGGATGCACTTGCAAATTCGAGCATTGACAGTTGTGTGGTGTGCCCCAAGGGGCACCGACGCTCTCCTCCTCGCATGTGAGGTATATATTAATATTAATTGATGTCATCAAAATGATTTCCAGGTTGTAATTAAAAAGATTGCAACTTATATATATCATATTTCAAGGGATAGACTAATTCTCCTTATGAGTAAATATCACACACTTAAATTTTGTCTCTCCTAATAAAATATTTTACATATACATTACCTTATTTGAACTTAGAAAATTATGTTTGAGAAACTTAGTTATCTACCATCTATATCAAAGTTTTTTTGTTGGGCTCTATCCCTTCTCTTATTCAACATTTATTTATGAACTGCACTCTTTTTTACTTATTTTAGGAATGTAAAGACACTGCTAAAAAATGCTTATAACAACAATTAAAAGTGGTATTTTATAGTAGTTTTGGGAACATCGTGAATTCTACCGCATTTGTAAGTATACCTTTTAACGGTGGCATGCTGTTTTAAAAAAAATTGTAATTAGTTGCTTAGATTTTTTTTTTGCTTTCCTCGGCTTACACCCACTATTAGTCTCCTCGGTCACACTTATCAAAAGTATCATACTAGATCTGGAGATAAGAAATTAAAAATCTAATAAAGAAACTAAAGATCCATAAGCTTCTTTCATTAAAACTCTTCGATCTTTTTCCAACAAGGTCTCTCTGCTGACATCTACTATTAGCTATCACGATCAGCCGTATTAAAAAGTTAAAAATCTAGTAAAAATGTTGAAGATCACGATTTTTATAAAAAACTGTGATTAAAAGTCTCACCTGATTATTTTTAACCCCGATTTTTATAAAAACTACCAGTAAAAATTTTTAAAACTGAATTTATTTACGAAAATATGACATCTTTTTTTTTCAAGTAATTTTTCTTATAACCTCCATGAAACAGTGTCGTGATAAGTAATTTTTCTAGCAATAGAGTATTAGACTCTTGTTATTAATATAAAATTAGTCAACTGGTGTAAGGTTTCACTATATCTTTCTAAATCTTGAGTTTGATTATTAGAAAAAATATATATTTTTGAAAGGATAAATATAAATACTGTTTGCTAACCACCCATCGCTCATATGTTATTTGATTTTCAACAATTATACTATTCCTGAAGGTCTTTAACCACTTACTGATCTGCTCCTTTTGCTTCTTCAATTCATGTTTACATGTAAACAATCTAATTCTCTTGGATTCTCGTTGCTTTTTTTTTTAATATTTATATTAATATCATGCAAACCATGTGGATATTTCCCCCCCAAATTCAGCTCTAGATGCATTTCCATAGTGCTCGCAGAACCATTATTTCTTTTTAAGTGCCAGGCAAACAATACAGCTGCTTCGTCAAAAGTTGAATGCCTTGTTTCTTTTCTAATCATTTTTAATTAGGCCATAAGCTTAACCAAATTAATTTCTCACGTGTATCCCCTTTTTTTTTTTTTTAAAAAAAAGGATTATCGACCATTAATTATTTATCATGGCAACGATTCCATAAAATGCATACTGTATCCTCTCTTGTATATATAGTTGCATTCCATATAGATATATCTCTAGCAAATATATGTGCATTTCTAGTTTGTATATCTGTTTGAGAAATATCTAAACTGTAGTTTCAGAAATATTTTTACACTAAATTCCTCTCTTGTATTTATCTAAAATCACTTTTAAAAAAAATTAATCCAAACACTTCTTTAATAGATCATTAGATTAATCATGTCTAATTAATCTGTTGTAACTCATAAAAATTATATGTAAAATAGCATTATTGATCCATTAAATGAATTTATGAACAAACAATCTATAAGAGGTCAACATCCTGATGATCATGATTCAAGGAAGCAAGAACTCAAACGTGGCTAGCTTGAAGTCTATTTTGAGCTAGCTAGCTGTGTTTGTTTATATTGGTGGAGAATTTTGTAATCAAATACACACATATAAAAAAAAAATTATTATAGCTCGAATTTTAATTTGTGTAGCAAGTATGTTGAGCCTGTGGGACACGTCACTTGAACTTGAGATAGTAGTAAACATATAGGAAATATTACTTTGTTTGTGCATTCATCGTAGGTAGGCAAGCAAAATTGTCCCACAATTAATTTATATTTATAGCTCAATTATTAGACTCGCTGTCTCTTAATTAATCTTGTTTAATCAACTGTTGATTAATTCAACGAATGGATTTAACCGTAATCTCATGCGGAATTAGTATATGTTTGTCACCTTTGTCTTGTTATATGCTAATTCATGGGCTTATCTAGAATGTGTTTGGTGAACACAAATTCAATTTTAGCCGGTAATTGGTTTGATTAGTCAACCATAATATGTTGAATAGAAAAAAAATTCCCATTATAGATTCAGATGCTGCAAAACAAGTAGGGATCTAATATGGTCTCACGAGGAATGAATTATATTCCTGCCTTCCAGCGATTAACAAATAATTTCGTGAGGGCTAAAAAAATCAGAAAAACATTTAACAAGAATAATTAATTAATTGATTAACTAAAACAATGAATACTGATACAGGATACTAACTGAAACGTATTTAATTTTATAGGGGGGGAAATTGTGATAATAAAAAGAAGATATTGAGTAAATCAGAGAGAAAAGGATAATTTAATATTTTGTAGGTATTAGAAGTTCTGAGAAGATGCCAGGCGTGCAAATATCCATCCATCCAGATATAATTCAAGGGGATCACAACTTTTTATCTGAAACCCCAATCCAAGAATATTAACGTTGTGGCTCCCCGTAATCGATTACTTCATGTCATCACAGATTGTTTAAACTAAAAAAACTTACTAAATGAGAGTTAATATAGATAGTAAAAAATATATTTATATTTTATAAATATGTGAATTTAATTCTTACTACTATCGTGATATCTCCTTTAGTAAACGATCTCGTAAATTTTTTATAAGTGCTCTCTAAGTCTTAGGACTGTACCTTAACTTTAGTAGGGGATCGTGTCAAATCTATCTAAACTTTTCTTGTAAAAAAAAACCTAAAAACCCCTCTCATAGGTTCATCTCATTCGTTCAATATTAACTAAGAACAATTAGGTATATTTAAGGAAAATGTACTATTGTAAGGGTCAAAAACATAAACAAAAAAAAAGAAAAAGAAATTGCTAATTGGTTTATATAATACGGCAAAGGGACATTCTCAGATTTATATAACATCTTAGGGACGATGAATATCAATAAAATATTTTAATTTTACATGTTATAATTAAAAAGTCTTACAGAAATTAAACAGCAAAAAAATTAATAATAAAATACAAATAGTATGTGTTTTAAGTATTCCTTCCGTGCTTTTTATAAGCAACACTCTCTCAATGATCTCATATATATATATAAATAATAATTTAAAATTATCTAAAAATTTAATATATTTTTCTATTTTAACTTTTTAATTAATTACATATTTCTCTCACACTTATTTTCTCTTATCTTTTTTTTTTTACTCATTATCTCTCCCACCCATCATCTTTATAAATAAAGATATATTTAAAAAATAAATTATATTTTTGATATATTTATTATTTTTAGCTTATTTTAATTAATACTTTAATTTATATGATTAAGGTAATTGTTGGTTATAAAAAAGATGGGATGGAGTAATTTTTTGGGCGGAAACAAATAGCCGAGGCGGGTGATGATGAAGCAGCCGTTGTTCTAAATCTATCCAGTATCCATTATCGAAGTGCTGGCCGAAAAGCCTCCGCACATACGATGTGACGACACG
The DNA here is from genome assembly GCA_037074615.1 of Leucaena leucocephala. Taxonomy (NCBI): domain Eukaryota; kingdom Viridiplantae; phylum Streptophyta; class Magnoliopsida; order Fabales; family Fabaceae; genus Leucaena; species Leucaena leucocephala. The sequence goes on from CM073541.1 coordinate 16,992,071, forward strand.
TGTCAAAGCGGCGAGGCGTGATAGGTCTGTCCTGTCGGCAAAAGTGGGGCAGCACATACCACAGAAATCGTTGACCAACCATGCCCCATGCTAGCGTGGATAACCTTCTCAGTTTTGGCTCGCACGTTAGTAATTCTTTTTTTTTTTTTAAATTAAAAAGAGCCGATCGTGACATCACATTTATAAAAATGGTTTTCATGTCACAAAGTGCTGTTCACTACACATTAATGTTTCTATAATCAGTATACAAAAAACTTATAAACTATAGTCTTCCTGTGGGTGATTGGTTAGCAAAAATAGAAGGTAATGTAATTTATTTCAAATTACGTGTAACATGGGATCAACAATATAAGGATTAAGTGGTTCTCACATTTTGAAATATTTTTTTAATTATTTTCAGTATTCTAAAATATTTAAGATAAATCTAATATTTTAAAATATATTTTAGTTCGATGTATACTCGGAGAATATTGTCCATATTTGTTGGGGTACATGGAAAATAATGCTATTATCAATTTTTTGGGAACGTGTTTTTATTAGCAGATTCTTTCTAATATGTTTTCAGATATTTGTTTAAAACAAATTAAAGTTAATAAGAAATAAAGTTAGTAGATAGGGGAGTGATGGCGGGGGCGGGCGGCCTTGTGCCAATGGAATGAATGCGTCAGTCAGTTCAAGACTTCAAGTAGTTGTTTTCACGCCATAAATTAGACTTTTTATTTGTGGGTTGTGGCGCCCCATAAAAAACAGTTGCTCAATCCCAAACATAGAAAACATTATTTTATTTTTTTATAAGAAAAATATATTCTTGTTAAAAAAAAATCATATTTAAAATATTGATCGATACTAAATATTATATTAAATATTGATATATATCTTAACAAGAATTTAAACAATAGTTTACTATATTATTGAGAGAGATTAACCTCTTATGTTAAATTTGACCTCTGTTAACTCTCTCTTTGATATTTAATAAAAGAGTTAGATAACTAATTTAAATAAATTAGTTATATTAATTATTTATAATAAATAAGGCTTAATTTTTTTAAAATATCATATTGTATCATAGCTACTCTTGAATTTTCGTTCCTTAAGGTGTGCAATCAATAAGAATATTTTGATAAAAATTTATAAATTTAAAAAATAAATAAATTGAACTATTATATTTATGACTAAATCTAACATCTAATTAGTTTTTATACGAAGGACAGGAGGGATTAATTCCTATAATCCAAAAAAAAACTAGTAAATTATTTGTAATTAATATGTTGAGTATTTGTAACACTATTTCAATAATAACCTTACTATTATTAATATAGAGTTAGTTTAGCAGTATAAAGTCCCGCTAAATTTCTTTGTGTCTCGAATTCAATTCATATAAGAGACATCTAAATTGGGAGGGACAGTCACAAGCTATAAAATTATGATACTTAGTAATAGGATATGATTAATATTATAAAAAAATAGCCTTACTATTTCATTGTTAGAATCTAATGGGTAGAGATAAAAATGAATCTTTATTATTTATGAAAATAATTTTTTTGGTTCAATTGAATTGTGTTGGGGGGATATCAACAAATTGAGTGAGTTTTTGGAATAGGGTTGTGGTGGTAGGAGAGAAAACAGAGGGATAGATAAGGATAAAGAAGAGTATAGGAAATGAAAGGGATTAGCACTTAGAGGCACATCTCATATTATCCAAACACATTCGGGCCTTTCCTCACTTCTTTTTATGGATAGCACTCAATCTATTGGCCATCTCTAACTACAACACGCAATCACTAAATTATTTTTCTTTTTAAATATCTATTGACCACATAAATAATTAATTAAATAAATAAAAATTCAACAAAAATCAAAGGCACATTAAATAGTGTGTTTGCTTAAATCGTTAAAGATTTTAATTTTAATTTTGGCTTAATTCCTGCACACATACCATGGAGTTTAGAACATTTTTTAAAATTATTTTATTATTTTTAACAGAATAATTATACAAAAAATACATTAATAAAATAATAATATATGATGAACCGTCAATAAAAGAAATTGCAGTAAATATATGGAATTAATTCCCCCAAAAAAGATTGTAAAATTAATAGCACTGGTCTACTCAATAAAGAAACAAAACGAATGTAGTTGGAGTTGTACAACCGCAAAAATACCAAACATGGCTGTTCATCAAAACCACTCATCTCCCAACATAATTGGGGCTGCTCCAACATTGGTTATGATGTCACCATCAACTCCATCTGAATTTGATCCATCCATTTATTCCATTTTTTTTTTTCATATTCTTCGTTATTCTTTCTTTAATATTACTTTATAAGAACTAATTAATATTTATTTTGATAGATTTAAAAAATTAAATTAATTAATTATAACTAATATAATAATTAATTGACTAATTTAGGTAGATTGAAGTGTATATAATAAAATTTTATTTAAAAATATTTAATTTAATTATAATTAATTAATTTATTTAACTTTTTAAATTTCTAAAAAAAAAAAACAATTGACTTCTATGATCAAGATAGTTATCTTCACGTACACAATTAAATCTAAATTATTTATCTTATTTTTTTATATATATGGATGGAGATAGCATTCTGAAAGAAAACAGAGAAAGGAGCTTCGAGATGATTTGGATTCGTCTGGCCCGTGGCTCAAATTCAACACAGTTTTTTAATTAACTTTAGATTTTGATTTATCACTCATTCATTGGATGGATTTAAAATTCAAACTGATATCATTTCACTTATATGACGACATAAATATATAATCAAACCAGATGATCGAAATTTTCTGGAGGTATTGATTCAACGGAAAATCAATTCATTAATGAACTACACTCAGTACCCCGAAAGTAAATACCACCTCCTTCCTAATATAAAATTTAATTAATTTAAATAAATTAAAAAATTAGTTAAAATAATTATTTATAATAATTAGTTAAAATAGTTATTCATAATAATTATATGTTAATTTTTCTACAATACCATATTTAATCATATATATTTAAACTACTCTTTATAAAAACTTCTTTAATATATATCATTATATAAACATATTTAAGGGAGAAATTAGATCTTTAGGAGACAAAGTAAATTAGGTATTATATTTATAACAAAAATATATTATTTATCTAGCTTTTATATTCAAACTCAGTTGTATTCTACTCAACTATTGTAGAATTATTAATTACAAACAAATATCAAAGGCGTGCATTAAATATAAATTGAAATATGGAAAAATATTGGGCAGATAGCATTTGCAATAGAAGAGATATAATTGGTTACATCAAGGCTAACAAATTTAAAAAAAATAAACATGAAAAAAAAACTACATCATGACAGGTAAATAAAAAAAGTGGGCAGGAAAATATAAAAATGACCAACTTTACACTGCTCCTATGCCAGCTGCAGGGACAGCCCGAGCGCAATCCATCGTAGCTTAAAACCTAATTTAAAACCATAAATTCACAACTAAAGTTAGAATGTGGAAATGTTGAAAAATCCTTAGCAGTGGCAAAGTCAATAAGTCTGCTCTTGTAGTTCTTTTCACCTTTTATATGTCAAAAGGACCAGAATGAGTAGACTGCTTCGATTGTGTAGAACACGCATTCCTAATTTGTGATGACCTAACTAGGGGAAACTAACTGCTATGAAGAAAAAGGGAAAGTCCCAAAATAAGGAAAAAGAACTTCATCAGTTACAATAAGCAGCTTTCCAGTATTCTTTATTCATGCATCCAACATGATTGAGCTGGGCATCACTTTTCACGCGAAACAAAACATATGAAGCTATTCTCCTCAAATAGTTAAGTATTACTGCTAAAAGAAGAGATCTAAAATTCCAAAATTTCAAATTTGATTGCGTGAAATAAAAGTTTCATACCTTGGAAAATCCTTGTTTTTTATGAAGCTATTTGTGCAAGAGTATGTCCTGCATAGAATAAATTTAAGAAAAGCATATTCTGCTTATTTTGGACAATCCACATTTATTGATAAAAATTAAAAAAACTACAAAAATATGAAGTAATTAATTTTACTTGGATGCTGGACATCCCATTGCTAATGCAGGAACATGTTGTCTACAAGTAAACTAAATGCAAAGCATTAGGAAAAAAAACTCACACAAGGCCTTAGAGTGATCTATCCCCAGAGGAGTAATGCCACAAACAAAATGTTCCTTCATCAACTGGATTCATCATCAATTTTAATGGTCAATGTTCTATTCTAACTTAACTTCATTATCAATTCTAAATGTAATGTTTTATTCTGATTTCATTGAAAGGGAAGTGACAATTTAATTTCTTCAAACACCTCTTGTATGAGTGAAATATAGAACAGCAAAGCAAAAGAGTGGTAGCAAATAGCAATAAAATTGTCAAGAAATCAATCTCATTTATACCATAATCAAATCTTACCACATTGGATGAGTCTTCTTTGCCTCCAAGACAAACTTCTATAATAGCAACGTTAACTCATGAATACGATTATCAGAAACATTTTATGGAAAACACTACCACAGAGGAGAAAAAGGAAACATATAAATAGAAAGATAACAAGCAAGAAACATGCATAAAAATCACAATGGGCACAATTTGTCAAAGCTAGGAATTGCAAGGAATTGGAAAAAGAAAGGATGGTTTATACAAGATCACAAAAAGGTAATTACATACAATTGCAATGACTCAGGAATTTATTCAATATGAATAAAGCGTGGACAAAATGGTTAAGATCATTGACTTCATTATATAGTAAAACAAAAAACAGTACATAAAAAAGGTGGAGAATTTTTTAAATATCATTGACTAATGGATCTTGAGAATTGCTCCAACACATCACAAATTTAAAATATAATATTTCAAAGTGGCTACCTAATAGGAATGGAAAACATTTTTGGAAAGGCAATTGATCAACTCTTGCTTAGATTGATTATTCAGACTATAAAATAAACCCATATGTATTGGTTACCTGTTCAAATATAAATATTTTTAGGTCGTCACTTGGTAGCACCAACCTTGCCACTTTACAAAGAGAAATCATAAAAGGCACACGTTGTCAATCAAAAATAAAATAAGATGGAATACTCAAAAATAAAACTCAAGCATGTATTTTATCTCCCTCCAACTTCATACCTTTGCAAGTTAGTCGGAGAAAACTTAGGTATTGGCATTGAGTGGTTCAAATCTTTCGGTGTTGTAAACTAGAGGCAACAAGACATGAAAATTCAGACAAAGGAGAAGAGGTTGTGCCCGAAAGGCGATTTGGCTCCGTCAATAACCACTGTATCCGTACAGGCAATGAAGTTCTCCATGAACAAGGGAGGTGCAATTCCGTGAGAAATTTGGGAAATAACAGTAAAGGAACTCTCAGATCTCAATATCTCATTAGCAATTTAAGGATTGCTCAGGGATTATACGATAATATGTGAGAAACCGGTAGGATTAGTCAATCATCCTCTACTTGAATTGTCATTACCCCAAATTAAACTCACAATTCCAAAAGGTTGAAGCTTCAAGTAATATCGAGTCCTTATTGTAAAACTCTCAAAAGCTCATTTAAAAAGAAAACCCATAATTCAAAAAAGTGATCATATTTATACATTAATAAAAAAATTCTTATGTCATGAAAGTCATAAGCTTAATTATAATCCACTAAACATAAACCCAAGATCATTTTGATTCCCAGTGAGTACCTTAAAGTGAAGATGCAAAACAGTACTTTGTATTCTTGAACCACAAGATCATTATAGGTTTCCAAATTCAGTATTGTTACTCACTACAAATTAAATATCCTACTACATAATAAGTAAAACTGGCACAACATATTTAAGATTGCTGAATGACAGCTCCTTCTAAAAGAAAAGCACCAGTAATGCAGACAATGTGGATTCGCCATAGCGATTAGTGTCACTCAATAGAACTGTTACAAATCGCTTCCATTACCGTATTCTGCACCAAAAGAAAAATCATAACTAACATGGGAAATGGTACAATGTGCAAGAAGATAATAACCTTATGGCCAATCACACGCATAAAGTTCAACTACACCGAAGCATGACAAAAAATATTAGCATAGCCAGATATTGGTCTCGATTTAATGGCTAAAAATGCCTTCTCACTTAAATTCCAGACAGGTATCCAAAGAACTTTAGGGCTGTATGAACTTGGCAGAGTTTTAAAGTCAATCATCTAGATAAAACCAAATTATCATACAACATATAATTTTCCATGAGTAGATTATCATAACAAGCTAATGTGGTTAAATCATACCATCTTATCCTATTGTATCTTAAAGTATTAACTAGGATACATATAAACTAGAAAAAGAATTTGATGGTTATTAAACATATAAATCTCTTTTGTGTTGATGAGATGAAGCATATGAAGAACTTATAAAACATTCAATTACACCATTAAAGGCATTCAGTTGGAGCCATGTATAAAAAACAAGAATCCTTACACACAGCCAAAAAAACAGTAGAGGCTTTATTGAAATCCCAAATAGAGGATCAAATATATATACAAGCTAATGCACCTTATGAACAAATTTATGAAATCTACCACACAAGAAGGCAGACGAAACAAAAACAAGCACACCACAAATCAGAAGACACCAGAAATCATAGATGGGCAAATATGGATAAGCATAAAAAAATAAAAAGAAAAAAGAAAAACTCAGTAGTTATCTCTCCTGGAATGGTTAATTATTTAACCGTATCTTTGTTATTAGCTGCTATTGAGTTCTTCTTTGGCAGAATGACTCCATTACCTTTTTCTTTGCGGTGCCTTATTTTTGCTTGGTGGTTTGGCTGCTCAATTTTGTTTTAAAATAAAAATAATACATAAAACGCAAGAGTATTTGATAAATGATAAGGATTGAGTGCGAATAGGCATGAGCAACGGGCGGATTGGGCTAGCCCGTGTCCCGCCCGTTTAAGTTTTTATGGGCACGGGCTAGCCCATGCTCGTGCCCCAGCCCGTTTAAACCCGTATTAAATGAGTTGGGCTGAACCCGTTTGGGCTGCAACGGGCATAGACAGCCCGTTTATAAAAAAAATATTTTAAACCTGTTTAAAGTTCTAACAACAATCAATGCTCACAGATAACATAGTGTATAGTGATAATAAGACAACAATAATATATATATGATATAATTATTCCTAAAATCACAACCCTACAAAATATCCATTCAAATATTCTAAGTTTAACATTATTATTTTTAAAATTTTACGAACCCATAAAATTTTAACCCAGCAAAGCTCAATCCTCTCTAAAATTAGTGGATAAATATTATAATCTTTGCAACTTAAAACTTCACAACTCCAATAAAATTAATAAATATTATAATTTATTTAATAAAAAATTATTAAAATATATATAGACAAACATAAATGGGCGGGCACGGGCAGCCCGATGGTGTGCCCGTAGCCCGCCCGTTACGGGTTTAATTTGGGCGGGTCCAATTCGGACAAATTTACCCCGGACCCAGACTGATATACCAGGCAGCGGGTTATTTGCTCAGCCCTAATTGCGAATCATAGTAATAGAACAACGTTCCTAAATCACGTGATGACTTGCAAGAAGTTGATGGAAGAAGAGAAAGACAAAGGGAAGCAAATTAAGAGTATCAATTCCGAATAAATTAAACAATTTCCAACATTTTCAAAAAAAAAAATCTAAGTTTCTAACAACTAGCACAGAAAGGATCTCTAAGTGCGTGTTTGGCATAGCGGTGGAGAATGAATTTTGGGCCAAAATTGCGGTTTAAAATTTTTTTACACAAACAGCAATTTTTGTTGATAATTGATTTTGGACAAAACTTCGGTTTGAAACCTAGGTTTTGAATAAGTCACTGAAAATAGCTTTTAGTTTGAAACCTAGGTTATGGATTATCCAATTACTATTCTACCCCTACTTTTTTTTACACTCTCTCTCCTCTATTTTCTCTATCATCTCTCATCTCTCATCTCTTTCCTCTCTCTTCTCTTATCTCTCTTTTCTCTCTCTTCTCTTATCTCTCTTTTCTCTCTCTTCTCTTATCTCTCTTTTTCTCTCTCATCTCTCCTCTCTACACTCTCTTCTCTTATCTCTCTTTTCTCTTTCTTCTCTCTTCTCTTATCTCTCTTTTTCTCTCTCATGCCTTCTCTCTACACTCTCTTCTCTCTCTTCTTAACCAAATTCCGGAAAGAACTCACGTTAGGAGTTTGAAACCAAGAGTCATGTTATCAACCAAAAAAGATAATAGAGAAGACTCACGTAAGAGAAATAGTTGAGTGCAGGAGACGAGGTGCGGTGGGCAGAAGCGGAAGACTGTGAGTTAAGGAATTGGGGAGGTAGCCCTTATACTCCCGCGCAAAACTGTCGGAGCTTTAAGGGTTCCATTGCGCGCCAAATCTTAGATGCCAGCTTGCAATTACCAATTTGTCATATTTTTTCCAATTTGTTTATTTTTTTGACCGTTGTAGGAATGAATGAATAATAGACCGACATCTGAAATAAACGCCGACTGAAAACAAAAGGTCTTTTTCTTGAATAAGAAGTCTACATTTTGGTGACAAAAAATACTTTAAAAACTAATTATTTATCTTTACCTTTTTATCAAAACTTTTTTAAAATTACTCAGCAACCCATTTAGTTAAAGAATAAAAACTTGACATTTCTATGATTTGTAATTTAGCCATTAAATAGATCTAAATAATTTTTTTAAGTATCTGTAAATATTTTTTTAATAATATATTGACTCATTTTTTTAAAAAAAATTAATTTTAATTATAACACTTTTCATAAAGTTATCAAATTATATACTTATAATATATATATATGTATGTATATTAAATTCATGTCGTTTTCAATTATTATATATCTAAATTTATTTTTATTATATGATCAAAATAAATTTGAATTTGTGAAACTGATTTTTTTACATAATATTTAAATATAAATTACAATACTCAATTTGCAAACTACTCCAATGCGTAAATGAGTGTAATTTATATACAAACTTTAGTTTTGCAAACATTAATTTAAACAAACTGACGTATAGACAAAAAATGCGTAAATGAAGATGGAAACGGTTCGATTAGCTCTATGCACAAACTCCAATTATTCTCCAAGGAATTGTTGGTATTTATACACACACACAGCCACACACACGAATTGTTGTATTTTATTCACAATATTGTTTTATTCCTACTATTTTTTTGGGGGGCCAAACCAAGTTTCCCTCATACATGAATGGTTGATTAGGGAATAAGCGCGTTCAATCCGAATCCTCTCAGGGTTAAAGGCTAATCTTTCAAATCAGATTAGATTAAGAAATAAGAACTTTTAAGAGTTGAATCTTCCATTTCTGGATCTTCTCCATCATCAAATTTCGTGTCTAACTCTTCCTCCTCTCTTTCTCAAAGCCTATCGCTGTCCCTCCGATTCCAATCATGCTCTCAACCACCATTTCCACGGCCACCCTGCAACCAACTCTTCTATATTCATACAATTCGAAGATGGGGCGAATATTTTGGGTTTAAGATTCTTTCTTCCCAATAACGCTGGGAGAGTACTAGAACAGGTACTAAGTACTAACGGCAACAAAATAGTCAGAGCACATGGGAGTACCCTTCAATCTTAGAATGTGAAATATAAAACCATCAGGCAAAAACTAGGTAAAACAAAACGATAAAAAGTAAATAGAAAACTCAAATATTATAACTGAGTCTCGAGAAATACTTGGCCAAAAAAACGTATCGAAAAATATAAAAATACTAAATATCTTCAATAAACAGAAAATAACCTACTTAAAGGACTCAATCAAAAGAAACACGATGTTTAATTTCTCAAAAGACCCACAATTAATCAAACAGGCTGAAGCCCATGTCATCATCAGATTCTTCAGCTGGCTCCTCCTTCTTCTCCTCTGCAGCAGCAGCAGCTGGAGCAGCACCTGAATCAGCAAAAGAAGCAACAGCAACAGCAGCAACGGCAAACTTGCTGGGATCCTGCAGTTAATACATAACAACAATTAGAACTTGAGGCTCAAAAGGCTTCATAATGAAGAAATAACTGAGAGTCAGAGCCACAAAAAATATTTAGGACAATACCTCTAGGTACTCCTTAACCTTCTCAGCCTGAGGGTAAGAGTAATTAGTGTCCACTGAAACAGCCAATACGTTTTTGTAGCCATTGATAAACATGTGGGGTGCAGCTGCAATTGTTGGGTATGAGACGGCCAAAGAAAGTGATGTCACCATGGACACACCAGTAGCGAATTTCTCAACAAGGTCATCTTCAGTAAGATCAAGAACCTCAGGGCTAAACACTGAACCGTTATCATACACAGATAGGACCACGAGCCCATATGAGAAGGGCCTAATCCCAAGTTTTGCAAGCAGAGCAGCTTCTGAGGAGCCGACCTTGTCACCCTTCTTGATAAGTTCCACAGGGGTGATAATTTCCACAGTACCCTTGTTAATCTTGGTGGGGATGTTGAGCACCTGAAATGTGGAGGGTATGAACTCAGTATTCTCAAGAATTTTACTCACTCTGTTTCAACTCAAGATTGCTAATTACCTGGAAGAAAGATGTCTGAGAGGGATCCAGCCCTGTGTTGCCAGGAGGAACAACGACATCAATGGGAGCAACCAAACCCACACGGGCAGGAGCTCCAACCTGTTCATATAAAGATAGAGACACTTGTTAATGGATTAATATAAGAAAATCCGATAGCCCAGGTATAAATCCGTAAATACTTTAAATAAAGGGTTTAAAAATTGAAGTGTATAAAATCAGCATACTCCAAACCTAATTCGACAAATTAGTTCATCGAGTAGATTAACAGATAGTTTGTAAAATTTGGAAGCAGATCTTTCTAAATCATGGCCATACAAAGCACCAAAACAAGGTAGATACTTGGAAAAACATTTTTCCGAAGATTCAATAACACTACCAGAAAGTGAATCTGTCAAATTTACAAGTGAAAAAGATGCAATTATAAGCATCACAATTAACAAGAGGCTTGTTTATTAAAATTATGTGAACAGTACTGAATGCTGTTTAATTAGTGGGCAGCTAATTGGCGATAAAATAAAGCATCAAAACTAACAAAAGGTTTAGTGAAATAGTATGGACAGTATATTGCAGATAATTATCAAGGGTATGCGAAACATCAAAGCTAACTAGGGTCAACAGAATATTTTAACCTCATTATTATATATATAATTCGATCGCACAAAAATGTATTGCTACTTCACCTTGTACTTGGCAACCTCCTCTCTAACCTCCTTCAGGTCTCCTTTAGTGAAAATTAGCCCCACGTTTCCCTAAGACAATGGACGAATTATAAGGTACCCGTTAACATAGGGAGAAAAACAAATAGCCAAATGCGAATAATATCCGCATATGCTTTCAATTCAAAGAAAAGTTCATTTAAGCCGTAAATATAACTCAGCTTAAGGGAAACGACTAATTCGATCCCGTTGTGAATATCGTAAAAGAACCACGAATAGATTACTCACCTGAAGCAGAGGGATAAGGTTGAGGAAGGCATTATTGTCGGTGTTCTCAGCATGAATCCTAACAGAGCGCTTCATCATGGTGTTCTTGCCCATGAGCACCACCGAGTCACCACGCAGACCCCTCCTGATGTTCTGAAGCTGGTTGGATCCGACGTTGTCGGCCGCCACCACAAGGATCTGGGTGTACTCCTCCAGAAGCTGGCACAATTTGGCATCGTAAGCGATCTTCTTCTCGGCCTTTGTGGGTTTCACCATTGTTGAAGACACTAAAGAAACTAGAAGTAATAATTAACGTGGCTGGAGCAAAATCGAGGGCCAAGACGAAGCAGAGCTCGGTCAAGGCGGACAGCAGAAAAACGCCGTCTCTTTAACCTCTGTTCGTATTTGAAGAGAGGGTTAGTGAAGCAGATTTCAGTTGCAGAAATGCCGTGACCATGGAACTGTGAAGAATACTCTTATAGCGGCATAGGAGCAGAGATCATTAGTAATCTAAACCTAAATCCGACGGTTGCTATTAGAGTGACGGAAGAAATTAGACGGCTATGATTGTTTGGACTTTAAATGGGCTTTATCTATCAGGCATATTATGGGCCTTATTTTCAATGGGCTTCATGTCGTTAAGATTTTGTTTTAGACAGATTGAATGGCCATGGATTTTTGGCATAGTTTCGTTCATTCAATAAAAAGGACCACTAACCAACGGGGATTAGTCCGAGTGGTAAGCGATTCAGTATCGCTTAAACGAGGTCTCGAGTTCAATCCTTAGCGTACGCAGAAAATTCCCGTTGGGAGACTCACCCACCATAACCAGGTGCGCGACGCGGGTCGGATCCAGATGTAGTCGGGGCAAAGCTCCGGTGAACCGTGTGGGCAACCAAAAAAATAAATAAATAAAAAGGACCACTACTAATGGGGGTTGGTCCGAGTAGTAAGCGGTTCGATATTTCTTAAGCGAGATCTCAAGTTTAAGCCTTGACGTACGCAGAAAATCCCCGTTGGGAGACTCACCCACCATAGCCAGGTGCGCGACGCGGGTCGGATCCGAATATAGTCAGGGCAAAACTCCGATGAACCGGGTGAGCAACTAAAAATAAATAAATAAGAAGGACCACTTAAACGAGTGATCCGAGTAATAAGCGGCTCAATATCGTTTAACTGAGGTATCGAGTTCAAATCTTGACGTATGCAGAAAATCTCCGTTGGAAAACTCACCCACCATAACCAGGTGCGAGAATAAAGTCAGATCCGGATGTAGTCGGGGTAAAGCTCAGGTGAACTGGTGGGGAACAAAAAAAAAGTAAAAAGTACCACTTTGTTATAATTCCAGTCGTAGTATTTAGGGAGACATCTAGCTCCTAGATGCTTAGGTTTACGCCTGAGGGTAATAGACGGTTCGCACTGCCTGACATTAGTATCGCCTAGAAGGAATATAGACTTTGCCCTGCCTTTAGATTATGGGTTAACCTCACTCTTTTCCAAAAATTTTTATAACAAAAAAAAAATTTATCATTTCATTATTAAAAAACAAAAATCATTTGGGCCCCTTTATTTAAAAGAATTAGTTACTAGGGAGAGTTTATGAATTATTTCCCCCTATCAAGTTTTCTTGTAATTTGGGTGTATCCCTTATTTGTAACCAACAAAAAAAAAATAATCATTTCATTTTCACACTCAAACATAATAGGCACAAATCTTTAGCTTGGATATTTATCAACCCTCAATTAATTGAAAATTTAATTATATTTAATAGACCAAGTATATGTTGTCATTTTCTTTCTTTTTTTTCGACTGGAACCATTTTCACGCTTTTATCTTTTATAAATGTATACTTTTCTTTATTTTGGTTAACTAAATGTATATTTTTATATTTAAATATATGAACTTTTTTATCAAAACATATTTGATGGAAATGGGAAAAGGGAAGAAAAAATAATTGAAGATTTGAATATTACTAAGCAGATTTGAACAATAATGAGAAGAGTTAGGGATATTTTATTTTAATTGTGATTTGATTGTTATCATTCATCGTTAATTTTTATTTGTATTTAAGTTTAGTATTTTAAAATGTTCTCTCATTAATTCCTATAGTTAAGTGGATACTCATAAATAACATTTTAACATATCTATTTTGTTCGCTTTAATTATGAATGAAATTGAATATTAAGCTGCTTTTCTCCTTCCTCTATTTACCAGTCCTCCTTCTTCGTATTATCATCCCTCCTCCCTAGTTTCTCCATCTCTACTCCTCTCTATTCTTCTCTTCCCCTTTTCCCGTCTTGCATCAATATTTCAATCATATATTAATGAGTATACAATTTTAAGTAGCAAATCACGATCACACTATTTTTTTTTATTTATTATCGTTTAGGAGAAAAAAAAATTTCGTTTTACTTTTAGATCGTGGATAAATTTAATTTATTTTTTAAAAAAGTTTATCAATTTTTTTTAAATAATGCAGATTCTAAATTATACGGAAATGGATGCACCCATTTCTATCCGTTATGCATAACATATTAAATCATGTATCCAATATAGGGCTGGTAATTTGAGTTGGGTCCGCGGGCCCAACCCGCCAACCCGCCAAAAACTGGCGGGTTGGGTTGCAAAAATTACAACCCACTTTGATGCGGGTCTTTTTGACCCGCACCCGCGGTGGGCTAACCCGCCGGGTTGGCGGGTTAGCCCGGTTTTTTTTTTTTTACTTTTTTTTTAACTTTTTTTATTATTTATATTACACATTTATACCTTACTAATTTGAGAGCCTTAGTTAAACAAGAGACATTATACTTAATTTATATTAACTTTATCTCATTGAGTCATTTCTTTCTTTATATATATTTATTTTATTTTATTATAATTTTTTTTGTGATAGATTTATCTATAGATAGTGACAAAATTGACTAAATAAATATTTTGATGACTTAAGACATGATTCGAATCTAATTAATATTGACATATGTAATTTTTTTTTAAAAAAAAAAGTTGAAAAAAAATTAAAAAATTATATATAAAAAATGTAAAAAAAAAAACAAAAAAGCTGGCGGGTTGGCGGGCTAGCCCGCCAACCCGCCATGGCGGTCTCGGGTTGGGGTTTCCAATAGTACAAATAAACCTTTCTTTTTTAATAATTGGAGTAATATGGGCCTCATGTGTATGTGCCCCTCTAAATTGACACGTTTTATTAACCTACTTTTTCTGAGATGACTCACTTTATCAGATGGCTCATAAAATTCATCGATTGGTAAAAGCCCAAAAGAAAGGGAAAAACAGTTCTTTATTCTTGATAGGACCCAAGCCCAACTTTATCCCAATCTAGTGTTGGTCAAGATCTGTAGGTAAAGGACCGAAAACAAAATCTGAACTCCTACCCTTGGATCGGACTTCCCGCAAAGTAGACTTTACTCTATTTTTAGATAATAGGTGCCCCTAATTTTTTTTAAAAATTTTTATACTAAAAAAAAATAAATTCCAAATAATGTCTTTAGAGAAAAACTGCTTTTAAAAAATACTCATTATAAATTTTATTGCTTAAAAATATGTTAAATTTATTTAAATATTGGAGTGCATGTACAATATATCTTTAGTTGGGACAGCCCTATTTTAGCTGTGTGCAATATTTATTTTTAATTTTATATAAAATAAAAGATATTTACACGTAATAAAAAATATATTATACACAGTTGAAGTTGAATTACATTTGTTCAAAGACTAAGACCTTAGGTATCTTTAATTTGGGCAATAAATTTTGTAATAGAGATTTTTTAAGCAATCTCTCTCTTTTTCATTAAATTCTTAAGATAGAGAATTATTTTATAATTTGTCGTTTCGAATTCGCCCATTGTTTGCGTCTAATGGATATGGGAAGCTTTGGATATAAAAGAAGCTGGCAAACACAAAAAGCAAGTAAATGGGGTAAATGTATAGGATGGGAATCCACAAAGTTATTTGGTGCAGCTGTTGGAAGCTGAAATAATGGGATATATAATACTCTATATAGACTATATAGGAATACCCTTTTCTTATTTCTTTAGCGGATTCACAATTTTTTTTTTCATGTTTCCCACCATATCTCTCCCAAGATATGCTCACAAAGTCACACACACAGATTCATGATGTATCAGAACTTTAGAAGCATTAGTACAGATTCTGTGCTCTCCAGAAATCGGAAACGTGCTTCTGCAAATCAACCTTCTTAAAAGATTCATACCATGAAATCGTCTATCAAGAAATATATAAATTCAAAAGAAAAATACTAAAAAGTTTTTATTTAAAATTTTTACTAATTATAAAAATTTGAGTTTGAGTTTTTATACTATTTATATACAAATTATCTAGAATATCAATACTTTTTATATATAAAACGTATCGGATTTACCTGTCTAATAAAATTTTTAAATAGATACTTTTTACCAATTTTTTTAGAAGTTAGTCGTTCTTCACCTTGTTGTTTGAAGGAATAAAGTTATATCTTGGTCTAAGCCAAAATAAAATTTATCTTCTCCATGTTCGTGGAGTTTTGAAATTGAATGATCTTCACTTTTTGTTAGTTAAATGATAGACCTATTGATAATAAAAAGATTATACTCCTCAAATCCTTAATATAAGATCTAAAGAGTTGATCTTTATCTTAAATATAATATTTATTTTTTATATTTATTATTTTTTTTAAATTACTCGTATTGATATTTCCTCAATAATAATCATGTAAGAGATGAAATGAAACAATTAAGAAAGAGATGATTAAGGTATTTTAAAAAATATATTTCATATTAATAATCTTTCTTAATATACTTAAATTAGTTAAATATATCTTATATTAATTAATTTTGAGGAGTATTTCTGAAACACTACAAAAAAAAATCTCACCCAAAACACAAAAGATAAGAGAGAGTTTAAAGATGATGGGATGGTACATGACGCAGGACTTGAAGATTAAAGGAAAGAGCACATGTAAAGCATATATGGAGAGAAATGAAGTGCCCACATTCTACGTTTCTCTCATGCACGGTTTTGTCAATTCTGTACGTTCCTTATTTTTTTAACTCATATCATCTGATCTTTTGTCCTCTAATCAAACTCATCTCTCAAATCACTCTCACTTGGTCTCTGCTTCAATTTCTATCTGGTTTGGTTTTGCAAACCTGGTTTCTTCAGCTTCAAAACCTATATATATATATATATATATATATATATAGAAAGAAAGTAATGGTTTTAATTAAATTTGTTGTTATATATGCTCCCATGTAAGTGACAGTGTGAAACTAGTATTGATCGTCGCCTTAATTAAAGGTCGTTGGGTTTCAACTTTTCAATAGGAATTACATGTGAATGACAACTGCAATATAATATTTCAACGGTGGTTGTACCTTAAAAGCACACATGTATTTGATTTTTCAAATACTAAGTCTACATGGATCTAATAATATTCTCATTCCAGACGAATCAGAGTTAATTAAATTGTTTTAACAAAAATAATAATAATCAATAACGTGGATTGAAAACAATGGCTGGTTGTAAATTTAACGTAAATTGAAGACACTTGATGTATTGGCCCAAAAGAAGACAGAAAGAAAGAGAGTACACTACGAAAAGGTTTAAACATTCTCAGTTTGCGGATAACATCGGTATTATCATTATTTTTTATGGCTAATTTGACAGGACCCAATTAAGATAAACTTTTTTAAAGATATTTTCTATTCACGTATATTCAAATTCAAAATCTATATAACTGTACTACAAAGTCTCTTTTGATGTTGGTAATTATTAGGGTTGTGGTTGTCATCACCCTTGACCTTTGTGTGCAATAAAAGGCCAGAAAAAAGTTGACCTTATTTTTCTTGAAGTTTAAATATATAGTCGACTCTATTGATATGACGAATGATTTATAAGATTTGTTTAAGACCCAACGAAGCCACCAAATCTTTAAAGTTGTGCAGATCTTTGAACTCTAGAATTGGAAGTTGGAATTATCTGTAAAGCGGCAACAAGGAAAACGTATTTGAAAACTGGTTGGGCAGAGAAAAATGTTAAAAAATTAAAGAAGCCAGATAGCTTGTCTTGCAAATATTTGAAAAATCTTAAGGAAACAGGGTCAAGTTATAGAGTTAACGGCACTAATAGAATAAAATTAAAAAATTCAATAAAAAGATAAAAATATATAAATACTAAATTAAAAATTAAAAAAAAATATATATATATATGTACAAGTAGAATAGTTTTCCCAAATCTTTATATTGACGTTGAAGGTTATAGAAGACGCAAAAGCCTGGAGAAAGAGTGTTCCATGTTTAACATCCATCAAAATTAAAAAAAAAAACAAAGGAAGAAAATACCACCTTTGAGTATTAAATTATTTAATTCATTTTTATCCTATGTATCATATAATTGTTTGATGTATAGACTTGGAGACGCATATATATTTTCAGGGAAGTAATTAAGTGTTATAGCTAGGTGTACTGTGTGTATATATATGTATGTATGCCTGTATGGGGTAGGAATGAACTGTTTCTATTACATAGTTTTGTGTGTTTGATGATGTTTTCCCTGTTTTCGATAGTTTCAGTGATACACTTGAATAATGATGACAAACACCAACGAAGTTGTCCCAATTTTACACTGTTTAGCTATGATTCATGGTTTCATGATGCGAATGAATATACTTGTTTTGGTCAAGAAAAGAAGAAAAAGGTTAATGGGTTGCGCGTTAAGTCCTAGCTTAGTTGATGACTAGTAGGGATTTAGTTTCTTCACCAAAGCAAGTATTCATTAATCATTATGACAAATCATTAATTCTCTCAGGTCAAACAAACGTTGAGGTGAAATGGAAGCAATTTTGAGTTCTATTTGTTGATTATTGCTTCAAAAGGCCTCAACAATATGTAGTGTCAGATTAATGGTTCTACCCATGCTTGTTAAATTCATCAATTGATGTGTGTGTACTGTTGTTTTTCCTGGGCCATTAATATTCATTAATTAAATTAGGATTACGTAGATTGTCAATTATACCTACGTTAATAAAATTCGTGGCGATGTCTAGTTTTTCGTTAAATATGTTTGTTATAGCTATAGTGTGTGTTATCAATACTAATTAAGTTTGTTATTGGCATGTGACAAGTTAATGTTAAAATTTATTCCTAGCATGTCCTCTAAATATATACCTAATTTAGGAATTGATCTTAATCATAAATATAACACATATTTCTTATATTTATCAATATTTTTTTTATATTATACTCCCTCAACAATAATCTAGAAAGAGAGGGAATGTGGAAAGAGAGGGAATATGGAGTTAATGAAGATGATTAAGATATTTTAAAAAAATATCTCATATTAATTAATTTAATTATTTTTTAATATAATCAAATTAGTTAAATATATCATATATTATAGATTGGAGGAGGAGTATGTTAAAATTACATCAATATGATGAGCAAAAAAGGAAAGGAAAATGTACAAAAAGCTTTGTATTGTTTGTCAATACATATATAATTGTGTACTGTAAAAGTCTCACATCAGATTCAATGGAAGCTTTGAGATGTAGTAAGTAATACAAAGAAAGGAAACAGAATTTAGAATAGAGAAATCAAACACATTACCCATCACGTGACACTATAAGATATTTTGATATTAGATGAATTAGAGGTTTCAACACTCCCTCGCGAGTCAAACCGAGTTGGTAACGCGGTGAGACTCTAATGAAGAGCAGCAAAACAAGAAGAAGGCAGAGGTTCGATGAGAGCATCGGCAATTTGATCTCTGGATGAAACATGAAGAATATTGAGAGGGCTACCAGCCAATTTTTCTCAAATATATATATAAAGTGGTAATCCAGATTAATATGCTTCGTATGGGAGAGGCTCTGATATACCATAATGAGACAAGAAGGAAAGGAAAATGTACAGAAAGCTTTGTATTCCCCTAATAAAATTTTATGAGTATAAAAAACCAACTGTAGCCCCAGCATTCACATAGAAACCTTCACTCAATACCATTGTCCTAATGATGAATAATAAATACAAATTGAGTACTTCATGATAATATATACCACGCCCTCATTGATGATGAGCTTATATGAGTATTGAAGATGGCTGTCTATATATATATATATATGCATGATAGTAATAAACTTAAAGTTGCGGCCCCGACATGGATATGTTGTGTTTGGTCCTACGTACTTTGTTTATGACCCCACTTTGTCATAAAGAGTGAGGTTTTATCATTAAAATGGTATATATGACAACTACTATAACAGAATGCGTATTACGTACATTTAATTAACTATAAGTATGGTTGAGCCCTTTAATTAATTAAAATTTGGGGACACGTCCTTGGATGCTTTTGTTTTAGTTCTAATAAAGTTGATTCCTAGGATGGAAAGCCATGAGAGAAATATAGGTTTCAACTTAAAAGGGAATGAAAACCTTGTACCCAACACATTGTTTTTAAGGTATGGGAAAAGCCAGATAAATTTAATCTTTAATTCTTTATCTTTGGACGATGATACCCCAAGCTTGGTTATAATCAGATTTAATTTTTATAAGCTTGGACTCTCTTGATCACCAAGATATATGGTTTTGATCTTTGGAAGTTTTCAACAACCATCATTTTGATATGATTAAAAGTGTACTTGTATCTATATCTTTTACTCATTTTAAAGAGTAAAGCATGTTAGCTCGTATGATGATATGGGATTTGTAAAACATGGATTACTTTTTAATTTTTAAATAAATAATTCATTAGTCCTTATACTTTAACATAATTTTTGATTAAATCTTTATTTTTTTTATTCTTTTTATTGGGTCATTATAATTTCCTAAGTTATAGTTAATCAATCTCTATACTTATAATCAATTAATTAGGGTTAGTGTGAATGTTGACTAAATGATATATAAGTTTTCACAAAATACAAAATAAAAAAGAAGCTTTCAAAATTAAAATGATGAAATAAAATTTATTTATTATCAAAATAAAAAAAATAATATACTTATAGTCATCTCCTTGCATATATAATTAATATTTAATCTGACAGATTTTAATTTCATTTAGATTAGCATGGTAAAGTTTATTAAAATGTATTTTAAGTGAGAGTCAATCCATCAGCCATTAACATCTTTTCTCTCACAAATTATTAGACCATAGATACATGAACCAATACTTATAACTGAAGAAATTATAACGAGTTAATAAAAAGGGGGAAAAATACGCAGACTTGATTAAAAATGAGATTAAATTATAAAACCGCTTGCTGATTAATTTTGTCAATTATGAAATAAGGTATGGACGACCTGATCTTATAATTGTAGGATTGGATTTCGAGTTGAGAAGACATAATGATTCAATTGACAAGAAATAATTGATTGTTCATCCTAATTAATAATAATATCCTATCATATTTTAAATAAAAAACAAAAGTCAGGAGGTTGCGAACTTTTATTGACATAATAAATAATAAGAAGCGTGTGGATTACCTCGATAGCTTTATCATGTCACTTTTCTATGTTTTGACATAAAGAAAGATAAGATTAAAAATTGAAATTTTCCTCTTTAATAAGAGAACTATTCACCTAACCTACCCCGCTATACTCAGGCGAATCATATGCTGATATACATATACATATATGATATCATATATAACTATTACCATTAACTTTGTAAGGAATCGTGTAAATTTATAACTCTATATAACAATAACATAGTCAACAACAAATTTTATCCTTGTTAGATGGGATAAATTATATTAATCGTATAACAACGATATTATATTTTGTTAAAACCTAAGCATTGAATAAATTATTGATCATTAAGAAATTCTACTTAACAAGCTCAACAACCTTGTTATCTTTAACCTATAATATAACAAATTGTAGCAGGGATGTAAAATTAAAGATCATATTAAACTGCTCTCTTGCTTGAAGTTTGAACTGTTCAATTTAATTTATTTTCTATATATTTACTTGTTATTTGTTAATGGTTTTCTCAAATCAGAGAAGAATAAATTAAAAGGGTTCAAATTCAAGTAAAGTTGATAGTAGTGGGGTGTTAACTCAGCAGATTCTCTTGATTATTGGTAATTTGGCATTGCCTAATGTGCATCTTTTGGTTATATTTGATAGCCTCAGATGAAAATAATATATTTGAAACAACATTCAGTCCTGTAAGGTTCTGTTTACTACATACCCAAGATATGGATAAGAAAATAATTATCTTGAAGATAAAAAAAAAAATTGTGCCTGTTCCTAATAGTTAGTAAATTATGATTTTTTTTAAATAAAATAAAATAACTGATAATTTAGACTTTAGAGCTTTGGTTTCATCTTGGACAATTGTCACTTCAAAATTACAATGGAATTTTTGTGTCCTTTTGCAATCTCATTGTTTATTAATTCCTGATTTTACATTAAAAAAATTTAGTGACTAATTAGAGTATTTTAGTTAAAGTCAACAGATTAAAAGTTGATCCAGTTAATAAAGAGTTAACTTCTAACCTCTATAAGTACTCTTTGAGTAGGCATACCCTGACCTTATTAAACTCTCAGAGCCCATCTCATCTAGATTTTTTTATATAGAAATAATATTTTAGTTAAATGCAACTGGCATTTTTTTATAATAATTGATATTTATTTCTTTAATTTTTTATATTATTTTCAGTCACAATAATTTTAAAATAAAATGAATAAGAACTACAAAAATATAATCAAATTTGAAAAATTCTCCCCTTCGTCTATTGTACAACTAATTAAACAAACTATATTGGAGGGGGGGGGGGAACTATAATGAGTAAGTTGGGCAGCAACAACAAAAACATTATGGAAAAAATCATTAAGGTTAATATTTTTTTTGGAATAAACAAAAAAAATTCTTATTTTCATATATTGAATTATTTTAACTGTATTTATTTATCAATTTTTACTTGAGTATTATTCACAATAAACAATGTGGAGGAATAAAAAGGGAGACAAGGAGCATATTAGGGAAAAGATGGTAAGGCAGTGAATGGGGAGGGCCGGGCCCTACCACTTGGTAAGCATAAATGCATAATGCTAATTGAGATCAAATGATATGAGAGATTAATAAAGAAAGCAAAGGTTGATGTCGATGGAGATCAAAATCAACCAAACAATGAACATTGAATGCTACCTTCTCCCCTTTTTGACTCAGCAAAGCGTAGTAGTGGTTTACCAAATTCTTTTACTCTCTCCATCATCATTATTGTTTTGTCAAATAATACTTTATTTCTTTAATCCTTCATGACTAATTAAGTCACATTATTTGGAGAATTTTTTGTCCTTAAAACAGGATAAGATCACTTCCCATGAAGCATCTTAGTCAGTCTCAAAACTTTTTACAACTATTCCATCGCACTCCTGCATTAACAAGTCCCTCTCGTATAATCGCTTTCTCTTATTAACGTGGTCTTTTGTTCTCAATTGTTATTTTTTAAGTGATGGGGAGATAATAGCCTTGATATAACTGGCATTATGCGACCTTGCAATCATGGGGTTTAAATTCCGGAAACAACACTACTTTTTAATCGAGCGTTAATACTTAATAGCAATAACAATAACAATAGTAATGATAATATATTAGTGGTTATACTATTTAATTTGATTTCATGAACCAGAAATATACAATGAACCATTCAAAATTAAAATAATTAGAGGACAATACCGTGGAGAAGCTGATAAATCTAGACACGTAGTTACGTGGCTGTGTGTGTATTCATATGGGCATATGGCAAAAAATAGTCCACTAATCTAAAGCCATTTCAAAATTCTATTAATTTATAATAGAATTTAATCTAATTTTTTACTATTAAATTATAGAAGCTCAAATAAGTTAATATCCTAATCAACGTTATTTTTCGCTACTAAAAAAAAGATTATAACGTAGTTAAAAATAGTCTTTCATATCAATTTTAGGAGCGTCGTAAATTCCATCACCGTTGTAAGTGTACCTTTTAACAGCGATTTTTAAAAAATCGCTGTTAATTGCTTGAATTTCTTTTTTTTTACTTTCCTAGACTTATACATACCATCAGTCACCTCGGTCACACACATCAAAAGTATCAAACCAGATCTGGAGAGAAGAAGTCAAAGATATGGTGAAGAAACTAAAGATCTATAAGTTTATTTCATTAAAGCTCTTCAATCTCCTTTTAACAAGGTCCATCTGCCAACACTTAATGTTAGCACCACAGTCAACCTCACTAAAAAGTTGAAAATCTAAAAAAAAATTATAGATCTAACGAAAAGGTTGAAGAAAATCTATAAATCTTTTACTATTAAAGCTCTTTAAACTCTTGATGTATTATAATTTATAAACAAAAAAAAACAAAAACAAAAAGAAAAATGGGTAAATAAAGAAGTTAAATAGTGACTTACGACTTTCATAATAGAGACGATGGAGAATAATATTGACGATTGAGATGGATACTAAAACTAAGGGGAAAATGTTAAAAAATGACATTCAGCAATGTTTGTGGTGATACGGAAGAGAAACAATATTATATACGACTATAAAAAGTAAAATTGAAACTAAAATTGAAGTTCTAGGTTTTTAAAATTGTGAGAATTTTTTACGATATTTTTATAAAAATTGTCGTTAAAAATTTTTAAAAATAAATTTATTTACAAAAATATTACTATGTTTTGTTCACCATGTGTAATTTTTCTTGTAATGTTTACATGTATAATCTAAGGTATTATTTTTATCAGGTTGAATGTTGAATACTTATTTGAAATCATGCATTCATGTTATTGGGTTTTTGAATATTCATTTGATATATAATATAGATTTCACATTTCAAAAAAAATCGATTTTTTTTAAGTCTACACTTCAATGAGATATAAATATTATTCATGTAACCTACATGGACATATATTTTAATTAAATAAATCCGGTGCTGATGATTAGGAAAAGTGACATTACTTCATACGTATTTTTTTTTTTTAGAATTAAAAGGCATGGTTCATAAGAATGTATCTTGGTTTTTCTTTTGATTTAACATGATTAAGACTAAAATTAAATATAATGTAAGAGTGACGTAAAAGAATAGATCATTTTGGGTCTGAGGGATATATCTTGATGACATGTAATTGAAATATGATTCATTGTATTATTGTAAGCGTAAATAACATATGGTTTTTCTTTGTAATTTTTTCCGACCAAGTTATTCCAGCTGCAATTTTTCCCTTTTCTCACCCATCTAAAGTCCATTATGCTCCCCTGCGGAGACAGCCTATAAGAGAAGCAGCCAATTTGCAACAAACTTTGCAGCTTTCTCCATTATTTTCTTCGTCTCCTCAGGCCGATTTCCCTCCGACTCCTCTCTCAGTTAAGCGTACGTTTTGTCAGATTTCAGTTCTCCAAGTCCATAAATCGAGCTTAACCTCCTCCTCCATTATGGTCCTTTTGTTTCCTTTTCAGCCCAACCTTCTTCTTCTTCCCCCCCTTTCCCTTTTTTTAATGCCCGCTCACTAACTGTTCCGTGCTCGCCGAGTTTTCGTCTTCCCATAGTATTACCACTATTCTCTGAACCTGCATTTATCACCTTAACCGATTTGCGAGCTGCACAGGATTACAAGTTCATCAATGTGTATTATGGCTCTTCCACTCTTGGAATTTGAGTGTTCATATAGAGATCCTTAGAGGGATTAAATGTTTTCCAATTCTGAGCATAGCCGCAAGAGCAGCCCTATCAGGTGCCTCTGCTTCTGATATTTTATCTGTTTTTGATTCAGAAAAGGAAACGAGTTTATGCGCTGTGCGTCCGTTAGAAATTTAAGACAAAGCCAGCTCTATAAAGTCCTCTGCTTTCCTCCGTTTCTCTCTGCATATCCTGAGTTTGAAGTTCTCGCCACTCACCAACATTGACTTAGAGCAGGTTCCTTTTTCTTTAGTTTGGTATCTTTAACAGGGCGAAATCCCTCTCTCTCTTTCTCTCTCTAATTCTCTGCAAGTTTCCCTTTTGTTTTCAGATCCTTGTAATCTCGACGCATGTCGCACCAGAAGCAAGCCGAAGAAGCCATAATGCCGAGCATGAATCCGACGACTGAGTGTGATGAGAGAGAGGAAGGAGACAAGGTGGATGGCTCTGCGTTTACCTTCAAATCCTTTCTCTGGCATGGTGGCTCTGCTTATGATGCCTGGTTCAGCTGCGCCTCGAATCAGGTAACAAACAACCTACGAATTCACAAATGCCAACCGCGTAATCCATATGATCAGATACGAGATTTTTGAACTTGTTCGTTACTGTGCTCCGCCGTAGGTTGCCCAAGTTCTGTTGACTCTGCCGACTTCTTTCTCTCAATTGGGAATGCTTTCGGGCATCATATTCCAAATATTCTATGGTTTCCTTGGAAGCTGGACTGCTTATTTGATCAGCATTCTTTACATCGAGTACAGAAGCCGGAAAGAGAAAGAAAACGTCAGCTTCAAAAACCACGTCATTCAGGTCAATAACAATTCTCAATAATCTCTTCTTTTGATCCCAACTCAGAACCATCGTAATCCCAATATCTGTTTCCATCAATTAGTTCTTACCGTTCGATACTTAAATTTTAACTCATTGCAGTGGTTCGAAGTGTTGGATGGCTTACTGGGTCCATATTGGAAAGCTATCGGATTGGCTTTCAACTGTACTTTTCTCCTCTTCGGCTCTGTTATCCAGCTTATTGCCTGTGCAAGGTCTGTGTTTTTTCAAACTTCTTCGATTTAACATCGTTTTTGGATAAATAATTTTAATTTAATGGGTTTTTATGTATTTTTGCAGTAATATATACTTAATAAATGACAAGCTGGACAAGAGGACATGGACTTATATTTTTGGAGCTTGTTGTGCCACCACCGTTTTTGTACCATCCTTCCATAATTACCGGATATGGTCCTTCCTTGGCCTTGGCATGACCACTTTCACCGCTTGGTATTTAACCATCGCCGCCGCCGTAAACGGCCAGGTCAGCCCCGCCGACGGCGTTGATTTTTGTTTTCCTCTTGTAACTTATGACTATCTCTTTCACTGAACTTGCCTTGAAACACTGTCGTTTCAGGTTGAGAATGTGACGCACTCGGCCCCCACCAAACTGGTTCTGTATTTCACAGGCGCCACCAATATACTGTACACTTTCGGCGGGCACGCCGTCACAGTGTAAGTCCTTCTTTTTAAGCTTTTGCTCATTGAGTCGTAGACAAAACCAATCATGGTACTGTGTTGTTTATGATTGTCTTGGATAATGGTTCAAAGCGGAGTCATAATAATAATAATGTGAGAAATGGCTCCCCCATTGAGATGAAGCTTTTGCCTGTGTTCCAATGGGGGACCTTGGAAATAAGACAAATGGTAAATCCTAACACTTTCCGAAGCACTCGTTATAGTGTCTTGTCTTCTAGTTATATACTCTGTCCCTCGAAAAACTTTAGATTTTGCTTTTCCCCCAAGACACCTCCCACATAATAGTAGATTCTCTCTGGAATTCACTGGTTCAATAATATTTTACTGCCTATCTGTCACATAAAGCAGGAGAACTTTTCAGACAACCCAACTGGGTGTCTGAGAATTGAGGAGCCATAGATTAAGGAACTAATACACTTCAGTTAGAACTTTATAAGTTACTTTTATATTTTAGAGAAGCAAATTTTCTGGTCATGCAAGATAAGAAGACTTGGTTTATCTGCTAGAATTCTCTGGGATGAGTGAAATTGGCCAGTTATGATTTTCTTTAAGGATACTGATGTGAGTTAGAATGAACTGATTTTAGAGGATGAAATATTGATTCAGGGAAATCATGCATGCAATGTGGAAGCCTCAGAAGTTCAAATACATATATCTCTTCGCCACAATTTATGTGTTCACCCTCACCATACCATCAGCGGCCACCGTGTACTGGGCCTTCGGAGACCAACTCCTCCATCAGTCCAATGCCTTGGCGCTCCTCCCTCGCTCCGGCTGGCGTGATCTCGCTGTCATTCTAATGCTCATTCACCAGGTCCATACTCCATTTCTTCACAACATTGAATACCAAGTGTTTACCAAAATGACTATAAGAAACGAGAAGTAGTGCTGTAGCTTTTTAGTTTGTTAGTAATTGATGGCTTGTGTACAAAATTGTGCAGTTCATAACATTTGGGTTTGCTTGTACGCCATTGTATTTTGTGTGGGAGAAAGTGATAGGAATGCATGACACAAAGAGCATATGTTTGAGGGCTCTTGCTAGGTTGCCTGTGGTGATACCAATATGGTTCTTAGCGATCATTTTCCCCTTCTTCGGCCCCATAAACTCCGCCGTGGGCGCTCTTCTTGTCAGCTTCACCGTCTACATCATCCCTGCCCTCGCCCATATGCTCACTTACAGGTCTGCCTCAGCACGTCAGGTAAATGCTCCAATCTCTCCCACATATACTGTTTCACTGAGGCCACTCTAAGAATCTTAACATTGACTCCAAATAGCTAATCAACTATCACGCCTAAATGTTTTGTAGATACCATCAGGGCTGTAATCTGTAATCTGAATGTTGTGAAAAAACGTTGATGTCCAGTTATGAGTTGGAGACAGATGATAATGCCTGAATCCTAACAAGATTTATATGACAGAGCATATGAAGAGACGGTTGAACTAATTTAAGGGAAGACACGTGTGTGAATACAGCTTTTGTGATTTAACTTGGAAATGACTTCCAAGGTCACAGACAGTGCAAGGCATGAGTGAGGCCCACCAGTGATAATAACAAATTATTCAAATTTTGAAATTGATTAGAGACGAGAAGGAAGTTGGTGTCATTTCTTTGTCATTCAGTTATATGCTATAGTCATAACTAAGAGCTGGGCCACCCTACCCTGCTCCTAACACTCAAACTCACTCACTATTCTTATCCCTTGTCCTATCGCGATGAAGTTAACTGTTTACGGTCTCTAAGATTATAAGTGAGATTTAACTTATGATCTCCTGCTTAAAGGAAAATTTACATGTCACTTGGTCGGAAGGCCTTTGATAACATGTGTGTGTGTTTGAATGTGCAGAATGCAGCAGAGAAACTCCCAGGGTTCATACCGAATTGGACGGCGATGTACGTGGTGAATGCGCTGGTGGTGGCGTGGGTTTTAGTGGTAGGGTTTGGATTCGGTGGGTGGGCTAGCCTCACTAATTTCATCGACCAAGTTGGTACCTTTGGCCTATTTGCCAAGTGCTATCAGTGCCGTCCCGAGCCGCCTCCTCATTTCAATCACACAGCACTTCCTCATCCCTGAACTCAAATCTCAACTCTTTTTATGGTCTGGTGCCTTAGTTTTTATTTTAACTTTCTTCTTCTATCTGTTTCTTTTTTTTTTTTGCTTTTTTGTTTAATCTTCGTAAAGATGCCTACATTATGGCCAATGGATGCTTGATGTTGTTCCCTTATATAACAAGGCTATATATATATATTAATTATTATAATTATTAATATTATGTGCTTAGTTAGTGATAAACATTATTACTCGCAACGTGATTGATCATTGATGCATGCAGCGTAGCGATATTAATTCTAAGTTTCTAATAATGTCTTGCTTTCTTAAGAGAGGGTAGGATCATTATGATTTTAATTATGATTTTTTTAATTATTGTACAAAGTTATAATAATTATAACTTTGTACTTTTTTGTTTGCAATAGAAGTTTTGTACTCTTAAGTGGACCCTAGAGAAATTCTTGGTTCTCTCGTACTACCAACTCATATGTATTCTATCCAATTAAAAAACGCCATGTCAACATATCAAAATAATTTATTTCAACGCAACAAGTGCAAGGTAGAAAAAAACGCAAACAGAGAGATGAGTTGCCGGTTATGCTGATTTTTATAAAATATCTCGTTCTTTTATCAACAATCATAATTTTGGAAAAAAATAAATTGTCAAGTTATAAACTTCTCACATTCCACTAGGGCTGTTCAACAAGGTCCCGTACCGGATCTTTCGTCCCGATACTGGAGATGACGGGACGGATCCGTCCCGTCCCATTAAGGGTCGGGACAAAAAAAAATCGGGACAGGTACATATATGTGTCGGGACGGGTCTCGGCACGACCTTCGGGTCGTCCCGTCCCGTCCTGATATATATATTTTTTATTTTTCCAAACCCTTATTTTAATTTTCATTCATTCATCGCTTCAGCCTTCCGCCGTTCCCCACTTCACTTTGCATTTTAGATTTTCCTTCAGTCCCCAACACTCCAGTCGCCGTCGCTCCTCCTCCATCCCTAGCACTCTTCCTTTCTCTCCCCAGTCGGTCTCTCGCCAAGTCGTCGGTCGTCGTCTCTCCTCCTCCATCGCTCCTCCTCAGTCGCTGTCGGTGGGTTGGTCTCCTCGCCGTCATTCTGCTCAGTACATCGTTGTTGTGCGCCTCAGAGGCTCAAACCATCTATTTCGTTCAAGGTAAGTGAGCTTCCTTCTTGATTTTAATTCATTGAGTTGCTGTGGCCTGTGGCCTGTAGACATGAGTTTAATTGTGATTTCTACCGACGGGAAACCCGGTACGGGACCTTGTTGAACAGTCCCAAATAGGTGCGTTGTGTCTCAACTTCCTCCCACATTGGTAGGCTGTCGCTGCTGTTCATCCTCCGACTTCTTTCTCTTTTTCCTCTTCATTGATCTCAGACCTGCCCTTGTTCCTTTGACCGCGAGAGCTCAATTAAGTTTCACCTTGGGATCTATCGCCTTCTTTTGGTGAGTCCCTTTTCATTCCCTTCTGTCAATTTCTGCACTTCCTCGGATCTATGAACTGCTTTGGAAGTATGTGTTCTCCGATTTTGGTAATTTATATTGTAAATGTATATACTTTAGCTATGAATCATTGTACATCTATCTCTATTCGCACCTCTCCTCGTGGAAGCCCGTTGGCTTCGTCCTTTTGCTCAATCTCAATTTTCTGCTTTTCTAATATATCGTTAGAAGATTGCGTGATTGATTTAAATTACGTGTGATTGTGTTGGAGACATTGCTAGATACCCGAGCTCGTTATATTTAGTGTTTGCTTCCTTGACCCTTATTTGTTGTATCTATGTCCAGATATGCGGCACTGAAATGCCTGAAATCTGGATTTTGCCTATGCCTGGATTTAGGTTGCTAATTTATTTTGAAAGTATTTCACAAGAAGAATATGGATTAACAGCGGTACTAATGTTTTTTTTTCAAATGTATTTTATGGCACAGTTAAGAAGATGGACTTGTTCATTTATATGGTCATTTGCATAAGAAGCTCTGAAAAACTTTGACAGTGATACTACTAGGACATAGAAGTGTGTATATCTGGAACTCTTTTTGAACAATAAAGTATACAACTTTCTACCGTATTTTCCCCCTGCCTCAATAAGAAAATGTTCTTTAATATTGGGGGTAAAATTGATGAAATTTATTATTAATAGTGTTCATCCTCTTTAGCATGAACTATGAGAAAACGTGAAGTCTGTTGTAAAGCTGATTGTGTTATCTACTTCTGGATGTGTGCTTTAGGAACCGAAAAATATCATCTTTTGGATATCCAGAATCATGTCATGATAGTAAAATCATGATCTACTCCTTTTAGTTTCAATGCCTGAGTGGAAGCAAACCTGCTCAATTTGTTGCATGACAATTTTTCTATATTGGGGGGCTGATGAGTTATCCTTATTCTTCATTCCCCTTCCCTTTTGAAATGCATTCTTGACAAGCATTTGGTCCTTCATTTTTATGGTCTTTTGTTTTAACTTTTTTATTGCTGGATTCTGGACCTATGACTCTATCGCTGGTCTTAACCAGTTAGATTGTATTACATATGAGGTTCAACAAGGTAGCTAGAAAAACAAATTCATAACAATGTCTTATTCGGAGACTTTTCCAAGGCTTTTGATTCTGAGTAATTGGTCCTTGCTATTTCCAAAATGCTAATTCTCTTCCTTTCCATGCTTCAGATCTTTGGGTTGTTTAGTTTTAAACATATGAGAGCATTGCATCAACACTTATTTTGACTGTTGCGTTCTTGTATTCTGTTGATCGAAGTAGCTGAATGTCAATTCAAATTCCCAATTTACTTTCTTGGCAAAGATATTGTTAAAAAAGAATCTTCTGCTTTTACATCTGTGAATGATGTGTTGTGTTGGAAACTAGGGGGTTTTATATAACAAAAAAATTACGTAATTCCATATTTAAAAATCTAATTTGTTGCTATAAATGACGTTGTGGATCAGTTGAGCTTGTTGCAGGAATCTGCATCTGAATGTAAAGCAAGGAGAAGCAAGGAATCTCAAAGAAAGAAACCCAGCTTATGATACAATTAATGGTGAACAATTCTTATATGCCAAGCAAGGAGAAGGTTGTTCCATGCATCATAAAGTATGTTCTGTCGACAATATTCTGTCAAGTTTTAAATTTTGTTTGTTGAGATTTTGAACCCTTTTCATTCCATGACCTTTCGAAAATGTAAATTCATTCTCGTTTGCAACACATTTCATTTTCCCTGTTCTAGGATCTAAATCAGATAAAGGGCATGTGATTTGTGATTAAATTGAAGTTTACTTTGGGATTTGGAACATATTCCTTAGTGTATTGCCAGGTGTATGTGTTGCAAATAATAACAAAAAGGCATAGATCTCTTGCAATGTAAGAATTGTTTCTGTTTCATATCCCTGTTACATGATTAACATTCTTTTAGTGAGCTGTGTTTGGTTGATGCAATAGTATTTTTATTCTTCCTTTGTTCACATGTTTGTGTTGTATCTTTGTTCACATGCAATAGTAGTTTTATTCTTCCTTTTGCCTCCATAGCTATATATTTCCTCTTGCATTTTAAATTTAAGCCCTTGATGAACATTGTGATACAGACTGAAGCAATGGGTACATTTTAAATTTATTATTATTTTTTTAAAAAAATTGGTTCGGGAATTCCCGTCCCATCCCGAACCCGTCCCGGTCCCGACGGGATCGGGACAAATTCGGGACGGGACGGGACACGGGATGCATTTTGCGTCCCTTGTACTGTATCGGGACGGGACACGGGACGGGGTTGTCCCGGTCCCGACCCGTCCCGTGAGCACCTCTACATTCCACAATTCCCAACACATGTTTTTAAATAAAAATATGTATTTTGATACTGGTGCCAATATTATATACATACATACTAATTGTGTTTTAGAAAAAAAGGAAAAAATGATTTTTGACTAGAAAAGCACCTGATTTTAGTTAGGGTAAAACAATAGTTTAGTTTATTATAAATTATGATTTTATATAAATAAGATTCACTAATTTTTAAAATAATTTTTAAATATTGAGCATAAAAAATAACTATTTTAATCTTATATTTTTATTATTTTTTTGTCTCTCCTTTCTTATTTATCTCATATTATTTCTAGCAATTTACCTATAAAAAAAGTCTTTTGATAATAACTTTTTAAATATTTATTTTTTAAAAATAATTTTTTATATAAAATATATTTTTCAGAATTACTTAAAAATTAATTTTCTCCCTAATTTATTCTATGAGCTAAACCAAACACACCCACCATCATATGAGGCATTTGTTTGGGAGAAATTGACATACATTTTGTATTTCCCCCAGAAAAGACAAAATTCTGTTATGAAGCAGATAAGAATATATGGCTGGAATTTATAAAACCGTTATATTTCATTCACGTTGAAATTATTTCCTAAAATTTCAGGAATGTTCTTTCAGTGAATTTAGTGCAATCCATTTAAAAATTGGAGAACGATCATCAAGGTCCAGAATTTTCATGATGTTCACAAGATGCCTGGGAAAACTGAGAGCTGCGAGTGTTTTTAAAAGTCATGTCAACAACAACGACGACGACAACAACAACAAGAATAATAATAATGATAATAATATCTTAGCTTCATGTTTACAAAACCCATATGCGAATTGCAGTATGTATTTTTGTTTTCTCTATCACAGTATTTTTATGAATCATAAATAATTTTCAGAATCTCTTAAAACATTGTACTAGTAACGCCACAACATTTAAAAATTAATTTACAGAATATAATGCGGGAATTTCATAAACCCTAAATCCTTAAAAATTAAATAAATAGGAACCACGATGCAATATTAGATTTAGAAGTTCGATCGTTGCTTGGAGAGCAAGGGATTGGTCCCCGCCGAGTTTCGCAGAAGGAATGCGAAAAGGTTTGATCTGCGAGCACTTTCCATGAGGGAAAGGAAAACGAGGTCTCTGAGTACTGAAAGCTGAGAGATCTGCAAGACGAAACAACACTTCAATGTCTTCTCGGCAAAGAAAAAGAAAGGTTTTCACCTCTGGTTCACCATATTTACTTTGAATTTCTTGAATTGTAGTTTATCGCTTCCATGTCTCATGGCTTATTCTCTCATGAAAAATATTAAATCAGGTGGGGTTGAAGCGTATTGACGCTGCAATGGATTCCCTCTGTCCCATGGGTTTCTCCAGAGATTTGGTGCGTAAAACTGTAAACAGGCTCCTTAAGGTGAGTCATCTGGAAGCTTCATAACTGTAAAAAAGGTTTACGTTTCGACCTAGAAATCTGATATAGGATTTGTGCGATCCTATGAAGAGATAAACGATTGTGTTTCAGGCCTATGGAGGAGATCAAGGTTGGGCCTTCATCGAGGAAGCATCTTACAAGGTGGTTATTGATGCGATACTTGAAGAACAAGAGTCACAAGAGAAGGCTGAACTGGAAAACGCACAGCCAAAGTTGTTGGAGTGTTCTCCAGTAAAGGTGATCTTGATTTGGTTTTAATACGTGCATTTTACTGTTTTCTCTTTGCAATTTCTGAATCTTCCCACTTTTCGACTCTGGTTCCAAAGCAGAGCTGATATGAAGTAATGGAATTTCTAGGCTTGCTTCTAGCTGATGGTATGATGATGCTGGGGAAAAATAATATAATGAACAGCGTTGGAACGTTTTTGGCTTTAGCTTTCTAAAGCTACATTGCTTTGTTAAACTCCTTCAGTGATACAGTTTCGCAAGTGTCAAAATGGACAGTTTGTAAATATGATTATTCCTGCTCTTGTCTCGAGTCAGTCGAATGACATCAGCTTTAGTTACTTAGTTTTTTCCCCCTTGATGATAATTACCAATGTTCATTTATGTTATATATAGTTTAAAGTTAACCTCTAACTGCAAAATCGTTTGTCCCTTCTGGACTAGCATGACAGATAATTAGTTTGGTTTTAGGATATGCACATGACTTATCTATATTTGGCTTGTCTCCACCCCTCGGTATATGTATAAAGTCTACATTTCAGCAGTCATTCTGATTTATGGGCCCAAACCTTTGAAGTGAAGTGGTAATCCTCAGATGTATATTAGTCATGTCATTCTTGAATATGCTGAGTGGAACCTGCCGTTTCTAAATGAGGAAGATGCACCGAAGTATTGAAAATAAATGTCTAAGATCCACTTGCAGACATTTTAAGTACAATTTGTCTCAACAAAATGACATACCTATTAAGATTATAGATGTTATTTGTGAGTTTATCAGATTTCTTCATTCTTTTTTCTCATCCCAAGTATTTCGGTTTTGTATTGCTGCTTTTCAAGTTGAAAGTAGAATGTTCATTTTAGCTTATGCAAGTGATTGGTTTTACTGTATATTTCCAATGATACACTACTCTTTTATGGTATATGATATGTTTTGGACATTGATTGGATGTTCAGCCATGGTACTATTCATTTATATCATGCGAAAATGGATGCCCATAGCGACCATTCACAGAAGAGATTGTTATTAGAAACTCTGCTTTACTGGTTCCTTATGTGTCTTAACTCTTAACATTTAATTTCTCTGGAATGGGACATCTCAGGCTGAGTCTGTATCACAATCTCACTCTCCTTATGCCCAATCCCTTCAAGATGACTCTCGAGGGATCAACCAGTCAATACCATCGGATGTCACTGGAGCCTCTCAAACCTCAAAGGAAAAAGTCACTGCAGAAGTTTTCTCTCTGTCTCAGCACATTCACTCTGAGGCACCAATGGATAATTCTCATGACCCTCTTGAAGATATCCTTGAACACAAGCCTACTACAGAAGATCGCATGGCACTGACTACTGTGGCTGATGTTAAATCTCCAGGAATGTGTCCGAGACCATCAATGGAATTGGGATCCTCCTCTATCGTAAAGAAGCGTAGACCCTGCTTTGGGTGGATTAGCGACGATGACACTGATGAGAAGAATGATTTAGTGTATCTATTGGCAGCCCCCACATCAAAAGTTCAAAAAATTTAGCAAGATTCGGTTTACAAAGATACTCGAAACATGTTGACATGGTAGATATACTTTTCAGCGATATTCGTGTCTAATTATAATTTTCCTGAATTTCTTTTGTTCGCTTTTATGTATGTTTTTGTGATAAATTCTCTATTTCTCTGATAGTGTCCATATTCTGATCTCTTGTAAATGCTGGTGAATATGCCGCTTTCTTTCTGGCTTTTAGTTCCTTTGTGGCTAAGTGTTATTGGTCCTATATATAAATCACTTATTTTCATATATTAAAGAATATATTAAATTAATAAATTTTTATATATTTATTTTTAATAAAGAAAGTGTCTTAAAAAAAGAACATTAATTATTATACAAGCCACTTATATTTAATAGGAGAAAATTTAGGGAAAAGGTAATTAATTACCCTTCAAATCATTTATATTTAAGATTAATTTTTTCTAATATAAATGATTTAGAGTAGGATAGAGTGTTATATGGAGAGAGGGGATCGGGGATTGGTATGTCCATTGGCAGGTGGGGTCCATTATAGTACAAAATAATGACATGGAATTGAATTTTTACTAGAATTGCGGGATGAATTTTGACATCAGAATATAATGAATTAAAATAAAAGTACAAATATGGGAGGGATCAATTTAAGAGTATATTTGTATTTAGAGATCAAAATAGAAAGCTTCTCTAATAACGAAACCATCTATGTATAGAACTAAGAAGTCTCTCATCCGTCTCAACTTGCATCTCACTTTTCTTCTTGCTTAATGCAAGTAGGAAAATGTATTTTGACGCTTTTAGGAGTGTTTGATGAATTCCAATTCCAAAGTTAGAACAATTTATAACAACTCGAAGCCTCTTACGCCCATTAATCTCTAGCCTAGGATTTCATAATTTTATTCCACAGAACTAGCGTGTAGTCTTATATAACAACATGGTGAATTAACATTCCAATCCCTTTTATGAACAATGTTTTGAATATAATTACTTTCCATAGGAGAATAATTGTGTTTATTAAAAAAAATTGGTCAAGTGGGAATGCAGAGTAATTTTCCATTTTATTTATATATGGGTGGTCCCCCTTGCTTCATGCGCTGATTATCTGATTCTTTCCCTCTTACATACCCGGCCATATGAGCAAGGATTCCGATTCTCTGGGAAGCGGTGGATTCTGAGGCTCGCTTTGCTTTGGAGCCTTTTGCTTTGCTGGGAAGGAAGATCACGAAGAGGGGTACTTTATACATTACTCAGGTTCTGGTGCAGTGGCAGAACACCAACCCGGAAGATGCTACTTGGGAAGATCTTTCTGTTATTGAGCAACAGTTTCCTGACTTCCCTACCGCTGCTCCTCCTTCTCGCACCATCCTTGTGGACAAGGATGCTTTTTTAAGGTGGGGAGTAATTGATACGCGGCAATACTTATAGTGTGATGTCCGGCGCATGTGATAGATAGATGACTAGTAACTACTCTCAGTTGTAATAAGCAGAATAGATCCATTAAATTCAAATGCCAGATATGTTTCAGCTTAAATCACCACAGAAGAAAAGGAAAGAAGAAAGTTGTTTGTCCGCTAAAGATCACTGCGAAGTTTTCTCTGGTCCTTTTATTAATTTCAGAACAGTGTTTTATTTCCCAGATGGCGAGGATTCAACTCAATTCCGAGTGGAGTCAGAAAATGAGAGAATGTCTCTGGACGATGCCATTGGAAGCAACAACAGAAATGTGGGTGCTAAGCAAGTGAAGCTTCCGGTGATTCAAACTTCACAACCACCAAGAGGCGTAAACCGTGCTATGGATGGATTGATAGTGATACAGATGATGAGACTGATCTAATTCATCTCTCTGTGCCCCCACCGTCTGAAGAGCTAATAGAGTCTCTTCAGCAGCATGGAGCTCCCAAAAGTGGCACCCGGCGAAGGCGCAAGAGTAGGTGGGATGAGAAGCCAGATAATCTGATAAGCTAACCTCTTGTGCTTTCTTTTTCTATATTCATTTCTCTACAAGATTTTTGGTCTGTTTATGTCAGGAGATTGATCTCAATTATATTTTTGTATAGGGGATATAATTTTTTTGGGGCCACCATATAGGGGATATATTTTGAGTTCTCTTCTTTCACAGTTTCACCCTTTTTGTGTTACAATGCATGATAACTATGGTGCAAGTGGCGGAAATGTAGCTTACTACAAATGTAGTTGTATGTGAAGGAAATTTTCTCAACCCATTGGACCAAATTGTGTGTATGTTATTTTTAAATATACAGTTAGGTACAATTTTATTTCAGAAATCCTCACCTATGTACGAGTAATATTGTTTTGGATTTTTTTTAATTTAATGTTACCTCAAAAATATTAAAAATAGAGTAATATATTTTTTTATTATTAAAAATATTAATAGCCAAAGTTAAGTTTTTTAATAATTATAGTAAATTTATTTTTTAAAAACTTTTAAGATGATATTAAATCTAAAAAAAAATTAGGATCCTACATAATAACTTTTAAGGTAAAATTAAATTTTAATTTTTAAATACGTGTGTTTGCCTATCTTTATTTTCCTCACCTTTATGGTAGTAGTTTGGGGAAGTATGCAACATTAAAATATACAATTCTCTTAGTGATATTATAAACCTGTCAATTACTTTTTAGCCTAAGGCATTATTTGGTTGAGGGGTTTTGGAAGGGAGGGTAGGGTAGGGGAGATATAAGTGTGTTTGGTTGGGAAAAATAGAGGGGAGGGGAGGGGATTTTTTTTGTCTTTTTCTGCTCCACTACCCCTCTCTCTCACCCCTCCAAATTTGGGGGTTTTTGGAGGGGTGAGAAATATTATGTATAATCCTGACTAAATTACCCCTGCTTATTTTTCAATTTGTCAGAATTGCCCTCAGTGTAAAAAACCCTTTCTGCGTCTTCGTCCTGCCATTCCACTCTGCCTTTGCTCTAACTCGGCATTATTTACTTCTAGCTCCTCCGTCGGCGCGTGCGTCGAAGTTCAACCGCCGGTCACTCGACCTACTCCGGCAATCACCACCGTCGACTTCGTTCAGGTAACCTCTTCTACCTTTCTCCTTGTCGCTCCTTGTATCTTCTGTCTGTTACTCGTCTGCATCTCGTTTTGGTTCATCAGTGTGTGCTGGTCGTGGTTGTGCCAGTTCTTCGCCCAATTCCTCTTCTACCTTGCGTTTTCCCGCTTTCTTTTCTGGGTTATTTGACTGTTTGCCCAGTGCTGGTTGTTCGCCCAATTCATTTTGTCTTTAAAAGTCAGTTCTTCATCTCTATCGGTCGTGCGGGTTCTTTTCTTCGCAGTGAATGTGCTGGTTCTTTTCTTCGCAGTGAATGTAGCCATTGAACCATTCTGTACATTTTCCATTTGCTTCATAGTTCTGTTGCGTGTTCTGTATTTTCCAATTCACACCGATAGCCATTCAACTCTCCTGCCAATGTTTGTAGCTGCTGTCTTACTTTGCAGAGTGATAGTTTGTAGCCATTCAATTCCGCGAAGAAAATGGATCCAATATATGTATGCTAAGAAAGCAAGTAGACTACGTACAATGCTTAATTAACAATATTGACATCTAGGAGATCAAAGCTCTTTGATCTTATCCCTCTTGATATCATAAAGTATCAATCCTCTTCTACAGTCTAGATAAACATGATGAGACACCCAATATCAAAAAATTATGAATTGAACTTTCTTGCAGGAATGATTGTGATAAAAACGGTACTTCATGTGCGTTCACAAACCTCGCCTCTCAGCTCTGCATAGTAGACAACACCAAAACCACCTTGACCAATAATGTTAGCCATATTGAAGTTGTTTGTCGCAGTAGCAAGTTGTTTGTCGCAGTAGCAAGTTTGGGAGCAACTTATTGAGGTTAGTTTATCTTGATCTTTAAAATGTTCAAACAACTTTATCCTCATCTAGTCTATTTGTTAGTATTCATATCATTTTTTATTTGTTCTTTACAGTCAAAGCCTAAAGCTGCCAATTGGAGAAATATTCTTTTTCCGAACTATAACAAGATGGTCATCTTATATGGCTCTGATAGAGTATCAGGGGAGGGAAGTCATACTATTGGTGACATGCGAAAGAGGCGTCACGCAATTGATGAGGAGGACTTCGTTGAAGATGTCAACAACAGTAATGTTCCATCACAACAAAATGTCAATATTGATTGTATGCAAACTTGCAAAGATGTGAATGCCAATAGTGTTGCAAGTGGTTCTTCTAGAAAGAAACCAAAAGTTAATTCAACAAAAGAAAAGGATTCTGAGTTAATTGAAATTAAGGAGGTTATGTCTGAAGTGGCACAAGCTATAAGAGAAGGAAACCAAGCAATTAGAGAGAGTTCAAGAAAGCTTCCACAATTGTCAGGTGAAGAAGTTTGGAATATGATTCAGGACTATGACATTGCCCCAACTCATGTTACCAAGATTTATAGAGTTCTCATGGGGATGTGGACCAACTAAGGACATTTGTTGAATGTCCCATTGTGGCACGCAAGGATTTGCGTATGGATGTCATGTCTGACTTAGGAATTATATGATACTTGCTAATTGTGTTTGATTTTTAATGGTCTACTATAGGCATTATTTAGACTCTTACTAATTATTTTGTGCCATAGGCATTACTTAATATTTTGCTGACCATTTGGTGACTTTTGATTTTTTTGGTATATACAGATAACTTTCAATGTTCTCTGTGTATCAAAAATTACTTTTGGCCTATGTGATTATATAATTATGTAATGATATCTAATTATTTATGACCCTTTTGAGTCGTCTGTTATGTAATGATATACTATAATTTATTACATGTTTTGAAAGCTGTTACAGCTTGTAGTTAATGATAAAACTACTCATGAATCTTCATTTTGAAACTTGTGTTTGATAGTTGAAGGAGAAGCAAAAGGGGGAATTCGAGAGATCATGAATTGAATTAGCCGAAATGTGGAGATTCTCAAGTAGTTTGCAAAAGTTAAGAGATCATGATGTATGTATTTGACCCTTGTTAGAATTAATTAACCCGCAAGTAGTTGCTAGAAACAAATTGAACACAGTGTTAATGCAAAAGGGAAAAGATTATGAACCAAGTTTAGTGCCTTGTGAATATTGTTATACGCAGATAAGCATGGGAGACGAAATAAATTAAAAGAAATAAATATCTATGAGTTTAACTTTTTTAAAAAATTTTGTAATAAAAAAAAATTCTACCATAATTAAGTTTTTTGAGCATAAATTAAGTTTTTTAAAATTTCTAAATAAAAATAATAATAATGTTAATATAAATATTATAAACAAAAGATAAAAAAATTAAATAAAGGCTTGAGGGTATATTTGTCAATTTTTCATTACCTAACCTCCCATTCCTTCCTGAACCAAACAAGAAATATCATCTCTCCTCCCCTACCTTCACACTTATAACTTCCCCTTCCTTTACCTACCCTCACTTAAATTAACCTAACCTAACATACCCTCTGTTGAACCAAACATAGCCTAAATCATATACCTCCTCTCTTTTTTTAAGTAGGAAGTTACAGTGTATACTGCATACCCTCTGGTTCAAAAAAGTAGGGGAAGCAAGTAGTTTTGTTAATTATAGTTCGAGTTCTCGTAAGATTTTATAAATATTTGTGGGTGTGGGACTGTGGGTATCTATATTCCATATTAGATATGGATAGAAAGTATCTCCTTGAAAAGCGCGACGTGGAGTTCATTAAAATGATTAATTAATGGAAAATAAGACGAAATCTAGTACTTTGATCCACATCTTAAACGTGTCAAACGTTGAATGGATTACAGAATTTGCCGTTATATGTCCTGGAAACAGAAGATATCTGCGTCGAATAAACTCAACGAAAGCGAAAACGGATAATC
This sequence comes from Leucaena leucocephala, assembly GCA_037074615.1. Classification (NCBI taxonomy): domain Eukaryota; kingdom Viridiplantae; phylum Streptophyta; class Magnoliopsida; order Fabales; family Fabaceae; genus Leucaena; species Leucaena leucocephala. The sequence continues at coordinate 17,033,667 of CM073541.1, forward strand.
GGGTTGGCTCGTCCCTGATAGATACAACCCCTTGGACTGTAAGGCCCTGCAACTTAAAATTTATCTGACAAGTTTACAATCTATAATGGCAATAGGGTTTCATCTGAATTAGAGCTCTTTGTGCATTCAAATAAGGAAGCTTAGCGATGAGTGTTTCGGCAACTTTTCGCGGGAATCTCGTCCTCCTATCACAATGCAGCGTTTGCTGTGATATTCGATTTCTGCCGTGCCTTCCTCCTTCCAGTGATTATCGGCATTTACGGTTTTCTCGGAATAGCTTGAAGATAGTTCAGAATCGACGGTAAGGGTTTGTTTCCCTCGTGCTGGTTTTGATGGGAGTCGAATTGTATTTCACGATGAACTGATTTAGCTTCAAATGATGATATGGTTGTCGATTAAGATCAAGTGGGAAGAGAGAAATTGCTTGTAGGGTTACTGAGCCAAATTCCGAACCAGATGGCAACAACGAGGAGGTACTTCCAATAATCAATTACTGCCTCCATTTGAAGTTTCTTTTCGTTCTGATCATTTTTATTTCGTGAATATGTTCAAGGCAGTTCTTTGTTAGTGCTACCAAGCTTTTCTAATTGGTTTAACATGCTCAGGATTCTTTGGATTTTGTTAAGATATGTCGATAACAAAATTTGCAAAACTTGTTCTACTTGTTGAAAAGGCAATTGGCCTAGTTACGGTATAGATTTCAGTATAATTTGGAAGACGGATTTGAACTTATTTCTGTGGAAAGTAGTGCTTATAAAGTTGGGAACTTTGATTGCCAGACTAAGAGTGGCCTGGTTCTAACATTGTCATTTGTGCTTGGCTCGTTAAATGTTCCAAATGATGCCATCAAGCAGAATCATGAACGTGAATTGAATAACTTGCTGCTAATAATGGATGGGGCCCTATACTATCGGTTGAAATGTTAATGTTTTAGCAAATTCGTGATCATGGTTAGCTAATAGAGCCAAGTAAAATGCTCATGTTTATGAAGAACCCTGAACACTTCGTACTGAAGACAGTTTTAAGTTTTATGTGATACGTGGATGTTTTAATATCCTACATTCTTACTTGACAAGGGAAATTTCTTGAATTTTTTAGCAGAAAGAGTCACATGAAAATGGAGAAACGGAATCTTCGGAGAATTCCCTTGAGCAAAATATCTCTCAGTCTTTAGATGGGGAGCAACTAAACCAATTTGAAGACGAAAATCTAGGTCAAAATAATGAGCAGGTAATGCACCCCTATATTTAGATTTTGACTTTTGATGCACATATTCTGGTTGGGAAATGGGTGCATTTCCCTAGTTTATTTTATTTTTATCTATGAAAGTCCGTTGACTCTTAGAAGTCTTTTTCCCATGGACATAAAGTACTCCACAAGCTACTTAATTAAATTTTCAATACAAGGAAAAGATAGATTGTTTCATTTGAATTTAGGAGCATTGTTTACTTGTCTTATCTTGTATTCTTTGGGTTTGTTATGTAAACAGAGTGTAGATAGCGTAGAAGTTGCAAGTGGTTCACCTCTTCCAGGTGTGAAGGTGATTACATCTAATGTTCAGCCTTTCCTGCATTGGCAGTGCCATGCTCCTTTTTTAATTTTTCTCTATTTTTGGTTTTCATATCTTTTAAGCAGCCACAACAACTGGAGGAAGCAATAAAAATTCCAAAGGAAACAATTGAAGTTCTTAAGAACCAAGTTTTTGGCTTTGATACTTTTTTCATAACAAGCCAGGACCCGTATGAGGTGAGTTGTCACTTTCTTAAGTACGCAAGCCGAAGTTAACATAATTTAAAAAATGTGCATTCCATAGGAATTTATTTTCAGACTTCAAACTTCAAATTCATTTACATATCAATGATGATAATAGTTGGAGTAGATTTTTTAGAAACAATGTTCATTTTACATGTTATATTAAATTAAACATGATACCAAGCTATATATGCAAAGATTCTTATCATAAAAACCATTGAAAAATCTACAGGGGAGCAAGCTGTTGAACCTCCCCCCCCCCCCTTTCTTAAAACAACAAATTTCCTTTTAAAATTTGTTCTTATAGCTATAAAAATTTTCAAAACTAATTGTGGCCCCCATTTTTCACGTAGCTTTCATTTTTGCCCCCTCCCCCATGTTAAGCTTTAGACCTGTCTTTGGTAAAAACATTGGGTTTTACCTACTTTTCTAGGGTGGAGTATTATTCAAAGGAAACCTACGAGGGCAAGCTGCAAAAAGTTATGAAAAGTTATCAAGGAGGATGCAAGTACGCATGTTGTATTTCTGTTTTTTTTTTTTTTTTTGTGAATTTGTGACTAATCATGTCCCAAATTCAGTTACTGGACATTTTTTCTGCATAAATCTTATTACAGGATAAATTTGGAGATGAATACAAGCTTTTCCTTCTGGTCAATCCTGAAGATGATAAACCAGTGGCTGTTGTAGTTCCACGATCAACCTTACAACCAGAGACAACGGGTATTGATTGGGGCCCTGTGAAATATCGGATAAAAATGTGTTAGTAAAGCTTATAATTTGTATTTATGACTTGTGGTTTTCTCTACAGCTGTACCTGAGTGGTTTGCTGCTGGAGCTTTTGGGCTCGTTACAGTGTTTACCTTACTGCTTCGCAATGCCCCTGCATTGCAATCTAACTTATTGTTAGTGTTTTCCTTCTTTCTTAGAAGTTATGCTTTCTCTCTTGCTTTAAAGGCTACCTCAAATCTGTCTTGTGATTTGAAGTTAGTTTTGTGTACATGATTTAGTATCAACTACCATGAAATCCATATCCTTTAATCTTATTGTTTCACCAACAGTTATATTATTATCCAGATCAACTTTTGACAATCTCAACTTATTAAACGATGGCCTACCTGGAGCCCTTGTTACTGCACTTATTTTGGGGATACATGAACTTGGTCACTATTTGGCTGCCAAAGACGCTGGAGTTAAGCTTGGGGTGCCATACTTTGTTCCTAGCTGGCAGGTTGTGTGATAAAAGCTCTTATCTTTTGGTTCAAAATGATGCTTTCTATGTTTCTTTCTTTTTACAATTAACTAGACACATTATGATTCGTATTGTTCATGGCTTATGAATAGTTTGACTTCTGAATGATTTTATATTTGATATTGATGTTGTTTATGCATGCATAAATCAGCAATCAACATATATGTTATATATTTTTTGATAAAGTCATTGAAAGCTGTCTATCTTTTTTTTTTCTGTTAAACAATGTTATGGCCATTAATCTGATAGGTTAGAATTTCTGCTGTCGCTTTGCTTTCCTTGAAAAATTATCCCAGAATCTGATTTGCACGACTAAGATAAATCCTTTTAATACTCCAGGAGTAGTATGTATAATAGCATTTTAGGTAGGGTATAATAGAAGACCTTGATTCTTTCTTATCTTAAATTGTGCTCCATGTTACCAAAAAAGTAAATTTGTGCTCCATAAATTGCTGTGGCATGATGTCAATATCTTGGCAGATGCTTGTTTGGCTTTACAAACGATTTTTCCTGTTGTTTGACACATGCTATTTTGAATAACTTACTATATGAAGGTTTGGATATTCTGATGGGTGATTTGGTGGCAGATAGGCTCTTTTGGTGCTATTACAAGGATAAGAAACATTGTGTCCAATCGGGAAGATCTTCTCAAAGTTGCATCTGCGGGACCAATAGCTGGCTTTACCTTGGGTCTTGTGCTTCTGCTGTTAGGTTTTTTCTTACCCCCCAGTGATGGCATTGGTGTTGTTGTTGATGCTTCTGTGTTTCACGAGTCATTTCTTGCCGGTGGTATTGGTAAGCTCTATACTTTAGATGTGGAAAATCACCTCAGATATGCATTAGTTATCTGCTAAAAAAGTTTTAATTACATCCCCAACTGCCTGCTTTGTGCGAGTCATGTTGATTTACTGCCTGGTTCGCTAAGGATTTAGAAAAAGAATATGAATCAAGTCTCGTGAACTTCTTTTCTTTGTTACTTTTAGCAAAACTGCTTCTTGGCAACGTGCTCAAGGAAGGAACTCCAATTTCCGTCAACCCTCTAGTGATTTGGGCTTGGGCAGGCCTCCTTATTAATGCAATCAACAGCATCCCAGCCGGAGAACTTGATGGTGGGAGAATATCGTTTGCCCTGTGGGGAAGAAAGGTACCCTATATAGTAAATAGTAATATTTGGAAACTTAAGTCACTTTGCAGGTTTTCAATAAAATATCTTTCACTTTTTATTTCGTTGCCTAATGGGTAGAAAAACTGACTTAAGTCAATTGCACAGGCCTCATCCCGCTTCACAGCAGCTTCGATTGTGTTTCTCGGTCTATCGTCTCTGTTGAACGACGTGGCATTTTACTGGGTAGTTCTCATATTCTTCTTACAAAGAGGTCCAGTTGCTCCTCTCTCTGAGGAAATAACGGATCCTGATGACAAGTATGTCGCTCTTGGAGTGACAGTTTTGCTACTTGGTTTGTTAGTATGTTTGCCATACCCTTTCCCATTTACAGAGGAAGTCCTTACAAGTTTCTAGCTGAGCATTATCGTCCACCTGAAGTCTGGCCGAACGATAATTTTTTCAGCGTACATGGTCGGATTTGTGTGTAAATTATTATAGGCAAAACGACAGAGGTTTTTAGCCCCTCATCTCTCTCTTTTGTAATGAACTAGTAATCATGTTCATTAGTAATATTTTTTTTTTAATATTTTATGGGTCTGATTTAAAAGTTAAAACTGTTTCCAGCACATACTACCTGTAAAGCTAGGAAATTATGTTTAGCAACCCTTTGAAACCAGGTTTTAGCAACATTCAGACAAAACCATTCAAACATCACATTGTAATTAAGACCAAGTAGTTTTCAAACACACACAAAATGGTTATTTATAACTTTTAACCCATTACTCTGTAAGATTATGTCAAATCAGCAGAATCTCCAACAAACTCGGGGTAAGGCCACTTGCCTAGCAGTTAAATTGGTTTGAACTTGTTATTGCTAGCCTAAATATTTTTATTAAATTTAATATTTTTTCATTGGTTTGCATCTTTAATCCATACTTACACCATAACTCACCTTTTACTATCTCACCTAGCGTGTGTTTGGCTAACTAATTGAAAAAAGTAATTTTTTATATAAAAATCTATTTTTTAAAAAAAAATTATTCTGTACAAGTTAATTTAAACACGTCCCTAGTATAATATCATATAGTTATCTCAATATCATTCAGATTGATTATGAGAATAGCTAAATAACAGTATTTAATTCCAGTTCAGGTAAAGGACATCATAAAAAAGTTGAAGAACTTGGTGGTGTCTTAGCATGAACGTGACAAACGTTTAATTGCATGGGGCGTTGGTGGCTTCAAAATCATAAAATGAAGGAAGGAAGTGCCCTGTTCACTCGTCGTCTTGTCCCCATAAATTAAAGTAGCGCTCATTCATTGCAGGCAAATGTCCAAATCACAATTTAGTATTCAGCACTCTTTGGAACGTGGAAAAGCAATTCACATGTCCATGTTTCGTCCTGTCCTGTCCTGCTGATCTGATCATGAATGAACTCAATTTTTTTTTTTAAATTTCTGTAACAAAAAAAAAGTGTTAGTGATATCCCCTGTTCTCTCCTTGTCTTCCATGTATAAATGGTGCTCATGCCACAAATGTCTACGTCACAATTCACCAGTATATTTATATAATGATATTCAAATTTTTATACACTTTTCAAAAAATAAAGTTGCATGTTAGAAAAACAAAACATGCTTCGTATTTTTTTAGACACCTTACATAAATTAAAAAATTTAATCAGTGGATCAATGGAATTCAGTTTCGGATTCAATATTTTAATTGTATATATGAGATATCTGACTTTGAAACGTTTACTACTAAATTTAAATTGAAAAGTATATATTAGATAATAGATACACATCTTTCAATATACTTCATACTTTTGATCCAGATCACATAAATAAGCAAATTTAATCACTGGGTCAATAGAATTAAATATTATGCCCAATATTTGAATTATAAATGGGAATGATTTTACAGAAAAATAGAATAAAAACTATTAAGACACGATCCACCGGGTGATCGTGATATTTCATGTAATAAGATGTGCGTATTGTTTTTAATATATGGAGGTGTGATATTTTTCAGTGTAAGTGGAATCATAATGATAATTCAAAATGTCAATTAATTAAAGCTGATCATATACAACGTACAAAAAAATAGCAGTATACATCAAAAAGAAAGAAATACATATATTCTTTCTTTTTAATATAGGACATATTTAACTAATTTAATTAGATTAAGGAAGTTAGTTAAGTTAGTTAATATACTATATTTTTTTATAAAATATCATAATCATCTTCTTTATATTGGGTAATTTAAAAAAAATTGATAAATATAAAAAATATATATTATATTTAGAACTAATATCAACTTTCTAATAAACTACACTCTTTAAATATTGTAATACCCAATTCAATTAAAAATATATTTGGGTCGACCTGACTTAGTACTTTCAGTTATTTTATCTGCAAGCTATAATCAATAATTACAATAAGTAATTTCACTTTAATCTTCATGGGACTCAAAATTTTCAAAGATCATACTATTAAAATTTTATACTACCCAATTTAGTTAAAAATAAGTCTGGGTTGATCCAATTTAATACTTTCAATTTCTTTATCTACAAATCATAAATTATAATCTCAATCAGTAATCTTAATTTGATCTTTGAAAGATTTTAAACCTATAAAAATAATTAATTAATAATTTTATTAATTAATTCTATGATATTTTAAATTTCTAATTATAATAATAATTAATCAATTATAACCTTTTTTTTTACTCCCTGTACAATGAACAAAAAAAAGTCTTTAGTTATATCTGATACTAAAAATTGGAGGAATAGATATATATCGTTAATTTTTTTGGTCCACAATGAAGCTCGATTTAATGGTAAGCGCGATTTGGTTATTAAAAAACAAAAAGGGCCTTGAACATAAATAGTATTGTAGACATTAAAATATGTTTTAAAAAAAATAAAAGTAGAATATCCAAATTAGATATAAGACGCGCGTAATAGAAGTTAGGGTTGTGCATAGGCAGGGTTGGCCAAGGCAGGCCCCGTGCCCGATGCCCTGCCCAAAAAAAGCATGGGCTGTATTTTGCAGCCCAATGCTCGGCCCTACCCTATAAAAGCCCTAACTATTTTGGGCTGGGCATGGGTGGACTAGGCATGGGCGGGCTGGGCATGCCCAAATTTTGATGTCATGCTCATGTTGTGAAAAAAAATCTGCAATTATGAACTTATAAAATAATACCATATTCATATGTCTTTAAAACTTAAATAATATCCATAATTCACTAAGAATAAAGCAACAAAAAGATAATAATTAAATTTTTGAAATTCATTGTATGTAAAAAGAAAGTCTTGAAGTCTAAGTAATTTGTAATTGTAACTTTATATCAATCTCCCTAATATTGACAAAGATTAAGTATCTGAAAAAAAATAAACAATTATAATTTATAATGTAATTATATGATGATTAGCAAAGTTAAAAAAAATTAATATAGTTATAAATATTAAAAGATACAACTTACATACTTAACTACTCATATTTTTAAAATGAACCTCTAGTCACCAGTAACTATCATATTCTCCCTTTTAAGTGTAGTATTTAGGGAAAAAAGTAAAAAAAATAAAAGAAGTTGTGCTCATGGGCAGGGCAGGGCAACCCCCTGCCCGCTGCCCAGTCCAAAAAAAGCATGGGCTGGATTTTGTAACCCGATGCCCAGCCCTGCCCTATATTTATCGAGCTGGGCAGGGCTATTTTATTGCGGGCTGAGCTAGGCATACCGGGTCATGGGTATTATGCACAGCCCTAATGGAAATAAGCTCTTGGTGCTCATCAATACCGAAACTCGTGGGTGGAGATTACCTGCTTGATTACAGGAAGTGTGAGTCACGTTTGAAAGTTCTGGGAAACTACCAACAGCGACTTCCCTGTCTTGCGCTTGGCTTCAGCGAACGTGACTCGCGTGCGTGCATGCATGCATGCTTCTCCACTTTTGTTTCTAAACCTTGCTCAAGTCTACGGAGCTAAATGTGAACATCTAGATCCATTGCATACCACACAACTTAACAACGGAACTTAATTATATAGTTACCAGATCAGAGTGAAAGGATTGTTCCTCCAAATCACTTAACCTTCCAGGTTCCAAAATTTTCTTGTCAACAACCAAAATGATCCCTTATTTCGCCACCATCAATTTTCTGCTTCTCTTCATAGCTTCACAAACCGTTCTGCCACTCACACGTGCCAACAAGCCTATGGGTCCAGAAACTGATAGACTCTCTCTGCTGGCTTTGAAGGACAAGCTCACCAATGGCAATAATCCTCATGTCCTGCCTTCATGGAACAGTTCTCTCCATTTCTGTAAATGAGAAGGTGTTTCTTGCAGCACACGTCACATGATGAGAGTCTCTGCACTGCACTTAACAGGTCCAAGTTTGGGTGGGACTCTTGCACCAGAAATAGATAACCTAACCTTAAACACTTGAATATTTCTTACACAGGAGTGCAAGTTGAGAACCCCAAAGAAATTGGCCGTCTCAAACGGTTGGAATATCTCTCGTTAAATAATAATTTCCGGTTGAGATTCCCAGAGAACTTGCTACCTGTTCAAATCTGCAAGTTATAATCATCAACGTCAATAGCATGCCTGGCAAAGTTCCTCCTGGTTAGGATCAATGCCATCGTTTCATGCTTTGCACCTCGATGGCAATAAGTTCTTTGGTAGTGTTCCACACTCCTTGGGAAATCTTTCATCATTGTGGGTCTTGGCTCTTGCGGGAAATAATCTGCAAGGAAGTATACCTCAAACTCTAGGCCGGCTAACAAGTTTGTTCGCTCTTTGGTCTAACTCTAAATATTTTGTCTGGTATAATCCCTTCATCACTCTATAATCTTTTCAATATGGAGTTTTTTTATTTGACATCAAACCACTTGTCCGAACCTATTCCATCAAATATAGAGCTCTCTTTCCCCAATGTTCTACATTTTTTGGTTGGAAACAACTCTTTAACTGGAACTATTCCTCCCACATCTTCCAACCTCTCTCAATTGCAACTGTTAGGTATAAGTGGAAATCGTTTTAGAGGGAAGTTTCCCACCTATTTGTGAAGACTGCAAAATCTAATTGAATTGAACATTGGCCCCAATGTTTTGGGGAGTGGAAGCAATGGTGATTTGGATTTCCTTTCATCATTAACCAACTGTAACCAATTGCGTCAATTGATCCTAGAAGAAAATGGATTTGGCGGTGTATTGCCAAAGTCAATTGGAAACTTCACTTCACCATTGAATACACTTCTTATGGGGGACAATAAGATCTCTGGAAGCAAACCAGAAGAGATTGGGAAACTAGTCGGCTTAACATATCTTGATATGGGAGGGAGCTTTCTTCAAGGAGAAATTCCAGTTTCAACTGGAAAATTGAAAAATCTGGGAAAAATATTGTTAAACAAAAACCAATTATCTGGAAATATTCTTACAGTCCTTGGCAATCTTACTAAGTAGTTCGAGCTAGATTTAAATAACAACAATTTTGAGGGAAGTATTCCAGATTCCCTCAAACATTGCAAAAATATGCAGAATTTGTTTCTTTCCGGAAACAACTAGAGCGGTAATATACCCAATGATACATTTGGTCAACTAGAAGATTTAACAGTTCTTTACATGTCTTAAGTTTGGTAATCTGAAGCATTTAGTGGAACTAGATGTTCATGAAAACAAATTGTCTGGTGGTATTCCAACTGCACTGGGTGAATGTTCAGGATTGTTACAGCTTTTGATGAATCGAAACTTTTTCCAAGGGAGCATTCCCTCATCATTTGGCTAGCTAAAATCTCTTGAAATATTGGATCTTTCCAGAAATAACTTGTCAGGTACAATTCCCAATGAATTAAAAGATCTTCCATTTTTGGAGGCCTTGAACCTCTCGTTCAACCACTCCCTGGTGAGGTTCCAAAAGTAGGAGTTTTTGATAACATCACTGCTATCTCACTCACAGGAAATGAGGATCTCTGTGGTGGGATACCTAAATTGAAGCTGCCTGCATGTTCAAATAAGGCCAAGAAGCATTTTAAAACCATCATTATCCTCATCATTTGATCGGCAGTGCTTTCATTTGCTTTGTAGTTCTCATCAGTATATATTGTAGAAGAAAGCCAAATGGGTTGTCTTCTTCCTCATCTTCTATGCAGAATAGGCTCTTCAAAGTTTCTTATAGAGAGTTACATGATGCTACCGATGGGTTTTCTTCCTCTATCTTGATGGGCTCAGGAAGCTTTGGAAATGGATACTGAGGAACACTTCACTACTATGTGAAACCTATTGTTGTAAAGGTGATAAATCTTCAGACACATGCATCAAAAACTTTCGTCAATGAATGCAAAGCTCTAAGCAAAGTCCGTCACCGAAACCTTCTGAAGATTTTAACTTGTTCCAGCATCGATTACGAAGGTGCCAATTTTATGGCCGTGGTTTTTGAGTTCATGCCAAATGGGAGTTTGGAGAACTGGTTGTCAACAAATGGAAGTGGTGAATCAAGAAATCTACTTCTAAATTTTGCGCAAAGATTAGATATAGCTATTGATGTAGCTAATGCGTTGGATTATCTTCACCATGATTGTGAGGTGGCTATTTTTCATTGTGACATCAAGCCTAGTAATGTTCTTCTTGATGATGCAATGGTTGCTCGCTTAGGGGACTTTGGATTAGCTAAGCCCCTTCATGAAGTTACAAGCTATTCTGGTGCAGATCAAACTCCTTCCTCAGCAATTAGAGGAACCATTGGTTATATTCCTCCAGGTACATTACTTTCCGTCTTGTGAAGCTCATGTTTTCAAATAACCACTTTTTAAACATAGGACCAACAATGATTTGAACATATAATGAATTTACATGGTTTAAATAATTGATTTTTGCAGAGTATGGAGCAGGTGACCAGTGACACCACATGGGGATATCTATAGCTATGGAATTTATTGTTAGAGTTGCTCACTGGAAAGAAGCCTACAGATAGTATGTTTGGAGAAGAGCTGAGCCTGCACATGTTTTGTGAGCTAGCATTGTCATCAGAAAGAGTCATTGAGATAGTGGACTCAAGTTTGCTCATACCATCCGAAAGAGGCCACATGAAAGTGACAGGGTCTTTGATCAGCTTTGCTAAGATTGGAGTGGCATGTTCAATAGATTTGCCCAGTGAACGGATGGGGATAAAAGGTGTTCTGGTTGACTTGCTAGCCATTAAAAAGAGCTTGTCCCCAATTGGTATCAACGTTTCTTTGCATAATAATCTGACCATAAGCAAATGCTGGCTTTTGAAAGTAAATGTATCTATATTTCCTTCCGTGTCAAGTACTCAGGAAGACTTGGATGTATTATTTGTAGTTTTTTCTGTTGTTGTCAAGAAGAATGTTACATTTTGCATTGGGTTTATGAAGATTTTTATATTACATATCGACATTGGTGATGGTCAATTAGAGGCAAGACTGAGGCTGTTACTTGAATCTCAGACTTGGCCATAAGATAAAGGTAGTTGATTAGATTGTTGCTTGAATTGACCAGTGTTTTCTAAGAATTAGTGGCCTTGACATTTCTGTATGTATCATTTATAATAAGTGTGTTCTATCCTTTATATAAAATTTGAAATATAAATCATAGTGTTCATGACTCAAATAATATAACTCGATAAAAAGAATAGATTCATAATCTTCACCCTTCTTTTCGGCCGAACAGCTCTCAACCAAAATGGCCCTTCTCGTAGTGTTTTTTTGGTACAACCCTTGTAGTTTTTTTTTTTTGTTACATAACTTTTTTAAAAGAGCTTAAAATCAACCACAGTTTAAGGGCAGAACAAAATCTCTATTCCTCCTAAACGATACCAATATTAGACATGACAAGTCGTCAATTACCTTCAGGCGTAAACCTAAACACCCGAGAGCTATAATTTTAGTAGCCTGCCAAATAAGTGGTCCCCAGAAAAACCTCCCAATGAACTAAGTTGCAATTTCATCTTTCACATCAAATCTCCACTTGGCAACAAGGTACCTAATGATATTTCTGAGTTCAGCCAGTTTAGCTTAAAAATATTTAATTTCTTGGTACCTACTAGCATTAAATCAAATTCAAAAAATGTATTTGTATTTAATTTTCTTACCTAGAACCTTTCAATAATTTTCCCTAACATTTTATCATCTAAAACTCCATGTGATTCAGAATTTTATAAACCAATGAAGGAAAGACTAGAGTAATAAACGAGAATGGCAATGACAGCATCAAATACCGCTTCTCATATCTATTTTTTTTGAAGGATCGTCGTCTCATTTGATAATAGCACAGACCTCAGCCTGCTTAAAAAAATGAGCAGTAACGTTAAAACACGTATAAGGGAGCTACCTGATGTCACAAATTGCTTGAAATACACAAGGTTACATGATCATCACTTCCAATAAACTTTACAATAGAACATGGTTAGTTCCATATTCACATCCAATATGCCTGGAATTCTGGATATGAGCGCAGTTCCTAATTAATTATATTTCAGCAGGGAGAGATGTCCAATGTGTGACCTGTTTGTTTACCTTTATCTGCCTCGTACGCTCGCCAGAGATTGACCGCCTCTATCGCTGCAAATATCATCATCTACTTCACTACTATCTAAGCAAAGTACATTGTTGTTTACACTCACTTCAGAACTTGCATTGCTACTGGTGGCATGAGGAGAACCCGACATGCTAACTGTCCGGCTTCGTTGGGACCCCGACCGCACACTATACATCGATGACGCTGGAATATTTGTCATTAATGGCCTCAAGTTTCCAGGAATGGTTCGCCTTATATCCTGTGTCCAAGGCAAAACAGAAAAATTATTTGAGATGAAATGCGCAGGATAAACAATAGTAGTCTATGAGATCTATATTTAACAAGTTTAGTTTCAACTGACAGAAGAATAAATAAAAATTCAACAATAGAATACACAAAAGATGCATACCATATGCCTGATAGCCATATCCAGGGATTTCTTCGAGAGCGTCCTTCCAAAACCTGAGCTATCAGGAGATGTAGATGACTTGCCTGAGATATTACTATGGGGAGAATTTTTGTCATCCATCCTCGGTGGCACCAGTTTACGCATATTTATAACCCTCTCGACCATTTTGGTGCCAATTAATCCAGGACTGACATTGTCATTCCCTTTGGAGCGCCCACGGCTAACTGCTGGCATAGAGCTTCCACTCATATGAACCATGCCATTGGAGGAACGTCCTCTTGAAGGAGAACATGATTGCCTCTTAGGTCTTCCACTAGGACCAGGCTCAACAGATGATGACCGAGAAATGGGTGCTCCGGGCCTGCCCCTAGTTGCTGACAATGGCCTATCAGGTAGCGTTGTCCTTAAATTGGGAGGAGCATCAAGAGAAAAACCAGGCATCTCAGATGGCTTCCAAGGTCTTGGTCTTGCTGCTGGCAAAGTGCCGGGCGATGGTATTGATTGCTTTGATGTCATTGAAACCGGCTGCCTAGATTTCACAGGAGTGAGCTGCCTGGATGTCACAGAAGTCGGCTGCCTCGATGTCACAGGAGTCGGCTGCCTTGATGTCATGGAAGCAGGCTTGGAAATAGAAGTTGTCTTAACTGAAGGAGCAGTGGGTGCACTTGATGGTGTTGATGACCGCCGAGTTGGAGTTGATGCCCTTGATGTGGGCCTGGATGGAGGCAAGGTAGGCCTAGAAGTTGGTGTTGACGACCTAGCAGTAGACCTGGACAAAGGTGTAGAGGATCTTGATGGAGTTGTGGATTTAGCTGTAGGGACTGTGGTCCTGGAAGCAGAAACCGCAGCCTTTGTGGCTGAAACCGTGGGCTTGGAAGCAGTTACACTGGTCCTGGTTGAAGCCACAGTGGCCCGAGAAGGAGGTGTTGAAGGTCTTGATGGTTTTGAAGATGAGGTCAATGTCAGGCGTCCAGTAGGAGTTGCAGGTCTTGATCCTGGACCCCCTGATGATGAGGGCCTACGTGTGCCACTGCTTGAAGAGCTCAACCCAGGAGAGGCAGATGGTTGTTTAGATGCTAAGTTACTCCTTCCAGCAGGCTCTGATGTTGGATTTGCCAACTACAGCCACAAGTAAGCAATTGCCAAAAAAAAATGACTTTCTAAATGATTTTCTAACATTAAACATGGAGATTCAAAATTCTATTGTAATATGACATTTAAATCTAACAATATGGAGCATCACCTTTGTAACTAAAAGAATTAATAATGATAAATTTACAAGGTGACAACAAGGGATCCTGACAGTTCCTTTACATAGACAGACAATTGAAGCAAGTCTAATATGTAAAATATGCGATAGGATGATGATAAGGTAGTTTCATCATATCCGTGGAAATCCTTGGCTTGAGGAATGCCACATGTGAACTAGATATCCCTACTCCCTAGTCAGGCTTCAGAAACTAAAAAATGCACAATTAGTACTGTTTCTAATGCCAAGTAAATCATCTATATCTTCAAGTCAAGTTGATCATGCATACTGCATACTTCCTAAGAATGATATTGCTTGCAGATGAAGATTGTTTCCTCAAAACCAAGAATTCATAATGAATCGACAATCCAACACGTGAGAAAGAAGTAGGACTAGAAGAGAACTGAGGAAATAGTGCCAAAGCTAACTCCACTTTGTTACAATGATATTTAATGAGTCCGTTAATTAGAGTTTTAATTAACTGACATTCTTCTGTTACTAACACCAATTGACTAACTAAATTCATATCTCCTCCCTGATACACAATCCTCTTGGCAAATTAAAGCCACGCACAAAGGTCAGAAACCTGCCAATCAACACAAACTCAATTACAAGCTCCGGAATCTACAGTAAAAGTGCTTACTCTTGATTTTAATGCAGTGGGACGTGTAGTTGGAGGACCAAGCTGACTCATGACAGTCTTTCGTGATTCCATCTCCAGAGAAGGAAAAAGAGGAGTTCCGGGAGGAGTTAGGAGCCTGAAAAGATGAGCTTCACTCAGCACCATTTTGGACAATAATAATTTACAGTTTTCAACAATAAGAGACATCAAATAAACCACGTTCAGTTGTATGCATAGCAATTGAGCCCCAGAAAAAGCACAAGCTGCATTAACAAAAACACGTCTAGTATACATTAGATCATAAACCTAGCACATCTGTGCCTGAAATTTACTTTCACTAATTTTATTCTCTATTTCCAGTCCACAAATTTCACAATATATATATGTATATATAAAGAAGAAGAAGAAGAACTCTCAAGTTATTTATAATTTTATTAGAAGTAAGGAACAGGATGCTTGCCTGCTGATGAGTCAATCCCTGTGTTTCTATGGTTATTATTGAATTCCCATTGCACATAGTTTCAAAAGGTATCTATAACTTTTCTCTATTTTGGATTTATATACCAATGGACCATGATCCATTTTGAGAGGTTCTGTGGGGATTTCTATGAAAAGTTGCTGCACTCTGTAAAGCGTATACCTTCCAAATGATTAGGATTCTAAAAGAAGGGATAGTTATTAAATGTTTACCCATGACTAAAAATTCGAAAGAACAGTTCTAGTAATCCGACTAGAAATGCAAGCAGAGGCAGATAACATTAAAATTGACCTTGCGACCACTGAAACTATATGACATATCAGCGGAATTAATGAATGCTACCAACAAGACTAACTAGAAAATTAGTTAAAGAAGAAATCCAAAACAGAAAACTATCAAGTAGATGCTCAGGACAGCCTGAAGGCCGAAAAGTTGATGAATGTATTTTTCATGTGACAACTATTTTGTTCAGTTACTGCTATTATTGTGAGCTTCTCACTAAAACATATTCTTCATGAATACATCCCAAATCGTTCATCCATCAGAAAGGGAAAAGGCTCAACCCAATTATTGTATTGTAGTAAGAGTAATAAACAAAAGCAAAATTATGCAGAAAAATACCAGAGTGGTGTCACATTACCAGTCATAGTCATTTTTGTCATTTTCTGAATTGAGAAAATCCTCAGCACCAGTCTTACGTGCAGGAGCTGGCGTAGATGCTGCAATATTAAATATGGGTGAAGTGCCCGTATTTGAGCCTGCAATATTTAAAAGACCAGATAACAAAGAGAAAATTGTTACGACACCGTAAATACTGACAAGACAAGAACAAGCATTTTGAAGTTCTTAAACCACAACAAATGATAACAGTAAACTAACAAAACAGATTCAAGTACTGATCTTAGATAAAATAAAAGCTCCTAAACATATGTTGCATATCTATACCTATTGAACTTAGTGGTGCATCGAACTCCTCAGAACTGTGCAGCAGAAGATCACTACGTTCCTTCTCTCGCTTTTTCATCTCCAGGAATAATGCAAGTTCCTCATCCTTCTCCTTCATCATCGAAGACCTTAATCCCCCCATTTGCTGCTGCCTGTGCTTTAAAGCCGCTTGCATTTGCGACTCTGGCGCCCTGAAACTACGATTCATCCTCCAAAATCCTAACCCAACCAACCCAAGTACGTATCAATGCTCACGGATAGAGTGAGGCAAAAAAGGGAAAGCGCAAAGCCCCCTAGGGAAAGAACCTAGGTTCGCTTCTCGTTCGCTCCACCAAGTGTGGTTTTCTAAATCAAATGCACTTTCACCATCCCCATCAACTCTTCGAAACCTAAACAAGCACAATTAGATCTCAAAATCTAACTTCTACTATGACGCGAATTTGAAGCAACCTTTAGTAAACAACCATTCTGCAGTTCTTCAGCATTGAGTTCGAATCAACATCCCGCACGAAACCTGAATATTGTGCCAAGTTCAAATCTTTGTGGAAGAAACAAACGCCCTCAACTTAAATCGAACAGCATTGCAACAGAAAGAGCCCAAAATAGCTACAGGACAAAGGAACAGAACCTCCGCTAAGAGTCGGACATCGCTAAGAACCCCATTGAAGCGTATCAAAGCTCAAGGCCGAGTAAGAAGCGAGAGGGAGAGATCGGAAACAGGGAGGCTAACGGAGAAGGGGAAGTGGCAGTGAACGGTAAAATGAGTGATTCTTGAAGTGCGAAATGGGGAAGACGGAGGAAGAGACGCCGTACAGCTGGTGTTGTTTCTCTCGCTTGAAGCTCACGCTACAAGCTTCGGCCTTTAGATTAGGTGGATAATCACGGGAATGCCCTCTTTTTTATATTCTTCTTTTAGAATTTCGGGACCTCGATTTTGCTATCATGCCCCCAAAGTTTGCTTAATTTCTTGTTCGTCCCTGTTTTGGCATTTTAAATTTCCGCCTTCAATAATTCTTGGATTATATATTCAGGTAGCCATCCATTCGCTAGTTGACTGGTCCATATCAATATTATATTATAATAGATCATAATTCAATTCGAGTGAAAGAGTTTTCATCGGGGCAATTCTTTTTTACCCCAAAATTGTGGCCAAATTTTAATTTTAAATCTTTCATAATTATTCATATCATTTCCTCTTTTTTCTCCCTAAATTATCTCTAATTAGTTAAATTTCATGCAAACAAAAGACATGACACATTTTTTTGATAATATTTAATTCTAATTACACAAAATGCAATTATAAATGTAATATTTTTAAATGGATAGTTATGTCAATTATCAATTTTTATGAACTCAACCATACACCTTAAATTTTGGTCTTTCGTTGCTAATACAGATAAAACGTCATTTTGTTTAAAAAAATATATAAATCACTAATTTTATATAAGTTCTGTGCTTTTTCTACCCATATTTTAGTATTAACAAATTATTAATAGTGATAATTTGGGTGGCAAGGGTGAAAAAGATTATAGTAGAGGTAAGGATTCAAACTCTAATGATGTTAGGATCATACCTATATCAACTTTTTTATATTTATTATATTAAATTCTCCAATCACACATTACCATGGGTACTTTGTTTCATGTAGGTTTAATTAAATAAAGATATTAAAAGAATATTGCATGTAACAAAGTGATATTAGAGAATTTGATAAAATAAAGATAGAGAATTTGATATAAATTTTCTCTATTAATTTATTAGTTATTTTTACAAATTTATAATTAAAGGAATTATAAGTTATGGGGAGGTTAGCTTCAAACTTATTTAGAAATTGAGAAGTAACACACAAAGTCATACCTCCAGAAAATAAAAACAAGTGTTTGAAACTAACAAAATTATCTTTTTTAATTTTTTTAAATTAATTAAGTATTTTTTATATTAAGAATTAGAGAAGTAATATATATATATATATATAGATAGATATGTCTGTTATAACACTCACGTGTACATGAGAAAAATATGGCCAATAATAAGCTCCCCATAAACTATCTATAATTAAATATGTTTATAAATAACAAAAGTGGAAAACTTACTTCTTCAGGAGACCAAAATAATCACTTCCTTTAATTAAAACCAGTTCATTAAAAAGGCTTTGCTAAAACGAAGTAAACACCATCATGGGGCACACAAGCCATGCAGATATACAAGTAATTATATAATTATATATATATATTGTTCTATCATGACTCAGTCCACGTAAGTCCATTATGAGTTATAATTAATTAATACATGCGTTAATAATCATCACATTGCATTAACATATATATCCCTTGCTAAATGAGTAATCATGTATGATATATCAACATTGTTTAAATTATGAGGGAAAAAATTGAACAAGATTTTACACAACTCATAAACAAAATTTCAGACTTCATATAGTTATAAGAATAAACGAATATATAAAATAAAATCTCAAATTCAAATCTAAAATACCACAAAACCTTTTAAAAATAATGAGAATTCATGGCTCAAAGACAAAAAAAAATAATATGAAAAAGGCATCAAAACATATGGTTCATAGATAATAGTGAGACACAACATTAATTAATTAACAAAATAGGTAATATTATAATGCATTTAACTTGGACCTATTTAATTAATTAGTAGCCTATCGAATAAAATGAATATGCCGGCATGCATGGATGGAAAAGGAAACACTATTATTCTCTCATATACTATGTTATTGCTTCATAAAAACTATTACGTAATGCAATCAGTTTGAGATTAAGCATTGTATTTCATAGTCTCCCCCAAAGAAAGTAACCCAAAAACAATGAAACCTAGGATTCTATGATTCCCTTAATTAACACTTATTTGACCGTATGCCAGCGGGAACAGACAAGAATCATTCTTATTTTCCCATCAACCACGATATATCATTTTATACTCAAACTTTCACTTCAATTTTCTTTTCATGATTCACATATTCAACAGTTCCTTATTCCTAAATTCAATATTTCCCTATAATGGAAAAGTTACACCTAACAATAATAATAACTAATAGTCTGTTTGGTACGATGGAAATGAAGTGGAGAAGTGGATAGAAGTTTTAATGGGTTCAATTTAAAATAAATAGATAAGTGGGGTTATAAAATTTTAATAAAGAAAAAATATAAGATAAAAAAGTAAGAAAAAATAATTAAAATGTTTTAACTTCACTTCTCCAATATTCTCATATGCAACTCATTAAAAATTTTCTTTTCCTTCCTTCCATTTCCCTTATACCAAACAGGCCATAAGGCATACCTCAAAAGAATCTAATGTACTCGAGTAATTTAACTCTTACCCAATCAGTCTAACGAGCTTCAAAGGCACATCTCTTGTTCTCATGTGTATGTATAAATCATACAGTAACATGAAGGATATTATGAATATGTGATAATAAACAGGAGTCTTGTAAATATGGCAATCATCATAACTAGCTCCCACCAACTTGTTTTATCAAAGAGACTTGGAATGCAACGCAATAATAGACATCCTACCCTTTATTCCTCAAACAACAAAAATCATGAATCCTTATCTACCGAACATTTAAAGCACAAGTTCCACCAACCAACCACACGAAATTCCCAAGTCTTCGATCATCCGAAAAAAGCTTAAAGAGGGAAGAAAAAGAAGCTGGCTATTACTTTCTTGAATAAAGGTGATCGAGAACTGGATTAGCATTCATAGACTAAAGCCATCAATTAGTTATGCAGTTATGTAACTTAAAACAGCCGTTCCATTAATCAAGTAAGGTCTGGACGGAGTTCCCAAAGCCACTTGGGAAGATATAGCTCGCGAATGAATTTGGGTTAAAGTTTAAGTCTACGGAGAAAGGAAATAGGATTAGATTAAATGGGAGAAAATTGAGTGAAGGGGAAGTAAAAAAAATAGGGCATGATAGAAAAGCTTTAGGCCAGATACCCGGATGAAAACATCACTTTTGACTAGTTAAAACATGTGATGATATTATCAATAGAGTTTGAGTCTAATAAAAAAGACTAGTCCCTTATAACAAAGTAAACTAATATTTAAATTGAAAAATGTGCCCATATTAAATATTCAACAATGTCTCAAATAGGATTACATCCAATAGGTTATTTTATCACCCCATATATGAATATCCCATCCAAGATGTGTGATTTTTGTCTGATAAAAGTTGTGAAAACTTATGGAAACGGGATAAAGGAAGGGAGACACGTTGGGCTCTATTAGGGTTTAAGGCTCAACTTTTGTGACATTATGTGGTTGTTTGAAACCTCAAAATCTTGAAGTTATTATATCTTGTTTTTCATCTTTGCGACTTGAATTTTTTAGGGTTTGAATGGGCAAAGTGTTGATAAATTTAGGATTTTGAAATATAGTGGTTTTCTACTTATTGAAACGGACTCTAATGAGTTGTTTGGAGTTGATTTAGTGTTTAACTTTTTAGGTTGTGGGATTTCCTTGATCCAAGTTGAGATTTGTTTAAACTCTAGGTTGAAATGTGATGATTTTGAGTTGGAAGTGGATTTAAGTAATATATAGGATAGAATTCTACCTATTAAATCACGACATAAGAATTTTACCGAGTTGGAAGTAAACTCTATATGGTCTGTTTGGGAAACCCCCAAACTAAAGTTTTAAAATATTTTTTGGCTTAAACCTTAATTTGAAAAAATTTCAAAACAAACAGTCATATTTGTCCAAAAGGGCTTCTGGACTAAACTATTGTTTAAAACGATGGTTTTGAATAAGTTACTGGGAGTAGCTTCTAGAATAGTAAAAGAGCTTATGGAATACCCAATTATTATTTTACCCTTATTTTTTCCCTCTCTCCTCTCTTCTCTCTCTCCCCTCTTCCATATCCACTGGGAGTTGCCTTCCAGCTCACCGTCACCTTCACCTTCCAACTCGTCGTCGCCTGTCCAGCTCGCCGTCATTTTTGCTTGTCGTCATGCTCCATACTTTTATTCTGTCACTGTTTCTGTTCTACCAACGATGATATGCTATGGGAGAAAGGAGGTGGACGGACACATTCTGTTCAAACCAGAAAGCTGTCGACGGTGAAGCACATTTTGTTCACAGGAATGGAGGGGAAGTGAACAGTAGATGAGAGAATGAGAGAGAAAAAAATGATTTTTTTAATAAAATCATAGTCTTTCTAGTAATTTATTAATAACAAAAGTCATTCTACTAATAATTATCCAAACATTCATTTATTTAAAACCATTTTTTTTCATAAGCTCTTCTTCAAAAGTCATTTTTTAAAAGTTATCCAAAAATATTTTTTTTTATAAACCCTTTTCTAAAATTCTATCCAAACACACACATATAGTCTTTGACCAGACTCACAACTAACAAGCTTGTAAATAGCTAATCATATGGAAAATTTTAGCCACATGGATTTAGTTAAGTTTTAAAGAAGACATGAGAATAATAATAAGAATGACAGTAAGCGGTTAAACATGTCTTTTTCATATTGACTTTTGAGAAGAATAAAGTATGTGTATTATGTAAGATCTTCAACAGATACATGATCAAGCTATATGTTTCTTTCTTTCAGAAGTATTAAAAAAATACTACATCAGGTCCTGATTATAAGAGTTAAATAAAAAATTTATTGTAGTTCTAAATATAAAACCTAATCTACTTAATCTCCTAAATTTATAATTTTTTCTCAAAGTATCCCTATATAATTGTATATATATTAAGGAATTTCTATTAAGAGGTAGTTCTAATGCTCATCATAGTAAAGGATATTTTAGGAAAATAAATATATAATTATTATAAATAATTAATTTAATTAATTTTTTTAATCTATTTAAATTAATTAAATAGATTTTATACTATATTTCTTATTAGATATTTAAAAAAAAAAAAAAGAGCTAAGGGTGGGCTCTTAACCCTTGGGCCTTGGTGCAAGGATTGTGCGGCTCCACAAAATCTGGCCCATTTTAAAACAATTCTTCTTAGTTCGAAGGTCTAAGGACTAGGAGCAGGAGGTCTATTAATATGTGCGTTTCTGATCATTTTTGGCGGTTCTAGAATTTTATTTTGAGGAGATAATAGGGTGTTGTTGTCTGTCTTTTAAGACATACACCATCATCTAAATACGAATGTTAAACAAGAGTCGTCAAAAATTTTCATTAATTTCTTTCTTAACACATTAAACAATTAAAATAAACTAGATTTTACTACTATGCATTCATAGGAGGTGTAAGAACAGTTCTTTAGTTTATTTTTTTATTATTTAATTAAGGATATCTCTAAATTGCTTTAGATAGAGATTAATCTTTTTCGAAGGGTAGAACATAAAAGATTTTCAACTCCCTCAATTAATACTATTTTTATTATTTGAATTTGTACTCTATTCTTTATAAGGTGAGATAACTTATCACATCAATTAATAATTTATTGATAATTAATAATTATTTAGTTTCTATTGGATATCTAAGATTTTAATGAAGAGATTTATCAAGAATTTATATGCATAAGTTGAAGTTGATGATATCTAAAGTAAATGGAAAAATGTAAAATAAAACTAGTAACAAATTATCGTTTTCTCCTTTATTTTCCACTCCCTCGTCCTTTGTCCCATTAAAAAGGCTTTCTCTCTCTTTTTATGTGTATGTTTAGTTTAGCGTGGGTTTTGATATAATTTTAGAAAATAATTTATAAAAAAAAAGATTTTTAGACAGTTTTAAAAAAAAATTTGAAGAATAGTTTATAGAAAAAAAATAATTTTAAATAAATAAGTGTTTGGATAGTTATTATCAGAAGGACTTTTGTTATTAGTAAATTACAATAAAGGGTATGCTTTTATTAAAAATATGAGAGAGGAGAGATGATAGAGGGTGGAGAAGAGAGAGAAAAAATGAGAGAGGGTCTAAGAAAAAAATAAAGGTAAAATAATAATTGGGTAGTTTATAAACTTTTTTACTATTCTAGAAGCTAGTCTTAGTAGCTTATATAAAACTTTAAATTTTTTCCAAATCAAAATTTAGGCCAGAAGCTCTTTTAAAATCTTAGTTTAAAAAGTTTTCAAACAGACCCTTAATTTAAAATCATAGGTTGAAAAATAATTTTGAGTCAAATTATAGTTTAAGCCAAAAATTAAAAAGGTAGGTATCAAAAGTTTAGAAGAATTTTTGGAGTAAACTATATGTGCTTGTTTGGAAAACTTGTAAACTTAAATTTTAAAAAAGTTTTTGGCCTAAACTTTAGTTTGAAAAAAATTTAAAACAAACAGTCATATTTGTCTATAAGTATTTTTGGGTTAAACCATGGTTTAAAATCACGGTTTCAGATAAGCTGGTATGAGTAATTTTTTAAACAATAAAAGAGCTTATAAACTACCCAAATAATATTTTACCCTTATTTTTCTCACATATTCTCTCTCTTCATCTCTCCCTTCACTTCGTCCTCGTCACCGTCTTTGTTGCCGTGGGTTTTGTTGCCTTGCTCGTCTCCATCCGTCTTCTGCTCGCCTCCATCTTCGTTTTTGTCGCCGTCTGATGCTCGTCGTCATCCAATGCTGGAGTCGACAGCCCTTCTATGCTGTTGTGTCTCTGCAGGAGAGGAAGAAGGCTACAGTGGTCGTTGGAATTTCTGAGGAGTGAATAATTTTTTTTATTTCATACATTTTTTAATAATTTATCAATCACAAAAGTCCTTCTAGTAATAATTATCCAAATACTCTTTTATTTATAACAATTTTTTTTCATAAGTTCTTCTCCAGAATCCTTTTTCTAAAAGCTGTTTAAAAGCCATTTTTTTCCAAACACCTAACCAAATAGGCCTATAGTTTTAGGGGTCCAAAACTATAATTTCAGATAAGCTTGTGGAACTAATTTTTGGGTGAGAAAAATAGTTTTTAGACTATATAATAACTATTTTATCTCTATTTTTTCTCTATCATTTTCCCCATACCATTTCTAATAATTTATCTATAAAAAAAGTCATTATAGTAATAATTATCCAAACATATGTTTCTTCATAATTATTTTTTTCTCAATAAGCTATTATCTAAAATCTATTTTATATAAACTCTTCTCTATAAGTTAAACTAAACTACCTCTATATCTGTTATTCTATCAATAAAGGTTTCAAACATTCATTAGAGTATGTTTGATTTTATGTTTAACATGAAACCAAGTAAGTGATTTTATGTTTAACATATTTGAATTCTTTTTCAATGATAGGATTCTAAATCTAATAAATAATAATTAATCATTCCATACTTGTTGAAAAAATAATGTAAAAAAGGTAAATTTACATATTGATAGTTTAGCTTGATTAATTAGCTCATGGGTATTAAAATATATTTTCCTAAAAGTCATATATGTTTTTGAAAAAAAAAAAGTAAATGCAGATCAACTAATAAGATCATGCCATGTCATGTTACAGAATTAATTAATTAATCAATTAACTTAACTAATTTTATAACAATACATATCAACATTTCATTAATCAGTTGTTACTAATATCCATATTGATAAATAAAAAAATTCATTAGTGATCAGTGACTAAAAAGAATAGAGAGAAATATCCTCCTAATTTTTAATATAAAAACTACAATTAATTAATTTTTAAATAAATTAATTGATTATAACCTTTATAAAAATTAACCAAACAATTAACTTGTGTTAAGGACTGACGAATAGTTTTTGAGGTCTTATTTCATATTACTGCGTTCACGTTGTCGGGTTGCATAGCAAGCTGGGCATATTGCGTACTTTTCTTCTCTTTAATCATAAAAAATAAACCAAAAACTCAGAAACTTGAGTCTCAGGTCCCGTCGGTTGTTTCAGTCGGTTGTTTTTCATCAGAGCCTTCCCTTCCTTATATGAAGAATCTGGTGAAGAATTGAGCTTACGAAGGACTTGGAAATGGCCGGGAGGTTGAGAAACGAGGCGAGCAGTAGCAGCAACAGCAGAAGGGAAAGCGTTGTGGTCGATTGTGGAAGATGTCGAAGCTCTTGCGGTTATTGTAGATCCCCTGGTCGTACCAGCATCTCTCATGGTTTGTTTCTTCCAAATTTTGATCCTTTTCACTTTTGATTTTCCCCCTTTTATATTTGGGTTCTCTCCTTTTTTGTTTTTCATTCAATCAGTTCCTGAATTATCGGTTTTTATCACACGGAGCTGTATTCTTGATTGGATTTGGTACTCTTGTAAATTCGTTTGCTCAACCGATTTCGTATGTGTTAGAATTGTTCCACCGTCCTATCCAAGGACAAAAATGTGATGAAAATAGTTAGTTCGTGGAAAATTTGAACTTTTCTCCTGGACAGACTTTCGATTTAATTAAGGACTCAATGTATCGGATTAAAACTTGGGGTAAATTTGAACATTGAAGGTTACACTTGCAATTCCTAAGTTTCTGGATTGCATTAGTTGCAATGATTATCTGTGGAGTTTCCAAAATCACGTACGGTTCTGTTTACATGCTTATTCAGAATAAGGCAATGTAAAAACAGCAGCGTTTTTTCCTGAAAATTTTCCCTAGTTGGCATTATGAATCAGAACTAGCTTCTCTTTCAATTAAGCTAAAAATGACATGAGCCTAAAAATCATTTGAATCCAAACAGTCAATTCAAACTCATGCTTAGATGAATTATAACAAAATTGGTGGTTGAGATCAAGACTCTTGATGCAATGGGAGGATATGGAATGGGGATCTGTGAAAACTGCCCCATAACTACTTATAAATGTGTAATAGCAAATATACTGTATATATTTGGCTATGTTACTAGAATGGAATTATTTTCACTTTGGAATTATTTGGCTATCTTCCTTTCCTGCAGGCTTGTGGGCACAAAGCCTTACAGTGAATGATTACCAAGGTAAGTGAAGATGGAATTTTACATTGCGCTGCATATTTGGTTCTTTTTAGTATTGATTTACATACAAACATGTAAAAGGACCTTTGTATGCACTTGACACTCTTCGTGGCTCTCCAAAATCTCATTTGCACAGTCTAAACTACTAGGCTTAGACGATTTCTTTATCATAATTTGAAGCCTGGTCTGGGTCTAATATGCTGTAGCTATGTGGTAAGGTCTTGACCTTTCTGTTGCCATTGCATTTTCTCTCGCAAATCAAGATTGATGCAAGTGTTTTCAATATTTTTCCTTTTAAAACATTTTTGCTGAAATTTATGGTGCCATTGTTCTAATTTATGTAATGAAGTCTTCAGGACAGTTCATAATATTTCAAATTTGCCGTTGTTCTTGGAGAGATGCGATGCTTAGCTTTTCTCATTCAGCTGATCATAAAAAATGGGCATGTTTCAATTTAAACTTCTGAATTTATTTGATTGTATGACTTTGTTTTGTGCAATTCAATTTTATAGTGTCTTGTTTTGGTAGATCTTCTTGATCGAGGATGGAGAAGATCTGGATGCTTTCTTTACAAACCAGAGATGGAAAGGACATGCTGTCCTTCTTATACAATTCGCATGAAAGCGAGTGACTTTGTTCCTTCTAAAGAGCAACTTCGTGTATCTAAACGGATGCAAAGGTATCCTTCTTTTGCCCCATAGCTAGTAATATCAAATTGACAACATTAAAATTGTCACTGTTCTCTGGTATAAAGAATGTTTATAAGCATCTCAGCAGATTTTAACCTGTTATTTAACTAAATTAGAAAATTTGGGCTCCTTTTAGTCTGTTTCTTTTGTGCATGTGGAGGGGACAAGGAGGGGTAAGAAAAAAGGGGGATGTGTTACATTAATAAAATACACTCTTAAGATGCAGATTCTCTCCTCTTTTCTGCGTCATTCAGTTGGTGTTTTTTGATGGTTGAGTGTAGTGGATTGGATATTATCCTTTTAGAGCCATTTATATCACTTGATATTTCTACCTTCCAACATCTTGCAACTGTTTTACTATTTAATTTTTCCATTAATTATTTGATGTGCCCAGGTTTCTAGATGGCACGTTGGATGTCAAAGAAGTTGACGTTTCAGAGTGCCCAACTACTTCTAATGAATCCAAAAGCTCTGTCCACTATGAGTCCCCAAGCTCTGTGTCAAAAGACTCCCTCTCTACTTGTAATGAAGAGAAAAATGAGATTGAGAAAGTTTTGCGCTACTTATCAGATCAAATTGATGATGCAGTTTGCATGTTCACTAATAAGGAAGAATTTCCCTCTGGTATTCAGTTACCAAAAGCGTCAGTCAAAAAAGTTTCACCTGGGAAAAGGAAGTTACTAGTTAATGGATCAGAAGATCTCCTATACAGTAGCAACATAGCATTCCAAATTGCAGCTTCTATAAAGCGAGCACAACTAGGTGACAAAAATGCCATTCAGTCAAAATTGTCAGGAGATTGTACAGAAGAGAAGGACTTGTCTCCTAAAGTTATTGCTGAAAAGTTGGCAACATCTGTAGCTCAAACTTTAAAAGGTTCTGATATATCTATAAGACCTTGCAATGGACATATCAATTTTTATTCCTCCACAAAGCAAGTTTCGTCAAGTGAAGGTGCTCAAAATGCTTCAGCTCCTAAAAAATCTGGGATAAAGCGTGGGAGTGAAGGTTTGAATAACCCTCAATGTAGTCAAGTGAAGAGCCGAAGGCTTGAGCTTCGCTTGAAAAGATCAAGTTTTGATCCAGAAGAATATGCTTTATATAGAAGATATCAGCTCATAGTGCATAATGATGAACCTGACCATGTCACTGAGAGCTCATATAGGATGTTTCTGGTTGATACGCCATTGTTATATGTTGCTTCCTTTGGGGATGGAACAGCTCCTCCTTGTGGTTTTGGCTCCTTTCATCAACAATATTTAATAGATGGGCGATTAGTGGCAGTTGGGGTTATAGATATCCTCCCAAAATGTTTATCTAGTAAATATTTGTTCTGGGATCCTGACTTTGCCTTCTTATCTCTGGGCAAGTATTCAGCACTCCAAGAAATAGGTTGGGTGAAAGAAAACCAAGTTCGTTGTCCTAGCCTTCAGTACTATTATCTTGGCTACTATATTCACTCTTGCAGCAAGATGAGATACAAAGCTGCATATCGCCCATCAGAGCTTCTATGTCCTCTTCGTTATCAGTAAGTTATTTAATCCAAAACCCTTAAGAAATTTGCTACTTCATCATGATTTTAATCCCTTCATGGATATCCATAGAAGTTACCATCTTTATCTCAAATTGTTGAGGTTGCTTTTCAATATCTCCACCATAGTTATCAATTCATACAGCAGTTTGTATTCCTTTGTGATGTTAGACACTGAATTTTTCAATTGTAGGTGACGTGAAAAGATCAAAATGTAGCATCATGATCTTCCAGCCTGTAGATTTGTTGAATAGAACATGCTTTTCTGTTGGATTCTGATCACCTCTTGTCAGTATCCTTTACTATGTTTTGGTGAGGCTGATGAATAATGCATGATCTACAGGTGGGTTCCATTCGATATTGCAAAGCCTTTGCTTGACAGAAAGCCATATGTTGTTTTATCAGATTCTTCCATTTTACAAAATGGAGAGTCATCCCAACCTCAAGTTACTGAAGATGCACTGGAAAGGCGTCTTGATGTTGACCAAAAAGATGCAAATGATGTTCCCGTGGATGAAGATGAAGAAATGGTTGAGTCAGAATTGGAAAGTTCTGATGATGAGCCCAGCGAAACTACCTCATACGACGAAACAGATGGTGATGTCAGCAAAGTTTTGCTTGGGTTAAAGGGGTCTCGTTTGAGATACAAGGTGTGACTGCTCAAGTCTTGGGTGCATAAATACTCTGAACCCGAACACTTCTCTCTCTCCCTGGAGCTCAACATACTTAAAAATTTCAAATGAAAATTGTAGAAAATATAATGCTACAAAGTGGATCTTATATTAAGGACCTTAGGGAGTATTAATTATTAGCTATTTTAAATCTTTGGTAATCAGTGCCGTGTTACTCTTGTATGTCCTGTGGAACACATGTTGTATAAATTCATATCATTCAAAACTAACCAGTATTGGGTTTAATATAATTTCTGTACAAAATTAACTGCTCTAGGATAAAGCTAAAATTCTGACGGGAACTAGTTACGTATAACTCGCACTAAAACGTTTAACACACACTCCTTGTTTCAGCCCTTTCTCCTTTAATTTCTTATATCTGGGTTGTTTTTTTAAGCATGGTATTCCTTATATTTTGTATATGAAGGATCTGCGAGGTGCCTTTGGTCCAGAGGAGAGGAGTTACTTGGAATCTCAGTTGCAGAGATACAAGAGGGTTGTGGGGCCAGAGTTATGCGAACGACTGATCTATTCACTGGGACGACCTTGAGGATATGGCTTTGGAATCATGAAGACGACTGCACATAACTCAGGAAGGAAGAACATCATTTAGAATAAAAAAGGTACAGATGTATGCGGCAGTTGAATGGTATTGGCGCCACAGCAAATGAGCAAATGGCTGGGAAACTGTGTTGCTAATTTATGGGCTATTTTATCTTTCAGTGTTTTGTTTGCGTTTCCCATATATGATTAAGTCTTTGCATGTATATTCTTGCATTCTTTGATGATATATCTTTACCAGCAAAATGAATTGCAGATTGGGGTTTTGAATTTTCACTGGCTAGTCGTCAGTTTAAGTAGTTCATTAGCTTTCCGATTCCTGCAAGATTCTGTCCAAGTGTGCATTATGGTTCAAGATAGATTCGGCTCTTTGGAAACCTGATAAGTTCCTCGGATTTCTGACATCTGAAAGTCTAGCTCTGTTCTAAAGGAGTTCTGTATGCATCAATAAATAAGTTAGATCACAAACTTGAATAAAGTTTATATTTTCATTAGCTTTCCAACAATTTCACGAGTCAGAAAAGTCAGGCCTATGCTTTTTCCTTCTCCAACAGTAAATGCTTGAAAAATGGCAGGCCCTACTTATATCAATAATTTACCATTGCCAAAGATTAAGAACAAGATTTATCACAACTTTGAAACATCAATTTCATATCAGAATCAACAATCAGGTTCAAGAGTCATCAACAGTTAATGGGCAAAATGCAGAATTGCCCATATAAATCCACATTCATTGAAGGATTACATCACGGGTTAGAGAATGTACAATTAACAATAGGAGATTGGGAGTTGATTAAGCATCATCTGCATCACTTCCACCCACATGTGCATCATGACTGACCCAATAATTGCTTCCATCAGGACCTGCCACCTTGTACCTGCCCAATCATAAAACTCGTCTAAACCACCACATAGCAACACAAGAACATGACTTCGTATTTTAGATTAGCAATGTTTTTTGATTTTTTGCCTCACTCAACATTTCTACTGACCGTTCAAGAACAGACTTTCCTTCCTTGTACTTCTGGCTTTTTTCATAGGCAGTCTCCTGAAAGAAACCATCAGAGTAACTCAATGCTACATAAAAACAGGCAAAACCATGAATCAGATTCTGTGACTTTTCAAACACTGCCTCCAAATCTTACATATTTCCACCCCACAATTGATCCACAACCCACGCAGAAAATGTCAGCCACGGTATGCAACCCAGTCATCATCATTCTCTCCTCCTTTTCTCCAACAGAAACGTTCACTCTGTCATAGAATAGAACATTTACTAAATCCATGAACTTAACCGACAGCTATATAATCGCATCAGAGGCTTTTAAAGGGTCCAAAGGCAACAGCTATATATACCTATGTAGCTATAAGATCCATAATTACCATGTGTGACATTGAGTTCCGATATACTTAAGGAAGTGGAGTTAAACAAGACTGACAGCAATTATGCATTGTTCTTGTCACATTGTTGTGATGCAGATAAGATTTAAAAATTGATAGGCTCTCAGTAAATGAAATAATAAAAGAAATCACCCACTGGACATACAGAAGGCAAACAAGATAGTTAATAAGCTGTATTATGAATTGTCTATGATCATGACTCAGGAGTAGATAACTGATACATGGATTCTCAGCCCCCTTTGGGTGACACAACAACAAGCTTTAGTGTCTATGACCAAAGGTCTGAGTAATTTACTCAATATAAGAAAAGTTTGGGTGTTCGTTTCGTTTGCTTGATAATCATCCAATGATAAGGAACCCAGAGTATAGTCTTGAATAACTTACACCTTATTGAAGAGATAAGCTTTCCCATGTCTGCAGTGGAAAGACTGAATAAAAAACAGACAAAATTGTAGTCAGTCTAGTAAAAAATTGCTGGATCGAAGCAATGGTATCAAGTTAAAAACAATTCTTCACACACACAACCAAAAGAAAGAAAGCAAAGAAATAAAAGTCTAAGCCGAGAAAATTGAAGATTATGACCTAACTGACGCTTCATGATAGACTTACTGCTCAACTTTGCACAAACCAAGGTATTTAACAGGTCCAAGATCAACTAAAATGGAACAAAAAAATGTTACCTATAGGAGGAGCACATTTCTGCATGTAAATGTGAACGCAGGACTAAAACTCCTTTACTTCTCAAACAATATTTGCATGAATTATATTTACTAAGAGCATTAAGTTATGAAACTCTTAGTAGGATTTCATGGCAGAACTGTGGAATATGCAGAAACGGAAGAACAACCATGTCAACGTTGACTAGAGGAGAAAATCAGAGAACGACTATTTTCTACATGTGCAGAGATAACCAGGAAATTGTCTGCTTCCTCCTATTATTTATGTAAAGTAACATAAATATATACTCTATTCCAGAAACTGAGCCTGTGAATCATCCTGAGTTCCATGAGTGTAGACAGTAAGAGAAAAGAATTGAAAGTATGAATACATGAAACAGGAAGCATTAAGCCTTTGTAAGCTTCTGAGAAACATAAACACGTTTTAGTCGTTGTACAATAAGTAGCTACAATGCAATTGGGAAAAGAAGATCAAAGATTTCAGAACAGAACTGTCAGAAGGTAAAGCTCTCCACTTCTAAGAAGATGAAAGGATACATCGACAGAATCTGAGTGAGTACCAAAATGCAATTGAATAAACATCAACAACCCTCCATTATATATGATGGACACCCAAGTAAAAGACCACAAGTCCTGGCATAGTAAGACTCTTCTTTGGTAACTAAGAGATGCCCCCACGTAATTACATAGGCTATCACATGATAGAGAACAAGTCATCAAATTGATAGATTAACAATAATCTGGCCAAAATCGATCACGTATACTACAATCCCAAGAAAAATATATTTACCACTAAAAGATACAAAGCGATCAAACCTTGGAAACGATGTCTTCAACAAGAGCGAGATGGGTACGGCAGTGTTTGCAGTTATAGATCTTCCCCTCAAGATTGACCACAAACAACCTCCCCATGACTTGAATCTCGACCCAGAGAACAACTCTATCAAATTTCTATGCAATATGAGAAGGTCAAGAACGATTCAGATAAAGGGTCATAGTGAAAATATTCAATTAAATTTTTTATAGATCACCCAGAGATCAAATGCGATGAATATATCATTCGTGAAGCCATGAATTAATTCAAACATGGGCAATGAAAGTGGAGACGCGAAAGAAAAAAGAGAGAAGGAATCGAAGAATAGTACCTCTCTCTTCGGGAATACTACGATGAACCAAGAAATGTGGACGGTGAAGCTATCACATTTATCGTTTCTTCGGAAAAAGCAGTATCTGACAAGACGTCTAGAGCAAGGTTTTTATTTATATTTTTATTTGCTTTCAATTATTTATTATGCGAGTAGTTGCTTGCATAATCAAAAACCTGATGCGTGAGCGTGATTATCTTTCAAACTTATGATTTACTCTTCTTAACAACCAAATTATGTGCCCAAATCTTCTAAAATTTGTAAAGGTGCTGCGAATAATGGGGAAAAACATCACGTGCAAGATATATCGTTTCTTATCCTTTAGTTATTTACATGAATATAAATTAAACTTTTTTAAAATTTGTAACTTGTGTGTGTGACTTCATATACCAATAATGGATTAAATTAGTACATTAAATTATTGGTCAAGACAAACAAGGCATTAAAATGAAAAAAAATATATATTATTAATTTTAACTAAAGATACGATCACTAGTGGCATAATCATAAAGATGCCGGCAACAACGGTTGACTTAATGAAAAAGGTTGGATATTCTATTCTAATTCTTTGAAAAATGTCTAGAGTTTAAGCTTGAAATTACAAAGAAAATTTATCTCTCAAGTGAGTAGGATACTGTTTTTGAATGAATATGGGTGATACCAATTACGGAAAAACCGAGTGATTTATATATAAACAAATGGTAAGTTGTTAGCTCTTTTAAAATAAGATGTAGAAAATTAAATAGTGAAAATTTTGAGCATGAAAAACAAAATAATTTATTATAAATTACAAATAATGTGGTTTATTTTTTGAATCTAATTCTTAATATAAGATCTAGTTAATTTTTTAAAGTAGATTAAAGAAGTCAAATAAATCAGTTAATTATAATTAAATTAAATTTTTTAAGATAAATTCATATTATATACTTTTTAATACAGTCAAATTAATCAATTAATTTTTATATTAGTTATAATTAATTAATTTATGTAGTTTCTATAATCAATTTAAAAAAACTAATTAATTCTTATTTTATTAAGTACACACGCAAGCTTCCCAGGTAGGAATTCAACCTTTAGCATTATTTCCAGGGAAATATAATTTCTATTGAATTATTTCGCATCATTGGATACGCTAAATGAGGTTTTATAGATTTTCTCCAAAGGAAGTGGAACTATAATTGGATTCAGTAAGAAGTGCCAACAGCCATTTCAATAGTCTATTTGCAACTTACGAAGTCGCCAACATTTTTGGGGCTAGTTTTTTCTGCTTAAGCAAAAATCACAAATTTTGTTAGCTAAACTTTT
Source organism: Leucaena leucocephala (assembly GCA_037074615.1). Lineage (NCBI taxonomy): Eukaryota > Viridiplantae > Streptophyta > Magnoliopsida > Fabales > Fabaceae > Leucaena > Leucaena leucocephala. The sequence goes on from CM073541.1 coordinate 17,067,849, forward strand.
CTCTGATGCTAATGCTTCTTGAGATTTTCTAAAACTAACGTTAACTTTCAAAACCGCCTTAAATGATGCTGATAATTAAAAGCAGCTGTATATGGCAGCTGCAAATACAAGTTGCCTGAAAGTGCCTTTTCACTTCAACCAAATTCCAGATGCATATCTATTAGTATAAGCTTATCACTGTAATTTATACCTGCATCAAACACATGGTTGGTTGTTGTACTTATACCATATCATAAATGGAGTACAATACAAAAACAGAATACATACAGAAACATAGAGAGTACATTGATTCATACATTTGATTGATGATTGTACAGAGCAGTTCTCAAGTGGGGGAGTATAGAAAAACAATTGAAACCGGAGAACAGGGGATGTGAGAGTAACTCAGTGAAAGAAGAGAAGGAGCTATGGAAGTTTCATAGGTTAAGTCACTTGTTAAAGGTAGCAATAAAAGCGATGGGACCTTTGCCTGTAACAGCAGCTTGAATTGCAAAGATGAGGAAAACCACCATGGCTAACCTGGAGTGCTTGATCTCTGCAAGTTGAAGTCTGGCCTTCTCTTCGGGGTCGTTGGCCAAGCCGAGGGGATCGAAGAACTTGCCACCTGGGTATATCCTCTTTTCTGGGTCAAGTTCTGCATTTCTTTGGAATTCAATGTAGCCTATCAATATCACCTCAATCCAGATCAGTGTGGTCAATGAGAATGGAAGAGGAAGACCCAGATAGGATGACCCTTCCACCAGCTCCACCTGATCATGCCAGTTATCAAAAACAAAACCCATTAAATTTGCCATATTTTCCTACTGATCAACCTGAAATTATGCATAGATATCATCCTAAAGCCACACACATTACTTGAATCAAACTCTTTATATATTTGCTGTATGGTTTCTCAAAGAAACTATGATATGTGAAAAACTTCTATTGTAAGCAATCAATAATATGATAGATAGTTGAAAAACTTGCCTGCATGTTATATTTCTATTCAAGAACATTGGAGCAAACCAACAGAAAAAAAACTATACTTATAGCACCATGGATCTTTGAAATTCACGTTCGCTCAATTTATGGGAAGAACATGAGTAAGTACGAGCAACTTTTAAAGTTCAGATTAGCTGTACCCACAGAAACAAAGAAATTCCGGTGAAAAATACGGTGTGAAGTGTTCAAAAACCACTAGTTTCCTCGAAAATTGAGCCAAATTATCCATATTCTATCCTTCTTCTGTGGGAGAGAATCAAGAACCACCAGAAGCAGATCCTCTCAGTGACATCCCTCTCTTTATCCCTCAGAATCTCAATTTTCTTTACTTTATTTCCTTCTCTCTTCTCTCTTCTCTCCACTACCCAGACTTAAAAAAAATTGTATTTTTTAAATTTTTTCTTAAAAACACTTTTTTAAGACCTTTTTTTTAAAAAAAAACTGTTTTTTAAATAACAGTTTTTAAAAAAACAATCTTCTCTCCGTTGCCCATACTGTAAAAAAAATTAAGAAGATTTTTTTTAAAAAAAGGTCTTTCTATTTTTTTTTTTAAGTTTGGACAACTGAGAGGAGAGAAAAGAAGATAAGACAAATGTAAAGAAAGAATGTTTGTGAGGGATGAGGAGGGAAGGTAAAAAACACCAGGTGACGGGACCTACATTCAGGGAGCGCCACTAAGCCGGTAAGCCCCACCCTTCGTGTCTTCATGCAAAATAGCAATAGGGAAAAAAAGTCATAGGAGTCTGGTTCTGATTTGAAGCGAAATTTAAGAGAGAGAAAATAAATTGTAAGTATGGAATAATGTAAACAACATCGTAAAAAGTTTGTCTTCATCGTTGTTGTCCACAGGAGTCATAGTCATCTTAAGCAGTGGACCACGAAAAGCCACGCTCAGCAAAAAGCACCACAATGCGTGTTATCGCCGCATACAGGGGGACCATAACAACGATATCACATATATTGTCATTAGCTTATACCCAAGCAGCCACACAACACTAAAAAAAATCAACATCTACATGAAAATTCCACAATCTCATAAGTTCAAATCAAATACTTATTTACAGGTTTTAACGTTGTTAGTTCGACAGTCGACACAGACTGATTGGAATAATGCTATGGAAGAAAAGATCCATTTGATCAGCGATTGCTAATTGTTTGATATTTCAGTGATTGAAAAGAATGGTAGGTTTATACTCAATTTTCACATAAGCATTTGAACAAACAGAAATAGTACCTTTCCAGCGTCTTGCCATGCGACTCCAGTAAATGCCTCAACGGCCAAGGCACCAAGTGCTCCAAGCATTGCCCACCTTCCATGAATCACCTCACACTCGCGGAACCTCTGCAACCCGAACACCTCCGTGTATGGCTGAAACGGCGTTGGTTTAACATCCGTGGTCTCCAGTCTGGTTCCGATTATTTCTCCGGCCACATTCTTAGCTAGATTCTGGTCCAGCGAGTCTAAGTCGAACTGTAAATACTCTGCAGGTTTCCCCAACCCAAATGGATCGAACCCACGGTCTCCAACCATGGTTCCGTCGAGCCATTCCGGTGGTTTGGCACCCGGGAACCACACGAGCCGATCTCCTGATGGTTTGGTGTTGGACGACACTTTTTTGGGGGACGGGGGAGGCGGGGCGGCCTTCTTCTTGGTACCGAACTTAAGCAGGGCGTGGAATCTGCCGGAGTCAGAGGAGGGATTGTTGGTGGCAAGCCGCGTGCCGAAGAAGTATGAAGTGGCGGCGGAAGTGGCGGGGGCAGCCATGGGAGAGTGTGGCGGAGGAGCAGCGATCGAGCTGTGAGAGATAGGGAAGGACAGGTGGAAATGGAAGAAGAGAGAAATATATTGAGTGAAGAAAAAGGAATTATGTGATGGAAGGAATGTGAAGGAGAAGCGTTATCTCTGCCTTATCTGAATAAGGGGCCCTGGATGGTTGGTGGCAGCTTCACCTCATGTTTGTCCAATTGGGAAAATCAAATTTATTTTACGTTTTTTGACGTTTTCTGCACTAGGACTAGAAACACTCCCACACAAATAAAAAAATTTAATTTTTTTTGGTAAAAAATTTTAATTTTTTTGTTAGGTTTGAGAGAGAAGGAAAGTAAAAATAATTTTTTTTGCACATAGGATTATTTCATTAATTAAGTTTAAAAATGAGTTGCATTTTCAACACTTGCAAATGATACTTACAAAAGTAAAGAGGCATTTATTGTCATGATTAGCAAGGAATTTGCACAAAATTTACTATGTGACAAAGTTCAAATTTCGGTAGGAAAATTGTATTAGTAGATATTATGTAAATATTTTTACAAAAATACTTTTTAAGTTTAAAAGTATGTATTGGCCTTAATAAATCTATAGATCTCGACTTATTTAAATTTTTTAAAAAAAAATAAAAAGGCTTTTTTTCTTTTTTGGTAAAGTATAAATATCTTTCTATTAAAAATAATTATATTTGATATACCATCTGGCACTTAATGTGGATATTTTTTTTTTGTGGGAATTCAAAATTTAGTTTGCTATGTTACAAAAAAATTAGACCGTTTTACTATACTCAATCCCCATTTATACGCCATTTTCGTATTTGAATTAAATAAAATTTGGTCATTATTTAGAAGTACTATTTACTATGGCTTTATTTTTATGACAATTTTTTTTGTACAAAAAAATTTAAGTAGATTTAGCACCGATTCTTTACAAAGGGTTGGGCATAGCCCTAGAGTTTAAAGAGCGTTTATAGAAGACTTATGAGATCGTTTATCAAAAAAACTCTCATGATAACAGTAAAAATTGAACTCATGTCTTTATGAGATATAAATTTATTTCTTTTTATTTGTGTCAACTCTCTCCTCAATCTAATTTTAGACTTAGGGCCTGTTTGGATAGGATTTTAAAAAAGTATTTATGAAAAAAAAGGGCTTATGAACCACTTATAGAAAAGGGCTTTTAGAGAAGGGTTTATGGAAAAAAAAAGTATTTTTGAATAAATAGGTGTTTGGATAATTATTTTTAGAATAACTTTTTATGGTAGTAAATTACTAAAAAGGGTATGATTTGATTTAAAGTAAGAGAGAGGAGAGAGGTAAAGAGAAGATAAGAGAGAGGAGAGAGGGTAGAGAAGAGAGGAGAGAGAGTGTAAGAAAAAGTAGAGATAAAAGAAGAGAGGGGAGAGGGGTAGGGATGAGAGAGGAGAGGGGGTGTAAGAAAAAGTAGGGGTAATATAATAATTGGATAGTCCATAAGCTCTTTTACTGTTGAGTAAGCTATTTTAAATAGCTTATTCAAAACCATAGTTTTAAACCATAGTTTTGCCCAAAAATACTTATGGACAAATAAGCCTATTTATTTTGAAATTTCCCCAAACTAAGATTTTGCTCAAAAGTACTTCTAAAACTTTGGTTTGTAACCTTTCCAAACACACCCTTAGCATCTATTTGTCTAGTTTTTCCAGAATGGACAGAGTTTTTATGTTGGGCTTGTGTTTGTGTTGCTGCTCTTTGCTGTCAGGGTCTGTTGTTCAAAACAGTAAGATTCGAGTGGTCTTGATTGTAGGATCCGCTATTGGGCAGGATATTTTTCTACTTTGACAAAATGTTTGTAGATGGCATGATGAATGTGAGTTGGGTATAGTAGAAGTAGATAATTTCTCATATGATAAATTATTAAATTCTTACCAAAAAATATACCATATATATAGTATTTGACAATTTCTTGACTAATATTCTCTTAATAAAAAGATACATATGCTTAATAAAACAAGAAGTTTGTGAATTTTTTTTTAACTTCATTTTTCACAATTTAAATAAGGCTACCAGTTGTTTAAATGCAATAAATTATTTAATAAATAATTATTGAAAAAAATCCCTAAAATCTCAATTAAAAGAATGTAATCACTAAAATTTTATACAATAACTGGGCATTAGGGCAGCGACAATAGATTTATAACTATTCACTTATTCTAGAATTTTTGGTGATCAAGTTTATTTAGTGGGACCTCAAAGTGATTTTTTTTTAAATTATTCTTATCAATAAAAAATATTTTATTTTGTGCGCCAAGCTCCCCATAAAAATCCGACTAGACCTTACTTCTCTGGGCCTGTCCATATGTGGCTAACAACTGGTCCCTAAAAAGCCATCTCTGAAAACCGAATCACCATTGAGATAAGTTCTGTCTTAGTTAACCTCAAGGATCAAATTCTAGCCTGGAACTTCTAATGTGTCCCAGCTACATCAGCTCTTTTGTTATTAGTTTTTTTTTTTTAACCCAAGAAGAAGCACAACTACGTCAATTATCGAAATCATCAATTTCAACGTAAAGTATACATTTTAAACGATTTATCTCGCATTTTGTACAACAATATAAAAAATAAAAGTATCTTCTATTTAAAAAAAAAAACAAGAAGAACATGTGAACGCGTGTATGAAATTACAACTTAGGTTGGGCAAGTGTTAAACAAAAGAGAGAAACATGAAGTGATGATGGCATGGCACCACATTTTTTGTTGTTGCCCACCCGGTTCACCGGAGCTTTGCCCCGACTATATCCGGATCCGACCCGCGTCGCATACCTGGCTATGGTGGGTGAGTCTCCCAACGAAAATTTTCTATATACGCCAAGGCTCAAACTCAAGACCTCGCTTAAGCGATATTGAGCCGCTTATCACTCAGACCAACTCCCATCACATTAATTCTGAGTCAAAGGTGACAAAGTTGTACATGCCCAGATAATGCCTCCCTACTAGCCCATACCCATAATTGGATCAAATAGTAGATTATTAAAAACTGCATCCAATTACCACCCGGCATTAGGTATTAGTTCCAATCTAAATAGTTTTTACTATTTTTTCTTCCATTTAAATTTATATAAATGTAAAAAGATGTAACTAAGAAAATTATTATTAATTAGACCTGATAATACTAAAATATAATACAGTCAGATAGTCATATAAAAAAATATCTTAAATCCATTATTAAATCTACAGCCACTTTGCAAGCCCCATTATCCTCTGCTTTTCGTCCCACCACACAATCAAAGACGACAACGTGAAAACAAAAGCACCCATTACCCCTCACGCATGGAGGACATTATTAATTAAACCCTACGTACACATGTAAAAGCTCAAAATTGAGAGACTTGATCTAATGAATTAAGGAGCAAGAATTGAAGCAGCGTTATTGATTATTAATAAGATCGAAGTAAATAATGAAAATGCAGTTGGAGGTGAGAATTCATAATTGGGAGAGGGGCATGATGAGTGACACGAGGTGGTGTCGGGGAATGTCGGGGGAAAGGGAAGAACATTGATCGGAAAAGGGCAAAAAGGTGAACAGTGAAGAGTCTCCCACGATGCCTACACATATGAACCATTCATATTTTTCAGGTGTGTTGACGTGTCTTGTGTTTAATTAATCATCATTTGATTGAACCCTCCTTCATTTCTTTAATCTTAATTAATCTCTCGCATTATTTCATTATATATTTCCAAATCCTATTCCCATTCACATTCCACGTGTGGTGGGACTCCAGCTATATTTTATTTTTTTTTATTCACCCGATTTATTAAAATTTTATCTCGATTATATATAAATTCGATCCGTATCGTGTGTCTAACTATAATAGGAATAAAAATTCAGCTATATTACATATGAATATTATTACATCTTGCTTGCTTCACATTTATCTCATTTAATTCGCAATATTTATCACTTAATTTTTTTCCCAAATAACTTACTTTTATGTACTTTTGTTTGGTGTGGTATGCTTGAAAGACAATTAGGTCTATACATTTGTTTAATTATAAATGTTTTTAAATATATCTTTTTATATGCTATGTGTTTACTTGGTTTCTCTTTACTTGATTACTTATGTTTGACTTTGACATAATTTCAAATGGGCACACAAACATTAGGTTATGATTTTTTTCTATCCATACACATTATTGAGAAGATAGGCGAAAAAGTCTTGTTTTTTTATTTTTATTAATTAGAAGGATCTTAGTATATTTTCATATAGAAGAAATACTAATATTTTGAGAAATTTATACATGGATAATACTAGTATTTAAATCATAATCATTCTAGTAGATAAAATTTTTAAACAACAAATTTTCACTAATTTTTTCTTATTTGTTTCTAGTCTAGTTTCATTTAATTAATGCAATTTTTTTTATTTTTAATCTATACTTGATCCCAATAAATATAAGACTTTAGTCTATCTTATTTTACACATTTTTTTGGAACAACCTACATTGATTTGATTGTGCACATTAAGGTGTGTAGTCTATAATGGTAATTAATTTTTAATATAAATAATTAAAATAAATGACATTTTAAAAAAACATATATACAGTTTTATAAATAACTAATTTATATGAATTAATTATTTGACTATTACAAAATCAAAGTAATAAGTTACACTGTTTATAATTCTCATGAAAAGCCCTGCTTATTATTAATTAGCTGGATATCATTTATCCATTTGAATAATAACAAAAATAAGAAGAATTCAAACTTACTATTAGACATATGACTTTTGTTTTGTAGGTGAGAAATTAGGGAAAAGGGACAAGCAAATAGCAACCAAAGTATGCTTATTCCTCAAGAACATGCTCTGTGTATATATATATATATATATATATATATATATATATATTACTAGAGAATACTAAAATCCAAAAATAAAATAAATTATATTATTAAAAAATTAATTCTAAATATTCTGAATCTACTAAATCCTACAATTTTGTAATACACGTGTACAATTTTGCTATTTCTTGTCTCCCTCCAAATATAATTTTCTCTAACTATATGCCAAAACACACCCTTTTTCATTTTAACCCCTTTCTCACTTGATTCTTCCTTCTTATCAAAACTTTTCCACCGTCCTTATAGAGAGAACAAACCAATCAAATTAAAACTCCCTGTAAATAATTATTACAGAAAGTATAATGAATTATTGCAAATGATTAATTAGAGACAAAGCAACCATATGGTTTGTTAACTAATTTAGAATTTTGGCTGTAATGTCAATCGCTATGACCCAGTTTATTACGCAGAACTGCTTTAGAAAAGTGTCTGCATGTGATTATTATTATTATTAGTAATTAAAAAAGAAATGAGGGATTAATTAGAACTGTTATTTTCACTAAGTGATTACCCAATCACTACTGGTCCTATACTTTTGGTGCCTAATTAGGGAAATTAGGGAATAATAATAATGCTTATGTAAGGTTGCACCATAAACGTTTGGCAAACCGTAAATCAAGGTTTACTATTGGTTTATTAATTATTATTACAGATTATGTGTGTCCTTGTTCGCTTGCTGCATTAACAACTTTGCCTTGACACTATAATATGTTTAATTAATTATTCTATTTAAGTAAGAAAATGTTACTAGTTTTTTTTTCCGTAAAAAGCTTAAATAGGGGAATCACTATAAGTACCTAAATATTAAAAAATCCTACAGTAAATAAATAAAATATAATAATAAATTATGACGTAGGAAATAAAAATAAGTATGTTAACCGTTTGTTACGACAAATTTTTTACGATTCTATTATTTCATTAAAGTTTTATAGTGATGTTTAATTTCCGCTAAAATATAAGTATTATTTTTCCCTTTTTAATAGATGGGAGGAAAAAGAAGAGGGAAGAAGATACTTCGTGTTAAAAATCTAAACCTAGATTACTAGGTGCCACGTCACTTGACATGACAGCTTGTACCAAAATACAATCAAACTATGATTTACTAGTTCATCAATTTTTTTTATAAGTAATAATACACTAATAAAAAAAATATTTTGTAGATATATTTACTTTTTTTTAATTTTTAATTTAATATCTGTATTATTTTTTATTAAATTTTTTAATTTTATTCTATTCTGCAATTTTATTTTGTTAAGATAGTTACTTGTTGTATAAAAATTAACTATGTTGACAAAATAAAATTAAATAATTTAATAAAAAATAACACATATATCAAATTAAAAATTAAAAAAAATATAATTACCTAGATAATGTTTTTCTCTACATTAATATGAGGCTATGTTTAGTTGTTGGAAAGTTTACTGTTGGAAAGGAATGGGACAAACAAGGATTCCTACCACATGTTTTGGTTTGGCATATTGAAATTTTATTCCATTCGAATTGGGAAGTTGATTCCACCATCTATGGGAGTCGGCATTCCCTTCTTTTTGGAAAATAAGAAAAATAAAACGATCAAATAATAATATAACTAAAAATAAAAGGTTAGAATACAAGATTCTTAGCAATATTGTGGCATGGGTTGGACTGTTGGAGAAAGAAAAATGCCTAGAATCACTAGAGACAAAAGCGTCAAAGTCGGCAATTCCTTTGATAAGTGTGATAGAGCTCCATTCCAGGAATAATGCTTCTTACACTTTCTAAAATACGCTTATTTTATATATGCAGAGAAAAAAAAACTTCCTCTTTGTAAAATATTCTAGCTAAAAAATATTGAGTTCAAAATTTAAATATATAATAATATAAGTAGTATGATAGTCATTTGAAATAATCTTTCAATTATCAATTCGAATTAGTCTAAGACTACTGTTATACCTAAAATATGACTTTTCCTGTAATATTGGAAGAGAAATCCTAACAAAAAAAAAAGAATTTCACTTGTAACTTATAATATTTTAAGTTTAAATTATGTGCTTTCAATATAAACATATTATTCACGAATAATTTATAAGTACTTTTTAATTTTAGAGTTAGGCATGTCTTAGCCCTAATAATTCTTTAAGATCCAATTCACATATATGTTTAAAAATTAAGAACATTGTTTCAATTACAATTATTTGTTGAATTATAGTTAATCCCTTGTTATCTGCATTAAAAAAGTTGTGTTAAATACCTACTGTATAAATACACATGTTCATGTATCACATTTATAAATATTTTTTTGTTACAACAAAATTTAAATAAGTTTGACACCGGTCTTTCACTAAGGTTAAGGCATAACCCTAGGGCTCAGAGAGTATTTATAGAGGATTTATAAAATCACTTACTAAGTGAGTCATTACAATAGCAATGAGAATCGAGCTCATATCTTTATGAGATACAAGCACATTTCTTATTATCTATATTAACTTTTATCGGTATCTTATTTATAGATATGATTATATTGAAATTGAAAGCCACATTGTTGAAAACTCAAGGACCCGTTTTGTTAAAGAATGTAATGTGTGTGTGTATATATATATATATATATGCGCGCGGGTGTTTAGTTTAAATCTCAAACTATAATTTTAAAAATAAAATAATTGTTGAAAAAACAGTTACTCAAATACTATTTTTTTATCAAAATAATAATTTTAGTATAAATTATCTAAACACCCATTTTTTTTCTATAATATATTTTTCTACTAAAACTATAATTTTGATATAAGTTAAGAATAATAACCTTTTCAATAATCTATTTTTCTTAATCATTTTACTTAAAATATATTATCTATAATTTATTATACTTAAAATTTATTCTGTAAAATATAATTCAAACATACCCTTTATAATAGTAGCTTAACTTTGTTTAGAAAACAATGTAAATTAATTTAATAATTATGTTAGCGAACAATATAATAGCAGGTGGAGCCACTGGTGATTTGATGTAACCAAACAAGTTGATTGCCTCACAAAAATGCAAATAAACATATTGCTCAATCCATGTATACATGAATGAAATAATAATTTTTAACATCTAAACATATTCTAAATAATTATATGTCTTACTTTTTATCAGTTAAATTTAAGGACGATGGGTAGATTTTTTTTTTGTTGCCACCCGATCTACTAAAATTTTACCCCGATTACATCCGAATCTGACCCGCGTCGCGTACTTAGGTAATTAAAATGATAAAAACAGAGTTGAATATAAATGGTGGGCCCCGGCCCAATAGGGATGGGGGCCAGTGGGGGCCTGGAGCGCACGTGAAGAGGAGGGCCCACAGAAGAGAAAGAAGTCAAGGGGGAGGCACACGTGCAAGGACTGACAACAAGGCATTCGTGCGCAAGGCAGAGCAGCAGGGTGAAGAAGAAGAAGCAGAAGACGCAGAACATTGGAAACTGAAAACTACACACATCTCACTACACACGTGTGTACCCCCTTCCTTCCCAACTAATAAAATTCATCCTGATAAAAACAATCTCTTCTTAAATTTATCCGGTATGTTATATTTTAATTAAGTTTATTTCTGTTTAAAATTTTATTCATATAATTTAATAATTAATTTAATTTTTTAAATTAAATTTTTAATATATTATCTAAATAAAATTATATTATATAATTTTAAATATTATCTAAGTATAAATTATATTACACTAATTGACTTTTATTTTAATTTTAATTTGTTAAAATCAGTTAAAATAAAATATATTTTGACAAATATAAATCAAGAGAAACTGTGTGTGTTCTCAAGGTACCTTGAGGAGGCATAACGATGAGCCCTTCTAATTAAATTAGTTTCATATATAAAATTTGAGAATAGAAATTTCAACCACTTAAATAAAGAAGAAAATTCTGGTAAAAGAAGTGCCAAAGCCTTAATTAGCGAATTCATGGCTTTGTAATTGAATGCAGCATGCATGCGTTGTGGGGTCACTTTAATTTAGATCCGAAATTGTCAGAATAAATAATTTTGGTCCCTCTCTGAGACTCTTAGAGCCAGTCGTTTCTTTTTAGATTTAATGAGATGGAAGATGGTTGGCAATGGTCCTTAAGAAATTGATTAGCTGAAAATACTTCCCTTACCTTATTTTTAATATAAAAATTATTTAATTTTTTTAGATAAATTTAAAAATAAAATAAATAAATTAAATTAAATTTTTCAAGACAAATTCATATAATATATTTATTTATTTTTTAAATAAAATAAATAAGTTAAAAAAATAATTAGTTTTTATATTATAGATCTGGACTGATAAATAAACAACTATTGCTAACTAAAGTTAATTTAGTTGGAAAAAATGGATTATCATCTCACTAAAGCTAAGATGAAAATTTATTAACAAAGAATGTTTATAACTAAAAGATTTATAAATGGTTTTTAAGTTATGCAACTAATTATCGTAATTTTATATATCCAGTAATAATCAATAATTGTTATTGAAATGACACTGACCCATGATTTTGTGGACAGGCAAACAAACTGATAAGCCATGAATTCCTTTTTATTATCGTTATTGTTATCGAAAAGTACATGCCTTTGTACAAAAATTGCCTTATGTCTTACCAGGGGAAAAGGCAAAGGATATCACATAAATAAGTGTCGGCAACTTATTCCTCACAAAATGCGATAGGTCAATTTATAAAATTATAATGTTACACATTGAAAATAACGTTACAAATGAAATATCCCAATACTCGTTTATTATTGGGTCAGTTCAAACCAAAGAAAAACAACAAAATGAGAACCCTGTCGATCAATACCACTCATATAATTGATTCCCACGTTACATTGCTTTCCTGAGATCAACCAATTACAAAACTCACTCACATACGAATCAATATTCAATCTCAATAAATCATAGTTTCGTTCCTTTGTTAGAAAAACGGATGAGAAATTTTATTTAAAAATTTTATAAATTAAAATGATTTGAATTCAATTACTTACATTTTTGTGTATAAGATATTTTAAAGTATAAATACTTTCTATGTAAATGTATTATATATTAACGGATAATAAAATTTTTAAACATTTTTTTTATAGATTTCCTCCCTTTTTAATTATCACAGAAATTAAACAATGAAATTAAAGTTATTTAACGACATTAGCTTTAAAAAAAATAGTAAAAAGTCTTTGTTCAAAAAATTTCAAATGACAAAAAGATTTGAATTAGAGTGTTAATAGTTTCTATATATAAATTTTTTAAAATATTTATATATAAAAATATATTAAATTATTTTAATTAACAAAATTTATAAATAGAGATTTTTCCATCATTTTTTTTAATTTTTTAAAATATTTTGAGATATTTTAAACAAGTAGTATTTTTATAACATTATAAATACTATATCACAATATAAATTGAGTCATATATTTAAAATTAGTTTAAATATAATATTTGTATATTAAATATTGAAGTTATTGAAGAGCATACAGTTTTTTTTTATTATAAAAATTTTTAGAGAGGGGTTAAACTTATCTATGTAGGACGAAATATCACTTCTTCTTAAACGATATCAATGTCAGACAGGACGAACAGTATATTATCTTTAGGTATAAATTTATACATCTAAGAGTTATAATATCTCTCTAAATATCGCGATTAAAATTATAATAAAATAATATTTTTAAAAAAATAATTATATGTCTTTTAATCAGTTAAATCTAGGGTTATTAAGGAAGATAATATTATTGAGAAATGGACTATAAGAGAACATGCGAATAATTAATATATGACATACACTAAAACCCAAAAATTTAATTTGTCTGATAGCCAAGCACTGTCATATCCCCTGATTACGACTTGCATAGATAACATTTTTTCTAATGGGAAGCACCCCTAATGTTTTTCTTCCCTTTTTTCAGGAATATAACTGGGGCTTACAAATTTTGAATTTTTATTCCTTCAATATTTTTGTCTCTGTCTATAGTATATTGAGCTTTGAGCAATTCGAAGTGAGTTTGGAAAATTTCCCACATAAATATTACTCTTTCTATCACAAATATATAATTTATTTAATTAATTTAATTATATTAAAAAATTAATTAAATTAGTTATTATAATATATTTTTTAAAATATATCATAATCATTTTTCTTAACTCTATAATTTTTTCTCTTACTTATTTTTTTTCAAATTATAAAAAAATTAATAAAATTAAAAAAAATATTTTATATTTTAAATAAAATTAATTTATTAATTAAATTTTATATTTAGGATTGAATTATTATTTTTTTAATATATACGAAAGGCTAATAAGTGAGTCTAAAAGTGAAATCAAGAAGTGCATTATCATATTATATTTACACCTCGGGAAGCCTGAAGTGTATAAAAATTAAGCTGCTTGACTAGAGCTTATACTCATACACTAGTAGTTGTTATCTTTGTGGTCAAAGCGATGTAATTAGGAAACTTTGTGTTCAATAATGTAAATCAATTAAACACAAAAATAATATTATTTTTAGCCTTTAATATAAGAGATAAATAATTAATTAATATAAATTAAAAAATTAATTATATTAATTATTTATAATAAATATAGTTTATTTTTTTAATATTATCTTTTAAATAGAAATCCCTTAACACATATAATTAATATATATTTTAAAAAAATTATAAATTTAAAAAATAAACCGATTGAGTTATTATATTTATAATGAAATTTAATATTATAAATAACATTTATACAGTAATAATTAATAATTAAACTGCTGAGAAGATTCCTAAATTGCGCGGCAACACGGGGATTTGAGATAACAATGTAATCCATCTTATAATTCTCAAACCAAAAATAGCATTAGATTTTGTCCAAAATCCCGCAAATCGTAGCCGCAAATTCTGTCTCTAAACCACGAATCTACCTATAATAATATGCTCATCATCATCCATTAACTAATTAATTATAATTATTATAAATTATTGCTTTTATTGGTAAGGGTGTGTGTGTATATATATATATATATATATATATGCCGCTCCCAGAATAATAATATTCGTCTGTTATATATTATTATGAATTTGAAAGAATATATGGTACTATGTGAATATACTAGTTTCGTAAAAAGAAAAAAACAGAATATATGTTGGTGTCATTAATTTGCACGTATGCCCCTTTAAAGGCGTGGGACAAGGCACGTAAATGCCTCAAGAATTCTTCTATTTAATTAATTCATTAATTAAAATTTAATGTTCACATGGTATGGGAATATAGGTAGTGTCCAGGCCTCCAAGGTTTCATTCAATCTTTGTACCCAAAAAAAAAATATTGATTTTTATATTATATCCCAGTTAATCAATGTTTTATAGTATCATTTTTCCTTAAATACCCTTGAAATGTAATAGAATGTCAGTGTTAATTAATGAAGTGAAAATTGGATCAGTATTATCTAAGGGTTTGAGGCTTCTAATGTGCCTCTTTAATACCCTTTATAATGCTCTAACCTCTAAAATATGTTTTTACATAAAATAAATAATATTTTAATATCTTACTGCAAACAAAATAGTGTAGTTTTAAATTTGCTTACATTTATTTCTAAAACAAAAACTACAAAATTTTATAATATTTTCTTACAAAATTGTAAAGAATTTAAAACTGTACAATTTTTTTTATAGTAAAATATCAAAATGTCATTCTTTTTATAAACAAATTTAATGATCAAAAGAAGAAAAAGATATTGAGAAATTTGGGATATCTTTTAGATATTAAAGACAATTAGAGAAAAGCACATTATAAAAGGGCAATTGGTAGGTTGTTGGAATAATAAATTTAGAAGGGTTGATGGTAAGAAAAATCTTAAAAAAAATACTATTTAAATTTTAAAATTTTAATAAAAAAATATTACAAAAAAATATTGTTATTTATTATATAAAGTTAGTCAATAGTTTATAAAATAAAATAAATAAATTATTTTAAAATTTTAAAATTTAAGTGATATTTATTTAGAGATTTTTTATGGTATTTTTCTATACTAACTTTCAATTATAGTAAAAATAAATAAA
This sequence comes from Leucaena leucocephala, assembly GCA_037074615.1. Lineage (NCBI taxonomy): Eukaryota > Viridiplantae > Streptophyta > Magnoliopsida > Fabales > Fabaceae > Leucaena > Leucaena leucocephala. Next base: position 17,083,512 of record CM073541.1, read on the forward strand.
TAAAATAGATGGCATTCGGGTAATGGGGAAGAGCTATAGATGTGGGGACCAAGCATGTATGTGGTTGAGCGTGTTATCATCATAATAGTGACTTTGGCACGTGGAATTTAATTGAGGAAATTAAAGTGATATCCCAAAAAATTTAACTATCAAAAAATTTTAAATAATATAAATTCTGTTGTAAATTTTTACAATCGTTCGGTATGGGGATTTCAAGGGAGGAAATACGAGAGATTTTGTTCCCCGCTTATCTGGGTATCTGAAAATTTTAAAAGGAACTTTTTTTTAAAAAACAAAATTCTCTTTTCCCTCAACCTTAACATTCTTTTTAAGATTGGGGAATTTTAGAGCTGAGAGATAATATTTTTATTTTGTCAAATTAATAAATTTATAATTTTGTTAATATTATAACATTACCTTTTTATCTTACAAACGCAGAAAAGCTAAGCAATTTTAGCTGCTGCCATTTCCTAGCCTTCTCCTCGGGTTTCGCCTCAACATCAACCTCGGTCTCAATTGGGGGTGGAGGTGGGGGAGGTGGCAACATCGTGTATGACGGTTGGGCTGCAGGAGGCGGTGGAATGGAATAGCCAGTTGTTCCTAGCGGTGCAATTTAACCGTTGTTCCACATCTTAAAATATTACAAAAACTATCAACTTAGACGGATAAGAAACGATGCAATTGCTGAACAAGTACTGTTTATATACTTCCACAACTCCTTTGTTGAATCAAATAAAGAACCTTCGAGTGCTCATATGGGAGCTTCCAGTTCTAGGGTTTAAGACATAAGTTTCCTTTCGGTGAAGTGAGAGCCAAATGACTTACTAGGCAGAAGCAAAACACAAAAGCAAAATGGGACCTAAAAGAATGACATCGAAAGAAAATAAAACAAAACAAACAAAGAAAAGCAAAAGCAAAAGCAAAACGCGGTTTAATTTAAAAATTTTACAAAAATTAATTGTTATAATAAAATATTATTTATATATTATATTTTATTAAATATTCTACAAAATCTATATCCAGCAACTTAAAAAACACAAAAGTAAATTTATTTATATAAAAATATTTTTTTTCTTCCGAAATTAAATAAAATAATATTAAAACAATCGTCTTAAGGTAAATTAGATATTTAAGCGAGACAGAAATTCCTCTCTTAATATTAATTTAAATAAGATAATAATAAAATTTTTTATCTTTTTTTTCCTACTTTTTTTTCTCAATTAAAATCCTTTCCCTCTCACACCCAAAAATTTCTCAGTTAAAATTTATATCTTGTATCTCATTTTTCTCTGGTGTGTGATTCCCATACGATGTCATTTTAATCATGGTAAAAGGAAAAAAATAATGCCATTTTAACACCAAAAAAGGACTTGAAATTAATATATTCCGATTATTTCAACCTAATTATTGTTTTACTGAACCGTGGAGTAACAACAGTAGTTGACATGTATCTTGAAGTGGGTAATAGACAAACTCTGGAAATCAACTGCCATACTTTTTCCACAGTTCATTTGCCAATTTAATATGGATATGTACCATTGCTCCTATGAGAAAGTCGCGAGGATGATTAATTCATACTAAAAATATAATTATTTTTGTAGCGAATAATAAAAATTATTCTCTCTAGAAATATTAAAAGCAGAAGGGTACATATTTGTATTGACTTGGACAAGCCGCAGCTAATCTTAGGTGCAATTTATTAATGATCAATCGTGACGGTGTGGCTATAAATCTTAATTTTAATTAATATAATTATTGCAATTCGATGCCTAAATTTACATCAACTCCAGAACAAGTGTCCATAATTATGTGGTTTTTTTATTAAACATAATTATATACTTGTCTATCCTCTAAGTAGCAAGAAATTATGAGGCCTAAATTAAATATTTACTTGAAAAAAGGTCAGATGCTTTTACAAATATGTGACTTTTATTTTTACCTCAAAAGCTGTTTTTAATTATGCTCTTAATGGAATCCACTTTTTGTATGATGAAGTAAGGGGACATTTATTTTGACCCATACAAAAAAATTTGGGCATTAAACATATTTGTTGGAGGGCATTAGGCCTCAAAATAGTGATTAAAGAATATTCCCATTACGTCATCACGCGTCTCTTTTAGATGTTTGTCCGTCTCATCTTGGGACTTTGCTTCAAAAAGATTGTATGGGATTTATAATCTCCTCCCTTGAAGTTATTTTTTAATTATTCGGGCTCACCTCTCTTTTATATCTACAAAAAAAATGAGTTAATTAAAGTGTTTTAAAAAAATATATTATAATAATAAATTTAACTAACTTTTATAATATAATTAAATTAAGTAATTGTATCATACATTTAGAATTATTTTTATTAAAAATAACGAATTTATTCAATTTTTTAATTTCTTGCTTCGTATGAGTGTATGTATATATCCCATCCAACCACTCCACAATTTTTACCCCCTAAAAAACCCCCTCCACAACAATTCTTTGTTTTTATCCCTACAAATAGTCATATGCAGTTAAACAAGGTGGGAAAAAACATTTTTAAACAATTTTTTAGCTAATTTGGAGCATAAAATTAATTTTAACTATTTTTTCTTAATATGTATGAAAGGAGAGGGAACAGAGAGAGAGAGAATAAAAGGAGGTTTTGCCATACTGTGTGTCAAAGTCTTATCTTTAAATTTTCTGAGAAACAGAAAAGAGTGTGTTCTAGGGGGAAGAAAGGCTGTCAGATACCAAAATATCCCACTTTTATTTCTTCCCCTTCCCCGCTTTTAGATTCTTGCCAGATACTCCCCTGTCCCCTCCCTCCTCCATTAATGCCTCTCTCTTGAATCCTTCCCCATTCCCCACCCCTCTCTCCCTATTTTTTTTTGTATTTATTAATCCAATCTACACACATACAAAAATATACGCACTGTATATATATATTAGCGCCTTTCTCTTCTACTACCTCTGTATATTCCCATGGCTTCTTTTCTCTCGCTACTTTTCTTTCCCGTCGTCGTCTTCACCGTTTTCCTATTCCTTCTCCGCCGGAGCCGTTACCGGAGGCTCCGTCTTCCGCCGGGGAGCTTGGGCCTGCCCTTTATCGGTGAGACTCTTCAGCTTATCTCCGCCTACAAGAGCGAGAACCCGGAGCCTTTTGTGGACAAGCGGGTGAACCGGTACGGCACGATATTCACGACGCACATATTTGGTGAGCCGACGGTGTTCTCGGCGGACCCGGAGACGAACCGGTTCATTCTTCTGAACGAGGGGAAGCTGTTCGATTGTAGCTACCCGGGTTCGATATCGAACCTTCTGGGCAAACACTCGCTTCTGTTGATGAAAGATGGTCTTCACAAGAGAATGCACTCTCTCACCATGAGCTTCGCTAACTCCGCCATCATCAAGGATCATCTCTTGGTCGATATAGACCGGCTGATCCGGCTCAACCTCGATTCCTGGTCCGATCGGGTCTTCCTCATGGAAGAGGCCAAGAAGGTAACCCCCTCTCCTTCCCCGCCTCAATTCATTTCTTAATCACAAATCACCAACTTTCCCAAATCTTTATAACTCGACCCACTTTCCCGGTTCAACTCGGTCCTGGATCATCCGAGTCGATCTCGATTGCTATCACATGGGGTGGGAGCTGGTAGTTGTCTGGTAAGGACTAAAACACCCTCTATCCCCGCCTTCTTTAATTTATTTAAAAAAAAAAATTTTTGATTGATTATTGTTTTTTTTTAATTTAATATGCTCAAATCCATTGCATTTGCATAGAAGCCCCACGTTAAGCCCATATAGAGCCCACCAAAAACAGAGTTTTACGGCTAAGAAGAATAATAATTTGCCTATAAGGGGTCGTCATGATATAGAGCATGCACATGTAGAACAACATGCTTTTTGAGCGTGACATGCTTATTACATGTATATTTCGGATCCGTTATTTTTTATTTTTGAATTTTAGTTCGTAAATATATATAGTGAGAATCCCGTTGTTGTCGTTGTGTAATGCGTGCTTTTGTGATTTGAAAGTGATGAAGAAGGACATGTACTGTGTTGCAGATTACGTTCGAGCTGACGATGAAGCAGCTGATGAGCTTCGATCCGGGGGAATGGACGGAGAGTCTGAGGAAACAGTACGTGATGGTGATCGAAGGCTTCTTCACACTGCCTCTGCCTCTCTTCTCCGCCACCTACCGGCGAGCAATCAGGGCCAGGACTAAGGTTGCGGAGGCCCTCACGCTCATCGTCAGGGATCGGAGGAACGACAGTCGCACCAGATCCGACATGCTCGGAGCACTCATGGCCTCCGGCGACCACTTCTCCGACGAGCAGATCGTTGATTTCATGATAGCCTTGCTCGTCGCCGGCTACGAGACCACCTCCACCATCATGACCCTCGCCGTCAAGTTCCTCACCGAGACTCCTCTCGCTTTGGCTCAGCTTAAGGTAAACATCAATCCTACCTCAGTTCACTTTTCACCGCGGTTAAAAAGATCATGAATATCATATTCATACTTTTTGACGCGATATATTTATTTATTCCTAAAGAAATATTTTACATATTTAACTTATCTATGAAGTTTTCTTTACAGTAAAAAAGGAATTAAAAATATCTTATAGATTGTGTTTTGCGGTAATTAACTTTTTTAAGAGATTAATCAAGGTTGCTTGAAAGATAATTGCGTGCGTAATGAAAATAAAGAAGGTCAAAAGCAGGGGGAAAGTACATGTCGTAAAGTCAAAGAAGAAGACACAAATGTCGAGCAAAGGGACAAAATTATTACATCCAAACTGCACGCTGAGGGTTTTTGTCAAGATGACAAAGTTCCCAAAAAACAATTCTGCAGAAAAAATTAAATCGGTCGTGTCAGAGTCTGATCACACGTTCCTTGACCAGTTACTTCATCCCTTTCCTATATTTATCCCCCTATACCCCAGAAATAATTAATAATTTAAAATATAATTAATATTATAAACTAATTTTAGATATATAATTAATATTTTAAAATATTTATATTAATATAATTTTATTATTTAATTGACAAAAATATAAATTTATATTTAATTTATATCAGATAAATTTTTATTTCGATATATTATTATTTAATTTAAAAGGTACATTGTGTCATTATTTAAATAAAAATATTAAATAAATTTTAAAATTGATATTATATATAATTAGTATATAAAGATTGAGAAATTTTTTAATTTATTTAGTATAATTTATTAAAATAATATTATTTTTTAAATAATAATATATTAAAATAAAAAATTTATGTGACATGTATCAAATAATTTTTTTGTTAACAAAAAGGTAAAATTGTATCAATTTAAACTTTTAAAATTAGTTTAGGGTGCCGATTATATTTTTAAATATTTTAGAGTGTTAATTATTCTTTTAAAATTAGTTTAGAGTACTGGAAGCATTTTTATTTTTTATTTTTTTAAATGCTAATTTATTAATTTTTGTTTTATTTTTCTTAATATTGGATTCATTGGGTGGCTGAGGGGCTAAGCTTAGGACGTCTTCTGCCGTGGAGTTATGTCATTTGACCCATAGCTAATTCATAAGATCTGCCTTCACTTCAGTGAGGGTCGTGGGGAATCGTGCGGTACTGGTTTCAACTTTCTAGGCCTTTTGTAAAATCCAACGGCGCGTATTAAATATTAATTAATGCTCCAAAATCACACTTAGAATTTTATTATTGTGTGGGTTGCTAAGTTTAATTAAGCGTGAGATAACATAACGGTGTGCTTTCACTTATTCCTTGGACAGCTTTTGGGTTTTGCCAACTCATCTGTATCTGTATCACCTTTTTGTTTTTCTTTTTATATTGTATACTATAGTTGTATCCTAACAAAGCCCACAAGTCTAAGTACTAAAATTATTAGAGATGTAATTAATGTAATTAAAAGAGGGGATTTGGTGGTGGGTTTGGCAGGAAGAGCATGATCAGATCAGAGCGAAGAAGGAGGATGCAGAAGCTGCTGTGGAGTGGAGTGATTACAAGTCAATGGCATTCACTCAATGTGTGAGTGTATTCCACATATACACAGAACATCAAAAGCTTCTTTAATTCTTTTGTTTAGTGTTATATATATATTGAATCCCATGTTCTTGGCATTCAGGTTGTGAATGAGACTCTGCGCGTGGCTAACATAATCGGTGGGATTTTCAGGAGGGCCATGAAGGACATCAATATAAAAGGTGATCACCATGCAAAATTAAAGCTCTTCTAATTTGTAACATATGAGACACACATGGATATTAACTTAAATTTTGTGGTATGAAATATATTTATATAGGTTATACAATTCCTAAGGGGTGGAAGGTTTTTGCATCATTCCGTGCTGTGCATATGAACCCAGACCATTTCAAAGATGCTCGAACCTTCAATCCATGGAGGTGGCAGGTAAACCTCTCTCTGTTTTGCTCCTCTGTTCTTTCTTTTTAGGAAAAAAATAAACTGGGTCTTGTTTCATCACTTGGGTTTCTAATAATGTGAAATTGAACAGAATAACTCGGAAGCAGGGAGCCCAGGGAATGTATATACACCATTTGGAGGAGGGCCAAGGCTGTGCCCTGGCTATGAGCTTGCTAGGGTTGTTCTCTCTGTCTTCCTTCACCGCATGATCACTCGTTTCAGGTGATTATTCAATTCAAATAGATCAGTCTTAACGATAAGATTTCACTCGATGTTCTTGTTTATTAATGACAAGTGTTGAGTCAACGTGATGCAGTTGGGAAGCAGCGGAGGAAGACAAGTTGGTGTTTTTCCCAACAACGAGGACGCAGAAGAGGTATCCAATCATAGTGAAGAGGATAGATTGTAAAGTGCAATGAGCAGCAAGTACGTACGTAGGGGATAAAACAGCAAAACACAAAAACATTAGAGATTGAGATTGTATCTGTTCATGAGCTTTGATGATCAGTGCAATGCCACGTTATAATATAAATATTATAATTATAATCATAATTATATATATAAGGGTAGTTTAGTGTTTAAATGTATATGATGCTTATTGCTAGTTAAAGCTAGCAAGTCATTTCCCAGCTAACATCACGACCTTAGTCATGTTGAAAAAGCCACCTACTGGTCGATGCAACTTCCCGAATACTTACGCTTCAATCTTCATCCAGGGCGTTCGGTTGGACCTACTTAACCTGCATGTGTGTGTTTTTATAGTATATAATAATATACAAGTGGTATGTGTATTCAAGGTATTGAGTTTGATGCCACAATCTCCTTTTTTTTTTGTATGCTTAACCCGCTGTACTTACTCATATCATGTAATTTCTTTCATTGTACGCATAATTCTTACCAAAATAATTTTATTATTGTTATAGTTACTGGTATTATAATTATTTCTTTTTTAAAAGTATATTAAATATTTATGTATAATTTATAAATGGAATTCGTTATAGAAATTCAACAATTCTCTCCCAAAAATATCAGCAGCCGAGCCATCTTCAAGACATGAAAAGTTGAGAAGCAGACAAAAAGACCAAACTACTTTCTCGCACTCACACAACACTTTTGAATTTCGGCCCATAACGAGCTTGCCAACTTACCATTCATAATAGTACACAACTTTTTAAGCCGAATGCGAATTCCCAGGGATTTTTGAATCCAGATTTCACGCATTTTTACACGTAAAGCTACAATATATATCCATCAACGAAAAGGATTCCGTAGATGTAATGTGGAAATATTACTTAAATTACCAGACAAAGCTTACCAAAAAACACATTTTGGACCAGATTCCTCCGCTCCGCCCAAGAATCGTTCGTAGTAAATAGTCCCCTACCCACACTAGTCTGATGAAACCCCACTGTTCGCAGGTGTAGCCCCCTAGAAGGTTACTGTGAAGCTTCTGTAGCAAACTCTAATTAAAAGAATGGCTCTAGTTTGCCATTCCAAAAAATGATGTTGGGGCGCATAATATGCAACAATGCTATGTGATCTGCAATTACAAATTTCCACTCTGCTTGGAACAGGCCCGATACTATACCCTGTGCTTGCAGGTTTTCTTTCGTCTAAGTTTTGCAGGTTTTGTTAGAAGATAGGCGTGACAAGGCCAGTGAGAGTGTTCCTACTAAATCCCAAATTAAAAACCCTTACGCGCCTGTAGTGCTTCAATCCTGTTACAGGAAGTGCACAAATAAGACGATCAAGGTTTAGGAAGAAGGCTTGATTCCCTGCCACCCTTTTCCCGTGTTTTCAATGCAGACTCAACAAGCTTAACTTTTTTCGAATTCTCGCTATTTAAGAGTGAAAGTTTTTCAAGCGATGATTTGAGCATCGATATCTGGACCTTGTCAACATAACTCTTCCTACCTGTTATTTGCTTTTGGGGGCTACTATTGGCTTTGGTTGCCTGCATGTACCTCCTCAGCCTAGCACTTAAAGCATCAACAGAAGAATGCAAAGAATCCAACTCAACTTTCCTGAAGTGGTCTGCAAACAGAAAAGAAAAGTAAATAAATCAACTAAGCCCTTCATAATTATGGGGAGATGGATATTACTACAGCTAATGCAGAGAGGACAAGCAAACAAAGGAGAAACTTTCAAGGGATGTAACATCCATTACCAAGCTCAGAATTGAATTGTCGCTCGGCTTTAGATAATGGCTTTTTGTGAGCACCAGGTAAGTTCTTTAATTGTTGCAAGCGCTCTTCCAAAGAACTATGCATTTGAACTGCCCGATCTATTCTTTTCACTAATAGTGGCTGCTTCTCCGCAACTTTCAAAAGCTTCTGTTGTGCATCACTCAAACGAGCATGTTGGTCATCAACAATTTTCTTCAACTGAGGAGCATGATGCTTGAGTTCCAAGTACACCTAATTGGTTGAGAGAAATAGCAAGGACAGCAGTTAAAAACTTAGCAAAACCTAGTTCAAACTCTGCTTGCTTTATTTATCATAGAATACACCCCCAAATAGCAGTTGTGATAACCTTGTTAAGTAATGAACCACCACAAAATTGATATAATTTGCTAATGATACACCAAGCTCTGACACACATCCATAAAGCGATGTGCTTAAACAAAGATTGATGGATATCATCAATAAATTTCTTCTCGATATAAAGTATTCTATGTTCAGTTTTGTACACTACAGTTAACTTGCTGCATGGCTATTACTGAACTTGAACTAGAGCTTAATAATTTGAAAGAGAAATAACAAAAGAAAAAAGAAAAGGAAATAACAGCATAGTCATGTTATAAGCCCACAACAAATAAAGTAAGAAAGCAACTTACACTGTATCTTTCTTGAAGGATGAGAAATTCAGTCACAATGAGGATATGGCGGTAATCAATACATTAAATGGTTTTTGAAATATTAAATGGCTGGACTATTTTGATATTCTTACCTTATGTGCATACTCCACATAAGTTTCATGAAAAAGCTTGAAATACTGATGCAATGCTGATCTGCCTTCAATTGAATCAGGTGAAATAGAACGTAAGCTTGGAGACGCTTGAGGGACAAGTACCGTCCTAGGCCCACCAAGTAATTCTTTGCTAATTATAGTTGGTATGTCTCTCTCTTCTGATTCATCCTCTAATTGAATGGGTTTTTTCTCCATATCAACATTTGGTGGCAGCAATAGGTTCCACGTTTTTGTCTCTAGCACAATGCACTCTTGAGAAAGAGTGACTGCCACAATCCATGAATATCCAAAGGAATCTGACAAAGATGCAAAACCACAGAGAGGAGATGCTGTGGTGCTCCCACTCTGACATGTATTTAGAACAGGATGCACAGAAGGAGTTCTCATTGTATCATCCTTGCCATTTGCCTGACTTGTGAATGGAAGGAAATGCAACACTATTGAATCAATCCCACCATCATGAACGGAATATATTCTTTCTGGCATAAGAGGATCCACAAACAATGCAATATTATAACCACTTTCCACTCTCCGAGGCAGAGCCAAGTCAACAATAGCCAGTCTCAGCAGTGGTGGTGGATTGCCCAACCAGACAGTATGATCAAGCTTCTCCTGTAGGCCACTGGTTATTGACTCACAAATCATGGCAAGGCCAAGAATATGGTTGTGGGAATCAACACGAACACGTGGAGGACTACCAGCACTCCACACAGGCTGGATCTCATCAGCCAGAGCATCTATCTGTACTTGCCCACCACTCCAAGAAGTTACCAATATTGTGTCTTTGCTTACAAGATCATAAAGAAAACCAACTGCACGGCCTTCACATTCTGCACTACGACCAACTGAATCTTCATTCCCGCCCTGACCTACTCTACGAAGAGGTCCCTAGAAAATCAAAACATAAAGTCTGGTCTATCAAATCATACGTTGCAACAAATGGTCAAATGACAAAGGCAATTTCTAATCTACTGACAAGGCAACCTATAGGAGTGCAACTAAAAATATATGTATACCTGCAGGGTAAGAGATGAATCAAATTGAACATAAGCATGAGCTCTTGGCACAGACATGTTTTCTTCTGTCTCTTGATTTTGTAACTCGGGGAATGTTGCTTCCAACCATGAGATTGCCAATTTTGAATTACTAACAGCTTTAGAGTTTGCAGATTTGAGCCCAAACGTATGAGCATCATTGTATATTTCTAGCACAGATTCTGATTTGAAGAGACTGCACAGAAGTAAAAGTAAAACGTCAATCACACAAACGTAGAAGCATCAGTGAATAGCATACAATCAATTTAAACAAAATAATGACATCAAACCATCAATTTACACAATAATAATTAGCATTTCTAAATGGCCAAGGCAACAGCGCTGTATCTCAAATGATAACAGGACATATTGACAATACTTGTGGGCAACTAAATTAAAATCCAGAAGCTTCTACCTGTAAAACAGAAAAAGCTCTGCCTAGGAAAACAACAAAGTCAAATCAATTATTCAATCAACAATAACTAATCAGCTTCCACATTCTAAGTTCTAAGAGTGGATGCTAAAGCCCGATGCTTAAAGGTTGGAACAAATCAAATTTTGGTCCATGTCCTCACCATAATAAGTGTGATTACCTCATTCTAAGATGTGCTGTCAAATCCACATAAATGATTTCTATAGTTTGAAGCAATTCTGGATGAACTCAATTATTTACAAATCAAGCTAATATCTTAACGTGCTGTGTGTTAATCTCTTATCTTCTTTGCTCTAGAGAATAAAAACCAGAAAATTTTCTGTTTCCAATCTTTTTCCATCATACAGGGAAACTTCATATAGAAAGCCTCTCTTAATAGTTTTATACCGATGATATCCTACTCTTCAAATGCTCGTTTTTATAGCACTATTTGCTTTGCAAAAAGGAGATCATTGTACAGGAATAATAAACTTTTCAGATGGTCAAGGAAAAGGGATACCTTTGCCATTCAATAAATTAACAGTGGTCTCATTTTGTGAGCATATAGTCTAGGATAGTAGAGGTTTGGGTTGGGCCTGGTGGCTAGTCTACCTCAACCTCAACTTAAAGTCAAGCTATATAGACACAGCGACATGTAATAAATGCAGATCAATGACATGATATGTTCAATCATATATCATAGTGACACATTCAAGGGAAAGAAGACAGAAACTGACAGAACATGAAGCATATAATACCTTCCAAATGGAACAACTGGGCAAAGGATGTAAATAGCTCCATCACCAAACAAAATAAATACCTGCTCAATGGCACAAATAAGTAGACAACAATATTAAAGCTGTTAAGCCACTAATGTATAAAATAGAGAATAATCAGTTTTTATTTGGTTAACAAATTCAGCAACTTAAAAAGCAATGAACTGCAAACATTGTAGCTCCCTTTTAAAGAAAGAGAATATTTTAAAGTGATCGGAATACCAGCAGAACTTACGCTAAACCTGTCCCATAAGTGGTCACCACCAAAAGAAAAATCAGCTGGGCACATTGATGAAGCATTTCTGGATCTGCCTGGATCCACAGACTGCAAATAATATTCTTGCTCAGGTTGCAAAGGATCCACGGCCAAATTAAAAAGCCTACAAGAATGAGTTGACAGATAGAAGTGCCAACAGGACAATATAAGTATCAACTAAAATAAAGATGTGCAGCTTAAACCCTATTCAACCAAGAAATAAAGATATAAAAAAAGGAAGAAACATGAGGGTTTCAACACAACTTTGTTAATCACAGAAGTTTAAGAGAAAAAGTTTGAAGGGGTGATATAACAAGTTTTGATGAGTAAATATAAAAATAAATCTTTGGTAGTCAAATGCAATTTCCGTTGCAAAGTTTCATAATTTTGTATTCTGAAAAGTTTTATATTTCAGCTCATTATGAATTCCTTCATGTTTTTGGTTCTATGTCAATGTCTTTCTGGGTCTACAGAAACCAGGATGAACACTGACTGTGCATCAACATTCAAGCCAGTAGCATCTTCATAAAATCAATCTACAATAATATGCACTTAGATTAAAAAAAAAAAGAATAAAACAACAAGAAAACATACCTGAAAACTGAGTCAGAAGAAAGGATTCCCACATGACAATCACTATATGGATGCCATAAAGCTTTTAGCACACGTATATCATTGCTACTCTTGAAATATGTTTGTGAACCGATCATAATAGTCCTGTGATAGGATACCCGAAAAGGAAGGTTAAAAATAATGATAATGTAAAGATGTGAGATACGACTCTCTAAGATGGCAAGATAAAGGTCCACAAAGGAAATTATGCCCAAGGTAAACATCTAATTTCTAATCAGGCAGTTTATCTTAAAGTTCAATTCTAATATTAAAGGTCAGAAATAAATAATTGGAAACACCTAATTCATCTAACAAGTGAACAGTACTAAAGAAACACGAGATAACCAGAGCGGATGCAGATAAACACAAAAGTATAAACTATATAGCTCTATTCATGGGAAGATTGAAACTATAGAAATTAGCTACATATGTCTATCTTCCTATCGCTAGTTACATGAAGCTCAAGAAGAAAACTTATTTTCATTTCTATCTGTACCTGCAAATCAAATTTACATCCTTTTTGGATGTACGTCCATACAGATACATAACACACAGTCTTTCAGAACCAAAAAGAAGCAATGCTGATCCATTCCTGTTGATAGAGATTTTGTGGATAGCAAAGTTGATCTCCACATCTGCTCGCAATACCTATCAAAGTATTGGCATTCTTAATTAAGTAGTTCAAACCAAATGTATAGAAAAATAAATGAGTTATTGTAGCTTTTGTCATAAAGCTTTAGCATTTAAAACTAGTGTTATTAGTTTGACTCAGAATACAAACTTTTTCAACCACTATCTAATACCCTCCAAGTCAAAAATAAAACAAAAGCAAGAACAAAGGCCATTAACATGTTGAATACTACGAAAAGCTAAGATTTTTGCAGAATAATTTGTTCAAGTTCAGTTTTTCTTAAAAATAAGATTGTTAGAAGACATGTAAGCATCCTTATCATGCTCTAGTATTAAAGACTAGCCATCCCGTATCGAAGCTCAAGCATGTGCTTAAACTCTGAAACGGGCTCAAGAATTTAAAGCTTTCATCTCAAATCCTCCATTCTTATCAATCTTCAAACTCTATTTCCACAAATCCAACCGCAAAAAATCCCTCATTCTACTCTAATAGCTTGAAGCCATAGGTTTTCAGCTCAAACACTTTCGTAAGAACAGGACAGTAAAGAAAAACGAAACCTAATGTAGCAACTGCATCGCGAGTGAGGAAGACCTTAGAAGGGGAAGCAGCAAGTATAGAAGTAGGCTCAGCCTCGCCCAGCCGAAGAGACAGACGATGGAGGCAGTTGGTCTTAGGTTCCCAGAAATAGAGGCGAGAGGATCCATCCCAGGCCACGAGATTTCTAGAAAAAGCAACGCTGGAATCGCCTTCTATGGAGTTATTCGTGGAGCAGAAGACTGGGTGTTTCTCAAGTGGAACCCATTCAACTTCTTCTTTGGGCGTTGTTGAGCGCCTCGGCTCCGAGGTCGTCTCCTCTGTGTCCAATGTAATCCTCATCACTCTCTAGTGTTTCTTCGTACCTGAACTTCGAACCCTGGCTGGTACTCTACTTGTTGCCTCTGAAAAACGATCGCCGGTTCGAGATGCGTCAAACGACGTCGTCGGTAACTTCTGTTTTGTTGTGTCTTTTTCTAAAAAAAACAAAAGTTCAATTAAAGGTTATACAAAAATAAATAGCGAATTAGGGTTCAAATTATTATTGAGATAGATATTTATATTTAGTATCTAACAGTATTTTAAATATGATTGTCTCTAATAGGATGATACTATAGTCAGCAAAAAATAAAATAAAATACCAATTAAATGAATGGGAATAAGCCCAACATTTCACCAAAAACAAATGAGCCATAAAAAGAAATGTACAAAAATGCTAATGCCACCAAAAGAACTAGATCTAATAAAAAAAGGTAATTTTTTACATATGACAAATTAATGTTGAAATCCCCGCTAAAAGACATACCAATATTTAATATCTAACAATACATTAACATTTAATAAGAATAGACCTGTATTTAAAAAAATATTAATGATCATGAAATGAATATAAAAGGAGATGACGGGTGGGGGAGTAGATTTAAAAGAGTTAATCTTTCGTGATATAGTAAATTAAAATTTATTTTTTTTATTAAAAAATATACTTATATTTAATATATAATAATATTTTAAATATGATCGTTCTAAAAAATCCTATCCTAATGCATAAAAAAAACATGTGGGGATGATTATACAAACCAACATAAGTTATCTTGTTATCATTAAAAAATCCTATCCTAATGCATAAAAAAACATGTGGGGATGATTATACAAACCAACATAAGTTATCTTGTTATCATTAAAAAAAATTAAACTAGCGCCTCGTTTAAAGTAAACATTGAGGAATGGTAACAGATTTTTAATTAAAAGACAAAGTATATGCTTCGTTGGCCATTTTCAATCTTCATCTCCCCCCGGGGTTACGATCTTCGTTTTAGTGTGTATTTAGATATCAATTCTAAAAATTAATTTTAGCTAAAATCGTGGTTTAAATTTTTTTTACATAAATAGTTATTTTTATTGAGAATTAATTTTGGGCAAAATCTCAATTTAAAATCTAGGTTTTGAATAAGCCACTGAAAATAACTTTTGGTTTGAAACCTAGGTTATAGATTATCCAATTACTATTCTACCCCTACTTTTTCTTACACCCTCTCTCCTCTCTCCTCTCTCCTCTCTTATATCTCTTTTTCTCTTTCCTCCCTCTTCTCTTATTTCTTTTTTTCTCTCTCCTCTCTCCCCTTTTTTCTCTATCATCTTTTCTCTCTCTTACTTTTAATCAAATCATACCCTTTTTAGTAATTTACCAACATAAAAAATAATTCTACTACTAATCATCCAAATATCTCTATTCCCAAAATCTATTCTTCTCAAAATCTATTCTCTGCAAAATCTATTCTCCAAACACCCATTTACTTTGTCCTTGCTGTTTGTTTTGATTGATAGGTTGTAACTAGGTTATTCTATTGCTTTATTTTCGTTTTTCTTTCTTGGTTAGCGAGTGAAGTTGTTTTGCTGATATCAATAAAGTTCATAACACGATAGCGTTATTGAAGAAGTGGGATGAGAGTTTTTATAATAAAAGTGGATAACTTGCGGCTTCCACTATACAAAGTCGTTACACTGAGATTAAATTTATATCTTCAAGATTGAAACCCGCTAGGTGGGATTAGATATTTGTTGACTCAGACTTCTTTACGGGAAATAAATTTCATTTGTTAGAATATTAATTACTCCATCAAATCATAATTATAAGAGTTATTTAAGTTTTTTTTATATAGATTAAATAAATTAATTATAATTATATCTAACTTCTAGAAATAAATTTATATAATATACTTATTAATCTATTTAAATTAATTAATTTTTATATTAATTAATTAGGATTAGAAATATCACTTATTTGTAAGCAGGACTGGGATCCTTGGAGGATCCACTGAAGTGGTGACGTGTATATGAACTTGGCCACTTCATTTTTGCAGATTTATTTAAAAAAAAAAAGATAAAACAATATTAAATTAACAGTCCACTGCACCCACTTGATCATTCATTCATGGTCACAAAACTACAACTTGATATAAGTTGACACTTTGAGCGGGGGTGCCATTTTCTCTTGATATACACCACGAAACACATCAAAATATTTAGAGGAAAAAAAAACTGTGGAGTTCCATAGTGTTTACACACACACACATTCACCTAAAAAACCTGCAACTTGACGTATCTGGACAATTCTTTTGTGACTCTTTATTCTGTAATTTTAGTGTTCTTCAGTGTCATCAAGGTCATGACTCAGCCATCCTTCGGACAAACCTGTCCCATTAACACAAAATTAGTCATTATCACCAAAAACAACGCAATCTTTTTCTGCCATGGTTGAACAAAATAGCATTACTTTGGTTGTCACATGTACCTCATTCTTATATACGGAATTTTTATATTTACCCTTATATTAAAGATTGATAAAAAAAAATATATTGTACAGTATATTTTCTCTCACCTATTCCATAGGAGTAAAATAAGACAAAGGTCATTAATTACCTTACAATTTATATTTATAACTAATTTTTTATCTTTGAAATGACTTATATATAAAAACATAGTGGTAGAGTTAATTACCTGATCACCCCTTGAAGCACTGGAAAGACAATGTGACAAGTTGAAGCTATGAGTTCAAAATCTCCATCACCATCTCTCTCACTATATGTGTATATATAGAGAGAGAGAACTGATATTTACACTCTAATATTTGGTGAGGTTGGGTGGGTTTAGTTTATTCGTTCTTCTTTAAGAATCTTGGGATACCTCTTGCAAGCTGAAACCTGCAATATTACAACAATTAATGATTAGTTTTTTTTAATAGTCTTAATTTATTTTTTTTGTCCAGATAAACATGTGGAACATGGTATAATCAATAGTGTATTACAGCATATATTAGGGTACTATATTATATATATATATAAGGTCAGTTTTGGGCATAATTAAATTTAATTAGGGATCTGAACACGAACTTGATCATGGGATTTTTCTGACATGCGAGAGTGAGACCAAGTCTTCATCTATGAACCTTCAAAGTTGATCTCAAACGTGAATTGTTTTATCACAAGAATTGCAGAGTTTGACCATTTGAAAATGCTACTAAAGTTAACGACAATGAACAACATAGAAAGTTACGTTCTGAAAAATATAAATATTCTAGAAATAAGTTTCCCTCTTTTAAATGTGGAATAGCCAAAAAGTCAAGCTTCCCCATAAATATCCCCACCTTCAATTTCCCCCCAACTCAATTTGGTTGTATTGAAAAGTCAGAATATTTATAAATATAGAAAAGTCAGAATATTTATAAATATAGCCGTAGCTAATTATAATGACTAATTTAATATTGACCATAAGGAGGTTCAAGCGTTCTAGCTCAAGCACAAGCAATATTGTCATCAAACTATTCACCTTCCAGAAGAGTCATATTTACCATCCTGCCCTTTGATGCCCATAGTGAATTATGGAATAAAAGGATTTATATTAAAAATATAATAAACTTGGATGAAAACTAATACTGGTCAGTAACCTAACCCAACAGTATATAATTTTTTTTTTTAAGTGAAAGGTTACGAATTTGATCTTCCTGTAACATTATATTGTTAGTGTCTAATATCTATCTCTCTAATTTTTAAAAAAAAAAAATCTAATAACAGTCATGTTTATAATTAAACAATACTAATATTACAATAAACAACAGTTATCTCATTTTGTATGCTCCAAAACTAAAATTCGTATCACTCATATTCAAGTATAGAAAGAATAAATTGTACTAAAAATATAGAAATAATAAAGTCAAAATAAATGTTTTAATTTTTTATATTAATAGTTAATGTTAAATTTAATCTTCTTGACGTAATTTAAAATGTCATTAAATTCATGACATTAAAATTAAAGTATGATTCGACCCTATTAATGACATCGAGGTGCCTAATGAAGCTTCTTTTGGACCCCATCAAATTTCGCATCAATTCCCACCATTTTTTCCCAACATTCACACGGAAAAAAACATTCAGAACTAATTCGAATTCTCATAAAAGAACCTCCAAACTTATAAAAATTATGCTATTCCCCCAAATTTTTCATCTTTTTAGTGGAATTAAGCTATAAAGATACTTACAGCTTCAACGTCAATTTTGTACACCAGAAGCTTTCGTCTTTCTCTGCAACTTGTTCTGTAAGCCACAGCGATGTGCCCAATAGCCAAAGCACAAGAAATCACGAACAGAGCAATTTCGAAGGCTCTCACATGGCCTCCTCCTCGATACGAATCTGGGTCACTGAAAACGTACACAGCTTTCAGAGACACGAAAATCAGAGACGAAACAGAGCAAATAGTCGTTATCCCCAAATAAGGCCCCCGTGAAAGGCTTGGCCCATCGCAGAAACTATAAACACCTGTGCAAAAAGCCATTAATTAACAGTCAAAAACAGGGGCATCAAACAGATTATAACAAGGTTTATGCAGAAATACTCACAGAAGATGACAAGGGATCTTATGATGGAGACGAGGGGAATATCGATGAGAGAGTATCGGAAATCGTAGTTTTTGAGGTGGGAAGGGATGGTTTCTAGGGAGAGAGAAGAAGGCGAGAGTGCAGAGAGCAGAGCGGAAGGAAGAAGAGCATCGGCGAGAACAAGAAGAAGAGGAGCAGAGAAGAGCAAAAGTGATATGAGCATGGTGATCAAGAAGAACAGAGTCTTGAAACCCCTTAAAATCCTTGTGAATCTGTCTTCCTTGGGAGAACCCATCTGTGATTGATTGAGATTCCTCTCCTATTCCTTCAAATTTCCTTCCGCCTTAGAGCTTAAGAGAGAGAGATGTACGTGTGCACGAGCAGGGAGGAAGAAGCAAGGAGATCAGGGAGGAGTCGAAGAGAGGGGAAAAGGCTGAATAAAAGAAGAGAAGGGGAAGATGCAGAGATTTTGACCGGACTCGAAGATGATGAAATACTAGAAACTTTACACGCGGGTTTAGTACTCTCTCTCTCTCTCTCTGAACTGTAGTATACGGAACAGTATACCTAACGCCCAACGGCAATACCCGAAAAGTTTAAACGACAGTTAACTACAATTTTTGATTTGATTTCAAGGCTACTTTCCTCGTTGAGGCCATATAGTCTGATAGGCTCATCCTCCCAAGTAAATAATCTCCCTGCTATGTTTATACTACAATTATATAAATTTAAATATTATATATTTTTTTCAGTAAAAATATTCTAATAATCTTCGTTTACACATTCTCTTTATTTAACATTATTAAAATAATATTAATAAAATAAAATTTAAAAAATAATAAATATAAAAAATAAATTTTATATTTAAAATAAATATCAACATTTTAATTAAATCATATATTAAAAATTATAAAAATATTATATAAAGACTCATAATTAAGATAGATATGATATTAAAAAATTTAGTAAACGTAATATTATTCCCGTTTATAATAGAGTAACATAATATCCAACATGATATTATTTTTTAATTATATTTAATATTATAATTTTATTTATAATATATTTAGTATCTTAATATTATTTTTTTAATAGTCTCAACACTTTAATATTATTTATAATGTATTTAATACCCTAAATTATATATAAGATTAAAATATTATATGTTATTTAAAAATAATATATGGATGCTAGCTTATAAATATAAATAAATAACATAATATTTGGCATAGCTAAAGAGCAGCAATAGTCTAATTGATATTTGTTGAGACACCGCCATGTGTTTGTGAGTTGATCAATGACTTCCACTAAAAAAATTAATTGTTTATTGAGATTAAAAATATTAATTAAATTAATTATATGTAAATAAATATATATTATTTTTTATAATTACTTGTATTTTAACCTACATTGTGACAGAAACTGCTTAATATTTGTAGTTAATAAAGTATAAAGATAGTTTAGATTAAAAAAAAATATAAATTTAAAAAATAAAATGAATTAAAATTTTAAATATAAAATTAAAATAAATATTCTAATTAGCTTCTAGATTGGAGATAGGGTATTAATTACAACTCTTAAATGCATGGCTTATTAGAATTTTATACTTTTTTCTGTCATAAATATACAAATTAATTGAGAAATTTATTTTAATCCTAAATATAAAATCTCAATCCATTTTATCTCATAAAATTATAATTTTTTCCAATATACCCATATATAATTGTACGTATTAAATAAATTTCTATCAATATTAGTTCAAATACACATTATTAAAGAGTTATTTTAGATAAATTAACGCACAATCATTACAAATAACTAATTTAATTTTTTTATCTACCCAAATTAGTTAAGTATATCTTATACTCTATTTGTTTCTTAATATAAGATTCGGTTAACTTTTTTAGATATATTAAATAAATTAAATGAATTAATTAATTATAACTAAATATAATTTCTCGAGATAAATTCATACTATATATTTATTAATCTACTTAAATTAGTTAACTAACTCTTATATTAATTATAATTAATTTATTTATTTTTTATATATATCTAGAAAAGTCAAATATATTTTATATTAAAAATTAAAGGTAACATTAAAAAATTGAGCAAGTATTATATATAGAGTTTGCTAAGGAGAAAAGAATAACTGGCGAGTAGTGGCGGAAGAGACACTACATTTTAATTAGAAATTTTTAAGGCTAAAGTTTATGACTTTTTTATTAACAAAAACAAAGTTAGTCATTCCACCTTATTCTATATTACTTATTAAATTCAATTACATCTTATATAAGACATATCACATAGTGCTTGTTTGGATAGGACAGAAATTTAGATTTTAAAAGTATTTTTATTTTAAATTTTAGTAGTTATATTTGTCTAAAAAACTTAAATTAAATCATAGTTTGGATAAACGGATAAGAATACCTTTTGAAATAGGAAACAGGTTTATAGATATCAAAAGATCATTTTATTCTTATTTTTTTATACTGTCTCTCATATCTCTTCTCTTATTTTCTCCGCCATTTATGCCTCTCTCACCGGCATCATCTCCAAACTCTATGGCAGCAAGCATGATGACGAGCATGGTGCCCTTCAAAGGCATCGTTTGTTCTCCAATGGCGTTGTCTTTGCCTTCTCTACCTCCGTTCGTATCGTATATTCTCTCATATCTCTCTCTTCGTCTTTGTCTTATCTTCTCAAACTCAGTCCGTGTCGTCATCTTCTTCTTCCTCTGTCTGTTCTTTATTCTTTGTTGTCGAGGTCACTGTTTGTTTATCCACGGGAGAAGAAGAAGAAAAAAGATGGTGGAAGTGACACTATGTACTTTTTTTTATCTCTACCCTTTCTAATAATTTATCGATCATACAAATTCTTCTAATAATAACTATCTAAATACCTATTTATTCTAAAAATATTTTTCTAAAATTTGTCCAAAAATTTATCCAAACCATCCATAATTCAAGTCGACGCATATTTGAACGAACCATGATTTTTTTTAAGTTTTCACTTTTTACATGAACAATATTTTAGGCTTATTTTTGAATAGTTGGAATGATATATTTACTAATATTTTTAAAAAGTAAAATTATAAATTTAATACTAATTAATATTAAATTTAGGCGGGGCGAATGATAGTGACTTGATGTTGGATACCTATGGCCTCTACCCTATTATTGGCTCTAGAAGCACATTTTAACCATGTTGCCTAATAAATGTATTATTTATAATATATAGATTGGCACGGGCTTGGCATGGATTATAGCGTCTTTATTGGTTACTAATTAAGGGCTTCCTAGCTTGTAACCAAAAAAAAAAATTCCTTATTTAAGAATGTTCTCACTTTATTTATTCAAATTGCCGGTCCTATTTTACTAACTTGGTTACGATAACTGACAGAATTGTTAGTATGAACAGATACATGGTTGCTTGGTTGAATAGAAAATGGGTAGGTTAATTCAACTTTTTTCAAAAGGATTGTCATTGTTGATTTATTGAAAATAATATAACTCCTTAAGAAATTGAATTCTCAGCTTCTCCATTTAATGAAATGAAGTCAGGGCTTTAGCAGTATCGCTAATTTTTTTCTCCCTATAAATTAAAAGATTGCCATTATTTCGTTCATCTGTTTATTTAAAATATATTATTATTGACTTTTAGTAAAAAGAAAACAACCATTTATACAACACGTGCATGTAATAATCATCTTTAAATTACCCATCAAATTCGCAAATATTAGCCTTAGTAAAAAAGAATTTGACTGTTTAAACATAATATTTTAAATTCAAATTTTAGTGAATATAGAAAATATTTTTGAAAAAGTTTATCTAATTAAATCTAATAATATTTAAATTTTATACAGATGATCATATAAAAAAAAGTTACCTGCTAACATTAAACGAATAAGAGATTAGAGAGCAAAAATATGAGGGAAAGATCCAAAGAGGCAAAGACACGGAGAAAGAAGGGAAAAAGAAAAGAAAAGGGGGGGGGGGGGGGGGGGCAAAATGGGTAGGAAACAAGTTGTGGCCAAAATGATTCCTTGAAGCACAAATGTCAAAGATCCTGTGAATGTGGCTGCTTCGCTTCTATCGCAGCCCCATGGTCCACGCCTACAAGGCAACACCCACCCTCTCTTTTATTAACGTAAGCACTGTCCTCATCCTACATCATTTTATCTTCAGTCCAAAAAATCAGATCTAATAAATTAAAATTAACACTAACAAATTTATTTTGATCCAATTTTCTCGGTTTTTTAAACTATAATAGTAAGTGCTAATGGTCAAAGAACTAAAGTTTATAATAATTTTGTATTCTGGGTGGAAAGGATCCGTATCTCTCTTTATAAATATATTTTCTATAATTTAAACTAATATTTTTTTTATAGTAGCAAAACTGCTACCATCTTAACTAATATTTTTATTTATTTATTTTTATAAATTTTATATGATTATCAAATATACTAATTTTTTTATCTAAATTAAATATATTAGTGTTCTGAATAAAATAAATATTTTTTAAAATGTAATTAATATCAATACCAATCACTATTGAATTTGATACATTGATTTGTAATTGATGCAAAATATTAATAGCAACACGCGCAAGTTGTGAAATCGATAAGATTCGCATCAATTCATTAAGTGACATTAATGGAAAAAATATCAATTCATTAATAAGTTCGCTGCAAGAGAGCTTCACATAAATTATTATTGAGCTGCAAAGTTGTGGAGGGCTAGACATTTTTAGCAAGGACAGAATACTTTCCATTTGTATCATGTTTTGCTTAAATAAAGCGTTTAAAGCGTTTTTATTCTTAAATTATTTTCTTAGAATACTAAATATTCTAAATTATTA
This sequence comes from Leucaena leucocephala, assembly GCA_037074615.1. Taxonomy (NCBI): domain Eukaryota; kingdom Viridiplantae; phylum Streptophyta; class Magnoliopsida; order Fabales; family Fabaceae; genus Leucaena; species Leucaena leucocephala. Next base: position 17,106,869 of record CM073541.1, read on the forward strand.
TGTGGTTCAATGCCTAGAGTATTAAAAGGGTGTAATGCCCTAAAATCACAAAAAGAAATTATTATTTTTAACCGTCAGTTGATAAAAGAATTAGGAAAAATATATAAAAAATTACAAATAACTATCTATAAAAAGTAATACTGATTAAATATCTGAAATTACAAATAAGTACATCATAAGAAAGTTAATTGGGATTAACTGTAATTTTGGATTTATAGACGGTATTAATTTTCTTATAATGTTTTTTATAATTTTATAGGATTTGTCTATAATTTTTTCTTGGTTAACAAGTACTTAGAATGATGGATATTTAACATAATGGCAACATTCCACCATTTTGAATGCTTTTAGTTAATATTATATTTTAAATATAAAATTTTACCTTATAATATAAATTATACTATAAAATAAATATTATATTTAAAATTAAATAAGTATCAATTAATATTATCTCAAAAGATAGTTTAAGGGCAAAAATAGCTTTCACCCCCAAGATAAAAGTTAATGTCAGTACATGACAAGCATTGTTTATCTTGACAAAATATTATTTATTTAGTTTGTTGACTCTTGGATCTTCATGCAATTACTGAAATTAATTCACATTCCCTATTCTCCATTCTTACGCTAATTTTCAGACTAATTCTTTTCATCGAAGGTAGTAATAAAATAATTATTAGCTAGTATGTCTATAAAATAAATCACTTTTAGAATTTTTTTATAGTATAAATCATTTAAAAAATAATTAATGTATATTTATCAATTTTGCACCTGTACTAAATATTTAAACGCGGTTCCTTGTATTTTTCTCCCCCTTCAGAGTCTTATTTAGTGGGGTAAAATTGATTTTCTTTAGTTTGAGGAAGACATGGTAAGTTAATTATTATTTATTAATTACGATGAATTAATATTGAAGTCACTTACATTGTATTAAAGATATAAAGAAGTAGTTATTCATCATAGCACTATGAACATGAGAACGTTCAAACTTATTTCTTACAAGCATGCGAAAAGAAAAGTAGCATAATAAAAATTAAGGTTAAAATGTATTTAGTATTATAAAATATTTTTTAAGTGTATTTAATATTTTAAAGTATTTTATAATACATCTAATACTTTAAAATATTTTTTTAATTGCGTCAAACACTTTAAAATATGTTTTACCTGAAAAATATTTTAGATAACTAGATATACTATAAAATAATTAAATATAAAAAAATACTTTAAAATATTAAATATATTTCAATTTTAAAACTTGTGTAAGAGAATAAAATTAAGATATGAAACACTTCTCATAATTTAGGAAAAACAAAATATAATTAATATAACTTATGAATGATATTTTTTTGTACTATCATGTGTGGGTTTGGATAGACTTTTAGAAAATAGTTTATGAAAAAAGAGCTTTTGGAGAAGAGCTTATGAAAAAAAAATCGTTCTAAAAATATGAGTATTTGGATAGTTATTAGCAGAAAGATTTTTATGATTGGTAAATTACTAGAAAGGGTATGAGATGAAAAAAAAAATCAGCCTCACATACGTGCCACTATTCACCTCTTTTCTCTTATTTATCTCATGATGACGGAGGCGGACGGTGACGGGGAGATGACGGGCGGAGGCGAGGATAGCGGAAAGGACGACGATGCTGGCAAGGGACGGAGGGCAGTGACAGACGAGGGCGACGATAGACAAGCGCTAACTCTAAGTAGCGACGGTACCAGATCTATCGGCAACAGAGGGTGATGACCTTGACCAGAGGGAGGAGAAGGCAGAGGGCGACGGTGGAGCTGAAGTTACGACGGGAGCGAGAGAAGAAGGGAAGAGAGGAGAGAGGGGAAAATAAGAATAAAATTATAATTAGATAGTCTATAAGCGTTTTTACTGTTTTAGAAGTTACTCCTAATAGCTTATCCAAAACTTTAGTTTTAAATTATAGTTTTGTCCAAAAATACTTTTGAATAAATATGGTTATTTATTTTAAATTTTTTATAAATTAAAGATTTAAATTAAAAGTCTTTTTAAAATTATGATTTATGGGAGAAAAATAAACAAACCCCTATCTTCTTCCACAACCAAGCACACACACGTGTCACAGATTAGCCATCATATGTGGTCATTTGTGAATTTAAGAGTCGAATTCAAATCTCTTCTCTATATAAAATCCAAAAATAAAACACAAATCTTGCACCTTCTAGAGTCCTTTTCTTTTAACAAAAGAGGCAAGAAAAAGTAAAATTAAAATAAAAATTCCATAGAGAGGATAATTAGTGGTTATGCCATATCACGTAAACCCTGCATCAACATCAAATTATTATGAAAAAGAGATATGAACAGAACAAAAAAACAAGACAATGCAAGCTTTTGCATCCTGAAAGAGGTACCTCGCTTACGTGGCTTCTTATTTATTGTTAGCCAAGGATCGCTTGGCACGTTCTATGAGAACTTTGTTCGGTCACATTAATTAATTTTGGAAGAAATATAGATATTGTTATTATTTATTTATTATCCAAAAATTAGTAACACTTTCTAATATATAAAGGCAAGAGGATATGGGACGGTGACATAAGGCATTGTCATCTTTTCGATTAAATTAAAATGCTTGTTTTTAAATATTTTGATAAGAAAGATCATTCATGGGATATCATCAAAAGGATTTTAATCACACTGTTCATGTGGGTCATTACGAGACATGATGCCCCACTGGTTGAGTCGTTTGTGAATGATGAAGTATGCATACGAATCTACGATGGTTGATTTAATTATGCTAAATTACACGTCATCGTTTTGAATTTTATAACATGTATAAATAATTTTTCTAGAAAGCACCAACAAATAAAGTAAAAAGAAAATTTCATTACACTGCTATAAGACTAATAATATTTTATGAAAATAAATGTTGAGCTTTAAAATAATTGTAAGAGCATCAAATTGGGGTAGTTGAGATGATAATATTAAGATAGATGTGTGGACATACAATAAAACATAAGATTTATAATGAACAAATACGGGAAAGAGTTGGAGTGGCATCTGTTGAGGAGAAAATGGTAGAGAACCGTCTTAGGTGGTTTAGACACGTACAAAGAAGGCTAAGAGATGCGCCGGTGAGGAGGGTAGATCAAACAGTATGAAACTCGGTTAAAAGGAGTAGAGGAAGGCTAAAGAGAATGTTCAAAGAGATTATTGAACATGATCTTCTGGTCAATAATTTATCCAAATATTTAATTTTTGATAGAGCACAATAGCATCGTATGATCCATATAACTAACCCTATTTAATAGGATAACACTTATTGTTGTTATATAAATAATTTTTCTAAATCTTCTTATCAATTTTTTTTAACGTTTAAAATTTTGCAACAAATTCGTCTCAATTTTTATGTACATGTAAATAACTCTTATATAATTATTTTTATTCATTATAGTTTAAAATTTATGTGGTTATATATATATATAACTTAAAATGTGAGAGTTAAAAAGATGTATATAACTCAAAGTTGAAGGATATTATATATACATAAAAATAAAATTTAAGGATATATACAATTAATTGTCAAGAATTCCCCCACACAAACTTAAAAGCTCAAAAAAGTTTATTATTAAATTTTAAATATCAAAAGAGTTATTTGCGCATGATCTAAAATTTGGATACATTTTAAATAATTTAGAGATTTAATTGATATGGCTTTCACATCTATGCTGATTCCCCTTGTACATGAAAAATCTTTTGTTTCCATCTGCTAAAATGTGCTCATTTTTTTGTCCTAAATATATATTATTATATTAAAAATAATTTAAATACTTTTAGACAATAAATACGAATATTTATCTTAATAAAAATTTAATTTTTAACCTGTCACTTTATAATGAACTCATCATTTTTATTAGATATAATGTTGATAAGTGTTCTCATCCTGTTTTGACACGTGGATGATTAAAAATGAATTTATTCGTGGCTGAGGTTGTGAATTTTTTGTCTTGAATTAAAATTTATTGAATCGTATCTGACACTTAATAAGATCCTACTAGTCTCACACAGCCGATCTGTCCATCTACTAAATCACAACAACGATTTATTTAAGTAGTTTTGGTGAGAAAATGCATATCATGAACGGGACAAACCAGGTGGTAGGTGCACTTGTCCCCTAAAACCTCTGTTTATATATTGAGAGAGTTTAGTATGCATTTCGTGTGCCCATGAGCAATAATTTCCAGTCCACCCATTTGTCCAACTATATATAACGTTTCACCATACATACAGTTTTCACAAGGAGAGGGCTTGATGAACCATGGAAGTTCGTACCCGATTTGCCAGTTCCTTACATACTCGTCTACATGAACAAGTATGTCATTTTCCATAACATTCTTTAGAACTCAATTCATAGACTACAATATTTTGGCCAAAAAATTCACGGATTACAAGAACGGTGCAGAAAATAACCAGTAAAAGCTAAAAAGTAATTAATATGGACCCCTAATCAATAGTGGTTGACTTTAATAAAAATGATTAATTTTTTATAATATAAATAATCAAGATTCCGATCATTACTATAGGAAATATCTATATTTAGTATTTAATAATATCTCTAATAAAATTATATTTAATATGAGAATATTTGAGCATAGCAAAATATTTTAGGGTTCGTAATTATCTATTTCAACATAGATATATTATATAAGAATCCAATTTAAAATTTAGATAGATCTAATATAGTCTTATATTACTAAATAAACTCTATGTTAGTATTTTGAGATCTAATCAAATAAAATATAAATGACATGTAGATTCTTATTTTTCATGTCATGTTAAAGATAGTTATATAAGCCATACAATTAATTCAACTAGACGTCGCCAGTGCAATTTACACGGATTTAAGGAATAAATCTCCATTTTTATAAATTACAAATATAATAATTTATTATAAATTTTATTAATATATTCACAATGTTCAATTCTATCTATTTATTTTCAGTTTTTTTTGGGACAATATGTATTTTCAGTTTCATTTCCACTGAAACTATTCTCCCAAAGCTTCAGGGCCCAAGGCTGACGTTGAGCCCAGCTTTGGCCCATTATTCAGGACACAGCCCAAAACTGTAGATCTCTCTAGGTTATGTTATGGGCCAACTACGCTCTTTAGTTCGTTGACTGGTACTCGTAGGTTTAAGTTAGCGATGTTTGATTCTTGAGTAGTATTATTTTGTTATGATTCTAGTTAGTTACGACGTTTGAGAAAGTATCATAACTCCTGGGCGCCTAATTTTATATTTGAGCGTAATAAACAGCTTACTCCACCTGACATATATTAGTATAAAAAAAAACTTCTCCCTACCTTAAATAATGGAATAGGTGACCTTAAACCTTTTTCAAAAATTTTCTCATGAAAAAAACTGTCACCTGCGGGTGAATTTGGTTAAAAAAACTAAAAAAGTGAGGAAAGATTCTGGAAAAATCCAAGAGTAACTGTATCTCTTAAGCGCTTTGTGTTGGCTTCGCCTCGTTGCGTTGCTCCGAGGCTGACCGCTGCGACTAGTTTCTAACGGATGGCCCCACTATCTTTATGGCGCGCTGGGACGAGGCTTGTTCTGACTGCCTCCACCATTGGTGGTGGTGCCGCCGCCGCCGCCGCCGCTATAGCCACCTCTGATGATCCTGAAGCTACCATCAAGCTTTGCACCACCGTCCCTCATCGACTCATCCGCGATGCCATCACCGCTGCCAACATTGCTTTCGGTACTCTCTATCTCTCCGCACTTGCATAATTGGAGACTTGAGTTACCGTGTTATCTTGGCTTGTATTTTTTTTTAACTTGCTTCCTGTCATTGATTCATTTGAGCTTAAATGTTTCCCTTAAGCCAATGAATAATGGGAGTTAGGTGGCCGGGATTTTTGAAGGATGGTCAGGGGTGAAGAAATTTAGCTTTTCGAACTGGAGTAGGTTCTAATTCGATGCGGAGGCCCAAGTTTTATATTCGAATAAGATTGGTGTTTGCATTGGGTTTTAGTGATAACGTGATATAGATTTGATACATTGGTAATTCAATAAGGACGCGATCATTTGCTCATATGCGCCATATTAATCAGAGAAATTCTCAAAGTTATTAGTTGATTTCTTTGTAAACGAAGCTGGGCTTAAGCTGGTTTTCTTCTTGTATTCATTAGATTATGAATATTCTCTTTGGGGACTGCCGGAAGGAAGTAATGAGCGGTCAAAAGTCAAGCACGAAGTTCACCTCCGCTCTGCACGTAAACTTCAAGAGCTGTGTTTTAAGAACGGAGGGGTTTATATAAAGCTTGGCCAACATATTGGGCAGCTGGTGTGTTGATCTCCTGTTTAAATCTTATGCATAGAATGCAAGTGTGATTTATGTTCATACAAGAATACTTAATTCACTTTAATTCTTATACATATTATTGACTCTTGACAGGAATACTTAATTCCTCAAGAATATGTTCAGACAATGAGGGAGTCCATGTTGAATAAATGTCCAGTTTCTTCATATGATCAAGTATGCGAGGTCTTTAAGAAAGAACTTGGAGAAACACCCGATACAGTATGTTTAATTTCCTCTTGACAAAAGCTTCATTTTAACTGGAAGGATTTGGCATTCCCATGTGCTTCTAATGCTTATTTGTAATTTGTTATGAAATATTGCTGTGGTGGAAGCTGAATTTAGCCTTCTAATCTGCAGATATTTTCTGAATTTGATCCAGTTCCAATAGCAAGTGCTTCCCTTGCCCAAGTTCATATAGCCCGCACCCATGATGGCCAAAAAGTTGCTGTGAAGGTTTGGATCGTAAAATTTTTGTGTCTATTAATGATTAATATATTTTGAATCAAATTTCTTTCTTTGAATTAAGCATTAGTTTTTCTTATGAAAATTTCTTGTACATGTCCTTGGATTTTGTCAATATCCAGGTTCAACATACTCACATGACTGATACTGCGGCTGCAGATCAAGCTGCTGTGGAATTGGTTGTGAACACTTTGCATAGGATTTTCCCCAGTGTTGATTATAGGTATTATTGCGATGCTTTTACCTGTTCAGGATTAGCCAACTTAGTGATTGAGAAATTTTGGAGCCATCTAGGTTTGCAACATGCTTATCATAACTGATGGATTCCTGTAAATTTTAAGTATTAAAGGAACTGAGTCATCTAAGTTTTCTGAACAATAATCAGTAAGCCTTATCTATCTACCACTATGTTGCCTTGCAATGGCATTGATGGTACGGTTCTTTTTACTTCTGTTTTCAGATGGTTGGTTGATGAGATACGGGAAAGTTTACCTAAGGTGAGTTGATAGCTTCAAAACAAATCGTGGGCCTACAGAAGTATAAATATCTCCTGCATGATGGTTTATCACTTATTTTGTGTTAATTAATGATGCTGCTATTGTTTATTTTTCCATGCATAGCACAAACACATGCACCTGAGAGTGTGTGTGTGTGTGAAGTTGAGTTCATAATGCATATATCATTTAATATGATGATGCAGGACAAACACATACTCTAAGAAGTAAAGGGAAAAGAGGATTTGAGGGGAGAAAAATAAGTTGTGGGTGAAGAACGCTAATAATTGTTTGTTTGCTGTGGTAAAATTTAAGTTATACAGGCCTTTTGAAATCCTTTGGACGTACCTTCATCATAGTGAATGCAATCCCAAATATAACACCAACGGGGGTTAGTCCGAGTGGTAAGCGGCTCGGTATCGCTTAAGCGAGGTCTCGAGTTTGAACCTTGGCGTACGCAGAAAATCCCCGTTGGGAGACTCACCCACCATAGCCAGGTGCGCGACGCGGGTCGGATCCGGATGTAGTCGGGGCAAAGCTCCGGTGAACCGGGTGGGCAACTAAAAAAAAAAATCCCAAATATAACACATTCAACATATATCCTGTGTAAATGAAAATTTCAATTTTCCTGTAAAGTCTCTAATTTTGTAGGCAGTGAAAACTAAAGTACTTTCCTTGGCTAATTGAAATTTCTAATTTCATAGGAAAATTGATAGACTTGATTGAAAACATTACAGGATTAAACTGTAGGTTACTGACGGGCTAATGGTTTAAACTAAATAACCTAGAGTTCAAAGTTTTAAACCACGGGCAACTAAAGTTTATTTTACCCTATCATACTTCTGTTGTTCTTCATAGTTCAATATTATTCCTTTCCATAAAATGGATCAACAAAGTTGATGTGAAACACCCCCCCCACCCCCGTTTTTCTTTCTTTTTTCTTTTTGCTAATACATTTTAAATTTGATATTTGAGCCATTCTACGAGCAGACTTTTTTTGTTTTTTTGTTAGAATTTATGGTTTCATTGAAGTCTAATTTTTTAATCCTAGGTTGAGATAAATATGCCCGTTGTGCTTGCTCTATTTTTTCTTATATAGCAGGTAGTTTAAAAAATTATTGCTTTAGTCGGATTTAAGATTCAAGTCTTGCATAAATCAATTTAAAATTTTCTTCATCTATGTAGTACTTTGGTACGGTTCTTATTCATTGATTGATCGATTCTTGGGTTCTGTTTTTTCGCTTTCTCTAATTGCTCTTTTCACCAAATGATTTCCGATCTGTTTAATTGATATTTTGGCTTCCAGGAATTGGACTTCCTGATTGAGGCAAAGAATAGTGAGAAATGTTTGGAGAACTTCCGGAAGTTTTCTCCTCATATTGCAAACTATATATATGCACCAAAAGTGTATTGGAATCTAAGCACCTCGAAGTTACTAACTATGGAATTCATGGATGATGTCCAAATAAATGATGTAAAGACCATTAGAAGACTTGGGATCCATCCACATGAAGTTTCAACATTGGTAAGTGTTGATGAGATATGATTCTCGTTGACTCTAGAAGATTTGGATTATTTAGAATTTAATTATTTAATATTTACTTTATTTCCAGATTCTGTCTAGATTATTAGGAGATTTATTTTTCAGTTGCTCTTCAATAATTCTCTCCCTAGAAACTCCCCATCATATGCTGATTTAAGTAGCGGTGTTGTTGCTACCAATGCTTTAAGAATTATGTTCCTATTCTTTGAATAAACATATTTGAGAATAATCTTCTGGTTCTGCTCAGTAAGTTCTTGTACGCGGGGCTTTGTTATAGATCTTTGAGCTACTTGTTGCAAGAATGACTTATATTGGAAATTCTACTTACCCGTTGTCAGCTATGCGTCAGCTTTGGAGTTATAGACCATAATAGATCATGGATGGTTATACAATGAAATGATGAATAGGTGGTAGTCTATAGGTGGTTTGTTCTGACAAATTATTATTTTGTTTTATGACATCTTGGATACATATATCATGGCTGTAAAAGAATGAGTCAACAAAATTGGTTGGTTAAAGATAAGCTTTTCTCCCCCAATTATTGTATATTATATGCAATTAGTGAATTATATATATGTAACCAATATAATTTAGTAAAATGTGATAATTGTCTATGCAGGTCAGTCAAACTTTTGCTGAAATGATGTTCAAGCATGGATTTGTGCATTGTGATCCTCATGCTGCTAACCTACTGGTTCGTCCATTGCCTTCTAGCAGAATGAACATCCTGGGTAAGTATTTGTCCCCTCGCCAAACTTGAAGTCTTTCTACAACTGTGTTGCGAGATTTGGGATCCAAGTATACTCTAAAAAATCCCCACAAGCAACGGGAAAACTCTATAGCTTTTAATATTTAATACTTACTAATCCAGTAAATAATTTGGTCCCATCTTTTGTATTTTAACAAAATGTTGATATTTTAGTAATCTCTTCTCTGCATCACTGATGGACCCAATCTTAATAGGCCCCCAGACTTTTAAGGCTTGTCATAGAAAGAAGAACAATAAAACAAATAACAATGGAGTGGTCCGTGATGGTGAGGTTTCTAGGTAAACCCACTCTAACATGATGAGAACTGGTGGGGGAGCTGGAGTAGAGGGAGGAGAGCTAGTAGTGTGAGATGAGCTGGTTCATTGGAGGGGAAGGGGAGAAAGGCAAGGAAAGATCTTGAGACTGGGAGACACCTGCCTCTTGAAAGCAGGAAGTATTCTACATCTTTTCTGCTACTCTAATCTGGGTCATGATCATTTACGGTTGAGAAGCATAAGTATTCAAGTTGTAGATCTAGCTTGAGGGGAGTGTTGAGATATTCTAGTTTAGAATTAATTATTAATTAATATTATATTTTGTTAGTTATTTAATTAATTATCTAAAATTAATTTTGGATATTATTTAGGATCTGATTTAAATATTATATTATTATATCTTAGAAGAATAAATCTAAGATATTAGGATTACGATAGATACTAGGTTTAGCCTATTAGCTTATATTTTTGCCTATATAAAGGCTTATTTGTATTCTCATTCATTCAAGGATTAATAACATTTTGAGGTTCCTTCTACTTTTAATCCTTCAAATTTCCACATAGTATCAAAGCAGGAATATTAAATCTTAGTTAAGATCTCAATGATAAGAAGAAGAAAAAATAGGTCAAGCCTGAAAAGAAGGCACATCTTCAGAATTTCAATTTTTTTCCATTCAATTTCGTAGAATTTCTCTCTGTGATCGTGACTTCACTCAACATCTAAAAGCACTCTCTGTGTGGTGCGACCCGTCTCTACGCATGTGTTCTTGTCATCAACTATGCTCCAAGTTCGTCTTTGCCTCTACCCTTAATCGTTCACCTCTTTTTTAGTCTTTAGAGTTTGAGACTTAGTTTCCATTGTTGCCTTTTGTTTTAGGAGTTAGAGTCACAATCTCCTCTATCAATTGTATCTAGGGAAATCGTCCTTGAGCTTGCGAATATTGGGTTTGTTGCAACTTCAGACTCTCACAAGTCTCTCTGGCTGTGCAATTCTCACCCTGTTCACATTCGCAGCCAAACGGAATATCCCTTTATCAGATCTCCCTCAAGTGATATTAGATTAGTGTGTAAACCCAAGTGGGTTACCATGATTGTATGAATATGTTGCTCTTGAATAATACATATGAAGGAAGAGGGTAACTTATGTCTCTTCCCACAAAATCTCATAGGTTATGGGATTACTTCATATTCCTCAAGTGAGGTTATATTAGTGTGTAAACCCAAGTGGATTACCTTGACTGTATGAGCATGTTGCTCTTGAATACTATATATGATTCTTCATCAAGTTTTTCTTTTGCAAATGTTCTTGTCAGGCATCCAACAACGATGTTCTTCATCAAGTTCGCAACTTTGTTTAATATCCAAATTTAAGATATAATCAACTTCAGTTTAGTGGTTATTACTGGGTTAAGGATTCAAAGTTCTAATTCTTCTATAATGATATTGTTTACATCCAAGCTGCCTCCCAGCTTGAGGGGGAGTGTTGAGAAGCATAAGCATTCAAGTTGTAGATCCAGCTTGAGGGATAGTGTTGAGATACGCTAGTTTAGAATTAATTATTAATTAATATTATGTTTTGTTAGTTATTTAATTAATTATGTAAAATTAATTTTAGATATTATTTAGGATCATATTTGAATATTATATTATCATATCGTAGAAGAATAAATATGAGATATTAGGATTACGATAGATGCTAGGTTTAGCCTATTAACTTATATTTTTGCTTATATAAAGGTTTATTTGTATTCTCATTCATTCAATGATTAATAACATTTTGATGTTCTCTCTACTTTTAATCTTTCAAATTTCCACATTTACCACCCAAGCAGCATGGGGAACCCTTCAGTAAAAGCTAGTTGTTAAGTACTCCATTTAACAGCTTATCTAAATGCCATACCTGGAACAGCTTAAATCCAGTTTTCTAGAAAGAACGGAAATGCTGCTGGTGTGATTTTCAGCATTCAAATATTTATCTAAGAGAACAATTTTGGAGGTCTATATGTTTTGGATTATCTTGGAATCATGGATGGCACTATAATCCCCACAAATGGATGACCACAAAAAAAATTCCCCACAAATGAATGTAATATTTGGGAACCATTTAATGACAAAGTGTAAAACCCTGTCAATATTCGAAGAGCATGCTTTGTTGGCGTGTAAACATGTGGAAATGGCAGTGCCAAGATGCCAGAACAGGGGGAACTTGAGATATTGATGGAAATGATAATCAGTATAATGTGTCCATACTGGTGATTTTAGGAGAAATGAGGAAGATAAATGTATTCTTGTTCTCTAATTCTCCCAGATGAATGCTATATCCTTGCTGCCTCTCTGAGATTATGATTGAAATTTGAGATGTGGGTGTCCATGCGTGTCATAGCTTGGTGGATTATTTCTTATTTCCATTTTTTTTCTTATCTCATTTCTCATATATAGGCAGGAGGAAGCCACAGTTGATTATTTTAGACCATGGACTTTATAAAGAGCTTGATTTCCATACAAGAACTAATTATGCTTCCCTATGGAAGGTACATTAGTTATTTTTCATATTTGCCCTGACATGTCTCATTTGAGATTGTTGATTGCATCTCCTTCATTCTCTCCTGTGATACAGGCATTGGTATTTTCTGATGCTAAGGCAATAAAGAAGTATAGTGCAAAATTAGGTGCTGGAGAGGATTTATATGCACTATTTGCCGGAGTTCTAACCATGAGACCGTGGAATAGAATTGTTGACCGAGCTGTGGATCATTTAGTCATACAGGGAAGTGAGATTGAGAGATCAGAATTGCAGGTGAGCTGTGGTTTAAGGCCAATTTCTTATTTTTTTTGTTTTTATCAGCCTTAGATTAATACTGTTCTGAAATTTGTGGCATGTTTGGCACTATGGATGTAAAGGGAATCCCTTTCTATCCCCTTTGGATACTGGTTATTATACTCTCAGTCTTTATTTAATAATATCTGTTTTTCAAACTTCTTAGAAGCAGGGGTATGATGGTCATTTTACTTCATGAAAAATATTTTCTCTACCCGTCACTTTCATCCCATTACCCTCCATCTAAGCATACCCATAGAGATAAAGATCCATTAAAATTTGAAAATCTCCTAAAAAAGGATAACTGTTGGTGCATAACACTTCCACTTTGTAAGAGTTATTCATGAATAACAGACAAGTTTCTCACTATGTTTTAAAATTTGTTACTTGAAATCTATTTTTGTGTCTTGAACTTTGTGACTGCGTGTCAGAACTTTGTTCATGCTGGGTTTCTTGCTAAGAAAAGTTCTCAATTCTTGACTGTTCTATTGTTCTGTGCAGCCGTCCTTGAATTGCTCAATTATGATAATGTTCAGTGGTTCATATGTGTGTGTATCCATTTTGCCACAAGTTGTCCATAGGTTAAGAACTTGTAATAATTAGGTGTAAGTAGAGCAAGCTTGAGTTTCTTTGTTGGTGTGGTGAATCATTAGTATTGTTTTTTTACCTGAAAGTGAATCATTAGTATTTGAAAATAATTAGCCTTGTGTGTCTAGAGTAAAATGAAATAAAACTTTGAGACGACTGTGCTAATTTATTCTGCAGATGTACGCTTCTCAATATATCCCTCAAATATCAGAGCTTCTGAGGAGATTGCCACGCGTAATTCTTTTAATGCTGAAGACAAATGACTGTTTACGTGCAGTTAACAATTCTCTGGTACAGATTATTCTAGCTCTTTTTCTGCACTTTACTTCATTACACATCATGTGACCTTAGGATATGTTTGGCTGAGTAAATAAGGAGGGTGGGAATGGGAATGAGTGAGGACTACGTTTTCTTACAACTTAGAAAAGGGAGTGAGCAAATGATCATTCCCTTGTAAATGTGGGTTCCATCAAATGAGGGAATGATGACTTAAATGAAATTTCTATTTCATATAATCAGACACGATCTGAATTATCTACCCCACCCTCAACCACCTCCAACACTATCGAGTATTCTTTTCGTTTTATTTAAAATATGTTTTGGCTACCATAGAATTTTAGAACAAGTAATTTTATTGTTTTCTAAAGTTGGGACATTAATGTCGTTGGATTGATATTTACTTTTTATACTTATATTTATTCTAGTTCTCACATGAATAGACGTTTGAATATTTACTCACTATTTAAAACCTCTGATCAATTGGATTCATCGTTCACTTGCTCAAAGCGACGAAGCCTGCTTGACCTTCATATTCCCTGCCCCTATACCTGAATGAAGAGAAGTAATAGCTATAAAAAAAAGGATATTCCATCTAGAAAATCGCACAAAAACTGGCAACTATATTCTGAAGGATTTTACATTGTTATGTTAACAAAATGCAGTCATCATCTATTTACAAATACAGTTGAACAGCTATTTCTGTTTCAAATGATAGACATTGATATTCCTGTTTTCTTTCGGCATGTTGGTCAGTTGCAGGGATCTTCCCTGGAGACGTTTTATATCATTGGCAAGGTTTCTTCGAAGGCTGTGATTGAGGCAAAGATGTCGCAAAGCAAATCCCTTCTCTCTTGGTTGAGTGTTATATTGGATGACATTTCGCTTGAACTGCGGCTCTGGGGAATGCAGATAGCTTTGTGGCTTTTACAACTCAGAAGGGCCTTGTCTTGGTCAAACTAATGATCATAATCCTGAATGCAGACGTTCTCTGCCAAATTCGTTTCCTGATACATTCTTTTGTAAAATAGTATTCTTTGTGTCCGTGGTCAGAATTATTACCCATTTTGCAGGTTCTTTTGAGCACGGATCCATCGGCAAACCATATTTGTAATATTTTAGAGTAAACAAAGAAGTCCAACTCACATTTTTTGTTATACATATATAATCTTGTATTCATTCTGATGCTCGAAATTTATTGTAAATCCCCATTAATAAGGGGAGTAATTCATTGAGAAATAAAGAAGGCGATAGAGCTTAGTTTCAACGGAGCATCTGTAACTTATATTTGAGGAGTCTTTTATAGAGTGTGAAGTTTATGAAGATAGTGTAGTTAATTGTCAACTTTATATTTCGTCCTCTCTTTCTCGTTGTTTTGCTGCCATACGAGGGAAGTGTGCCTCACTATGATGAATTTAGACAGAATTATTATTTATATGAATAAATATTTATTGGAAGCTATTTCTTAATAAATATTTAGTAAAATTAAAAGTTAACGTATATATTTTTTTTTTGGTACAAAAGTTTTTGGAAGAGATTAAATGTAAGACGAAGTATCTATTCCTCTTAAATTTTATTTATGTTATCAGGGTGAATTGTCAATTATTTTTAGGCGTAAATTTAGGCACTCAGAAGTTAGAATATCTCTCCAAACATCACGACTAAAATTATAATAAAATAATATTTATCAGGGATTGAATACGTGTCAAATGTCTCACCAGTTTAGGTAGTTTTTTTTTTAATTGAAGGGAGTAGTTTTTTTTTATTACAAAATTTTGGTAGATTCGGTATCAGTCTCTTACTAAAGTTAAAGTATAATCATAAAATTTAAAAATAATTTATAAAAAATTTATAAAATTGTCTATCAAATAAACTATCATAGCAAAAAGAGAAAGACAACTCTTAACTGGCGAGGGAGTAATTTTGGTCTAAACTCAACACTTTTTTTTTTATATTAAAGAAGGCTAACACCTACAAATAAAAAGTTTTAAATTACTAAAAAATTTAATCTTAGACTTTTTTAAATTACTAATTGATATCTATTTTAAATATATTTTAAATATAATGATAAATTTTCGTTATAGTTTGAACTTAAAGAGGTTTGACTAAGCTGGCATAATCCCAATCACGTGAATCAAATGTTTGGTGATATAAAAGATTCTTTTTTTATGATCAACCCGACACAAGATTCAATGTATGGTTGGCCAAGATATGACATTAATGGGCTATTTGCCGAATTATGATGTGAGTCAGAGGGAGTGTTGGGAGGGGGAGTTGATAGAGCGAGTTGGCAATAAATGAGTGAGTTAACTTTTTTTATATATACTAAAAATTAAAAAAAAAATAAACTCACCATGGAGTAAAATTTTGTAGTCTATCTATATTAATCAAGACGAATTATCTATTATTTTTAAATATAAATTTAAAAATTTAAAAATTTAAAAATTAAGATATTTTTATTTAGTATCGCAATTAAAATTATAATAATATTTTTAAAAAATTAAATATATTTTAGATAGTCATATCTCTTCAAACCAATCAAGCTCAGAGATAAGTTAACTCATTTTACCATAAAGGGGAGGGGGCACGCGTAATTGTAAAAGAGACGAAACATATGTTTTTGTCTTTGAAAGTTTTGTAATGAAAAGGACAGAAATGTGGGAAGGGAGGGCTTTAATTATGGGAGTAGTTCGCCGAAGAGTGGCGGGGAAAAACAGAGCATCATAAAAGAAAACCTACTCTGATCAGCTCTCCCACACTTGGATGTCATTTTTTTCAACAAATCATTCATTGCTTCGCATAAATAAGTGGATCTCATTTACACCTCCTTCATTCATTGCTTCTATCAACTCTCTCCTCCTCGTCTCCCTCTCTTTTTGAAACTCAAGATATCACTCAAAAGTTTTGCAGAAGCAGAGTATAATATAGAGTATGAATTACCATACCATTCCAAGCTCTTGTTACTTTCTATGTAAGAATTAAAACATTAAACGAGTAAGTTAAAAACAAATGAAAATCATAAATTTCTGATCTAAAACTCCAATGGTGTAACTGTAGCTAATTATAAATCCTTGTATTATATTGGGTTCATGTTACAAGTTAGAGGGAACTTAATTCCGAAAGAACTCAATTCCAAAAAACCCAGCATGTTGTATGGCTCGTAAATCATGTTATTTATGCTTATTAATATCATGGCTTCTCATAATTTATAATATATATTGATTGAATTATATTTATTGGGAAAAAAACTGTTAAAGCATACTAAATTAAATAATGGATTGAATTTTGCTTTATCCAAGGCTAAATTGTTTTTTCTCTCGTATAATTAACATTATTTTATAAAATAAACAAAGCGAAATGAATTATTATATTATGTACTGTTCGTTTTACTTATACATACATCATTTCAATCCTTTTTTGAGTTTTTTAACTTTCAAGTCGAGATTATGTAAATATTGAAAACATTTTTTTCCCATTAAAAAATGTAAAATTATTCAAATTCAAAATATTGATTAAAAATGTTGAATTAATAATGGTGTTATTTGTTACTTGTATTTCAATTCTCAATTGAATGTTCTGAGTAACGTACCACCTAAAATGATTTATGAATCTATTAAAAAAAAAAATCTGAATCATCCCATCAGGATTCAGGACGACTATTAAAGGTTGACTTAGCATACGCTCAAATGAACACTACGGATACGGAGCAATTACGGGAAGACACATCTACCAATTTACCCGCCAAAGAGGCCACACAATTTCTGTGTTTGATTTTGCCCATCGTTTTCGTAACTTCGTCGTTCTGCGAGAGTTCTGGCGCCAAGGAAAAATCTCCCGGGGGTGGCGGTGAAGCAGCGGCCGGCGGTAGAGGTGACGGCTTTCAGGCCGCTTGATCTTTTTTTATTCTTCTTCTTCCACTTAGCTAACCAGAGAAATGGTCGGACCGGCGAGGCCTCAGTTCGTTCTTTTCGGATCCTCCATTGTCCAACTAAGTTACAGCCATGGGGGTTGGGGCTCCATACTTTCTGACATTTACTCTCGCAAGGTACTTGTATAAATTCTCTCCTCCTTTTCTGTTTTGATTCGATCGTTGGTTTTGTTCGTATGTCGGTATGTGAATGGAGCTTTTAATTTGACTTATAACTAATTTACTTGATAATGCCCTTTATGTTTGTCAATGTACTCGTGATTTGTTATCCTTCATTTCGTCAAGGTTAATAAATTAATGTATAATATAATAATTATTGTTCTGTTTAATGTACTACGTTTGAAAAGC
The DNA here is from genome assembly GCA_037074615.1 of Leucaena leucocephala. Lineage (NCBI taxonomy): Eukaryota > Viridiplantae > Streptophyta > Magnoliopsida > Fabales > Fabaceae > Leucaena > Leucaena leucocephala. Next base: position 17,124,680 of record CM073541.1, read on the forward strand.
CAGTTTTTCATTAGGACAACAATTCACAAGTTAACGCGTTGTTTATTAACTTCCGAGGTTTTGGATCTTTTAGCTTCCTTTTGTAAGACATCTTTCTAGCTCACTATCTAGGCATCATTTCATCTCATAGCACACTTCTTGTTTGACAATGAAGATATATGCTTGGCGTTATAGTTTTTGTAACAGATATAGTCCTCTTCTAAAATTGGTCGAAGTCATATATAAGTTCTCGTTGAATTTTGCTGTTCTAAACTTCTATTCTTCGTGACGGATACCTGATATTCTGTGTAAATATCATAACATAATCTTTCATCCACAGGGCTCAAACTTGAAACCTTGTTGAAGGGATCCTTCACCTGATCCCCCTGTCATTTGTTGCACTTTGACACTTAGTTGGATTTATTCTTCAAAACGTAACTGAAATTTTAGTCGGTGTCTTGTGAATGGGTTTTGCCTATGAGTCCAAGTAGGCCCTGGTATCATGGTATGTCGGAAGAAAGGGGTTACTTTTATCTTTTTAATGTCTATTATTCCCTTGTAATGACTATTTATGATTTTTTTATCACTTTTTGAAGTGAGGACAAAAAAATTATTTCTCATCCCCAAAAACATTTTTTCATTTCATTCATTTTCATCTTGTGAATCAGATGGGAGGGTGGTACATTGCATGTGATCGGGCATTCTTACATTTATTCAGTTAATGTACCGAATACAGAAGCATAAAGAAGTTATTGATGTTTTATAAATTAATTGTTGTCCTCTTATTTGGTCTTTCAAATATAATGGCTTCTCTAGGATATCTATCCTAGCAAAAGATTTTGGTCTAAGTTTTTATCCTCCCTTGTTTATATTTCCCTACAAACGTCCCGAGTGAAACTAAAACATAGAAAGCCATTACATATGCGACACATATGATTCACATTCATAAATGTATATGCGTGCTTTTCTAGTTATGAAGTAGAGAGCAGGATTTATGCGCAACCTCTTCTTTGGGATTATGGCCTTGTCATGACTCATGTCTCTCTCTCTCTCTCTCTCTCTCTCACACACACACACACACACACACACACACATCTTTTTTGTTCTAAAGTAGAGAAAATGATACATGTCCATGATTCACTTTTGTTAATCTCTATCCTTGACGGAAATAAACTCAAAATATAATTTATAGTTACGTTTAGCTATGCTGTTATTTGACCTTTTGATCAAAGCCTTAGAAAGGGTCTTAGCTCTAAACAGTTAAGACGATAAAAGCATGCATATGGCTGATCTTTAAGCAATCTTGCAATTCAATTCAGGCAGACGTATTGTTGCGGGGATACTATGGATGGAACTCAAGGCGTGCTCTCCAAGTCCTTCATAAAGTTTTCCCAAAGGTATTGTACCTCTCTTCACTAGTAAAACAGTCGTTTTTAGACATATACTAAGCCATCAAATTAAAATGGTATTTCTGATGAAGCATGTGTTATCAAACACCTTGGTGCCTTAGCAGAGTTTTTCATGGGGAGACTCTGAATGCACGCCTATATTTCTAGATTTAGGGTCTGAAGAGAGGGTTTCCTATTTTAAAACGTGCATAAGAGCTTTATATAGGTGGTTGGCTTGCATCATATGATCCTTCTTTTTCCCACTTTTCAGGATGCTGCTGTACAGCCTTCTCTTGTGATAGTTTATTTTGGAGGTAATGATTCAATGGGGCCTCATTCATCTGCCCTAGGCCCTCATGTACCTCTTCCTGAATATGTTGAAAACATGCAAAAGATTCTGAACCATATTCAGGTACTGCTCCATCTCTATAGTTAAATTACCAATCACCGGGTTCTTTCTGCTGCACATAGTCTTGCATTAGAGGAAGATATTTTCACCAATTTACAACCCTGTAAATAGTGAAGCTGAAATTTTGTTGAAACATATCAAGTTTGGGAAATAAGACTGAGTTATTGGAGGGTCTACTTAGATGATGTATGGAACTCATTAAATCTTTGACGTGCTATTACATTGGCATTTGTTTCACCTGTCCTGTGTTATCTGAAGATGGTTCCTTATTTTGAGGAGCTTTGACGATAGGACAAGAGAATGATTAATTTTCATTAATACAGTTTTTCATATTTCCTTACTGAAATATAATTTTCTGGAGAACAATCATTGGGAACTTAATTATGAAACTAAGATATGAATTAAGGTCTAGACAAGTCAAATTTTAGCTTCCTATGGTAAAAACGTCTAATTCCTCCTTTTTCAAGAACTGGTGGAGCCATGGAAGCGCATCTGTTATGAATTCTGCCTTTATCTGAGTATCTTTGCCAAACATGCCTCCAAAAAAATGCATCGGGAAAAGAATGTAAAGGTTGTTTAGTGCTCCCTGGAACGCAAAGTGTCCAAGAGTTGTGATTATGGTTGAATGGAAACAGTTTGCAAAAAGAAGCTTGTAACTCTTCCTCACGAAGTATGCATATTTTATGTAACTGTTGTCTGCTCACTTATATAACTGGGTGGTCCTTTGCCTGCAAAGATGAGGGTCTATATTCATTTTTTTTTCTTTACTTGGTGAGAATGGTAGGATAAATAATTTTACGGATGACTATTGGTTTTCAGAACCTCTCAGAAAATACACGTATAATTATTCTCAGCTGTCCACCTGTCAATGAGGATAAAGTTCGTGGAAACACTAGGTAATCCATTGATTTTTTATTCCCCCCCCCCCCAGATAACTTAATTCGTCCTAAATCATCTGATTTCCTTTTCCCTTTTGAATCAGTGCGATTTTTAGCGAGCTGTTAAGAACAAATGAGTTATGCCAAAGCTATTCAGAAGCTTGTATAAAGCTATGCAAGGAGATGGATGTGAAAGTTATAGATCTTTTTAATGCTCTACAGGACAAAGATGATTGGATGAATGCTTGTTTTACGTAAGTTTCCTTGATCTATTGTCTTTACTCTTCCTTTTTTCTCAAATAATCCATGCGATTCCAAAAATGAGTTATATTGCAATCAAGTTGTTGAATGTCCAAATCTTTTCAGGCTTCTTTTGCCCTCTTGCTTGAGTCTTCTAGAGGCATCGTATTCTAGAATGGTGCTTCATGAGCCATGAGATTTCACTTTCCTCTCTGGGGCCATTCTTATTAGAATATAGATGTCCCACATTGAATAATTAAAGAAAAAGATTAAAGGTATATAATGTTAAGTGAAATCCTATCAAATTGACTCAAGTTATTTTGGTAGAAAGACAACTTCTCAGTATATATCTATATCTTTAAAATTCTAATAATTCTAATGACTGTTTTGAAATCACTTGCATCACCAAAGAAATTATATCTCATGTAGCACTATGATGGAAGAATACAGCTTCTCTGGAGATGCTTCATAAAAAAGTTTTCAATCTTGAAATAGAAGATACTGTAGAAGAGAATGAAGCTAAATATAAGTCTGTCTTGTACTGGAAATGTGTTTTGCAGTGATGGGATCCATTTATCTGCCGAGGGAAGCAAAATTGTAGTGAAGGAGATTCTAAGAGTGCTTAAGGAAGCTGAGTGGGAGCCATGCCTCCACTGGAAGTCCATGCCCACAGAATTTTCAGAAGACTCTGATTTTGATCTTGTTGCAGCTGATGGAAAAACTACATTAAATCCCTCGGAGTGGACCTTTTATAGGGAGATTCAGTGGGACTAGGTTATATTGTCTTATGATATGGTCTCAATTATATATATAGCATTTATCTTGTTTCCTTGAGTAGGAATTCCAGTTTGGTCTTTTCACATTCATCAGCTCAGTGTTTCTTTAATATTATTTAGTAATGAGTAGAATATAGTATATCTATATCTAGAGTTGGCTTCATGTTTATGCAGAGCTCAATTGTGCATGAATGTGAACAGTAAACTCCCTATATATATATATATTTTTTACACTTTATATTAATTGAATGAGTATTGATTAATCCAAGTTATTGGCAGTTTTGGCTTTCATTTTTTTCTTGACAACAAAAAGTTTGCCTGTTGACAGTTACTCTGGGGACATAAACCAGTTGAGTTAGACAAGCTTGAGCAATGGCTTGACACAGTAATGGGTTATACACCTACCGGTCAATTGCGCAATTCATATTTATGAAAGATTTCTTATTATGAGTGATGGCTTGCGGAGATAACACGCAGCAATTAATCTAAGTAGTACAGAAGCATATTATTATATACAATATTATTTATAGGGTTGCCTTTTATATAATAATCAGTAACACAAGGCTATTGGGCCAATTAGACATTACTAAAGCCCAATTAAATATTATTAAAGTAACTAACGGGAGTTGGTCCGAGTGGTAAACGGCTCGGTATCGTTTAAACGAGGTCTCGAGTTCGAGCTTTGGCGTACACAGAAAATCCCCGTTGGGAGACTCACCCACTATAGCCAGCTGCGCGACAAGGGTCAGATCCGGATGTAGTCGGGGTAAAATTTTGGTGAACCGGGTGGGCAACAAAAAAAATTTATTAAAGTATAATATTATATATGTATTTCTACACTTCACCTATATAAAATCGTGATTTTAAAATGACTTTTAACTCAAATTTTAGTTTAGAAAAAATTTAAAATAAATAGTTATAGTTTAAAACTAAAGTTTTAGATAAACTACTGATACTAGTTTTTAAAACAGTAAAATAACTTATGAACTATCAAATTACTATTTTATCTTTACTTTTTCTTATACTATATCTTCTCTCTCATCTCTCTTTTCTACTTATTCTCCTCTCTCTCTTTTTTTAATAAAATTATATAATTTCTGATAATTTTTTAATTACAAATTTTATTTAATAATAACTATCTAAATATTCATTTATTTAAAATTATTTTTTTTATAAATTCTTGTCCAGAAGGCCTTTTATAAAAATTGTCTAAAAGTATTTGTTTTTAATTCTTCTATTATTACTAACTTACTGAGTATTTTTCTATGTATATATCTTAAAACTGCATTTGTTAAAATATCCACTTCTTGATCCTACGATATCACATGCCGCAGATAAATCAACTTTTCTTAAATTTTTTCGCGATTTCACATGCGCACTTTTCAGAAAATTAAGCATCATATTTCTCTTACAACTAGGTAAGTAATTTCTTGAATAAATTTACTATACACCCTTAACTTTTAATATCCCCACATTTTATCTTTCAAATAAAAAATAATTATAACTTTATGAGAAATACAAAATTAACTATAAACGACTTATCTACTAACTTCATGAGAAAATAACTGTTTAAGAAGGGAATTTTTATTGATATGATTATTTAACTAAATTATATTCAAATATTATTAGATATAATTAGAATTTGGAATAACTCTCCTATAGATATTTTTGTAGTTAAGTGATCAAAGCCTTTTGTACTACGATAACGCTTGTTGGTTAAGAAGGGAAGTCTTTACAGCAGTTCTACAATTGTTGTAATCTTCATCGTCTCCTGATCCCGTTTTGAAACATCTCCCTGACAAAATACGTTAATTTGTTGCCCGGTTAATTTTAATTTGAAAATAATTTCATCTAAATAAATTTGACTGTCTAAGGAATTTATTTTTGAATTCAAAACATTAGATAAGGTCATCGAAATTTTCACTTAAAAAGTTAAAGGATATACTAATATAAAGAGATGTTGAATAATTTACAATATCTGAATCATAGCTGAAAAAAGTATTTGTTAGAGAAATGGCTAAGAATCCCCTGTTGATTGCGTAAGGTTCTCTTTAATCTTTTGTTGCCTTTTGAAAAAAAAATAAAAATAAAAAAGTGTGTTAATCCGGAGTACACGAGGGCAAAGTATTGCCGCTTTTTGTCGACGTGCCACTGCTTCCTTACCCTTTTCACTTCGTCATCCGATCTAATCCACGGGGCCAGATATTTTCTCCTTCGCTATTACCTCCGCCACGCGCACCCCCCACCTTCACCCGTGGACCCCACCTCCACCCGTGGACCCCACCTCCAAAATATCTCCCTTCTTACATTTACCCCCAATTTTTTTTCCTGAAAATTTTATGAATTTTTTAAAATAAAAATAGTACAAAATGGACAAATGATGAAAAAAAAAATCATTTGTTAAAAATTTTAATTGTCTAAAGATATCTAAAATTTATTTAACGAATTAGCATATATAATTTATATTTAGCTATGTATGACATATCTCTAATTATTTATAAAAGTTTAAATTTTTTTAAATAAGATATATGTAATTAATTTTTAGTAATTATAACTCTTATTTAAATGTGTATTGCATAAAAAATTTTAAAATAAAAAACATTTATTTAGAATTAAAAATGTATTACACAAGTGAGAAGAATTGTACTTGAGAAGAGGTGGTACCCGCTCAACTCTCATAAACAGAAGTCTTTAAACAAGTTTTTCCCACTAAATATCTCAATTATAAAATAAATGTAAGTTATATAAGTTACCGCCATTTAAAAATATCTTGAAAAGATTTAAGAACGCACGCTCTAGCGTGGTCGCGTAAGCTCGTAAGCCTCAACGAATATATATATATATATATATATATATATATATATATATATATTATTCTTCCTTGATTGGGGCAAATTTCAATTGTTGAAATGAAAAGTACTGTTTGTGGGTTACCTCAAGGAGGCGAGTTTGGTTCTTGTAGGTTTCTTCTTCATCTCTAAAATTTCCAAACCGACTTTGTTTTGCAATGTCTCTTCTACCACTTTCACATCTCAATAAATCCTAATCTTCATCGTCTTTCGTGCGTGTATATGACTGAGCAAGTTTGATTCCTCCTGTAACCAAAAAAAAAAAAAAGTTTGATTCCTCCTCCGCCGTTACCGAATCTGCCATGGAAGATCCCTCCGGCCCCCGCCAAAACCTACCTGGGAAGGGACGCGACCGCCCCTCCCCGACCACCACCATCAGCACCACCACCACCGGAGACTCCGACGGAGAAGTGGAGGCGGCCGAACAAGGCGACCCCAAAGCGTGGGCGGCGTTTAACAAGAGCTTCCGGCAGGTGCAATCGGTGTTGGATCGCAACCGCCTTCTGATTCAGCGGGTGAACGAGAACCACCAGTCTAGGATCCCCAACAATATGGTGAAGAACGTGTCCTTGATTCAGGAGCTCAACGGAAATATCTCCAAGGTCGTCTCTCTTTACTCTGATCTCAATTATAATTTCTCCACCATGTGCCAGCAACACGCCGATAATCTTGACGGAAGATGTGAGGAATGAAGGGCCTGAAGGATCATATGATCGAATTCGTTCCTGTAATTTCAAGTTTATTCTCTCTATATATGTTCTATGTTGATGGGTTCTGTAATTGCTAGCGATTCTGTAGCTGTGTTATGCTATTCTATAAACTAAGTAGTTATCTGAATCTGATTTTGAGTTCTTAAAGGTATTGGATGAATAGGCAATGTATAGAGATGGGTTGCACGGGCAGTATGTTGGAGGAACGGTTTCCGCGTGTGATATAGATTACAATTTATCTAAGCATTCACCTTTAAGACTTGTTAGCTAAATTCTCATGGTTTACACGTACAATATTGCGGTTCATAAGGTTGAAGATGGCAGAAATCCAACCTTATTTCAAGGCTTCAAGCCTCATGCCTCTGAGGTAAATATATAAAATTATCTGTGTGACAGGAGCCAGTCTCCTTTGAACGTTTGGATAGATGAGAAGATACACTCCCTGTCTTCTAAACCTGATATTATTGCGACTTTTTAAAAATTAACTAAAAATGTTTTAAATATGGGAATTAGCGCTTATTGAGTAGATCCCTCAGGATTTGGAAGTTCAAAGTGCAGTGGCAGAGGATCAATAAGATCTGCTACTTTCCTTCAGTTCATTTCAAGTGATGCGGTAAGAAATTCAGATCGGATAAGATATTATTGCGATTAGATTTTGTTGCGGACAGAATCACCATGGATCGTACAATGTGAGGCTGTGAGCACGTCAAAATCGCGAAGAAAAGGCCAATCAGTGGAATGAATTATGAAGACCTTGACTGTGTTTCGAGAGGCAATATGGAGATGGTTCTGGTCGAATCCGAGTGTATCATATCATTATTCAAGAAGATTCCATACATTCAAATCAAATTCATCATTTATGTTTATATCCTATGTTAATCTTTTCTTTTTTTAGCTGACAAAAAAGAGATAATCTGAACTCGCAATTATCTCGCTCCTTTTTCGCTTTGCCTCGTCTTTATTCTCATAGGCCACATGAATAGAATCAGAGAGACCAATCGAACCATTAATATTTCTTTTATCAACCAATAATCATACATTACTATCAACTCTATGACCAACAGGGATTAGTCCGAGTGGTAAGCGACTCGGTATCGCTTAAACGAAGTCTCGAATTCGAGTCTTAGCGAATACAGAAAATTCCCGTTGGGAGACTCGCCCACCATAGCCAGGTGCGCGACGCGGGTCGGATCCGGATGTAGTCGGGGCAAAGCTCCGGTGAACCGAGTGGGTAACCAAAACAAAAAATATCAACTCTATGATTCCCTATCACACGATTATGAGCTCTTCACAGCGTACATAAAACGTCTCTCATTTATTAAAATATACAAACTACAAACACACCACAGGGAGGAGAAAAAAAAAATTGAGATAAACCGGACTAGTAGTTCAATGAAGCTCAACTTACTGAAGATGCACACACGACATATCATGAAGTTAATTCGCCACTGTCAAGTATAAGAACCTTGCCTTTGGGGTCGCCATTAGCGCTTCCTTGTGCTTCGATCTTGTAGACAACGTCCATCCCCGAGATCACCTTCCCAAATACAACATGCCGGCTGTCCAACCTTCCAACAAATCAAATCAGTCATGTGAGCTTGCAGAACAGCCTCACTACTGATGCTAGAAAGGACTATAACTAACTGAATTCTTCCTACATATTAGGCCCTTTTCTTTCAAGTTCAACATTATTTCAAACAATTACATATAACAAACTTATAGTTATATTGACTCTCAAGTTTCGTAAACATTCAGAACCAGTACTGCAAAATATATTAAATTACCAGCTAGTTTTAACCGTTGTTATAAAAAATTGTGAGCCATTTGTGTCCGTCCCCGCATTCGCCATCGACAAGTATCCTGATAATCATACAGGAAGGTTGAGCCAGTCAGATATAATGTTTTTTTTTAACATGATCACCTCTTGGATCACGCCAATTATGAATTAAACACGTAAATATATTAGACATTTCTTCAAGAAAATGCTTCGCCGACATATCTACTCATAATTTTTTTCTTTTTTGGGGCCAAAACATATCTACTTATAATTCACTCGGTCCACTTAAGGAAATATGGAATTCACCCTTAAAAATGACTTGAGAAAGAATAATATTGTCACTCGAATATTTCAAGTACTTATGGCTTCTAAATGTGAGACTCTATTACTCTATCATGCCACTGCCCTTGAAGAGCTGACATCATCGATAACTACCTTATTGAGAGGGGACCAAGACAATATGAGATGACTAAATCTTTCATCCTATATGAGAGGTTCTACTCTTTATTTAGGTGCATATCAGTTTACAGATCAAGTCAATCTAAAAATACCTCTAGGCACATGAGCTTACCTGGTCCATTATGCTTCACTTTGAAGTTTTCATCAGCAAACTTAGAACCATAGATCGATTCTCCCCCTCGCCCATCACCACGGGTGAAATCACCCCCTTGGATCATAAAGCTGGGTATTATCCTATGGAATGTGCTTCCTTTGTAATGAAGAGGCTTCCCGCTTTTTCCCACGCCTTTCTCTCCTGAAATATAAGGGCTCTGTTTAACTAAAGATCGGCAAGAAGCAGCAGAATTGGCATTTAATACTTAAAAATCTCAATGTGGTTTCATCACTAGATCAAGTACTTGAGTTATCATACATAAAAGAAGTAAGCTTTGCATGACACTAGATATGAAAGGGAGCAAAAGTTGCGGAGTTACCAGTACAAAGTGCTCGGAAGTTTTCTGCACGAAAGGGATGTGAGATTAGTAACCAAATCCTTGAAACCAAATTAATCTGTCTCCACAAGCAGCCGAAAAAGAGTGATTTACTGCACAGTTGCATCATATTCATACCTACAGTTTTTGGAACCACCGCTCCAAAAAGTCCCATGACTATGCGACCTGAAGTAAGGACCAACATTTATAAATATTGAGTGATCTGCTTTGTCTCGTGATAAGCATAATATCATAATATGCATTACTATCTTTACTCGCTGTAAACCAGGCATTTAAGGACAAATAGAAAACAAATGGGGATTAAAACATTGCCATGCCTCCATAATCAGAGGATGTGATAAAAAAAAATTTAAGCAGTTTAGGAAACCTTTCGCATAATTGCGAGAAGTTAATGAGCAATGCTATCAATACAGAATTGCAACATTTATTCACCCTTTCTCAGAGTGACACAGCCCATTGCACCAACCATTAACATCACGCAAGGCTACCATTATGTTTAGATGCGTTTCAGCATCAAATGGCCCTTTTAATTCCATCATAATATGAGAACGTAAGTGGAACACTCAGAAACTCGTCCATGTGTATTAAGTATGTCGATATCAGATATAAAACAATTTCTAAAAGTGACAATTAATTAGAAGTCACAACAGCCATGTATGATGCCTTAGATTCAATAATACATAAACTTCCTTCTAACACTTAATATGTATTCGATTCCTAAAATTCCCACAATAATTACCAAAAGAAGCACGCAAAAACCTGGAAAATAATATGGAATAGCAAGCTCAGGTTTCGAATCGTATTAATAGAAATTTCAAGGATCTATAACAAGTTCAAAATACCCGCAAGTTTCCCATCGATCTCTATATCAAAAAACACTTTGTGGGTGACTCCCTCCAAATCCTCTTCCACTGGGTTTTCCTGCAGAACATTCGATCGGGGAGGGAAAAAGAGGGTAAGGAGAGATCCTGAAATGAAAGAACAAAATGAGGACAAGTAGCGAACAGATCGATTATTGATTCTCACCGAACGGTGCGCAGTTTCGATGGCCTTGGAGTGAGACGAAAGGTCTCTTCCGTTCTCTATCAGTTCAATCTGAAAGAATGCTACTGTCGCGCACAGAATGAAACAGAAAAGACAAGCCGAAACCACCGTTCTATTGGCCTTAATCGCCATTTTCTGAGCTTCTGCCTGAGAGCCTCAAGTTCTTCTCCTCCAAAAATTAAAATCGCTATTTCACATATTACCTTCACTCGTTAGATCCTTGCTTTCTGGAAAACGGTTCACAACAGTAGTTCTTCATCCCTCATACTTTGAAATATTCACAACAGTAGTAAATTCCCTTCTAAACAATTTATACATGGAGATAAAACAATTAAAAATATTAAATTATTATAAAATTATAGTGATTTATAATATTATCTCTGTTAACTATCGCAAACTCTAATATATTAAAAGCGTGTTAAATTTTTTTTAAATTTATAATTTAAAAAAAAATTAACCTAAATTTTAATTTAGAAAAATTTTAAAATAAACATTCATATTTATTTATAAATATTTTTAGACTAAACCATGGTTTAAAATTATAATTTTGAATAAACTACTGAAAATAGTTTTAAAAAAAATAAAAGAGTTTATACACTATCTAATTATTATATTACCCATATTTTTTTTATATCCTCTCTCCTCTCTCATCTCTCCTATCTCAACACTTATTTATTTAGAACCATTTTTTTTTTATAAACTCTTCTCTAAAATTATTTTTTTACTGTCAAAAAAAGTTCTCTCTAATTTTTTTTTTAAATCTTATCCCCACACACAAACTCTAATATCATTATTCCGCGTATTACTTTCATTAAATATAGATATATGAAACCAAAATACTTTTTTTTTTGGATACTGAAACCAAAATACTTTAGACCCGTCCGATTTTCTTTAACTCATTCCGATTCCTGGCGTAACTTCGGTTTCCTTCTAATATGCCGACTCTGAACAGCCAAACACGGCCCAAACACATAAACGGTCCATTCATGTGAAACGAGCTGTTCAACATGACGGTTGACAGTCGATCCCACCCAGCTTTCAAATCATTGCTAATAAGTATGAAAAGATTTTTTAGTTGGTGCCTTATACTTCTTTTTTGGCCATATTTAGTTTACCCTCAAACTATAGTTTAAAAAAAAGTTTATAGTCTAAATTTTAATTTAAAATTTTTTTAAAATAAACAGTTATATTTATCCATAAATACTTTTAGACAAGACCATAGTTTAAAACTATAGTTTTAAATAAGCTATTGAAACTAGCTTTTAGAACAGTAAAATAGATTATAGATTATCTAATTACTATCTTACCCCTACTTTTTCTTACACCCTATCTCCTCTCTCATATTTTTTCTTACACCCTCTCTCCTCTCTCTTCTCTTTTTTCTACCTCTCTACTCTCTCTTACTTTTAATCAAATTATACCATTTTTTATAATTTAGCAATATAAAAAGTCATTCTAAAAATAACTATTCAAACACTTATTTATTCATAATAAATTTTTTTTCATAAACTCTTCTTTAAAAGCCTTTTTTTATAAACTATCTATAAATCCTTTTTTTCATAAGCCTTTCTTTAAAATCCTATCCAAACAGAACCTTTATCTTTTTTATAAATAACATTATTTTTTATAAAAATAATCGTATTTATAAAAGTAATTTAATTTGATTTGAGGCTACATTTTATAGTTGCTCCAAAACAGGAAAAACTCTAATCCTCCCATTTATTCTTCATTGTGTTTTTTCTTTCTCAACTTTTCCTCATGTGTTCTAAAGCACGTAGATGAACATAAATCTAAAAGATATCTAATTACAAAATATTAATATTAAGAAGGAGAATTTTTTAAAATTTATAAACTTTATTTTATTTGTGAGATTCCCAATATAAAACCGATAATAATATTTTAAGAGTTAACAGTTCTGACAATTTTATATCATGACATTTCGTTTAACCTCCTATATTAATTAAAAATTTTTGTAGATAGTTCTCCTTGTAAATATTAAGCTCTTGATAAAAGTATCAATATAATAAATATAAATTTAAAGAGAGAACTGAAAACACAAGATTATCCTATTAAAAAAAGAACCCTTCCACTTATAAAACTTAATTTCGTTCCCCAACGTGCGACTCATGCTAAGGTATTAGTTTTTTTTTAATAAAAAATAGAGGAATTTCGTTAAACCGATGTCACAGTACGAGATTGAGACACCGGAGAACGAAAAGCAATAAAACAGGTAAACAGCAAATTCATTGGTTGGGAGTGATATTTATGAATTGGGAAGTTCCAAATCCAACAAAAGCTGTTAATATGGTTATGTTTGTATTTGATTTTGATGAGATCCATAAATATAAACCCACTTGCAAATTCTTAAATAGAGAAATGGTGAAAACTGGGAACATACACAAATTAAGACAGAATAATGCTTTTTTTTTTATTGAATATAACGTCACTTACAAGCAACTCTTCCAAATCTCCAAATTTAATTTGTTAAAACCAACTTCATCAAAACTTATAAAAGATTTTAATTTGACTGCTAGTGTTCCAACTTTTAATTAATTAAATATATGACCAATTCCAGATTGTAAGTGGACGGTACGAATTCTATCAATTTCTTTTTTTAACATATTATAGAGTTGGTGCCTTGGTGGTATATGAGGCGATTTTAAGGACCTATTTATATAGAATTCTAGAAAATAACTTATAAAAAATTAATTTTTGGACAGCTTTTGTATAAGCTATTTTAGAGAAGAATTTATGAAAAAAAAGTAGTTCTGGATAAATAAGTGTTTAGATAGTTATTAGTAAAAGAATTTTTGTTATTGATAAATTACTTAAAACAGTATAAGATAAAAAAATTAATTATCTATCAACTCATGTACCATTAACCATCACTGCCATTGTTCGACTTCATCTTCTTCTTTCCTCTTCTTCGTTTTTTTTTTGCCTACCCGGTTCACCGGAGCTTTGCTCTGACTACATCCGGATCCAACCTGCGTCGCGCACCTGGCTATAGTGGGTGAGTCTCCCAACGAGAATTTTTTACATTCGCCAAGGCTCGAACTTGAGACCTCGCTTAAGCGATACCGAACTGCTTACCACTAGGACCAACTCCCGTTAGTTTAATTTTTTTTTTGTGGGTTGGGGGGTGTCAACGGACGGAGATGACGAGCACTACTAGTCTGACGACGCTGAAGAAGACGGAGGAGCTGAACACAGGCAGACGATTGACGAAAACAAGGATGATGGATGGAGGAGAGAACTATAATAGGGACGTCCACGATTTCTACTGTCTCCTGACGACGATCACGACCTCCCACTAACCACAATCACTACAAAGGATCCTCCTCTCTATCGGTGACGATATAAATTGCGGTGGAGAGAAAGCAATGGTGCAGAGAAAGAAGAAATAAAATAGAATGTTAAAAAAATAAAAATAAAATAGTAATTAAGTAGTTTATAAACTCCTTTACTATTTTAAAAATTATTCACAAAAATTTATTTAAAATTATAATTTAATTTATAAGCTATTTTAAATAAATATATATTTTTTAAAATTTAAATAAAAATTTAAGCCAAAAATCTCTTTAAAATTTTAGTTTAGGTTCCCCAAATAGGTATTACGTCTACTTTTAATATACAAGTCTACTATTATTATTATTATTATTTAATACTTGGTTACTTGTATTCGTGCGCAATTGTCGCCACGTAATTGTTGGTCAATGCTTTGTGATCTCTGTTTCTCTCTCTCTATCTGACATCTCACATAAATAATTATAAAATTTAATGTTATTCATATTTTTTTTTCTTTTTCTTTTTATCTGGGATTCAAAATGCGGTTGTTAAGCACTGATCTCTTGTTTTAAGTACTACCAACAAAGATTAGTCTGAGTAGTAAGCGGCTCAGTATCGCTTAAATGAGTTCTCGAGTTTGAGCCTTGGCGTACGCAAAAAATTCCCGTTAGGAGATTCACCTACCATAACCAGGTACGCGACGCAGATCGAATCCGGATGTAGTCGGGGCAAAACTCCGGTGAACTGGGTGGGCAACAAAAAAAATTTGTAGTAGAAAATTTGCCCCAGTTTATGTTTCTTATTTTTTTTAATACACTACAGCAATTAACTATATTAAACTTCTGAATCAAATAAAATTAATATATTCTGTTTGCCTGAACAAAAGTTGTAAACAAGTTACTGATTAGATAATAATAAATCTATAACTAATATTACATATTTTTTATGCATCAAGATATATCATTACATGCATTTATATTCAGTTTGGTGTATTCTGTTGAGTTAAGCCGGTTGAGAGAGAAATTAATCCAAATTTGGGCTGTCTAAATACTATATGGCCGGTTCAGATCTTTATGTTTTGCATTTTTAATCTTAAACATTAATTTTTATATGTTACTGATAATTATAAAATTAACATCATTTTACATTGTACACCATTTTCTTTAAAAAAAATCCAAATCTAATTAAAAAAAAGGTGGAAAAAAAATTAAACCGTTCACAAGGAAAGTTCTTCTACTGCCTTCCCTAGGGCACATCTGAAAGAGATACTATATCTAGTGCCTCAAACCGCATCTGCATGTCTAGGGGGAAAAAATAAAAAAGGAAAAATTATCCGCACGTCTAAAAAAAATTTAAATGCAAATAGGTCTTCTGAATTTCATTTAATACTAACAGTTTTAAATGATTTAATATTTACAAGTTGAATTGAGTTAAAAAAAAATTGGTAGAATTATTTAGAAGTTAGTTGAGGAAAATTTACTACCAAAAAATCTTATAAAATAATTAAATAATTAAATATATCTAAGAGATTAAGAGTGATAAATTCGATTTTTACAGTTACTAAGTTATTCTTATGTATAAATAATAAATTTTTGAGTACGAGATAACAACTTAATATGATACAAATAATAACTAAAGGTATACAATGACAACTTAATATAACAATAAATGACAATTTAACTTGTCTTTTGTGTATAATAGTAGCTTAATAATTATACAAATTAAATTTATTATCTCTAAGTCTCTTAAATCTATTTAATTATTTAATATTTTATAGGTTTTTTTAATAATAAATTTTCTTTGATAAGACATCTGAACAATTATTTTTCAATTGAGTTGAGTTAAATTTAACAATTTAATTTTTTTAAATCAGACTTTCATACTCGTCCTTACAAGAAGAGTTGTATTATTTATAAGTCAAACTTATAAATATTAAATTTCTTAATACCCAATAGTATTAAATGAAATTCATAAATCTATTTGTATTATTTTTAACAGATAATTTTTTTAAAAAAATATGAATATGAACATAATTGGTCAATGTAAATTATACACGCTTCATGGATCATACCCACGTCACGTCCAGTCCAAATCTAATAGCATCGTATGAAAACCCGCATGTGCGCTCACACCCTCTAATAAATACTATCCTCTCACTAATGGAGATTGATCTGAGTGATAAACAGCTCAGTATCGTTTAAGCAAGATTTTGAGTTTGAGCCTTGGCGAATGCAAAAAATTCTCGTTGGGAGACTCACCCACCATAGCCAGGTGCGCGACGCAGGTCGAATCCGGATGTAGTCGGGACAAAGCTCCGATAAACCGGGTGGGCAAAAAAAAATACTATCCTCTCTAGTTGAATATTTTTTAATAAATTAAAAAAAATTAAATAAATCAATTAATTATATATAATATAAAAATTAATAAATTTATTTATATAAATTAAACAATATATAATATAAATTCATATTAAAATATTAAATTTAATCATAATTAACTAATTTATTTAATCCACTTAATTTTTTTTAAAAAATTAATTATCTATTATAATTAAAAGAATATTAGTATATCAAATTCCACTCTTTTTTCTCACCTTTTTTTTATCCATAATATTTGTCTTGCCCACTTCCTCCATAATCTTGCATTATTTTACATGTCAATAGCTTCCCCACGTTAATTTTTAATTTTATCTGCAATTTGCAAGAGAAGCGAATCAGATGCTAGCTGCTTTACGTGACAACGGGATTTAACCTTTCACCATGTCAAAAAAACAAATAATATAACAACCTTTTTATTTCTTTTTGTTTTTTTTTTCTCTAGAACGCGTAGCAGGCTAGCATTGACTTGTGGTAAATATTAGTACTATAATACAGTCTAAACGTATGATTTTTTTTTCCCAATTAA
Source organism: Leucaena leucocephala (assembly GCA_037074615.1). Lineage (NCBI taxonomy): Eukaryota > Viridiplantae > Streptophyta > Magnoliopsida > Fabales > Fabaceae > Leucaena > Leucaena leucocephala. The sequence continues at coordinate 17,141,872 of CM073541.1, forward strand.
TTATTTAACTAGATTGATTCTCTAGTCTATATATCAACTCATGGTTCGTATGCTCAAGTTTAAACACACAAAAACAAATATTTGAGCTCTGTATAAAGAAAGTTCTTTTCTTTTCCGAGAATGTCACTCCCTAGTAACAACGATTCTCCTTTGAAGGTTCTGTCTTTTTATCTCATTATAAGATTCCTTCATCCTAATGAATTTCTGCATCTTCTCTCTCACTCTCTGTTTTCTGAATCCCTTCGACAAAAATCAGGAAGAAGAAGAGGAAGAGGAAGAAGAATCAGAAGAAGAAGAAGAAGAAGAGAGGATTGTTGAAAACATGAAGACCTATAACAAGTACAAGTGGCTCTTGTTCTTCACCAGAAACTACAAAAGCAACGATCTGGCTCCACCCCGGGACCTCAAGGAGGCCTTCTCCAACTTCGCCGGCGGTGGGGACCGCATGTCCGTCGACCAGTTCCGGCGGTTCCTGGGGGAGCATCAAGGCCACGTGGACTGTGCCGTATCGGAATCGGAGGAAATCGTCGACAAGATCCTGAAAGCTCGAAAGGGAAGTCACGACGATGATCAGCGAACTGAACAACAACAACAACATGAACTCACTCTCGAAGACATCTTCCATTTTCTTCTTCTCGACGATTTCAACAGTCCTCTGAAATCTGAGGTCATCTCTCTCTCTCTCACTCTCAATTCATGTTTCTCCAGAAAATGTCATCTGCTAATTTTCTGTGGATGCTATTTCAGGTTCATCATGATATGCAAGCTCCGTTGTCACGCTATTTCATATACACAGGGCATAATTCATATCTTACTGGGAATCAATTGAGCAGTGATTGCAGTGAAAAACCGATCATTAAGGCTCTGCAACGAGGCGTGAGGGCCATCGAACTAGATTTATGGCCTACTTCCAACAAAGATGATATTAAAGTAGTTCATGGATGGTATATATATATATTGAGTTCATTAAGCCAATGGAAAAATGTTCTTAGTTTGAAGGTAAAGTTACTTAATTTGTTTGTTTGATCATTGGAATCAGTGCAGGACTCTTACCAATCCTGTTTCACCTCATAAATGTTTGGAGGCAATAAAGAAATATGCTTTTGTGAAATCTGAGTACCCAGTTATTATAACTATTGAAGACCACCTTACAAGAGATCTTCAAGCTAAATTTGCAGAGGTACTCCATTCAAGTTACAAATATGTAATCTTGTTTTCACTTTTGGTTTTCATTATTATTTCATTTTGCTTTCAGATGGCTACTCAAATACTAGGAGAATTGCTATATTATCCTCAGGGGAAACTTTTGACAGAATTCCCATCACCAAAATCATTGAAAAACAAAATAATTATATCCACCAAACCTCCAAAAGAACATCTCTGTGAATGTATTGAAGATAAAGGTAACAACGATGTGCAAGATGGAAGTGAATCATCTGAAGAAGAAACATCATGGGGACAAGAATCTCCAGACTCCATGGCTGAACCAGAGGCAACTGAGAACAAAGTGGCTGAACCAGAAACTGAGAACAAGGTGAGTCAGAATGGAAGTGAGAAAGAAGAGGGAGATTCAAATGGAGGTGATGAACAACATAGGACAGATAAAAAGTGTTCAGCTGATTATAAACGGTTAATCACAATCCATGCGAAGAAACTCAAGGGTAGTTTAAAGGATAAATTGAGGATTGAAGAGGAAGTTAGACGCCTAAGTTGGAATGAGCAGACACTTGAAAAGGCTTGTGAATCTCATGGAACTGATATTATAAGGTATTTGTTATCTTCCATAGCTGACAATTCAGAACTCATTTCCCTTCCCTTGTCTGATATAAACTGATTTTTCCAGGTTCACGCAGAGAAACATCCTCAGGGTATACCCAAAAGGAACACGTGTCCAATCCTCAAATTTCAAGCCCCATAAAGGGTGGGTGTATGGAGCTCAAATGGTGGCATTCAATATGCAGGTTAGAAACTTATGACCGGGATAGTGTATATGCGAAAATAGCTTTCTTTGTTCTCTCTCAAATGGGTGTTCTTCCACCTTGAATAAGACCTCGCACTCTCTAACCCTAATCTGACCCCTGTCTACTTTAGTTACTGAGACATGAATGTGCTTCAAATATTGAGTCTTTCTCCACAAAGGAAGAGAGCCCGCACTCAACAGAGAAATCTCATTTGCATGCTGAAATTTTTACTTGTTTGAGTATGATTTATGATGCTTTTATCTATAATTGTTAAACTTCTTAAGCTATAGCAGAAAGATCTATAATTGGGGTTTATCTCTGGCAGAAAATTAATATTCATATGAAACATTGATGAATATTGACATGTCAGCATCTATCTATGTTCCTTAACAGAAGCATGGGAAGGAACTGTGGTTGATGCAGGGAATGTTCAGGGCAAATGGAGGTTGTGGTTATGTGAAAAAACCAGAAATAGTAATGCAGAATCTTCCAAATGGAGAACTGTTTGATCCTAAAAGAACATTGCCAGTGAAAAAAACATTAAAGGTAAAGCACACACCTCTCTATACTAATTAAGGTAATTAAAATTCATGTTTGTTTGTGGGTGAGACCTGTGAACGTTATTGTCTGCTATAATAGGTAAATGTGTACATGGGACATGGTTGGAGCTCAGATTTCAGTCCCACCCACTTTGACAAGTTCTCTCCGCCAGACTTCTACACAAAGGTCAGTAAAAAAATAGTCCCCCATTATTAACATTTCGAACAATATCTCCATATGACTGATATCAAGCTAGGAAAATTGTTAAAAAAATCCCCATTACAAGATTTATTAGTCAAAAGTATCTAAGGACCTAAGTCCAGGTGCAACTCATTTTCAATAGGTGCAATTCTTCTTTAATTGTGTGTAACATAACATATCTTTAACTAAGTACAAAAATTTTCAATTTTGCACATAATTAAAGAAAAGTTGCATACAGCTAAAAATAGATTGTATCTGCTTTAAGTAATAAATTTTGCAATACGAAATTTTTTAACAATTTTCCCTATTACTATTACCTACAAAAAAACAGCTTTGGTTGAATATTTTTCTTTATCTGCCAGGTCAGTATTGTAGGAGTGCCAGCTGACTGTGTCAGGAAGAGCACAAGGGTAATAATGGACAATTGGTTTCCTGTTTGGGAAGAGGAATTCAAATTCCCATTAACAGTGCCAGAGCTGGCATTGCTTAGGATAATAGTGAGGGAAAAAGACCAGGGAAAAGATGACTTTGGTGGTCAGACATGTTTGCCCATCTCAGAGCTAAGACTTGGATTTCGTTCAGTCCCTTTGTATAACAGAAAGGGAGAGAAATACAAATCTGTAAAGCTTTTCATGCGGTTTCAGTTCATTGACCAAGAAAATTTAGTTTCAGTCAAATGAATTTATACAGATGATACATTTTAGTTCATGATTCAACTGTGATTAGAATTTGTCTTCTTCATCTGTGGCAGTCTTTGTAAAAAAAAAGAAAAAAGAAAGAAAGAAACAGTTGCATACAGCTTTTCCTTTATAACTTTCAACTGGTTCTCTCTGAAGGGTCCTCAACTTATGGGAAATCAAGTACCTGATAATTCTGACTGGAATGAAAATTTGAGCCGTTGGTGTTTGGCTCAGAATCTGCCATGAACAAAAGATTCTGATAATCAGAATTGAAAAAAGTGAAATATTCCAAATGTATGAACATAAGTGCACTTACCTTACGTGTCCTTTCCTACTTTCCACATATATGAAGTATCTATACTCGTCTGCTCTTTGTTTCCTTATATAATAGAAGAAAATCATAACGACTATGTAACAAGAAAGAAACAAACGGAAATCATTTAAAGGAATCTAAAGGAATCAAGTGAATTCTAGTAGCATCGCTAAAGTACATTTGGTTAGCATATCAGTTTAAGAGTTCTTCTTTCATCCAACGTATGTAAGATCAACCAACCAATCACGTTTAAGTACGTCATGACTTTTCCGAATTAAATTTTAGTTATCATGAAGGTCATTATATCCATATTTAATAAGCTTAACTGCATCTGAAAAATCGTTTCTCAATCAAACTTGTCTATATTTCCCATCCCATGTCCTTTTAAGACTAATAAGTCACGCTCAAAGTTTCAAACTTCAACTGTTAAAGATCTCTATTTTGGTATGCTCATCTGCTGTAGCCCAGAAGGTTTGAGGTTGAAATATCCTCAGAAAAGCTCGCATAAAGAGATTGATTTTCTACTCAATCCATATTGATGGGCGTTACACTTGGACCATAAAAATGGGTATAATCTGCTTCCCACGGAATCTGCTTCCCACGGAATCTGCTTCTTTGGCTTCTTGTGTAGGGGCATGAGAATCAGTTTGACGGAAGCAAGCCGTGGACAATACGTCGAGAGAATATCTCTCAAAGGATGAACATTGGAGCACTTACTAACGGTTATCATTTTTTTATTTAATTCTTTTATTTTATTTTATCTTGTATAGAAAAGATCAAAAGAAGATTGTTTGGTTTGATTTAAAGAAAACTAAAAATCATATATCAACTCATATATTTCTTTAAATTTAGCCCCATCCCTCTAAAATATTTTTAGAATAACATCTTAAACTAATTTATAATTTATCTAGCACTTTTAAATATTTTTTTAATAGCATTTAATATCTCAAAGTATTTTTTTCAGTAATTATTAGTATTAGTATTCAGTATTTTAAATTCAGTGCACTCATTACTACTAAGAATAATACTTTAAGAGTAAAATTGTACCAAAAATATTTTAGGATATATTGAAAAAATATTTTAGAATATTAGACAAATCATAAATTAATTTGGGATACTGATGATATGTTTGGTAGGATGAAAGAGTTTTTTTATAGAAGTGAAAGTAGTAATAGGTTTTAAAAGTTTGTTTGGTAAGATAAAAATGAGTATAAAATTGATATATATTTTTTTATAACTTACAGTAAAATTATCCAAAATATTTATTTTTATAAATTGGAAAGGGTTAAAATTATCTAAAAATTTTAGAATTAGGATAAAATAGTCTAAAAAATTCTCAACTACTTTCATCATCTTAATTTTTAATTTTTTTTATAAAACTAAAATAATCTAAATTATTAAAAGTGAAAATACAAGTAACTTCTATTACAAATATTAAATAAGGGAGATGACAGATTTAACTTCCATTTTGACTCTCTCATTTCCTCACTCCCACTTCCTACTTATTAAACATGGCATGAGTGCTACTTGCATGCTGGATGATGGATTTTAACTCTTAATTTGTTGCTTTGGCTGTGACTCCTTAAATTTAAATGTCGGAATGAAATTCGACATGTGGAAGTTACGCATATGAACATATAAAAATGTTACGTTACTATATGAATAAATCTAAATAAAATTATCCAATTCAAAATTAAAATTGAGACTTAGGACTATATCTGTCATAGACAAGAAATGTGTGGTATATATTAAAATGATTATTTTAACTCAATATGAGGAAATTGGATTAAAAGCACCACAATCTAGTTGATTTATAGTCTCTAGATTGCTCTAAATATTAAAACTAGTTTATAATTAAATATTGATGATCTGCCAATATTTGTCAAAGGTGTAGTTATTTACCCGAAAATTTTATTGTTACTTTTATTCAAAATTTGGTAAACGCTGACATATATATTTTGTAGATGGTCATAGAAGATTATATATTTTAATCATATTCTTATAATTCTAACACGCTGACATAAATAAATGAATAAATAAGCATCCACAAATAACTTCTAGAAACATTTCAAAGATGCTTCTTAAAAGTTAATAAGTTATAATGGCTTTTAAAAAGACATACTCACATTATCAGAGAAAAAAAATCTACAAGTTAAATTTCTTTAGTTAAACTCACGTCTCTTTTATTCAAGATAATTTTATTTAAAATATTATCATATATTAAGTATGATATATTTTTTAATAAAAATTTAAATATTAATTTATTATGGTATAAAAAATTAATTTTTTTTATTAGATATAATTTTATTAGTAAAAGAACTCACATCCTTCTTCCCAAAGAGAACAATTTGAAATCAAGAACATGCATTTGGTGGTTTAAAACTTGTTTTTTTTTTATCAATAATCAATAATCTTAACAAAGTTAATCCACTTTGTCCCGTTCACTGCTTACGAACAGTTTATAAGCTTGATTGCCATAATTTCTGCCGGCAAGAACAAAAAATTGCATTCCTGCTAATTCGAGCTTAAGAATTGAGTCAACACAGTTTTATAAATTTTGATTAGTAATAATGATATTTTTATTTATACATGCTTAAATTTATAATTGTATTAGTAAGAAGTATATTTAAAAAAAAAAATACGCAAGCAAGCATATAATATTTTTTCTTCAATTAATATTTTTTTCGAATCTATGTGCTCCTTCGAAGTTTTTCCAGCCCCCGCAAAAAAAAATCGAAGTTCCACTTTAAAGTTTAAAAGCTCCGATTTGTAAGCATTTTCCTCTGGAGTTTTGCTAATTTTATGTCATCAAATTTTCTATCTCATTAAATCATTAATTTAGCATAAAAATACTCATTAAAAAAAAACCATTTTTTTCTGTGTTGAATCAACGTTCCAACTTTTCCAGTTTTCCCAGAAACTTTTTTCCTCCTTTTTTTTCGATCTTTCCTAATTCGGTTGAGAGCTCAAATTCAATCTTTTTTTTTATTGATGTAACTTTTTGATTTGGGTTTGAGATGCAATCAAATTCAATTTGCTGAGGGGAAGGAGGAGGAGGAGATTATTGGATATGGGAACCTACCATTACAAAATATTCAATTGCTTCAACCTTAAGTTCACTGTCTCGGAGCCGGGCCCACCCGAGGACGTCAAGTACGTCTTTTACAAGTTCTCCTCCGGCGCCGATCACTTGTCCGCCGATCAACTAGGCCTGTTCCTGGTGAAGCACCAAGGCGAATCGGATTTGACCTCTTCAAATCCCGCCCAAATAGTTGAGAAGATCTTGCAATCGCGGGATCAGAATGAAGAGATTGAAGCTACGGAGGCCACCAGCTCCGTTGAGGGTATCAGTCTCGACGAATTCTTCCATTTTCTACTCCTCGATGATTTCAATGCCCCCTTAAAATCCCAAGTAAGCTAATCATATTCCATTAGAATGTCTCTCTCTCTCTCTTTTTTATCGTTTTGGACATTTCTTTTGTACATTTTGTTCTCTCTCGTCTGGATGAGTTCTTCCCAATCATGCCGATTCGGTTCTCTAGTTCTCTGGTTATCTACCTCTTTGCCTGCATTTTTCAGTACAAGAAGAATTCAAAGCAAAGGAAAGAAAAGAGGGAACATTAAGGAGAAGAAACCCAATAGCTTTTTTTTTTATAAAGAAATCTTTGGAAGGATGTTGTGCTTACCTACTATCTAAGACAGGCATAGTAAATTCTCCCTTCCTCCGCGATACCAATGTTTGTTGGGCAGAGCTAGCTGTTGATTACCTTAGATAAGAAAGATAGACGACAAGAAGTCGGGACCCATCCCCGCAAAGGGCCCATAAACTTTGAAAATATTAGATAACAATAAAGGCAAACAGTTTGAGAAATCGACATAGCACGTGTGAATTATATACTATATAAAGATTATCGTCTACTTTTCATTTTAAAGAGCGAATCAGCCAAACATAACTTGCTTCTTTCGATAGTTATTTTCTCGAGAAGCGTTAGTATAAATTTTATCATCTTACTAAGATGGAATTTTTAGGTTTCTTAGTTATTTTCTATACTCAGTTGTATGTGTTGTATTGGAAAAGTATGTTACATGATTAGCAGTGTGTCATATGATAACGTGGGGGTAACATACTTGAAAATAAGCGTATGAGCTTTATGGTAGAAATTCCACAGTATGAGCTCATGGAGGCCTAAACCTTACGGACTGTAATGACATTTGTTTTATAAATGAATTTATATATAATGATTTTCTTATGGTATGATGTTCCATTTAATTATGCTGAACAATTCCCATAGATAAAGTGTATACTGGGATAAAATTCTTGAATTATAGTGCTCATTTTGGGACTGTGACAATCATTTGTGAACAAACAATAGTTAGATCAAGTTTAACATTAATTCCTGTTTAACTTTATCTTTGTTGAAGCCTGTTTATTTTATAGCATCAAGGAGTCAACTGGGAAAAAGATTAAAGAAGGGATTTAGCAGATAATATCAATTATAGCCGGTGGTATCTTTGTGTTTGCATGTGGGTGTTCCCTGCCCTTACTTACAATGGTGAATCATGTATATACTGCATATTTACCAAGTGAAGTAAAAGAAATCTCTGCAAGATAATACAAATGTTGCGTTATTCCAGGTGCATCATGATATGAATGCTCCGCTGTCACATTATTTCATATATACAGGACACAATTCTTATCTGACTGGGAATCAACTGAGCAGTGATTGTAGTGATGTTCCAATTATAAAGGCTTTGCTTGAAGGTGTGCGAGTAATTGAACTAGATTTATGGCCAAATTCAACTCGAGATGATGTTATTGTAGTTCATGGAAGGTACCTATGAATCCTCAGTTCAACCTTGCAAAGATAACTTCATCAAAATCTCTTAGTATTTTTCTTTGAAATCTTTCAGGACTCTCACCTCTCCTGTTGCACTCATTCAATGTTTGAAGTCGATAAAAGAATATGCATTTGTTAAATCTCATTACCCAGTCATTATAACTTTAGAAGATCACCTCCCAACAGATCTTCAAGCTAAAGTTGCAGAGGTAGGCTTCAATTTCTATTTCCCTTTAAAAGATCTAATGAAAACTATGTGCCTTTGATTGTTACTAGTGTCCTCTGGTTCTGTGTGTTCTTAGATGGTAACACAAACATTTGGAGAAGCCCTTTACTATCCTGAAACAGATGGTATGGCAGAATTCCCCTCACCAGAATCATTGAAAGATCGAATTCTTATATCAACCAAACCACCAAAAGAGTATCTTGAATCTGAATGTTCATCGCCAACAGGTCAAATGGATGAAACAGAAACTGATAGCAAGGTGAGTAAAAAGATTGTTGTGTGTAATAAATATGTCAATATATTATATAAAATTTAAATCTTATGTTACTGTATAAATACTATTTGCCTTGAATTTTGAACTTTTCTGTGTTCTTAAATTGTTTTTCTTCCAATTTTGACCACCAGAGAAATTCAAAACCCTTGCAAGGGTAATTCTAGTTGGTGGGTAAATCATGTTCGCCCTCTAATTTACTGGCATGATCTTTTTTTATTTTTTGTTTCTTTATAAGAAGTTACAGAGGATTGAAACCAAAATATATCTGACAGGCAAGCTTATTTGTGTGTGAATATATTTAATAGATATCCATAATCCGTCCATAAAAAAAAAGAGCGAAAACTACCCCTTTTTAAGCTATTTATTAAATTCATAATTTACTCGTAGAATTGAGCTGATGTTTTGATGGATGGCTTATTGATCATGGATACAATTTGCTGCCTCTAATTTCACCCTATAAAATTTAATTGAAAGCTCTTCATGCTTATTTTACCGATTTAGTGGCAGGATGAAACTGATGAAGAAGTGGAAGATTTGAATGCAAGTGAAGAAAAATCACTCCAGCAATGTGCACCTGCATATGGGCGCTTAATCACAATCCATGCTGGGAAACCTAAAGGTCAAGCAAAAGATTATTTAAGCGTGGCTGGTGATGTCAGACGCCTAAGCATGTGCGAACAGATGGTTCAAAAGACCTGTGCATCTCATGGGGCCGCAGTTATCAGGCAATTGCCAGTAGTAACTGCAATATAATTTTTTCCAAATCACTTTTGTAGTTGACAATCTCCCAGCTTATATATCAATCATACTTGTAGGTTCACACAGAAGAATATTCTCAGGGTTTATCCGAAAGGAACACGTGTCTCTTCATCAAATTACAGACCACATATTGGGTGGAATTATGGAGCTCAGATGGTTGCATGCAACATGCAGGTTATGGATCAATCTTTATTTTGTTTAGGTCTAAATGCACTCCCTGGTGTTTATGTTACTACCTCCGGTCTTAAATATAAGAGCTAGATAAGGGGCTTATTTTGGTCATAAATATAAGACCTCAATTTATTTTATCTCCTAAATTTATAATTTTTTCCCTAAAGCATCTCTATTGATTGCACATAGTAAACAGGTTTCCATCAAGATTCCACATGATTAGAAATGATATTTTAGGGAAACTAACACACATTTGTTACAAATAACTAACTTAAAGACCGGAGGTAATATTATTTAACAATCTATTAATGTGGATTAACAATTGAGAGTCTTTTGAAGTGTGGATCACTTCTCTAAGTTATATTTTATTGCAAAGAAGTTTTGCCTGAGGTGAAGTGTTTTTTCTGTTCTTTGCATGCAATATGCACGCAATTTTTTTATGTTGTAAATGATTTGATTACTAGCAATAAACCAGTTTTTAAAATCATAGTTTAGGAGGAAAAAGAACCTTTCGTCTCAAATACTAGAGAACTTCTTTGTTTTTCTTTCATCTTGAAAACCCGGTCACTGCAAAGCTTCCTCTGACATTCTTGGAGGAGAAGATTGCTGGGCTCTTTCGTGAAAAATACAGGAGTATTTTTATTAAGGCAATTGCATTAAATTCATTAACAATTCACCTAATCTTCTATAGAAATACAAATCTTTTGGCAGGGGTATGGGAGATCACTATGGTTCATGCAAGGGATGTTTAGAGCAAATGGAGGTTGTGGCTATGTGAAAAAGCCCGATTGCTTAGTGGAAAGTGGTCCCAATGGTGAGGTTTTCGATCCTAACAGAACATTGCCAGTGAAGACGACATTAAAGGTGTGTGACATCATTTAAAAAGGGAAATCGGTTTGTTTGATGGCGGCTTCTGAAATCTGTTATACCCCAACTTACAGGTTAAAGTATATTTAGGGACCGGATGGAGCTCAGATTTCAGCCAAACACACTTTGATTCATTCTCTCCACCAGACTTTTACACAAAGGTGAGTTGGATGCTTCAATCATGTATAAGAGATCAAAGACATACCATTGGATGAAAAGAAATAAAGAGAAACCCAAAAGACATTATAATTATCCTTAGAATCTGTTTCAATTCATGACAGGTTTGTATAGTTGGAGTAGATAATGATAAAGTCAAGAAGAAAACAAAGGTAATAGACGACGATTGGTTTCCAGTTTGGAATGAAGGGTTTGAATTCCCTCTGACTGTTCCAGAGTTGGCTTTACTGAGGATAGAAGTTAGAGAGTATGACAGGCATGAAGCGGATGACTTTGGTGGGCAGGCGTGTTTGCCGGTTCCTGAGCTAAGATATGGATTCCGGTCAGTCCCTCTATACGACAAAAAGGGCAGCCAACTCAAATCTGTGAGGCTTTTCATGCATTTTCAGTTTGTTTCATACTAGGCGATTCAATCTTCTTGCCTTCAAGCTCTTCTTGTTTATAATGAGGATATCTTTATCTGTTTTTTCTTCTGACCATTGGCCCTAAGAGCATTTTATCTATAGTTTATGCAAACAGTGTCATAGGCTTTAGAGTGCAGTGGCTATATTCACTTCTATAAAATCAATTTAATTAAAAAAAACACCTGTTTCAAGAACATCAAATGTTGGACCTGAGAGCTGAGGCTTATAGATCTTAGCGGGTACCATACACTACTGTAAAAATTTACTGTACCAGAAGACCATGTCGATCGATCATGATTGGAGAGATTGTACAAGACAAATAATAATGTCAAAAGTGAATGCATAGAACTTTATGATGATTAACTTGATTCATTAATCTTTCCTTGTCAAATAGGTGGATTTTTTTTCCTCTATAGATTGGTGAGCTTATAATTTAGCCCTCCACTATATGTACATTTGCAATTTAATTCCTCAGTCACTAAAATGCTTGCAGTGTGTGCTTATATTTTTTCGTGATTAACTTGATTTACTAATTAGTCTTTGAAGCAAAGCCTTATTTAGTCCTAAAATAGAGTCCTCTTGTTCCCCAATTACATAGAGTTGAGTTAGCAGTGGGTGCTTGATTGAGGCATGCAAGTGTTCTTTTTTTGGACCGAAAGCATGTTAAGTGCTAACGTTACAATTACAAGTATTTTAATAATGAAGGGGTTAAATTAAATTGTGTGATGAAAGAGATGCAACATAAAGTCAAAACATTGATAAGTATTAATTTGGTGCTATTTGTGTGTCAAGTAATGATAGTGCCACAGAAGGGGGGTCCGAGGACGAATAAGGTTGTATATGCCTAAAATTCACATGACCCACCTCTGCAATATGAACGGGGTCACAATCCAACCATTAGTTGTCTCTCTGCTTTTCCCTATTACCATCGTCATCATGGGAAAGAGACTGCGGCTTTATCAAGCAGTTCCTTGAAACTCTAAAAGTAATAAATTTATAATTAATACTAGTTGGTTCTATAACTTGAATGAATTTTAATTTTAATTTTTATAATTTTAAATCATGATTTTTTATAATTATAATTTCGTAAGAATTTAATTTGAGTTTAACAACTTTAACTTTTAATTAACAACATTAAATATAAAAGTTAAAATAAAATTTGATAAATTATAAAAATTAAAATTAAAACTCGTGAACTTAAATATGAAACTATAAGAACTAAAAAAGAATTAAAATTAAAACTCGTGAACTTAAATATGAAACTATAAGAGCTAAAAAGGCAAAAACTATAATTTTAAATTATTTAGACTAAAACTAAAAATTAATCAAAAATTATAAAGACTAATAAAGATGTTAACTCTTTTTATCCAATTTTTTTTATTAATTATATATAAGATTTTTTTATTAAAAGAGTTGCTTCTCTAGAATAACTATTTTAAAAAAATTAATACATATTTATTTATAAAAAATATGTATTAATTTTTTTAAAATAGTTATTCTAGAGAAGCAACTCTTTTATTTTTTTATTCTTTATATTTTTTTTTGTTTTTGGTTGCCTACCCGGTTCACCGGAGTTTTGCTCCGACTATATCCGGATCTGACCCGCGTCGCGCACCTGGATATGGTGGGTGAGTCTTCCAACGGAGATTTTCTGCATACGCCAAGGCTCGAACTCGAGACCCCGCTTAAGCAATATCGAACCGCTTACCACTCGGACTAACTCCTGTTGGTTATTCTTTATAAATTAGTTATGTATCTAATATTTATAATTGGAGGAAGTACTGAGTATATGTCAAGAACAAAGATTGCCTTTCACAATTGAATCCATATTTCAGTAATAAACTATAAATGCTCAGATCATCAAATGTTTTCTTTAGTCCATACTGTGGAGACGTGGGAGCAAGATGATGATAATATAATTTTTATGTTAATTTTAAATTACTATAAATTCATTATGAAATTAATTAACTAACACATCACTGACAGTAACATCAAACAATTCATATACATGTCGAAGTCGAAGTCGAAGTCAAATTTGGAGTCGGCAAAATCGTTTCCCAAGTTTTTTTCTTTTTTCACCTGAATATATCATTTTCATTAAGATGAAAAAGCAACGACAAAAACAAACAGTACAGGAAACAGAAGTCTCAGCAAGACAGAAAAACTGAAACGCTTCTGAGATCTATGCCAAGGTCAGGTTAGCCAATGCATAATTTGATAATTCTTAGTTCTAAACCAATTATGTACAGGATTAATAAACCACAAAAAGTGAAAGAAAATTTGAAACTGGTGCATTTTAGGTCTTCTTCACATGAGGCATCTGCAATCTATATAATATGCTTATCCTTGGTGGATTCAATAAACTAATTAGTATTAATCTATCAAGTATGCTCATTAATTGCCTTGTATTTACGTCCATGCCACTTTATTATCCAAAATATGGCATGCATGCAAAAACAAACCCTCCCCAGTATATTTATAGTTAGAGACATTCCCTGTCATGAAAATAATCATAAAATTTGAAATTACATATTGCTTCATCTGCGTTGATAATAAATTAAAAAATTTCCTAGAAATTTTCTCATTTGAATTTTTAATGATCGAAATTTTAATAACTCGAAGTCGTACATTCTCTTTAGGTATATGCAACATACGTATATATATGTAAATATTTTTTATTTTATTTTTGAGATAAAATGTGTGCAAGTCAAGATATATATAGTTAAAAATATATTATAAATAAATATATGTTACATTTGTTGAAGATAACTTGTATTTGTTTAAAAAATTCACTTTTTAAACAAATTCCAAGCACCTCTCTGAGTAATAAAAATTTAATGGAGAATTTTTTGGCAATTTTTGCTAATAAAATTTTAAATTTCAAATTAGATTAGGTTAATGGATAATGGATTTCAAGCTTCAAACGTAAAAGATTTAGTTTGACTCTTTATAAACAAGTAAATAAATGAATAAACTGTTATAAATATTATTGCATATGTGGATGTCCATATAACTTCTACCTCTTGGGATTTCTTTTAGGATTTCTTCATCTCTTTATGTTATAAATCTATTACTTCCTCAATGAATGATTTGAGAGGAGTTTCTTGTTGTTAATGACATTTTATTCATCTTTATTCCTTTGTAACCTTATATTTAGTCTTTAATGGTTGTGGCCTATAAATAGTGGCCATGTAGAAGGTATTTGTACAAGTGATCAAACATATAAGAAATACTCCATTGCCTCCCATTTCAATCTCTTGTCTTGTTATTTCTTCTCCTCTTTAACTTTTTCATCTTCTCTTATTTTATAACACGTTATCAGCACGACATTGCTCTGAAAAAGTTAAGGTATAAACTTCTTGTCAATTCATATATTATTATGCTCAATTATATACAAATGTTATTAGTTTTCTCTTTATCTAATTATCATATATTTTTTTTCTTTAATAGTATATACTATTTTTCTTTACCCTATTACACAATTTTTCTCTTACCTGATTATTATGGGTAAATTTTATGTTCTATACATTTGTTATATATTCTATTGTTATTTATTATGTTATTTTTTTATATTTATTTTAATTTATGTTGTTAGATTATATATATATATGTGTGTATGGATTATCTTTATTATATTTTATTCTTATGTAAAATATTATATTTTTTCTCTCCTTCTTTTGATATATTATTATGACTGATTCTTTATTTATATGGGTGTGTGTTCTTATTTCTAATTCCCTTTTCTTATATGTTGTTTACATTTTCAATTCTCCTCCTCATATATTCATTAAATTACTTATACTATGTTACTATTTATATATTATATTTATATTATTTCTAATTTTATGTATTGTAACATATTATTTATGTTGTTTATATTTATGCATGTTTTTTTATGTTATTTAATTTATTTTGTTACATTTATTTATTCATGTTTATTTATATTACTTATTTTATAACATGTTTGTAATTTTTTTTATTTAATTGTTTAGGTGTTATTATATATTATTTATTTATTTATGTCATTTATATTTTGTTACTTTTATTGAATTTATATTTATTTTAAATATATAATGTTTATTTGATTTATGTTTTTATTATCATATTTTTTTTCAATTAATTTTATCATAATTCTAATTGTTATTATTATTATTATTTTAGTTTGATCCATGGCTAATCTTACGAAACTCGAGTTTACCGCTCTGGATATCTCGAAAAAAAATTATTTGTCTTGGGTTTTAGATGCTGAAATCCACCTAAATGCCAAAGGTTTAGGGAATGCTATTTTACCTGAAAATGAAGTAAGTAGTCAAGACAAGGCTAAGGCCCTAATTTTCCTTCGCCACCATTTACATGAAGGGCTAAAAGCTAAATACCTAACGGTTAAAGATCCGTTAGAGTTGTGGAATAATTTAAAAGAACGATATGATAACCAAAAGACAGTAATTTTGCCCAAAGCTCGTAATGAATGATTGCATTTGAGGCTACAAGATTTTAAATCTGTATCTGAATATAATTCAGCTGTTTTTAAAATAAGTTCTCAATTGAAATTGTGTAGTGAGAAAATAACAGATGAGGACTTATTAGAGAATTTTTTTTCAACATTTCATGCTTCAAATGTGCTCCTGCAGCAGCAATACCGTGAGAAAGGTTTTAAAAAGTATTCTAAACTAATCTCATGTCTTCTTGTGGCTGAACAAAATAATAAACTATTGATGAAAAATCATGAGATCCGTCCCACTGAATCATCTCCATTCCCTGAAGCGAATGCGACTGAACGTACTAATTTTCATGCCTATGGTCGTGGTCGTGGTCGTGACCGTGGTAGGGGACGTGGCAATTACTGTCATCATGGTGGGGGGAGTAATTATAATCTGAATACCCACCAAAAGAAGAAATATAATGAAGGGCAGAAAAAAGATAATGGTGGTCCCTAAAAAACTGTGGAAAATTTATGTTATAAGTGTGGAATGAAGGGGCACTGGTCGCGTACCTGTCGTACGCCTGAGCATCTAGTAAAGCTTTATCAAGCCTCTATAAAAAAGAATTCAAAGAACATGGAAGCAAATATGATTTTTCAAGATGATGATGTTGAGGTAAATTTTGCATACAAAAATAATGATACCAATGAGCTAGATGATGGCCTTGATGCTATGGCACATTTAGACGTGGCTGATTTCTTTGAGAATCATGATTAGACAAACAAATTTAGCAGAAAAAGAATAAGATTAATGTAGTTTATGTTTTATTTATATTTTATCCTAATTTAGTTTATGCTTTATGCTTTATTTATGTTTACTTTTATTTTTTTATTATTACTAATAATATATTTTGATACATTTATTTTTTTTAATGAAGAATATGGATGTTCCTCTATCTTTTATTGGGCACAAGAATGAAGATATATGTCTCATAGATAGTGCTACAACACATACCATACTCAAAGATAAAAAATATTTTTCTCATTTGACAATGAATGCTGCAAGCATCAATACTATAGCGGGTAATACAAACCTAATTGAAGGCTCCGGAAGAGCAATGATAATATTACCCAAAGGGACAAAATTTGTTATTAATGATGCTTTATATTCCTCTAAATTTTAAAGAAATTTGTTAAGTTTTAAAGATATCCGCCAAAATGGATATCATATTGAGACTATAGATGATAAAAGTATTGAATATCTACATATTACAATTGTTAGACATGGAGAAAAATGTATTCTTGAAAAAAATCCTGCATTATCTTCTGATTTGTACTATATAAATATTAGTATAATTGAAACAAATGTTACAGTAAACCAGAAGTTTACTGATAAAAATACATTCATTGTTTGGCATGATCGGTTAGGCCATCCCAGATCAACTATGATGCGAAGAATTATTGAAAATTCACATGGACATCCATTGAAGAGCCAGGAGATTCTTTAATTTAAAGATTTCTCATGTGTTGCTTGTTCTCAAGGCAAACTAATAACAAGACCCTCATTAACAAAAGTTGGGGTAGAATCTCCTATATTTCTGGAACGTATCCAAGGGGATATATGTGAACATATTCATCCACCATGTGGACCATTTAGATATTTTATAGTTTTAATAGATGCATCTACAAGATGGTCACATATGTGTTTGTTATCTACACGTAATTTAGCATTTGCTAGATTACTTGCTCAAATAATTCGATTAAGAGCACAGTTTCCATAATATACAATTAAGACAATTTGTCTTGATAATGCGAGTGAATTTTTATCTCAAATATTTAATGATTATTGCATGGCCACTGGAATAACAGTGGAGAAATCTGTTGCTCATGTCCACACTCAAAATGATTTAGCAGAATCATTAATTAAACGCCTCCAATTGATTGCTAGACCAATACTTATGAGAACAAAACTTCCTATTTCAGCTTGGGGACATGCAATTTTACATGCAGCAGCAATTATACGCATCAGGCCAACAAGTTATCATAAATTCTCCCAAATATAGTTGGTTTTTGGTCAGGAGCCAAATATTTCTCATCTTAAAATTTTTGGATGTGCGGTATTTGTCCCAATTGCTCCACCACAACGCATAAAAATAGGACCTCAGAGAAGGTTAGGAATATATATTGGTTATGAATCTCCTTCTATAATCAAGTATTTAGAACCACTAACGGGAGATTTATTTACGGCACGTTTTGATGATTGTCATTTTGATAAGACAAATTTTTTAACATTAGGGGGAGATAATAAGCAGCTGGATAAAGAAATCACATGGAAAGTATTATCGTTGTCTCATTTAGATCCTCGAACACAACAATGTGAGCTTGAAGTTCAAAAAATAAGTCATTTACAAAATATTGCAAATCAACTGCCAGATGCATTTACTGACCCCAAGAGAATTACCAAATCTCATATTCCAACTGAAAATGCCCCAATTAGAATTGATGTCCCAGCAGGACAAGTAGCAAGTGCAAATGAAACTAAACCACGCTTGAAGCGTGGTAGACCTATCGGTTCCAAAGATAAAATTCTTAGAAAGAAAAGAGTAAACAATCAAGATGGTCAAGTTGAGAAGGCTGGTCTTATAGGAGAGACTCATGACATAACAAATCAAAAGACCCCAGAAGAGGTCCAGGTACCTGAAAATAATGAAGAGATCTCGATAAGTTATGTCACTACAGGAAAAAGATGGAACCGAGAAAATATAGTCGTCGACGATTTTTTTTATATAGTGTTGCAGTTAAAATAACTAATCAAAGTGAGGATCTTGAACCTAGGTTAGTTGAAGAATGTAGACATAGAAATGATTGGCCAAAATGGAAAGACGCAATTCAAGCAGAATTGAATTCACTTTCAAAACGTGAAGTTTTTGGACCTGTAGTCCAAATACCGAATGGTGTTGAACCAGTTGGGTATAGATGGGGTTTTGTGCGAAAACGAAATGAGAAAAATGAGGTTGTTAGATATAAAGCACGACTCGTGGCACAAGATTTTTCACAAAGACCTGGCATTGATTATGAAGAAACATATTCTCCTGTGGTGAATACAATTACTTTAATATATCTAATTAGTCTGGCAGTGCATGAAAGACTTGATATGCGTCTGATGGATGTTGTTACAGCATACTTATATAGTTCTTTAGATACTGAAATTTATATGAAAATCCCTGAAGGATTTAAATTGCCTGAAGCATGTAAGAATTCTTGAGAAAATTATGCAATTCGTTTGCATAAATCCTTGTACGGATTAAAACAATCTGGAAGAATGTGGTATAACTGTCTAAGTGAATATTTGTTAAAGGCGGGTTACAAAAAGACTCAATCAGCCCATGTGTTTTTATAAAAAGGAATACATCAGAATTTGTTATGATTGATGTCTATGTGGATGACTTGAATATAATTGGAACTCCTAAAGAGATTCAAAAAGCAGTTGATTGTTTAAAGAGAGAATTTGAAATGAAAGATTTTAGAAAAACAAAATTTTGTCTCGGTTTACAAATCGAGCACTTAACAAATGGAGTTTTTCTTCATCAATCAGCTTATATTGAAAAATATTAAAGCAATTTTATATGGATAAAGCGCATCCATTAACTACTCCAATGGTTGTGAGATCGCTAGTTAAAGAAAAAGATCATTTTCGCCCTCAAAAGGAAAATGAAAAACTTCTTGGTCCAGAAGTACCATATCTTAGTGCTATAGGGGCACTAATATATCTTACTAATTCAACATGACCTGATATTGCATTTGCTGTGAGTTTATTGGCAAGATTTAGTTCTTCCCCAATAAGAAGACATTGGAATGGAGTTAAACATATATTTTGATATCTTCAAGGGACAACTGATATGGGATTATTTTATTCTAATAAATTTGGATCACAATTGATTGGTTATGCAGATGCAAGATTTTTATCAGATCCACCTAAAGGTAGATCTCAGACAGAATATTTATTTACTTGTGGAGATATAGCTATATCTTGACGTTCAATAAAGCAAACTTTATCAGCTACCTCATCAAATCATGCAGAAATAATTGCAGTTCATGAGGCAAGTCGAGAATATGTTTGGTTAAAGTTAGTAATTCAACATATCCAAAGAATGAGTGGTCTACTTCCGGAACAAGAGATTCCAACAGTATTATATGAAGATAATACGGTATGCATAACTCAACTAAAAGAGGGATATATCAAAGAAGATAGAACAAAACATATTTCTCCGAAATTCTTTTTCACTCATGATCTTATGAAGAATGGTGATATAGATGTTCAGCAAATTCGATCATGTGATAACCTTGCAGATTTGTTTACTAAGACACTGTCTACTAAGCCATTTGAAAAGTTAGTGTATGGTAAACAAGTACCTTGCTGTTATCTTTTTCTTTTAAATTTTTTTTTATTGTGTACTCTTTTCCCTTCACTAGGTTTTTGTCCCAATGAACTTTTTCTAGTAAGGTTTTAATGAGGCACAATATCTGTCATGGACATCCAAAGGGGAGTGTTATAAATATTATTGCATATGTGGATGTCCATACAACTTCTACCTCTTGGGATTCCTCTTAGGATTCCTTCATCTCTTTATGTCATAAACCTATTACTTCCTCAATGAATGACTTGAGAGGAGTTTCTTGTTATTAATGACATTTTATTCATCTTTATTCCTTTGTAATCTTATGTTTAGTCTTTAATGGTTGTGGCCTATAAATAGTGACAATGTAGAAAACATTTGTACAAATGATCATACAAGCATATAAAGAATACTCCTTTACGTCCCATTTTAATCTCTTGTCTTGTTATTTTTTTCTCCTCTTTAACTTTTTTATCTTATCTTATTTTATAAAATAGACAATAATACCAAAGAACTGGTCGTTGCCACAGGCGCTGAGGAGATCCAAAGTGCGGTATGTGGGACCCATGTGTGAGCTGAATAGCTGCCAAGTGACTGATAGCTCATTGGTCCGACCTGCTACGTAGGATCTACCACCCGACTGCGTGCGAGTGGCCATCTTCTACAGTTGCACACTTATTACACTCCTACCAGTTTTTTCCACACATGAAAAAGGTTTCTTCCATTCTTCCATTATCGCATCTCATTTTCTCCTCAGCAGCATAACCCTCAACTTCCACTCATCTCCTCACTTATCGGAGTTAGGAGGCACGCATGTCGAGACAGACTTACAGAGTATGCTTCTGCTGCCGCCGGGGGTTCAGGCTTCGCGCCTCCGAGGCACCGCCGGAGATCAAGTCGCTTTTTGATAGCTACTCTGCGAATGGCTTTATGACTGCTGCTCACCTCCAGAGGTTCTTGATTGAGGTTCAGAAAGAAGATAAAGCCACCGAAGATGAAGCTCAGGCCATCATCGACGGCCTCAAGCATTTGATCATTTTTCATCGGAGGGCTCTCGCTCTTGACGGTTTCTTCAAGTACCTCTTCAGTGACCAAAACCAACCTCTCTCGCCTTCTCTTGGGGTAACTTCTTGGATTTTCTTATCCTTTCTTCTGTTCCCATTTTGTCCTGTATAGTTTAATAGTGCCGCCGACACCATCAGGTAGCTCTGATTTAGCATCGTTTACCTTCCATGTGGCTCTTCTTATGGATTTCCCATTATTGATTGTCCTCTGCTTCCATGTTCTAACTATTTCTGTACTCGCACTTGGTTATTGTGCTCTAGCTTGCTCTTTCACCTTTTCATTGTTCCCGGCTTCACGATAATTCCCGTTTAGTATTATCCATAAGTTCATTGTGGTTGAACCCATTGGCAATAACGATGGTTAATTGAAGCTGCGTTTTAACTTTCTAAGAAATCATGCTAAAACATGATGATAATTAAATGTTTCAAGCATGGACTAATGCATCAAACTGTAATCTGAAAACAAATGCCTCTTTTTTGGAGGACTGACGTGGCGTCGATGGAAATAAGAAACCAACCATTTGCTTTATAATTAACTTCACGTATACGATATCGGATATCACCAAATCTACGCATATGTATTTCTTTTAATAATGGATTCAATTGCAGTTACTCAATTGAGATACTACTTTTTCGGCACCTTTCCTTGAACAATCTACGGTTAGAAGGGTTTTATGTAAACCTTCACCAGTCATTATCAAACTTCCATGTGTTTTCCATTTTCTTCCTCTGACAATTGCGTTTCTTCTAATTCTTTTTTGTGTTTTAGGTTCACCATGACATGACAGCACCGTTATCTCATTATTTCATATTCACTGGTCACAATTCCTATCTCACTGGAAATCAGCTTAGTAGTGATTGCAGTGATGTCCCCATTATACATGCCCTGCAAAGAGGTGTAAGAGTGATAGAACTGGACATATGGCCTAATGCTACAAAGGATGATGTGCATGTTCTTCATGGAGGGTATAATTTTTTTCCCGAGTTTTCCCTTATTTCTCTCTTCTAGCGGCAGAACTCAAAATACCAAGGCGGTAGACGTTAAAATCATCTTAATTATCTTTTTCTGCTTTCCTTTGCTGTCATGAGGTGTATGCATAAATTGCTTTTAGAAAAATGACAACCTTGCAAAGCAGGATATCCCCTCAGAATGGACGAGGTCTTCCCTTCTGTTTACTTTAAAGCTGATGTTGGCCTAAATCAGTTTGTAAAGAGGGGGATAATAATTTATTATATTACTTTATCTATGTTTTTTGTGTAGGACGCTGACTACTCCTGTAGAGCTTCTCAAATGCCTGAGGTCCATTAAAGAGAATGCCTTTTCTGCTTCTGAATATCCAGTTGTAATAACTCTAGAAGACCATCTTACTCCAGATCTGCAGGCTAAAGTGGCTGAGGTTAGATATTCTGTGTTCGTGTTGGATTTAAAATGCATGTGTTCTTTTAGTTGACCATTCCTGCTCCAACTATTTAGATGGCCACTCAAACATTTGGAGACATGCTATATTCGCCTGGCATGGAATGCTTGAAGGAATTTCCTTCTCCAGAATCACTTAAAAGAAAGATTATGATATCAACTAAACCACCTAAGGAGTACCTTGAGGGCAAAGAAGTAAAGGAAAAGGGGGACGAGACACTGAAGACAAAGGCCTCAGGTGATGAAGAAGCATGGGGGAAGGAAGTCCCATGCTTGAAAGGTGGCACTTTAGCTGATGACAAGGTCTGAGACTCTGAGGCCACGCAGCATATAAAATATAGATTGCCACTAAACGTAGTTTTGTATGGGAGTTATGATGAATGACTTTCTTGTTCACCATTTTCTGCAGAACCATGTGTGTGAAGAAGAAGTTGTTGAAGAGGAGGATCCTGATGAAGCAGATAAGTCACATCATAATGGAGCTCCTGAATATGGGCGTTTAATTGCCATTCATGCTGGCAAACCCAAAGGTGGAATAGACGAATGTCTGAAAGTGGATCCTGATAAAGTGCGGCGTCTAAGCTTAAGCGAGCAACAGCTTGACAAGATTTCTGTGACACATGGAAAAGAAATTGTCAGGTATTGATAAATGCTTACAAAAAGTTCATCTTAGAAAGAATATAGTTTTTTTTTAGCAGTATGACTAGAACTTTCATCCTGTAACTTTCGAGCTCCTTCTAAATATTTTCTTTTCTTTGTGGCTATGTACAAGTGGTCAAGTTTGACTTTTAAATGCATTTTATCACTGTCTTTTTCTATGAAGTATATATGTATTCCCCAAGTGAAATTTATTGGCTCGGCACTATGCATTTGGTCTGACTTCATATTGCCTGCAAGGACAAGGAAGTAATAAGTGTTTAGGCTATATATCCTAGTTTGACACAGTTGGTAACGAAATGGTTACATGAGAGCAATTTGAGTGCATAATAATATAATTCAGGTGGCATATCTAGTGGTTATCTCAATCTTAGAGATCTTTTGTATTTCATGCCAGATGATATATGTAACAATGTATAAGGAAAAAATGACAAAGTATCGATTTCCTGATTATTGGCGTACTTTGCAGGTTTACTCAGCGGAATATCCTGAGGGTGTATCCAAAAGGTACACGCATCGACTCATCAAATTATAACCCACTAATTGGGTGGATGCATGGAGCTCAAATGGTTGCATTTAACATGCAGGTTTTAGCTCTTCCGTCCTTGCTTTTTCCCAATTTAACTTCTTACTGTTTAAGGATGTCTTGGGTTTATTAATTATGCCACAATTTACTTCTTTTACGTTTTCATATTCCTCTATCTATTACATAATATTATAGTGTATACTCTAATACACATTAAAGACTATGAACTATATTATCGACTGTGATGTGTTTAAGATCATGAAAGAGATTCACTTGTGAGTTTTTTATGCTGGTGCTTTCATGATAGGGGCATGGGAGATCACTTTGGGTGATGCAAGGAATGTTCAAAGCCAATGGTGGATGTGGTTATGTTAAAAAACCAGATTTCCTACTGAAGACTTTACCGAATGGCGGGGTCTTTGATCCTAAAACCAAGTTACCTGTTGAGACAACATTGAAGGTGAGAGCTTCATTGCCTGGGGATATTATAGAGTTCAGGTAAAGTGCCCCAGTTTCTGATCCTAATCAAGATCTGATACTTCTCTGACTCTTAGGTGACCGTATACATGGGAGAAGGATGGTCTAAGGATTTCAAAGCAACCCACTTTGATAAATTCTCGCCTCCGGACTTCTACACAAGGGTGAGTTGATATGATTTTTCTTTTTGTTTTTCTTTTTGGGTTGAAAAAAGGGGATAATATGATTTGTTGCATCATAATATTTCACATGGCTGAATCCCATATTCTGATTTAAATGTTACTTCATTTGGCACTTGTTGATTCTTCTGTATTTCACTCCTCGTGTGACGATGTTCATCATCCTAGTTATAGATGTTGCATATGATGAAATACCTAACCTGGAGCTCATCTATCTCTCTTTTGCAATAAAACCCTATTTTAGTCACAAAGGAATCAATTCTCAAGTTGGTCCCCATTAAATTTTGGTATTCATTTCTGTCCTTTATGTCAGTCTAGTCTAGCCTCTATGATAGCAACTTTCTAATAAATATAATGACATGGCACGTTCCCTAACATATCTAGGATCTGCCATGTGCCATGCCCAATAGATCTAATGAAAGTCTATTGGAACTAACTGGGGAATTTACAGAGGACTAAAACAGAGTTCTAGTCCTTTCCTTTATCATCACCAGACTTATAATTTTCGTGGAACCTTGATTGATGCAGGTGGGAATAGCAGGAGTACCGGCCGATAGTGTGATGAAGAGGACAAAAGCAATAGAAGACAATTGGTTTCCTGCATGGAACGAGACATTCGAATTCCCTCTTACAGTTCCAGAGTTGGCAGTGCTTCGTATAGAAGTTCATGAGTATGATATGTCAGAAAAAGATGACTTTGGTGGCCAAACATGCCTACCTGTTGCAGAGCTCAGAAGTGGAGTTCGAGCAGTTCCACTACATAGCCTCAAGGGGGAGAAGTATGACTCTGTGAATCTCCTTATGCGCTTTGAGTTTCTTGGATCTTAATATGTACAGTAGAAAGTATAGCATTGGGTAAACAAGAGCTTCTATGTAACTGTATAATAATTTATAAGTATCTTGAGATGTGCTTGCTGGAGTAATTAATCTGTAAAACATGTGTATGTTATCTTATTAGCTACATTTGTTCTTTTATTTAAGTTAAATCTTTCGGTTTGTGACCTATTAGGCCTTCCCTTCTAGACATGCTCTTCCTTTTTTGTTTAAAAAACTTATTTTTTTTAATTGATTCTCTAAAATCTTAGTATGGCATATCATGTTTTCATCAAGTCAAATAAAAATGCTTTATAATTTTAAATGGAGGGAGTGCTTTATATTCACAACACTATCATAATATGCAGTGTTCACATTTCGTTGTCAAGCAGTGTTCACATTCTAATTATTTTTGTTGTCAAATACGGTAAGTGATTGGGGGGTAGTTCTGAAAAAATAATAATTAAACAAAAAACGCAGGGTTGGTATCAAATGGAAATATAGCCCTCATAGTCATATGGCATACCTAATGTGACAATTGTAAATTATTTTCTTAAAATACTCCAAATAAACAAGAGACACGTACCATTGAGCTCTTAATTATTTAGTCAGCATTCAAATAAGCACATTGACCAATCATTTCAACCACAAAACAAAAGCATTGAGAAATTTAAAAAAAAAAAAAAGTCGCATCTCTAACTGCTTATTTTCTTTTTTTGTGATGGGTATATAATAATTATGCTTTCCCAATAAAAAAGAAAATAAAACCTTGTTACTCACGCAATATGAATTGTGGAGACTGTTTTGTCACAATTTTTTTTTAAAGAAATTGGAACTTTTAAGACTTATAATTATTTTCAAGATTAAAATAAAATTATTATTTATTACGAATTTACTATCAAATTCAAACTTAAGAAAATTATTTTTATTATTAAAAAAAATCAACAATCCCGTAAAATAACTTCAACATATTTCAAAATAATTGTAAATTTTGATTTTTTTTTTTTGAAGTATGAATCATTGTAAGATATAATTTTCCCGGAAAACAAAGACAGGGCTCACTCATGAGATTCATATCTGGAAAGGCAAAGCCTTGATGTTACAACACAAAAATGTAATATACTCAAATACCATCATCGTCAATCTACCTTTACGCCTCCAACACATTCAATTTCATATTTTCAGGCCTACGCTCTTATTATGTCCCCAGTGAGAAAGAATTAAAAGTTCTGAACTTGAGGTACCGCGTCAGTTAATAATTCCATACTTACTGCGTCATCCTCAAAGAAAATTCAGACTTCAATTCCTTCACGAACTTTCGAAACTATTGGGTATGAGACTGACCAAGTCCTCTGAATCTCTATTCAAACAAACTACGTATGAGTTAAGTCTTTGCCATTTCAACCGTGCAATAAAAGAAGCAGAAGAAATACCAATTCCTCAGGCTAAAGAAACTTTGAATCTTCTTGGTCAAAGCTGCGCCCAACATTTAAGTTTCAAATAAGGGGAAAAATAAAGCTTAGTCCTCTTTCTGTTTCTAACTGGGGACCATAGTTAGAAAGGATGATAGTGAAGGAAAAGGATTCATTATGATCCATGTGGGGCTCAGAATACCAAATAGCTTAACCACTCGTATGCAGAGAGCAACCCCAGAATGAACACCTCTTTAGTGTTTTTTATACTCTCTAATAGACATTCCTTGTCCACATCGTCTTTTTCTCATCTGTTCTCTTCCTTCCCCTTCCATTGGACGGTGGACGCTTCCTTATCTGATTCCAACCAGACCAGTGAGAATTTTATGTGATATTCTTATTTCTCACTCTCCCACCAAATACCAGATATTGTTGTTGGCCAAATAATTGCTCATATGCCACTATGTTTCTAATGTTCATCACAAATTGCTGCAAGTAAAAGCCATAATTACGGCTAGCTGCCACAGTGACAGTGCAACCTGCCATGATTGGAGAACATCCTGGGCTTGAATCTGGTGTTGACATGTTTGTGTGTGTGAATGAAAAAACAAAAAGGTGCAGTGTGCAATGCATAAAGAGTAGATTGAGAGAAATAGAGGAAAAAGAGATGGATCAATTTTTTGGTTAGCTGTTAGTGATCAATGTAATATTCCATTACACAGCTTAAGTGTTAGATGATTTACCTAATCTTTACACCCCAAAAGAGTAATTGTATCAGAAAAGAATCAAATGAGACTCAGAACAAAAAAAATTGCAATGCCTGTTGTTGTAATAATAATTTGGATTATCATTCTGAAACAATAGAGATTGTGCCACTTGAGATGCTGCCATGGCTACTATCACAAAGAGACAAAGCCCTCTCCAGATTGGCCACAATGTCAGTCATTGTTGGTCTGTCTTTCCCTTCCAAATGCACGCAGTGCATTGCGGTATATGCCACCAGCTCCACCGCCTCCGCCTCGTTCATCTCCGGTGGCCCAACCCTTGCGTCCAGAATCTTGGGCAATTCGTCGGCCACTATCGCAGGCACTGCAAAGTCCACCAAACTCACTGGGGTGCCACCATTTTCACCATCTTTGAATATAGCTCTCTTACCAGTTAAGAGTTCTAGCAGTACTATTCCAAAACCATAAACATCACTCTTTGCTGTCAAGACATTCAGACCATAGTACTCGGGATCGATGTATCCTACGGTTCCCGCCGCCTTTGTTGGCCGGTAATCGTGATCAGAGTCCGGACCCATCAATGACAATCCAAAATCAGACACTCTAGCGGTCCAATTCGCGTCGAGAAGAATGTTGGAAGACTTGATGTCTCTGTGAATTATAGGTGGGACTGCATAGTTGTGGAGATATTCGATCCCTCGAGAAGCATCTAGCGCGATCTTGATCCTCATTTTCCACGAATTCAAGAAGCTACTACTCTTTTCCACATTTTTCTTGTCATGCAAGTGATCATGCAATGCTCCATTCTTCATGTATTCATACACCAAGAGCCTCTCATCTTTTTCCTCACAGAAACCAACTAGCCTGACCAAGTGTTTGTGGTGTAACCGGGACAAGAATGCGAGTTCCGACTCAAATGCACTCTCTTTCTCTTGAAATTTCTTCATCTTTGAACCAATCTCGCCCCTCTTGATCGCCACCTCGCGACCATCCGCAAGTTTGCCTCTGTACACAACACCAAAGCTACCAGCACCAATCTTGTTTTCAAGGGAAAAAATATTAGTGGCTGTCACAAGCTCGGCGAGAGTGAATTCCTCTGCCCTATCAGGATGCTTTGTGGATGATGTTCCGCTCCTCTGGCGCCTCATTATCCTTGAGCCCTGACGTCTAATGGTGGATGATCTCGACGGAGGGCTATTGCTAGAATTCACTGCACCTCCATTATTGGAACTACCATCTCTGGTGATTCTGGGTTGGACAGAATTGTGAACTTTCTTCTTACCAAAACAAACTCCAGTCCACAAGCAATAAATTATAGTGCATATACCGGCAAAAGCTCCAACAGATCCAACAATGGCGAATGCCAATAAACCCCTTGTCAATGCCTTTGATCGAGACGACGGAGGAGAACCCAATGGTGGCGGAGAACTCGATGGCGGCGGCACTGGGGCTGAAATGTTTGGAGAACAGGGCCTGCATATAGTACCAGAACCGGAACACAGATTTTGATATTGAGGATATTGACCACACTCACAAGATTGAACACAAGGCCCTGGGAGAATCGGAGATAAAGGAAGCTCGAGAGGATTAAAGCCAGAACTATTAGACCAACCAGGTCCCCAGCACATTACAGAAAAATTGCCGGAGACTAATCCACAAGTAAAATTTGACCCAGAAACAATTAACTCAAAAGATGTTTGTTCTGTAACATTCGCCGAGAATTGCCCTCCGCCTCCCCAGCAAACAACCGAACGATTCGACTGCTCGATCGCGCAGCTATGTTCAGCTCCGAGAGCCAAGCCAGAATATTCCAGAGGTCCTCCTTGTTGGGGAACACTAAGCTGCCCGGAACTGTTACTTCCTCCGCATACCACAAACCCTGTTGAATTCAATCCACAAACATGTGAATCGCCGGCGACAAGACTCAACATGGGCATGTCTCCAAATCCGTTCAGTATTTGACCCGAAAGGGGTTGCATTCCCCAACAATGAACCCGAGAAGTATTCTTCAAGATCCCGCAAGAAAAGCCAGACCCAGATGTTATCGACGCAAATTGATCCGGCGGAGGTATGTCATTGGTTCTCCAGCACCGAACGGTGCCTGAACCCACGACGCTCGCGCATACTTGGGTATCCCCAACAGCCAGATTCTCCAACAGAACAGTATAATTAGAGTAAAGCCTCTTCCCTTGGAAAGAACCGCTGGAGTTGGAAAAAACAGCATCCCAGCAAAGCAAACTGTAGTTACCGGACCTAAGGCCGCAGAAGTAGCTCCTCCCACCGGAAATCGACGAAAAAGAAATGTTAGGAGTAACGGGAACGATCTGCCCGCGACGGTAGCATTCAATGCGCTGCGTCCGTTCCCTTGCCACGATGCCACAGACGGTGCCGGAGTCATCGATTACGGCAAGAGTGACGCCGGAACCCAGAGCATGGATGAAGGGGATTGAAGAGAAAAGGGTGACGGCGGCGATGAGGCAGACGTTGACGGAGAAGAAGAAGGTGAAGGGGGAGAGTGAATTCGTCATGTAAAAGGATGGATTTTGACGTTAGGTAGCGGTCGTTTGCGCTTCATTGGCAGAGATGGAGAATGAGATAGAGGGAGAGAGAAGGAAATAGAGAAAGAGAGAGACTCTGAAAGTATATAGGGAGCGAAAGGCATGGTGGAAGTTCAGGGGTTTTTGGTTTAGACTTACGGAGACATGGCCTTCTTCTGCGTTCTCAAGTAGCTACGGAATTAGGCCGCGTTTACTTTCTCCCTCGGCAAAAACTCTCTTTCACGTCTTTGTTTTTAATGCAAAAGGTAATTTTTCATTCTACTTAGGTAACGAAAATGTAAAAGGAAAAATAGATTATATATTTAAATAAAAATAGATAACATTGTTGATATTATATACACACATTTCAACTTTAAAATCACAAGATTTAAATCAAGGTGGATGGCTATTATGAAAAAATCAAATAAAAATACATATTAGTAACACACAATGACCTAATTATAAAGAATCTATTCCCTTAATTTTTGGAAGATTAGTCTCTATCTCAAGAAAAAAATACATAGACATTAGCATTTTTTTTTATATGGGAGTATTCTCAATATATTATTTGTTGTTGTTTATTTGCACTTTAATATTTACTTAAGTATAATAATTTTAAAAATATGCATATATTTTTTACGATAAGTGTGCTTAACTGAAAGAAATTTGAACTCTTTTATTAACGCCCTTGAGACCATTCCATTTTATACAAGAGGAGTAGAAAACAATTTACAGTTACCTTACACTAATAAATAACCAAATAAATAAGGTTAATTAATATTGTACATTTTTTCATAAAAAATTAATTTTACGTTTTAAAAATTAAGGGGTTAAAATATATATTTTACCTTTATTGTATTTTTTTATAAATTTTATTTTATTTAACAAGTCAACGTAAGCTTAGCCTATAGTCTATATAGATTTTTTTTCAGTTGATCTATATAAATATCTAGTTTATTCTAAAGTTTGTTTTAAAACTTGTATTTTTAAAATTTTCAAAAAAAATTAATAGGCCTAAACTTTCAATCAAGCTAAAAACAAGCTTTGGTTGGAAAACAAACTTAGGCCTTCAAATAGATCGCGAAATAATCTGCCTATTAACAAGCCGAAAATAAGTTTTACATGCTTACTACATTTTTTAAATAATTTAAATTTAGCCTATTAAACAAAATATATCTTTAAAAATATTTGGGTCTAAACTTATTTTTAGAAAGGTCAGGTTAGGCTACAGTGGTCTAATATAATATGCTGTTTGCCTATTTCCACCTAGACCAGTGAGCCTCTTGATGCGCTGTTAAATCTGACATGAGTGTGGAGTGGTTCCAAACAAGGTGTTAATGCAAACAAGAACTGGAGAAAAGGGGGATTTCGAGGAAGAGGAAGTTAACCTACGAAGGATAATAGCGAATGACGATGTGGGCATCGCCGACAACCACGTGTCGCATTTATTTTGGGCGTCACGCGCCTTCTTCATTCACGTGCTTCCTACACGTAAGCGTGGAATTTAATGCGCGCCAAAGGGGCCCTTCTTTGACCTTCAACTCTCGACTAAAAAGGCTGCCATTTTTAATTTATATATTTTTCTTTTTCTTGTTCAAACTAAAATCGTAGCCCTCAGATTCGATTTTTTAATTTAGCAACTGAGATTTACTATAGAGTCCCCTTTTTTTTTTCTGCTAATTAGAATTTACTATAGATTTACTATAGATTCGATTTTGTTTGTTATAATTAGGATGCAGCCGTCGTCCAAAGCTTCCAAATTGGAGGAGAGGGAAGGAAAAGGTTTTCCTACTCAATTAGAATTTGTTGATCCAAACAAGAAGAAGGAAGCAATCCCTCCCTATCCTCCCATCCCCTCTTTGCCTTTTTACTGGGATTCTTTGGGCATGTCCCCACCCGAACTCAATAGGATCATCTTTGAGAATTTAATTCCATTCATCACCTTTTTTTGAGGTAGGACACAAGATTGAGCCTTTTAACTCCACATGTGTGGTTGTGTTTAGTTTAGCAATTACTAGTTTACTACAGGTCACCATGCAGGGAAAATATTATTTATGCTTTTTGTTTTTAATCTAACATGGAGATGAAATAATTTGAACGAGGGATAAAGACATTCTAGACAAAAAAAAAATCATTTAATTCAATAATAAAACTAAGTTTTGTAAATTTGGTACAAAACAAAAAAATCTACAGCTGTTTTAAGGAAAAATGTCATGATGCGATTATATAATAAAACTGCAATAGTCATATATTCTAATTTACTATAATATATTGAAGCGATTATATATATTTTAATTTATTAGGACTTATGAGCATAATATATTGAATTTATGGTGAGATTATCAAATTAATAGAAAATGGGTTATATGATTATCTACAAATATTTTAAATAAAAAATTATCACGTTATATATAATATGTGTAGTAGAATATATAAAACACGATGTAATAGGTATGTATATAATATTAAAAACGTTGATTTTATTTTTAACAGATGAGGCAACGTTTTTAATTTTTATAAAGATAGATTCAGTTAATTAAAGTTTGAATCTTTTGAATAAATGAGACCGATTCTCGATGGTCAAAGGAGAAAGTCATGATATCGATCGATGTTGTTTTACAATTTCAAAGAACTAAGAAAGCTCGTTTTTGTTGCTAGTAACCGTACGTATATTTTCACCGTTAAATACATGCTAAAATTGACTCCGTGAAATAATTTTGAAACTTTTATGCTTTCAATATGAAATTGATCCTTTAAATTTATAAAATATATTTTTAATAATAAAATTTAGTGTAAATTTAGATGATTAAGTATGTATTCCTTTACATGTAATTTTACTAGTTTTTCAATCTTTATAATTTTTACTAATTTTTTATTTTTCATCTTTACGTATAATTTGCAAATTTATCATTAAATCGTTAGAGTTTAATCAAGTTTTAATATAATCATGTTTTTCCTTATATGCCTTTGATTTTTGATTTGTATGTTTATTTATTTCCTTAATATGAACCTAATATATGATTTGTAGAATCAGTTAAGATTAAAAGTATATATGATCTGCATAATATTTTCCATTTAATTGAAAATCTAATATAGTAAAGGTACACGCACGTGTGGATGGATTTTTTAAAATAAGTATTTTATATGTACAACTATATGCTTTTTATAAATATGAAAAAGATTTGAGATCATTTATTTAGATATTACTATGTTACACATAACTACATATATAAATCTCACTTATTTTAAATGGTTAATATTTAATCAACTTAGGATTTATTTATTTATAATTATTCATGAAATTTGACTAGAATTATGCAGTCCCTTTCCTGTTTCTCAATGATGAAGAACAAATAATACTTTCCCTTTTTTCGTAGCCATAAATAAATAATAGGTAATATCTTTATCTTTCCTTATTTACTTGATATCAGTTTCAATTATTTTTTTTTAAACGTAAAGATTGGTCAATTGAGACGAAGTCAAATGAAATTATGGGTTTGCAAGCGATTGGTTGACCAGAGATTCCCCCCCCCCCCCCCCTCTTATATTTGGATGAGAAAGATTAAACAAGGGAAGGGAAAAAAAAGTGATTAATTTCACATGGACAGTAATAATTTTATTATTTTCAGAAAAATATTTACATGTAACAAAACTTATTATTTTGCCATATTTTGCTAAATAGGATTTAATGGTTATCTTAATTTATAATGGTTTCATTAAATTTTTATTTTTTTTGTAAAATGATATTAAAAGCACAAGAACCAATTTATTAGTCTTTACAGAATAATTTTTCTCTGTTCCCTATTACTTTCTAGCAAAACTAAAACCTAACCCAGATGTATGTATATTAAGAAATACAAGATGCAAGAACACAAAAAATAAAAACTAATTTATATAATAATTTGGTTTTTAAAAATTGAGAAAGCCGGAAAATACGGGGAACAGAACTGCTAATTAAGCTTGCAAGGTGGGATAATTGAACTTGGTAGTGTACTTAATCATTAGTGCTTCAAAAGATTACAACAGTGCTAATACAATTTGAAGTACACATAATCGTTATCTTTATTAAATATTACAAAGAAGACAAACAACTTTGACCTGCTTGTTAATATTATATATACGTACTTATATGTGTGTGTGTGTGTGTGTGGGATTGGTATTTAATATTTATTTAAATTGGCATTTGCTTTTTGTGGGGCCCAAATTGTGTGGACAATAAATGCATCCATCCCATGCGATCTGGATTGTTCCCATATGATACTATATTTTTACGTACTTACCATATCATGATATTAAAATCTATTTACGGAGAGTTGATAGGAGGTGAGAAATATAATTATTTAGAGTATATTTAATTTTTAAAAAATATAATTTTATTATAATTTTAATTATAATGTTTAAAAATATATTTTAATTTTAGATATCTAAATTTATGTTTAAAAATAATTGATAATTTATTTTACTCAATATTAATATTATTTAGAAGAAAGTGAGATTTTATTTTATTTTTTAACTATAAATGAGTTTAACCCTTTTTTAAAAAAAATGTTTACTAAAAAAATTATTAAAATCCATTTGAATAGATTGATAGAATTGAAACAACACTTGAATTAAAATAAAAAAGAAATAGCAATTGTCAAATTTATTTTTTAATAACCTTATTTTAAGTGGTTTATACATAAAATATATTGATCAATGACTAATTCAATATTCAGTCTAGTTCTCAATAACTTGCTGCTTCCATCCCACCCTCCTTCTATATATTTATATATATATATATATATATATAATTGTGCTACTATATTCTATAATTAGTTAAGAATTTGGTTTCCCAAATAATATTGGCTAGAATTTTGCCATGATGTGAATATTTTATTAATAAATAATAGAGTTAAGGTAAAAATTTATCTTAATAATTTTTTTATGTTTGATGTAACCCTACAAATTTTAAAATATAATAATATTATCATATTCTATTAAAAACTTAACGTTAACTATTTAATATTAATTATTAATA
Organism: Leucaena leucocephala; assembly: GCA_037074615.1. Taxonomy (NCBI): domain Eukaryota; kingdom Viridiplantae; phylum Streptophyta; class Magnoliopsida; order Fabales; family Fabaceae; genus Leucaena; species Leucaena leucocephala. The sequence goes on from CM073541.1 coordinate 17,176,924, forward strand.
TTTTATCGATAAAAAATAATATTATTTTACTTTAAATATTTTAAAATAATCTTAAACCTAACAAAATTATGAGGTACTATTACTATTGAATAAAAATTTTTAAAATAAATTTATCTTTTAATCTTATATAATACGTATGTATATATATATATAGGGAAAATGATAAAAAAAGACCATTTGAAATTTAAAAAGATAAAAAAGGCCAATGAATTTTTAAAAAGACAGATTGGGCAGGAGGCCCAATCTGTCATTTTAGAAATTACTGTTCACAGTTGCAAATATTATTATGGGAGTTACGAATACCATTAACAGAGTTGCAAATAAAAAAAGAAATTGTATTTTTTACAACTCTGTCAATGGTATTTGCAACTCTTGTAATGATATTTGCAACTTTTTCAATGGTATTTACAACTCTGCTAGTTATATTTGAATTCCTATAATGGTATTTACAACTATGCTAATGATATTTGCAACTCCCATAATGGTATTTGCAACTGTGAACAGTAATTTGAAAATGACAGATTGGATCTCCTGCTCAATCTGTCTTTTTGAAAATTCATGGGCCTTTTTTATCTTTTTAAATTTCAAATGGTCTTTTTTTTACATTTTCCCTATATATATATGTAAACGTTTTTTAAGCTCTAGGGAAGGTATAGTTGTGCTGTTACCCGCTTGAACAGCAATAACTACATCTAATAATTAAAAAAGGAAATATCAAATTGTCATCGTATTTTTTTTCAGATATTCTTATATTTTAAATATTTAAAGACTCATATGCTCTTCTATGTAAACTGTAAAGTATCTATCTATCTATGCGGATTCCGTTCTAAGTAGCTATTATGCCAGTAATTTAAAAAAAAAAGTTTGATCTTAAATATAAATTATTTATAAAATAATTAATATTTTTTTTAATTTTAAATTTAAAAATATTATGTGGATTTATATATCTCTTACGCTACTCTTAGACTTAATTTAAGAGCTATCTAATTATTTTAAGTATATTAAAAAAACTAGATAAATTATCTAATTATAATAAATGTATTTTTTTAATTAAAAATGTAATCTAATTTTCTAAAACACTTATATATAATATTAGATTATATGTTAATTTATAAATTAGATAAATTAATTTAAAAAAATTGATAATTATTAAAAATAAAATAGATTAAATTTTTATATTTAAGATTAAAATTTATCTCCTAGTTAGTTCATATATATTTTTAATACAAAGAGGGGTACATTCAATTTCACAAATTTAGAGAACTCTAATTATTAATAATTTTGCTTTTATGCATTAACAAAAATAACAATTTACTGCTAACACAAATTCTCTCCCAAATGTGCTAAAGGATTTTTTTGTATTACTTCATTTTTTTTCTCAATAAAAAAAGTTAAAACACGTTATTTTTTTAGAAAAGTTGGGGGAAATCTCTATTAAGATTTTTTTAGTGAGAATGACTTAAATTAAAGTATTAATACTCTGAGTCTATGTGTATACAATTGGTAGAATATCAATATTTTTTCTATATATAAAAATATATCATATTCTTTTCACAAATAAAATTGTTAATGTGATATTTTTTTCAATTTTTCTTAATTTTTTGTTCTTTTTTTTTAATAAAGTTAAATGTGTAAAGCTACTTTTAAAGGGTTGAGTCTCAAAGTTTGGGCAAAACGCTATTTCCACTTTTTAAAGTCAGAAAAAGGAACATCCTCACAACGCAAATAAATGTGAGCATTACCATTTTATTTATAACACATCCTTTGTAAGTTTCTTTTTTCCTTCCAGCCTTATTTGGTCTAAATAATAAGCAGTACAACTTAATAAAATATAAAGTTTTTAAATTTTTCCATTTTATCTTATTAAATATTATAAATAATTAATATCGTACTGACTTTTGATAAGAATAGTTTTAAGAAGTACTACAAAATTTTTAACTATAATGGTATAACTTCTATTTAACAACTATTTTTTATTTGGGTACAACTATTTTTTGTTACCTAATGAGTAATGGATAAGGTAATATACATAAATTAAGATTTTTTTTATATTTGATTAAAAATATAATCTTTTATTTAAAATTTATAAAAAAAATTATCTTTCACAACAAATATGTTTCTCAAAATTTAAATATATATTATTTTTTAAAAAAAGATGAGATCGTTTATCACATTAATTAATAACTTATTAGTTTAAGAATTATTTTTTGTCTGAAAGAAATGTATCCTCCATTCTTACACCTATTAATTGGAGTGATATTAATTGGGCAATAATTATTTAAGTTGTGGATAATTACGAAGAGCGTTCTAAAAACAACGCATAAATATTTGAAGAAGCATGTGATATTGCTTCCTGCTATAATTTTTAATATAAAATTTATTTAATTAATTTAATTAAATTAATTAATATAAAATATTTTTTTTTAAAATACTCTAATTATTTTTCTTAACTCACTCACTATCTCCCTTGTTAAGAAAATATGAATAAAGGTAAATTTAAAAAAAGTTGATAAATATAAAAAATAAATCTTATATTTATGATCAAGATCAACTCCCTAATTAGATCATATATTAAAAATCAAAGAAGTATTAGGCAATACAAGTTTATCCCATTTTGTAGCTTATTTTTTTACTATAAATTTTTTTAGAAATGGGTTAGGTTCACCTACAATCTAAGAGTAGGGCGAAATCATCCTTCCTCCTAAGTGATACTAATATCGGGCAGGGCGAGTCGTCAATTACCCTCAGACATAAATTTAAGTACCCATGAACTAAGATACATCATCAAACACGCGACTGAAATTACAATAAAATGATACTCTTCAATAATTAAATATACTCTAAATTATCGCATGTTTTATCCCTTTATCAACTGAATTTTGTAGCTTATATTAGGTAATGGAGAGAGTGAGTGTTTAATTAGCTTATCTTAAATAATTCACTATATGAAATAAATGTGCGAGAAGAATTTTATTTATAAAGTGTACAAAAAAACAACGCAAAAGCAAAAGTAAGAACTAAACGGAGAATGATGAGGTTGGGATCCTGTCCTAATTGTGAAGGTCTGTATCTGAATAATGGCTATGCCTTTAGGGACAGTCCAAGCTGTATGCTTTTGTTTATTATAATAATAATTATTATTTTTACCAAATTATTATAATTAAATTTAGTCAATCTACCAAACATGATCTTGAAATGCTATCCTCTCCTGGATAGCATTATTTTGAATTAGTAGTTTGCACCAATTTTCATATTATATACATAGATTCTTTTATTTAATTCATAAATATATTCATTTTACAGTATCTTGATTCTTGATGGTAAATAATGTTGTTATCCCATGATTAAAATAATAATAATAATAATGTATTTTAGAGTATTACATATACTTTTTAAGAACTGTTTGTGTAAATTTGGTTATTTATAAGTATTTTGGATATAATTTTCACCAGATGTGATTACGATTAGTTAGAAAGGCGAAAGTGAATATTGCTAAGAAAGAAAAAGAATGAGCCAATGAGAACAGAACTGGCTTTGTTTTCAATCAAACAGAACTGGCTTTTTTTTGATTGATTACGGGGAGGCACTCGCACATAGTCACTTGTCAGATGCCAAGAAAAGGATTGGTAAGCTGAGTCATCTGGAACTTTTTATATAATAATAATAATAAACTCAATTTTTAAGAGACAATTTCTTTCACAGGATTAATTAAGAGCATACTTGACAAAGATTATCTAAGATAAGATAGGTTTTTTCTTTTAAGATATCTAGTCTTGTTTTCAATAACTAAAAGTTTGATGACTCTACTCAATAGTCCCATGAATTCTCGTCAATATCACATGATATTTTATTATTTCTTAATCTAAATTTTGTCATTGACATACTGTTAATTTGTTATAAGATATTTTTAACGATTAATTGTTTATGTAAAATTGCACAGTAATTTTTTTCCTCCCGAGAAACAAACATCAAATTCCAAATTTTTTTAGAACAAGATTCACAAAATCTGGCTTACCTCCAATGGGTACTGATTCAAGCTTCTCTGTTTCATATTGCCTTTTCAGGCTACTATGGATAGAAACCACACAATCAAAGTCGAGTCGTGTTGCTAAAGTAAAATTCAGACAATCAGAAAAGATTTTTCTGAGAATATTATACAACAAGATGGATTCCAATACGATTACAAGCCTATAAACAAAGTTACATGGGAAACAGAATCTTACATAGCAACCAAAAAACTTAAGTGGCCAGCTGTTTCAGCTTCAACAAGCAGAGCATTAGACAACTTTGGATCTCCACAAAAAATAAATTGACACTACGCGCGAAACCTGTTCGTCCAATGAGAGGCCACTCCTGAACAACATAGTTAACTGTAACCCAAAATTAAAAAAGGCAATTTAATGATTGCAGACAGCTATAATCCTACGATGTCCAACAGGAAGTTGGAATGCCTTGCTTTTGAAACCATTCAGGCATGAGGAACTTTTCGTAGAGGACAGGTCTCACATCTTTCTGCTCAGAGAGATGCTTGAGAAGAGGAAGAATCACATCCAGAAGCTGATCAACATGTAATACACAGACAACCAGACAAAGAGAGATAGTGATTAGGTCAACGAAAAAATTGAAGGGATGACTTGGAATTCTTAACATGACAGGGAGGTAAATGTGTAAACCTGTGTGTCGTAAGGGTGGCTAGCAGAAAATGAAATGCAAGGAATTCCATTCAGTGGTTGTAACAAGAAGCTGAAAGGATTGTTGTCGACAATAACGGTACGGCATAGATCATTTGATATGCAGGATAGATCTTTGACATGTTCACGATATTCCCTGTAAGCATGGACTATTCATGAGAGTGCTGGATGCTGGATTTACCAGTTCATCTGGAAGACTTCCCTCCAAATTTGAAGCTCAGAAACATGGATCTCGAAAGCAGAATTTTCCAGAGAGATTTCAGATTATTTGATTACTTAGTTGTTTATAATGAACATCAGGGAAGCATCGGGCTAGCTGAAGAGGGTGTTAAGATGTGATAAATGATGAATAAACACCCACACAATTGGAGACTTGAAACTAAGATGTTTATCTTAATGCCACCTAATGGCATGAGGCTGCTTGTTGATTCATTTAAAAACTTGTCACAAGACCAACAAAAGCATCATGTCAGAAAAACAAGCAGTAAATCCTCTCGATTATGAACCCTTGGGCCTTGGCCCCCTTCTATCACTAAACAAAATCTCAGGATTACTTTGAAGATATCGCATACACCAAGCACACTACATTACAGAACAATTGACCAATGAGTGCATCAAGACTAGATAATGAATAAAGGATCTCAAAACATTAATGCAGTCAATTGCAAACAGAAAGTAATGAACGAAGTTGAAAAAAACCGAAGGGAAGTTTTTCTGCATGATTCTTTTATTACTGCTGTTAATAATTTAATCTAGTTAACTATTTATACAAATATGACAAATTTACATTAATAATCAGGAGTAGTGGATTGGGTTTCAATTATTTGTTTATTTAATGATCTCCGCTTCAAGTGGTAAAGAAGAAAGAGATTATGAGAGTATGGGGCAGTATACAAACGTCGAACATGAGTAAATGAATTAGGATTGCATATATTTAGTGATACGCAATGTTACCTCTTTACCAGCAATAAAGGGCTAGAAAGAGAGAATACTCAAGTGACTACAAAATACTGAATGAGAAATGTGAAAAGAACTTACGTGCTAACTGTTGAGGGCCGATAAAGTCGCAGACTAAACCAGTTTTCCATGTCAATTTTGTCAACAAGCGGTCTCGCATAACCTGTGAGATTTTATGGATGCATATCATTTAGAGGCAAAGCATAGAATTCATAGAAAGCAAAGATAAGTGGCATCCGAACAGCTGCAGGATGTGAAGCCACCTTCAAGACCAGCAGTGAACAGCACCAAGTCAGCAAATTCACTAAGTTGCTTTAAGAATTCTTTCAACCCAGGGCGTTCAAAGACTGTTACATAATTGACTTTCGGTTTTCCTTCTCCATCCTTTAAGATCCAACATGTGCAAGTAAATATTCGAACTATAGAAAATGACTTAAATAAAAGTTTCTAAGGAATAAACCTTGTCTGGAGTTACACATTCCAGCTCAAACAGGTTTAAACCAGCTTCAGTTGCTTGAGCAAGAACTGCAGCTGGCAAACTTGATGTCTCATATGCACAAACAAGCGTTTCATCCAAGTCTAGCACTACCTACAAACGCACAAGCGAGATCAGAATCTACATTAACAGCAGGAAATTTCTGAAAACGCAGGAAGACAGGATATGGGGATGTGGTGGGGGAAGGAAGAAACAAAAGAAAACAATACAAAGAATGACACCATATACGATATTGTGATAGCTCATCAACAATTAATAATTAACAAACATATACATACTCAGTCACTTCCCTTCAATCACAAATTTACTCCAAGAAAATTCACTCAACCACAGATAGAATTGAAACAACTAGCAAGTGTTGTGTTTTTATACCCCATTGATTTTATAGCATAGATGTCCATTTGAAATCAACACCATGACATGCAGAAATTTGTATTACACAAAAACAAAAACAAAGTAACAGTAGAAAACCAGATAGGAAAACCATACTGATGCTCAATCTTTCTCTCACTGTGAATGGCATCAGAAATGTCTTAAACACAGTATGAACTATACCACAACCCAAGGCAAAAAAATATGAAAGTTGTAAAAGTCATGAATTGGGGAAGTCTAAGGCATGGTGACTATATTCTAATGTTCTATCTGTGCTACCAAACCAGATCCATCCATGTAAAATGTTTACGGGTTTTTATCAACTATGAGTGATAGTCATTCATCATGGTCACTGCAAATGCTAAAAAGTTTCAAAATTAAAACGGTTCTTGATTTTCCCAGTTTGAACATCGTACTCAGTCTCATGGAATTTCCTTTTATCTGCGTGGTTCAGCATGACTTTTGCCCTACTCATATTAAAACCAAGGCAATTTTCCTTACACTCAGATTTTAAGCACTTCACATATAGCTCAAAACTTACTCAATTTCTTCCAACTATTAATTTTCCTCCCTCTCCCCGATTCATGTTGATATAAACATATCCAAGTCAGTTATCATGACACAAGATAATTTTCCAATGGAAAAAAAATCACATTTAGATAACACCGGACCGTCACCTAAACTTTCCGGATAAGTCATGGAGCTATCTTACACCTGGCAGAGCAAAAACATAAAAACTTCAACTCTATACCGTAGATATGTCACTAGAAAGTCAAAAGAGGCACAGCATATCCATTTCAAATATTCGCAGCACAAATTGAACACTAGCCGTCGTGATCACGGACCTTAAAAACAGAAACACAACAGAATCCCAATCATTTAAACATAATCTCAAAACACCAGTACCTTGAGTTTTTGAAGGGGTTGATCGTCAGCGGCGGAATAATCAGTTGCAGTGATATCAAGGGCGGAATCGGACGGCAAATCATGCTGCTCCTGAAGCTCAAGTGAGGGTAAAGGCTTGAAGGAAGGGGAAGAAGATGAAGAAGACAAAGAAGAGAGTAAAGGGTAGTGAGCGAGGGCTCTAATAATCTGAAAGAAGATCTGGAAGATGAAGGCAAGCCAGCACAAGAGTGACCTCCATGCTTGCTGAGTTCTGGGAGAGTAAACCTCGGCCTGTGTCAACTCAGCCATATGAATCCAATCCCCTCCTCATGACACTCCTGAAAGTCCTAAGGTCAACCCAAAGTGGCAGAGCCTACCGTGTGCCGTGGCGCGTGCGACGTTAACATGTCTTCTGCCCGCCCGGTTTCAACTGGGAAATTTGCATTTGCTATTATCAGTTTTTCCCTTTCTCAGAAATATGGTCTGGTTGTAAGAAGGCGACTGTAACGGACGTGCAGTGAGCGAGGGTGAGGGGGGGTCATGAAAAAATTACATCTAAATACCCACTTTTGACGAAAATAGCTTTTGTCAAATATTAAATATTAAATTTTTTATTGCAATATTAATGTTTTTTTTCTAACATTGAATTAGAGTGGAAGCCTTGGAATGGAATCCTTGATTTTAGTTGAGAATATATCTATTATAAAAAAAATAAGTTTTAGCATTTTATTTCTTTTCAGACAAAATTATATTTAATCCGTCCTCTACTTTTTGTTTTTTTAATTGAAATGACAAATGCTAATAGTATAAAATTATAAATAGATTCAACTCGTAAATTTTCACTGTTCTCATGTCTCATGAAGTCATCTTTTTTTAATGTGATTTTTGTTAAAAATGAGAAGGTGAAAAGTGAGGGAAATAAAGAATGAGCCAATGAGAAGAGACTGACTGAGTTAGGAGATAAAGGACTGTCTGTATTAAATTACAAAGAAGGGGTCACGCACAGCCACTAACTAGTTAGCTGCCAAGAAAAGGATTGGCAAGTTGGGTCACTTTGATCTTTTTGCTTTATTATTTATTTAAATTAAATTTAATAATAAAAAATTCAATTCTTAAGGATAAAGTTTTCTTCGGAGGATAATATTGTCATTAAAGATATCACTGTTTACTTAGCCAGAGAATATATTTGATGCTTTTTGTTCCTTGGTATTGAACTTTTGATTGAAAACCTATAACAAGAAATATTTATTATAATATTATTTAAAACTTATATATTTGTCATGTTATAATAAATCAAAAACTTTTCTCTATACATTATATGATGTTTTGAATACGTTGGCCCACCAATAACTTATTAAAAAAATTGATTTAGAAGTGATTTTAAAAAAACTCTTACAGAGAATAATTTTTAGAAAAAAATGGTTCTGAAGAAATAAACGTTTAGATATTTATTACTATAATGACTTTTGTGATTGGTAAATTATCCTACAAGGTATAAGGTGAAAATAAATAAATATATGTTACTGTTCATCATCATCATCAGCTTCTCTGACGCCTATTCTCCAACAACGACGCTGACGCTACTACTCCGACCTCCTCTAGCCCCTTTCCTCCATTCCATCACCTCCAGTTCCCTCCACAATTGGGGCCTCCTCCATTCATCCTACTCTCCACCTCTAGTCACGAGATCTGAAGAAGCTGATGAGGAGAAGAAGAAGCGAAAGCAGACAGATCTAGATGGAGGAGAAGATGACGATGAGATATGGCAAGTGAGTGTCGGTAGACAGTGACGACGAGTGTGCAACAGCAACGAGAAAGGGACGACGACAAGTGAGTGTTGGTAGAAAGGAGAGAGAGAAGAGGGAGGAGAACAGGCGTTGACATCTATGTGCAGATCTCCGACGACAAGAGAAAAGGGAGGAGAAGAGGGGTGTCAATAGAGGGAGGAGAGAGTGAAAAAAAGATAAGGACAAAATAGTAAATAGACAGTCCATAAACTCTTTTCCCCACCTAGAATTTATTCCCATAAGTTTATCCAAAATTTAAGTTTAAATTAGCTTTTAATCCATAAGTACTTATAGAGTTTTTTATAGCGTTTAGATAATTTTTTCTCCCAAACTATAATTTAGGTCGAAATCCCTTTTAAAATTATAGTTATTGGTCAATCTAAACACCCACATAATTTTATATTTTACTAAATAAGTTTATTCACATATTACTCGGAGCTTGAGGAATGAGGGGAATTAATCATAAATTTTATAAAAAAAATCGCTGAAAAGTTATTGTTTAATCATTTTATTAACTAAAAGTATATAATACATTTACATATATAAAAAATATAAGTATTCTAAAGATTTCATACACATAATAACAAAAAGTAAACAGATATTTTTCACCAATTTTTTCATTTTATAATTCAATGTTATTTTTTTTTCAGAAATATTGATATTGACATCAATATGTTAATGCCAAAATTATGGATACGTTATAATCACTACCATAACTCTACTTAAATTTCAAGCAACACATAAATTAGGAATAGACATTTAGATACCATATTAACAACTACTTATTAATGCTCAAACCTCACCTCCATGCAAGGCATTAAATATATATATAGGGCATAACTTCTGTACAAAATAACACAAAGCTCATATCAGCAAGAAGAAAGTGAAGAATTCAGTTGGTGTTGCATATAAACAAAAGACAAAATTGTGATTGCAAGCTCTGATAAATACTGATATAGACAACTCCGTCAGAATCAAGCAACATTGTTATCCTTTGACTTGTAAACACGAGAAAGCCAAGGATGTCTCAAACCCTGTGTTGCAGTAGGTCTTGTTTTGGGGTTTATGCTAAGCAAATATCTTACAAAGTCTATGAACATAGTATCTGCAACCTGCAGATGCTGCTCCAATGATGACTCTGGGATTATACACTCAACTTGATCTGCCTCCTGCTCAATTCATCAACAATTATGTAATCCAAATTCCTTAAGTGACTGTATAGAGTACATTAAAGGGAAAATTATTATGAGATCCTAAATAAATGAATGTAATCGCTAAAAAATCCCACAACAATTAAGCAGTACAGACTTATTATCGTTCCTACATCGGAACTTACCATTACATGTTATTAACTTTTTGTGGGGGTTTTTTGGTGATTATATTCCTTCATTGGGATCCTATAGTGATCTTGCCTACATTCAAAAAGAAATGGAAATCAAACCTCATTGACATAATAAAGATCAAATCCCTTGGTGAAGTACTTGTGAGTCTCTTGTCCTTTGACCAACATCTCAAGATCAATAGGACCAAGCATTCCAATCATACGGGCAAGAATCATGACAACTGCGTCGTTTGGAAAGAGAACCTGCAGAAGACACCGCGAATGTTAGATAAACTTGATTGACACTCGTAAGGAAGAAAAGTTAGAACATACTTCGCCGGAGCATAGTTCGGCTAAGATGCAGCCGAGGGACCATATATCAATCTTTTCATCGTATTGGAGGCCTAGTATCACTTCAGGAGCCCGGTAGGATCGCGATTGCACGTATAGACACAAGTCGTCTGTTTGAAAGCAACTACTTCCCAGATCAATGACCTTGATCTCACATCTTTTGTAATTTTTTATCAGAATGTTTTCTGGTTTCAGGTCACAGTGAATGATTCCTAAGCTATGCAAGTATTGCAACGCCTCCAAACATTGACGAGTAATGTGCTGCAAACAGGAACAACAACTGTTCAGTACATCATGTTTCAACAACTTTCTCTATGTAAACAATGGATTAAACAAGAAGTTAATATTCTTTTTGGAACAAACCTGCAACCGGCTTATTGTAAAATATGCTTCACCACCAGATTCTTGGTTGAATTTCATAAATTCGTATAAGTTTGCTCGCAGAAGCTCGGTAACAATGAATAGATGTTCCTGTGAAGTTTTCAACTAAGATTAACAATTGAAAAGTTCAAACTACTAAAACAGATTTTGCATTCTGCAGCTGTAAATTCAATTCTTCTATTGAAGCATACCTGATTGTAGAAGTAATCATAAAGGCGCAGTATGTGGAATTGATCAATTGGGTCATGCTTATTGACAAGTTTAAGAAGTTTGATTTCATCTAAGCTTTGATCAAAGAAGTCTTTGTCATTTTTTATGATCTTCAAGCAAACATCCACTCCTGTGTGAAGATCATGTGCCTGAACAACCTTACTGAAGGCTGCGGAACCAATATAAGCTGTTATATAGTATCTTCCAGCTATAACTGTATTTAGTACAATTGGAAGATCCTTGCTTTCTTCAAAACCAGTCCTATTATAATAATGCACAAGTGTAAGTAAGATTATTTACAATTGTCGCTATCATAGCAATAATCTAAACCCGATAGTCATAATATAAAATTTCGCAAGGAAACAGAAATGAATGAAATGAAACTATCAAAATGGTGGTTATTGATTCAAGCATTCAGAATCAATCTGAAACAAACCTGCTTTTTCTATGAATAATTCTTAAGTCAAATACTTCATAGTCATCATCAGGAATGTATTTTATCAGTTCATCATCTGTGTTATCTGCAGTATCATCTGGTTCATAGCATTCTTCAGTTAATCCTCCAGCATCTTGAGCTTTCGAGCTCTTGATTTCAGCAACTTGGATTGTCAAGTCATAGGAATCTTTGTTCCCTTTACTAATACCATTGCTTGTGTAAAAGTCAAACGTCTGGTCCGTACCAGAAAATTTCCCAGCAACCTTCGAGTGAGGAGAATCATTCAGATGAATTTCCTTTTCCAATAATCCTGCTTTGAGCTGATCTTTCTCATCCCCTTCAAATGAATTATTAGGAAGGCATGTCCTTTCTATACAACCACCATTTTCTTCAGAGATGTGACTAAGATTCAGAGGATTCTCATGCTGATTATTGTCCATTTCTGATGTTGTTATGAACTTGTCCTCAGTTGGAGAGCTAAAAAAATCTGGCCCTTCAAAGTTTGGAGTCATGAAATTGTCATCATCTTTCACGTTGTACCTATATGATTCGTTTTGTGTATCGAATTCAGGGTGATCTCGAGCCGTTCCAAATTGAGATTGTCTGTCAGATGAAGATTCAGAACCATTCTGAGACGAGGAACGAATTCCATATGGATTGATGAATTCTGCAATAACAACAGGCTCTAATGTATAAGTGATTCACTAAGGGGAAAAAACAAATAGTAATAGATTTTGCCCAAAAAGAATGAAATCTGATGAACGGGAAACATTCAGCTGATGCACGGGATCAAACCAGAATGTTGAAAGATCAGAACTTTAAAGAAGCTATGACAATAAGATCTCATCAGTGGAAGTACAGGGCATAGTAAGTACCAGAAGAACAAACATCAGAAGTAGAAGAACTCAAGCTCACAAACTCGTCTTCGGAGGAGCAGTCTATGGGGGAGCGCCGGGAAGACGATCGGACCCTGACCGGCGGCGGCGGAGGCACCATAGGGAAGAAGAATTTCTCGTAGTCAAAGGATCCCAGATCACGTTTTTCGATTATGTCCTGTTTGAGGGCAGACTCAGCCTCGGAGAATCCATTCTTCCTCAAGAATTCGATGACGGCGTCGACATCGGAGAAGGCCATGAACGCAGGAGCTCAAAGGTGGAGAGAAAGGCGAGCGAGGCAGAGAGGTAAGAAGAAGAAGAACATGCGAATCAAAGAAGGAAGAAAATGGGGTAAAATTATAATAAGGAGAGAGAATGAAGAGGTGCATGCTTGGTGGATTCAACGTCTGTGTAAGAGTCTCTCTCTAAGGTTTCTGTGAAACATAAGCTGAGGGAGGAGAGAGCGTATGTCTTACCAACTTTGCACGAAGGAAGGAGTTTGGGACGTGAGAACAGAGAACAGAGAGGGTTTTGGTTTCGTGTGGGGCCAAGTTTGAGGTTTCAACACGTGTAGTACTATGCACTTTCCACGTCAGATATAGACAATATATCCTTAGATCTTCTTAAAAATTACAAAATATTTTTATCGTAACCATAAATAAATATACCACTATTAATTTAACTGTATTAATCTGAATTAAATTAGACATGTATGAATCGATTAAAGATCTAGCATTTAATATGTAATCTAATATATTTATAAATAATATATATGATTGAAAAAATAAGGAAAATACTAATAATTTATTTTTTATTTTATTTAGGAGGTGAAAAGTCTATCATCTATATGATGTGGGGCTATTTTTTTGTTTTTTTTTTAAATTTATTCATCCGGTATTCTGGGCCAACTCTCTAAAAAATTATAAATTAGATTAATTTAGATCGAGGCAATGACAGAAACTATTAAGATTAGTACTCCTGACCCTTAGGATACTATATTCTTAAAGGATCAAACTCGTAATCTTTGATTAAATTAAAATAATCCCAATCAGCTGATATAACTCGTCTGGTTTATTCTTTTTTTTCTTTTCTCCTGCGGATATGCTTCACTCCCCGGCCCCCACTCTTGTTTTTTTTATTCAATAAAAAATATCTCAAATTATTTTGATTTTGAGATTAATTTATTTTAAAATTTAAAGTATAAAAAATTTTCACATCGTTAAACGAGTATACTTTGTAGAATTTAAATATTTATTTTATTATTTTAATTAATAATTTATTAGTTTTTCTTTCTATATTTTAAAATAAAAAAATACAAATGATTGGGTTGAAGAAAATGAGGGGCGTAAAGAATAATTGAAGAAAAAGAGGAACTAATTTATTTATCTAAAATATGTATTACATAGTATTTAGTAATATAAGTCTCCAACCTCACACAAGAGTTATATAAAATAAATAAATTTTATATTTATGATCAATATTAATTTATTAATTAAATAAAATAAAAAATAAAAAAAATATTTATTACAAAGACTATGGAGTATATGATATAAAAAGCTGAAGAGTTGAGAGTTGATGGATGCTCACAAAATTTAATATTTAATAGTTATGATATTTTACACTATTTTATATAAAAAAGTTGCTTTTTGTTTTTTCAATCGATTGAGATGACATCTTTCATATGAAATATATAAATTGTTCAGTTTTTTTTTATATAAAAATATTTTTAGAAGGGATTAATTTTATTTACAGTTTAAAAATAAGATAATATTTTTTTTAAGTAATACTAATATTAAATAAAGTGAACTATCAATTATTTTTAAATATAAATTTAGATATTTATGAGTTAGGATACATCCTTAAACGCCACGACTAAAATTATAATAAAATAATATTTCTTAAAAATTAAATATATTTTAAATAGTTATATATTTTATTTATTTATCATAAATGGCCGAAGTCTTTTAAAGAGAGAAACAAAGTACGAAAAAACAAACACATATTTTAGCTTAACTAATTAATGATTTCTGTTGCTGATTTTTTGTTCACTAGTATTGAATAATTTCAATTAATTTTAGCTCCTATGAACATATAGCGCCATGACTTATGATCATCCATTTAAAATATAAGATTAATAAAAAAAAAATCACTCTATTTATAAATTCAGGCATACCTACCTCAAATTATTTCTAAACCGTGCAATATTGGGGAGAAAATTTTACTAAAGAAATAATATTGAGCTCTCTTCGATTGCATTTTTAGTATTCATATGGATTAGTATTCAAGATCTTATATTTAAGTAGTTGAAGTTTATTTAATTAGAATCAATGCATCTTAGTAATATATATGCCAAATAATATTCGAAGACAGAGCAATCCCATGTGGCGAGATGCATAAATCAAATTAATAAAATATCATTGTGGTGTAAAAATTCAAAACTTTTAAATTGATTTTGCAAAATTAAATAAACTGGGGAAAGAAAATATCAGCATGGGAATTATCCTTCAATTTGGAAAAATCCAACCTTAAAAGGGTCAAGACTCGAGAATAATGAAATAACGGTATGATGTTTTGATTAATCAAACAATAATTGATTATTCTTGATCAAACCCATCCTCCTTAAATTCAACAATTAACGTTTGAGTTAGTTTCTACCCTCCTTAAAGTGTTAGACTTTAGAATAAAATAATACCTGTTAATAAAAAATAATATAGTTAATAAAAAATTAATTTGTAACGTATAAAATTATGAGTTCAAATCTTATTATTAATAGACGCTCTATCAATATTTTTATAAATATTTTTTGAGTTTAGAAATATACTTTAGTTTTAATGAGTTTTTTATAGCCTAAACTTTATTGTTAAAAAAATAATACATTAGGAGATATAATTAATTAACTATGTTCCTCTGAATTGTCAATGATGACAACAATAATATAATGAATGACAAAACATATTAAGCTGAGTTGTGTTTCAATGCCCAGGTTGTGAAGCAGCTTTCAATCATGGAAGGGAAGGGATAGATAATTTTCCAAGCTTATTAATTATTCAGAATGAAAGTGACTGAATGAATAAAGGGGGGAAATTATTCTAGAAAATTAATTGACAACTAGACATATCAATTGTTTTAAATAAAAAAATAATGAAAATTCCTTTCAACTGGGAGAATCCAAACTCGTTTTTTTTTTTAATTATTTGTCTAAAACTGTAGGTTGAATTTATAATTTTAGGGTCCTGTTTAATTTAATATTCAATACGTGGATAATTGTTTTTTCTCCTTGAAACAAATATTTTATTACCCTACAATCAAATTAAAACAAAGAAAAAGGATAAACATTAAATGCCTTCGTGAATTCTAGCTTCCTGTGGCACTTTATCAATTCCAATGATTAGAATTTAGAAGCTTGTTGAAAGCCGGTCGTCACATCCAAGCTTATCTCAAATGATTTAGCGTAAATTGGGTAATTTGCCGGTCTGATTATTGGGCCGCCAATTGATGGGTTAATAATATAACTCAGTCCAGAATAATTGGGCCGAATACAACACTAACGGGTCAATTATATTGGGCCACTCTACTGGGCCAGATTCTTGGTTAGCCTTCCTCCAACTTCCAACTACTGATTGGGTTCTTTCTCGTGGCTCTATGGTTACCTGTGAGT
This sequence comes from Leucaena leucocephala, assembly GCA_037074615.1. Taxonomy (NCBI): domain Eukaryota; kingdom Viridiplantae; phylum Streptophyta; class Magnoliopsida; order Fabales; family Fabaceae; genus Leucaena; species Leucaena leucocephala. The sequence goes on from CM073541.1 coordinate 17,193,344, forward strand.
TTGCCATATGGACAAGAGCTCTCTTTCACATACTTCTTTCAAATTCATTTAAAATTAGTAAATAGCTGACTCATTTTTAAAAATTTTTATATTAAAAAAATAGTAAAATTTTGTATCAAAAAAAAATTAGTACAATAAAAGTTGACAAAAATTTTGAAAAAGGGACTCGTATCTTAAAAGGAGGTAAGTTTGATTCTTATTACTATTGTAAGGGTTTTTTTAGTAAGTGATCTCATAAGTTTCCTGTAAACACTCTCTGAACCCGAAGACTATATCCTGACCTTAGTAAGGGATCAGTGTCAAACTCATATATGAAAAAAAATTAATCGCCTGATTAAATAAGTTTGGATTATAAAAAAAAATTGTATTCTTTTTCCATTGTTTTCAATTACTTGTAGTCAATATAACTTATTTCAACACACTTATGTAATACTTCTCCCCAATATTTAATATAAAATCTAATGAACTAATTTAATTAAATTAAGTTAATTAATATAATAGTTTTTTAAGAAAATATCCTAATCATTATTTTTTTAAGTCCCTTCCTCTCTCTGTTATTTTATTATTATTATAGAAGTATTAATAAGAATAATGTAAAAAAATTAATAAATATAAAAAATAAATTTTATATTTAAGATAAAGATTAATTTTAAGTTATATTAATAATAAGAGGAATATTTTTTTTCCTGACGATATTCTAAGGTTTCTTTTAACATATAATTTTCTCTTTTTATAAAAAAAAATAAGTTTGGATTAAAAGATAATGAATAAGTCATATCCATTAATCATGAAAGAGAAATAAGCGCATACAATAACGAATCAAATCCCTGACAAAAGATGATATGCAAAGAACATTATCTATACAACCTCTTAGATAAAAAGTGACAACTTAACTATTTTTTATGGTAATTCGTTTTTTTTTTAATTTATAATATATTTTTTAAAATTATCCATATAAATTGTATATATTAAAAAAAATTGTATGGGGCTAGTTTCTATTCTAAATAATTAAAGATAGTAGAAAGATATATTTTTACAAATAATAAAATTAATTTTAGCACGGGGTTAATTCTAACAAATGGGGCTAATATTTTAAAATGAGATAAATCTTGGTTCAATGAAGATTATGTCTAATAGAAAGATATGTGATCAAGAAAAGTATATTAATTAATTGTATAATTCTTATATTTATGATAACAAAAATAGATTAAGATCTAATTGCAGTGTTTGCATATACGCATTGTGTTAGATATGACGATGATGATTAGAAGAATACAAAGAAGTAGAGAGTGGAATGATGAGTGATGAGGGGAACATGAAGTGGGGAGTGGGGGAAGGGGTAAAAAAAAACATAATAATAATGAAGTGGCGACCCAGAGTCTGGAATGTGGCCCATACCAAACATTCCTATTTCCGGTAACTACACGATCTCCCCCCCCCCCCCACCCCCCCACCTTCCCTTCCCCTGCTCTCCCCATTTCCTCCCCTCCCCTCTTCCGGTTTTTTTCGTTTTTTCAGTTTTATTATCATTCTCCTTTTTAATTTTGACTCCCTTCATGACTATTTGAACGAGTGAAATTTAAATTCAAATATTTAAGATACCTTTACTAAAGACTTCTTTAATATTTATCGAGATTCAAATTTAAAATTTTATATTTAAAAAGTTAAATTTTTTTTTACTATAACCAACATATATTAATAACTTTATATAAAACTTATTAATTGTTATCATATTAATTCTCTACATCTCTAATTTTTTTATCAAATACTATGGACTAGTTTGTTTAAAATTATTACCGAATTTTACATATCATTTTAGCAAAAGTTATTATATATCAATTATGATTATATTTACATGAAGTTCTTTATATCCAATCACACTTTACTTTATGTATTTTTTATATATATAAGTTTAAGTTAATTGAATATTTTATAAAAATAAAACATGTGATGAAATGATATTAGAGAATTTAACAAAATAAATATAAGAAACTTGATTATAAATTTCCTTTATATCAATAAGTTTCCAAAAAATTACTACAAACGCAATGTACTTAAAATTGTGGTCAGAAACAATGCCAATTTTTTTTAATTTGATAATAATTTTATCATGATATAATAATCTAAAAAAAACAATAAATTTCGAACTCTTCAAACATAATTTTTTTTGAGATCCAAATCTTTAAATATCATTTTCTTTTTTATTATATGTATTTTGGTTTGACCAAGCCAAAAATATGTTGTAAGAAGCCTCCATCTTTTTCAGGGTAAAGATGGCCCATGCATGCAGCAGAAGACTTGCACGTGCAACCAAATGTAACACCAATACCAACGAGGATTAGTCCGAGTGATAAGCGGCTCGGTATCGCTTAAACGAGATCTCGAGTTCGAGCCTTGGCGAATGCAGAAAATTCCAGTTGGGAGACTCACCCACCATAGCCAGGTGCGCGACGTGGGTCGGATCCGGATATAGTCGAGGCAAAACCCCAGTAAACTGGGTGGGTAATAAAAAAAAAAAGTGTAACACCAATGCTCCATTTCATTTCGATGCATTTTAAAAAAAATCTATTTTACCTACTTTGATAACTTTTGTAAAAACCAATTTCATGTTTCAGAAATTACAAATTTTTCATATGATTTCTCAAGTAGATTTAAATCCTTCTGTTTAGTTATTTGTTACCATCAATTTCTTAAAATTAAATCAGTTAACCACTATTTTTCTTTCAATATAATTTATAGTAAACTAGTCAGTAATAAATATATATATATATATATATATTATTGGGGTGGTTGATGATGGGAGGGGATAGAGCTGGGAATGCGGGCTGGCCCGCCAAAAACGGGCCAGCCCGCTCCCAGCCCGCCAACAAACGGGGCGGGCTGTGCAGCCCGCCCCAAAACGGGCTGGCAAAACGCCAGCCCGAGCCCGCCCGCCAGCCCGCCACTTTTTTTTTTTTTAATTTTAAAAAAAAATATTTTTAATATTTTTAAAATATTAATAAAAAATTTCTAATGTTATATTAATATAATAAAAAAATTACTCATGTTATACTCTTAAAAATTTTTATTTTTTATAAAAAAATCTCAAATTTTATAATTATAAATCTAAATAAATATTAACATAATATTAATCAATTATAATATGTAAACATATATTAACAAATAAGTAATTATCTTTACTAGTATTCGATAATAGGAGTATTCAAAATAACATTTAAGTAAAATAAATATTAAATAATAATATTAAATTTAAAAAAAAAAAAGTGGCGGGCTGGCGGGCCAGCCCGCCACTAAACGGGCCAGCCCGCCAAATTGGCGGGCTGAGGGGGGGCGGGCTGAGGGGGGGCGGGCTGTGCAGCCCGCCCAAAAATGGGCTGGCATTTTGCCAGCCCGAACCCGCCCCCCCCTTAGGGTAAAACGGGCCCAGCCCGCGGGCTGGGCCCGTTTTACCAGCTCTAGGAGGGGAAGATAAAAATCATAATTAATTTGTCTTGTATATAAAAATTATGTTGTTTTGAACCGTGAGTTCACTAAGGTTACAGCTAACTTTATAATTTAAAAAATATTTAGAAATTACTTTTGTGGTTCTAAAAATAAAAGTTAAATAATTAATTTATAGAGTTTAAAAAAATAGTTAAAAGAATATATAATATTTTTTTAAAATATTTTTCTTAATTAATTATATGAAAAATTATTTCTTTAATAGAAAATCCTAGTTTAAGAGATAAAGTAAATTATGATTTTATATTTAGAATCAAAATAAATTTATATAATAAATCTTATGTATATAATTAAAGGAATTATCTCCTCACAAAACACTCTTACTCATAATAAGATTTAGATGCACAACGTTTTAGAATATGAGGATATTGATAACTAGTAAAATTAAGTCTAATATAAAAGATTAATCTTTTATAATATTAAAAATTAGAGTTTAAATTTTTGTTAAAAAGATTATCACATTTAGTGTTCGGTCGGATTTTAAATTAGATTATTCCTAATAATGAAATACATAAGAAGAATTAAAAAAGAAAAATAAAAGAATGAGAAGGGTGACGATGAGTTGTTTAGGTAGAAAAGAAAAACTTTTAGCACGGTAAGGGGATAACCTGATGGGGTGGGTGACGATCACACGCAACCCCTTATATGGAATAGGAATCTCCTTAACAAACACAAAAAGACACACATACCCTCTTTATTCTTTCTATTGGGAAAGTATGGACGTTGCCTCCCCCCTCCCCCCGGTCCCTTCTTGCACTATCCCCATTTCCTCTTTTAATTTACCATTACGCCCTCCCCACATCTCATCGATTTGAGGGGGTATCTGGTAAATGATGGAGTGGTGAAAGGGTGAGATGGGGAAAGAAGTGAAAAGAAAGGAGTTGGGGGTTGAGGGGAGTGGCAGCAATTAGGGGAGGGGAACCAGAAACAAAAATGGGGAGGAGGGAGGGATGGAGAAAGGGTGTTGGGGTGATATAAGGCAAAATAATAATGATGGTGAGTTTCGTATATATAGTTTTTTTTTATTGTCTACCCGATTTATTGGAACTTTATTTTGACTACATCCGAATTCGATTCGCGTCGCACACCTGGCTATAGTGGGTGAATCTCCTAACAATTTTTTTTTTGCATGCGTCAAGGCTCAAACTCAAAATTTCGCTTAAACGATATCGAACCGCTTATCACTCGAACTAACCCCTATTAATTTTTCATATATGTAGTTGATGCCACATGTGTCGTCGCCTACAAACGGAGGTCGCAGTCCATTCACACTTTTTGGGTGTATTGGGATCGAGAGAGAGAGAGAAGGTGTGGAGAAATTTTAAGGAAAGAGTTAAATAAAAAAATAAAATAATTTTAACATTATTTTATTTAAATTAAAAAAAATAAATAAGAGTAAGAAATTTTAATATTATATTATTTAACTCTAAATATAAGAAAAAAAATATTTTTATATAGATAATTATAAGATATGAAAGGAATATCTTAATAATATTAAAAAAATATTATAAATATAATGATTTTAAAATAAAATAAAAAATTATTTATTTTCTCTAAATCTTCTCCATTTTAGAGGAGAGGGGAAGAAAATTTTAAAAAGTTTTCCTTCACTTTTAAAAATTTTATAATACCAAATAAAAAAAAATAGATAAAATATCTCCCTTCCTCTCCTATCCTTCCTAAATCTATTGTACCAAATACACCGTATGCGACGACCATGTTGTTCTGTGCTGTGACTGAGTAGTGCCTATATTCAATTTCGGACGTGACTCTCCTTTTGACTCTTTCTCTCTCCCCACTTTAACCTGCTGTTTGGTTTAGGGCTGAGAGAGATGTTGATGAAGAAAAGAGGAAGGTAAAGGTGGTGAGGATAAATTTTAAGAGAATCACTGTATGAGTGAAGAGTATTTAGTTTATCGGTTATAAAATGAGAAAAATAAAGTTTGAATCCTACCTTAATTAGCATCCTAATCACATAACTTTGACATGAATTAATCAATCATTCAAATACTTAATAATATAATTTATATAAAACCCCATGTATCGAATGACTTAAGAGTATTTAATCATAGTGGTGGAGCATTTAAATTACAAAGGAAGAGAGATGAGGTTTGAATCCTAACTTATTAAAAAAAGACTCAGAGAGAGGCATATTAATCATAAAATCTTAATCTGAATTAGTCAGTTGTTTAAATACTTAGTAATATCTAATAAAAATAACAGACACTAGGTGGCTTATAAAAAAGTAGAGAATCACTATAAAATCATAAAAAAATATCTTAAAATAAATGAGAAGTCATGAACCTATTCTTATTTTCTAGAATATAACTTATTATTGTACTATTCACTTGTTATATAAATGTTTTAGTAATTACATTATTTTTTAAATCCCATAATGATTTTTCTTAAATTTTATTGAGTGAGGGGAAAGCGAAAAGAGATTAGCATTCTCTCGTTGAGTTTGAAGTAGGGGATGGAAAACACTTCAGTTATCTTTCAACTGCTCTCCAAATTCCTCAAATCAAATGGAATATGATTCCCACCCCTCACTTTTACCCGTCTTTTTCTTCTCTGTGGCTAAGAGAGCATTAAAGACGTACTAAGAAAAGATTACGCAAGTCCAAACCACAAATATTTTCTTTTGCCACCATGTCTCAAGGAAATTATAATTTTTTAAATTTTCAGAACAAGTTTTTAGTATGAATCTCTAATAAATTTGTATAAGGCATAGACCTTGAGAATTTCTCATCCATCAGTTAAAGATTCCCTCCCTCATATTTTGATTCTTTTATTATTATTTTTCATTATTTATTATTTAAATATTCAAGATATATTCTAGACAAAAGTTCACCCTTCCTCTTCTCCTATTGCTGATCTGCCTCTCTATTTCTCTGTTACTTTACTTACTTTAATTTACACCAATAACTTAATATTTTAATTTATTTGAACTAATTTTTATTAACTGTCTCTTTATTTTGATATTTTAGATAGTTCAATTCCAACTTCAATTGTCCAAATTGGATCTCTTTATTAGAAAAATGCAAATGATTGATTCATATTCTCTTACAACCACCAACTAGCAAATTTTTCCTCGAGTCATTTGCTTCATTTGCCTCCTTCTTGGCCCTTAAATGGATACTTATCCCCTTTTCCCCCCATTTTGGCTTTCCTACCCTCAACGCTATATTATTCTCTTATTTTTAATCAAAGTCATGTTACTACATACTATAGGATTATTCTTTTTAAAATATATAATATCCGTTTAAAATTAAAAAGTTCATAATGTAATAGAAAATATATACTGTATTTCTTTCATTCAAAAAAAGTATAGAGTGCCTTTTTTTTGGGTTTACGGTGAAAATCAAGATGCAATTATATATATAACTTTGTATATTGGGTTACTAGATAAATATTTATATGCTCTTAGAGTATCATCTCATATGTACTATAATCGATTAAAATACATCAATTCATTTAACTTAAAAGAGAAATACTTATATACTCTATGAGTATTATGTCATATTAGCTTTGTTTAATTATAATATAGTAGCTTAACGTATTTTAATCATAGCTAACCGATTATTTATCTAAAACTATTCATAATTTATTTTATTTTTTAAAAAATAAATATTTTAATTTTAAAAAATATTTTAATTTTAAACAAATAAAAATTCATCTGAACTAAATTAAGAGATTTATTTTTTTTAAATAAAAAATTATATAGATAATTTATATAAATTATCAACTGAATTGTTATATTTTAATTTGATAAAATTAAGATAACATAACACTATTAGAAAATATAAGTGTTTGTGGGTAGCAAGTGAGTCTGGACTAACATGAATTACTATCTTCCCTTAAATAGATAGTTAGCGGTTTGGTTTCCGCCATTATGTATGGAGCAAATATAGCTAATGAGATGATAGTTAATAATTAAAAAAATAAAAAAAATAAACGTATGGTCCTTATGGAATTTAATATGGGAATCCAAAACTTTTGGAGTCCTAAAAAGTCATGAGGAGCACCTTTATTAAAGCTTTGCGATGAGAGTGTTTTTTTTTTTTCTAAATATCTATTTTTATAGGATGAGATTTAAATTTTAATTCTCTTACTTTATAATTTAACTAGTTTATTGCGGTTAGACATCTACCGTTGAGTCTTAGAATTCATATTTATATTACATACTTAACATATATGTGTCCATGTAGATCTAGATCTTTTTAGAATCATCCTCTCTCTCTTTCTTTTCTACGACAATCACGTCTCTGTATTAAAAAAAAGAAAAATTAAAAAATATGGATTTAATATTTTATAAATTAAAATTTCAATTTTATCGGTAATTCTGAACTGTGCAGTTTTAAATTTATTTATATACTTATTATTTAATATTATAATAATAGTTTTATAAAATATTAAATCTAAATTTTCTAATTTTTCTTCTTTAAATGTAGAGATGGGACTGTGGTAGAAAACAGGGGGAGAAATTCTGGGAAAAAGCATGAAAAACATTGAGAGAGGGAATCAATATGAAGTAAAGCAGATAATAAGTGGCGTGAAAAAAGCATTTATATGATAAAATAAATAAAATTAAGAATATAACCATACAAAGTAAAGAATTCAGACGCACTGAAAGGTCCACGAACGAAGGAGAAGATGTAGCAAGTCAAATATTAGTTTTATTATTTTTTATTTATATAAATTGAAATACAGAATTTTATGTTTAAACTGTCAAAAGTCTATCTTACTAGGATTAATACTCAAATTTTTTATCAAAAAAATATATATTAATAATTTAAAATTATAAATAAGATCGAATAGATGATATATTGGAAAAGAATTTTTATATCACTTAGATAAAAAGCTCTTTTTCAGAATTAACTATGGCACATTTGGATTATTTTGCACATTTTAAGAAAGTAAAGACAGATAAAAAGTAATAATTTGGAAATTGAAATGTGATTAATTTCTATTTTTGGAGTTAAATATAATTAACTTAAAAGGCATAAAGTCGATATTTTATTCGATTTCGGAATTGAAAATAATTTGGCAGATATGCATGTTTCGCGGGGAAATCTTAACGCGATTTATTCGATGGGCGAGACAGAGAATGCATTATGCATATACAGGGGCCCTTTTTTGACGCCTTCAGATTCGAAAATGACATATGCAACTGAGGGGAGAATCTAGTTAGCTTCTTCCTTTTTAATTGTTCTCTTTCTGCCAATAATTGATCACTTATGTTATGGTTACATCATTGTTAGATAAAATTATATTTTTATTACTGTATTATAATTCTTAATTTATCAATTAAAATTAAAATATACTTACGAGTTTTAAAATCATTCATAATAAAATTCTTCCCTCAATTTACCTTAATTTTCTCTTAATATAGAGGCTGCCATAAGACCATGTAAATATGAAGTCTATACATTTTGGAAGTGGATTATTGTATTAAAATTAGTTTGATCAGCCAATCAATCAGCACAGATATTCATTTTTATGAACACGTGATTAAGTGATAAGAAGGTAATTGCCTGAGTGTTCATCCCATATGGGTGATATTGCCTCCACTGAGTCAATTTATATATGTTATAGGAATTTAGTGGAATACAAGATATTTTGAGAATCCTTTTATTCAGTGTCCGTGGTTGTCACGCACGACGTTGTCTCCATATGTTCTTTTTGCACTCTAAATTATTGATTCTTGCATGGAAAGGGAAGGAAAAGGTATTACAATGACGCCATTTCACTAATTTAAGCCAAACTCCTTTCGTTTTGGTACAATATCTAAGAATATGAAGGTAAGGGGAGGATAAATTTTGATCATAAATATATAATATTAATCTAAATTATTTATTATATTTATTTATTTTTAAATTAATTTATCTAATAACTTATAAATTGACGTGTTAATATAGCATTTGGTTCTTATAGCTGAGCTCATTTTAATCTTGTTCTTTATAATTTTAAATTATATATCTTGTCTCTAATGAGTAAAATTATTCAAATTTTTATTAAAATATACTGGCTAATATCTTAGAGGGAAAGAAATGTGAGGAATATCAAATTATATATATTATGATTAATTTTTTTAAATTTATTTAAATTATATGAACATATAATATAACAATAATAAATTTTATCAAGGTTGAAACCCATATGGTAATACGAGAGGTCTATTATGTTTTGCCGAGAATGATCCTCTTTGTTTGGCACGTGTCTTTTAAAAATAAATGTTCAATTGTGCTTCTAAGATATTACTTTTTTAGGCGAAAATCACTATAAAATATCAAGAAAAAAATATAATTATTAAAAAGTTATATTAAAATGGACTAAATTTTGTTGACTGATTTTCTCTCCCTCTTTTAATTATTATAGCTTTTATTAAACAAAATCACGAATGTTGAGTATATTAATTAATAATTAATATATATGACATAAGCGAGATTTTATGGAGCAAATAATCTATTACCTCAATATTTTAAATAATGCCGTTCTGCCATGCTGGTTCTAAAGTTTCACCCATTTCTGTAAATAAAAAATATGACTTACTTAACAAAACAAGCGATGGATATTACTGTGCCTTTACAAAATTAGGGCTAAGTAGAAAAGGGTTTAAATAAAACTTTAATATCACTAAGTCTCATTTTTTATAAATTTATGGCAATTGGCGTTGTTTAAAAGATATGGTTAAAATTTAGAGTAAGTATAATTAATTTAGTAATTAATACTACTGTTTTATATTTCTAAAGCTAATGAAGACAAGGGTATAATTGAAAAAAATATATCAGTTAATGTTATTTCGGTGTTTTTAAATAAATAAATATATTTTTTTTTGCATGAAAAAATCTTTAAAATGACGATTTAAGAAAAATGGAGGGCGTAGGTCTAGAAAATAGTAACACATGTGAAAACGCGAAGCCCATCGAATTGATTGCGAGCAACGTAACTATTGAAAACTGAAAAGGATTAATAAAAGAAGAGGGACTTCAATTGGGCAACTTATAAGTGGAAACTCACATAATCATGAGTTTGACAAAATCAAGGTCAACAGTTTTTCATTTAAAAAACTATTTTTTACGCATATATTTTATTTTATTATTAATATAAAAATTAATTAAATTTTTTAAAAAATAAATAAATAAAATAAATCAATTAATTATGACTAAATATATCTATGAATTTATATTATATATTTTTTAATTTATTTAAAATAATTAATTAATTTTTATATTAATTATAATTAATATATTTATTTAATTTTTTTATATTAAAAAATTAATAAATTTTTATATCATGTTAGAGACGGGAGCTAATGTCAAATATTATTTTTGTTATACTTTTTTTTTTCGTTTCAGTAAAAATATTTCATCCAAATATTACTAGTGTTTCTGGAATGATCATACCGATGCATGAAATGATATTTTTTTTTGGTACAATCGATGCATGAAATGATAATGAACAGAAGAAACGTGTCTTCTTCCAAAACTTTATGGTAAAGCCCAGGAGTTTGCTCCATGATGCAGCAGTATTTTTCTAATAGTTCCCGCCACTCACAATCACAGCGCCAACCCATTTCTCCATTCTTCGCTCTTCCTAATTTATTTCGTTTATAAATTTGGAGCCCTCGCTCCCGAACACAAAAGCCCTTTTCTCTCTAAATCCCATTACAATATTGTGTTGACTTCAAAGAGTGGCATTTCTCAGGTTTTATACCTTTTTTTTACCCCCCACAGCTTTTTCTTGTAATTTATGAACTCCGGCGATGCCTTCGCCGGTCGGAGTAGCCAATCATTGCTTAATGCCGGATGCAGCTCGCGCTCTCGAAGAAGCCGTCTCCGTCGCGCGCCGTCTTAGGCACCCCCAGACCACCTCGCTTCATGCTGTCTCCGCCTTGCTTTCGTTGCCGTCGTCCACCTTACGTGACGCCTGTGCTCGTGCCCGGAACTGTGCCTACTCGCTTCGGCTTCAATTCAAGGCGCTAGAGCTGTGCTTGAGTGTATCTCTTGACCGGGTCCCATCGACTCAACTCGCCGACGACCCGCCAGTATCTAACTCGCTCATGGCCGCCATCAAGCGCTCCCAGGCGAGTCTGAGAAGGCAGCCTGAGAATTTCAATATTTACCATCATATCTCGCAGCAGCCTACTTAAGTTTCATGTGTGAAAGTTGAGCTTCAACAGTTGATATTATCGATTCTCTACGACCCGGTCGTGAGCCCGGTATTCGAGAGGCGGGTTTTCGAAGCTCCGAAATTAAACTTGCTATTCTTCGTCCTCTCCCACATCATCTGCAATTTGACGGAGCATCCGGACCCGGGTCGTCGGAGCTTCAGTTTCCCGTTTCCTGGGTCTTTTGGAACCAGCGACGGCGGCGCTGAGAATTACAAAAGAATCGGAGATGTGCTTTGCAGGAGCAGAGGGAGGAATCCCCTGCTTTTGGGTGTATGCGCAGATGATGCTCTGTGTAGTTTCACAGAAGATGTTAATAAACAAAGAGACGGTACTTTGCCAGTCGAGTTGTCTGGATTACGCGTGATATGCATAGGAAAAGATATTTCCAAGTTTGTCTTTGATAATTGTGATAACGAGACTTTCAGTTCAAAGCTCAAGGAGATTGCTCAAATGGTAGAGCAGGGAGTAGGACCTGGTTTGGTGGTGAATTTTGGGGACTTGAAGTCTTTGATTGATGAGAATGCCTCAAATGAAGCAGGGAATTATATTGTTGCTGAATTGGCGAAGTTGTTGGAGCTTAATTATGGCAAGTTTTGGTTGATGGGAGCTGCGGCGAGCTATGAGTGCTATCTGAAATTTATGGGAAGGTTTCCATCCATTGAGAAGGATTGGGACTTGGAGCTTCTGCCCATCACGTCTGTTCGGCCTCAGGATGAATCATATCAGAGGCCTAGGTACAGGTAAGTGACCTTAGATAATTAAAAGAGGTTTATATGTGGTTTTGTTCCTGTTATCACCTCTATAAATTGTAAACTTGTGATCCGAATGAGCTGTTGCTTGTATCCATGTTTCTTATATTTTCCTTCCGAACGGTTGTGAAATTCGATATTTATTCATCTTAAGCATTTGGTTCGATGCTTTTGACATGATCTTTTATGTCTGCTGCGCTATTTGTCTTTTTGCTGTCAAGTCGACCGATTGGGCATAGATATGTTTAAAAAATGTGTGTGCGTCTGTTTTAGATGCTCTTCTAGTTTTGTCTTTTGTAGATTGTGGATCGAAGTTATCTAAATTAGGGTTAAACAAAGTGCCTATCGTCCAGGCCCGGTTTAAATTTATTCGGTTTGAGCTCACCCAAATTAGCCCAAATTAAGTCCGTAACGAGTGGGGTTAAATGTGTTAAACGGGCGGGCTACAGGCACACCATCGGGTTGCCTATGCCCGCCCGTTTATATGTCCATATATATTTTTTTAATAATTTTTTATTTAAATATTTATTTAATATTTTTTTAAATAAATTATAATATTTACTATTTTTGTTGTAGTTGTGAAATTTTAAATTACAAATATTATAATATTTATCCACTATTTTTAGAGAGAACGGAGTTTTGTTGGGTTAAAATTTTATGGGTTGATTAAGTTTTTAAAATAATAATGTTAAATTTAGAATATTTGAATGGATATTTTGTAGGGTTGTGATTTTAAGATGAATAATTATATCATGTGTATAATATTGTTTATTATTACTATACACTATGTTATTTGTGAGCACTGATTGTTATTAGAATTTTAAATATGTTTAATTTTTTTTAAACCGGCTGCCCATGCCCGTTCAGCCCAAACGGTTTCAGCTCAACCAGTTTAATACGGGCTAAGGCACGGGCATGAGCTAGCCCGTACCCATTAAAATATAAACGAGCGGGATACGGGCTGACCATCAGGCCAGCCCAACCCGTCCGTTACTCACCTCTAATCTAAATACTAAATAGTACAAAATACACCGACTTTGTTCCTTGACGAGTTACCTTCGTGCTTCATGGATTGCTACTCATTTTATGCAATGCTTTTAAGTTGTCAGAAGTTAGAATATTAGAATCATAATGATAATTGTTGCATTGCCATTGGATAGACCTTTTAACTTCATATGAGAACTAGTAGTATTTTGGTTTCTGATAATTAACATGTTGACTGTTAGAAGCAATGTTGCCATCCCTGTCTATTGGAGTTACCTGTGCTGTAAACTTTTGCTTCTTTCTCACAGTAAAATGTTTTGCACAAATCTTGCCTGAGATGCTCTTTTGATCTTGTTATTACAGCTTAATGGATTCATTTGTCCCATTTGGTGGCTTGTTTTCTTCACCTTCTGATTTGAAAGTTGGCTCATATTATTGTGTTCCCCGTTGCCTTCGTTGTGGTGAAAGTTGTGTGCAAGAGGTGCTTCCAGCTTCAAATGAGAGGCTGTCTGCTTCGTCTGCTGATCCTTACCAATCTAATTTACCTCCATGGTTGCGGACCGCTGACCTTGGCATAACAAAAGAGCCGAACGATAAGGTGTGTATCCCTCATGCATCTATTTTAATCAGCCGGATTTCGTTGAGTAAGAGCTTTTTCTCGTTTTTTTTTAGTGAAGTCATTCTCCAACCCCAAAAGGGGAAGAAGAAGCAATTAACTAATTAAGGATCTTGGTCCTGTGATCATACATATCATGATATATTGGATATTAGGATTTGATGGCAATATTTTGGTTTGCAGTTATGTGATAACAAGGTGGCATATGCAATAATACCCTGCTCACTTTTTAGCAAAAATAGTGTTATGTGATCTTCTTGTCTTTCTTTGATATGGATCTACAAAACAATTTTTTTATAAAAAATAGTGTAAAATATAATTCATGAATATTTTAAGTCTATACTCGAATTTTGGAAATTCAGGGAGTAAAAAATATTGATTAACGCATAGAACCAAACATTCTTACATCCCAAGATATAAGATACTCCTAATTGTCATACTAGACATAGGTATTATGAATTCCATGGTATCTTATACCATGCCATGTCATGCCATAATATGTAAGATACCATAGTATTTGTGGTTACATTATACCAAGTGCCTCCTACAGAGTTCAATGAAAAGCTTAACTGGGGTAAAGGACCAATTTTTGTTGTCTTGAATGTATTTATTTGGACTTTCTGGTTATCATTTCTTTTTGTTTACTTCCCCTGCCACCTTAAAGGTGTGTATGGTATGAGGGATTTGGAAGGGAGGGATTTGGCCTATTTTCCCTTGTTTGGCACCACAAAATTTTTAGGACGGGAAAGAATTTTTTTTAAGATTTCCCTTCCCCTCCCCTCCCAAAATTGGGGGATTTGGGGTGAAAATTAAATTTTTACCTTATTTGATCATTATATCCATAATATTTTTTTAATATCTTTTAAATATCCCTTCTGCATCTCACAGTTGTCCATGTAAAAATAAATTTCTCCCCTCGCCTCATTTTTCATCAATCTAAACGAGGTAATATTAAAATCTCTTCTTTTCCTTCTCTCACCTTCCCCTCTATTAAAACATCTCCTCTCTCCACCCCTCAGTTGAGCCAAACATATCCTAAAACTTGTTTATACTTTGCACAGTTGTTGTAAACACTAAGCATAGTGTAATTCTAGAAAAGCCAATTTTTTTTTACAAGTTTTATCTTGTTATGGATCATATGATGCTATTGTGTTTTGCAAGATGCAACAACTAATTCTTCAAATATGTCATTCATCTAGAGATCTATAACTTTCTTGAGTGCCTTTTTTGATTAAAAGACAAACTTTTTTCAGGGCTATAAGAATAACTGCTCCAGTAACATATGCTTGTAATCCGTATCTTAAAGGCTTCAAGACATAGTTACAGCCCTTTTTTTGACGATTGACTTGGCAAGCCTATTATTGTTGTATCTATGTCAGGTTGTTGAACCTTTGTTTTTTGTCCAAAGGTGCACTACAAGAAATCGTAGGATAAAGAATGACAATTTCAGTTCTGCATCTTTTTTGGTGTGAAAACCACTTTTCTTCTGTTCAGTGCAGAGAAAAGAAGACAGTGTTCTGCTGGATACTAGTGAATCTGGGCCTATCGAGAAATTGGATGAGACATGCCAGCATCTGCATAATACTCAGCAATTCTCTGAAGCAATTCCTTGTCAAACTGTCATGAGTTCCCAATGCTCTGATGGTAAAAAGGCAGATACTGACAATGACAGCAACAAAATTTCAGATGCATCACCTAGTGTGCACATCGATCTCAATTCTACTGCGCCCATTGCAGAAGAGATGGTTTCTACATCACATTCAAGTATTCCTGCTCCTATGATTTCCGAAGCAAATCAGGAGAAACATGTATCTAAAGCCTTAGAGATATTCCAGAAAGCAAAAGATCTTGAGTCAGGTGACCTAAGATCATGCAACATGTCCAATTCAAGCATGTGCAATGGTAGCCAATTGTCTCCCTCATCTGTGACTTCTGTAACCACAGATCCACGTATAGGAACTTGCTTTTCTCCTACAAGCAACAAATCTAAGAAACCAACTATGGGGGGTCCAAAGGAAATTGCGAGTCCCCTCGCTTCAAACTATAATTTAATTAACAGGGATGTCTTTAAGCATCCAGCCCAGTCTTCATCCTGCTTAAGTTCTGACCATTCTGGACAATATGATCTAAGAAATCCTAAAATTCTTTTTGGAGCTCTTGCCAAAAAGGTTACCTGGCAGGATGAAGCCTTACAAAGCATTGTAAAAACAATATCTTACTGCGAAACAAGCAGGGGCAAATGCCTACGAGGGGGCATATGGATGAATTTTGTAGGAACTGATAGGATTGGTAAGAAGAAAATTGCTGTTTCTCTGACTGAGATTTTGTATGGAAGCCAGGAAAGCTTCATTTTTGTGGATCTAAATCATGAGGAAATAAATGGACGTGATGTGAAATTTAGAGGAAAGACTATTCTTGATGTTTTAGTTGCTGAGTTGTGCAAAAATCCGTTGTCTTTGGTTTTCCTTGACAATGTAGACATGGCTGATATGCTCGTTCAGAATAGTTTATCTCAAGCTATCAAGACTGGAAAAATTATAGACTCGTGTGGAAGAGAAGTTGGTGTAAACAATGCAATAATTGTGACATCTTTCTCAGTTCAAGAAGATAATTGGAATTGCACCCCAAAGACAGAATTCTCCGGCTATTCTGAGGATAGCGTATCATGGACAAAAGGGGTAACTATCATGATAAAAGTTGAACATGTAATTGGAGACATCGGAAGTCCAAGCGTTGCTGTACTTAAATGTTCAACAGAGGGCGTTCCCGATCCAATCCTTGTAAATAAAAGAAAGCTGAGTTCTGACAATGCCCTTAATGATCAGCACAAAACCTTAGAAACGGCTAAAAGGGCTCACAAAATTTCAAATTGTTTTCTGGATTTGAATGTCCCTGCAGAAGAGAACGAACTGCAATTCATGGATGATGGAAACCCTGAAGATGTCTCAACTACAACACAAAACCCCTGGTTGCAAGAATTGTATAATCAGGTTGATGAAACAATCATCTTGGAACCATACAATTTTGATGCACTTGCAGATAGAGTGTTGAAAATTATCAGAAGCATCTTCCAAAAGATTCTCGGATCCGAGTGCTCACTACAGATAGAGTCAGAAGTCATGGAACAGTTATTTGCAGCTGCATATGTCTCAGAAGGGGACGTGGCAGTGGAGGATTGGGTGGAGCAAGTTCTTAGTGGAGGATTTACAGAGATACAGAGAAGGTACCGCCTCTCTGCTCGTTCTATCGTGAAACTTGCTACTTGTCAGGAGTACGCTCCTGGTGTGTACCTTCTTCCCCCAAGGATAATCATAGACTGAACTCCTCCAAGAAGCTGTTCTTCCTTATATTTGTATGTATAATTTAGCTTATAGTTCACCTATTTTAGGCTTCTAATCCCATTGTTTTATTTGGGTTTCTTTGGTCTAGGTTAAGATTGTATGATATGCAATCTGCAGCTAATGCTCGTGTGATTACCCTTGCATATTAGTATTAAAATCGAAATTAGCTGGGGTTGCTTGATGTACTTTATTAATAAATAAACTGGTGTTTGATCATCAGAGCTTTCTAGTTTTACATTTTGTTATTTGAAATTTCACCAAATGGTAACAAGAAAGAAGAGAGTATTTAGAAAGTGGCTTTGGCAACAGTAAGACATATTTCCTCAGTCACGCCTTTTCTTTTTTCCTTTTATATTCAAAAAAAGAAAAAACAAAATTCTTGGTTGATAGGTTTGCTGCGAATTATTTAATCACCATATGTAGCTTTCTTCTCTCCCTCGAGCGAAGTTTTGGAGATATGGATGTTGCAGTAATTGTGGGCACATCATTTTCTTTTATTGGAACATTATAAACATTCTTTTCTTTTCTTTTTATTTTCCAATTTCCAATATGTTTAGACCCAAAAGTGATCTAATTGTTTCGACAAAAAAATAGACAGAAAAGAGAAGATGAAGTAAAGAAATTCTCATGCCAAGAAACAGCATGGGCATCAATAACGGAGACTGAGAGTGAGATGGGGAGATCCGGTAGTGTCCGCCTTTGACCTGCTCAACCTGCAATTGAGCCTGAACTCTGAAGGATCCGTTCATGGCATCCACTAGTTCGAGCCGCATCGCTGATTAGAAAGGTATTTAAGGACTCGACCGAATACCCTCACATACGGTAACCTTCTCCTTTTCTTGCAAAACCATAGCTTTCATTCCTTATGTGCTTACTTATTCTAATCTTAATGCATGGCTTAGTTCCTTCTTGTTTTCAGATGTCAACAACTTCGATACACTGTGATCCTGGGGAGTTCGTCATCTATGTCTCGCATTGATTTTAGGTCAACAGTTGGTATTAAGTCAATTGTTTTTTTCAATAAAAGTCAACGTATTTATTTCATCTCAAAACCAAAAAATTAAAGTCTAAAGAATCTCTCTGTTTTAGGGTCCCTGCAACTGACTGCATGATCACAAGATGGAATACTTTTATTTCCCAGTAGAAAAAGGGAAGTTTGTGTTTAGTATGGACTTCCATATGAGGATGCCTTTCATTGGTTACTGTTCATAGTGGCTGCTGGTTGCTCTCAATGGCCTTTATAGTTCGGTGCCCTACTTGGTAGGAATAACAGGTATGAAATTATGTCTTTCTTGCTAATCTTATTATTGCAGTAAACCCCGCCATCATATTAATTACTACTCTTGCGTCACAATTTTCAATAAAAGGCACATATGGAAAAAATAATAATTTTATGTTCCAACAAACCTATTAGGTGATAAATGAAAAAGACCAAAAACACCTTCTAAAAGCTGTCTTATATTAGGACCGGATGAAGTAATTCTTAGAAAGCCTTACTTGCGGTTGTGGGCAATAATAGGCTTCTGACTCATTTGTGATCATTTCCAGTACTAGAAGTTGAGTGACACTGTGCTTTCCAGATGACTTGTGACCCTATTCTTTTGAATGAGATTAGAGACTTTTGTGAATGGTTACTGAGTTTCTGACGTGCAAAATAATATCACTTCTCTCATGGTTGTGATGCTTCCCCCATGTGTCGGCGTAAAGTTGTGTTTTGTCCTCGGTGTTTCAATTGTCGTCCTTTCGTAGAAACTTGGACCTACCATTCAGAGCTTTGCTTATTATTTCTTTTGGAGGATTTGTCATGCTCTGCATACAATTTCTTTACGTTTTATTTTTATTTTGTTGGGAGCAGGAGCTGTTCATCTCATGAGATTAAAACAGATGAAAAGAAATTTATCTATAAAAAAAATCATTCTGATAACAACCATCCAAATATTTATTTCTTCAAAATTATTTTTCATATAAGATTTATTTTATAAAATCTATTCTCTAAAATTATTTTATAAATTTTCTCCAAAAGCTAAACTAAAAAACTATAGTTTTATGAGTAAAAATTTAAAATCACTTTTAGATTTTGGATGGGTGTTTAGCCATTTTATTTTTAAAATTTAGTTTGTGTTAAAACTATAATTTTAAAAGTTATCTCAAACAGGCACTTAAGCATAAGGACCTTCTCAAGATTGACGGTTTTAACATATTATGGCTTGCAATTTTGACTTAAACATGTCACAAAAATCAGTCATATCTTGTTATAGAATGCAGGCTCAAACTTGGAGCTTCACTACACTGTATCCTCAACTGAAAATTAGCCTAGAGTGAAGCATGGGACTGAACCAAAAGAATCTGAGACAATTGAATTTGAATGAGCCTATGAACTGTTGAAAAGTTTCCAAACTCCCTCCCTAACATGAAAAATGGAGCTCATCCTTGTGAAGTTCATGTTTGTCGATAGATTCTTAACTACTATTTTTTTCTAGACATATGTATCATTCTATTTAAAATAATTTTATTTAAGAAACTATAGGAAACTAAATATAGGTATCTCCCTTATAAGGATTTTGTCTCACCTTACTCTTTGATCACTTATTAGGGTTTTTTAGTCATTTTTGAACCACTTGCAACCCACTATATACCCATGAAAGGACTAAAAACTTTAATCTTTTTCACAAAGCTTGGGTACCATGAAATAAAGAATTTTAGCCCTTGAACTCCTCATTTTTTCAACTATTGGGCAAACTTAATTTATTTAGCTAATAGTCAATATTAAGAAGTTATAAATTTAAATATTGATTTGTCACAATTTGAGAGATTTTTTTACTGTATATAACCCCCATTGGTAACCACCATTTAATTACGTTGCAGTGAAAAAGGGACTTGAGATTGCAAGCAAAAGCATTTGATTGAAGGATGGTGGTGGGACATGGCTGATGAGCTCATCAAAACAACTTGGCCTTGCATTCCAAATTCCGAATAGGATATCCAACAAGATCAATTTCAGATGGGGGAAATCAGAATCATGATAGGTCTCTCCTTATCTCTCAAAAGTGAAAAGCCAGCTAATGACTGTGTTGTGATCCAACGGCACCATGTCAAGCACATATGACATAACGTACTAGTCTTGTCTGATTTTGTGTTCTCTGTATTTTCATTAACTAACATCACATCAACACTGATTAAGCTTTTGAAAAACTCAATGTACCAACCAATGGATAAAGGGCCTCCGTGGTCGGCAATAATAATAAAAGAAAATTAGAAAAAAAATCTTTTTTAAAAAATTTTATTAATTAGAAAAAATTAAATTTAAATACTGATATGTTCTATATATAATTTTTTTAAAATATCTATATTTTTTATGTATAAATACCCATTAAATCTTACCAACAGTTGATATTATAAATAGAAAAAATGTTGATTATATAAATACAAGATTTTGAGTTTCTATAAATATATAAAATGTTATTAAGAGTATTATTTTTAATTAAATTTAATAATATTTAAATTTAATTTAATTAAATAATTATATAAAAAATATGAAATTTTTAAATAATTTTTTTTTGCGGATTTTTTCTAACAATAATAGTACCGATAATAAACCACTTAATCTCAATACAAAGAGATACTTACCATCAAATGGCGTAGGAAAATCTGGGGCGTCAAATCTTGTAACAGTATTTGAGTGAAAAGAATGATTTTAAAAAAATGAGTGGCGTATGAGTGTTTAGGGGAATCATATCTTTGGGGGTGCCGACATTGAGGTGAAAGGCAGGCGGGACAGTTCTGAGCAATAAAGATGAGAGGAAATTGGAAAGAATTTAAAAACGTGATAATTATAATTTCACTACCACCGCACGTGTCCTTTGACTTTATCCTCCCCTGAGTGTTTCACAAGAGCTTGAGCCCATTTTATATATAAAATAAATAAGTTTTTTTAACCTATTTTAAGATTATACTAATTTTATTATTATTATTTATTTTATTTAAATATTATTTTAAATGTTTTTATTATTAAATATTAATTATTTATGTATTAATATATATTAATATATTATAATTTATTAATATTTATTTAAATTTATAGTTATAAAATTTAAAAAATTTATAAAAAATAAATTTTTTAAGAGCATAACATTAATAATTTTTTGATTATGTTAATATAATATTAAAAAAATTATTAATATTTTAGAAATTTTAAAATAATTTTTAAAAATATTAAAATAATAATAATAACAGGTTATTTAGTCCGAGAACTCGAGCTGATATTAGGGCAGGTTGACTCGCTTTTTCAAGTCTATTTTATAGGATATTCCAATTTTCATTCTCCATTCATTCAATTCATATCTACCACACGTATAGCACTCCTTCTGTCTTTAAATTATTAAATCTATTATAAAACGATTTTTTTTAAATTCACCTTTAATTAAAAATATGATTAGAAATAGGAAATGAAAAGTTAAACAAGAGATATGGGAAAAAATATTAATGGCTATGTTTTATAACTAGAGGTAGATTTAGAAAAAAATATTAATAATTTTATAAAGCAATAGAAGAGGTGAGTATATGTGTGTGTGTGTATAAGCGCACATACAAAATCATTAGAGAAGAGAGAGAACTCAAAGATATGAATAATTGAATATATAAGTGTAGACAACAATATTTGAATTGAGTAGAAGGGATTCCATTTCTCTCTAGTTAAGTTGAGGATTATCAATTGAACCTTGTAGAAAGAAAAAAAAAATTAAGTTAGAAGAAATATTTTTAATTGAATCTAACAAAACTTAAATTTAATATGATAATATCAAATATATCTCACAAATGAATATAAAAAAAGAAAACAAATATTTTAGAAATACTTTTATTGTGTAATTTTTTATTCTTATTAAATCTTTTAATTTTATTTTATCAATACAATTAATTTTCATATAAAGACTACTCCTACTAACAGAATAAAATTATAAAAATTAATATTATTAATAGAATATAATTAAAAAATTTAATAAAAAATAAATAACATAAATATTAAATTAAAAATTAAAAAAAATACATATAACTTTAGAATGATTTCTCTTTATAAAAAAAAAATTAAACAAGTATAGTAGGGGCATAATTAACAATAACAAAAATGAGGGTTTGTGAATAAAAATGTCTCCATCAATGGACTAATGATTTCGGAAGGCTCTACATATTTTCTGTGACTTAGATTATTCATAGCGCTCTTTTCAGGTTTCTCCATCAAACACCAAGCATCTCTACAACTGCTTTTCCAATAATAAATCCCATCCCATCATCTCCATCCCCCACACCTATCACTTTCATGTTCTTAATTCCCCCCCCTAAAACTGTTCTCACACAAGTGAAGCGTATCCACAAACAATCAATCAATCAAAATTAATTCACAGACACTGACAAAGATTGTATTTTTTTAAATCTTAATTATTCAATATCTCCTTAAAATTTTGAGTTAATTGCATATAATTTTTTAATATTTTAAATTTAATTCCTCAACTTTTTATCTGTTTATCGTGAACCCTTTATCGTTATCGTTATGTTATTGTTATTTTAATAAATTTAAATTTTAAAATATTAAAGTGATATATAACTAGTTTAAAATTTGTGGGAATTTTATAAAATTATTATCTTTATTTTTTAATATAAGATTTAATTAATTTTTTTGAATAGATTAAATAAGTCAAATAAATAAATTAATTATAACTCATATTAGAATTAACTAACTAATAATTTATCTTGATGGATTTAATTTAATCATAATTAACTGATTTATTTGACTTCTTTAATCTATCTAAAAAAGTTAATTAGATTTTATATTAAGAAAAAAAATATTAAGTTATATAAGATGTTATATGTTTTCTATTAATATGACATGATGGTTTCTAGTAACTTAATAGTAAGTGGTCTATGATAAACCAATAAAAATTTGAAGGGGTTAAACTTAAATTTTAAAATGTCAACAGAATTTATATGTAAGTGACTTAAAATTTATAGAATTTTTGCATGATTTTCAGTCTTCTTTTTTTTAATTTTCTTATTAAATCAGGACAACAGTAATGCAAATTTGCTTTAATTACTTACGTTAGATTATTATATATTATGTTTTGTGGTGGTGATGACGATGTTAAACTACCATTCAGATTCAGACGTAGCCGAAAATAAAAGAGTTTCAAACCAACTAAACTACCGTATGTGTCAATTATTGAGCAATCCAAATGTTCATCCAATTAAACAATGTTTTAGATTAGTTGTAGGGTGACTCATCACAGCGTCCACTATGGGACAAACAATAGTGTGTTTTGCCTTTTGATAAACAATTTGTAGGGGGGGAAAAGTCACTAAAAGCTGCACAGTTACAGTCACGTGCGTTATATATAAAATTAATTAATTATAAAAATTAATTAATTTTTTTATAGATCGGATGGTATTAATTGAGTATTGATCGTTGATTGAATATTTTTTATTCTTCTTAATAAATAGTTGACATTATTGACTTAACTAAACCATGATTAGCGTTTATATATCATAAATATAATCAAAGCACTGTTGTTCCGACAGGTATCCACTTCTCTTTTCAATCATCTTCATGAATGAATCATATATATATATATATAGTGTGTGTGTGTGTGTGTGCATATATACACTATACCATACATATATTGCATGCTTATCCTAAGAATTGTGACGCTTCGTAATATTTGTTGAGTTCAATACTGCAGATGATGATTGACTACTCATATACTACAAAATATGATGATATGTCATAACACACCCATATATGATACTTTTAATATAAAATATATTAATTATTTTATTAAATTAAAAAATTAATTAAATTAATTAATATAAAATATTCTAATAACTATCTTTATTAATTAGAAAGAATTGGTAGTGATAAAACGAAAATGAACGGAAAGGAATTGAATAAAAAATTGTAGACCGAGTATATGTTTAGTAGGCACTAGAATAGAAAATAGTTTGAAGAAATATTTTATATTTGATAGGATGAAAATGAGGTAAAAAAATCTTACAAATAACCACATTGCCCTTTTAAATAATTATTAATCAAAATCACTTATTAAAAAAATAAAATATTTAAAATTTTAATAATTCATAAAAAATTTCATATGACTTGCATACAACTCAGAGTTGTATGCTGGTTATATGCATTACAACTAAAACTGAACAACGTCATCTTCTTCGCTTAAGAACCAGACACCAATGGTACTGTGACAGTCACCCACTAACCATTAATGTTCAATTTTAAATCTACTACCATAAATTTAAAAATTCACAACTTCAAACTAAGATTTATTATAGACAAACAAATTAAAACTAAAAACAAAAAAGAAACAGGAACAATAGATTTGTCAAGAGAAAGGAAAACGCTATAGAAGAAGAAGCGGCTGACGACGAAATCTATAGATGATGCAAGTGACTTTGTCTTCACATGGGATTTAGACTTTAATTAATTAAAAAGCATTTATTATTAATAATAATCACCTCGGTGATTTTAAGGACTCAACGTGAGATTTCCCACGAGGTCCAATCAACCTGATGAATAGTCTATACTCATCAAAAGTCATCGGTTGGTACAACGGTAGTTGCTCCGGCGTCACCAACTCCTTCGCCGGTGCTATCGGTATGTCACTTTTTGGGTTGTAGAAGAACGCCAGTGACACCCTTTCTTTGTCTGAATTCACAATCACTCTGTGTTCCACGCTCTTGTATATTGCATTGCTTAGAACCTGCAAAAAAAATTCCAACACAGAAATTTAATTAAGCAAACGTTATGTGCCCTTATGGAGCCTATAGGACCAATTATTACAATATTCTAATAATATACCAACATGCCACCAAGTGTAAAGCAGACTAGTAAACTCAACTAAAACTTTGGTATTCTTATCTTTACCAAAAAACGTCCTTAATTTACGTCAAATAAAGTGAAAAAGTAATTAATTTCAAGTGTAACTGTACTAGGAGAAGGTTGCCAATGGGATTTCGTGCCAAGGTTACATGAATATCTTTTTATACAGCTATTTAATTAAGTTAGATTCAAACTATATCATTTTGTTTGCCTTAATTAGGAATAAAAACTCTGTATTTATAAAAATTTAAATTTAAAATGTTATATATATATATTTTTTATAATAATATTTGAACAAACGTGTGGAGGCTACATGAATTGATCCCAAAAATTTTGACGAGGAACAAGTGGAGGTCAGAAACGTTGACCCGTCGACATTGTGTCCCCTCCATGTGACGAGTGAGACGTACTTAATACCATGAATGATAACCAAACTTCAGAATATCTGGATAAAATAATATAGCAAGGTGCTTTGACGAGGTTGAGCTTTTTCCTATCTGGGTTTATTTATTATTTCTGATTTTTGTGAATATTAAAAAATTAATTTAATTATTTATAATAATTTTGTCTTAATTTTTTTAAACTATTTTATCTAATCATGCATATTAAAACTATATTTTGATTAGGAGTCACTTTAATATATACAATCAATAAAATATATCAAGTAAAAAAATTATATAAAACAAATTAAAATCTTGTATTTATCGTAAAATAATTTTTTATTTAATTCTTATATATATATATATTTTTTGTGTATGTTAAAGTAACTTTTTATTACCACACGCGCACACAGACATTCAGAAAAATCCAAATACCCAAAAAAAAAATTTCTGAATCATTTGTTTTGCGCGGTAAAAATGTGGTACCTGTATTTGGTCTCCAATATTGACTATATAGGCATGAGGAACGGGCTTGACGGTGATCCAGGTGTCGAATTTCCGAACTTGAAGACCGGGAACCTCGGCGTCCGGCAGCAGCAGAGTCATTCCGCCGGGATCGGAGTGCGACGAGAGGCCGAGGGTGAGGTCCGGTTTGGGACATTTCGGGTAGAAATTCACCCTCAGACAAGCTCCAACGTCGTCTCCTCCGAAAGCATTCTGCAGAAAATCGTCCTCCAACCCAAGGTTCAGTGACAGAACCTTCATCAACCTCTTACACAGCTTCACCACCTCCCTCCCATACTCATCAAACACTTCCCTGCAACCGCCATGGAAATTGGAAAACACCCCATCATCTTCCTCTGCATATATATACAGACAAAAAACTCTACTGATAATTATTCATATCATTGCTTCAATTACCTGCAAGAAGGAGGCAGAGCAGGCCATCTGTTATAATCCTTGAGCGACAAGGGAAGGTAGTGAAGGAAATAGTAATCGCTCCAGTCAAGCATAGCGCCCTTTTCAACTCCAAGCCTGCTTCCATATCCTTCATAAGTCTTGGGCGAGTTAGCATATTGCTGCTTAATCTCCATAGGAAGATGAAAGAACTCGCGCCACGTCTCTCTAGCCTTGTCCATGAGCTCAGGGCTAACCCCATGGTTCACAATCTGTAAGAACCCCCACTCGCGGCAAGCCTCAGAGATTTGGGCCAACGTGGCGGCTCGAGCGTCCGGGTCGCCGCCGTAGAGCGACCGGAGGTCGATGATAGGGATGTTGGGAAGAGAAGAGGAGGAGGGGGAGGAGGAAGAGGAAGAAGAAGGCCTATCAGAAGGAGGCTTGATGTATCTATCAGGGATTGAATCGAAACACGTCTCGGATAAGGACTGAACGCGAACGATTGGCTCGGGCCATTCTTGTGGGCTATTTTGCAACATTAGTTTTAGCCTTTTTGGTGCAGAAGAGAGATACGGGTTTAATTACTACAAACTCTTACTAAACAGTAAGCTAGCTCGAAGAAGGTTGGGGTAGGTTTCATATATGTGACAATATGAATAATAAGTTGAAGTCAGAGAGAGAGAGAGATGAGAAGAGGGAGGGATGTTAAATGGGAGGGGAAAGAGGTTGGGAGAATGAAGTGGACTTAAAATAAAACGTGTAATTTGTGGCATATTTAAAATCATATTCGTGTGTGAATGCTAAGCAACTTTCACTCACATACGCCAGAGAGAGACATTAATTTAGAAGATGAGAGAGTGGGGCCGGGTAGGTTTTGCAATTTTTTTCTGCAGAAAAAGAAAGAGGGGATGGTTTAATTCATTTTATTATGTTGACTATACGTTAATTTCTTTGGTATGTACATGCATATATGTATTCTTTTTATGTTGGATATGTATCTTATTTTATTCTTGCAATTTAGGCATATGATCAAGAAGCGTTTTGGGTGGAGAAGACTTGTAAACTAGAGATGTATTGTAAAACAATAATGGGTGGCTGAGATGTATACGTACCTGAATGGATAATAATACAAATTGGTTGGTTCCAAGAAATTGATGTTTTATACGGATATTTATATATTATTATCATTTAGCATAATTTAGTGAGTCTTATTATTATACCCATTGGGTATAAATTATTTAAACTTTAAAGTATCAATTTATTTTGTATATAAATATATATCAGGTCATTTCAATCAATAAAATTTTTAAATAAAAAATTGCTATCGATTTTTCCAACTTAATATTAACTTTCTTTTAGAGTATGCATGACAAATAGTCAATAACTGTTCATTTTCAAACATACAAACCACATAAATAGGTTTTATCTTTTTTTAATAATATATTTTTGTATACACATAGACTACAATCAAACCCTTAATAATATGTTTAAAAAAATTAACTATCTATCAACTATGTTTAAATTTATAGATTAATATTAACCCTCTTTTATTAGAGGATCAACATTTTTTATCCAAATTTTTATTATGTCATTTTTTTTATTCAAATAAAAAAACGCTAGGCGAATTATAACAAAATATATTATAGGGGAGCGTGCACAAAATTCCAAGGCATGCATGAACAGTGCTCAATTAAATGTAGGGTGTGTTTGGAAAGATTCCAAACCAAGGTTTTAGAAGTCCTTTTGGGCAAAATTTTGATTTGGGGAAATTTCAAAACAAACAGATTTATTTGTCCATAAGTGTTTTTGGGTAAAATTATGGTTTAAAACTATGGTTTTGAATAAGCTATTTAAAATAGCTTTTTCAACAGTAAAAGAGTTTATGGATTATCTAATTATTATATTACCCCTATTTTTTCTTACACCCTCTCTCCTCTCTCATCCCTACCCCTCTCCTCTCTCCTCTCTCTTCTTTTATCTCTACTTTTTTTTACACCCTCTCTCCTCTACCCTCTCTCCTCTCTCTTGTTTTCTCTCTACCTCTCTCCTCTCTCTTACTTTAAATCAAATCATACCCTTTTTAGTAATTTACTACCATAAAAAGTCATTTTAAAAATAACTATCCAAACACCTATTTATTCAAAACCACTTTTTTTCTATAAATTTTTCTCTAAAACTCTTTTTTATAAGTGATCCATAAGTCTTTTTTTTTTATAAATACTTTTTTTAAATTTTATGTAGACTCTTAATCTCACTTTTGAAACAGTGACAAATAAAATAAAGGAGACTGGGGTCCTGTGCCTGTGATGGCTAGCGAATAGGGAAAGATTCCGGCGCCGTCAGCAATCATTCAGCTTTCAGTTGGTTTTGTGGTGCCGCTGTTACAGTACTAACTCAACCATTGGTGATTGGTGGATACCCACCCATATTCATTTGGATTTATTGGGGACCACTGGCCCTTGTGTTTCTTTCTTTTGGCAAATCTTGTATTTTTATAAATATACGTATTTTTTATTAAAAATAATTATATTTAAAATATTATTAAATATTAAATATAAACATATTTTTTAATAAAAATTTAAATTTTAATTCATCATATTATAAAAAATTAATAATCACTTTAGATAGATATAACCCTTATTAGTTGAATCTTGTTAATCTATACTCTATAAAAATACTAATAATTATATTTAAAATATTATTAATATGTTTATACACGTGGCTACATATGTATGTCAAGTATGATCTAAAAAATTCGCGCAGAATCTTTATAAAAAAGAAATACAAGTTACACTTGAGGGTTGTATTGATTTTTTTCCCAACCCAATTTGTTATTATATTGTTTATTATTATATAGTTGGAGTTTAAATCAAATTAAATTTCAAATGGTTCAAATCATCCATTCATTAGCTTATTAAAGGATGTATGATATATATTCAGACATGATTTCTATAAAATAATTTATATAAATATGAGAGATATATTAAAATTTTATATTTAGAATTAAAACTTACCTCCTAACTATATTTTACATTTAAGATATACTAAATGAGTATATATATATATATATATATTTGTTCTTGAATCACAAGAGTATACCTCAAAATCACCCACATATATTTGAAATATATCCGGACAAAAGTGAGTGAGAAGAGGACTTCCCCATTTATCCTCTCTACATTTTCTTTTACTACTCTTATTATGTTTTGTATATTCAACAAAATTTAGGGGCATTTACTTATTTTCATTTGTTTTATAATAAATTATAATTATAAATATTTTTATGTAAAAATATCATGGCTTTAATATATAACATAATTAAGTATTAAATATATTATATGGTAAGTTTAATGTTCAAACTTTTTTTTTGTCAATCTTTTATGTTTTTAATTTAATTATATGATATCTAGTATTACTTATATCAAAATTTATTTTGACATTACCTAAACATTTATTTTGATATTGTGCAAAAATTGATGTGAATTATATTATAGTACTCTAGCAACTTTCTATAAGTTTAATACAATATATTGATACCGTCGATCCATCCTTTTCCCTATTTTGAAAAAAATAAAAAAAAAAATCGCAATCATATAAAATGAATTGTGACAGCGTATTAAAATACCGCTTGGTTATAAATATTGAAAAAAATAATTTTAGTTTTTGACACTTTTATTCATGTACTTTTCTTGGGCTAATAAAATGGACCTCCACTATAATATGTACCCCACAAGGCAACAAAATATCGTTGATTTATCGGTCCGTACAATAACGAACATATTTTATTAACAGATTTCAGAATTATTGGCAAATAGAGAAATAATTAAATGACAAAAGTGAAAATTAAACAATATTTTATTGCCTGTGCTTCATTAGGGATAGCCTATTAGATGGGTCCCTCGCTAAATTTTCAGGGGGAAACGGGTTCAAATCAAAGATAATCTTAATTAACGTCACCTTTTGTATACATTAGAAGAAGAAAAAGACAAGTCACTTTTATTTTTTCTTCAAATATGAATGTGGTGTGTGTGTGGAATTATATATGTCCAAGTCCACTGCACAGGGAATATTACGTTTGTTGCGTACGAAATACGGCAACTTGACAACATTGACGTTTTGTTTTTTTAGTAGGATAGAATCGCTAACTCGAATATCCCAGCGTAACTGCCAGACTAATTTTAGGGTGTCTCGCAAGGAATCGAGTCCAAGACCTGATAGGTGAGGCACCTTGCTCCCCGTTTGTGACCAGTCGGACCCAACCCTCGCAGGCTTGACATTTTGGTTTCTCTAAATTTGATAAAAGCATGGCGTTGCTGATTTCTGACTTGATTGTTAAGTAATATATGTTTTTGTTTATGGAAAATCATCATATTTGCATGTTCTGAGTTTTTAATTAATTAAATTTGATTGGTTGTAGGTATAACTGATAAAATAAGATCAACCCGCGAGCTGAGTCTATTTTATACAAAAAAAAGGATGGATTCAAACTAGCATTTTATCAGCCCACCCTTTTCTAACCCGTTAATTTTTTTAAATTATTAATATTATTATTTATTTTATTCAAATATTATTTTAAATACTCTTATTATCGAATACTAATAAAGATAATTACTCATTAGTTAATATGTGTTTGACATATTATAATTAATTAATATTATATTAATATTTATTTAAATTTATAGTTATAAAATTTAAATTTATTTAAATTAATTAATATTATGTTATTAATATTTTAAAATTTTAAAAATAATTTTTTAAAAATATTAAAAAAAATGACAGGTTACTTAGCCCGTAGATTCAAACTAACAAAATGTCCATCTATTTTAAGACGGTCTATACTATGCCAACTCGTTTCCCGCCCCTTCTCAATCTACGAGCTTGTCCACTTTCTAATGTCTAGTTGTAGGTTGATTTGATATAACATGTTTTAGACATTTCAATTCAAATTCAAGTATTTTAAAATTGACGGATTCAGGATAATATCAACTCGTCGTTATAATCCTAACACTTCACACACGTCTAGAAGAAATTGTTATTTTAACTCAATTGTTCTTTTTCTATCTATAAGATAAAAGGGAAATGGTGTTGGTGTATATTTCCAAACGAAAATTAAAAAATGGAATCAAACTAGATTGAATTCCATCTAATCAATTTTAGTTATGTTGGTTGTTTTTTTTATTATTATTATTTCTTAAGCCAGCTATTTCGGCCTATTTGTTTCTTTTCAATTTTAATTTAAAAAAATAAATAAATTGAACAGAATATGGTATATAAATTAAAAAAAAAATCTCATAAAAATATTACTTAAATTTTAAAATCTCAAATCAATTTTATTTCATAATTTTATTAAATATTTACTATACTTAATAAATAAATAATAACACTTTTTATAGAAATTCCTAGTTTAGGATTTTAAAATTTAAATATATTTTTGAGGGATTTTTTCTATAAATTATTATTACATTTTATTTTATAATTTCATGCAATACTAGAAAAAATATATCTAAATTCTTATTACTACAAAAAAATTAACATCTATATTTTAGATTAGTTAAAAAAGAGATAATATATCAATAAATATTAGTCTAATTAGTAAAGAATTGATGCTTAATTCATAAAGTTATGAGTTACAATTCTATCGCTGGTTCAAGAATCTTATTAATAAACAATTTGTAAATACAGTTGTAAGCTTTATTTAAATTTGGAGATATATATTGGCTCCAGTGAGTTAATAAAATCTAACTCACATAAATTTTAGTTTATGAGAAAAAAGAACTAATATTATATTTTTGTAAATAGTTTTTCTTTATTTTAGACTTTTTAAATTTGTTAGTTTTAGAATGGATATAGAAAATATATTTTTAGATAGAAAATTGAGATATAGATTTTTCTTTTCCAGCTTCCATTACCTAAGCTTAATCAAAACCCGATTAAACCCCACAACCTACTTTGCTTATGGTAACACTTCACTTCGCATAAATTTTGAAAGTGTTGTCTAACGAGTGATGAAATGATGATTATCTCATCATAACAAAAAGTTATTGCAATAATACAAAATAATTAATATTTTAAAAAGCATTCAATCAGAATTATCTAATTCAAACAACCAATTCACAATTGCAATAATTTTTTCATTAAATGGAGAAAAACCATTTCCATACACATCCCTGACCATTAAAGGGGAAGAGGTAAGAAGTGGAGGTTTGTAACCAAATTTGCATTATATATGGTCCATCTCCCTTATCACTCCACTTTATAGTCAACTTCTTCATTTTAGAATAAAATATATAACACTAAATATCTTAATTTTATTTCTCATATGTGTTTAATATCATAATCTTATTTGTGATACAATTTTACCCATAATATTTTTAATTTGGTATAATTTCACCCATAATTTTTTTAATTTAGCATACTTTTCGTATTTGAGAAATAATATTATGTGTAAAATTATACCACAAATAAGATTAGGACATTAGACGTATACCAAAAATAAAATTAAAATATTAGGTGATATATAACTTTTTTTTAGAATTCACAAAACTTATGTCATAAAAAATATCACAAATCACTAAAAAAAATTACTAAACCTGGGGTTTCTAGTACTTTCCATGATTTCTTTTTTTAAGTTTTAAATACTTCTATTTTATCATATTTTTTCAGTTGCATTCCTTCTTATTGTATTATGCTATGAAATATATATACTTATCTGGTTATATTTATAAAACAGAGAGAAAATATTTGTTTAGTTATATTTATAAGTTACAATATTTAATTTTTTATATTAACATATAATTTTATCTTTAATTTATTATTTTGTAAACTTTAATTTATTTTTATGAGGTATAATATATATTAAATAAAAATTAAAATTGAAAAATGATTAAATTTAAAATGTAGAATCAATGAAGTTAAAAAAAAATATTCTAGTGAAATATATCAGGGGTGAATTGTAAACAAGACAAAAAGAGTATTTTTTATAGAAAAAAAAGAAATATGTTTTTACAATATTACATATAATTTAAAAATAAAGATTGCCATTTATAATTTTTAAAGAATATACCTATATTATATATAATAAAATAGAAAAATTATTATATTGTGTAAAAATTATGAGCAATGTGATTTATTTAACATCTTGTGTAAATTAGGACAGCCGCATCACATTTTAGTTTATTATGAGTTATATATATAGGGTTCGTTTGGATAGGTCTTTTGAAAATGACTTATAGAAAAAAATAGCTTTTAGACAGCTTTTAAAAAAGGATTTTCTAAAAAAAAATAATTTTAAATAAATGAGTATTTGAATAGTTGTTATCAAGAGGACTTTTATTATTGGTAAATTACTAGAAAGTGTATGAGATAAAAAAAATAAATTAAATAACATTGTTCAAGCCTACTATTCATATCAGCTTCTTCTATGACAGCTACCAGTGAGGGCGAGCAACGAGTAGCGACCAGCAAGGGCGAGCAACGAGCAGTAATAGCGATGGTGAGCAGCGATGGAGGCTTTAACTACTAGATCTGGGCGACGTCTTCTTCTCCAACCATCGCCTCTCCTTCTTCCACTTCCTCCATTGTTAGCATCTCCTTGGTACAGAAGGGAACGACGGCGGCGGAGGCTTCAATGACAGAGAAGAAAGTTGACGGAGGCGAGACAAAGTAAAGAAAATAGAGCAGATAGGAGAGAGTGTGTTAAAAAAGTAGGGATAAAATAGTATTTTGATGCCCGTAAGTATTTTTTACTATTATAAAAATTATTTTTAATAACTTATCTAAATTCATGGTTTGATCCAAAAACTTCTTTAAATAAATATAACTGTTTATTTAAAAAAAAATTTGAGCTATAATTTTTTTTTTAAATTTTAATTTTTTTTATTAACCAAATTTTGGGGGGGGGGGGGGGGGGCGGGGCGCGCGTGGACACACACACACACATATATTGATATTTATCTTTTGATACCCATTCTCTACGTCTGAGGGCATTTTTCTTTGACATGGACAGCTTTTGTTGGTTTTCCGTCATTATATGCATTGTCAATTCTATAACCTTCGCATTGATTAGGTAATCATAAAATGACACCCAGCTAGACATTCGCTTTTTTCAAAAGGAATATTACATTTAAACATTTTTTTGTTGACAAATTATTTGAGATAATAAATGAATACTACGAAAGGGATTCGAGTGAACCAACCGGTGACACATACTTTGGTTTCATCCTCTCAAATTCACTTACACGTCAAATTCCTGTATTTACAAATAAATATAATAAATGTGTGTAATTCAGTAATTATAAGTTTCACAATCCGATACCATAAGAGACTAGTGGTGGAAATCCTTTCCCCTCTCACACTGACAAAATCACTTGTGGCTTCTATTCCTACTAATACTAACTACCTGTGTTTCTCCTTTCAATTTTCAATCTTCAAATCCATCAATTTCATCATTCTCTTCATATTAAAAATATTTTATATTTTTCCTATTTCCTTTCTTTTTCTTCTTCTTCTAAATGATACCATGTATCCAGTTGATATTTTTAGGAAACCAATCTCTTCATCCGCCAAGTAGTGATTTAATTTTCTTTGCGATTTTAAGTTCCCTGTTTACTTACATGCACCGATCTCTGCTTGCTAATTTTTCTGTCAATTAAAAATGTGCAAAAAATTAATATACATACTCCAGATGTTAATGGGCGATGAGTAGTTATTTTTAGGTATTAATAACATATTTTGAAATTAAATAAATCGAATAGTTAAGAAATAATTGAAAAAACATCTTTTAATTTTTATCTATTTCAGTGTCTTACTCTATATTTTTTTCCATGGAAGATTAAATTAGAGGATCTATATTAGCTTACCTTTATTTTCAAAGGACCAAACACAATCACTTGACTATTAAACCCTTGTGAAAGCATATAACCTTAGATTTCCATTTCCATTCTGAAAATAACCGATTGTTCATTGACACTGACTCTATGGTTGAATTCAGAGAAAGATAGAGGGGAAATTAGAGGGAGAAAATACTTAGAAGGAGAATTATAAAAAATAAATAAATAATGAGAGGGTTATTGTTTTTTTTTGTACAAAAATTTGTAGAAAGGGGTTGGGTTCACCAACTATCTAAGGGTAAGGCGAAGTCTCCTTTCTTCTTAAGCGATACCAATATTGGGCAGAGCGAGCCGTCAATTATCCTCAGACATAAATTTAGGAACTCAAGAGCTAGGATGCCTCCCCAAGCGTCGTAACTGGAACCACAATAAAATGGTACTCCTCAGGAATCGAATACACTCTAAATAATCGTATATCTTATTTTTTTATCAGTTGAACCTACGAACGATGAGTTAATGAGAGGGTTGTTATAGTCTCTAACTTGCGTTTCCCCCTTTTAAGGGTATAATATCTGTAATGGGCTGGCTTATCAATTTTCCTCATTAACTATCGTTGTTTAAAGCCCAATCTCATCTGAGTTTGGGTTGAATCCACGAACTCATCTAACAAGCCCAATAAATGAAAGTGCCTGGTTAGAAAGTGAAAGTTTTCTGGGCCATTTAATGCTGACATTACTACCAACTTACTAGAGGTAGACTACCAATGGAAGTTGGTCCGAATAGTAAGTAGTTTAGTATCGCTTAAACGAGGTCTCGAGTTTGAGTCTTGGCGTACGCAGAAAATTCCCGTTGGGAGACTCACCCACCATAGTCAGGTGCGCGACGCGGGTCGGATCCGGATGTAGTCGGGGCAAAGTTCCGGTGAACCGGGTGGGCAAAAAAAAAACTAGAGGTAGACTTTTGTATAAAAAAAAACTAGAGGTAGAATTAATGGAAGGGGTTAATTTTTTACAACGTGATGAACTAAAGTTTGAATTATTATTATGAGAGGTATCCACATTTAGCACCAGATAATACTTCAAATAGGATTACTCCAACAGAAAAAATACCTATGCTTAGAATTGTTTTTTTGACATTACTACTTCTTTGGGCTGTGTAACTAAAAAATTAAGAGAGTTGACATAAATAGTAAGGAACAAGCTTGTATTTTATAAGGATATAAGTTTAATTTCCTCTGGCTTTGTGTGAGCTCTTTTAGTAGGCGATCTCATAAGTCCTTTATAAGTGTTATATAAATCCTAAGACTGTACCCTAACTATAGTTGGAGATCGATACTGAACTTATCTAAATTTTTTTATTAAAAGAGAAGTTCGGAGGAATAAGGTGAATAATATTTTAAATGGTGGAACAAAGGCTGAAGTGTTTAAGAATACAAGTGATCAAAGGTTGAGACAATGCCAGAAGTGGGACCACTCAAGAAGTCACCTTCCCAATCATGACTTGCTTCGCATTCAGCAGCGTTGCACTTGCACCTTTGGGGCTCCGCTCCACAGCAATCAGTGGATGAACGTATTTAACTACATCATCATACTTTAATTCAAAATTCTAAAATAATGAATTTTTAGACCATATATCTCTTTTTCAGTTTAATTCTATCTGATGTGAGACTCCTCTGGCTTTTCTGCATAAGTCAAGCTGATTACATCCCACCACATCAAAATAGTCAAAGAATAAATGGAGAAGCCCAAATGCTCAATCATAACTCTTACGCAATATGTGTTCCTCTTGCAATAAGCAATACGTTGTTTATTCAGTGCCAAAACTTGCTTTTTCTACTGTCTTCTATCCCTTCCTATTATTAGATAACCCTTTTTCTATTGACTTTAGCCGTGTAGTTCTTTTCATTTTATATATAATTTGATCCTTTTATAAAAAAGAAAAAGAAAAGAAAAGATAGAGCAAAATACTGTAGGTGGAAGGCAACACAGGTTTTATCACATATCTAAAATCTGACCATTTTTGCCGGGGAAAAGAATTTTAATTATCAATTTGTTCTTTTGCTGATATTTCTTTTTTTTTTATTATTATTATCATTATTTTGACTAGATACGTGTTTTGTTAATAGATATATTTTATTTTAGGCATTATCAGATACTAAATATGAACACTTCTCTAATAAGAATTTAAATCTTAGTTCACCATAACATGAGATACTAATATTTTCACTATACCCAACTCCCGTTAATCTTTTTGCTAATGCGTCATATATATTATTTTAAACATATGTATTATCCTATTGGAGTCAATATTATTTGAGACACTATTAACTACTCAATGTGGGGCACCTCTTGAGCATTCAAATCTTAATTTATCATATTATAAGATATCAGCCTATTTCAATAAACTCAACTGATCCGTTGGTAATTCTTTTGCTGACAGATTAAATCCATCCGTGCATACTACCCACCCTAAGCCCAAATCTTTGGAAGACCCGTCTTCACTGGCCCAAATTCCTGTTGGACTTTTAAATGGCCCATAGAGTTCCAAAGTTCCTCTCACTCACCCTTGGATCATGCGTAAGCTGTGACCTTTCTAATAAAATTGATAAAAAAATATCATAATTCTTAGGTACCTAAATTTATACCTAAGGGTAATAGACAGTTCGTTTTTTCTGACATTAATATGGCTTAGGAGAAAAGAAGATTTCGCCCTGCTCTTAGATCATGGGTGAGCCCAACCGCTTTCTAAAAATTTTTATATAAAAAAAGAAGAAGAAAGAATTGATAAGGAAGAGCCTTTGATTCCAATTCTAATTATACTATTTTGTTATAGTTTTAGTCATGACGTTTAGAGAGATATTCTATTTTTTAGGTGTTTAGGTTTACGTCTGAGGGTAATTGACGTTTCTCTCTGTCCGATATTGGTATCGCCTATGAAGAAGAGAGATTTCATCCTACTCTTAGATCGTTAGTGAGCTTAATCTTTTTTCAAAAAAATTTGTACAAAAAAAAAAGATAATGAAAAGCTTTATTCGGTTCAATCTTACTTATAACTTTATACTATTAATATCTATCCTTTAAATTAAAGAAATAAGAATTTCCACAATTTGTGCAGGTACTTTAATTTTTGTAACTGAGTCTCATTTTAAACTCAGACAAAAAAATCAATTACTACTATTCTAAAAGTTTTGTCCTTTGTTTTCTTAATTATCAAGCGGGTTAGATTCTCCTATTAAGGAAATTGTCAGCTAAAATTGGTATCTTGCTTACGATTAGATGGACTAAACTAGTTTAAACAAAACACAGACGCTGCAACCGCGGAAAGACATTAAATTAGCAACAGAACCCATAGGGTTGGGGGACATGATGGGCTTTTCAATTAATAATAATTAATATTTAATTAAAAGCCGTGGGGAGGGATTGTGTGAAATGTGAGGACCAAACATTGGAGAAATAGTGGAAGATTGAGTCAGCAAATAGGATTCATTCTGATAAGTCTTTGGCGGCCGATGCCACCCTCATACCCTATTTGCTAATCCCTATTATAATATTTTCATAATTGGAATCTGCATCAATTTCCATTTGATTCCTCTTTTTGTAATTTTTATTTTATTCATCATTCTTTCTTCCAACACCCCCCGGCCCTCTGGCTTGCGTTTCAAGGCGCTGAATTGAATTGTTCTTAGATTTTTCTTTTTTAAAATTTTAATAATAGTTAGTTATTGATTAGAATGATTGTGTTTATATAGTATTACGGATTCTGAGCTGCCGCATCCTAAGGACTACAATTCTTCACGCAACGTTTCGGCCGGCCATAATCTCAGACAAGAATCATCGTTTGAAATGGGATCAAAATAAGTAAACTTCAACTCTCGTATCCCAACTTAATCTCAATATTAGTTTGTTAAAAATAACGCTAAATTATACAAAATTTCATGAAATTTAAACTTTATCCTGTCAGTGTTAAATATAAACTTTGAAATTTCAGATATTATATCTAATTTACACAAAAATTTAAGGGAATTTTGAATAATTAAGCTTTAAAATAATCAAATTTGTGTGGTAAATGTTCAAGGAAAAGGAATTTATTCGCTTTGAAATGCTATCTTTATTGGGCATTTATTGATTAATTAATTGATAATTGATTTGTGGTTCTAAGCCTTTGGTTTCGCATCCAACGGATTAAGAGAAAAGCTTACGCTGTCAACGAAGGGGATCAACCAAGAGCGCGTAAAATTGAAGCCGAGGGATGGTAGGGGAAGTGGGTTCCATATGTACGATGTGAATTTAGTTTCATTTCAATTTCATTTGCATTTCATTTCTGGGAAGATAGACACGAACGACTAAAAAACAAAACAAACGCTCTGAGAGGAGCCTGTGGGGTACGCGCGTGTTGAATAATTGACTTTGACCTTCACAGAAACAGCTATGAAGAGCCAAAAAATCACACTTTCCTCCCTTCTTCATCGCTTGGGGCCGAGGCCGCAGAGGATAAAAGGGCAGAGGCTCCTCTCTTTCCTCCTCATTCTCTCAATCGAGGTCTTCTCGATTTCCCTCTAGCAAACTAAACAAGAGCAAAACGAGAGGACTCTTAGTAGAGAGGTATGTTGTATTCTCGAGCAACCTGAGTTCTTGGTGTTTTGATTAGCTTATGTTGTTTGGGTTTTCGTGTTCTGAATTTTTCTGAGTCGATGTTGGTGGTCTCCGAGAGGGGTTGTTCTGGGTGGGTACGAGGAATGAGCTTTGTGGGTCTGATTCTTGATACAAGTTTGAAACTATTCTTTGAAATTTGGTTTTGGGGGTTGATGCTTTGGTCACTTTTCTTTCTATGATGTTTTAAAATTTTCTTATCAGAATTCTTGTAGAAAGTAGGTATTGCCGGACCAAGATGTTAGCATGGGTTGTTGACGATTTTGTTAAGGATATATTCTGACTTTTTGTTCTCCTAATGGAATTTTTAGTGTAGGTTTGTTCTCGGTTGGGTTGGTGAGAAAAATATAGAACAAGAATTGTTAGCCTATAAATTTTCGCTTTAAATTTATGGGGATGTTATCTTCTAGTGCATCCCTCAAGATTTGAAAACCTAGGTTCTTCAGATACCTCTGGAAAGTTTTATTTTTAACTTCTAGTCTAACATGGGTATTCTATTTTACTTTTTTGTTTGCCGAATGTCTAACATGGGTATTCGATCATTTGTATGTAAGGAAATATGATGTTTTGAATATAGTGGCTTATTGAGTTTATGCTGTTTGATTATGCAGGACTTTAATATGTGCAGTATCTCAAAAACTAAGCTTTCTCCCTCTAATAACGACATGGATAGCGAGTTTCGGAAGCAGAATTGTGATGTTCTATGTAACATCTCAAGTCTGCTCGAGCTGTCTGCGACCGATGATCTCGAAACTTTCTTAAGGGAAGTACAAGAGAAGGGTTCTGATGTGAACGAGGAAAGCTTTTGGTATGGAAGAATTATTGGATCAAAGAAGATGGGATTGGAAAAGAGGACGCCTCTCATGGTTGCTTCTTTGTTTGGAAGCACCGAGGTGCTGAAGTATATTATTGAAACAGGAAGAGCTGATGTGAACAGGGCCTGTGGTTCCGATAAGGCCACGGCTCTCCATTGCGCTGTTGCCGGTGGCTCTGAAGCCTCACTTCAGATTGTTAAGCTCTTGCTTGATGCGAAGGCAGATCCTGATTGCCTTGATGCTTGTGGAAATAAGCCTGTTAATTTGGTTGCTCCTGCCTTTAGTTATTCATCCAACTTGCGAAGGAAGGCGATGGAGTCGTTGCTTAGAGGTGATGAATTAGGTGGGGGAAGTGATCAAATTATCGAACAGGAGGCCGAGCAACAGAAAACTACAGTGCCTTCTTTATCATCAAAAGAAGCAGCGGAGAAGAAAGAATATCCTGTTGATATATCTTTGCCTGACATAAACAATGGTGTATATGGAACGGATGAGTTCAGGATGTACAGTTTCAAGGTGAAGCCGTGTTCAAGGGCATACTCTCATGACTGGACCGAGTGTCCATTTGTTCATCCCGGGGAGAATGCAAGGAGGAGGGATCCACGGAAGTATCCTTACAGCTGCGTTCCTTGCCCGGAGTTCCGCAAGGGAAGCTGCCCCAAGGGGGATGCCTGTGAGTACGCTCACGGTGTTTTTGAGTCATGGCTCCATCCTGCTCAATACCGAACAAGGCTCTGCAAGGATGAGACTGGTTGCTCACGGAAAGTTTGCTTCTTTGCTCACAAACCTGAAGAGTTGCGCCCTGTGTATGCTTCCACCGGTTCAGCAATGCCTTCGCCAAAATCCTTTTCAGCTAGTGCGCTTGACACGACAGTTATGAGTCCATTAGCTCTTAGCTCTTCGTCTCTGCCAATGTCAACTGTTTCAACACCACCCTTGTCTCCTTTGGCTGCTTCATCTCCCAAGAGTGGAAGCTTGTGGCAGAACAAAATAAACCTCACCCCACCATCCTTGCAGCTGCCGGGTAGCCGGCTGAAGGCGGCCTTAAGTGCTAGGGATCTTGATTTGGAGATGGAACTGCTTGGGCTAGAAAGTCCAGCTAAACACCAGCAGCAGCAGCAGTTGATAGAAGAGATAGCTCGAATATCTTCGCCGTCTTTCCGGAACAAAGAATATAGTAGGATAGGTGATTTGAAGCCAACTAACCTTGATGACCTTTTGGGATCTGTTGATCCTTCTGTTCTTTCTCAACTTCACGGACTTTCAGCACAACCTTCAATGCCTACTCAGCTGCAATCTCCCAATGGGCTTCAGATGCACCAAAACATGAACCACCTTCGCACGAGCTATCCCACCAACCTTCCTTCCTCGCCGGCAAGAAATTCATTGGGCCTAGGGTTTGATTCATCGTCTGCTGTGGCAGCAGCAGTGATGAACTCCAGATCTGCAGCGTTTGCAAAGCGAAGTCAAAGTTTTATTGATCGTGGGACGATGTCGCCTCACCATTTTGGGCAATCTGCACCTTCCAACACCGCCTGTAGGGTTTCTTCTGCACTTTCAGATTGGAGATCCCCTGATGGGAAATTGGATTGGGGTATGAATGGAGATGAGCTGAATAAACTGAAGAAATCTGTTTCTTTCGGGTTCAGAAACAATGGAAACACTAAGACCAACATGGCACGGTCTGAAAATTTTGAGCCAGACGTGTCGTGGGTTAATTCGTTGGTTAAAGACGTTCCCTCTGAGAAGAAGCAGCAGCAATTTGATCCAAGTAGAGAGATGCTTTCACCATGGGTGGAGCAGCTGTATAGAGAACACGAGCAGATAGTTGCATAAGCAATGGCTGCCATGGAAACACTCCTTGATTATTCTGACAAAGTTTATTTATTTATTTATTTATTATTATTTTGAATTTTTATAATTATTCCACATTAAATAAAATAGTATAGTCAGAGATAGGACAAGGAGTGCTGCAAAGAACAAAAATCCTGGATAATCACAGGTTGGGAAGAGTAGCAACTTTCTTCTAGTTCAAGGATGAGGAGGAAAATGAAGCAACCATGCCCATTTTTTTCCCATGTAATTGTATTTTCTGATTATTTCTCCTTTCTGGGAGTTTGGTTGTATTATCTTTAGCATGGAAAATTTAATCATCGCTAAAGGAGTTTGTCATTTTACCCTCGTCTGTACAAGTACAACTTCTGAAATCTGTCTTTTTCAGTTAAGGAATGGAATGTCATTTATTTAAAATTTTTAATAAACTATGAGAATAATTTTAAGAGCATAAATTTTTTTTATATAAATTACTTAATTATTATTTTATTATTATTTTGTTTTGACATTTTTTTATCTCTTTTTTCTTCTCTTTTATGCAATTACTATCTTATTGTTGTTGCTATTGTCGTCGTTTTCATCCGTTGCCGCTATTTTCTTCTATCATCATGTGGTCTTCCTCTGTTGTTAAGTCATTATCGTCATTAGTTTTCTTCCTCTATCACTAATGAACATAATTTTCTTCCTTCATTGGTGGTCATCTCCCTCCATCGAGGTCGTCTCTTCCTTCTCCTCTATGGGGTGATCTTCCTCTATCAATGGTAGAAGAGAGAACAGAAAAGAAAAAAATAAAAAAAAAATTAATTATTTTTTTATAAAATTATATTTTTTATAATAATTTATCAATATTATTTTTTTATAATAATTATCTAAGTATTTATTTAATTTTTTTTATAATTTTTTTAAAAGTTTGTTTTTAAAAACTGTCAATTTTTTTTATAAATTATTTTCTAAAAATCTATCCAAAGATTTAATAAAAAAAAACCTCAGCTTCTTATAGATATTTTTGAGGGTTCACTATGATTCTCTCAAAAGATGAAGATGAGCGCCAAATCGCATCGATATATAATAAATATTACCAGTCACTAGTATGCACATTTATGCCTCAAGAATAACATGATATGATGCCAAGTCCAACTGGAGGAAATGATAAGTTTATGATATTTGATTTTTTTTTATAATTATATTATTTTTTTAAGATTTTATATATTGATTTTCTTCAGGACGTGTTGTTTGAGATAGCGGGAAGCTGATATATTGATGGAGTAGTTATCAGAGGATTGTTTTGTTCATAAAAATACTTTTATTGGGAAGGCATGGATGATAAACAAGGCCCTCAGGTCTGAGTTTTGCTTTGGATCAGATATTTTGTGGGTGCGACCGAATACTTGGGTGGAAGTTTGGAGAAGAAGAAAGTGGGACAGATGTCAAAAGAAGAGGGAATTGCATAAGGACATGAAACAGCATTATTTATTAAAACAAGGGCACCCCACCTGAACGGATAAACGCATATGTCCAATATGAATCCATTTGAAATAATATTTGTGGACTTGTTTATTCACTGATTCTCCCTAGACACAAAAGTGGACAAAGGAAGAAAAAGTAGAGGTGAAGGAAGGTGCTTCGTGGAGGGTGCCTTGGGATGGGGCCAGAGAGAGAGAGAGAGGAAGGAAGAAGAGTTCAAGTTTGAAACGGAGGCTCTTATGTTTGTGGGAAGAAAAAGGTTGTCATCGAGGTTAGAGGTACATGTGGGACCCACCATTTGGACTTTTGGAATTGGATAATCCAATGAGGGAATGAATTGGAGTCCTCGCACGCATGAGTTGGTTTTCTTGAGTCCAGCAACCCCCACTCACATTTAGCATTAGCCTCCCTCCTTTTAAAAGGAACCAAAGGCCACTTTTTTGGTTTCTTCTCTCAAGCAAGCTTCTTTCATGCCTTCTTCCATTTGCTGCTTTCTCTTCACCTTCCTGATTTAATGTTACTTGATGTCACTATATAATGTTACTTCTTTACATAATTTAATATTCCATCGTGTTTTAACTATAAA
Organism: Leucaena leucocephala; assembly: GCA_037074615.1. Taxonomy (NCBI): domain Eukaryota; kingdom Viridiplantae; phylum Streptophyta; class Magnoliopsida; order Fabales; family Fabaceae; genus Leucaena; species Leucaena leucocephala. The sequence continues at coordinate 17,238,036 of CM073541.1, forward strand.
AATTAGTTAATAAATTTATTTTAATATTAAATATATTATTTCAATTTATTTTATTTTTTAAATTTATAATTTTTTTAAAATATTTTAAAAATACCTATATTTTCTTTTAATTTTTAATTTGGTATATTTGTTATTTTTCTTTAAAAGTGCTAATAAAGTAAAATTACAGAAGTTAACAATAGTAACAGAATAAAATTAAAGGATTTCATAAGAGAAAAAATAACACGAGTACTAAATTAAAAATTGAGAAAAAATATAAATACTTGTAGAATAATTTTTTTTTAAACTCTCCTTATTGATTGTATATATTAAAAGAATTTTTAATAAAGATAATAATTTTTACGATTAATTATTAAAATAGATATTTTAGCAACAACAACGTTTTTTTTAATTTCTATAGATTGACTATTTAGTTTTTACATTTAGTAGAAGCAGGAATAGTATACTTTCATAATATAATATTTTAACAAGCGTGAATTGCCCGACTAATCTCCTTCGTTACCCAGGTTTGACTATATTACATATAATTGTTTTTTTTTTGTTAAAAATGATGTGACTCTAATTCTCTAGAATTCAGTTAATATTTTGACCAATGCATTTTTTTTTCAAAAATAAATGAATTTTGTGGTCGAACTAAAAGTAGAATCACAAGTATAATTTATTGAATGTCAGCGTCAGAGAAGTAGTTCAACTGTATTAAGTAGATGAATAAGTCAAATATGGTTGGAATTGCAGGTTACAAACTGGTGATAATGCAACCCAGCTGGCGGAAGAATTTGTTAGAAGAGACAAATGTGATATCCAGTGCAAGCAAAGCAGATGAACTTTCACAGCTTTGTTTTTGCAAACATTTGCTTCCACCGTTCATAAGTGGCCTTTGCCATCCAGATTTATAGTCGCTAATAAAAGATTATATTCCCAAGAGTATCACATGCCTCATTATATTGAGTCTTATGTATTAAATAAAATTTCCTTTTATTCTGAATTGTTGAATTGAGCATAATTGTCCTAGAATAATCTTTAGACATGCCATTATCTTCCATTGGAACGATTATTTTGTACATTTGTTCTCCCATGATGTAACCAGCATCCGAGTTTACTGTAGCTATTGCATTGGACAAGCAGCACTTGATACTTATTCTCGACATAAGCTTTATGTATTCTTTTCCCACAATCACAAACTATAATTCCTTTTAGGTCTAAGACCTTGTCCTTTATTTTTGGTTTTGGCAAACGTCAGCTCGAACCCACGATGTGAGCATCACAAGGATGAGTGGTGCCACTTGAGCCAAAGGCTTTAGGCTACGACCTTGTCCTTTCTAATGATCAGTTCTTTGGCAATTTAGATCATGTTGTTTCTAATCATCTCTCTGTTCTTTTTTTCCTCTAATATTGATATAAATGTGTACGCGTATAAGAAAAGATAAAATTTATAATAAAATAAATATAAAAAAGAGTTAGAGTAACATCTATTAAAAAATTAATAAAGATTTGTCTTAGATAGTTTGGGCACATATAAAAAATATTATCAAATGTATTGGTAAGGATGGTAGATCAAATAATATAAAGTCTTGTAAAAAAAGATAAAGAAATACTAAATAGAATGTTCAACGAGATGATTGAATGAGACCTCATGGTCAATAACTTATTTAAGGATTTAATTTTTAGTAGAGTACAATAGCAAAACGATCTATATAGCCCACCCCTGAGACTAAGCTTTTTGTTGTTGTATGCATGCCTTTAGCTAGCAATTTCAATACCTCATATCTAATTATGCTTACCAAAATTTCTTTTGACAATGCAGCATGTGCCGTTCTTTTCAACCAACACAATGATATCAAATACTATACAAATGATATAGATTCATAATCTGCCATCCCTTTCAATACATCATCACCTATATACCTAAAAGAATGTAAGGAGAAAAAAATACAAGTAAAAGACCAACACCTTCTCCCTTCGTTCCAAAAACTTTGTGCATAATACATATAAATACATTCCACAATTCAATTAAAATTTGATCTACATATGCTAGCCCACATGTCGTACGGATCAAATCACGGCCACTGCATGTCTGTAACATAAATAGGTCAAAGCTGAAGGGTTGACTTCCTTGCATGATGAGAGATCTATGCCCTAACATTAAGGTTTTAGTAACAGCATTTAAAACAGCTACCTTCGAAGAACACCCAGTGAGTCCAGTTCAACTTCTGTAAGAGTCTACTATTAAGATATCCTGATTTAGATGAAGGACGGGGCAACTTGTCATATCTGCCACCATTTACGGTTTTCCATTCTTTTGGCAAGTTCTTTTGCCATTGATGCAAAGTCTTCCGCCCCACTTTGCAGTTCTTCAGTATGTTGGCTGAGCATCTGGTATGTTTTAAATGGTCAGTAGAGATGGCCGGAAAATTGTCTGAAAAGCATAATAAAATATTTTTCCGAAATTTCTCTGTAAAATTTTCCCGATTAAAGTGTAGTGACTGTTTAGGGAGAATTTCATGGAGGTTTCTTCTAAGGGGGAAAAGCAGATTCTCAGAGTGATAGTTTTGTGTAGCATACAGTTATTTGGAGATTGAAATCAAATAATAAGGTACCTGAAGTTTTTCTCCGCGTTCATGAAGCTTCTCCTTTGCAAGTGCAGCAGCTGCAGAGGCATCCTGAAACAACTCAAGATGTCATCAAATATGCAATCTATAATAAATAAGACTTTCAAATAGTTCACATCTCAGATTTACCCCGGTCCCCCCCTGTCTATATTTGGCCTTGATTTCTTCTGCTGTTCTCTGTCTCGGTTTTGTATCAGTGCTTGCACCCTCAAATAATTTTTGTTTGTCTGCTCCTTTTCCTTTGTTGTCTGTTCCTTTTCCTCTATCTGCAAAGCATCCGTTCATCATTCAAATAATAAAATACTTGAAGGGGGAGATGATAATAGATATACCTGTCTTGTCACTATCAGTTTTCTGAGTATAGTTAACAACTGAAGGTTCGTCAATGTGAATTTCATCTGCACCAAAATAACGTGGACATTCAGAAATTTTGGCATCGGTGGCAGCAGAAGATTTTTAGAACAAACCTATGTTAAACTCAAATGGATCTTGCTTATCAGCTGTGGCTGAGGAAGCCTTTAAGAAGGGGGGACAAGAGAAAAGTTTTTCTAAATTTGCAGAACTATAATGATGAATTGCTTGATTTGCCTCCTCCACTTTACCCGCCTTAAAGTTCTTAACAACATTACCCAAGATACCTGGTAGTTGTCGCCCCTGGAGAAAAAGAGATTACAAATGCTTAAAAATATATGAAAAACAACAAAAGTAAAGAAAACTAGAACAAACTGGACCTGTTCTTCATTCTGGTTTGAAGGTAAGCTTGATGTGGCATCGCCAGCAGCTGCAAGGACTCTATCATGTAGACAAGGCAATAACTCAGGAATCCTGCAGAAATTCAAAAAATTTACATTAGGCGCCACCGTTTTGAATATAAATGCTTATTCACATTCCCCAACCATTTCTGGGTTTGATGGGTAGATGATTTGGTATAGAACAGCAACCAAAGATCAGACTGAACAAAATATCAAAATTGTTTGTTGTCAATGATCAAGCAAAAAGGTCAAAAAGTGGTGACTGGAGGGATAGTAATATATCCCGCACAACATAGGAACTAAGAAACAATATAGTAACAAGACCATAAAATAAACTAAAACAATATATTTTCCTCAAACAAAATGGAATCCAAAATCAGGTAAGAAAAAATTCCCAAATTAGCATAGTGAACTTGAAAAACTAAGTAGAACAAAAAAGTGGAACCAAAGAACCAGTTCGGAAGACAAAATTCTTACTACTTACATTTTCAATAGTGAAGCTAAAATCTTTATGACAGATAATATGCTCAAAATTTTGATATCATTCAATTTATCAAAAACTGCTGTATAATGTTGCAATAAATTCATCAAAAAATCTGTATATATATACCAAGAATCTGGCCCAAAAGCAGAAATACATGCCCAGAAAATGGGAGAAGAGAGAAAATACCAGAGTTCATTTTCACATTTCAACAGTGATATAAAAGCAGTTTCATTCTCGTTGACCTGCAATAAAACAAGAGCCATAAGCCCAATAATAAACCAAAACGAACCTGAACTTCTTCAGAGGCATATTGTCAGATTTTTTCATGTGCTGTAGTACTTAGATGGTGAGAAGGCATGCTGGTTCACCATAAGTGTGCCCAAACTTATTAATATAGATTATTTTGTTCATCATTTTTCGATATTTTCGTATAAAATCAATGTGGAACCCATTTTTTTGAGCCAACATGCCACCTCATCATTCAGTAATAATCTGCAACAACATGGAACAATGTGTTCAACTTGAAAGAAGAGTTTGCAAGGCCAAGAAAACAGAGTAAAAAAAGCAGTTTCTGGTTGACGTCATGTTCAAATGAAAGTCTTGTCAATTATATTGCATGATTACAGGTTCAAAAAGTTTAAGTGGATGAATATGAGCTCACTGATATATAATGAAACTCGCAATACTAACGCCCCCCAAAGCAACATATTTGAGACAATAATAGACCAATAAGAAGTTATGGCAGTAAATACTATCAACATATCTTCATTCGTAAAACAGAATTTTCAGACCAGAATAAGTTGTCCATTAGAGGAAGAACATATTGTCTTCTCCATGTTGGTCTTCAAGCTCCATCTTAGAATTGCCGTTAAAGAGCACTCCCCCACCACTTCCAGAGTTGGTAAGGACCTGCTCAAAGTGACTTAACATCCATCAAATACTTGTCGCCAGAAAATAAGCTCATTAATGTACACATTGGCATCCCAACAAAAACAAGGATGACTAAAACAGCAATATGATGGGAGTATGCAAAGAAATGGGATATGGAATAGGATTATTAGGGCAGAGGAAATACGTCATGTTTGTACAGACGGGGAATTTATCATGATAAGGGTAATCTCTGTTCGACCAGTATTTAATTATCTTCTTTTAGTAATATAAAATATCTACTAAATGAGTTTTATTTTAAAAAAAATAGGGATTACTGATTATCAAATTGGAATATATTTGGAATACTGGCGTTTTGATAATTAAGGAACTCTATGTACTTTGGATCCTTACCTTACGATTTGAAATTTATAATACAGTTAAGGTGTTTCTATTGCCCTTCTCTTCTAAACTCCCTGCCTCCACCCTACCCCTTTCTTTCTATCTTTCCTTCACATCTATTCTCCCTTAACTCCAATGATGAATAAGAAAAATTACGGAACAAATTATTGCATTTCTCAATTTTCACATATAGGAAATCAAGAGTACTAATATAATGTTGATGAGGCCCCACCTAGAACAAAGTATGAAAAAGATTTCAAAGTTTATGGGAAGATAAAGATTTTGAAAATAATCAGTGTCTTTATCTTCTCATCCTACATCAACTATCTTTTTTTCGGGGCAGGAGGTGGTTTGCCACTTTCATGCACTTATACATCAGCTAGTGACTTGAAGTGTGTAACCACAACATATCAAAGTAACAAAAAAGGTAGTGTAATAAGAAGATCACCTTAATTCAATGTCTCCAGTTTGATACAGTACAACCAACCCACACTCTTTCCCATCTTTCATTAATGTAGTTGTCCAACAACATCGGTTTACCAGGTTCACCCTCCGAATGTACTTACTGCTACCCTGTAATATGACAGCTCCATTAAATGGTAGAAGGAGACAATAAATATAGGATAATAGTGGCCATGAAAAGAAGACCTCAATCATGGATTTCAAAGAGTGTATGCTCAATTGACTCTCACAACAAAGCAAAATGAGTGAGTTGAACAACATATGAGCAAAATATGAACTTTCTCCAGTTGTGACAGCTTCAGCTTCAACAGGTGAATTTTCAGACTGAACGTTAGCTTGTCCAAGTTCAGATCCAGAATCAGCATTCAGAGGTGAGTTGGATGAATCTTTTCCACTTGATGGTTCACAAGTACCATCTGAAATAATATGTCACAATATGGGGTACAAGTCACGAGCAGATTATAATATCTACTTTTCATCAATAAAAATACTTGCCTATAACATGCATGGAGATTAAATTTGATTCTTTCTTTGGGTTTATTGGCACATTGCAAACCATGCCCCCTGATGCAGTATCTGTGGCAACAACATGTGCATCTCTTGTTGCATTAATTAACAGCCCTTTGCCAGGACTGTCAGAAATATTGGTTGCAGATTTCTCTGGACTGTTTGGTAAGCTACAACTATCTGAAAATTTTACATTCAGAGAAATTATTGGCGAAGATACACTAGATTCCTCATTGGTGAGAAAGAGAACTGATGGTTCTACGATATCAAGCATAGCAACCTGCAAAGTGGATTTAAAAATAAAAATTGAGACTTGAGAATAGTTTAACTTAAATTATAAGTCAACACATTAACCAGCAATAAATGAACTATCCCATTTAGAAACTTAAAATTGTGGAAGATCTCACCCTTCCACATTCATATCCAACAGCAAGCTTTCTTCCCAGGTTTGCAAACTTTAGGCTGCATACAGGAGAACTTTGCAGGGAAAATACTGCTGTACAATGAGGTCCATTCCCTTTAGGGATCTTTTGAACTGTTTCATTTCATAAGTATTGATTAAAACCAGTGATTAGAAAAACCAATCTATGTTTAGCTCACACACCAAAATATAACTTAGATCATTGTGGAACTAATCTGAAATACTCCCTTCGGTGAGTAGAAGACCACATATTGAATAAATCACACAAGCAGTAGTATAATAATTATCTAAGGAAAATAGATTCAGAATAGAATTTTTTTTTCCGATGGTTATCTTGTCCTTACCCAGAAGCACGTTTATCAGCTTAAGATACTTGACATGGTATGAGATTCTCCATTAACATGGGGTTAAGACTTCAATCCTCTCCATCTTATTTGTATCATCAAATCAAATTTTAACACAAGATAATGCTGGGCTTGTGTGAAGTCTCAGAGGGATTTTGTGTGATGGGGCAAATACAATAAAACTATTTTGGGTCTCCACTTAACAACTTATGCTTACATATATAATGACAAAATAAATCATATCATATATGTGACATTGATAAGTTTAGAAGGTTACATCTTTGCTTAATGTAGATGTATGTCTCTAGATATGAAACTCCCTCGACCTTTTGTTAAAATAAGTTATAAATTCTAAAAGGGCTCTGTAACAGAATTTGTTGTCTTTGCGGCGAGGTTCCTTGAAAGATTACTAGGATCCCTGCCTAACACTAGAAACAGGTAAATAGAATTGTGTTTGCAAATTAATGAGAAAACCAACCTTTGCTTTCATTTTCTGCCACAAAGTACACGTTCGTTTCATCTGAACTCCCAACTAGCCCATATAGACGAACCTATATGCTTTCATAGGATAAAATTACAAAGGATTCACAATTTTGTTGCATAAGAAAGGAAGGAAAGAAATATGCAAAACTTTTACCAGACCACATTTATTGCCAACTGCCAACCATAGAGTATCAGGACAAAAGTCCAACGCTGATACTGGTGCACTTGCACTATCAATTTCGATACCATTCACCTGCAAAGTGCAGAATTCATCTCCAAATGAAGGGCAAGCTGAAGTCATTAACATAGGATCTTTTCCCGTAACATTGAAAGTTCAATAGGACTTTTCCTCTCTACCACGTTTCAACAAAGACACCAGTTACAAAATAGTTTAATATGCTAACCTCAGATGTCATATTGTACACTAATGTCAAAGAAGGATGTGTGACATCCCATATCCGTATAGATCCATCTTGGTAACCTGCTATGTACATTTGAAGGACATGAAGGTCTTCTTTCAAAAGCTGACCTGGAACTCCACCAGTCAAAGGCCACTTGATACCACTACTTGTCTGATCTTTTGCTGCACTCTGCTTAGCAGCTAATAAGATCTGGAGAATGATCCTATGCAATTAGTAGCGGCAATAATTTGCTTTTTTTCTTTATTTTTTTAACTAAAAGGGAAACTTATATCAGTGCAAATGATATATCTATTTAAAAATTACCATAAGCATAGCAACTGAAAAAAAAAACAAAGAATCTTTAGACCTAGTAAGCATGCACTACCTCAGAGAAGGCCTGATATAACTTCCCATCTCCATGTACCACACCAAGCTTTGCTGTTGTCATGTACGGTTCAAGAGTGGGTATGACCATGGGATATTCAATTGAAGGAACAGATGCATTTTTTTCATGTTGAGACATTAAGGAACACAAGCAAGCAGTGTCATAAAGATGCAGCTGTCCAGGATTTGTCAATACATATAGCATATTACAACCTCTGTCTGAAGAAGAATCAGTTGCTAATAAAACCATATCAGCAAAAGAACGATTAAGTGTAACATCAATACGGCCAATGCATTTGAGACTTTCAATCCCAGAGGACCAATCAACACTCAAAACCTGTATATAAGAAAACGCCACATTATTGTGACATGTTGATCATCATTATGCATTATCTGTTACATATATCACATTTTTGTAATTATTATAATTACTAATACTAATTGAACATCAGATAGTCACTGTAAGTATGGAACTTACTGTCAGAACTTCTTGAGACCCAATTTCATCACCACCATAAACAAATAGAAGGCCCCCAGTATTATTGTTTGATCTATTTGCACACCAATGTAGAAAAATGACAGGTAGTCTTCTATCTGATGATGATAATTGAAGCTTGACAACATGATTTGACATATTTTTAGCTTGATGACCAATGGAAGAGTCAGCAGCTGACAAGTCCCAGAACATTATATCACCATCTATGTAACCAACAGCAATAACTGATCCATTATTAGATGCCCAACAGACAGAGCTTATCTCCTTGTCTTCTTTATGGCCTAATTTATTATCAGACAGAATATCCTCAGTGTTATTTAGATGAGTAACCATTTGTTTATCCTTTAATTCAAGGTCCCTATGTCCTCTGATGAGAACAACTTTATCTTCAGAAGCATCCCATAGTACAAGCACGCCATTCTCATATGCAATCAGCAGTCTACAAAATGATTTAGGAAAAAAATAAGTTGAAAATGGCTATAACATACCATTACCAGTTCTAGTGTATGTGCAACTCAAAAATGAGTCAAACGGAATTTGTAATGCTTCATGCCACTTAACAGCTGATTCAATGTTCCTAGAAATGACATTTCCATGTTGCTTTTGCAATCAATTAGCATAATCAAATAGCCATTTGATGAACATTGATAGAACGGTTGACAGTGATTCAGAAATCTTCTTAATGGTAATTTAGAATAAGATATCCCAGTTCAATTGTTTGAAATTTCCTCATGATTTTCATCGCAGAACCTTATTTGATAATGAGTTCAAGAGATTGCCATACAACAAAAGGCAAAGAACGGTGACCACAAATGAAAATATAGACAAAAGATTTCATCTTCTTTTAGACGTCATTTTAAAGGAAAGTCTTCTTTTTCTTATGGTTATAATTCTTTTAATGGAGTCAGGCTGATGATGCAACTCAAACTCAAACCAGCCTATTATCGTTCTTTTGTTCTGAAAGAACAAGCACACTGCACGGTTCATTTAATCATGAAATGAGCCAACTCAGCCAAGGAGCTCTGTAATTACCTAAAACTCTTGTCTCGCATTCTCCTCATACAACTTAATTACATCAATCAGAGAAAAACTAAAAAAATGTTCATCTTGCCTGTTTCCCTCAGAAGAAGGTTGATGAAGAACTCTGACCACCGAAACACAATCAAGTGACATCCCAGCTGCTTCTGCAAAAGTGAGCAATTTTTTAATTAGATGCTAGACTTAAGAGAAATTATGTGATTGTCCATATTATAATATTGATGCAAATTAGATATCAATTATAAACTATCTCATTGTATGCCTTCACTGCATCGCCAACATTTTGACTTCAGTTGAGTGGTTACGACATATGTATGACATGACACAGATATTATCAAAAGGTCAAAAAAGACTATTAAAGCCTCTTGTGATCATATGCATGGCCAACAATTGCATTTGCGATCATAAACCTGGAAAAATCTCTCTTTGAAGCACATACTACTCATATCAAGAAAGCCATTCTTATTATCTAGTGATGCAATTATTTACCTAGAGTTAAGGGTTTGTAATTGAGTACTTGGGGTCACTTATTATCTAGTTAGGGATTTGAATAAAAGCCTTTTATGGATATGGTATCTAATATTGCAGTATTCCATAAGGATTAGGATGACTGATATCAATAAGGTTTATCATCTAAGTTGCCTTTAAATAGACGGCTGACCAGTAGTCATTTAAAAATAGGACCTTTATGCTTATTAAAATTAAATTTGAGATTTTTAACTCCTATTCTCAATTTTTCCTATTCCTGTTTTGCATCGCTTCAATTCTCTCTTACACAAACATAAAGTCACTTAACGATGTGTGGCTAGCCAGTTACTATGCGAATCCATAGAGAGTTTTCCTTGACCAATGCTGGGAAGGATGGCATCTCTCTCATACATACTAAACCGAAATGGAAAAAAGTTCCCAGTCTGTTCTTAAACCAACCCTCTAGGGAAGTATGAAAATACTAGTCTTGCTTCCAGCTCAAGCATGGCATAAATGAACTGTAAGAAAGAAGAATTTACCAGCAATTACATTGATGGGAACATAGTAAGGCAAGATCAAAAGTTTTCTGTCTTCAGTGTCAAACTTCAAAACATATACCATTCCATGCTCGCTTCCGATATACCTAATAATTATCAACAGTTTAACAATGATTCAGTTTCAAGTGCCAAAGCTTCATCTGAAAGAACAGAAAGTAGAATGCAGATTGGAATCCATCTCTATTACATGTAACTAGTGCCATAGATAACAGAGAAGGCAGTTATAGTAGATTCCCACTGTAAAGAAGAAGCCATGTGCCTGCTTTCCAAATCCCAAACCTGCCATTATCAGAAACATATCAAACCAATTGATTCATGCAACAAGGGGAAAGAGAAAATGTATGAGAGTAGAGATAAAGAAAATAAAACAAGGTGACCAAGATACTGAGCAAAATAAGAAAGCTCAGAGCCTCAGAGGGATTGAGATAGAGAGAAATGCACTAAACTTCCCAAGTTGGTGTAATTTACTTTAAAACATATAACCATAAGAATAATAAAGAAACCCTGCTCATAGATAGTTTAGAAGAACTTATAGTCTAAGAAGGGTACCTGTATTCCATTATCATTTGAGACACTGACAAGAAAACCTTGATTTTGGAAGAACTGTAACAGATACATATGCCGGAAGTTAACAACAGATATCAAAATATTCATTGCATCCTCGAGCTATAAATGAAAATATAAAAGTAGCTTCATTTAATGAACACATGTTTTATTCCATTATCATTTGAGACACTGTCAAGAAAACCTTGATTTTGCAAGAACTGTAACAAATATGCCGAAGGTTAACAACAGATATCAAAATATTCATTGCATCCTCAAGTTATAAATGAAAATATAAAAGTAGTTTCATTTATTGAACGCATGTTTTTTACCATCTACAGTTCAAGAGATTATCTTCCACTGCTAGATTAATAGACAAGTATTATGTATACACTTCAATTCACAAGCACGCATTACACGCACGTCAGCACATGAATTACATAGATGCACAAACTCAACAAGCACATCATCAGGGTGACAATAGATTTAAGATTGACACATATAACAAACCTCTAAATTTTTTAATGACGAATGCTTTGGGGAGAAAAGGATCCCTTCAATGTTGTCACCACCAATTACCTTTATCCGACCATCTCTACAGAGAATGAAGAAAATGTGAAAGTCAGCTCATGAAGCCATAAACACTCTACACTGAAATCATTTGCATCTCACAACTCCATGATTTATTGTGCTATTATATTGCCGCTCAAATAAATGTTATGTTTACAGGCAATTCACCCTTCAATGTCAATACTAAAGTCATATTAAGAATTCGAGTGATATATGATTTCATGCCAGTTTAATTAGGTTAAAAACACAATGTTAAAACAACCAAAAACACTTTGTTAAGGTACATGGAATATCAAAGCCCCTCTTAGACTTCAGTCCTCTATCTGCTTTTACAGATCAATCTTTGTTCATATATTAATTAAGAGTTAAGATAATAAAATATTTCTGGTAAAAAAAGTTGTTATCAGCAAATCCAGAAGCATGAACTAGAAAGTCAAAACTACTTTGCAGATCTCTCATATAGGGCATAGAAAAGCCCTAGTGTATGCTTCAACTTGGTTCATATGCAGACATCTGTCTAAATCTCAAATATTTTACCCAAGTTGATTGGCAATGGAGAATTTCAGTAAAGCTTAAAAAAGAACGTATAGTTTCAACATAAGGTCAATAAAAAGAACTCACAGAGTTCCTATTGCCAACAGACGTTGAGTGTGATCAAAAGCCAGGATAGATGCAGTTGATGGAACACCATAGTGAAGAACAACTTTGGGATCCAAATCTGCTGATGTAAAACTTCCTTGTCCCACATTATGCTGATGAAGAGAACAAGAATTGGTCAAATGAAAGATTAAAGCTACTATATAGATATATATATATATATACCAAACTGAAAACAAATATTGAGATGTGTTAGAATGTTTAACTTTTTCTTATGCCGGATAGAAGGGGAGTTATTAAGGAAAAGATTTTCTTGTCTATTGACTCACATCCAGCAAACATTATAAGTAAACAGCTTATTAAAAACAGGAAACAAACATATCAATTCGTTCTTCAGAACGACCATTCAATTGCAAATATTTCCAGCGATTACTAGAATATTCCCGGAATAACCAAAATAAAGGGGCAGGATCAACCCAGAAGCCTTATGACAAAGGGAGCAGGAACGAGTTCAATTCGGGAACACCGGTTTTAGTTTGTCATGGCTGTACTCTGACACCCAGTTTCAAAAACGTATCGGATTAAGTTTCTAATTAATCGGTGAGTCCTAAGAATTCAGAGTGATATGAACTTAACAGTGCAATATTACTTCCTCACAAACTGAATTGGAAACAGACGCTTTCTCTGCTCTATGCGTGAGACACCGGCGACATTCTTCATAGTCATTGATCGTCGATAATTCCTGAAAATCAGGAGAAATAATGAAAATAACAGATAGAGCATGTACCTGAGGACGTTGTTCTTGTGTATGTTTGTGAAATAATTTAGCAAACATTGCGGTTGATCCAGGAGGTTCTTCTCCTATCTCAGCTGGTCAGTTTGTTGGGGATGCATTTCTTTTGTATTCATACATATTTCTGTTAATCTGGAGCTTCACGTAATGTATGGACGCCCATGGGAATTCCCATGTGGAATTGAGCGGTGATGCGAGCCTCTTCTCCTTCTTCTTTTAACCAATGGGAGATGTGAGCCTGAGGGAAGGATCTTTTTTGACCGTTGGATTTTTCAAGTTAGCTTGGGCTGCAGGTTAGATGATTTTATGCCCTGCGTCACAAAGACCCAGACCCGAAAAGAAAGTTGGGATCACGATGAGAAAGGAAGGAATAGTTAAAAAGAAAAGAAAGAAAGAAAGACATATTTTTTCATATGTATTTATTTGTATTAAATTATTTCTGTTAATATTTTTTAATAATAATTAAATAAGAGAGGGAATGAAAAAATTAAGGAAGATGATTATAATTTTATTAAAAAAATATATTAATTTAACTAACTTTTTTAATCTAATTAAATTAATTAAATAAATTTTATTATAATGACTAGAGAAGTATTTATTTTATAATATATATATCTTTTGCAATCATATAATTAGTATGTTCTAAAAAATTCTATAAAAGTATATTTCTGATGGAAATCGTTTGTTTATGCTTTATAGTTTATATTCATATCATCTTTGTGTTTGATGAGAAGATGTGAAATTTGCTTTGATAGAATTTTTAATATTAATATTTTGGTGCATTTTTTTCAGGATTGTTTTGATATGAAAAATGGTTTGATAAACCATTAATTTGACTAGTAGTTTTATCCCGAGAAAAGGTGGACTAGTAGTTGATTCTGATGTTAAGGATTTTTTTTTTTGGGACATGGCTAAGATATTTTCTTTGTAATAAACGTTTCTGTTTGTTTCATACGCAGAGGAAAATTAAAATTTAAAGACGTAAACTTGAGCTTGGACTTTGGGACAACTTGGTTTATATCCCTCAATTAATGAAAAATGAATTGACTATTTTTTTTTATACCTGAGAGGGCCTAAGCTTAAAAATAAAAAAAATAGTTTATTAAAAAAATAAATTTTATCAACTCTAGATTTACTGAGTACCTTAAAAGTTGCATAAGGCAGTACTTCGGCTCAATATATACAATTTCCATGAGAAATACTTACTCAATTTGATTTATTTTTTGTTTTAGTGAATATTAATTTTAATAAGAAGGTTTGTCAGAATAAAGGGTCTTTACTTAATCCATGCAATACAATCAGAATGATATGAATCCAGCTATTGAAGCGACTATCTAGCTGAACATGTACAAACTAATAAATGTTTAGTTGACAAGTTATTCATTCATTTTGTGTTAAAATATTATCTTTGTTTTTTTTTAAATTCAATCCCACACATGCAACGTAGTATAAATAGCAATAGAAATAAAATTAAGCTAAAATTATATTTTAAGAATTTATTTGATAGGTTATAAATGAGTATAAAATTTATGTATATATTTTTTAAAAAAAATAAAAATTTAATGAAAGTAGAGAAAAATACTTTTTTCAATTTGAGAAATATTAAAACTGATTAGAAATTTTATAAATTGAAATAAAATTATTTAAAATATTTTATTTTCATAAAATCTATCTTATTTTAAAATTTTCTGAATAAAACTAAAATTGACTAAAATATTAAATGTGAAAAGATAATTAAATTTCATGATACTAAAAGAAAAATAGTTAATTTTACTTTTATTTTTATTTCATAATTTTATTTTACCTAATGTACGTGTTCGGACATAGACAGGGTTATGAATTATTTTCCCAATGGAATCCTATCACATACTGAACATTAGTTTGTTTAACTGTTTGAATAGATCAAAGCATGCAAAGTGAATATGCAAGTAGTTAGGTAATTCACACTGATTTTGTATGTGTACGTCCAAATGAACACGCGGCCTTCTAAACTTAAACCGTACTTCTAATTAATTGATACTTCTTCTAACTATGAATTCAGGGACATCTGGCATCCAATATCCTCAATTTTTCTTTTTCTTTTTCTTTTTTGAATTGATACGGGACTTTAAGTCTATACATCTAGATGCTATCGTTTTTACTGTTTGAGTATATACTTTTAATTGATTAGGAAATACCCATTCCAACATTTCCGTTTCATTTTTATAATGCTAAGGCTTAAAGATAAGATGTAGCACCATTATTTTTTTCTAAACATATGGTATAACGGTCAATCCTTTAAGAAATTGCAAACTAAACTAATTATTCGAATCGGGTTGTAATCGAATCAATTTGGACGATACCACTATCACTTACATTATTGTTGCATTTCCAATGACTAAACCTGAAACTTAGTTAAACTTTAAAAACTCCTACGAATTGCTTTCAGGGTTGGGTGATTGATGTACTACCATTATTACTATACACCATAACGAAGGTCAAAAAAGAATACTGGAGCTCCACCGTACTGCTTTATGCTCGAAGGTGAACAAGACGTGATTTTCTGTGAGTAGGTCAATACCTGAGTGTTGAACAGTGAAGGGAAAATGCGTTGGAGTTTGTTCCGTGTCCATCTGACAACACAGTCATGCCTGCTGACGCCATATATTATAATTATCTGACTGCGACAAAAAAACAAAAAGTACAAAAAAGGATAAGGATTCCAAATCCACGGCATAATATGGTTGGTAGTTATTTTATGAGGGTCTCTCTAATTCAAAGGCCTGTTTAAATCGAGAATCTTCCCTCACAACAAGGCAACAGTCTCCCACTACGCAAACTGCAACCTCAAAAGTAGCCATGAGCAACGGGTGGGGTGGGCTGACCCGATGGTCAGCCCGTGCCCCGCCCGTTTATTTTTTTACGGGCACAGGCTAACCCATGCTCGTACCCCAACCCGTTTAAGCCCGTATTAAACGGGTTGGGCTGAACCCGTTTGGGCTGAACGGGCATGGGCAGCCCGTTTGTCAAAGAGAAAAAAATATTTTAAATTTATTTAAATTTTTAATAACAATCAATATTCACAAATAACATAGTGTACAGCAATAATAAAACAATAATAATATACACATGATATGATTATTCATCATAAAATCACAACCTTACAAAATATTCATTCAAATATTCTAAATTTAACATTATTAGTTTAAAAATTTTACAAACCCATAAAATTTCAACCCAAAAAAACTCCATCTTCTATAAAAATAATGAATAAATATTATAATCTTTGCAATTTAAAATTTAACAACTTCAACAAAAATAATAAATATTATAATTTATTTAGTAAAAAAATTATTAAAAAATATATATATATACATAAACGGGCGGGCACGGGCAGCCCAATGGTGTGCCCGTAGCCCGCCCATTTAAAACATATAGCCCGCCCATTTAAGCCCGCCCGTTACGGGCTTAATTTGGGCGGGCCCAAACCGGACAAATATAAGCCGGGCCCGGGCGGGTACACCGGGCACGGGTATTTTGCTCAGCCCTACTCAAAAGTAGCCTCCTCCTTCATATTTATATTTATTGCCAGATAATGCAGACGCAAACTCACCATGCTCCTTTTTAATTGCTCCCCCCCCCCTTGTATTTCCTGTTTTTTTTAATGGGTTTATTTGCTTTTCCCAGTTTATAATTAATTATTATACATATAAATAATGAAACAAAAAGATGTTATGTTAACCGAACTCACATTCACTCCTTCCTTTTTGGCAGCTAGAATTCTTCGTTATGTAATTTACTAATTTCACAGCCATGCTATGCTGGCTGGTTTCTATATACATTCCCCCAACTTGTTCCGTATAAGTAATGTTTAAACCAATTAGTCGTTATTAATTATTTTTAATAAATATATCCATTCACGTGTATTATTTTCCTAAACAATCGTCGATGTTTATTTATGATAATGTGATTTTCTTTAAATATGGAGAGAATATTTCATATGCGTGCTTTATTCACATTTGGTTCATCCATATGTTTGACTTTAGACATTGTGAATTCGCTAACTACTTTTTTCTGTGGGGCTAATTATCTACTGTGTGTGTGCATGCGTTATGCTATACATACCATTTGTATATATAGTTTATTAATAATAGCATGTATGTGAAATAAAGTAAATTTAATTACAGAGGAGGGATTTAATTCACATCATTTGGAGAAAGTTTATTCATAAAAAAGTAAATATGCCAATTTCATTAATGTATTCAATAAAATATGCTGTAAATAGTTGCACTTCATCAGTCATATATTATCTATTTCCTAAATTTGGATCAAGCCGCCATACTCAGGAAAAATGTGTTTAATAAATTTTATGCCACGTCCTCACACTTGCCAAAAGCTTGTGCCGCCAATCTTCGCACGCTTGCAGAGAACGGCTTCAACTATATGAGCAAAACGAGCTCCGTTCTTGGTCATTTGCACTCACGACTTCCTTCTTTCCACTCTCCAGCCTGCTTCTCCTCGTTGTCATGGCCTCTTCAGCCAGCAACCAAACGATCATGCCAAACCTCTACGGTGGCGCCACCTCCGCTCCCCCTCCGACGCCCTCCGCTCACTCCAACAACAACCTCTTCCCCGCTTCCGACCCCGCCGACGCCTTCTCCCGCCTCCTCCTCCACCGCCTACCACCTCCCACTCTCTCCCTCTCCACTCGCCGCTCCTCCTTCCCCGCCACCTCCCCTCCCATCATATCTCTCTCCTCCGATCAAACCCCCACCGACGACCTACTCTCTTCTGTTTCCGACCTCGGATTCTTCCAGCTCACCGCCCACTCTGTACCTCCAGAACTCGCCAGCTCCGCGGAGTCAGAATCGCTCGCCCTCTTCGATCTTCCTAGAGACCAGAAGGAATCGTTGTTCCCCAAAAACTGGCCTCTCGGATACGAATGTGACGGGGATGACGATGACGGAGGTGAATAAGGTGAGTCGTTCCGCCTGGACGGGTCGTGTTCGACTGAGTCGACCGAGTTGTCTCTGGCTTCTCTGCGGGAGTTCACGGGCGCCCTTGAGAAGTTGGGATTAGAGATCATTGATTTGCTATCGAAAGCCATGGATTTCGAGAATCCCATGAGGAACGACCCGACCCGATGTTGTTCGATGATGTGGATCTCGGAGTGCGACCGGCGCACGCAGGCGGGCCCATCGGGCGGGTTTTATCCGTTCATAGTTGGGCTGCAGTACCAGATCAGGAGCCAGAAGCTGTCACTGTTGTCGGATTCGGGTTGGGTGTCCGTGTTGCCCCATGCGGACTCAATCCTGGTCACCATTGGCGACATTGCTCAGGTGAGACTAGATTCTTTATTAATTTTAATTAAGTAAATTAGAATTAGAATTAAACGGGACTTGCGTAATAAAGAATTAGTTTCTTATGGTGGAACTGGAATCCCACGTATACTAATGAGGAAATGGATATTTATTCGTGATTATTATAAATTAATAATACACGGGGCTCACATTTGGGTCCCACTTTAGGAGGGACAATTTTGTTTTGTTTTGTTTTTTTCGTTTTGGATTCTTTTTAAAGATATCTGATGAGGAGAATATTGGTTTGAAAGTAATTTCGAGATCTCATGTTGAACATGTTTGAACAATAATGAGAAGGTGTGGAGCAATGGGAGGTTGAAGAAGGTGAGAGGGAGGCCGGTGGTGGAAGAGAATGGTGGGCGAAGCATAAGCATGACGTTGGTGGTGAGTCTTCCGACGGAGAGCAGGGTGGCTCCGATCCTTCGAAAGTGGGTGGCCGAGGAAGAAGAGAAAGGAAAAGAGGAGGAGGATGGAGAAATAGTGGAAAAGAGAGGGGTGTTTCAGTCTTTTGATTTTGAGGATTATGCTTGGAGGGTGTACCATGAACGCCTCCTCTTTAAGGATCCTCTTGATAGGTATCGCATCGCTTAAACTCAGCACATCACAGCAGTCAGCGGACAAGAAGTGAGATTATAAATGATGCAGCCTTTTTATTTTGGTGGTATTGGCGAAATGCTTAAACTGATGATTGAGAGGCATTGAGATTTGTTATATATTGTAGAATCTGAGTTTGGTTCTTTTAGTTTGCAGTTAAGTTTGAGTTTTTTCTCGTGTTGGTTGGGGTGTTGTGGCCAGGAGCCACCATAATTCCTGTGATTTCACCAAACGGACCCTGAACTAATAATAAGGAAATTAATGTGAAGGAAAGCGAAAGAAACACTAAAATTCAGTGTCGTCCCTTACCTCGCATGCTTAAGGGGATCAGGGTGAATGAGAAAAAGAAACTCAATCATCTAAATTGTAAATTGCAACCTCATTATTGGAGGGCCTGTGTGATATATGTAAACGAATTCCACAAAATTGTTGTTGTTGTGATAGGAGCGTCTTATTTTTATGATTACTTCTTGAGCTATTATTATCATTCGGCGATATTAAAAATGATTAATTTAATTCATGAAAATATAGGCTTATAATAAGAGAAATCTCATTACCTCTGAATAATTGTCATAGTTATGTAACTAAAACTCCAACAAAAGACTATTTTTTTTGTACAAAAATTTTTAGAAAATGGTTGAACTCACCCATGATCTAAGGGTAGGGCGAAATCTCCTTTTCTCCTAAGCGATACTAATGTCGGACAGGGCGAGTCGTCTATTACCCTTAGGCATAAATCTAAATATCCAAAAATTAGGATGCTTTCATAAGCGCTGCGATTAGAACCATAATAAAATGATACTCTCAGAATTTGAACACTCTCTAAATAGTCACATATTTTATCCTCTCGCCAGTTAAACTCATATCTAATAGGTCGAACAAAAGACTATTGGTTAAGTTGTAACCACTCATACCTAATTAACTCAAATCCACGTACGTTTTGTTTTTAACCAAACAAATATACTTTCGCCTACCCCTCCAATCGAACATACTATTAATAGTAATATATTCTTTATTACTGCTCAAAATAATATGTATTTTCTTTATTTTAAAAATATTAATATCTTAATTTTTTACTTTTAAAATTTTAAAAGAAAACGAAAGTATTTTTCAATTTTTGTCTGACAATATGTTTTTCTTTTTCTTAATGCCGAGGCAATGAAGAAAGATGATTCATCAAGCGTTACATGGTGAAAGATGTTAAGAAAATCGACGGACAAAGGGATCGATTACCTCAGAGCAATGTTCAGTCTAAAAACTCTATAAAGATTGGGGAATGAGGTCCATTGCCGTAGGAAATACATATGAAGTAGAGCCCATGGCCCATTATTCCTCATATTTGGGCCCCCAAAAATGTTGACCAGAGTCAACATCATGATTCATCGTTCAATTAATTAATTAAGCATTAAATACAAAATATATAATACTACGGCTCACCTCAAATTTCTCAAAGCAATTCATTTTTTTTCTAACTTCCATTTGAGATTTAAATCTTATTTGAACCTTAATTCATTGTACTATGAAGAATTGACTCTCTCTCCTAAATTTAATCTAATTCTCAAAACAATTCAATGTCATATATATTTGTCCACTTGTAATGAATAAATCTATCAAGGGATGAAAGATAATTGGGCTTGATAATCAACGGGAGTTGATCCGAATAGTAAGCAGTTCGGTATCGCTTAAACGAGGTCTCGAATTTGAGCCTTGGCGTATGCAGAAAATCCCTGTTGAGAGACTCACCCACTATAGCTAGGTGCGCGATGTGAGTCAGATCCGGATATAGTCGGAGCAAAATTATGGTGAATCGGGTGAAAAAAATAATAATAATTGGGTTTGATACTTAACCCTAATCATACTAGGCTTGATACTTAACCCTAATCATACTAATTCAATTTTGGAATTTAGTTTTTTTTAATGATCAGCATGTAATTAAATTGTTTATGGATATTCTATTAAAAGGTTTCCTATAACAGTCATGGTTGCAGCGATTATCAAAATTAACCCACCGCCTAACCTGTGATAAGTTAATTGTATAATCTTCGCAATTAAGCATTATATATCTCTTATGTGCGTGCCAACTTTTAGTGTGGTTCCCAAAAGCCTGCTTGCTACAGACCATCTTCATTCACTGTACCAGAATTTAACTACTTGGGATAAATCAAAACTCTGGCATTTTGGCCAATAAAAAGAATATAGTTCATTCACTATATTAGATATCTCTAGTAAAAAAATGTTAGTCTTTCATAATTTAGCAAATTAATATTTAATTTTTTGTTAAAAAAAATATTTATATTTAGTGTTTGACAGTATCTCGAATATAATTAACTCTAATTGAAAAAATAGCTATGTTTAGAAAAGAAAAGTTTAACACTGACAAATCATTCTGTTTCACTGAAACAGGTTGACACATGAGTGATTTCTCGATTGGTTAGCTTTCTGTTTTCCAGACTATTATTAGGTGATCATATGTTTACTGGGTGGTCCAGGAAAAAGAAGAACAAGAAGAAGAAGGACCTGTTTTTGGATTTTTCATGTTGGATTTTTATTTAACATGTTCTGTTGAATGTGGAATTTTGTTGATGAGGTACCTTAACTTGGAAAAAAAGGCACGTCGCCACCATCAAACAAACCAACACCCAATAGAAATGAAGTCAGATTCCTTAGCTTTTACTTCTCTCCAACATAAAGTTACTAATAATTCGGATTTGCTTTCAAAAAAAGCCCTTCTATTTACTTGTAATTAATTCCCCTTAACAACCCTGCTTCGGTTAGTTCAGTGGGGAACAATGATACACAAATAAATAATTACCACTATATTTGACTAAGCAATAATATCTTTCACTAAAAATTAGAAATAAAATATTGGATTTGCCAATTTTTTTTATTTAATTAAGGGTGTCTCCAAGTCACTTTGAGCATAAAATTAATCCATTTCAAAGCTTAAAACACATGGTCATCATATCTAAATGGAGAATTAATTAATTCATGTTTGTCGAAAAATCAAAGATCTTATAATATATGGCAAAAATTATTTTTTCTGATAAAAAAAATTTATGTGAGTTAAATTATGAGGACTCATAAGAATTAAAGTATATATTTAAATTTAAAGAATATTTATAAAAATATTTATATATTGGTGATTAATAAAGTTCTCATACATAATTTAAACTAACTATTTTATGATTATGATAAAAAAATTGTTATCCACATTGTCGGCACATTGTTTGGGATTCGTTTGAGGTTTTAACTTCTAACGGTTTTGCACATCAGATGACAAGCTCTTCAAGTTTCAAGGCACACTCACACCTATAGCTTTGACAATAATTTAATATCCTAATTAGCCTTACATTTTCATTCATTCATTTAAATAGAAAAGAGTGCAAATAAAAAAGGATGGGATGATAGATCCAACTTGGTTTAGATAATTGCTTTGATTTGTTTTTAACTGGAATAGGCATTTAGAAACTGTCGTCTTAAGACTTGATTGATCTTGCCCTTTCCAACGTGTTATTCAGTTTGTGTGCTTGCGGCTTCAAACTCCAACTTTCTTTTTCTTTCACTTTTTTTTCCCATCATCACTTTTTGTTCTTATTCTGGATTCTCCTCTAATTCTCTCATGTTCATACATTCACACAGTGATTATATAATACAATGTGGGTATGTGTGTGTACATACATGATTCAGAGAGTTTCTTAATTATAATAAAGAAAATGTAATACATTAAATAATTAACTAGCAATAAGATATTTTTGTTAAAATTTAAGTGAATTAGACTTCGGGAGTTTAGGGCTAAAATATACCTTTAATCTTAAGAGTATATATAGAGGTATCTACACATCTACACATCGTTTATCAATAAAATTTCTACATATTATATAAAGTAATGGCCAATAATTTAAAATATATTTATGCAATACACAAGTCAACATTTTAGTTATTTTAAATTTTACCCTCAATCTATTTTTTTAAGAAAAGGCAACCATGTTTAATCACAATTCTTAGCAACTAAAAATAATAAGTAATATACAATGCCAAATTAGTTAAATTTAATGTTATATTAATGGTATAATAATGGCGGTTTCCATAATGTTACCATTTTGACAAAACAAATTGGAACGGACATTTTTACCATATATGTCAAAATATAAGAAAGGTTCAACTCAATGCTCTTCAATCAAATGTCAGGGGAAATGATCTCTCCCTGAGTGTTTATAAATGATGGAAACTATTGTTAAGGTTCCATTGTTGAATTAATTATTACGATTATATATTTCTGATTAGATTATGACTTGAAGAATATTGTAGGCTTTTCTCTTGAGCCTTGTGCCTCAAGTATGATCTGATCATCTGAGTATCAAAGCACAGCCTTCTAATCTGAAACTGACAGACAACAACGTTGTATCTGCCCCAAAGACAGCCTCAGTATAGCTCCTCCCTCTTTCAAGTAACTGAGACTAGGACCAACCCTTTAAAGCCTTTGATCTCACTCCTCTCTCTCTCTCTGAACTTATTAGATGGATATCAGATCAGATTAATATCTCTAAGTGGTTAGCCATGGCAATTAAGAAATTCAGACATACCCCAGAACTACTTCTGATGTGAGAAAGACAACCTTCCATCCAACACACCAATTCTCTGTTGTTACCAGTTTCTTCCAAGACACACCCATCTCACCAAACCCCAATTCTTCAATCACATAGCTCCCTTTCAAATTCATGTTCTTCATTCCTCTCTCTCTCCTCAGGCACTCCATCTCTCTCTCTCTCTCTCTCTCTGTCATGCAGCCTTTTCGCAGAAAGAGTGCTCCTCTTTTCAGCTTCGAAACAGGGATAATGAAGGTCCGCAAAAATAATAACCTCCCGATCTTTGTTGTCGTCTTTTCTGTCATTCTCTTTGGGATCTTCATGTACAATGAGGACGTTAAGTCCATCGCTGAGTTCCCTTTCTCAAGGACTAAAGCTCAAGAAATCCAAGAAGGCAAAGCAGAAACAGAAACAGAGACAATCGACTCTGTTCAAAAGGATAATGCTATTGGCGTAGTTGATCCTGTTCGAAGAGACATCAAGGAGGAAGACGTAGATCATGCAACGGCGAAATCATCAGGAGATCAACTGGAGAAAACCCAGGAAGAAGATTCTGATGAAACCCAAGAACAGGTTGTTGATACAGTGTTGCCCAAAGAGAAAGATGACAAGATCGAGTTGCCAGGTGTGAAGGAGGAAGATGACGAGGATGATGACGAAGAAGATGAAGTTATTGAGTTGCCTCCAGAGGAGTGTGATTTGTTTACAGGGGAATGGGTCTTCGATAACGTGACACATCCTTTGTACAAAGAACACCAGTGCGAATTCCTCACTTCCCAAGTAACTTGCATGAAGAATGGTAGACGTGATTCTCTGTATCAGAACTGGAGATGGCAGCCCAGAGACTGCTCTTTGCCCAAGTATTCAATTTCTCTTTGATTCTTTTTTACCCACTTAATTGTATCTTTCTTTATGTTTTCCCCCTCATTAAGTTCGTGTAACTTCTTTCAGGTTCAAACCAAGATTATTGCTTGAGAAGCTCAGAGGAAAGAGGCTTATGTTTGTTGGAGACTCACTGAACAGAAACCAGTGGGAATCAATGGTGTGCATGGTCAATGCTGCAAACCCATCAGGCAACAAAACCTGGTACAAGACTGGTTCTCTTGCAATCTTCAGCATTGAGGTTCGTCTTCTTCGTCTTCTTTAATTATAACCCTTACTGGTCAAATCATTTGCAAGAGTGGTCTGAACTTGATGAGGATCACCATTTGGGTCACGTTCACTGCTAGTAATATAGGTTGTTTGAGCCTTGCGAGAGATTTTTGATTAGGATTCATTCCAACTTTTTGTGTGTGTACGTGCTGCAGGACTACAACACAACAGTAGAATTCTACTGGGCCCCATTTCTAGTGGAGTCAAATTCAGATGATCCAAACATGCACAGCATATTGAACCGTATAATCATGCCTGAATCAATAGACAAGCAAGGAGTGAACTGGAAGGACGTGGATTATCTCATCTTCAACACCTACATTTGGTGGATGAACACTTTCTCCATGAAAGTTCTGTAAGCACAACACAAACATCTCTCTCTCTCTCTCACTTTACTCCTCCAAGTATCTTACTTTTCAAGCAAACTCATAAAGAAACTTCTCTTGTTGGACAGACGAGGTTCTTTCGATGAAGGGTCCACTGAGTACGATGAAGTCCCACGGCCAATAGCTTACGACAGAGTTCTGAAAACATGGGCTAAATGGGTCGACGACAACATTGATCCAAATCGAACTAAAGTCTTCTTCACCAGCATGTCCCCTCTTCATATCAAGTAATTCCCCAAGTCTTTAAGAAACTGAATCGGGATTAACGAATTATATACTAAAGCGAATGATGAATTTTAATTTGCAGGAGTGAGGATTGGAACAACCCAGATGGAATAAAGTGTGCGAAGGAGACGACCCCTGTTTTGAACACGACGACCCCGCCGGAAGTTGGTACGGATCGTCGGCTTTTGGTCATCGCCAACAATGTGACGCAGTCGATGAAGGTGCCGGTGCACTTCATCAACATCACCACCTTATCGGAGTTTCGGAAAGATGCGCATACCTCTGTGTATACTATTCGCCAAGGGAAGATGTTGACTCCGGAGCAACAGGCCGACCCGACTACTTATGCGGATTGTATCCATTGGTGCCTACCCGGGTTACCCGACACGTGGAATGAGTTCCTTTACGCACGTATAATATCTCTGTCTTGACGATCAGATATTATCCCCTTTTTTTAGCAATCTTCAAGTAATTGTTATCGAAATTCTCCCTCCTCAAGTCATAAGAGAAAGGCTTCAACTTTTGTTTTATCAATTTAAGTTCTTCTAGCGTTTGACCCTTCAAAATTGAGTCATAGGATTTGGAATTTCTTACCCTTTTTTTTTTGCCCTTTCCCTCGTGTTTCTTTGTCAAGACGAGTTTAACTGAGTTTGAAAAGCAAAGGGAGCACCTAAGTTGTACAATAAAAACTAAAAAGACAAAAGAGGTTAGTCCTGAAAGCACCTAAGCTCTTTTAATTTGATTCTTATTTCCTTTTAGGATGTTTGAATATTCTTGACTTCATGGCGTTGATTTTTTCCCCCTCGACCTGATTGCTATTAATTTTCTTAAAATGACACCTAAACAAGGGATATACAAATAAATAGATTTATATTATTATTATTATTGTTTTACATGGTTTATTTTACAAATAAACTGGTTGTGGATCGTCGGCTTACTACAAATGTTATATTTTATGTGATACAGCGTTTGTCCCTAAATATGATGTACGTAATTTGCGCTCTGCCTTTTCTCTCATAGGAGAGATTAAACTTCTACATATTAACGGATGATATCTTGAATCGCACAAAAAATGAGCATCCCTAAAAGCATAACTAATTTTCAATGAAGGGATAGATGAATGACTTGTTTAGATTTGTAATTGGAAAATATATTCACATAAGGTGATACAAAATTTCTCTACTTACTTCGTAAACCGTAAAATTATAATTAAAAATATTAAATTTAAACTCCATCCAAATATGCCTGAAGGGGATAGTTACATCCTAATAATGTCAATAATTTAGGATATTATGTTTAAAGGATTTAGTCATCTACTATTTATACCATAATTTATTAATGATAATATTTTGAATATGACTGTCTATAATAAAAAATATTTTAATTTTTTTTATAAAAAATTTAAGTGAATACAACACCGATCTCCTATTAAAGTCAAAGTACAATAACTCTATGATTCAAATAATACTTATAAAATATCTATAAAATATCCACCAACAAAATTTTCACTATTCATTTGGCCTTCGCCCCTCCAGCAATCCACATCCCCGTACTCTTCTCCTTCCACCCTCCACTAATCTATTTCCCATTTCCTTTGTGCGTTTTCTTTAATTTACCAATTTTAAGAATAATGGTGATGATGTAGGTTTTCAATACGTGCCCTTCTCTCTCATTTATACACCATGCATACGAGAAATATCAATTGACAGTGTTAATCACCGCAAATTTGTTCCCCGGATATCATATACATTTTATAGTACAATTTATACTATAAAATAAAATTTATATTAAAAATTAGAAGCAGTAACATTTTAGGTTCCAAGCGTCGAAGGGAATTAGAAGAAAAAACTTAGGACAAGTATTAAGGATAACAGGTTTACGAAAAAAGTTCACCCCCACTGCACATTCTTGGCCTTTTAGCCGCGTGATGGGGTATTCTGGTGAGTACAAGCTTCCTTCCCTAGCTAGAAAGACAATTCCGTTTACATTTCCGTCGGAAAATATATAAATGGAAGAGACAGGGACAGACGATCAAACTGGGCTAAGGCGGAATATAAATTATTTTATTTTCCCTTCCATGGCATAGGATTCCACAGCCAAGCAAGCCCTTTATTTTATGCTCTTTGACTTTACCTGTTTCCTTTAAATATTTCATTGCCAATCACCAGCATAAGTAATTCACAAATAGTGCAACTCATCATTATCTTCTAGCTACAAATAAATACGATATAAAAATCAACCAAAGTCCAAAAGGCCATATACAAACTACTTGTTTCTTTTTCTTTGGACACTGAAGTAGATATATAAAAAGAATACAGTAATTTAATGTTCATTTTCCGGACAAATATTTTCTCTCTCTTTTAATTTGATAATTCAAAAATAAAAAATATCTAAAATTTGTAGCACTACGCACTATTTACATATTATCAACAGTGCCACTCATTTTGTTGACTTTGTGCAATACATGGAATCCAGCTTGATTCAAGTTATGGTAAGATTAACCCAAATAATTTTATTCTTGGAGTTTAAAACATTTTAATAATTATCAATGGGTTAATAATCATAATATTCTATCTAAATTATGGCAAATGTTTCTTTAAAACATATCAAGAGAGCTGAATTTTTGACCCCTACTCATATTACTCCATCTAACAATGGCAAGTAAATTATGCTTCGGTAAAAGAATTTAACTGAAAAAATATTTATAGAATAGAAAAAATATTTTTAAAACAATGAATTAAGAGAATATTACAATTAACATTTTAAGCTTGAATAATTATTCTAGTCTTGGAAAAATTTTCTGCCTAGATGGGGCTTAACTGGTCGGGATCCTTAACCCGGATCCGATGTCTACAATCGGTCACTCTCCGCCTTCGATGAGCCTGAATCTTGAAAATTCTATTTCTAAAAATTTCTATTTTGTGAAGTAGTCATTCAGTCTCAAGACGAGATCCTGCTTCTCGTCTTTTGTATGCTCCTCCCATCGAACAGATCTATCTTCTTACGGGAGAGGGTCCGAATCTTCTATCGTTGCTGATTCAGTACCTGCCATTGATTTGGATCCTCCACAAGCTTTCTCTCTCGTTGCTTGGTCTTTACTCTTTGACTCTCAGTCGACGCTAGCAATCGCCGCCGCAGATCCAAGTCTCTGATTTTCAGTTCCGAGATCTAAGGCGTCATGGCGGCCGCGAATGCTCCGATCGCCATGAGAGAGGCCCTAACTGTGAGTTCTCCTTCACGTTTTTCCTCTTGTACAATTCGTATACTTCGATTTCCTCTGTTTGCCGAGCTGAATTTTTGATTCATAACCTTGGTATCGAGATCAATAACGCTGTTTATTGGGATAAACTTGGAGTTCCTGCCATTTTAGTTTGCTTAATTTTGCCAAGATTTTACTTAATTTTGCTTTCCAATTCAAGTGTTATTTATATATTGCAACGAAGTCTGTTCCACCTAGTGTCATTTTCACACAGATCTGAATGCTTATTGTTTGCGTCTGAAAAGTGGAGTATGATATTAATCTTTGGATTTTGCCACTGGTTATTTCGGATAGAGTGAATCGAGTTTTGTTTTGTGAATTATTATTGCAGCTGCCAAGCGTGGGCATCAATCCACAATTCATCACTTTTACGCATGTGACGATGGAGTCTGATAAGTACATATGCGTTCGAGAAACTTCTCCGCAGAATAGCGTGGTTATAATTGATATGAACATGCCGATGCAACCTTTGAGACGGCCCATTACTGCTGATTCGGCTCTTATGAATCCGAATTCTAGAATCCTTGCTTTAAAAGGTAAGTTATATGTTGGTCATTTTCTCCTAAACTCATGAGTTGTGTGTTTGGTTGCAAGTAGTATTGAAATGAAATCTTTCATTATTGCTGACATATAAAATTATTGAAAACTATCATTCTCTTATTTGGCTGTGTTATCATGGAACCAGTTTGATGGATGGATTACTTATTTAGTTGAGCAGGATTATGACCTATGTACTTTTTTTGGTTTTCCAGACCTTAGTTGCTCTGGATATCTTAGGTCACCAGATTCGTTTTAGCGCAGTTAAGGATATTGCTAGTGACTTAGTCACTTGGAGCACAAAATTGTCAAGCATTGTTTTTAAATGATTTGAAATTCTAACTCTGGCATTGTCTAAATATGAATTGAAGGAGCGCGGAATAATGGTACAAGGCTTGGAGAGGCATAAATATATTTATTGGAAATATAATATTGTATTATTATATGTTCCTTCAGTTCATCTCTCGTAAAAGAGTAAAGGGATTCTAGTACATACGGACATCAGCTGTGCCAAGAGAAGTCATGCGTTGAGCTTAACTATGAGTTAACTTTTGAGATGTTCCCTTCAAATATATTTTCCACTCTGAATTTTAATGATCTGGGTGCAGTAGATCCGACAATAACCCTTCTTAATTCAGTTGGGGTATATGGTCTTGTATCGGTCCATCTAGGAAAACTTGCCCAATCAGACAATGTCCCAGTTGCACAGAAGAACAATTATTTATTGCAATCGACTGTTTTATTCTTGTTATTAGCATTTAATAATGTCAACTATGCTTTTATCTTTTGAGGAAAATATACCCTTACCAAAAAATAATCGACCATCATTAAGATAAGCAAATGGTCAAATGCTCCCAACCATTGAGACATAAGGTTTCAGTTGATTATGCTAAATGCTTCTCTTATTGTTGCGCTTCAAAGATTCTGTAGTTCTGGATTTTTGCCCCTTATATTCTATATCTTCTTTTGAAGCTCAACTTCAAGGAACAACTCAGGATCACCTACAAATATTTAATATCGAGATGAAAACCAAGATGAAATCTTATCAGATGCCTGAGCAGGTAACAGTCATACTGTAGTATAGATATTCTGTTATTTAATGATTCTAAGCTGACTTTTATTAATCCTTCTGGACTGCCCCATTTCTTCTACAGGTAGTCTTTTGGAAGTGGATTACCCCGAAGATGTTGGGCATTGTGACGCAGACCTCAGTATTCCACTGGTCAATAGAAGGTAGGACTGTAGGATAATGACATTCTGCTTCACTCTGTAAATTGTTGTAATTTATCTTGCTGTTTACACATTCTTATTATGGGTTCATGTTGCTTATCTGCAAATTGCTAGCTGGTAACTGGCCCTTGATTATGTAATTTGTAGGTGACACTGAACCTGTCAAGATGTTTGAAAGAACAGCAAATTTGACAAACAACCAAATTATTAATTATCGATGCGACCCTACAGAAAAATGGTTGGTCTTGATTGGTATTGCTCCTGGTTCCCCAGAGGTATATTTCTGACGCCTGTTCTTTAATATATCATGGTTAAATACCTCCAGATTTTTCCTTTTTCCTCAGATGGCTTGTGTTTGCATCTGTTATATGCAACTTCCTCAGTTGGATGGCATGGTCATTTTTGGGGTCTGATCTGTTATAGTTCATTTCTTTACATTGTTTTGCTCTATAGAAGCCACAGTTAGTCAAAGGGAACATGCAACTTTTCTCTGTGGACCAGCAGCGCAGTCAAGCTCTTGAAGCACATGCTGCAGCATTTGCCCAATTCAAAGTGTGTACATTTTCTATGTCCCCTTTTCTTTAATTCCTTATTTGATATTACCTGAATATAAAGTTAGCAAGACTTGTGGCTTGCTGGCTTTTGTACGTTGCACTAAACAGCAAAACACAAGTTTGAATAGGCAGGAAGAAAGAACAGAAGTTAGGATACATTTACAACAATGCTGATACAACCAACTCTTGTAGTGCAACAATTTAAAGGATGTACTTTTGACAAAGTCCAATGTCGTATTAAAAGTTTTCATTATGAATACCATGATCATAAAATTCACATGAATCCATAATTGTTTTATGCGTAACATAGAATTTAGTTTTCTAACATAAAAAAAATCAATTGTTTGATGGCATTTATTTTCCCGAGTCTTACAATTTGGCATACCATAGACAAGACTAACATGATACCTACATTTTATTCAATATTTGGGTCACAGTAAATGAATACATTCTAAGACAAGTTATTGGATCATGTAGTCTAAATAGTTGCAGTTCATTTCTTGCATTGGTGTCAAGTAACATTGTTGGGAAAAATTAAATTGGGTTTTGTGGCAGGTTCCTGGAAATGAAAATCCATCTGTTTTGATCTCGTTTGCCACAAAGACGTTCAATGCTGGTCAATTAGCATCCAAGTTGCATGTTATTGAGCTTGGTGCTCAGCCAGGTCTGCAGACTGTTACTTCTTTCTCATTTTCCTTTTATGTAACTTTTATATGGGCAATTGAGATGGTAACAATTTTTTCTTTTTGAGAGATAATTTGTTCTATAATGAGTCTCCAAATATAATTATTCATGGTAATTTAGAATTTTTAAATAACTGATATGCATCCATTATGCTATTTTTTTAACTAATTTCTCCTATCATGAATATCCAAAATAAATAATTCCAAGTTGTTCAGAATTTTAACTATATGATGTGCATTGATCATGCTGTATTTTTAATTGAAACTTGTGAACATCATTCTGCGGTCCGATTGTCCATCCTTCTGTATTTTAATTTTATGATTTTGTTGGCAGGGAAACCATCGTTCACAAAGAAACAGGCAGATCTTTTCTTTCCCCCAGATTTTGCTGATGACTTTCCTGTTGCAATGCAGGTACATGGGTTGCTTGTGTTTGTTGCTCATTTTATAAATAATAGACATTTGACCCCTAATATAATTTTTGGCAGATATCCCACAAATTCAATTTGATTTACGTAATCACCAAGCTTGGACTACTGTTTGTTTATGACTTGGAGACAGCTGCGGCGGTATATAGGAATAGAATTAGTCCAGATCCAATATTTTTGACGGCAGAAGCTTCATCAGCTGGAGGCTTTTATGCCATCAACAGGAGAGGGCAAGTGTTATTGGCTACTGTTAATGAACAAACCATTGTGAATTTTGTCAGTGGCCAAGTATGTTTTTTCCCTTTTTGTCACTTTAATAATTTAATATTGTTACAAGAGAAAGATGAATTATATATAAATGGGTTTTATCTAATTGTTATATGACAGTTAAACAACTTGGAGCTTGCGGTTAACCTTGCCAAAAGAGGAAATCTTCCTGGTGCCGAGAAGCTGGTATGTTAAGTTTTTCAACTTAACTATGGGAAATGGTCTCTTTTCATTGGGAGATTCCAACAGTGCTGTAGCATTTGTTAATACATTTGGGTTTCATACAATTGTTATTTGATAACTTATGTGCAGTATTGGTGATGTTTGTTAGGCACTTCTTTCAATAATGAAAAGTTGCAATAGAAAGTATTAAGCTGGCATGGTCAATGTTTCTTTTTAACTCTTACCGATTTAGGTGATTACACTACTCTTTATGACATTACAGGTTGTAGAGCGTTTCCATGAACTGTTTGCCCAAACAAAGTATAAAGAAGCAGCTGAGCTTGCTGCTGAATCTCCACAAGGAATCCTCCGTACACCCGAGACAGTTGCCAAATTTCAGGTTTTTTGTTCGTGTTCCTGCTATAGCTTTATAATATACATGTTTCCTTGATTTCTGATACTTATGGTTTGCTACTTTGCTATTATGTACTTTATCCCGTAGATATGTCCTGTTATGTCGATTTTTTTCACAGTTGAGTTCTGGACAGTCTGGGTTTCAATTCTAGATTTGTTATACTCAACCAGTAACTATCCTATCTCATTTTCTTCTATGTGCAGGAAGACAGTTTTATTGTCATGCTGTGGTTATTGCTTTCTTTAATTATTATTCAAACAGACTTAAATATTGAAACTAAGTCTTAATAGACACTCATTTTTGCTT
Source organism: Leucaena leucocephala (assembly GCA_037074615.1). Taxonomy (NCBI): domain Eukaryota; kingdom Viridiplantae; phylum Streptophyta; class Magnoliopsida; order Fabales; family Fabaceae; genus Leucaena; species Leucaena leucocephala. Next base: position 17,271,337 of record CM073541.1, read on the forward strand.
GTCTTAATGGAAGAGTTGGTGCTCTTTTCTCCCCGTGTTCTGGTAAATCATGCTGGAATGGTGAAGTTTTAACCTTTGTTATATGTGGCAGAGTGTTCCTGTGCAAGCTGGGCAAACTCCTCCACTGTTGCAGTATTTTGGGACTCTTTTAACAAAAGGAAAGCTGAATGCCTTTGAATCATTGGAATTGTCACGACTTGTTGTGAACCAGAACAAGAAAAATCTGTTGGAGAATTGGTTGGCAGAAGACAAACTAGAATGCAGTGAGGAGCTTGGAGATCTTGTTAAGGTTGATTTGCATTAAAAATATTGATAGTTTCAAATTGATTACATTTCCATTTATTTATATATATGCTTTCTAATTACTGTCATTATGTTGTCAATTTTAGCTGTATTCAGATGTATCTGTTAATTTTGATTGACATATTCTGGTGTAGACTGTGGACAACGATCTGGCTTTAAAAATATACATCAAAGCCAGAGCTACCCCTAAAGTTGTTGCTGCTTTTGCTGAGAGAGGGGAGTTTGATAAAATCCTGATCTATTGTAAGCAGGTAAAGACCCTTATTTTTCATCTATAGTATTGAAATTTTGGTTCCTACTGCATATGTAAATTCTTCAATGCTGTTAAACCAAAAGATATTTCTGCTTAGCTGTTGTATTTGATATCGCGTACACACGTTCATTCTTGAAGAATTTGGATCTGAATGCTTTCATTACTTTGTTATAGGTCGGTTACACACCGGACTACCTGTTTCTCTTGCAAACAATTCTCCGGACAGACCCTCAGGTATATGAGAAGTCTGCAATTTCTCACCTGTAATTATTTTTCTGTATTTTTCTCATTGACCTCTGTCTCATTGGAATTTTTTGGCACCTTTTGCTTTCAAAGAAAACCATGCTTTAAGTTGAGTGACAGTTTTTTTTTGGAAGCTCAGGAAGCTAACTTTTTCCTTTTGATTTGCAGGGTGCTGTTAACTTTGCATTAATGATGTCTCAAATGGAGGGAGGTTGCCCAGTTGATTACAATACCATAACTGATCTGTTTCTTCAGGTTGGTAATATGACACTGCCATCGTGGTGATATAATCTGATGTTATCTTAGATTGCCATTACTTTAATTAGACATAGAAGCAGCTGCTGTGTTGTTTCCTATTCTTGATTTGAGCAGTGTAATGATGGACAGTCCATTTATTAGTTCTGTGGTTATTTTGTTTTCCTGCTCAGAGGAATTTGATCCGTGAGGCAACAGCTTTTCTCTTGGATGTGTTGAAGCCAAATCTTCCAGAACATGGGTACCTTCAAACAAAGGTTCTTGTCTTCTTGTCTCCTTAGACTATTTTGTAATTCTTTCCTTGCGATGATATAATGTATGGGAATTCTGTCTTTCAGGTGTTGGAGATAAATCTGGTAACTTTCCCAAACGTAGCTGATGCAATTTTGGCAAATGGCATGTTCAGCCATTACGACCGTCCTCGTATTGCTCAGCTTTGTGAAAAAGCTGGTCTTTACATCCGAGCTTTGCAAGTAATAACTTGTAAAATCTTAAAAATTGTTGAATGCCTACCTTTTTTTGTCTCAATTAGAGCTGAAAATTATCTCCTTTGTCTAATGCATTATTTTGGTGCAGCATTACTCAGAGTTGCCAGATATTAAGCGTGTAATTGTGAATACGCATGCAATTGAGCCACAGGTTTATATGCACTATTGCTTTTGTCCTGTTCTACATGGGGTTTTTAAGTCTTACTCGTTATGTGGTTCTTGCAGGCACTTGTAGAGTTTTTTGGTACTCTGTCACGAGAATGGGCATTAGAGTGCATGAAAGATCTTTTGATGGTCAATCTTAGAGGCAACCTGCAGATAATTGTGCAGGTATGGAAGTATCAATGGATTCTATAGCTTGAAAAAAAATTTGTTAGATAACTATAGCTTATGGTTGTTGCTCCAGGTTGCAAAAGAATACTGTGAACAAATGGGCATTGATGGCTGCATAAAGCTTTTTGAGCAGTTCAGGTCATATGAAGGACTGTACTTTTTCCTGGGATCATATTTAAGCTCCAGGTAATAGTTTCATTTCGGAGAAATTCTATTTTTCTCTGTTTTCAAATGGTTTTGTTTATATTGAAAATAATTTCCACTGTATATCTGTTCATATATACTTATTTGAACCATATGGACAGTGAGGATCCTGACATTCACTTTAAGTACATAGAGGCTGCTGCAAAGACTGGACAAATCAAAGAGGTGGAGCGTGTGACTAGAGAATCAAATTTCTATGATGCTGAGAAAACAAAGAACTTTCTAATGGAAGCCAAGCTTCCTGATGCACGTCCTTTAATAAATGTTTGTGATCGTTTTGGATTTGTTCCCGATCTAACACATTATCTATACACAAACAACATGCTCCGTTACATTGAAGGATATGTTCAGAAGGTATCATCATTTCGGTCTTTCTTGGGGTATCTTTTGCTCATGAGTTCTATCTGCTTTCTCTGTCCCTTCCTCAGAACTGTTTGTTTCATTTTACAGGTGAACCCGGGGAATGCTCCTTTAGTTGTTGGACAGCTGCTTGATGACGAGTGTCCTGAAGATTTTATCAAAGGCTTGATCCTTTCTGTTCGTTCTCTACTTCCAGTGGAGCCCCTGGTGGAGGAATGTGAAAAGAGGTGGTGTCCATTATGTAATCCTGCGTTTAGTGGTATTTCGTTCACATTTCTGATTTTTCTCCTGTGGTCTTTTGGCATACAGGAATAAGCTTCGATTGCTCACCCAGTTCTTGGAGCATCTTGTGAGTGAGGGAAGCCAGGATGTGCATGTCCACAATGCTCTGGGTAAAATTATCATTGACAGTAACAACAATCCAGAGCATTTTCTAACCACCAATCCGTACTATGATTCTCGAGTTGTGGGCAAATATTGTGAGAAACGTGACCCTACCTTAGCAGTTGTGGCTTACCGGCGAGGACAATGTGATGATGAGCTTATCAATGTCACAAATAAAAATTCCTTGTTCAAACTGCAAGCCAGGTTTGTTACTTGTATGTGGTTTCTCTTGTGTTTTTTTCTCTGCTTGGATGCTTACATGCTTATGTTGTGATGATAGATATGTGGTTGAGAGGATGGAACCTGATCTTTGGGAGAAAGTTCTTAACCCTGACAATGAGTATAGGAGGCAACTTATTGATCAGGTTGTGTCCACTGCTTTGCCTGAAAGCAAGAGTCCTGAGCAAGTATCTGCAGCTGTTAAGGCTTTCATGACAGCTGATTTGCCTCATGAGTTGATTGAACTTCTTGAGAAGATTGTGCTTCAGAATTCTGCATTCAGTGGAAACTTCAACTTGCAAAATCTTCTTATTTTGACAGCCATAAAGGCGGATCCATCCAGAGTCATGGACTACATAAACAGACTGGATAACTTTGATGGGCCTGCAGTTGGAGAAATGGCTGTAGAAGCTCAGTTGTATGAGGAAGCTTTTGCAATTTTTAAGAAGTTCAACTTGAATGTCCAAGCAGTCAATGTCTTGTTAGACAATATTCATAGCATTGATAGAGCTGTGGAGTTTGCTTTCCGAGTTGAAGAAGACGCTGTTTGGAGCCAAGTGGCTAAGGCTCAACTCAAGGAAGGGCTTGTAAGCGATGCAATTGAGTCATTTATTCGAGCAGATGATGCTACACAATTTCTGGATGTTATTCGTGCTGCTGAAGATGGCAATGTTTACCATGACTTGGTGAAGTACTTGCTTATGGTAAGGCAAAAGGTGAAAGAACCCAAGGTAGACGGTGAGCTCATTTATGCATATGCAAAGATTGATAGGCTCAGTGAAATTGAGGAGTTCATCCTTATGCCGAATGTGGCTAATCTTCAAAATGTTGGTGACCGGTTATATGATGAAGCCTTATACGAGGCTGCAAAAATCATATTTGCCTTTATATCTAACTGGGCCAAGTTGGCTGTCACGCTAGTGAAGTTGAAACAATTCCAAGGTGCTGTTGATGCAGCAAGGAAAGCGAACAGTTCAAAAACATGGAAGGAAGTCTGCTTTGCTTGTGTTGATGCTGAGGAGTTTCGTTTGGCTCAAATATGTGGGCTCAACATTATTATTCAGGTTAACTCTTGATTTGCATTTACATTATGTTCTCATGAACTATGGAGGCTTTTGTTAAATTCAGTTTTTATCTTATTTTAATTAGGAGTCTGAACCTTCAGAATATAATAGCAACATAATATTTCTAAATTTAAGCTGTGAGCTAGTAATGACTGGAAGGCTGCTGTGCTTATAGTTTGGGCTCTATGTAGGACTTCTTCACCGTAATTAATGTTCTGAGATTCTTTCCCATCCATAATTTCAATTTTTTATTTTGACTCTTTAGGTGGATGACTTGGAAGAGGTCAGCGAATATTACCAAAATAGAGGTTACTTCAATGAGCTCATTTCTCTCATGGAGAGTGGTTTGGGATTAGAACGGGCACATATGGGTATCTTCACCGAGCTGGGAGTTCTATATGCTAGATATCGTTATGAGAAGCTTATGGAACACATCAAACTCTTCTCAACACGCCTCAATATTCCAAAACTCATCAGGGCTTGTGATGAACAACAGCACTGGAAGGAACTAACCTATTTGTATATCCAATATGATGAGTTTGATAATGCTGCAACTACCATCATGAACCATTCTCCTGAAGCATGGGATCACATGCAGTTCAAAGATGTCATTGTCAAAGTTGCTAATGTTGAATTATATTATAAGGCTGTTCACTTCTATTTGCAAGAGCATCCTGATCTCATTAATGATGTCCTGAATGTCCTTGCACTTCGTGTGGACCATGCACGCGTTGTTGACATAATGCGAAAGGTAGCATAAATACTGGCAGATATTTCACTTTATCTCAGTTTATAACATAATATCTCCAGTTTTGGCTCTTACAAGTTTATACTACAATGTACTTTAGGCTGGTCACCTGCGTCTTGTGAAGCCATACATGGTTGCAGTTCAGAGCAACAATGTCTCTGCTGTTAATGAAGCGTTGAATGAGATATATGTTGAGGAGGAAGACTATGATAGATTGCGTGAATCAATTGATTTGCACGATAACTTTGATCAAATAGGGCTTGCACAGAAGGCGAGTTGCATTTCTGATTCATGGGAGCCATTTCCTAGTTTCAAAATGCAGAAACCTGATAGATTATTTTATCTTTGCAGATTGAGAAGCATGAGCTTCTTGAGATGAGACGTGTTGCTGCTTACATTTACAAGAAGGCAGGCCGGTGGAAGCAGTCCATTGCCTTGTCAAAGAAGGACAACCTTTACACAGATGCCATGGAGACAGCCTCACAATCTGGTGACCGTGAACTTGCTGAGGAGTTGCTTGTATATTTCATTGAACAGGTACCATAATTAGTTCTAAACAGCATAATTTTACACTCACTTTCAATCTGGGCCTAGAGGAAACCCAAATAGAAAATCTGAGCTTTATTATTAGGGAAGACTAATACTGTGACTTTACATAATTTTAGGGTAGACTATTTTGCTTTGTTATAGATACTTCAGTGGAACACAATTCACTTAATAGCTAAAAGAAGCCAAGCCTTCATGTTTGCATGTGTGTACCATAACTAGACTATTCCATTCTATTTTTTTTAAAAAAAGAAATTTGTGGCAATTGAATATGCATATTGTTGCTTGTGGTGTTTTTCATACTAATGTGCAATTATTGGCTGTATAGAAAATTTGTCAGCAACTGTTGTTTTTTTTGTCATCTTTGTCAAGCATATATGGCGACAATTTTGATTTAAGAGTTTCATTCTCAGTTCTTATAAGAGAATGGCTTAATTTTCTTACCTAATGTTCTACTCTCATTTATGTTTGATGTTGATATGGGTTGCATGGTGTCGATATATTTTAATTGTTCTTTTCCTATGCTCATACAGGGAAAGAAGGAGTGCTTTGCCTCATGCCTTTTTGTTTGTTATGATTTAATCCGGGCAGACATAGCTCTTGAACTTGCTTGGATGAACAATATGATTGATTTTGCCTTCCCATACCTCTTACAGGTTTGTATTTTCTATTGTAATTGTTACCTTGTATCAGAGAATTTATGGCCTTTATGTTCTTTTATGTTGTAATATTAGGCCTCAAGCCCTCAACTAACTGACAGATCCAAACGGGAAGATGCCATCTGGCTCCCCCGCTTATTTGGTGTCCCGAAAGTTGTGCTTCCTGTTTAATAAAACGCTAGTTCATGGGGAGTGAACTTGAGTGTCTACAAAGACTGACATCTCATATAACCATTTTAAACAATAACTCACTTGCATTTTCCTCAGCCTTTCATGCGTTGTAGTGCGCTTCTATCCATCAATATCTTAGCATTATCTGTTCTCACTATATTCTCTTTCTTCTCGTAGTTCATACGTGAGTACACTGGTAAAGTTGATGAACTGGTGAAGGACAAAATTGAAGCACAAAATGAAGTGAAGGCTAAAGAGAAGGAGGAAAAGGATGTAATCGCACAACAGGTAATCACTTTGGCCATTGCTTGTTGCCCTTAGTATAATTTGACTTGAGCTGAGTTGTTGTGGTGTACTTCTTGACTGGCACGTTTCATTAGGATAGTACTGATTCAGTGTGGGGTGTTCTGTGTTGCAGAACATGTATGCTCAGTTGTTACCTCTTGCATTGCCTGCGCCGCCAATGCCAGGAATGGGAGGAGGTTTTGCTCCTCCCCCTCCTCCATCTATGGGCGGAATGGGGATGCCTCCGATGCCACCTTTTGGCATGCCATCCATGGGCAGCAGCTACTGATATGGGAGCAATTAACCTATTGCATAAGCAACTAGGCAGCTTGATTTCTGCATAGGATTCTTGTGGGACTTGTTCGCGGAAAGATAAGTATATGATTCCTATGGGACTTTGATGCAGTATTCTTTCCTGGGGGGTTTTGCGTCTTGTGATATTTTTGTAGTTGAGGCTTTTCGTTTTTTGGGGCTGCTATACGAGTTAGCCTAGAATTTCTTCTTTATTGTACCCTTTTGTCTGTATTTCAATGAATTGGTCCCAAGTATAATACAAAGAACATCGACTACAATAGCTAGCTTGATAATTGATATTATGCATGTATGATCTGGAGATTATTTCCACTTTCCTTGTTATGGATGCTGCATAAATAAAGCTTGTTCAGATATTGTTTGTTGGATGCATCTTCTTTCCAATGTGTTGCGACTTTAATTCAAGTTTTAGCTTGTCGGGTGACAAAGCATGCGTCCAAATAAAGAGAATTTGAGTTCTGTTCCTTTATTTCTAATTCCGCCTCAATTTTCTTATTCGGGCTAACTTGAAATAGCTTCATGCCCGCTGTTCTGTTGTTTTATAGATTTTATATTGATATACAGATAAAGATATATACATTTTAAGAAGTTGCGTGTAACCTGGGATAAATAACAATTTAATGTCATTTTTATTATTTTACATATAATAATTCGGATTGTAACTTTTTATCATATTTTTTTCAATCTTGAGATACAAACGTTACAATGGATTTTATGAATAATATCTTTTGGCAATAAAAATATTATTTTTAATATGGAACAATTAGTCAATTACAGATTTCCAAATTTGGCAACAAGGGTTAGGCTTTTTCCTTTCTTTGTTTGTAACTTTGTATTGGTTTTCTTCCCTCTTTAATGAAGTTCCAGTTTTACTCAAAAAAAAAATTTCCCACCCAGGGGCAAACCACGGCCCATTAACGTAGGATATCCGGTTTTTTTTTTTTTTAATACAAAGGATATCCTCTTTTCTTTTGCTTATTTATTGATTGGCCAAAGCTTTTTATGTCTCTCTCTCTCTCTTTTATGTCTCTTTTCGTCATTGTTGTGGCATCAAATCTTTTCAAGTCTCATTGAAGACTGGTCAAAAAAAGAAACAAAGGGAAGAATGCTCAAAGGCTTTTAGATATTTCCTTTTTGTTAACGGGCTAAGGGTGTTTTCGTAAGCTTTCTGAGGCTCTAATCCTTTTTTTTTTTGTATAAAAAAAACTCAAACGAAAAGGAATGTGAAAGCACGCGCTATTCCGTGCGTGGCACCAGCAATTTCGGACCATCGATAAACGAATATATAGCGTTAGCAGGAAGAGGAACTCAGGAAGACCACTCTTTTTCTCCATCCGTTGCTGCGTTTTGAACGACCAGAAGATGGCAATTTCTTTAAATTCAGTTATGAGTTTCAACTCAACGGTATGTTTTTCTTGTTCTCTTACTTCACTACTGGTTTTAATCTAAGAGCTTTCCTATTTGGTTCTCTGGTACTTTGCTGAAACTGAAAGCCGTTCTCGCTGCCAATCACCCTCTTGTTCCAGCTTACTCAAAACTATAAATCACCCTTATCATTCTCTTGCCATTTGGGACTATAAATCATTTCCAGAAATAGAAGGGATTGATGATATTTATGAACTTCTACTCTGTCATTCGGCTACTACAAAAACTAAGTGAAGGTTCTGGCTAGAGTTTAGTTTAGGCCACAGATAGATCGATCTTCTCCATGTATCTTAGAAGAAATTGCAAATTGTGATTTAAATTTTAAATATATTTAGTTGATTTCTGTGCTCCTCGAAGCTTCTTCACTTAAGTAAATGGTATTGCAGCAAAAAATATTCCAGACGTCATTTTTAGGTGAAAATGGAATTGCAGATCAAACAATCGGGTCTGTAAATGGTGTCCTCGAACAGTTTATGTTGAAATTCTAACACAATGCAGTTTTTTGAACCTTTTTGATTGATTCGGAAATGAGAAATCTTCAGAAATGAGGCAGAACTTGTGAAATTATTTTGTAAAGAGGAAATAGGGAGAGGCACCAAATTGATATTACTGTTTCGACAATTGGACTTTTGTAGTTTAAAATATGTTCGTTATGTCACTGTAACATTGCAACTTTCCCAGTCACTTTTCTCTCGTTATTAGTTTTTTTTTTTACCCACCCGGTTCGTCAAGCTTTGCCCCGACTACATTCGGATCCTACCCGCGTCAAACTTGAGACCTCGCTTAAACGATACCGAGCCGCTTACCACTCGGACCAACCCCCGTTGGTTCTCTCTCGTTATTAGTTGTTTAGTGATCTTCCACCAATTAGTTAGTTGGTCAAATTCTACCCAAAAAAATCAAATTTTAACTGTTTTGGCCAATGTTTTTAAGTTGAAAGGGTAAATTCTAATAAATCCTTGCTTGGCTTAGGCCAACTAAGAACTATTGTATCATGCCAACTATCTAGTGTTGGCATGTACTCTTTTGCTCCGAGATTTATTGCAAGTTTGAAACTCCTCTGAAAATGTAGCCTCTACTCATGTTTCATGGGAAAAAAAGTATTTTGAAAGAAACAGGAAAAAATATGCACGGGTTCTTGTGGTGTAGAGGGGAAGGGATTATTTTAATGTTGAATTTTAGATGTCCAATTGCTATTGGCTAACTCTTTAAATGATCTGCTTTAAGAAATTTCACCAACCTGCTTCTAGAATGTGTTGAGGTTTTAGCCGTTCACTGGGAAAGACTAACCGATAGAGCTTTGGCAGAGAACATGAATTTATGGTGTTCAGAATTTTAATTAGATGGCAAGAATTAGGGTTCTTATATAGGTAAATGTAAGAATATATTTTAAGACTTTCATCAAGAGTATGGGTATGGGTTAGAGAATACTCTTTATGAAGTTGTGATCCTCTGCAATGTCTTGCACTGCTAGCTGCTAAATCCCCTTAGAAGTAAGTATACTCTAGGGATCCCCGTCTACTTGCGCAAAACTGATGCTTCAGTCATGCTTAGTACCCATTTTGATGAGAATTAATTTTGTGTTGTAAGAGCTAAATATATGAGAGTTTTATCTCGTAAAGCGTCAAAGGGCCTTTTTTAAGTTAAACCAAACAACCCCTTAGTCTACTTTGTGTTGTATCAAGTGTGAATCATTGATTGTAGCCCTCTAGTGACATTATGGTATATAATGAAATTTTAGGGTTTAATTGCTTCTATCAATGGTCATTATGTGTGTTTGTCATCAATCACTTCATTGCAACTTAGTTATGGCTTTAGGATTTTAGGAATTGTCATTTTTTTCCCAGTACTTACACGTCTTTCATTTTCTATCAGAAGCTGCAATCCAAGTACCAGGATGCCTCAAGATACTCTGTTGGAGCTTCACTTCCAAAGGCCACTAAGTTCACACCGTTCTTGGTAACATCACCACGAAGAATGCAGGCTAAGGAAAAACGACCTGGCACCTGTCTCTCAGTTGCAGATAGTGATCAGCTCGCAGCGGACGTTGATGGCAAGAATTCTTCTGGTGATGCTGAAAGATCAACATCTAATGATCAGTCACCATCCATAAACCCTCCTGCAGAAAATGTCAAGTTCCAAGCGAGTGCTAATAATGCTAATCCTGAATCAAAATCTAAGACATCGGAGCCTAACTCACAATCTACAACAAAAAAATCTCCTTTGACTGCAAGAGAGAGGCTTAGGGCAGCTCGAGTCCTAAGTAGGTACACAGAATCAAAAGAATCTTCTAATAAATCAGCCATGGGAAGTAGAGTGTTGGATGCCTTGAAAGAGAGCGATCGCGGGAAGAAAAGATCGAGGCTTCCAGAAGCCCCTACAAATTTATTTGATGACAGCAAAAGAGGGTTGTCCAAACCAGGATTTACCTTCCAATTTCCTGGGGGTTTTGATCTGTTCATCATTGTCTTTTCCTTTGTTTTTATCAGCACTTTAATGTTTGCAACGACTTACTTTGTCTGGAAAGTTGGTGCCATCCATTTTAATGAGTATTGAGATGAGGAGCTGGTAACAATCCATCAAACACACAGAGAAGTTTATAGATGTGTGGGATTAATATTCTTGTTTGGACAAGCTTCAGCTTCTTCAGGGCCTGATTAAGTTAAGTGAGAAACTGAAATTAGTTTTTGTGATTGTAGGTTGTTATCTCTTAGGAGCTAGGGTTAAGATTTATACTTCAAGCAGGTTGTACAAGTGAGTGATCAAATATTAGCTTGGTCTTAAAATGCCATATTATAATGCTTGCCTTGGTGTAGTTTTTTATCTATTTGAGATGACAGTTTGAATATAATTCTTTTATTGAAAAAGAAATATTTTCTTGTAAAGTATTCAAGAATTCTTCCAACTAAATAATTCTTTGCATTGCAAGTGCATGACATGACCAAGGAGAGAAGGTTTTGTGCCATTTGCTAAAAGGGTAAAAGTGTAAATTTAACAATAATTTTTTACCTAAAGTACGCTAAAACACTATAAACTCTTTTTTAGTGTAAGAATATGGTAAAAATAATAACACATGCGGCCGCTACTTTTTCTTGTGGGGCCCACACTATTAAAAATAATAAAAAAGCATGAGATTTTGTGATTTCCTTTCCTACCCCTTACCCTATCTCATTTTGTCTCTCCGAACTCTCCCTTCTTCCTCTCTTCGTCTCGTTTTGTTCCCAGATCCGGCGACGGCGGCGACGTAATCCTCCAACGACGACGGCAATAAATCAAGCACAGTGAAGGATCGTCTTCTTCTTCCTCATCTGCACTGATCCTACCATGTTTTCATCACAGATCGGTGAGAGGAGGACACGACGAGGTCTTTGTTGGAGGCGGCGAGATTGACGGTGGGGGCTTTGTAAAAAAAGAAGATGGTGAGTGCTTTGTAGATGGACGGTGGCGTCCTCACGGCGTCGTCGATTTTTATCAGATGTTGAAAAGGTGGTAGCAATGTCAGAGAAAAGAGGAATAGCAAGTGAAGGGGCTTGATGCAGCGCTCACCCACTACGAAGACCACTCCTCCTATAAAAACGTACATAGTGGTGAACGAAGAGAGGAAGACGCCGGCGAGGCCTCCGATTGCGTGGGGTATCGGAAAATCGAAAAATAATGGAACTTTGACTTGGAGAAACAGAGGAGGAGTTGCTTTGATTTCTCTGCAATTTCTTCAATTCCTTTGGTTAGTGAAGAGTTTTGAAGCTTTCTGGACTTTTTTCTTTAGTTTTTTTTTTTTTAACTTTTTCAATAACTTGGAGAGATTAATGTGTGTAGATCAGCTCACTTGATCTGAATTAACGTGGCAAGAATGATTCTCTATAGTATGAATTGTTGATGGTGAATTTCTAAAAAGGTGAACATGGGACGAACCAAAAGGTTAGGAGGGAGAGCTGGGAGGTTTTTTGGGTGGGGGACGTTTTGGTACTTTCACATTGTAATAAACGGAGATTAAGTGATTTTAACAATAATGTTATTTTTGTCTTTTTACACCTAAAAATAATTTGTAGTGTTTAGTGCACTTGGACTTTATTACCATTCCATGAATATACCTTATATTCTCATATTTATCAATAGGATAATTTTTCCATAACCGATCTCATCTACCATATACCATATTGCCCTGTAAAAAAAATTATAATCACGTTTAAAAAGCTTCATTATATTAATTTATTATAAATATAATTCGTTTTAACCCTACTTCAGCTAGAGCTGAAAAAATTGATAGAATTAAATTTTCATAGACCAAATCAAACAAGTAGTATTCCAGTGTAATCAACTGTATGGATCACACTCACACATTATTGTTGTGCATATTCAATATATCTATTTATTATTATCATTATATTTTCTTGTATTATTACATATTTATTTTAATATCTTTATTTCGGTTACCCTCACTTTATATTTTTATTATGATTTTGAAGCTTAACATTCACTAATATATAATATTTCTAGCTTTATAATAATTATATAAAACTTTCTTATAAACTTATTATTTATTAGATACTTGAACTATTCAACTTATTATATTCTCCCTGTAATATATTAATTTTATTTTTTTTATATAATTGATTCTAAATATCTAAATTTTGTCAAATAATTCAAATTCTCATATTCACGTGAAAGGTCCAAATCATTCCTAATCTTTATTCTACAAACACAAATAGTAGACTAAATTAATGGCAACAAATATTTTTTTTTCAGAGATTAATATAGTTATCCTAAAATATATATATATTTACATGTCTATTGATTATCAACTTGATGTACATAGTAATGGGGCCCGGAGCACATAGGGGTGGCAGCAGCATCTTAATGAAGATTGGGGTCTGGTTCCTCACATTTTTATCAAGAAGCCTCCCTTGCCGACTGTACATGCACATGAGTAAGCAAGCACACACAACACATAAATGGGGCCCTAGTAAGTAAGTAAGCAATAGAGATTTCAATCAGACAAAAACGAATGGAGAGAAAAAGAAGGAAAACCCAAAATAACATACGGAATCAATGTGGAACCACACAAATTTGTAAGAAATGGAGTGCGCACCTCACAAGACACAAAAGAGCGGTTGATCACAAGTCTTGTCATTCTTTTATTATGTGTTACACTTGCAATAAGAAAACTATGCATGGTCCTATCTATTTTTTTTAACTCAAAGATTTAACAAAGTTTAGATTAATCTAGATCAGGTTATAATAAGATCTAATTAGACAATAATTTGACTACTTTACGCTGTTATATTTTTAGATTTGAACTCCAAACCTCTTTAATTAAGTTAGAACAACTCTCTTGTAAGTTGATGTAAGCGTTCCATGCATGGCCCTACCCTTTCATTCTCATTTAACCTTCTTTGTTTGCTTCTCTCTCTTTATAGCTCTGTGAGTCCCACTTTTATTTTCCCCCCTCTCTCTCTCTCTTTCTCTCACCTTTCAATCAGATTCATGATGCAAACCAAACACCATGGAACCAACCTACCTTTCTTCGATTCATTGAACATGACTTCACTTTTGGGATTTCTTTATTTGGTTTTGTATCTATCTCTCTTGTGTTCTGGTCTTGCTTTTTCTTCATAGGCAAAAAGAATGCTCTCTTCTTCAACTTGAAGGCTCTTCTGTGCATTAACCCATTGATTGATGATTCCTTCATGGAAAAGCAGGAAATGATGAGTACAATAAAATGATGTGATTGGGATCTGTGTTATGCTCCACCTTCTTCATAGATATGTTAATACTTTTTGCGCCCTCCAAAATAGTAAAATGTGCTAAAATCTTTTTTACTGTTACCTTATCAGGCCATGACAAAAGCTTCAGTACTACGTACTGATTCCTTAATCAACTATCTCCACTAACCCACTTCTCTTCTTCTAATCATATCACATAATAATTACTCAGTCTGTTAAGCATGATTAATTATCATCTTAATTATAGTCCAAAGTTCTTCTTAGTCAGCATTATGGAGACTAATTAATAATTGATATTACTATTAGGTTTTCCTTTTTTTCCTTTTTCCCTTTCTCTTTTCTCTCTCTCCCTCTTCATTAAACTTGGATTCTTCATCACAGGTCCAAATCTGTTAGATTTATCTCCAAGGAAAAGAAAAGAAGAAGAAGAAAAAGAAAGAATTCAGGGTTGAGGTGACAGGAAGAAACAGACAAAAAAGATTTTCAATTTGACCAATAAAAGGTTACTGCATATCACACCAATCGCCATCAAGATAAGGAGAAAATGACCCATTATTAGTGCAGGAAACAGGGCGTAGCTAGCTGGTAGTGATGGAAGACGAAGAAAGATGATGATAATAATAATAATAAAGAGCCAAAGAAAGCCAGTGAGAGAGATAGAGTTTGGAGTTAGAATGAATGATTTATTCGTATTGTGAGAATGGAAAATTTCTACTATTCTAGTTCTTCTGCTGGTTCTGGTTCTAGTAGCTGCTGCTGGTGGCCCTTGCAGGGCACAACAAACAGTAATCATCGTCTTTCTCCTTTTTCAGTGCAGACTCCATTGTTGCCTCCTCATCACATCTCAGATTCTTCATGTTCTCTTCAGTTCTGTGAGTTCCCTCAGTCATGGCCTGCTGAAGATAAAGCTTCCACTGCCTCCAAAAGCCATAGCCAAGCTGAGAAACGCCGTAGAGACAGAATCAATGCTCAGCTCGCCACTCTCAGAAAACTCATCCCCAAGTCTGATAAGGTAATAATAACATAATAATTCTCATATGCTCTTCAAGCTTTGAACTTTATTATTAGATCATGTTATAGATTCCCATGTACGATCATCAGTTTAGATCTTACTTGTTCCTTACAATGAGTTAACAGTTGAAACCTTGTTTTAGTTAGAGTGATTTACAAGAATCTTAAGAATTGTTCAAAGTTTCATAAATGGGGTGTGCTTGTTGCAGATGGACAAGGCAGCATTACTGGGGAGTGTGATAGAGCAAGTGAAGGATCTGAAACGAAAAGCCATGGATATAGGAACATCCTTCACAGTTCCTACAGAGATCGATGAAGTATCAATAGACCAAGAAGAAGACGAAGAAAGCTCAATAAGCTCCATCATCAACAACAAAGTGAAAGGAAACAACAACAAGAAGAAGATAGTGCTCAGAGCTTCAGTTTGCTGTGAGGATCGACCAGAACTGTTCTCAGAACTCATAAATGTTCTGAAAGGGCTGAGTTTAACAGCAGTGAAAACTGACATGGCGAGTGTGGGAGGAAGAATTAAAAGCATATTGGTTCTGTGTTCTAAGGACAGTGACGATACTGTTTGTGTCGCTACTCTGAAACAGTCTCTTAAATCTGCTGTCACTAAAATTGCTGCTTCTTCGTCTTCATCAATTGCTTCTTCTTGTCCTGCAAGAAGTAAGAGGCAGAGGTTCTTCTTGCCTTCTTCGCCTTGCCTCCATTAATCATGCTTCTAATTACTTTCCGAGGGATAATCTATTTGGGTGTCGTTCTTTTTTTTTCTCTCTCTCTCGATATTATTTATCACATACATATAGTTTTTTTTTCTTTTAAGATGATTAATTACGCTTCATCCATTACTTAAATTATATAAAAAAAAAATTGTGTGGAATTAACCTTTTCTACTTGAGTTCCAGTTATACTTTTACTTTCATCAAAATGCTTTATATGTATTTCTTATACAACATGAAAAAAATATTCAATATATATTACTTCAATACAAAATAATCACTTTACTAAGAATATACTTTTATTGAATTGCAATTCTGATGAAAACGGTATTTTTCTTGAGAATATTTTTATTATGTTATAATTTGAAAAGTGGTATGTGTATATATCTTATAAAACTAAGATCAGTGTAATTTAAACATTTATTAAGAAAGAAAGAAAATGATTTAACTTTTTCTAGGAGATTAGATTATATTGGGAACTTTCTTGAGGTATTTTTTTTAACCTACGGATGATCTTATAAAAAGATTATCTTACATGGGGTATACATATGATTAGACAAAATAAGGATCGCACTTAAGAAATTCCAATCAGTCTTATCTGTTGGAGTGATAGTAAAAAAGTAGTATCAGAGACAGGATCAAACTTTTGTACAATGTCAGATTTAGTGTTTCCAATAATTCTGGTGAAGCACCAATTAAGGCAAAGTTAAATAGATAGAGGAGATTAGGGGGAAACGACAAAACATAAAAAAGCAAGTTCAATGTATGCGGCCACTTGATGCTTCCTAAACAAATAAGACTGATTGGAAAATTGAGATATGAGAGAGAGAGAGAGATGAAGGCACACTTTCATAATGAAAGAAAGATGCGATCCAATGAGAGGAGGATAAAGCAAAATTGAGGGGAAAGAAAGAAAACAGATCCCCATAGATCTTTTATAGAAATCTTTGCTTTTTATTCCATATTATTAGCTTAGTAATTAGGAATTGGATATTTTTCTTGGCACACACATATATAGACTAAAAGTGTTAGGCTTATTGAAAAATATAAGTTGTTGTGCTTAAATATAATAACTTGATCGATTAGCTGGGGTCCGTCGTATAGATACAGAAGAGAAGAGACCTTCAATTTGAAAAGGTAGTATCGCTTAAAATCATCCAGGAGTTTCAAAATAGGAGAGGGAAAGGTGGTTGAGGAGAAAAGTTTTCTTTTCGGGGGGGGGGGGGGGGGGTGGAGACAGCTTCTGGGGATGCATGATATAACGTTTGACTTTTAGAAACAGTCAAATAATATATAAGTTGAAGGGTTAAGGCTTTGTTATATGTATGGTCCCTAATGCAGCAATGCTGGTCGCGTCTTGTTCAATTTTAGGATTATGGCACAACGAATCCTAATTATACAAATATATGTCCTGTCTATCATCTCTTGAGCCCTCCACCAATTGGGATTGGTCTAGTAAAAAATATTACTTTATGATGAACTAATATTTAAAATTCTAATAAGAGATACGTTTATATTTAGTACACAATAATATTTAAATATAATTGTCTATAATAAAATAATATTTATGCTTGACGAAAAAAAAAAAAGAAAAAAAAACTCTGGAGCCCTCCATCCACACATACATCCAATCTCTCAAGATCATTTTATCTTCTTAAACTTCGTCTTAACTCTAGTGTATAAGAAAATAAGGATATTGATTTAAATTTTAAATATAAGATCTCAATCTCATTTATCTCACATATTTATCATTTGTTGTTAAGATATAGTTTATCTAATTTTTTTAATTTATTCAAATTAATTAAATAAATATTATATTAAGAACTCAAGGAGTATTATTCAATTTACGAATATATATATATATTCATATATTGCTTTCTAAATCATAAATTTGGTGCTTAATTAATCTTTTATATGTTGTAGAGCTAAGGTTATTGTCTTATTTAAGCTGCATAACCATATACACAAACATACAACGTTCATGTAGATTAATTTGTAATATATGATGCGGTTATAGAGGTTATTGTTTAATCTGTAAAATTAATGTTACTATGTTAAGAATATTTCCACGCATATATATATATATATATATATATATATATATATTGTGTACCTGATGCTAGAAGAAATGGCGGACCCTCTAAAATATATCAGAATAATTAGAATTTTTATTAGGCAGGACTAAGTATTGAGTTACAAGATACAACCCTATATTTCTTCGGACCCTGCCCATGCCTATTCTTAATATTTACAATAAAACCTAGAAATTTGCCTCATTCGTGTAATAATAGCACTGGCATGGTTTAAAATCAAAAGGCAAACTTAATTTATGGTATATGTCTTATTATGATGTATTCATTAAATAATAAATCAATAGGTAACTAATGACATAAAATTATTTGGATAAATTTAAAATGCTGGAGCTGGACTATGGAGCAAGGAGGGGATAAATACTCATTGATCGACACGGAACCTCTCCATTACGGGCTCCTCCTATTGTTTCTCTATTTAAATAAAACAACATCGTTTTATTATATGGTAGAATCTTAGGCATTGATTTTAATATATAATCTTAGCCGTCACTTGAGACATTTAGAGAAAAGAGACTTGGTCATTGATTTTAATATATAATCTTAGCCATTAATTGAGACATTTGGAGAAAAGAGAATCAATATTAAAATGAACGATAGAGATTCAACCTTAAAACAAAACAACGTTATCGTTTTATTTAAATGAAGAAGCAATAGAAAAAATCTATTCTACTCATCGATAAGTAAACTCTATACATGCTTACGTGCCATCCCATATAAAACTAAATAAAGCACCGAATAACACTATAAAATCAGCCCAGCTACTTGGACATATTTTTGGGGAAGCCGTTATTTGAATCGGTTACTAAAGAGCGAGAAGTTATAACTTCCATTTCTGCTTCTTAAACCCTCCAATTAAATACTTCATAAATAAAACCCACAGAAGATGAGGAAACAAGTTGAGCAACAGAAACAAATGCGTTTGGACATTTACGGTTCATCCCAACAACTCTCCTTCTCCCACATCCCCTTCATCACCGTTACTCATTCCAACCATAGTCATAATATAGCCTTTCTCTCTCGCATTTTCTCAAACAGCTTTCGGGTCATATCCTAATGGCTGGAGTGAAAGGCTCTTGGAGTCCCCAAGAAGACGCCACCCTCATCAAACTCGTCCAGCAGCACGGCCCTCGCAATTGGTCTCTCATCAGCATCGGCATACCGGGCCGCTCCGGCAAGTCTTGCAGGCTCCGATGGTGCAATCAGCTTAGCCCCGGCTTACAACACCGCCCTTTCACTCCCGCCGAAGACGCCCTCATCGTCCAGGCTCACGCCATCCACGGAAACAAGTGGGCTACCATTGCCCGTCTCTTGCCCGGAAGAACTGACAACTCCATTAAGAACCACTGGAACTCCACACTGCGCCGCCGCCGAGCGGTGGAGAGGTCGTGTGCGTCCGGATCGTCAGAGTCGAACTCTGTTATGGTAACGAAGAATCGTCCGGAGCATTCTAATCCCCCGAATGCATCGGACGCGTGGGAGTCGGGGAGACGATTGAAGCGGCGGTGCCTGGGGAGGATTGCGCCGGAAAACAATAGATACAAGTGTCCAATGGTGGGCCCAGTGGCGACGTCGTTGAGTTTGTTACCTCCAGGAGAGAGAGTGAATCACAAAGTTAAAGAAGAGAAGGAGGAACGCGAAGATGAAGGGAAAGGCAAGGGCGAGGGCGGAGGTGAAGGGACTGAGAACGGGAAGCGAACGGAGGAAGAAGAAGAGCCGGGCCTGATGAGGATGATGAAGCGGTTGATAGCAGAGGAGGTTAGGCATTACATTGATAGTTTGGGTGCCGATGATAAGCTCGTTCTCAGAACTGGACTGGGCCTTCACATGGACCCATCATCTTTTCATGAGTAAAACTCATCTCATCTCTTTTGGCAAACAAAAAATATAATAGAAGAACTCATCCATTCTTCTATTAATGTTGACTTCTGTAGATCATTAGATCGTGACCCATGCCAAACATAAAGAATTTAACTTTTCTAATCTCAACCTCAACCCCACAATCCAAAATATAAAACAGGGCCTATATATATATATATATATATATATATATATGTATGTATGTATGTATGTATGTATGTATGTATTACTGAGTATTTTTAGGTAGGAAATTTTCGGGGGGAAAATTAATCAATCAGAATCTGTGAATAATGCTTGTAAATAGTTTTAACTATTATTTTTTCTTACAAAATAGTTTAGATAATTTTGGTACTGATCTCTCACCAAAACTACAGTATAGTCCTAAAGTTTAGAATGTATTTATATCAGATTTAGAAAATCGCTTACTAACTGAATTTTTATAACAGCAATAAAAATCGAATTAGCGTCTTTATAGAATTTGAGTCTATTTTTTATTATCTATATTAACTCTAATTTTAATATTTTAACTATTAGAAGTGCGAGCGAATCTCTATAGAATGTCAATCAGGCTTAGGAGTTGACGGGTAAGCAATGCCACTATCTTATAGCTGGCCCGCAGGCCTTTCACGTTATTGGGAAAATTAAATAAATTACCTAAAGAATAGTCATTAATAGAATCTTAATATTTATTTGAGTAAAAAATCATAATAAAAATTGCTATCCTGCGCACGCAAGTCAAGCCACAACTCAGCTTTCAAGTTTCAGGCAAATACATGTTTAATTCTCTGTCTTAACTCAATTAATTCCGTGTGAGTCTTTGGAGACAAGTTTCAATTGGTACACGTCACAAAACTACTAATCTAATATCTAAAGATAAAGTTTACACAGGAAAAATAAGCTAGCCTACGAGTTGCAGGTTAACCAGTCGCAACCCGTGGGCTAAAATATATTGACAAAATATCAGTTTGAGCCCGCGTCTTAGTGGCAGGTTGAAATTTTTTTTAATATTTTTAAAAAATTATTTCTAAAATTTTAAAATATTAATAAAAGATTTTAATTTTATATTAGTATAATAAAAAAATACTAATATTATATTTTTAAAAAATTTATTTTTTATAAAAAAAATCTCAAATTTTATAACTATAAATCTAAATAAATATTAACATAATATTAATCAATTATAATATATCAACATATATTAATAAATAAGTAATTATTTTTACTAATATTCGATAATAGAAATATTCAAAATAATATTTAAATAAAATAAATAATAATATTAAAAAAAAAAAAAGGCCGACGAGCTAACTCACCCCAAAACGCTCTGACTTTGAGATAAAACAAGCCCAGCCGTCAAGTGAAGTGTGAACGGTGGAGAAGCAGGAGAGCCTTGGACGGCGACTGTGGGATGATACCAATCCCAAGTCAGAGGAAGATGAACGGCTTGACGCAACCTTTCGAGAGCGAAGAAGAATGATAAAGTTTCGGAGTTAGGCTTAGAATCATCTTCTGGCTTCCCAGTTCCCCCTCCCTCCAGAATGTTGCATATTTCCATATGTAAAAGCGACTTCATTCCTATCCCCTGCCAACTCCTTGTAAACTCTTTGAAACTGACACTTGCGTACCAAACAGGCTTACATTTTCATCTAAATGAGGACGTGTTTTACTTTTCATAAATAAAAAAAATAACAGACATATATATATAGAAAAAATTGAGAAAAAAATTCTTATTAAAACTTTTATTGGTAATAAGAACTTAAATTAAAGTACTGATACTTTATATGTACAAAATTTATATAGTACTAAACTCTTTTGTTAATAACCCTTTAACAAATATTCGATTGATCCGGATCGAGATTTTATGATTAGGATGTCTCTCTTAAAAGTCTTTTTTAACAAGATAGATTTAAATACAGTTCTTCCACTTTTATCCAGTACTCTCTGTATAAAAATTTATGAGGTACTTTTTATTAATAAAATTTTTAATATAAACTTTTTCCCAATGTTGTCGTGTGTATATATATCATATTTACTATTATTTTATTAATATAATTATTTTTGTTTTTTATATCTATTTCATTTCATTCTTATTAAAAAGAGACGTAAGATCTGAAGTATTATTATCAAGTATGAATCGTTTGGACGGGGGGAGAAAAAAGACAGAAGAAAAGGCATTATTGCTTGAAAAGAACAAGTTATCAAAAAGTAAAGAAGTTTCATATAGTTTCCCTTACTATGACCCACATTTTCAGGGCCGAGTCAAAGTCTTTTCTACATTTTTAGCACAACGGTGCGATCCACGACAACTAGGACTATGTATCTTTCATTGATACGTTAAAAGCAAAGACGAAAGCCAACCTTAAGCTATCTCACGGAACTAGCACATGAAGAAGATAGATAGATAGATAGTTGTGCATATCATATTACCCATTATCCAACTACCTACCACTTCCTTTTTTCACTTCAGCATTTGTCCTTTGTATCTCAAAAAAATTACCATTTATTTCCTCTGCTCATCAAACAAACATCATTCCCATGTAAAATTTGTCCAGCACTGCAGCTAAATTTTCTTTCATATTGATTAGCATATCTAAGAACAGCATAATTGTATCCAAATTCAGTTGCTCTGCTTTTTTATCTCAAAAAGGGGTGAGAGACATAAGGTGGTAGTAACCAGTAGTGCTAGTCTATTTGTTCACAGACAAGCAAAAGAAAGAAGCAATCAAACTCACCAAAATTTAATATAAGAAGCATCGTTGTCCTTCGTCTTTTGGTGATTGGGGACCCATTCCAAATTGTCTTTGCATTTACGTGCCGAGAAGCTGGACAAGGTACGTGTTCAAAGCAGACCCCACACACAGGCATAGCTGACTAAGAAGAGCAACTTCTCTTGCAACTTTTATCAAACAAGTGGCGTCCATGAGCAATAATAATCAACTTTTGATTACCCCCCATTACTCCATCAACTAACATGAGAACCAGCACAGTCCAAGATTGTCACTAACAAATAACTCCACTGTCTTCATCCTAAGTGTCTTATTTTGTGGATAACAAACTTATGTGCCCAAACTCAGATAATAAAAACTAAAAATCCACTGGGAATTGGAATAGTAAAGTCATTCACAATTCCCTTTTATTGTAATTACCAAGTATTAATCTGACCAAATCTTTCTACATGATTCAAAACAGCATCAAGATGAAGCAATTGTGTTCTTATAAACAAAAACTGAAAGGGGGAAAAACTAAAAAGAGAGGATCATAAACTAGAATTGAAGGTCGATTCTAATTGGCGGTTCCTGAATCAAAATCTCTGGAAACGAAGAATCAACTTCAACTTTGATAGAAGCTCTACAAAGTGGGCAACTGGAGTGATTAATAAGCCAGTTATCGACACACTGACAGTGGAAACAATGCTTGCATCCAGGCAACACCTTCAATTTCTCGCCATCTTCGAACACGCTGAGGCAAATACAGCACTCTGTTTCCTCCAATGAGCAATCTGAGTCCGACGGCGCCTGGTGCAAGATTATCGGCAATTTCTTGATCGAATCAAGGTCGAGACCTTGCGACGGCGGAGACGCCGCGTGACGCACCTGACTAGAGTGGAAAGTAGTCGGAAGGTGGTCACGGTACCGGCAGATCCATCGAGCGCAGAGGAAGAGAAGAATCATTAGAAGAATCAAACAGAAAAGAAAGATGATGAACAAGACTTTTCTGCTTCGAACTTCAAGGTTATGGTTATCCAGCTCTGTATAGTGCCAATTGAACACCTGAGCATCTTGCCGGCTTGTCATGATGATTCTGGTGCAGCGGAGATAGCAACGGCGTCGTCGAGGTTAGCCACGGCGGTGGGTATCGTGACGGTGGCGGACTGTCGGTGGCTGTGTATGGTGGTGGAAGAGAACTGGACCAGCGGTGAAATCGTCGTGTCATAAAGTGTGAACAGTAGTGCTGTTACAGGGACGAAGCTACTACTGTCTTGAGTGTTTACTCGGCTACTGGGTGTGTACCGGAAGCATCATGCCAACGCGACTTATATAGTTACGTTTCGAGAGTGGACACACTCGCAGACAGAGCGCGTGAGATATTTCGCATATTAAAAGGAGTCGATTTAAAACCACTGACATTTTTTTAATATTTTTACTTTTTC
Source organism: Leucaena leucocephala (assembly GCA_037074615.1). Taxonomy (NCBI): domain Eukaryota; kingdom Viridiplantae; phylum Streptophyta; class Magnoliopsida; order Fabales; family Fabaceae; genus Leucaena; species Leucaena leucocephala. The sequence continues at coordinate 17,295,145 of CM073541.1, forward strand.
TTATACTTTTTATAAAGTATAACAAATTTTATAACCTATATTTTTTAAATGTAGTGTATCATTAGACTTAGGGTGTTCATCATCCCGTAAAAAATTACTAAGTCAGGCCTACAAAATATTACCTAAAATATATTTAATTAGGGTAGGGTCGGGATAAGTATCTAGTAAGGTGGAGCATCAAGTAAAGTATGTTATTTTGTCTATTTGGCCCAGCTTTATATATATATTTTTTATTTATTTTTTAAATTTTATTTTTTTTAATTTTTTTTATTTATAATTCTACACTTTTTATTTTAGTTGACAATTTTTTTTGACATTTTTAAATTTTTAATATAAATTTTATATTTAAGTAGATACTGAATTTATTTCCATACTTTATTTATTAAGTATTTAATTATAAGTGTTACAATATCTCTATAGATATCCGACCCTGATACAAATTTTAATTTTTTTTATATATATAATGTACTTCAAGATTTTAATTACTATCTTTTTATTACCTTATTCTTAATAAATTATGAATATTATTTAACTCTTGAAGACATAAATATGGTATTATTTTATAAGTTTATGATTGTAAATTTTTTTCTACAATATGAGCAGGACATCAGAATTTAGGCATGTAAATCCGCCTATGCTTAGCCTGCCCATGTCCAGCCCAGCCCAAAATAGTTAAGGCTTTTACTGAATAGGGCCGGATATCAAGCTGTAAAATACAACCCATTATTTTTTTGAGCAAGGCACTGGGTAGGGAGATTATTCTGCTCAGCCCTGCCCATGCACACCCTAATGGCGAAAATATATAAAAGTGAGACTGAATGAAAAAATAGTAAGAAATAATTTTACAACAAATTGTATAATTTATAATAAAAATATAATAAGAATGATAAAAAATGTATTTATATAGTAAAAAATATGCATTATTAGTTCATCATTATGAAAATGTAAATGTTTCTTGCAAATTTTTAAAGGATCAAAATTATTATAGATACTTCTTAAAATTACTCCAAATTCTATAACTTTAGCAATTATTGTTATATATAAGAGGGTTATATAGCACTAAATATTTTAATTTTATTTTTTATATGTATCTAGTATCCTAATCTTATTTATGATATAATTTTATCTATAATATTTTTAATTTGATATAATTTTATCTATAATATTTTTAATTTGGTATAATTCTTGGTATTTGAGAAATAAAATTATGTGTAAAATTATACTAAATTAAAAATATTATGAATAAAATTATATTAAATTAAAAAAATTATAAATAAAATTATATCATAAATAAAATTAGAATACTAGATATATATAAAAAATAAAATTAAAATATTTAGTACTAGTATAAAAATCCATTTCAGTTATATGTTTTTTTTTGTCAAGATATGTAACGTGTGTTTACTTACTATATAAGAAAAACACGTTTGGGGTCACATCGAAAGAAAAAGAAGAAAGAATTGAAATGACAAATCCATATTGCTTTCTGTTGGCCAAACAAATTAATTTTGCTTTTTCTGACTTCCAGGATGAACAAAACCATCGTTTCACAATATAAATCAAAGAACAGTTCATTTGCCGTGCAAGAACAACAAATGTATAGTGGCCATTAATATTCTTATAACCTGTATTTGTTAATAATTTAAATTTCTAGTTTGAGGTCACGGATACATGAATATCCTCATAAGAGGTTACCGTATTCAAAATAATCATGCATTCTATACCGATAATAATGTCTAATAATTGATATTTAATTGTAAATTTTTATATATTTTATGGAATAATCTGATATTTAAATATATCACCGCTATTCAAACTTAAATTATGTATTCATTTAATTTTGGAGAATACTACATTTCTATATACTGAAGAATTTTGCGCGTAGCTTGAATCTTCTCTTATAACCGAGATAGCCACGCATAACTGTAGCACTTTATATGGACTCTGGTACGTTTCACAGCAAATGACAAAAAAAAAAAAGCAGAGTGTCGGTCTGAGGTTCAGTGCAAAATAAAACCAACGAAAATGCACTCCTTTTCCCTGTTTCTATTTTCTGTTCCTTCTGTACTCTCTGAAAAATTATTATGTTTGATGGGAAGAGTGGGATTCTTATGCAACCTCCCACTCCCACATTTTTCTCCTTTCAAAAATGGGAGAGAAAAATTGTTCCCTCCATTTCTCATCAATACTCATTCATGGATTTGAGCCTAATTTACTATGGGTGGACTGGTCACTTTCTTTACATATACTTATTTGAGAAGTGTCCTAACAAACTCAAACCAGCTTAATTTCTCAATATACCTTTTATGAAACTAATTTGTATATGTAGCATATATGAATGAGAGAATAATAATATTAAAAAGCATGGTTTTGTTTTCATCTTGGTTTTTAAGAAATAAGGAATTCCCTTAACTATTTTAATAATGGAAGTGCTCCTTGCTATGGTTAATTCGATTAGAATAGCTATTATGATTTATCAAATATTAAAAACTAATTACTCCCTCTAATCTTAAACATAAAACATTTCTACCAAACTGGAATAGCGTTGGGCTTAAAATTTGCAAACAACTACTCTATTTTGTGTTTAGAAGCCTCAGCCTAGCTATTATTAGATCATCCTCTTATTCTTCAAATTTACCATTCATGCACATGGCTTTATATATATATATGTTGGTTAGTAAAATCAAATATATCTTCCAATTGATAGCAAGAGATTAATTTTTTCGATGCTTAAAGATCATCGATATGAATTTTATCATATTCACACACATGGCTTTATATATATATATATATATATATATATATAAAGGTATCAATTATCATGATACAAGCACCATGCTAATGGGGAAAAAGGTGAAAATAAATTTTATATAATAAATGGCATATTCTTCTGATCAGCCTAATCAAGGGAAAAAGGTGCTTATCATACCTTCAGAAAATTGGAAAAATGACAAAGAACAACATAACACATATCATAATTACATATAGTTGAGCATAAGGACGAAAAAATTTACAAGAGAAAGACAAAAGTATTTTACCAACATATGAACTTTTAAGTTTCACACTCTGGCGTTTGTGTTAAGAAATAAAATTGCCAGGCTCTTCACTTCTTTTAATCTTTTTCAGTCCTTTAAATTGAAAGCTTACCACTGTTTGGAGTCGTATGCAGTATTCTCTTTTGCTTTTTATTCGATAGTTTTATCCTTGTTCTTATCTCCCACCTTTTTCTATTCTCCCTCTCTCTTTCTCTTCATATGCCTTATCAAACTAGAGCCATGATTTGGAGTTTCTAATTTACCTCCTTCTAATACTTTTTGTAGTATAATAACCTTTTAAATATTATTTTTTATTTATATAAAATAAGTGATATTTTGATATTTTATTGGTATAAAATTATATAGTTTTGATTTTTTTTAAATACTCTAAATTTGTGCTACTTTATTTCCTATAAAATCCAATGATCAACAGCAAAAGAAAAAAGAAAAATACAGTTGAAAAGTTGGATATCACAAAGGACTACATTAGAGGAAGGCATATTAGAGACCTTAAATTTAAGAATTAACCACTTATTTTAAAGTTTGTACTAAGTCTAAATATAGAAAACTAGAAGAAGTTTCACTAGGGTTTACATACATACATAGTGTATGTTTGGAAAAACACAAAAGTAAAATTTTAAAAGGAGTTTTGACTTAAACTTTGGTTTAAAAAATTTTTAAAACAAACAATTATATTTGTCTAAAGGGCTTTTAGACAAAACTATAGTTTAAAACTAAGATTTTGGATAAGCTACTGAGACTAGCTTCTAGAATAATAAAAGAGTTTATGAACTACCAAATTATTATTTTACCTTTAATTTTTCTTACACTCTCTCTTCGATCTCTGTCCTCTTTCCTCTCTTCTCTCTTCTCCACCTTCTCTCATCTCTCTTCTCTATTATCCACCTTCTCTCCTCTCTCCTATCTCTTATCTCTTCTCCACCCTTTCTCATCTCTCCTATCTTTAATAAAATCATATTCTTTCTAATAATTTTTTAATTACGAAAGTCTTTCTGATAATAAATATCCAAACACTCATTTATTCAGAACCATTTTTTTTCCATAAATTATTCTCCAAAAGTCCTTTTCTAAAAGCTATCTAAAAGTATTTTTTTATAAGTTATTTTTCAAACTCTTATTAAAACAAGCCCATAATCAATAATCAATTTATAAGAGAGTCACCTCAATTTTTTTAATTAAATACATGAACTAAAATAAACTTGACGATTTAACTTGTGAGTAAAATGAACTAAAATGAACTAATAATCTTTTTCTTAATTACAAAAGTAAGTATGAGATTATGAGCAAATCAAATATACCATATCTCACTTATAAATAAGCTTCCATAATGTTATGCCACAAGAACATAAGAAGGAGCTCATTTTGGTTGGTATGTAGGAGTAAAATCCAAACACAACAATAATCACACTTGTTTAAATTATTGGATAATTTTACGCAATTACTGGATAAGTCACCGACAAGTAGAGTTTAGGAGGAGATAATCTAGACTTGAGAACACGTCGTGTGTTCATAACACGTCATGAGATAAGCAAATAAAGAGAAGCAACGTTGGTGGATAGTTATTTGCCATTTTAATACATATATCAATAAGGAAGTTGCTCGTCGGAGTACGACAATTGTGAGCAGTGAAACACGCAAGCGGCTCGCGGCTCATTAGCTTGTTACAGATTATAAATAAAATTAATAAACTGATAAAAATCACGTAACAACTGTTAAAAACCAATTACATATTATGGCAGTAATTATATTCAATTAATCCACTTTATCTACCTAATAAACAAACTCTCCCACTCACTCGCATTATGGATAAGATTCGAACGTTCAACTTTTTTAACTTTGTACGTATTTAATTATTATATATATATATATATGCAGGCGCCCATTTTATTGGGAATTTGTATTCACAATTGCTTGCCTTTTATTTTACGGAATATATATAATATTTATAAAAGGAGGGGTTGCAAATTAAAGCAACAATTCTACAGCACCATCGAGTATTGCTTTTTATATATAACGGCCCATGTCAATTTAGTTTGAATTTGAATGCTCACATTTATTCGTTCAAAATTGACGTCTTTACCCGATGTTAAAAGGGTGGACAACTCTTCAAGAGTAATTAATAACTTTATAGTAATTTTATTATCAGTAATCTCGTTATTATTTGACTTGGTCAACCCTAAACTCTCCTATTCATATTTAGATTCAAGCCCCCCGAAAGAGATTTCACGTTCAGATAACGTGGCCTGCTTTAATTTTAATCGGGGATATATTTATATTTATATATATATATTCCACATTTTATTCCAAGTTTGAATTCATACTTGCTTCTGTTTTTTTCTTGCATAATTCATTGGAGGATTTCTGCCGTCCAAATTTGACTCTTGTCCCAAATTGATATTCTTTGAAAATTAAACAGTGTTTTCTTTAAATCCTTAAACTTCCTTCACAAATAACATAACAATTATAAGTTCTTACAAAAATCCATAAAATTTTATATTTAAAAATTTTATTGAACAAAATAATTTAATAAATTTTTATTCTAAAAAATTTATACACATAGAATATATTACTCAAACTCATATTCTTTCAATTAATAAAATTTATAAACAAAGACTTTTTAATTATTTTTTAAGTCTTGTACAGTTAAGGATTGTGATTAGATTTTAAAACCAAGTTGAATATGTAACGTATTGATCTTAGTACAAAATTGAATATTTGATTGAGATAAGAATTACGTTCAAGGGATAAATAAATAAATATTAGGGTGTTATTGACCATGTACTGCAAATTACTTCGGTCCACTAGGATCAAATCTTTATTAATAAAGAGGCTTCGGCCGGTTTTATTTACTAACGGATAAGATATGACCCCTTTAACCCGTAGAAAAACTAGCCAAGTTCACATTGTCATAGGAAAAACGTGTTGGATTATTTTTAAATTTATACTAATTAACATTCTAAGTATCCAAAATCTTACAAAAGAGATTAGATTTTGTAATGGGATAAACATCTCTTGTCGTAGTCTCTTTTATAAGTGTTTTTTAATAATATTTTCTATATCATATTAACAAGTATCTAGGGTTTATAAATACTCTTTATATAAATATTTTTTTTAAAATTAGAATTTAAAATTTAAAAAAATCTAATGACAAATGAACTTTACACGTTGGCATCTCTTTTGAAAGTGTGGTTTGAGAGTTTTTGGGACCAAAAAGTGTAATAAATAAGCCACGTGGGATTAGCTCACAGAGTAAGATTGACTGTGGTTACGTTTTTGCAATCTCAATACGTATCGACTAGTCCAAGAAAACCGTTGATTTAATAAAGGCCATTTAATTAGTAAAATTACATGGCTCGTTAAGTTGTTTATTGTTGCTTCTTAAAATTTATGTCAGAATCTTATATGACACTTAATGGATGATGTTATCTTACTAAATAATCCTTATTAAATATTCTTTAATATTCATGCATGCCACTGCACACAGTATTCAAGAACACATAGTGGGATGGGAATGTTCTGAAACTGAAAAACACGGTGGAAAAGCCTACGAATACCTCCAGCCTTATCACTTATAGGGTTCAGATATTTGAATATTAATACGAGCTTTTTTAATAAAATATTAATACGAGTTTCACTGTTTAATATTCCTTATTCCCTCAGGAGAGGCATCTCCCGGGTTTTGTCCCCCCACCCGGTCTTCTAAGTCATTTCCTTATCCTAATAATGTTTCCAGTGAAACTAACAAAAGCATTACTATATTGACTAGTTCATAATGCTGATATTGAAGTTTCACTGACTTCCGAGCCTCATCAGTTTTGTGGTGCATAGAAAAATATCATATTTATTATATGCAAACAATACGATACTTATGCATTTTTTAGTGTAATAATGTTCTTGTGTTAAGAAGAAAGAACAAAAGATTTTATTTTTAATTTATTATAAGCATTTTATTTAGTCTAATAATATGATTTGCATATCCGCATTAGTAATACGTTACATGTTGTATGAAAAAAAATTGAGGTCCTTAGTTGTGCATATTTAAAGTACTTGTTAATAATAAAATTAAGACATGTAAATTTGTTTATATTATTTATTTTATAATAAACTCTTTTTATTTATATTATTAATATTTTAAAATTTATTTATTAGATATATAAAGTTAAACACGTAAGTCATATACTCCTATGTGAATAATAAATGAATTTGAGGGGGTCTTGTCAAGAACACAATGGCTAACATAAAAAACTGAAACAATTAGTGGCTGCCGCTAAACAAAGGCAACAAATGAAGAGTGAAGTACCAAAAGGGAAGATCAAGTAACCTGAAGAGGGCCACCTCACTTTCTCTCTTGCAAATTGCTATTGCCTCATGTATAAAGTTAAGAATTCAATATTTTTTATTTGATATTAGATTTTATAGTTCAAAGGTGAAACCAATAATATTACATATATAGTAGTAAATATTGGATTTTTAAAAGAACTATATAAGTTAGGAATAGTTGAGATAGATGTACGGTGATATAACAAATGATAAAATTCATAATAAATATATAAGAGAGAAAACGATTGAGTGGCATATATTAAAAAAAAAAATTAAAAATTATATGATGTGATTTGGATACATAAAAAAGAGGCAATTAGATGTACTGACAAAGAGGGTGGATAAGCAGTGCAAAGCTCTTTCAAAATAAATAGATAAAGATTGAAAATAATATTTAAATAAAGTTATTAAATAAGATATCTTGATTAATAATTTAACTAAAAATTAAATTATTAATAGAACATAATAATATTATACTAACATAACAACTTCAGTTAGCTGAGAGACGACTTATTGTTATTATTTTTTAAGATTTTAAATTTTGGATTTACAATACACATATTGTACTTTAAAGTTTATCTAGAATTTATGATCAATGTATTTTTTTAAAAAAAAAGAAGAAGCAAAAAAGAAGTCAACATGTATCTTGATTCATTTTATTGCAATGGATATTTCAACACGGCATTTTCCAAATTTTCTTAAAAAGTTTCGTGGGCAAAGGAACTTTTTGGTTTAATTTCTTAAAAACTTTTTCGAGGAAATAATGGGCATGTATTTGATAAGATATCAAACTATAATTTTAAAAAGATTTTTAGCCTAAATTTTGGTTTAAATTTTTTTTAAAACAAACAGTCATATTTATCCATAAGTACTTTTGGACAAAATTATAGTTTTGAATAAGCTATTAAAACTAGCTTTTTGCACAGTAAAATAGCTTATGGACTATCCAATTACTATCTTATCACTACTTTTTCTTACACACTCTCCCCTCTCTCTCCTATTTTTTTTATACCCTCTCTCCTACTTTTTCTTACACCATCTCTCCTCTCTCCTCTCTCTTTTCTTTTCTCTACCTCTCTCCTCTCTCTTATTTTTAATCAAATCATATCCTTTTTAGTAATTTATCAATATAAAAAGTCATTCTAAAAATAACTATCCAAACACTTATTTATTCAAAATCACTTTTTTCTATAATTTTTTTTTAAAAATCTTTTTTTATAAACTGTCTATAATTTTTTTTTTAAAAATCTTATTTAAACATGTCCAATATTATATATCTTAAAATGTTGGGTAACGAAGGAGACACGACGAGGGAAGTAACAATCCAAAAAAGCAGAAACCCACATGACACGCGTGTGACTCCCATCCCACTAAACGACATCCTAACCGTTCCGTAGCTTTCACCTCTTCCAAAAACGAACTATCCACTTGAACCCACCCGAATCCCTCTCCCTTGATTCCCAGGGTCCCACCCGTCTCAAAATATTTATTTTCATTTTAATTATATCTATAGTTTTTGTATATAGGAAAAATCAGTAAAAATCTTTATTTAAAAATATCATTATCTAGGGCTTAGGTTATTTTCTCTATATATAAAATTTTTATATAAAAAAATATTAAATTCTTATAATTAATAAGATTTTAAACAGAGACTTTTTATTGATCTTTATATATATATATATTTATATTTTATTGTTTTTTATAGTTTTGTCATCCAGTCCATAGAATAGAATTAAATAGAGATTAAGCGTGTATGAAAATAATCGTCATATACGATTACAAAAATTTTGATTAGAATAATTTGTAAAAAGTAATGCTTTAATAATAAGAAGCTTTTCTTATTTTTTTTTCTCTCTTTATCTTTTGGGTCAAAAATAACGGTCGAAGAGAAACAAATCAAATGATGTGGACTATACAGGTCAGAGTCACAAGGCAAGGCAAAGTCTAGCTGTAAGCCCAACTTTCCAACAAGGAATGGGCCCATTAAGAGCCATGAAGCCCATTTTCACTTACAAATTTGGCAAACTTCGCTTTCACCTAAGTTATGATTGTGATCTTAAAGATATATCTAAAGCAGTTTATGGGAGCCACGTCAGGGCAATCCCATGACCCTATTTCATTTGCGAGTTTCTTCCTTTTGCTTTCTTTTCCTTTAATGAAAAAGATGATTAGTTTTTTCCCGAGGCAGAAAAAAGGATTATATTTGGATATATTGGTGCACACATCTTGTACTTTTCATTTCAATGTTACACGCTAACATTTCTTGCATATCTCAAATACAAATGCTATGTTCAAATTCGAATGTGATTGCCCTACAACAAAACGACAGCACAAGAATATCATAATATAGAAGTGGACTAATGTATCTATATCTAAAAAGTATGTCCCACTTTATATATATATGGATGTATGTATGTATGTATCTTACAAATAGTATCATTTTCGTACGTTTTGTGTGTGCGTGTGTGTATTTCATAATGATACTCTACCAAGGGGTTGACTTTAGTTCTTCACGATAGTAAAATTAGTGGGGGATGATATATGAAATTCAATTAATACTTTTCATCTTGCTGTGGTTTTATGCGCCAATATGTTTTGGATGCTGTATTGCACAAGAAGGAAAGTAAGATGACATTTCTACTGTATGTATGGAGATTGCGTCGAGAGTACATTTGAGAAGTTCTTGACTTCACCGCAAAACCCAAACTATGAAACTTGTTTTCCTTGAACTCACTCCAAAACACATCAGTTCAGAATCCATGATTCATCTACTTGCACGAAAGAAGGGGAAGAAAAACTGAAAGGTACATTTACTCACAAACACATCAAGTAAAGGAAGCAGAAAACCCTAAATCATGGGGTGTGTGTGTGTGTGTAGGATGCAGGTTAATGTAATTAGCTCGATCAAGCACAAACAATATAAACAATAACAGTTGCATAGTTCGCCGACTATTCAGTCATGGCCATCTTTAATATTTTTAAGAGCGAATGTGTTCGGAAAGAGATGAAAACAATAATACTATGATATATATTAGCATGTAAGAGATCTAACTTGAGCTTAATTAGCTCATCATCAAAGACCGTTCTTTCTACAGAAGAATAAATATATGATCACCTGAACGTACATAATAAAAAATTAAAGAAAAGGTGACGGTTCCTCATTATTCCAACTTTAAATTTAAACTAACTACTCCTGTAATGACTGGTTTTGCAAATTACACAACTGCATACATCAAACCGTGAAAGAAAAAACAAATTGTAAGTATTTATAAATTATTAGAGCAAGTAATTATTATTAGGAAATCTCGATGGCCATACACAGAAAATTTGAAGATGGACGTTTTGCAGAAAGTCCTTACTTGCAAAGTTTGCTAATGACAAATCAGTATCTCTGCAATTTAAGTAATAGAAGACGATATCTCTACAGAAACATTAATTAAGCAATATATATCATACCCATACCTGCTCAAAAGTATATATATCTTTCGTTCTTGTAAAAAGAAGAGGCATTCACCTGATTAGGGCGAAGATATATATATATCAGGCCCCTAGCTAGCTAGATGTGTGCGTGTTGACCTGAGAAAAACCTGGCAAAATTGGATTAATTTCTCACTTGGTCTCCTTAAGATGATCAATTCCGATGCCATATGCAACATTATTTAGAGGGTAGAACTAATTAAATCGATCACCCGCCAACCACCTTTCTTCCCTCTTCCTTCTTTAATCACACTAATAATAATAATTGGCAGGAGTATTTGATATTTTCCACTTGATTATTATTCCATATCCCTCAAAAATCAAAGAAGAAAGGATCATTATAGTCCCAAAGACAAGAGGGGAACTCTTCCTCATTTGTCATCGGCCACATAGACGGCGATCCCACGCTGACTGCTCCCGCAGCTACCGCCGGCAGATCCAGAGCTGCCCCACACTGCGGCGTTATAACACTCTGAGAAGAACTCAAACCTGATCCTACCAAGGAGCTGATATCATCGTACATGCAATCACTCTGACTATGACTATGACTGTGCAGCTCCTGATTTGACGCATGCAGATCATGGCTATGGTTCTGGTACGAGGTTGCTGCTGTAGTGGAGTCATCGAGATTAGTATTATTTCCAACATCAGATTTCGGGGACCCATATAGTTGCACCACTTTCTGCTGGTGATGTTGCACTTGTAGGGCGTTGTTGACTGGGCTGAGAAACTGAGTATTATAAAGGCCGTAGGGGAAGAAGGCGGAAGCGGCGGGGGGACGGGGGAGCAAGGGGCGGAGGGTTTGAGCGGAAGAAGAATTGGAGGGGCGAGAAGAGGAGGAGGAGGAAGCTGAGGAGGAAGAGGAAGATAGAGAAGGCTGAAGGTTGAGCTGAGCCCTAGAGCCGTAAAGGATGAGAGCGGCGCGGTCGTAGGCACGGGCGGCGTCTTCGGCGGTGGCAAAAGTGCCTAGCCACTTGCGGGTACGCTTGCGGGGCTCACGGATCTCGGCAACCCATTTGCCCCAGCTTCGCTGCCTCACTCCGCGAAACCTAAACTTGTTGTTGTCGGGACCACCTTTGCCTTTGGTTTTGCGAGGAGAAGGATGAGTGGGCGTGGTGGCGGCGGCTTCAGGGGACTGAGACGGAGGGGATGAAGGGTCACCCATTGGTTGGGGGATTGAGGAGGTTGAAGAAAGAAGGCAAGGTCTTGGATGGGCTTCCTAGTTCAGTGTTGTCTTCTCGTCTCTCTATCAGAGAGAGAGAGTCTTTTTCTCTCTTTTTTCTGGTGCAAAGCAATTGAATGTCAGCTCTATAAATGGTGGAATAGGGCGGCTCTCTCTCTCTCGCATTTTTCCAACTTTATGTTTGGAGAGAGAGAAATAGAGATTGCTGTGCAGTGAAGAAAGTAAGAGACAGGAGATGAGGACAGGTGCGCATGACTTGGGAATTTGTATTCTTTGTCGACATTGGTTTCTTCTTCTTATGCTTTGGTAAAACCATCTGAATTCAGTTTCTATTCACATTTGTGAGCTTCCTTTCCTGGGCAGCTAGGGCATTCAAGTTATTTATGGTTGATTCACTCACTTGCTATTGTGCTTTAATTAACATTAATTAGTTCCATAGCGAATGGAGGGCGTATTACATCGATTGCAACAAAGATTTATAACTAAAAGGGCCACTATATACAGTTGGGGTGATATTCTGATGGCTTGAGGATTAAGGAATCACCCATTGCCCTTTTCAGTGTTCTTGATTTATGATTTTTGCAGATCTTAGAGTTTGACTTCTTCCACCGTAATAACAATCCTCCTTAGAACTGGCACCTTCAAATCCTTGATGGAATGTTATTAAAAAGAACAAGATTTTATGAGTAGGAATGAAGGTGCAATCACTTGATGGATCATTCTCTATCCTTATTTAATTACACCTGGCACAAACCAAAGTTGATGTCTCGTCAAATTTTTATCTATTAATTCTTATAAATATATAAGAATTAAGATGTTAAAATTAGATAGGTGAACAGGATCTGGGGGGTCGACACTTCCTGAGAGAAAAGGTAAAGATGGTTCGGATGCACCTTCATTAATTTCAGCACTCCCTTCCCTTTATTTATAGCATCACTTCTCTAACAATTTAATTAGATTTAACCAAACTAATTGTACTTCAAAAGTTAGAAAAATCACTATTAATATAAATTACTACTCACTGAATAAGCACTTATTCCTTCTCCAACATCGATCTCATTGTTTCAGTCTTAGAAAAATTTGGTTTAGCGAAAAAATGTAGCAAGTGATCATTAATCCATTCCTTGTTGAAAATGACGAATAATTAGTAGTAGTAAGGAACAATAATTTCGCAAATTGAACTAAATTTGTTTAGGAGAACTCATCGAACGGCAAATTCATCATTTAGGAAAGATCCGACGGTTACAATGAAGAAGCCCCTCACAAATCACAATTCAGATTATAGACTCATTAAAAAAGACCTTGGATAGAAAAACAACTGACTTTGAAAAAGATACATGGAGAGAAGCCAGCGCATTTTAATTCTTTAAATTTAAATTTAAAAATTAAACGATATAAGAAAATTAAAAAAAAGTTATAAAATTTAAATATTCTTACCAACATGGGATGAGATTTAAACACATCTAATGACAGAGAGATTTTGGCCAATCAGATTATAATCCGCAGTAGTTGATAATAGATTTATTACTCTACCCTCATGCTAAATGTAAATTACTTTTGGTTAATTCTTATATACTAATAAAAATAGTTAAAAATACTAAATTTATTATAAAATTCAAATGATTTCTTATATTATGTTCAGGAATAACACTAAACTTAAACAACATTAATTTTTACTCTTTCTCACTGTTTTTGTTAAATATAAAAATATATATATGAAAAATATTTAATATTCTTTAAAATTAGCATATGTCTTATTAAAAAGATTAAGAACACTTTTTTAAATGAGTCTTATAATAAGAACAACAGGAAGTAAGATGCTAAAAACATGATAGACAAACAAGGTAATTTCCTCTTCCATATTTGCCTGATGCTCATACACACATGGTCATGAAATCGATAATAAACCCAAATAATTTCGTGTACTTCTCTTTTATATATATATATATACGCTATAGATCAGTCTAGAGAGTCAAACGATCAAATTCCTTCATACCTAACGTTTTTTTCCCCTGAATATTATTGCAATGCGAGCCAGTGAACTGCAACAGATTTTGGAGTAAATTGATATCCCCTCCGTTTGAATTTATAAAACGTTTTTGGAGTAAAATTATGAGAATTAATAAATTTCATTATTAAATATGATTAGGAACTTTAATTTGTTTTAAAAAAGTATAACATTTTAAAATATCCTTCATTTAACACTAAATCTTTATTAGCTCAATTAATTAATTAATTATATTATTTTTTAAAATATTTTATATTATAAAACATGAAAGAAATCACCCGAAATTAAAAAACGACTTATAATAAATTCAAACGGATGGAATAGTATAAAGATTAAATTGCATCGTGTGTCAGGTGTTTGGACAACGATCATTAATAGAAAGAGGGAATGATACGTGGATTTCGTGGATTTTGCATGCAAGAGGATCTGCCACGTGTCAAAACACATGTTACAACCAAAAGGTCTGCAGCAGCAGATGTGTGTGTAGAAATTAGAATCAAGTTATATAATTAAATTAAATTAAGTAGGAGGGATGAAAAAAATAATTGTAAAATCAAATACGTACGCTTCAAGAACAGCTAGATATCCATGATAATATATTATCAAAAATTGAAAATAATCAAATGTATGTGAACTTAGAAACTGGACGTGCGTAGATCCAAATCGATATAGCAGTAGCAGTGAACTGAAATATGTGTAAGAACTGAGAAGAAAGGCAGTGTTGATGTTGAATAAGAGCCACCCAAAGTCTTTATATATATATATATATATATCAATGATTTTATAAGTTAGTGATATAAAAATTTTATATAAATATAAGGTATATGTTTGATTTTACTTATAATATTAAACTGATTGATTTTTTTAAAAAAAATGTGTATATGAATAGGCATTGGAGCAGTAGTTCTGAGAAGAGCATGCGCGATTGTCAGTGTGGCCGCACAATGCAACTCATCACAGTCCCACTGGGATCCACTTCATTCGTCTCGTCTTCTAACTAAAGTTATGTGATTATCTTCACTCTAAATCACATAAGCAGAGTCATGATAGTCCAGTTGAGAGGATTACCCGGGTTATTTTTTAAACATGCCAGATGCGGAATTGACGTTATTTGTTTTTGGATTTTGGACATATGAAGCATATTTGGACTGGTAAAGGGAAGGTGAAGAAAAAAAGGGAAGTCTAAGGGAAAGATGATGAAGATAAGGTAGAAGATAAAATATAATAGAAGAAAATGAGAACAAAATGAAGAACTAGAGAAGAAGAGAGGGGAAAACTTCTAAGCACATGTATGCCTATTTCTATTGCCATAGACTTCTCGTTGACACTAGCATCTTAGAAGTTAGAACAATTAAAACGTCCACTTTATTGTAGTGAGGAGGAAGGCTTCTTTTTACTCTTTCAGAGAAAGAATGCATTTGAATCTACTAAAACAAAAACTGATGAGCAAGGGAAAGACATTAGATTTAATTAAAGTATAGGTTTCCAAAGCATCCAAACTTCACATTCGGTGACGAGAACCATACTTCCCTTCTGCGCCTCACAACTTTTCAATCTGAACACTCAAAGCCTAGTCCTTAGTTTTCATATTTCAAAATATTACCTATGTCTAGGCATCAGACATTTATTTAAATATAAAAAAATATTAAATTTTGGGTTTGATGATTATTAGCTTAGTGATTAGAAGATTGCATGTGTGAATATTTTCTTATCTTATATCTATTTTGATATTTTGCTATGATGAATATTTAGTGATTTTGGTGTCATTAGAGGATAATATGATACTATGATGCCAATTTGTCAAAGGAATTGCAAAGAAGGTTGGAAAGAAATTGTAATTATGTGAATATTTTGTTAATAATTTAAAGTATTGAAGTGATATTTAGTCTTTGAAATATATTATGAGAATTTAAATTTGTTTTTATTTTTTTTATTTTTTACCGGTCTGACTTACATTTGATTCCCGATCTAACTCGCTAATTCTTGCTTAATACCTCAACCGGGTCAGCAGCAACTGGTTTAAGTTTTGGTATATTGGCAAAATTAAGAGAAGCCTTTCTATTAAAAAAAATGTAATGCAAAGCCCAATAGAATAGAGACAGGGTCTATCTGGCCATTTCACTCATTTTGCATTCTTGCTTTGTCTCCAAATCAAATCCTCATTAATCCCCCATGTAGACTAAATTTGTCGCTATTGCACTGATTTTTCTCAACACGGTTCGTCCTCTTCTCACATGTTTGAATTTAGTTTTTTTTTTACACAAATTTTTAGAAAGGGATTGGGTTCACTTACGATCTAAGGGTAAGTCTCCTTTTCTCCTAGACAATACTAATATCAGGCAGGACGAGCCGTCTATTATCCTCAGGGGTAAACCTAAACACCCAGGAGTTAGTTTGCTACCTCAAGCGCCACAACTAGAACCACAATAAAATGATACTCCCTAAGGATCGAACACGCTTTAAATAGTCGCATGTCTCATCTTTTTATCGGTTGAATCCAGATACGATGAGTGTTTGACTTTGGTTTTCTGATCGCTTTAAATTATTTCAACTTATTTGGGCCCAACTAAAAATATTTGAACATCAAAGTTTTAAGAAAATCAGATAAGAGAACAAAAGTGATCATCCAACAATATTCCCTCCCTTTGTCCCTCTCATTTCCATAACACATACTATTAAAATATGTAAAATATTGTAAAATTAGGGGTTAGTGAAGTTGGCAGTAGTATTGAGGGCAACTAGGCAATTCTAGAAAACACAGGAGTCTAAGAACAACGAATCTCCAATTACAATATATTAAACAAATAAATAGAAATCCCACTTTATACACTGACAAAGTAACCAAAACCTTTTTCTCTTTAGATCACTTTTTTCTTTTGACATTCAACAAAGTGAGAAAGGAGTGAATCCTTGTTAATTGACGTTAGAAAGAGTAATCAACAGTGGAGGAGTTAAGGAGTTGAAAAAAATTGTCGAAAAAGTAACTAAAAATGTAGTAATTAATGTACTTAAACTCAGCGTTCCTTTGTTGACCAACTCAACCAGTAGGCTCTTGAATTTATTTTTGGTTTTGGTTTCGTTACTTTTGAGGTTTGTGTTGGTTTGCAGATAAATGAGATAATTATGTAAAATAATAGTTACCTAAAGTTCAGATAACATGACTCGACCATCCTGTCCCTATACAAGCGCCTATTGACCACTGTGGTTGGATTATAAGTAATTTAGTTAAAAATTTTAAATAAAAAACTCAAAATTAATCACCTCCAATGAACGTCATTAGCTAGAGAAGGTTTTTAGTTGATTATAAGATTATTTAGTTATGTTAGACTTTCGTCAGCTCTTGATGGGTCGAGCTATTTTAATTAAGATTTCTCACCTAATTAAAGTATATAAATTTAATTAAAATTGATCAAATACAGTATTAATTATATGGATTATTAATCTATGCTCAAATATGAATGATTTTCTAATAAACGTGAGAGATTTCACCTTCCCAATTTATGATCACTGTAATGCTACTAGGAGGTGCCTCCCTCAGCTATTTTTCACCACAACACCCCAATTATTGAGTTTTTTTTTTGTTATTTCTCTCTTGTGTGTTGCGTATAATGTGTCACTCTAATTTAGATTCTAATAGTCTAAAATCTAAATCCTACGTGCGAGCTTCCTCCTTCTTTGTTTTATGACAAGTTATTAGTGAATATCCGAAGAAAAAATATAATATTTTAGACAAAAGATCTTATAATAGCAAGGACTATATTGAAGGTCTTCATAAGAATAAAAAAACCAGATTGAGTATATAAAGTAGACAATCGTTGATGTGGAATCTTTTGCTCATATATAGATAGATTCCTTCTAATTGTCATAAAGGGCATACACACACTGTTAAGAATTTTCGGTTTCGTGATTCATGAACATATGTAAACCTAAGTTTGAATATATGTATGAGATCTGATATAGATTTACATATATCTTGTCAAGTAGAAATTGGCTTGATTTGGGGTTTTGTAATCTTTCAGTGAAAGATGTGTGATACGGCCGGGGAAGAAGGAAGAGTAAAGAAAGACGAAAGAATAATAAAATAAAAGTAGATATCTACGAAGCCACCAAGCTTTGCTTGCATATCCATCAAATTTTCACAATCCAATAAGATTTTGTTCCCTTTTTGCTTGTGCGCTTATTCTGCTTCTATCTCAATCTTTAGCCATCCAGATTCAAACCTTAAACAGATCGATACACCACAGTATCATCTTAATTTATATCCTAAAAAGGGAATAATAAAGGGTCATTATTAATCCTAGTCCTCTTTTCTAATAATAACAGCTTTAAAAAAAATTGTCTATTTCTGATCATAATTAAGGGGTCCATGTGTTGTCTTTATTTTACTTTTTACTACATCGAATTAAACCTGAAAATGTTAAGATTAGTTACTCAGAACGAAATATATATAAAGTAGCATGTGTTAATTTCAGTAGTAAAGACTATCGATATTAAACCATAAAGTCTTTTGAGTCAATAATTCTTAAATCTAACGGCGCGCACCATATTAGTGGATGAGACATTAACTAATGATGTAATTTCATCGTTCATCTTAGAAGAATAATATCACAATGTTTATTACTCCCTTGTCCTTAACACATTTGCTAATTTAAACTGGAAGTTTATAATATGAATTTATTTTAAAAATTTAAATTTAAATTTAAATTTAATTAATTAATTAATTAATTTTTTTAATTTATATAAATTAAATAATTAGTTCTTATATTAAGTATAAAAAAATTATTATTTTTAATTTAGAGGAATAGACCCAATATGTGGATATTACAAACAGGACTAAATACACGATTTTACATTTACAAAAGAGCTTTTATATTAATGGGTCTATTTGGATAAATTTAAAAAAAAAAATTATAAAAAGGAGCTTTTAGACAACTTTTAAAAAAAGTATTTATAGAAAAAAAAATAGTTATGAATAAATAAGTGTTTAGATAGTTATTAACAAAAATTTTTTTGTTATTGACAAATTACTAAAAAGAGTATAATTTTATTAAAAATAGGAAAGATGAGAGAGGATAAAAGATAAAAAAAAAGCCAAGGAGGAAAAAGATTGAAAAGATATAAGATAGATGAGAGAGGATAGAAAATAGCGAGAAAAAAATATGTGAAAAAATAGAAAAATAATAATAATTAAATAGTTTATAATTTTTTTTACTATTTTAAAAATTATTTTTAATAGTTTATATAAAATTTTAATTTTAAATAATAATTGTATCTAAACAAAATTTTAGATGGATATGATTATTTATTTTTAAAATTATTTAAACAATTTTTTTTTAAATTAAGATTTACCTTTATCGCAGAATAAGTTACTAATTCATTTGCACGATGCTTATTATATTCGGGAGAAGCTAGTGTCCAAGAGAAGGTGGAAGAGAATTAATTGGGAATCGTGAAGATCATATGAGATCATGAACCGTCGTCCTGCACTGTCTAAAAAATCTGAAAAGCCATCCTGACAGTTCTATTGTATTCCCTGTTTACTTTTTTTCTTTTGTCATTAAAAAGATAAATTTTCGCTTTCCACGTACAGTTCCCTTTTTGACAAATTCACTATCTTCTAAGCTTTAATTTGCGTCTCAAAGATTTTCCCTTTTGCAACATGAACGATTATGCCGACAACAACACACGTCCATGGAAAATAAGAACCACATGTGTTGACGATTTATGTGGTTCATTCAGAAATTAAAATTGTGTACTGTTGAAGATTTTTAAAAAGAATAATATTATGCACGCGAGTTTAATTTACAGTTTATAATTTGCTGATCTAAAATGACGTATTCAATTAATTATTTAAGGAGATTAATCATATTGTTTCCTTAACGTATAAGGTGCCGGCCACTTATATATACAGGATATACACAAAATCCTGTTTTTGTTTTTTATGTGTATGAAATAGTACAAATTAAACTTCTATAGAAGCCAATTATTTCCTAAAGTTAGCTAGAAAATTCAAAGTTAAATATATTTTCTGTGTATTACAGAAGTTTTGAAATAAAACTATGCTATTTATACTTCATATTGATATTAATTTTAATTACTAAAAAGTGACAATCAATCCTTCCTTTCCTTTATTACTCGCATGCTTTGATCATAGAAAAAAAAAATGTCATGTTCAGTATCACCTATAATTAAGAAAGATACAAATTTATCTTAAAAAATTTTACTCATAACAATATTTTTTTAGTTTAATATTACCCTATAAGTTTCAAAACGTCATAATATTATCCGAGCTGTTAAAAAATTAATATTAATTATTAAAATTTTGACATTAATGGTTAATATTCCAATAGTAATTAAAGGTTAACATTGATCTATTTTAACATTTTAGAGATAATGTTGAACTCAACAAAATTTATGAGACAACGTTACTTTTAAATGAAAATTTCTAGTACAAATTCACCCCTAAACCTATAAGAATATTGTTGGCCTTACAAACAGGGGCTAGTTTTAACGAAAATGATTAGTCTTTATTCATATTTAATCTATAATTAAATTAGGAGCTTCATATCTAATCTAATTTTTAGACTTTAGTTTTTAAATTAATCAAGAGAGAAGAAATGACGCGATTCTATTCAAGAACTTAAATCATGTTATCAATACAATCCATCAACATTGTAAAATAACAAATCAATAGCCAAGGATTCACATTTAATTAGTTTTTATTATCAGGATTTTTTTTATAACTATATCTATTGATAGTTTTTTTTTTTTGCCGGCATCTTTCAGTAAAGTCCAGATATGGAGAAGATGGGCATAATTAAATAAACAATCAACTCTCCTGTATATAGCACGTAACAAAAATCTAAGATAAGTTTAAAGTGAAATTATGAATAGCAAGCTATATATATATATATATATATATATATATAAATTCTGTCAACCTATAATTTGGCCTATTAATACGCGCTTTTGTGAGCCATAAGCAAGAAGTTTGGACTAGGACAAATATATTCCCTTACCTAATTATTAATTAATTATATGGCTCAACTTGTGTGCTATTTAATATTTGTATTCCCTGAAGGGTCTCTTGTTTAATTTGTTGAGCTTGATTTTTGTCAACGTCAAATAATCAAGGAAAAACAATAGATCAATTGATCAATATAATGAGCAAGTAATTGCTTCAGTAACAAGTCCTTCTGAAAATAAACATAAAAAATGTGTTCACATTTTACAAAAAGCAAAAAAAGGGAAGGTAAACATAAAATTAGTACTCAATAAAAACAAACTGTAATTATGACAAATAATTGGGAAACCACGAAAAATATGCTGAATGAATTACTCACATTAAATGAAATGAACAGAAAATATTGCTATGATTTGCAATGGACCACTCAAATTAAAAGGAAACGGACAGTACTGAGCTACTCATCTTTTTTAATTTGGTTAAGAAAAAAAAAGTTTGTTTCATCAAATGAGGTGGTCATCATGAAGTAAGTTAAACAAAAATTTCATAATTGATTTTTTTTAAGAAAATTGTGTTCAAATCTAAAAAAAAGGGAAATTAAATATGAAATTGTTATTCAATAAATAAATAGTAATTAAACAAAATTCTTGATACCTAAAAGAATTTAATAAATCCTTATACTACTAGATCAACTCTATATTAGTATAAAATTTATAGTATAATATTATTATTAAATGATACAACTTGGTTATGATCATTTGCAATGGACCACTCAAAATAAAAGGAAACGGACATCATTGATCTTTTTTTCAAAAAAAACAAAGAACGGTTTGTTTCATAAGATGAGGTGATGATGAAGTAAGTCTAATATATAGTTAAAAATAAATAATTAACGGCTTAAGTCTGATTAGTGGAATGTGAATCCAATTTTCTGACATCACTCAGTTCAGTGGAATGAGAATTTCTGATATACCTCGTTATTAACATAATATTAGTCAAACAGGGACCAATCATGTTATTAAGCTAATATTAGTTTTATTATGCATTTATTCATGTGCGAGTGTTAGATACTATTATTGCACGAGAGAATAGGACACGAACACACGCACACTTCTACAGCGTTGTCATAGAGATAAAAGGTCTGTCATAGTAACAAGGTATTTTTGGAATGAAAAATTATCACTCTACCATTTTTTTTTGGATTCTCCTATCCTAACCTAACTCATATAAGATAGGACCCACACAGATTACTCAGGACATTTTAGGGATAGAACCCACTCCTCCTCTATTATATAGGGTGTGGGTTGTCACTGAAACAAGGAAATGAGTTTCACCACGCCACATCTAACCGTCTAGATTTATGTTTGTATAATATCTTAACGGTAGTGTTAAAATTGTAGTTAAACGGTGAAGGCCTTATTTCAACAATGAGCATTGAAATTGGGTGCTTGAAACAAGAGGTTAAACTAATACTCTCTCAATTTTTAATAGATAACATATTTAATTAATTTGATTAAATTAAAAAAATTAATTAATAAGATATTTTTTTTATAATACTATATAATCATATTCTTTAACTCCCTCCTTCATTCTCTTATTTAATTATTATTAAGAGATTATTGATAAATATAGTTAAAAAATTAATAAATATTAAAAATATATTTTATATTTAAAATTAATATTAATTTTTTAATTGAGTCATCTATTAAAAATGCTTCATAGGAAGAAAAAGACGAAGAAAAATAAGGGGGCGACAGTGGCAGACATTGTCGTGAAACTAGAGAGACCCCACCAAAAATGGTTCTTGATCATGCAAAGGATCCATACAACTTTACATGCTAACCTAACAGAAGCGCCATGGCTTTCAACTTTTGTATTTTAATGTTCTCTTTGAGTGCCATTCATAAGGACATGTCGTCGACAAATATGAAACCGCCACGTCCCTCCTTCCTTTCACCTCCCCATTATAATCACCACAAACCCCTCAAGATTGTTATCATATCACCCATTTTAGGGGCTACGTACACATTTCACATTGGAGATGATACACACACAATTTAACATATATTTGCAACATCTTCATCTTCAACCCCAGCTGTTTTTATTTATTCATTTCTTTCCCAAAAAGCGATGCCCGGGGAATCTTGGCACAAATCTTTCACAGATCACAGTCACATAAAAAGATACACATGGGGTACCCCCCCCCCCTCTACATTTTTAGTCTTCTCTCATCCCTTTCTTCTCTGCTGTTTGTTTCTTCTTCTTCTTCTTTAGTCTGCTTAATTCGCCTTCCAAACCTGTAACTCTACTCTTCTCTTTCTGAACCCATCAAGTACGCCGCTATGGGAAGCTTTTTTCGTGTCACAGAAGCCGTGGTCATAACCCCTTCTGCTTCCACCCCTTCTGCTGTTCTTCAACTCTCTGCTGTCGATTCACAGCTATTCCTTCGTTTCACTATTGAGTATTTTTTGTTGTTCCGATCCTGCCCTGGTTTGGACCTCGTTGCTACATCGGCTGCTCTGAAATCGGCATTGGCTCGAGCTTTGGTTCCTTATTACCCTCTCGCCGGCAGGGTCAGGGCGAGGCATGATGGCTCCTGTCTTGAGGTGGTGTGCCGAGCTCAGGGTGCGCTTTTCATCGAGGCTTTCTCTGATCGTTATTCGCTCGGCGATTTCCAGGATAAGGCCCCCAAAACGGTGACCCAGTGGAGGAAATTCCTGTCCTTCCCCGTCCTCGATGTTCTCAAGGGATCGCCTCCTCTTGTGGTTCAGCTCACGTGGCTCAGAGACGGCTCCGCCGCCGTCGGCATTGGGATCAATCATTGTATTTGCGACGGAATAGGAAGCGCCGATTTTCTCAACCATTTCGCCGAGTTGGCGAGATCCTCAGTCCTCACTACTGACCCAATTAAACCCACAGTGAAACCCGTTTGGGATCGTCACCTGCTTAATTCACCATCTATGAAGACCGCTCAGGCCACTAACCCGACGATCCTCCCTGAGTTCAACCGAGTCCCTGATCTCTGCGGGTTCATGACTCGGGTTTCTAGCGACCTGAAGCCAACCTCCATTACCTTCGACAAGGCACGCCTCGACCAGCTCAAGAGCATCGCCCTCGACACCAGTCGACTGGGCGAGTCGTCGTTCACGTCCTTCGAGGTCCTCGCGGCTCACGTGTGGAGGAGCTGGGCCAGAGCATTGAAATTCCCTGCGAACCAAACACTGAAGCTGCTGTTCAGCATCAACGTGCGGAACCGGTTAAAGCCGGGTCTACCAGATGGGTACTACGGGAACGCCTTCGTGCTGGGATGTGCTCAGAGCAGCGCGAAGGAGCTGGAGGAGAAAGGAGTCGGGTTCGGGTCGGGTTTGGTAAAGAGGGCGAAGGAGGGAGTGGACAGCGAATACGTGAGGAAGGTGATTGAGTTGGTGTCCGAGTCGAGAGCGTGTCCTGACTCGGTGGGGGTTCTAATAGTGTCTCAGTGGTCAAGGCTGGGGCTGGAGAGAGTTGACTTTGGGATGGGGAAGCCGATGAATGTGGGGCCCATATGCTGCGATAGGTACTGTTTGTTTTTGCCGGTGAAGGATCAGAGCGATGCCGTGAGCGTGATGGTTGCTGTCCCTACCTCCGCCGTTGACGATTATATCTATTCCCTCACATCGCAGTAACGAGAGAGAGAGCCCACTAATTAAATACTACGTTTTGACTTTCTTTTTTTGTCACTTTTAGATAAAATCAATCACACAACCAAACACAATTTCATTTTAAATTCCTCTCTCATAGTAGTAATTTTGTCTAATTACCAGTTACGACGGCACGGACATGGACTGTTTCTGTAATTATTATGAGAACCAATATATATATATATGAATGAAAATTATTAGAGTAAGTTTTAAAGAGTAAAAAGAAGAAGAAAGATTCTGGTTAGATTTTCTGGGGAGAAGATATTGAAGATGTGTGACCATATTCCGAATGTTTCATCATGATATCATTCTATTCTGCACAATTGAGAAAGAAACGTGGGGCATCGAAAAAGAGTACGAATTGCTTTTTTTAATTTGTTCAGGAATTTGATACTGGGATGAGAAAATAAAGAACCACAGATTTATTCTTACCAAGTAGTATATACTACTCTAGTTCAACATGATGTTACGCCAAAATGATTCACTGTGTTTTTTTAAGACGAGATATGGAAGGATTCTTCAAACCACACAGTAACACGAAAATTCAAGAGCGATAATCGATTATGGTCACATCAGTGGCTTCATTCTAGCCCTTGACATGGGAACTCATTTTGGCGAACAAAGTGACGTTTAAATTGTTGTAGCATCGTACTATTAATTAATTAGGTGAACAAAGTGTCTTAGAGATAAGTTTGATACACACGATAGAAAAGAGTGATAGACATGGTAAATCATCTTGTTTGATTACTTTTAAAAATGTAATGAACAGAACATGATTTTCCCCCCTCCCCCCTGGCGCAAAACAAGCTCCCTTCTCCTAATCTGTGCATACATGAGCCCAATACTTGAAATGGATCAGCCCACTTAACTTCATAGATCCAACCATCCAAGTCCCCAAAGCCCATACTCGCCATTTCAGTTAAAAACAAAACTCATTCTATCGCGCTTAGTATAAAAATTATTTAACTTTTTAAATTAGATTAAAAAAATTAAATAAATTAATTAATTATAAATAAATTTAACTATATAAATTTATATTATATGCTCATTAATTTATTTGAATTAATCAACCACCTCTTACATTAATTATAATTAATTAATTATTTATTTAATTTTTTTAATTTTAAAAAAAAAGTCAATTAACGGTCTTAACGTTGTCCTAGGATAGGTCGCCTTTTTTTATCAGAACAGTGCGGTTACAGGGAGGTAGCGAAAGCCGTTCCCTCCAACTCCAAGGGAATCCCTTACGGAGTTGACGTCATTGACGGCACAATTGGCGACCCCAACCACCACACGAGGGCCCGATATCGACGACTGGGGATGAAGGAGGTTGCCGATGCCGTCAATGCCCCTCCACACGGCGTCAAGCCTTCCAAGGCCGACGTACGGTGCAAGAACTGGATCGACGACCTCAACAAGATATACAGCCTCGATTCTCTGATCCGTGCCAATGCCATCTCCCACCAACACTTTGACAGTGAAATCCTCTAAGCGGAAGCCTGTGGGTCGGATCTGGCGGTGGGGAAGATGATAATCATGATTCCAAGCATTGATGTGAGATTATTTAGTCTTCTCTATTTACAAGTGTGATTACGGCAATCTCTAACATCTGGATTTAACTAGAGTAGTAAGATCAGAACAAGGAAACTGCTAACTGTACGTGCGATTATTCTAAATTAAGTTTTGTTGAAAGGGGGAAGAAACATGTAATCTATAGTCGCGAGAGGTTGCCCATAATCGTCAGAACTCAGAAGCACCTTGTCTTTGGAAAGCCCCGTCATTTCATGAATTCCAAACTCGCCAACAGTCTAAATCCTCCCTGACAGTTAAGTCAGTGATTCTCAAGTGATGTGGTTGTGCAGTGAAATACACTAATGTCGTGTTCTTGTTTTAGTCATTCCTTTGATATTTTTTCCTTTGTTTTAATTATTTGTTTTTAGCCTCTCTTTCCCTGTTCACATCAAGCTGGGGGGATTATTGTCTATTGTTATAGTAGCTGGACTAAGCTCAGACGACGCTGTTTATCACTGCCAGTTGTTATTTCTGATTGTTGGCCTAAAAAAATAACAGATAAAAGAAAAGAAAAAAGTCTGATACTCAATCTTGTTCTGGAAAAAACTTTTTTCTCTCTGATATTTGTCAATCCAACGAACAACCACTGTTAAAGGGCTGTCAGTAATAAAATGTAAAGCTTCAATCGCTTTCAAGCGCATTCACAAATTCAGAGGCACAACAGTAGACTATTCCATTCCATGAATGGTCCTCCATGACATGAGAGATATCAGCTATAATAATATCTCAAAACACAATAACAGTGGCAAACAAGCACTGTATACACACGGTTGTTGGAATTGTGGATTGCTGATGAGCACCAGCAAATTTATTCTGATGCCTTCTTTGCAAGGACGTGAGTCATATACTCGCAAGAATTGGGAAGTAAGTGTACCCCATAGGGTAATAGGTGGGGGTGGGGGGAGTCTTAGGATTCCCCAAGAGACGATAAAGTATAACGGCCAGATGTGGGGCTAAGGAGCGAGGGGGAGTACTTGGGACTCGGGGGTGTGAAAATCATAATGGGGTTCTCCGTGTTTCCTTCAACACTAGTGTCAGATCCACTATGAGTGTCAGCAATGCCCTCACAGATAAGTAGGCCTCCATTTATTACTTGTGTTGCTTTCTTTGTACTCATTCATCTCTCTCTTTCTCTCTCACAATCAATGCCCACCCCTCTCTGCCCTCCATCCCATTAGACTTTTCAGTTTCACACTTTTGTGATTCAACCCATAGTAATCCTTACCCCTCCCAACCCCTAAACAAACAAAGCTCCTAGATCGGAATAATCCTGAGAAACACACTGAAAATAAAATAGAATGATGATCAATTGAATTGAAATAGGCACTCGTCATTTCGCGAGGATCAGTTGAAATTGATTGATTCACAAGGAGGTTTTTATTTATATCATCAGCATAGATATATATATATATATAACAGAGAGTCCCCTGTTTTTGATTCTCTTGATGAGTCCAACAATCCAGAACAAACTACAATCACAGGGAAATCAATCACAGAGAGAACAATAAAATTCAGAATATATATGGGGTTTGGAAAAAATCGTCCACCATATCATGTCGGCTCGATAACTGAACCTGAGACGAGGAGAAGCCATCGTCGACGTCGCAGCAAGAGGAGGAAGAGTCAGGGAAAGGAGGCAGACCCACGTGAGCTGGAGCGAAGGTATCGTAGTTGACGGAAGAAGGGAAGTTATTAATGAAGGCGTCAGCGGCGGCGGCGGCGGAGGAAGAAGCAGAGGCGGAAGAATAGCGAGCGAGACGAGCCCTGGCGATGGCAAGGTCGTGCTGGAGCTCGACCATCTTGGTCTGCAAGAGAGCGATGGCGCCAATGCATCCATAGACGGGGTCTTTGAGGCGGGCGTCGGCCTCGTAGGCGAGAGAGTTGACGGTGTCCTCGCGCTGCTCCTCGGGGACCTCGAAGAGGATCTTGCTGACATTGCTGGCGCCGAAGACCTTGTGGACTTTGGCGAATTTCTTGCACTCGTCGGAGCGGAAGTAAGGGGCAAAGATGCAGGTGGGGGTGCAGCGGCGCTTGAGGAGCTTGCAAGCGGCGCAGGAAGAACTGGAACGGGGCTCATAGCCCTTCATGCTTCTCATTGGCAAAGCAATGCTGATATCTTCTTAGCTATCTCAAAATGCTATCTATGCCTACGAGAGCTATCTATCTATCCTATCTCCAACTGCTCCTCACATAAATATGTGCTCCCCTCTTGTCTTTTCACTCCAACAATATACGTATATATAATAAATTGTTCAAAATGCTACTCCACTCCAGGTTTATTTTCTTCCTGCAAAAACATTATCCTACTTTGTTCTGGATACCTCACAAGTCAAAAATAAAATATTATTATCTTTCATCTTAATTGTAAAAATTAATTAATTTTTTATATTGATCTAAAAATTAAAATAAATTAATTAATTATAAATAATATAAAATTTAATTAATTAATTTAGATAGATTAGGGAGTATATAATATCAATTTATTTTAAAATATTAGATTTAATTATAACTAATTAATTTTTTAATTTATTATAAAAAATTAATTAATTCTTATAATTATAACACATGAGAATAGATTTTATTAACTACTTATTATTAATTTCCTTTAAAAGAAATATGTGAGTTGATTATATATACGATCATTAGTAAAAGCTCAGAGCTTGTATCTCACGTGACCTCTCACATATTCTCTTAAGAAAATGCTGTGGGTTCCATATCCATGTCGTTAGAATGGAATGTGAGTTTTTAAATCATCTCAATGTAAAAAATAAATAAATTATATGATCAATATGTAGAGAAGTTGATACACGTTTCAAAAATAATCTTGAGTATCGTGTAGGCATGCTTATTTAATTTTAACAAAAGAAAAAAGAAACATACAAATGAAGATTGTGTAGGTGGTAGCTATGAATTAGAAGGGAAGGGGGGGGGGTAGCTAGTAGCTGCAAACTTCATTAATTTAGATTGCAGGGAGCGATCCAATCTTGGAGTGCAAAAGGGGGGTCCATGTAATTGAGACATCGCCACTTGGGGCTTCATGTGTTGGTGGTTTTCAAGTCAGACATGATAGTTCGTGACTAAAAGATATCCCTTCTTTTTTCAATTCATTCTCCCAGAAAACAATAATTAATTCTTTTTTATATATACTTTATTTTTTATTTCCTGAATCAGTGAAAGTACTCTACTTGAAGTTCGGAATCTTCAGTACAGCGCTGTGGAGCCGAGCATAAAGCAGCGATTATTGTTTCACATATATATACTTTCTATATATAATTTTATATTATTTATCATGGGGTTAACTGAAATTGGAAATTTTATCAGGGACGTGGAACCGTGATCTGGTCGCGCCATAAATAAATCACATCAAAACATCTATCCCACATCAACAGGCTTCTATTTTTAGTATTATATCGAAATATTGGATTTATAGGTAAACATGTGAGAATAATTAAATATAAAAAATACTTATAAAATGACGGTTTGAGAGTTTTCAGAGAGACCCTTGAATGACAAATCATAATCCGAGGCAGATTCGTTTTTTTTATCCTTGATATTAATTTTTGGCGCCATATTTTGTTTAAGTTAATTAATTAACATGAGCGTGTACATAATGAATAATCATAGAAGAATAAGTGAAGATAAATAAAGCTATTGAGATTTGAGACATATAAAGGCTTTTACGACCAACAACAATTATGTGAATGCATTACGTTACTTTCATTATGCATGATAAAAGATAAAAGAAGCCATTTCTGATAAAACTTCACTTTTCACTTTAAACAAATGTGTCGGTTGATTTGTGAATACGGCGTATAATTAAGCACGGGACTTTAGAGATTAATCAGTTCTTGTTCTGCGTACAACTTCAAACTAACATTTCGTTATCAAGTACAAAAATTAGACTCATTCGACAATAAACTTGTCGGTTGGGTTTGTTTGATTATTTTGCGATACTTAAGAGTGTGTATATACGAGACTATTACAAGATATAACTATTTCAATGTCTTTTATAATTTGCAATTGATACATCGGCTGGGTTTTAGCTAAACTGGGCATAAATTTATAATTAAAAAAAACTTAAACTTGTAAATAGATTTTTGTTATAATAGTGTAGGCATTTAAAATAAATCTCATGTGTTAGACTTTGAAAGCTCAAAATAGGCTTTCAACCTATTTAAAACTTACATAGATGTAGACTTTTAGTACACTTAAAATCCTACTTATTTTAAACTTTATTTTGTTAATATATATTATTATTTTTTGTCATATAATTATAAAAATTAATTGATTATTTTATATAGATATAGGAAGTCAAATAAATCAGTTATTTATAATTAATATAATAGTTAATTGACTAATTTAAGTAGACTGAATAATATATAATATGAATTCATCTTAAAGAGTTATATTTAATTATAGTTAATTAATTTATTTAATTTTCTATATCTATAAAAAAAATTAACTAGCTATTATAATTAGAATTTAAGACAGTATGTATTATATATGTTAATAAAATAAATTTTAAAAAATTAATTAGGCTAGGCTTTAAATTAAAAAGCCTATCCTGTTTACTTTGATAGGAGGGGAGAGGAGATATTTTGTCTTTTTTTCTTTGACACCGCAAAATTTTTAGGAGGGGAGGAATTTGTTTTAAGATTTTCTCTCAATTCTCCTCCTAATCCCCCCCTCCAAAATTGGGGGGATTTGGGAGATTTACTTTATTCTGACCATTATATTTATAATATTTTTTTAATATCCCTAAAATACTCATTCCACATTTTATAATTATTTATATAAAAATATTTTTTTTTATGAATTAAACAATGTAACGTTAAAATTCCTCCCACCCCTTATTTTTATCAATCAAAATGAGGTAATATTAAAATCTATTAATTTTCTTTCTCTTCCCTCCCTTTAGTTGAGCCAATATGAGGGATTTGGAAGGGAGGTTAGGGAAGAACAAAGATTTTGCCTATTTTTTCTTGTTTAGCACTACAAAATTTTTAAAAGATGAAGGAAAAATGTTTAAGATTTTTCCTCCCATCCTCTCTACAATTGGAGAAAAAATAAATTTTTACCTTGTTTTGATAATTATATCCATAATACTTTTTAATATCTCTAAAATATCCATTTGCATCTCATAATTATCTATATAAAAATATTTTTCTCCTATCCCCTCCTGAATTAAGTAATATAATATTAAAATCCTCATATCTCCTCATTTTTTATCAATCCAAACGAGATAATATTAAAATTATTCTCTTTATTTTTTCTCCCCTCTTTTTAGTTGAGCTAAATACACCCAGACCTAAACCCTATCACTTCACTGAACATGTATGCCCATATTAAGCCCCAATTAAGTTAGGTTATAAGCCCATTATAGGGGTTTAACCTATTTTTAACCAATCGGGTCAAACTATTTTTTCAAATGGTTAGTAGAAGGGGTTTTAAATTGTTAAAAAAAAGCGTTAAAAAATAGAGTCATTGGTAACTATAAATTAGATAAGCATACTATTAAGTGATTGGATTGAGTGATTATAGATTATCCCATCTTGACCAATTATCTTATATTTGAGCTATGGGTATACAACCACATTAATTACTTAAAATTAGTTGAATGTTAATATTATATTTTTTACAAAGGAAAACTTTTTTTTAAGTACAAATATGTTGTAAAAACAAGAGGGAAAGGGTGAATAAAATGATTTGGGGAAGGGAAGAAAAGTGTGATTTTGGTGATAAAAGGGCTGGGGCTTGGGGTTGGGATACTAAGGGTGTGTTTGGCTTAACGGAGGGGAGGGATTTTAATAGAGAAAAAGTAAAGGGAGGGAAAAAGAGAAATTTTATTATTATCTTGTTTGGATTAACATTAAGGGAGAGGAGGGGAGGAATTTTCATATTACATTGTTTGGTTCAAGAAGGTAGGGGAAGGAAAATACTTTTATATAGATAAATTTATTTTATATTATTTTATATAATATTTTAATAAAATATAATATAGGGGTAATATTAGGATATTAAAAAAATTATAGGTAAATTAATATTATAAAATAATAATATATCACTTCCGTTCCAAATTCTTTCAATTTTAGAGGGGAAGTAAAGTTGGAGGGGGAAATTTTTTTTTAAATTTTTTCCCTCCCCTCCAATGAGCCAAACAAGGGGAGGGAAGTAAAATCCCTCTCCTCCTCCTACCTTTCCCAAATATCCCATACCAAACCAACCCTAAAAGAATGAAGAGACATGGAACATGACTGTGTAAGCAAGAAGGAAGAAAGAAGAAAGAGAGAGAGAGAAAGAGAAGAGGCAACTTTAAAAACTTTGATTGAATGGTAATTGGGAGAGAGCAATGATAAAAGAGGGAAGATAAGTGTCATCTTCACACATTTGATTGGAAAACGATGGAAGCTGATAATGCACCATTCATCTTCCATCTCTCCCTCCTGAGCCCCACTTTCTTTAATGCGCGTCCTTTTCTCCACCCCCGCCTCGCCACGCGCCTCCACCCTCAACTCCTCCTTCCCGCCCAATTTCAACGCTCAGTGATAGACACGCGCTACGGGAGGGACTGGTGATCCTGGATCATCGCTTCAGCAAAATGGGCCGACCCAGGAATGATTGGAGATGATGAGTCCCACTTTGCTGGGCTCTATTTATTTTATCCTTTGTTGTTTTATTTACTCTGTAAAGTTAGTGTGAATTCCAGTGGCGGTTGTGATTAGATTTATAAGGAGTATTATTTTATTATAATTTTAGTTATAGTAAGTGACTCGGTATCGTTTAAGCGAGATCTCGAATTCGAACCTTGGCGAATACAGAAAATCTCCGTTGGGAGACTCACCCACCATAGCCAGGTGCGCGACGCGGGTCGGATCCGGATGTAGTCTAGGCAAAACTCCGGTGAACCGAGTGGGCAAAAAAAATTTAGTTATAGTGTTTAAAGAGGTATATTAATTTTTAGGTGTTTAGGTTTACGCCTGAGAGTAATAGAAAACTCATTCTGCCGACATTGATATCGTCTAATGAAAAAGGAGACTTCGCTCTGCTTTTAGATCGTGGGTGAACTTAACTTTTTTTTTAAAAAAAAATTTATACAAAAAAACAAAATTAGTGTGAATTGTATAAAAAAAAATAGTGTGAATACCAACGGGGTATAGAATGGTGGGAATTTACTAATATAACGAATTAAAATTTAAATTTTTATTATAAAGTGTCCTATTTAGTATCTTAAACAGAATTATTTTTAACAATAAGATATATATATATTTAACAAAAATAAAAAATAAATATGAATTTCAATAGTTTACATTTTAATCATCCATCTTCAAATAAATTATACTCTCAAATAAAGTTTTATAACAACAAACAAATTAAAGATTTAAAATTTTTATTATATCTCTAAAGAGTTAATTGCTTCAAGAGATGAATGACTTTACAAATTTCAAGCAAAGTTCTATTTGTTCGCCTTAATTTTTTAGTTCTAATAAAAGTATCCCCTTTATTAATTTTTTATCATAAAAAAAAATATTCAAACAGTTTAAAATCATTTCGTTCTTGTCTATTTTCTTCTCCAATTAAACTAGTGGGCCAAAGGTCGCGAAGAGCATGGTTGGTTAGTGATAAGGGATACTATCATGTTATCTTCAAAACAACTTCGGCATTTATTAGGTTATTTTGTACAGAAATTTGACTCATGTATATATATATATATATAGAGAGAGAGAGAGAGAGAGAGAGAGTCCAAAAGAATGATAGGAGGACCACAATTTTAACTGTAAGTGTTTTTTTACCAACGGGGGTTGGTCCGAGTGGTAAGCGGCTCGGTATCGCTTAAGCGAGGTCTCGAGTTCGAGTCTTGGCGTACGTAGAAAATCCCCGTTGGGAGACTCACCCACCATAGCCAGGTGCGCGACGCGGGTCGGATCCAGATGTAGTCGGGCAAAGCTCCGGTGAACCGGGTGGGCAAAAAAAAAAAAAAGAACTGTAAGTGTTTTGTCTCCTCCTTGCTAATTTTCCGTCTCTACTTGTAATCAAACAATTTGCTCAACTCATCTCTTTTTATCAACTGTTCATTGGTCTAGATATAATAGTAATTCATACTTCTCATTACATATTCTTTTAAGTTTCATTCTTTTTATTCATCTTTAGTCTTATACCTACTATCTCTGGTCTTAATTATAAGGTTGAATTTAGTCATAATTAATTTATTTATTTAACCTTATTATTATATAAAAAAAAATAAACTAGTTCTTATGATTAAGGCGTGAGGAAGGATGTACTTTTCTTTTCCTTTGTATTATTTGATCTTTTCTCAAAAAGATAGGAGGCATTTTTTGTTAGTTATAAACAGTATAATTACTAACTAGTCATCTGTTGCGTTCCAGATAATATAATACAAGGGACTTAATTATCTAATTTTGTGTAAAAGGGATTGGAGGCGAGCGGAAATATTGTAGATAAAGCTAAGAATTAATTGTAAGAAGGTATCTGATAACACATTTACAATCCACAAAACATGGTTTTTCCTTGAATTGTCAAATTAAACACGTCATTAAACATGGTTGCTTTTACTGAGATTAATGAAATACATGGAAAGATGTGAAACTTGAATAGAAAGGAATAAAACATGATACATGACTTTCTATATATGAATATTATAGATAACGCAGTTCTCCCACGTTTAAATCAACCCAAAAAGAAAAATATATATTTTCTAATAAAATTTTCTCTTCGTACCAATGTTTTAGATCTTAAATCTTAACATGTAACCTAACCAGTGTTCCAATATGTGGCAGTTGGCATTTAGCAGCTTGACTGTTTATCACGAGGTATTTTCCTAAACAAACAAAGTATCAAAATCTTCCTCATCAGCTTCACTCACAACAGTCATGGCTTCCACAAAAACAACTTCTTCCGCCTTCTCATAATCTCTTTGTCTTTCTCTTTACTTTATCTTCTGTACTCTGGCAACAACGACCACTTATTGGTTCACATTTTAGGGCTCAAGGATCTATTTCCAGCTGGTTAATTATTTGGGTCTTCGGGTTCTGGCTTGGAGCTATGTGACGATGATAAGTAAATTAAAGAAGCTGGAGAAGATGGAGCTACACATATCATTCATTAAGAACTCTGTGTTTGTGATCAGTGTTGGGGCCGGGACCAATGAGGGAAATTTAGTATAGTGACATTTCGAGTAACCACCACTTTCTTGTCCAAAACCTTGAGTCCTTCTTTCAGGTATTATTAATTATTCTTCATATATATATTTATATCCACGATGACATCTCTGTGTGTGTGTTTCACATGCATGCTCATCTAGTTATGATGAATTGATGGGGAATGGCAGAGGATGCCTCCTTCTGGTTGTAACGGTAATAACTATATTAATAGAAATATCAATTTTCATCCAATGACTTAGACGAAGCCATTCATACTTGAGAGTTATTATTGCAATGATATATATATATATATATATATATATATATATATATTTGACATGACAGAAAGATCGTGTTCAGTTGAAAATCTGTCTTAACGATGTTGTGCTTGTGCATGCATGTGTTGTTGATTTTTGATAGCAAAACACTCCAAGGATGCTCAATGCTGTGGGACAGGGCTCGTGGAGACGGGTCCCACCTGCGATTTACTTCACCAACTTGCTCGTCCAAGAATGTATATGGGCTTTGCATGCTCTGCACCCGACCCAAAGCTACGTACTTTTATTGGAGTTATTCTTGTTATCCAAGATACTTTCGTGTATTAAATATAAATACATATTTTAATAAGAATTTAAATTTTAATTCGTTATGTTGTAAGGAACTGCTTTAATCCTAAGATTCTTAAAGATCATGCTCAGCAAACATAAACATGTTGTCATGGTTAAAATAATCTTGCATGTTGTAATGGGGATATATATCCAAGACTATTATTGAGTTAGGTGAATATTAAGCTCATTTCATAACGTGTTCATGTTTTCTGGTCATTTTATGTTACTTGCCTTTGATCTAACTAATACCTTTGTCGTCATCATTCATCACGCATGGTGAATTTTTCTTACAATGCTGTCTCTTCCCACAAATCGCCTTTGTTTCCGTTTACAACGCTATATGCCTGGTGAATTGAGTGTGCTCTCTTATCTTTTTCATGTCTGTTCTTTTGTTCTCATCTACATCATTCCGTGGGTAACCTAACTTCATCTATGAAGAACAAGCATTTACGACAAAAGCTAAAAAGTATGTGAAGCTGAAAAATTATGTACAAATTTCTATAGCAAAAGGAAAAAACTAGAATTAGGGCTTTCGACTAGAGAGCCCTATCAGAGTCAACTTGGACTCAGATTAATAGTGCTTGAGTCAGAATCAACAGATTACAACTTATCTTTGCATCATAGCGATACGTATACTCAAGGTCAAAGGCCTTGCCAGAATTGTCATTTGTCAATTTCACAAACTGAGATTTAAAGATAGCCTTAGCTCCTAATCGTTATCCTTTGAAAGCCATCTTTCCATTGACCATTCGTCATTCATTACAAATTTTTGTTCAGCTACCTATCTGAAAATGCTTATGGCTTACACTCTTCGTCATAGAGCCTTTGCTGGCTTCTATTTTGAGGTGCATAGCATGCGGAAATTTCAATAGGGGTTCTGATCAAAACCAATTTAAAGGGAATGGGGGTCACTTGAAATTTAAGCTCACGAATCATACTTCGCGAATTCTGTTACTAATCAAGGCCTTATTTTGTAGCACTACATTTGTGTGTGAAATTTGATTTCTATAGACTTCTGATATGCCATAAGCATATATCACCTATTGATAATGGGACTTGAAGGGCGATGTATCACAAAACAATACCCTTTCTAAAACTTTCAATCTGAATTAAAACGAGAAAAAAAAAATGAAAGATCATTCCGGCGGAGCCCAAAAAACTCCAAAGCAAATCCCAAAAATGAAGTCCAATTGCTTTATTGTGCTCTGTGTGCTACCCAGATTCCAGAATCAGTACCAACTAAACTGTAAGCCTCTATGAAGGAACCGAGAAGCTCAACCTAAAACCAGTCTTTCCACGATCATGCTCATGCTGCCTGAGTATGTAGTAGAAGTTACCCTGAAAAATTGTGAAGCACGTCAGAGAAGAAACAATGGCAGTCTCTTAATTCAGACAATGCAACACGATAACACCTTCAGTCATATTTTCATGCGAATAATATTATAAATTTATAAGCAAACATTAAGTCACTCTCAGAACGTTGAATCCCTAATTGGAAATGCATGAAAATAAAGAACGCGTTTTTACTTCTTTCCGTAGTTTATATACTCCAAACATAATATCAGGTCACCCCAAAGTCCCCACATGATTTCGTCCATCATTAACATCCAATCTCCACCAACTTTTGGTTAGTCTCACTATAACCAGTGCTCGATTCAATAAAATTACATAAATAAAATAACAGAAACTAACCTCTAGGCGAAAAACTTTAGTTGGAATAACAATTCCACATCCCACGGATGTTCGAAATGAATCCAAAAAATTTTTAGGAGAGAACTTCCTGTACTCATACTCAGTTAACTTGGCAGAATTCCCAGCACCAGCAAAAACATGTCCATGGATTCCACGTTCTCTTAACCAGCCAAATGGAAAATCAAAAGAGAGGTCTGCAAAAGCAGTAACAGCAAGATCTCCTCCAACAAAGTCCCTTCTAGAGGAATCGACATTGTCATCATTATTTCCATCTCTACTTCTACTTTGTCTTCGTGGTTCACTGGGGCCTAATGCCCTTGTCCTGAATCCCCATAAAGTTGTTGGCCCTCCTAGGGTGCAAACTGGAGAGAAATCACCCCCCAAGAAAAACCTTTCTGGCAGGGGAGAAGCCTTGTTGAAGAACCCTTGGCCCCATGGAAAAATGACACCAGCAGAGATTCCAAGGTTGAGTGCAGTATGAAAAAACCCAAAAGGAATGGCGTATCGAACATCAAACTCCTGCATTAGATGATATAATCAATTATTTCTCAGAAATGGAAGAACTTGTCTTCAATCCTCAGTGAAAGGTTCTACATATTTTAATTTCCTCTCATTTTACCATAGGTCCAAACTTATCATGATAATAGCAAATGCAACCCATTAGATTAACTCAGGAGACACAAAGAATAGAGACATATTTATATCACGAGATGCTCCAAGGAAAAAAAATTTATCTCTCAAGATGTAATTCTATCAAATTCTTTGGGACCAAATTTCTGAATTAACTATATTACTACTCT
Source organism: Leucaena leucocephala (assembly GCA_037074615.1). Taxonomy (NCBI): domain Eukaryota; kingdom Viridiplantae; phylum Streptophyta; class Magnoliopsida; order Fabales; family Fabaceae; genus Leucaena; species Leucaena leucocephala. The sequence continues at coordinate 17,333,663 of CM073541.1, forward strand.
CATGCTGAAAATCACTTTAGTCTTAATCTTAACTTTATACTCATTAATTTCATCATTTCAGTTCAAAATGTATGACCTGCATCAATATGGACATTCTAGCAATAATTGTGAGAGGTTATCATGTTTTATTCGCGACATATTCAATTGCAAAGTAACTGATGAATGGGGGTACAAAAAAGGAATCAGTCACACCTGACGCAGAAACCGCAAGCTCCTGTGATCTGGTGCAACGCCACCTAATTGAGTTGTAGAAAGAAAAGCATATCCTTTTGTAGGCCTAACTGGTGAGTTCCTCTGGTCAATCTTAAATGTATATTTCAAAGATGACAATAAACCATGTCCAATCTGCCTCCTAATAGATCTGGATGACATTTGTGATGGATCTGTTATGGTACGCCATCCAAGATTGTATACTAAGTCATGGTGTTTTGTTGAGAATAAGCCAAGAGACATGCCAGAAGATCGCTCTTTGTATGAAGAATACTCTTGCCAATCTTGGGAATGCATGAACGCTCTTGCCACAATGGGGGTTAATAATCCTTTCAATCGAGGCACAAACACCCCAACACTCACCTCTGAAGTTTGATTGGGACCATATGCTAGAGAACCATCCCATAGATCACCATAGCCAAACAAGTTTTTGAACTTTAGAGCACCTTCAAGAGACCAAGAACTAGCCTGCAAGACATCAGAGAATTTATTGAAAAGAGAGAAAGGGAGAAAGAACATTAGATTCACTTGTCAAGTATTAACACTCAGTAAGAATAGGCAAAGCATGCGAACACAGTCAGGCCTGTGTATGATGAATACACTACAGCCAACAAAAATACCTGTGCCTAACTTGGCAAGGTCATCACAATCCTAGCAATCCACGGAAATAGACATGGCACATATACCATCTTTTTTTCGTATTTTCTTTCTTAGATGTAAATTTTAAAAATATTAAAAGGACTCAAGATGGGCATTTCAATAACCATAAAAACCCCAGCTGGAATAATAATACTAATAATAAGGCTCAGAGGATTGAAGGCCAATGAAACATTCACTTATGGGAATCAAAATCAAAGTGCAGTTACAACTTACAAGTAGATAAGGTATTTGGAATTTCTTCTAATATTCATTGTAAAGTATGTTCCAAAAATCCATTATAAAGTATGTTACTTGAAATACTTCAGTCTGCATCAGGCAAAATATAAATAACACTGGAATATATTATTCCTGCTCATCTATAACCATACTACAAACAGCTAAGATATCCAACAAGTACAAGCACTTTTCTGTATTGTAACACATTAATAGGTGGTATCGCAGCTACCATCCAGTAGTTTTAATATTAAAAAGGCCATCAAGTAGAAAAATTGACCAACACCTAACACCCTTATTCCTCAAAAATCTAGCAGAAGGCAAGGTCGTGTGTGCATCCATAGAGAACAATCGAAGGTCTTACTAAAAGATGACCTGGGCTGCACAAGGGCAAGAATAGCTGCTTTCTCAAAACTTAACTGAAGCCTCTCTGAAGCCTAACTAATATCCAGTTGAACAAATAGGTGAAGATAAATGGGCATCAATGGTGCTCCTAGCCATCAAAGTGCCATTCAAAACATGACTTATAATCCACCAAATGATTACAAAGAGAGATTTTTATAAAAGCTACTACCATCAAAGATAGAAGCTTCTTAATCCTGGAATGGTCATTTGGAAAAATCCCTAACTACCCTATTCAAATCCGAACTTCTCATAACTTCTTAGTTTATGATGCTTGCAATTGTAGTTCTCTCTCTCTCTCTCTCTATATATATATATATATAAGGTTAGAGAATTGCAGTACTTTAAAGTCTACAATAAGCATCCTGAATGAAAAGGTACAACTTCAAACCTCAGAGGAAATATTTGGGCTTGCTGGAACTCAAAACAGAACCAAAATTTCTGTTTTCATCAGCAAGCATGTTTGTTGCCTAGCATCTAACCGGGCTAAAGATATCCAATACCAAATAGGTTATACTTTTACAAGCAAAAATCTGCAATCTACAATGATATCTGATAAACCAAACAAAACGAATTACAATGTTAGATATGTCATTTTATATGTGCCCACTAAGTTCACATACTATATACTTCCTTGTAATGCTTCAAATTAGACTAATATCTTGCATGCCAACCGTAAATTAGTAAATCAGTTTAAATATGCAATTCATTTACTTCTGACTTCTCAGCAGCCAAACACCACAGTTAACAACTCTCCAATAATCCATGAATATCAAATTGAACCACGCAAAAACGATTAAATCTCGAAATAGTATCTAACAAGGAGAGAAAATGACTGTACCGAGGGTTTTGAATAAACGCCGACTTCACCAGAAGGTTTGCTATCGATCTCCGAGACCTCAATGATGACATTGGCAGTACCAGCCAACTCTGGCGGTCCTGGTTCAAGCTTAATATTGACCGCATCAAAAATCTGGAGGCTATGAAGCTTCGTATTGGCAATTTTGGCCGCTAGTACCAGCTCTTGCATAGTTGTGGCCTTCTTTATCTCCTCCACCTCGGCCTCGATCACCCAATCCTTGGTTTTCGTATTCCCCCTTATAAGCACATCATGGACTCGAGCAGGAAGATCCTGTTGGTCTTTGTCTTCATCATCCTCGACTTCCTCAGGGTCGTCTTCTTCATCGTCGTCATTGGAAAAATTCTGCGTATTGTGGCCATTTTTAGGGATTAGAGGAAATGGAAGTTGATTTTCTTCTTCTGAGATTGCCATGAGAGGTTACTAGAGGAAGTTGGTTCGGAGAGGTAGAGTAAAGAGAGAGTCAGAGCAGTGGAGGAAGCTCCGCAAACAGAAGGAAGACGGCGATGCAGGAGCAGATGGTGATTACTGATTAACCGTTCTAGCAGTTTTTTGTTGTTCAGTTTGTGTTTGGACGTCAGGTCAGAGAATCGATTAAACTTCGGTTTAAAATTTTTTTATATAAATAATTATTTTTATTAAAAATTGATTTTAGGTAATATTTTAATTTTAAATTTAAATTTTAAATAAACTACTGAAAATAATTTTTAGTTTAAAATCTATGGTTATGGACTATCTAATAATTATTTTACTTTTATTTTTTCTTATATTCTCTTTACTCTCTACTCTCTATCATCTTTCCTCCCTCATCTCTTTTCTCTCATATCTTTTCTCCACTCTTCTCCTCTCTACTCTCTCCTCTCTTTTCTCTACACTCTCTTCTTTCTACTCTTTATTCTCTACTATCTTTTCTCTCTCTTACTTTTAATCAAATTATACATTTTTTGGTAATTTACCAATATAAAAAGTAATTCTACTACTAATCATCCAAATATCTCTATTCCCAAAATCTATTCTTCCCAAAATTTATTTTTTAAAAACTAATCCAAACACACCCCTAAACCTACATTCTGACAGTAATTTTTAGAAAGCAATTTTGACTTCTTCTTCTTTTTTTGCAACGGAAAGCAATTTTGACTTTTTTAATTGAAAAGTTCCATTACAGTCTTACACCATCTTAAATAAATAAATAAATAAATGAGGGAAATGTAATTGCTTTTTTGCCGCTCAGCACGCTCATGCTCAAATTCAAATCGGGCAAAGTGTAATCGGCAGCATCACAACCAACAACGTCCGCCGCCGCCGATCCTGCTCCGAAATGACCAGCCAAGACCTCTTCTCTTCCATAACCTCCGACATCGAGACCTACTCTGGCAAAGACCCTCTTCTTCCTTGGCTCCGGTATGCCTCTTCTCTCCAACTCCCTCTCACTTCTCTTCTCTAACATTCAAGGCTACTTACAATGCGAGTTGGTGCAGAGGGATTCGAAAGATGAAGGACACTTTGTCTCCTGCGGCCCTCAATGAGAAGCTGCCGGAGTTCTTACAGAAATGTGCGCGGACTTTTGAGTCCGATCGACGCTACCGAAACGACATGCGGTATCTTCGGATTTGGCTGCACTTGGTAACTGAAGCACCGTCTTCTTCTTTCTTCTTTTTTCTATTTTCATTTACAGCTAATTGATTTTTAAGGCTATGCTTAGTTGCTGAGAAATGGGGTTGGAAAGAGTGATGAAAAATCTATGATTTGGTTGTACACAAAAAAAACATAGCTATTATTTGAGTTATTGAGTTGATTTTAGGAAGTTCGTTATACGCTTCCAGATTGAATAAAGGGAAGATCAAATGGTTTAGTCCTTTTCCCTGATTTTCAGATGGATTTTGTGGATGATCCATTGTCGCTTTTGAAAACCATGGAGGTTAATCATATTGGGACAAAACGCTGTCAGTTCTACCAAGCATATGCTCTTTACTTTGAAAAGACCAAGAGATATGACGAGGCTGAGAAAATGTACCACTTGGGAGTGAAAAAGTAAGTTTTTTATGCAGTAACCAGTAATCACCATTTTTGTTCGAATAAACAGCATGCTAAGAACATACTAACGCTCACCTATTGTACATGTCTTATGGTAAACTGCACATTATTCCCAAAAACAAAAACCTTATGAATAAACTTTGCTATCTTTTGCCCCCAAATAATTCATTTTTTCCACACATTCCATTCTTTTTTACTAAGTCGACTGATGTATTTTTCCAGTGAAGTGGGAATCAATCATCAATACTCATCAAACTTCCATTTCATTATGTCTCAGAGTTCAATTTCGGCTATCTTCTGTCATTTGAAACATATTAATGCCTGTAAAAGTATTTTGTTTTTCTTTTACTTCTAAAAGTTTGTACAGAGGAAAGATATATAATTTGAACGTGAGTGAATAATTCACCTTTCAGCTTATTGTCATAGTAGATGTAGAATATACTATATTATTATACTGCTTTAGCTAGTAGGAGACGCTTATGAGCTTATCCTAACCAAATCTTTCAAAAAACATGTTCTTTTTGCTTTTCTGTCGAGCAGCCTTGCAGAACCTATGGATGACTTGCAAAAATCGTATGAACAATTTCTTGGTCGCATGGAAAGAAAGAAAAACAAAAAAATCCAGGTAGTGCACGCGGATGTGTTGTTCTTGGCCTGAATTTCTTTGTTGTTTTTGACATTCAGTGACATAATTTTTGAAAGATCTCCATCAGCAGCAGGAAGGGAAAGCTTCCAGGAGGCCTCTGTCTACAAAGAATAATCCACATCATCATTTCAACAAGACCGAGGGAAGAAGTGAAGCTAGTTCTGTTGGTAAAGGCCTTTCTGATGAAAGACATGTAGAGACTAAAAAGGATCAGGGCAAGAAGTTTTGTGATGAACCCACAGTTGTTGGCAAGTTTGTTGGCTCTGCCCTTGTCGGAAGGTCGGAAGCCGAAAATGCCTGCCACCATGGACTCTTGGATCCTACAATAAATATGAAGGAAGCAATGGATGCCATTAATAGTATGTTCAGTGAGCCACTAGAGGATGTTCCTATGGCCAAGAAATCACACAAAAGCCGATCGAAGGAATATCACTTTGCACAGAAGGGAATAGAGGTTTTTATTGATGAAAGTTCGGATAACGGAATCAAACCTTCATCTTCTTCATCTCTGCAGCACAATACTGAAGCAGGCCAATCTCATCAAGAACCACTTCAAATATACATTGATGATGATGAAGGACGTAGTGAAACTAGTGACATAAACGATGAACAGAGTGATGTCCGGAATGCCTTTTTCTTTCCCTGTCCTAAGGATCTTTCTTCTGAAAGTTCTGGTGACAGGGATGCACGAAGTTCCCGTAAGTCAAAGTTCAGAGAGGATACAGTTGTTGGCCGATTTGTTGGCTCCACCATTTTGGATGAGTCAGAGGTAGAAAATGCTTGCCACCATGGTTTAGTAGACCCCACAATCAACATGAAGGAAGCTATGAATGACATAAATAACATGTTTGGGAAACCAATAGATTTCATTAGGCGTAAAAGTTCCACGAAGCGGGAAAAGGCACATGAGAGCAATAGCAGAAAAGAGTTTGGTGGGTTTTCAATTCTTGCTGATGATGACATGGAACATCAAAAAGGTCCACAACAACCTCCAAAACTGGCAGGGAAGTCAACGGATTCTGATTTATTTGAGCCAACTCTGCTCACTAAGGAGGCAATGGACGACATAAACAAGATGTTCAATATGCCATTGAATTTTTAAGAACAAATTGATCGCTGATTGTATTATGTTCCAAAATTTTCTTGAGTTCTAACAGAGTTGCATTTGATTTGCCTGAGATAATCAAATGGGATTTGTCTATTCCGTGGTGTCTTCCTCTAAGAGTTTTTCTGTCTTGTGCGAACCTTTTTGCTTATGAAATGAAACTCCAATTCAAGGGAAAAAATCTGGTTCGTGATATTGCATCCGAGTTTATTACATGAATGTGGCAAAAACACGACAGCAATCTGCTAGATCAACAAAGAAACTAAAACAGCAACTGTCAAACATAATATTGAACCGGATCTCAATACAAATGATATAAAAAAGACCACCTTTTATGCAACATGATTAGAACTGAGTAGTGTGAGAGCAATCATTGGGACGAAAAGCCAAGGGGCCAGCAGCATATATGACAGCCTCGTATCTGCTTCCACGCAATCTCTTGTTCTCATAACGAAGTGGGGCCCCATCGAGGGCATAATTGACATTGGACAGGACGCTGCAAGTTTCAACAGGAGACCAAACAAGCTTGACAAAGCAAAAATGGAGGGGATGATCCCACAAATAATCTGAACCTTGAATCCTTCAAGCTGTGCAAAAAGGTGGCCATTTCTGTTGGTCTCAAAGACCTTGTAGTAGCTAACTTGATCCTTGTGGTTCTTGCAGGCAACACTTACTTTTGCAGCAGGAATGGGCTTGGCTCCAGTCAAAGACCAGGTTCCATAGTGGTCACAGCTCTGACAGTAGACCATGGCTTCCACTAACACCTCTGTTTTCTTCTCGTTGGGGCAGAGTCATTTGCTTCTGTGGAAGTGAAGACCACAAGGAGAAGAAGAAGAGAAAAGCTAATGAGGTGCGTGCTTGACATTTCTCGTTGGTGGGAAGTTAGAAGGAAGAGTTCAGAGCTTAGGGACGCGTGAGTCCTAGTGGAAGAGATTGGTATCTATATATAGGTTAAGGCTATTCCAGAGTACTGGTTGCAACGTGCCCGCCACTAGGCCAACGACTCTGATTCTTCATAGCCCTCTACGGGGAAGCCACCTTCAAGGATACATTTTTTTTTGGGGATGGATTCAAGGTTGCATATTTGAACATGTAAATAGATGCAATGCTATGGAGCTCTCCTCTAAGTGTAAAATATAGGTAAGTTTAATTCTGCTACGTCGTTAGTGCATGTTTCTTTAATTAAAAAAATGTAAATAGATAAATATGCTTTGTGTATCGGGTAAGGCTGTAAGCAAAGCGTTGTTGGTAAAAAAAAACAATGATGTAAGTAAAGCTTTTGACACTTCGATTTTTTTTTTTTGGTGGGTGGGGTTTGGTTATTGGAAAGGAATGAAATGAGATGAGATGATAGAAAATAAAATGAACTAAAATGACAACATATGAATTTTTGTGAGAGAAGGGTAATTTGGTAATCGAGGGATGTGAATAAGAATTCACGTATATAAGGTCAACAAATCTAGATTCCCATTTATAAGGAATAGTGATGATTATCATGGAAAATACTATTAACATGACTATAGTCAACCAAATAATTATATTAAAATAAAGTATATAAAGATATACTCGTATTCAAATAAGGATTGCTATGAAAGAGCTTATTTCTAAGAATCCTAAAGAATTAGTAAATGGGATCTAAGGCTTTGTGTATAATGAAAAATATTACTAGACTAATTAAAATTTATTAACCTCCTTGAAGATGTTACAAATTTACTTGTTCCTAATTAGATAATCTAAATATAAATAAAATTTGTGATTAGGTTAAATTTATGAATAAATCTTCATAATTTCTTTTTTAATATTTTTAACATAATTTATTTTGGTACAAAAATTTTTAGAAAATAGTTGAACTCACCCACGATTTAAGGATATGGCGAAATCTCTCTTCTTCCTAGGCGATACTAATATCAGACAGGATGAGCCGTCTATTACCCTCAAGTGTAAACCTAGGCACCTAAGAATTAAGACGCCTCCCCAAACATCGCTACTGGAACTACAACAAAGTGATACTTCTCAGGGATCAAATAAACTTTAAATAGTCGTATATCTTACCATTTTATCAATTAAATTTATAGATAATAGGTTATTTTTAACACAATTAATTACGGATTAATAACTCAAATCACTCGAAGCCCATTTGACGTATTATATAAGCCTTGATAGCAAAAGTTAACAAGCCTCTTGTATCAAAAAAAAGTTAACAAGCCTGCAACACACTGTATTATTTTAGGTCATATCTCATGACTCTTTTAACACGTTAATATATTATTCTCTCATAAGACTTAATTAATTAATTTATAAAAATTAAAAAAAATTAATTAAGCTTGTTATTTATTTGTTGTCATTGTATGAAAAATGTGTGCCACTTTTCATATAATACCCTTCTTTTAATGAGAGTATTAGATGTGGAAGACAAATAAATTAAGGAAAACTATAAAATTAATAATTTGGGGAAAATATGTTCAACGAGGGAAACATTGAAAATTGAAGTCAGACCATTTAGGATTAAAACAAATTCATTAACAGGGAGTGTCATCTAATTAGACTTAAAAGCAATGAGATTTAAGCTTAATAAGACTTTTGATATACGTTTCCTTTAAACCATACAAAGTCTCAGCTCCCTATTCCGTCAACCATTGTTCACCAGCCACCACAACGACTGGCGCCGCCGCCACCTTAGCATCAACGCCCACGGGTTGGTTAATTTTGTTTCATTATCTACTTTTACATGTTTTGTTCATTTGAATTATTCATATTCAAAGCGTTTAACATGTTTATAGAATATATGGTTAATTGTATAAACAATATATACCAACGGGAGTTAGTATGAGTAGTAAGCGGCTTGATATCGTTTAAGCGAGATCTCGAGTTCGAGTTTTGGCGAATGCAGAAAATTCCCGTTAGGAGACTCACCCACCATAATTAGGTGCGCGACGCAGGTCGTATCCGAATGTAGTCGGGGCAAAGCTCCAGTAAACCAGGTAGACAATAAAAAAATATATAATAAAGCATTCAGAAATTCAATAGAATGAATCAAATGAAGTAAAACAGTGCATGGAGGGCGCTTATCCTCTTTTACAACACATTATTTCAAATATATATATATATTTACTAATAGTCTTATAGCCTAATAAATTCTTCTATAAGTGGCAATTAATACAGTTTATAATATAAAGTTGTTAATATCTTTTTCTATAATAAAAAAAAATATTATTATTTATCCGATCCTTAATATAAAAATTAATTAATTTTTTTAGATAAATTATTAAAATTAAATTAATCTATTAGTTATAACTAATATAATAATTATTAAATTAATTAATTAATTTTTATATTAAAAATTAGGTAAGTTTTTTTTGTGACCCGAAAGAATGAACCCATAATTCAATAATTGCGTGCAAAAATTTGAGATTTATTGAAGATGTCCATGAATATTCCAGCTGGAACTTCTGCAGTTCTGCGTTGTCCACGCGCAAATGCAAAGGCAATTACCAGATAGCAAGTCCTCCTTCATGTTCCCAGTCCTTATCTGTTGGCTCATATGACAAAGTCTTCGTTAATTCATATGTTCTCAACTTCCAGTTTGACACAAACTTCATTCCAAATAAAAAAATATATTAAGTTAATTAATCTTTTCTTACCAGCATTCGATCTTCCTCCATTAATAAATGCAACCACAATACACAGTAGACCATTATTTACAAATTTTGTGCTCGTACCTAGTTAGTTGACTTTTTAGGTAAATTAAAAAAATTAAATAAATTAATTAATTATGATTAAATTTAATATCTTAAAATAAATTCATATTATATACTCATCAATATATCAAACTTAGTCAATTAACTTTTATATTAGTTATAACTAACTAATTTATTTAATTTTCTTAATCTACCTAAAAAAATTAACTAACTCTTATAATTAATATCGGAGCTAATAATTTATAATTTTTCCTGGGATCACATTTAAATTAAATAATTGGCATGTTTTCATACATACACTATAAGATTACAAATTAAACTGTATCTTATTTTTATGACTACGATAGCCCAAATAATGAAGGAAGAGAAGTGAGAAAGATAAGAAGGGTAATAATTAATATTGTAACTGAGCGAAACCCCTTTTGTTGCTGTACTTTCCACAGCAACAAAAGAAGAGGAGAGAGTCTACCTAGAAAAAAACCAAAAAAAAAAAAAAAAGCAAGCCAAGGTATTCACCACATATCTCTTTTAGCTCCTTATATACATGTAAACTTGAAATCGTGAAAACTACATACATGCATCGATCTTCAGGTGAATAATCTTTGCGCCTTCACCGGCAGAAAAATGATCAAGAGTATTGAAAGATCCTTACTTTACAATCTGAAACTCTCCCTATCATTTAGCTGCCATCTGCTGAACAAATCTCAAGCTCTGCCCACCAGAGTGGAGAAAGTCTTGGTACGGCTGCTTCAGGTGTTATGTTTGTTATTTCTCTCAGCCTCATACTAACATCTTTCATACTTGGTCTTTGCTTTGGATCAGGGTCAACACAAGATTTGATCAATTCTGCAACTTGTTCTAGCTTCTCTTCGTCGAAAGAGGCTAGAGTTGGATCCACCATTTCTCTCAAGGGACAGCGGTCTCTTTGTAAATAATCCAATGCCCAGTTTTCGAGTGAGCTATTATTGACTGAATAAGGGACTCTGGATGTTACCATTTCGAATAGTATAACACCGAAGTCATAAACGTTGCTTTGTGGACTTGCTAATGGATTATCAAAGTGTTTACTGCCCTTGGTCTTCATCTCAGATGTTTCATATGAGAAACTCAAATCTGCAATTTTGGCGGCATAGTCCTCGGTGAGAAAGATGGAGGAAGAGTTAATATTGCTAAGGGCTACAGGAGGGTCTAGCTGGTGCATGTATTGCAGGGAGTATGCCATGCCCATTGCAATTCTAAGTCTTGTTATCCAATCCAAGTGCTCAGCTTCTTTAACTGCAAGTGACAATATGTTCAGATGCAAGAGCCATTTTCCAACATAAACACCAAAAGAATGACAGGAGCCCTTATTATTCTAAGTAACTAACAACAAACTTAAAGTAGTAAATTAGAAATTGAGATACTTTCAGACTATTTTCTGTGTAATAGAACCCCTGAAATTATATGTACTCACTGTGTAAATGCTCAAAGAGTGTTCCATTGGGTGCATATTCAAAAACCACCATTCTGGTGAAAGGCTCCTCTTCCTCACAATATCCAAGTAGATTGACAAAATTCTTGTGATTCACTTTTGATAACATATCAATCTGAAACCATAATTACATTAAGAGTGAGCTATATCTGAAAAGGCAGCAGATAATCAAATAATCTTATTGATCTTTATAGTATGGTACCTTTTTCCTAAACTTTACTTCTAAAGTCTTTGACCAAGCATTCAGTGACGTCAAAGTAACTGATGCTACGGCAATTTCAACTCCGCTAGATAAAGTCCCCTTGTACACTGTTCCAATTGGTGAGGTACCAATTACATTGCTAAAATCTTCACATGCTGCTATGAGCTCGGACCTTTTTAACTTCGGCACACCTAAAATTTTAAATCTTTGTCATGCACGTATAAAGGATGCAAAATACATTTCAAACAAAATTAATTTGTTCCTGCTTTGTCTTTCTTATGTTGCAAGAAATCTGAATTTGTGTGCATGGAAATTAACTGCCATTTCTTTTCGTTTTTTATTATTTAAACGGGCAGCACTAACAGCCGAGTTAACTGCCATTTCTAGCCATGTTTGATTCTCATAAAATTACAAGAAAAGAAACTCAGATATACCTGTTACAAATGCCTTCTGAAGCTGTCCACTCAGTCCTGTTGCCCAAGGTTTGACAGTAGCAACTTTGTTGGTTCTACAGATGTATATGCTGGCGATTAAGATAAGAAATACACCACCACCTATAACGCCAACCAAAGTTGCAACATGATGTTTTTTTGAGGTACTTTTGGATCTTGCTTCAGGTAATTTTTGTGAAGGAGATGCAGAAGTATTTCTATCAGCAGAAGTGTTATTTGGTGTTATAGGTGGTGCTGCTGAAGGGGATGGGGAAGTTGATGGCGAGGGAGCAGGGACGGAGGCAGAAGGAGAGAGATCGGCTTCACGATTTAAAGGACTTCCAATTCTAGTTTGCAGTAGTCTTCGCAGAGCCACACTGTCTTGGCCAACATTCCTTTGAAAAAAAAAAAAAACAAGAAGACGACTTAAATTTGATGGTAAAAATTAGCCAAAATATGGTATGGTGGTGACAGTGAACCCCAAAGGAAACCAATTAAGATTTTTGAAAATTGACCATCTTTTTTATAGTAAAACAGATTATTTTCGAAATCTGAATCATCTTTTTTTGATGGTAAAAGGATGATTTAGATTTGATAGGAAAAATTAACCAATTAAGGAGGGAAACAGTGAGCCCCAGATTTTTGAAAATCTCATAGAATATGAACCCAAAGGAGATCACTTTTCAGTGGATTGGTGGTCACATACTGTGGAATGGATCTGCTTGCACAAGATGGCATTTTAGCTGCATTAGTTAGCTGGTTTTCGTCCACTTGACTTTCAGAAAGTATCTTCAGTGCATTAATTTCGGGAGAGAACCCACCAAGAAGCTCATTGTTGTCCAGCAAACTGCAAGAAGAATTAACTCAGTACCTAATTGCAGAAGTTCTTAAAAATTAAGTGAGCTGTCTTAAAGAGTATAACCCTACAGGATGGATAGAGAGATATTACTCCCAAGATCTGCTGGTAGAGATCCACTGAAGTTGTTGTATCCCAAATCCAAAACTTCCAACTCTTTCAATTTAGCAATTTCTTCTGGGATGATCCCATAGAAAGAATTGTTTCGCAGAATTCTGCAGTATATTTATAGAGATTTTATCAGGCAACAAATAAAATTATAAAAGTAATTGAAGAAGGTTATACACTGTGCAATGCATCCAAGTGGCAAACATCTTACATGGACTTAATATGAACAAGGTTCGCAAGCTCAGGTGCCAGAGTTCCTCCAAGGCAAAGATCTTTCAAATTCCTGAACAGCAGAATCATTTCTTATGATTAGAAGAACCACAAGATTGAAAAGAAATAACAGGTCAAGGTAAAAATACTAAGTCAACCATGTCAACAACGGCACATTTGCCACTGGAATGTAGGAAGTATCGCGATATGAAAAAATTGGTCAATTAAGCATCAAATAAACATGAACACTAGTCATATACACACGATTTCCATGCTATTCAGCAGTTTTGGGAATAAATCGCAGAACATAAATTTATGAAAACACCTCAATGTCATCTAAATGAAATATCATAACAAAAAGATCTGTTCTTATTCTTTCATGTTCTTAGAAAACAAAAACGCCACTTACAAGACCACCACTCTTCCATCTACGCACTGAACTCGGAACCAATTGCACGGGTCAATTTCTCCTTCATCAATCCAATTTGACAGAGCACCAAACGGGTCACTCAATATCCTCTGCCTCAACTTCAAGAGCGCTTTGCCTGCCCAGAAACACCGTATTAAGCTTCTCTGGGATCCGCAACAACAAAATATAGGGAAACACAGAATCTCACAAACCCAAAATCCCTTACCTTCGTCATTTAAAGAGCAGCAAAGACCCAACAAGCTCTGAAGGAGCAAGCACACCACCAAAAAGCGGAGAAGTCCCCGATGATCCCTGTACCGACTGAAATTCCAGTTCCTTGTCATTATTGTTGCTAATCAACGACGACTCGCACGGAAACAAAAGAAACCAGACTGAGTTTTGCGAGAAAAAGAAGATGAATTGAGTTGAATCGCAAAGCCTTTCGGCGTCTCGAGGAATAACTAGTTGAAAAGAAGATGGAGAAGCAAAAGAGGCGATGTCAAAACCATGTTCCCAACACCCGCAAATTAGTTTAGACCCAGAAAGTTTTGAAAACGCGTGACCCCAAAATATTTTTCGATTATTTTAGTAAAAGAAATACTGCTACAAAATTTGCCGCACAAGAAATTTACCCCGCCATAGCAGAAGGCAAATTGTTGACTCGGAAATTTAGAAATGGTCGATAGCTCCGTGTTTATTAATTAACTAATTAAATATTTGAAAAGTTAATAAATTGTTCAATGTTACATAAATATATCAATCAATAAGAAAAATTGTATTATTCATGATAGCAAATACCCACGTTCATTCTGAATCCATATTTTAATTTTCAGATTCTTATAATTAACCATAATTTTAGAGTGTAAATATTTTTCATATAAATATATATATAAAAGTCCAAGTGAATTTTATTTGGAAAGTATTTTCAGAGAAATCATGAACATCTTACAAAAATTACACAACAATATAACACCCAACCGTTAGCATTGTCCTTCTTTAATGATAATGTTAGGTGAACTGTTGATATATAAGTCCGGAGATTTGTTTTTAATCCAACATTAAATTATTAAATTAATGTTAACTATTAAAAATGACAAAATTATATCATATGACTTCTTCTAAAATATTCTTAAAATAAAAATGCAGTTTAAAGTTTTACTCCTTCCTGTACTTACTATAAACTTCTAAACTGCTTTTTGGAATGGTTTTTATTATAAATAACATAAATTTATTCTATTTGTAAATACAGTTTATGAGCTATCTACTCTCATTAATTAGATTAAAGTGATTAAAAATACTTTATAATAAATATAGGAGTTTTTATTAATTAATATTAGGTTTAACATAAAAAATTATTCTCTTATAACATAACAAATCAATATTTAAATTTATATTAGTATCGATAGTATTTTTTTAAATATAATTATTTTTAATAAAAAGATATCTGTAATTTAAAAAAAATTATAAAATCAATGGATGATGAAAATTATTTATGGATGAGGTGGCAGTGTATATGTGGATGATAGTGGAGGGATTGGAGCCAATGATCCGCCGGCGACTGACTTTGTAATCCTTATGATTATATTATATAAAACAATATGTCTCTGTTTTGGACCTGGTAAAACCCTCCCCCTCTTTTGGATTCATTCGGCAATTTCCTGGAAGTTGCCCTCTTTTCTGCAAATTCTCTTGGGCCCATATTTTTTTTCCTTTTTTTTATTAAGTTGTTTATGCTAATATAAATTACCTAAATTTTATTCAACTCACAATATTCCCAAACATATATCCATAGTAAAATTTATAACAAGTCCGTATTAAGAAACCGCAAGAGTACGGGTTTAGGTAAACTATAGGGGAATCAAACTTTATGACAAATCAAATAAAAAAATTATCAGTAGTGCAATACATTTATTGTTATACATCTCTAATTAGGAATATGATCTAGAAAGAAAGAAGGTAATGTAATGTTGCCAGTCCCACATTGAAAAATCTCATAAATATAATAAAGTTTTATAAGTTTAAAAGTTCTTTTTTTAATAATTTAATCTTTTAAAATTAAACTTTCCCTTAAACTTATATTCATCATAGATAATTAATAATTATTATTATTTGTAATTAATTAGAAAAATATTTTTACTCTTCATTATTCTGTATAAATATAATAAAGTGAAATTTTAATATAAATTATATTTAAATATTTATGTGGATTAGGGCAGGAATTTGCATTGGTCTCGTGACCTAATAACGGTGCCTTGCATAGATTTTTTTTTTTTTAAATATATAGAATTCATGTTCCGACTTACAACAATCATAATGAAATAAAATAATCTCTAGTATGTCTATATAAATGAGAAAATTAGAATGATATGATAGTACAATATTAATCAATATAAAATACAAAAAGAATAATACAGCTCATATTATTTTATTGCAAACAGCGCCGTCAATCTTTTTAGATTGCTTACAAATGCAAGAAACTTTCTTTAGAGAGAAATAAACATTTCATACCTTTATATCTTTCTCTAACTGATTTATAACTTCTTGTATACATGTAGAATACTATGAAGATTCATGCCAAACAAAAAAACAGTCTATAATAAAGGCCTGAGAAATAAATAAGGGCTAGTGGGATGAAGAAATAGAAAATTACTATATGATCTTAAAGAAATTATAAGAAAAATAAATTTATTGTTAATTTTTAAATTAAAATTTAATATTAGTAGATCCTCAATTGTTATTTAGATTTTTTGATAATTAAATTTTTTTATTTAGGATCTCATGATCATTCTTCTAAAAAATATGTGTAGTCACAATTTTTTAACCTTTTAATGATCTCATATTGTCGCTAATTAAGTTAATTAATAAGTTCAAACATGGCTGGCTGGTTAGAATGCGTTGAAATTTTAGATGAATGTTGTATGTATAAATGTACTTCTTTCTTTCTTTCTTTTTTTAATTTGCTTTTTTTTTTTTTTTTGCGAGATTTTTTAACGTGCTTGATACATATTGCTTTGCATCAACTACAGATCAGAACGCGTTAATATCTGGATATGATGAATGTGAACGATGAAGGATTGGTTGCCAAACTTGAATTGTTTCGTGCACATATGTATCCTTTGCGTCAGTCGGTGATAGATATCTTCAACTAGTAGAATACTTGGTAGGGTTTTAATTATATGGTAAAGTTATTTAATTTCACCATTCTTTTAAAGTAGGCTAGTTAATATTCCTAAATTTGTTCATCAAGGTGAAATTAATGACCACGTGTCTCTAAATCTTTGTTGGATTTAAAATATAAATTTATTTTAAAAATTTTTGCTTAAAAACAAAGCTACCTAGAAGTATTTATAGATTTAATATAATTGATATTTTAAAACATAATAATATTATTTTAGCTATTAAAAATTAGTGTTGACCGTAAATATTTTAACAATAAATTAAGGACAATATTACTCTATTTTAATACTTTTTGGATAATCTTAAACAAAAAAAAGCTTCAATAATATTATTACTGTTAAGTAAAAAAATTTAAAAGAAATTTACAACTTTAAACCCAAAAAAGAAATTCATGGACAAATGGTCATTCACCTAATGGAAATAACCCGTATATCCATCATACTCATAAAGTGCCAAACTAGCAACCTTACATTTAGAAAGATTTCAAAAAGAACTTAATTTATCTTATTTAATATATATTATATTTTATAAAAATAAAATTAATATAATAATAAATAATAAAAATCTGTTTATATATAAAAAAGATTAGTTAGGAAAGGGGGGCAAATCAATGCGGTGAAAAGATGTAATAAATAAATAAAAATGGGGGAATGAGGGTTTAATGAAGACATTTGAAATTAGGACCTTTGATATGCAGTATGGGTAAACGCAATTTTATAATGTTTGAGTTTAAAAAATTGGATTGAAGTCCAATCTTGCTTATCAACATTTCTTCGAGACGTACTAGGCACTTAAAGTTAAGGGTGGCTCCATGTCGTCCCACATATAATAAGGGAAGAAACAAAAACAATGTTTGCTCTCTATGATCCATTCAACATCCTTCGTTGACAAAAACACAAAAAACAAAAAAACAATCCTTAGTTAGCAGAAAAAATTGCAGAAAAACTAAAAAAAATTGTTATAAAAAATTAATACGGATTAAGTTTTAAAATAACAAATAAATAAAAAAAATTGGTGCTCTTATCTTTTTCTTTTTTCCATATTTTTAGAGCGGTCAATTGCCATATTTTAATGCTCTTAATTCTTAAATACAAAATAAGGGCAACTCACGATCTCGCTTCCCATTCATTTTAAACACACCTTAAAATTCTCGAGCAAGCTGTCGGTCATATATATCTTTTGTTTCCCCCCTCTTCTTTATCAATGAAGTCATCTAAATTGTTAATAAAAATAAAAAATGACCGTCTAAAGGAAACTAATTGAAGAGACACAAAATTAATTGAGTCAATTATCCTACATAACTCGAACTCCTTTAAACTAAAACACATGAAAATGTTTTCTCAATTTTTATTTATATTAAAAACTATAAGTTTATTTTGTTCTGAATATAAAAAAAAATAAAGTTTTGCTATTGCCTTTTAGTCAACTATATATAAAAATTATATTCATAGTATTTGCTTAAAAAAGAGGGGGGAATTATATAATTCCTCCTATTATTAGAATTGTTTGAACCATGAACATCATCCTCCCGTCTCACATGGCCATAATAATTTGTTCTATAGTTTACTATTTTTTTCAAAATAGTAATTTAGTACCAAAAAAAAGTTTGATAATAAATGCAGATACCACTTCATCAATTTTTTTTTAAAATGAAACTGCACATAAAGCAATAAAAGCTCTAAAAGTACGGTGAGTAATTATAAACCTACAAAAAGGTACTCATAGTAATGAAGGCTAGTGGGGAGTCAGTTGGAGAGGCAAACATGGCAGAGGAGCGATGAAACATGAGGTTCCACGTCACAATCCGACGAAACGAATGTCGTTTGCTCCATGACACCATGAAGATGAAGCTTCATCATGTTCATATTTGTGATCTCTAATTTCTAGTTCATGCATCCTTTTCATCTGTTCATTCGCAAACTGATGATCTCCCCTCCATCTAAGCTTTTTCATGCGCTGCTCCCCTCTTTATAGAACTATATTTTGATTCAAAATATGAATTTAGATATTTGAATTAGAATAATAGTAACTCCATTTAAGTATCTGGTGCATGCTTGTGCAAGCAAATGGAGAAAAGAAAGTGAGGTGTAAATTCATTAATTGCCTTCATTTAAGAAGCGTTTCCCCCATCAATGTCATGAATATATTAATGCATGCCTTCCTTGTTTCCTGTACTTGAGGACAACGTGGCTGGGAAGGTTACCAGACCCATTTAATTTGATAGCCAGAGATAATTATTATAGCCACCCATTTCAAGATCTGAAGCTCAAAAAGATCCAACAAATAATAATTAAATTTAGTAGAAAAGACTAGTTATTTACAAGATAACGAATAATGGCTCGAATGTTTGCTCTAAAAAGTGTCTTTATTTAACCTTAAACAAGATTGTAAGGAAATTTATGCTCATAAAAACTGGAGAATCATCAGTGCACAAATCACTCATGCACTGGTTCACAAATGGCGCTTTTACCAAGAGCTATATGTTTTTATCAATAAAACTCAACATAATTGATAGATAATTAAGTTTTTTAAATATAATATCATAGGTTTAAATTAGGCTATATATATAGAGAGAAAAATTGTTAGGAGAGACAAAATCTAATTTAGTTATCTGTACATTTTAAGAGGATTAATCTTTAAATTATTGGTTAGTTTATAGGGAAAAAAGCTACATTTTTTTTGTTGCTCACCCAATTTACCGGAGCTTTGTCCCGATTATATCCGGATCTGACTCGCATCGCGCACCTAGCTATGGTGGGTGAGTCTTCCAACGGAAATTTTTTGCATACGCCAAGACTCGAATTCGAGACTTCGCTTAAATAATATCGAGCTGCTTACTACTCGGACCAATTCCTTTGGGTGAAAAAAAAAAGCTACATGTTTCTTGTATAAGATATCTCGCACACATGGAGGTGGGAATAGGGCCACACGGCCCATTTAGGTTAAGCCAATACAAGATTGGGCCATGTGGGCTTGGCCAGTAACCCCATTCTCTAGATGGAACGTTGATGCTGAAATGCCTGGTTCATTAGCCCGTATATATTTTCTTGTAAAAATCAACATCCAAGTCCTACTCCTACATAAGACCATGAAGGAATGAACTACACAAATCACCCACGAGTCCCAAATTCCTAAAATATAAATAAGTTTTCAAATGCAATGACAAAAATATCCTTCTTTTAAAAAACATTCTTACAATTTTATTACCGAAGTATTCATTTGTTGTTTGGAAAGAGTTAATTCCCAAATAGAGTACAAATTTCGTACCAGTTTTCTTTTTGTTTTTTTTATAGTAAATAATTAACGTTATTGTAAACAGCCTTTGATTGTGATAACATTTTATATTTTGATATGTAGAATGAGGATGCTATTTGGTAAGGTTGGGCTAATACCAAAACTAACTGTGCTCACAAAGAATTAGGATTGTACCCTTCATCCTTGAGAGAATGAAATATACCACTCACAGGAGAGTAAGGATAAGAGAAAGAAATTATATAATTTCTCTTTATTTTAATTTAGAGACGGCTTAAGAAGTTTTTCAGGACTCTCAATGCAGAATTATGTTTATCGGCAAGTTGAGTTACTTTGACATGAAAATGAAATTTCTCTCTCTCGTGAGCTTCTGTACTGGAACAGATAATAGCTGGGTCACGTGGGAGCTGCTCTGAATGTCCAGATTCGCACAATCGAACCACCAGGGAGATGGAGAGGCTGGCGGAGGTAACCGAATCGGAGATACGAATTGACTTTGCTCTCAACTGCAAATGCCGAGCCACCGTCACTCTCCGATCTCTTTGCGCCGCCTCGCCGCTGGCCTTCAAGGTCCAGACCTCCTCCCCCAACAAGTTCCTCGTTAACCCTCCCTCCGGCATCATCCCTTCTCTCTCTCACGCCACCTTCCAAGTCATCCTCAAGCCTCAGTCCCAGCTTCCCCCGACCTTTCCTCGCTCGCCGTCCGATCGCTTCCTCGTCAAAATCGCCCAATTCCTCCCCGACGCCTCCAAGTCCGTTCCCTCTCACACTATTAACTCATGGTTCTCCTCTCTCCCATCCCCCGCTTCCACTCAGAATCTCAAACTCAAGGTCGCCTTCGTCGGCCCCTTCCTTCTCCGCCATGCCGTCGCGAGTGGTGATTTGGATGCTGTTAGGAACACCATCAAACGGCAGAGGCCCTTACTCGCCGATTTGTCACCCAATGAAGCTGAGTCGCTCCTCCGGCTGGCCACCGAGTTGGTTAACCCGGACGACATGGTTCACTTGCTACTGGAAGCTGGGTTGAGAGTGGCCGAGGAATTGGGATCGGGTAACGGGGACCCGAGGTGGGCTTCGAAGGGCTGGGATGAGCTACACGTGGCCGCTGCTTTTGATCGGACGGATGACGTCATCAGGTTGTTAAAGACGAATCCGTCGTGGCAGTTGGATTCCAGAGATCACAAGGGCAGGACACCTTTGCATTTGGCGGCGGATAAGGGAAATATCAGGTGCGCTTGCTTGCTGGTGGAAGGAGGTGCGAATGTGAATGCCAGTTGTAACGACGGTCGCACGCCGTTGTGCAGAGCAGCGGCGAATGGTGACCGTAGGATGGTGGAAATGCTGGTTGAGATGGGCGCTGACCCAACTATAACCGACGATCGGGGCCGTTCAGCCCTTTCCATTGCCAGCGATGAAGGACATGTGAGTGATTCCTATCATCTTTGTCACATTACATATATCAGGGCCCATATATTGCTAGTGTGAACTCAACTTTGTAGTTTAAAAAATCCTACAAGTGTTTCAACTTCATATATTTGCAACTTAATGTTTGTTTGTACCAGTTTGAAAACTGACGCGACACTGTTATTTTAGTTTAGAAAAATAACTTAAATAAATGAAGCTTTGAAGACTAACACTGGCAAATAAAAGTAAAATAAGTGCCTTGGCCTACAAAGAAGAATTTAAATGAAGTAATAAAATGCCATGGCAGCTTTTTGTTTTTGGAATGCATTGTGACAAGAAACTGTTTGTTTGATGAATGGGCAAGCAGAAAGAGATGGTGGAAATAATGGAGCAAGGAGAAGAAGTACTAGCGGCAGCGAGGCATGGGGACGTGAAGAAGCTGGAGACCCTGTTGAAGAGAGGAGCGAGTGTACAGTATCGAGATCAGTATGGTTTGACTGCACTTCATGCGGCAGCCATGAAAGGGCACAGAGAGATGGTATCCATGCTGACGGAAGCGGGGTTGGATTTGGAATGTGAGGACGAGGAAGGCCACGCGCCGCTGCATATGGCGGTGGAGAGTGGTGACCAAGAGACCATACAAGTTTTAGTGAACAAGGGCGTGAATGTAAATTCCGCCAATAAGAAGGGTGCCACCCCTCTGTACATGGCTAAAATTTTGGGATACGATGCCATAGCTGACTTTCTTGTCAGCAAGGGAGCAATGTCCTGTTTTCCTGTAATTTTACAGTAACTTCTCTAAAATCCTAAATCAGTCATGCCCCCCCCCCCCCCAATGCTCGTGCAAGATATTATTTTGCACGTAGGATGGCAATTTCCTCTCTTTTGTTTTGGGTGTTTAGTTTAGTTCCACTGTTCCATTCACGAACCGTATAATTTTATCACGGTGAATCCAAGCAGTCTAGTCTTTGGATTCGATCCTGAAGCATTACGGATGTCAACTTCTTAATACTAGCGACTGCAAGACAGCTCTTAAATTTAAGAAATTTCCTAGCTACCAGGGCTTGCTCAACTAATCTATGACTTGAAAATGAAGCGTCCGCTTGATCCAAATTGAGCACTTATAAGGATTTTCATGCGTTAGGACTTAGGACATCACCAATTCTAGTTTTCTGCCTAGCTTTATTCGGAAATAATTTAGTCTGAACCTGTCATTAAATTTCTTGTCTGAGTCTTTCCAATTGAACAATCTCAATATTGAGCAAAATGAGAACAATTAGCTGATAAAGCTTAGTTTTTGCAACAGTACAAAAAAAGATGAAAGTACTACTTACAGTTATTCTCGCCTTCTTAAAACAATTCCCTGCATAACCAACAAACGGTCCATCCAGTGTTCACCTTCCCTGCTTCCGGGTACCAATGTTCTTCGTCTTTCCCATGAACACCTTCCTTGGCGCATCCTTCTTCCTACTCTTCTCCTTCTTCACAGAACCAGTCTCACCCTTCTCCCACCAAAGCCACTATACTAAATCCTCCGACCTCATCTCTCTCCAGCGCCACCCCCGTCCCCAAGAATACTTGGAGGTCATCTATCCCTCCGATCACGCCATCCCATCATGCTCCCACCTTATCCTGCGCCACTCGTTCGCCGATACCATCGATTCTCCTCCCTTCTCCACCCCCTACATCCCTCCCTCTCATTGTTCTCCTTCCCCTTGGTCCCGCGTTCTCCTCCATTTCCATGCCGATTGTAAAGGAGAGCAGTACGACCGCATCGCCGGCCTATGGCTCGGCGGCGTCGAGCTCCTTCGCACCAGCACCGTCGAGCCCACCAAGGATGGTGTCTTCTGGAATGTTTGGAAGGACGTCACCAGGTACTCCTCTCTCCTTACAAGGTCTGACTTGGATCTCACGATGATGCTGGAAAACGTCGTTAATCAGGAATTCACTGGGATTTACCACGTTACCGTCACTCTTTCGTTCTTCAAAGGCCACGCTGTTGTTGGGGCTCCGATTGGGGTTTCTTGTGAGAGGAGATTGAGGATCCTTAGGGATGAATCAGATGGAGGAATCGCGGAAGTAACGGCGGAACGGGATAATCTAGGTGATACTGATGTGCGTAGGGTTTCATTGGATTTGGATGAATCCCCGGCCGATTTGATTATTCCGATATCTGATGACGGCGACCGTGGGTTTTGGTTTAGAGTTGAGCGCGAATCGGATGTGCATTCCCGGATAATTCAAATCCCAAGGAATACTCACCGTGCAGTTCTTGAGGGGTACGTGTCTTTTCATGGCAACGATGAGTTTTGGTACTCAAACCCACCCAATTCATACATAAAAACGAACGGCTTAACCACAGGCCGAGGTAACGGAGCTTACAGGGAAATGTACGTGACAATCGACGGCGAAGTTGTGGGGTCAGAGATTCCATTTCCGGTCATTTTCGCAGGAGGAATCAATCCCCTCTTCTGGGAGCCTATTGTTGCGATTGGGGCTTTCAATCTTCCGTCTTATGATATAGATTTAACACCTTTTCTTGGTAAGATTTTGGACGGGAAAAAACATAGATTTGGAATAGGTGTGACTCAGGCCATCTCATTCTGGCTTGTCAATGCAAATTTACACCTTTGGTTGGATCATCATTCCGAAGTAGTTCATGCTGAACGAATCATGAACAAGAGCCCTGCAGTAACAATAGAGCGCCAAGAAGAATTTACGGGACTCGATGGGTCGTTTGGGATAGATGCAGAGAGGGAAACAAAAGTAGCAGGGTGGGTTTGGTCAAGTGCAGGCAACTTGACCACCATTATCTCGCAGGAATTCCAGTTCAAGAACTACATCAAGTTTCAAAAGAATGGAACCTACAAGTTTGTGAAACAAAAACTCAAAGCAAAGAAGAAGATGAAGATAATAAATGGTAGTGGTCACGTGGTTGCATTATTGAAGATAAAGAGAGACTATCCTCTGCGTGTGATAACTTGGACGAAACCATGTTTGCGTAAGGACAGATATCTACTTGTTACCAATGTCACTCATGCTTTGAAGGAGAAGCAATCGGGTGCGTGCTTCTCAAATTGGATTAGTAACAGACAGGATTCTTCGGGATGGATGGAAGTGAAGGGTCACTCTGTTCTATCAGGGCAAGGAATGACCAGACAAAATTATAATCACAACGACAGGTTCAACTGCTATTCTCGAAATGTTGCAGCAGCTAATGGCAGGATGATTGAGGACAATTCCTCTTTTCAATGCGAGGAATGAGAATAGTTTCCAACTTATTTTTCCATGTCCCTGTTTTATTTGTAGTTTGTCTTTGTGATAACATCAGTGTCAATTCCGAAGCCCATCCTATTCGTTTGTTGTCACCTATTTGTATCGTGATCACGCCTAATCCTAATCATCTTAGTATTGTTAACAAAAATTTAATCACTAATGTATGAAAAAAAAATTGATGGCTTAAAAATACTTTTATAGACAGAAAAACCAGCTTACCTTTTCACTAGATAAAAAGGTTACCTAAACTTCCATATATGAAAAAGTGGAAGAAAATTTAATAAAAAATTTAATTATCTATGCCATCTAGAGAGGCCATTGTTCCAGAGAGTTGCACTTAAATTGCAAAAATGATATAAAATTGGATTTATCGGCAGATTACTGAGTGTAAAATATCCGTTTCCAGACGCTCCTCGATCCCTATGCAAGTATCAGAACATCTCTACATGCTATAATCTAGTTTGTATTGTACAATCGCAATAGAAATCTTGTTTGAAAAAGATTTAACAAAAATTTGGTAAAATCCGTCGTTCTCTACGCCTTTTGAACCGTCAAAATTTTGTCACTCTGTTATGCCAACACCCTGGTCCACATCAACTTCTCCCATTCCTGTATCTTCTTCCTCTTCACTATCTTCATCACCACTGATCTCCTCGTTATCTTGGCGTAGCTTAGCCATGTGTTCAGCAAGCAATTTATCATCACGTTCACTCACCTGAATCACAAAGACAAATGTCAATCTCAGATAGAGAAAGATGAATTCCAAAATACATCCATCATCATCATCAACACTCACTGCTCTGGGTTGCTCCTTCACAACTAGTTTGCCTTTGTGTTGCTCTATGGCTTTAGTGCAAGCCTCAATAGCATCTTTGAGTACCAATATTCCTTGCTCCTGTCAATGTTGAAGAACACACAATTGTAGTTTCATTATTGAAGTCTGTACAAATTAGACGTTGACAAATATAAAACTGCCTCCAGGATACTAGATGAGTAATGAACTATTTTCAAGGAATCTGATGATCAGATAGTAGAGAAAACACGTAACAGCTTTTACCAAGAAAACCCATCAAAACAGGCACTACAAGTAAGATCAACAGCTAGTCCAGTTGTTCAGTTACAAGGTCAATTGTCAAACATATCAGATCAAAATTTTTGTGAAGACTGCACACCAACCTTGTCAAGAGTCTGAGTGGTAAGAACATAAAGTGGAGGAGCAACAAGTTTAATCCTCACTGGGCAATCATTATTTCCAGCAGCTTCAGCTTTCCGCATTGCTTCCTGCATAGTCATGCAATTATACCGCAATTATTCACAATACTTATGTAGATAAGAAAATATTACTGAACACACCAACTTCAAGTACGGCCCAAAGAATAATGGGAGAAAACAAACAATTCAGACCTTAATGTGAAGAACTCCATCAAACTGAAAGCACTTCATTTCAATATCTGCCCTAATTTTCAAGGGCTGGGGGGTCATTCTTCTTCTGATGTTCTTTACCAGAGCTTCCTTCACCTCTTCTGATACTGCTGGAACCACCTTGGTCACCTAAAGGAGGGGGGAAAAAGTCCTAAGTAATCAAATAGAACTTCCGTGAAAAAAAAAAAATTGTCTATGACAGCAATGTTTACCTCCTGCCCATCAGGGCCAACCTCCTTGACCTCACGGGTGAGGGAATTCAAAACTGAATCAGGATCCGTAACAATTATTTTGAATGCCTACACAAAATGAGGATCATATATCAATTGCATAATTAAGAGAAAACAATATATAAATACATAACAAACTTCATTACCTCAAAAGCATGACCATATTTACGATATAGAGGCCATCCGATGTGAACATACAGCTCCTGCAAAAGGCAACTTGTATTTAGTTCAGCAAATCGGGAAAAGCGAAGCACTATAAACATTAAAAGCAAGTAATCAGATCAACCTAAGCGATACAGAGTAAGAAAACCAAAATCATCAGATAGAGTAGATGTAGACACAAAGTCACGAAGAACTACAATGAGTCACTTGGAAAGATGATATTTTAGAGAACAAGCACCTAGTGGTATAAAGCAATATATATGAGGGGCAAATACTAAACATAATGAAATAAAATGGTCAGCGTCCCTGTGCAATGCAGCTTTTCAGTTTGGTTACAGGCACTAAAAAGTGGAGAGCCCACAATAGCAAAAGAAACATAAAGCTCTTCAAATATGAATAGGATCTAATATCATAGTAGGTGATCCTAGCCACTACAAACATTTTTCATGAAATTCAACACCACCACCCCCTCCTTGGTTTTTTAAGGGAAGGCTGCCATAATTAGATCATATACAAATGCCCGATAAAGAACACAACAACATAGGTTAGAATGAACCAAATTTCTACTTTCTTAGCAAAGGGCAAACACTTCCTAATCCACACCACACCCCCCACCCCCACCCCAACAAAAAAAAATCGCCCAAAAGGATGGAAGACCAAGGTGCATGATTCCATCCAACCGTGATCTATACACAGGTTTAAAAACTCAGCGGTATCAAATGTATAATTCCCACATCGGCTATTATGGAAAAAAAGTAACATAAGCATCTGATTGTTGAACAGAAAGCATTTCAAAAGCCAATAGTAAGTAGCAAGGATTGTATGAGAAAATAATTGGTACATCAATTTTCTTGCACGCGACTACTTAATTATGGAGTGAAGAAAACATTAGAAGTTAGCATGATAAACTGATTTATTTAAAACCAGAAGTAACACAAATACATTGGAAATATATTTAAGACATACCCTAGTCAGTGAGATAACTCCCCTGGGTGAAAATGTATGACTAATGAAAGCAAGGTATATATACCAGGCCAGGGACAATAAATAGAGTTGGAACAAAATGAAGAAGCAGAAGAATAGTTGGCAAAATGTGAGGTTGATTTCTAAATCACAAGTCATGAACCTTATCATGTCAGACAATCAGGAGGCAGAGTGAAAAATTTACAATGATCCCAAATATAGCGTCTTTGTTATTCACCTTCTTATAGGGAACCAAAGCGGTGGCAATAACAAACAAACAAACACAGGAGTATAAACTTGAAAGTAGTAAGAATTCAAGGGAACAACTCAACAAGAAATTACATGGCTTGGGTGGAGTGAGTGTTTCAATGAGAATATGACTGGAAAATAGAGAGAGATTAGTGGAGGTAAGATTGGTGGCAAAGCTTGGAGGAAAACGTGTCTATCTCAAGGTAGGCTAAAACTGATACTACAGAAGACAACGATTAAGCATTCTGAGTTAATCTTCCAAAAATTAATAAATAAATAAATAAATAAATAAATAAATAAAAGGGTCAGATGAGTTCCCTGTCGTTGGCTCCTAAGTCAGGTTGTTCATGACTCATTGCAACATAACAGAAGCCCAGAGCAGAGGAATCACAAATTCATACAATATTCGAGTTCCCTGTCTTAAGCACATGTAGTAACGTTGCCAAGCAAAAAAGAATACTAAATTTTACACACCACACCAAAAATTCTTCTAAATATAGTCCACAGCCAAGCAATATAGTACAATTTGCATAACAAATTTTTCAGAAAGTAAGAGTCTACTTTTTTTTCCATGGGTCAAGGGTCCAGTCAACATTCAAGGAAAGAAGGTGGGCATAATGATTCCGAAACTATTATTTCCTAGGGACCAAGTTCAAGTATTTAACACTCATTCTATTCAAGCATTTAGAACTCGAGGTAACTCGAGGTCCTTATGAATCAATAGTTTCTGAATTTAGTCTGAATAAATTCATCAAGGGTCATCCATCGAAAGCTAACAGATGAATCCTAGAACTCATATACTCCCGTTCACTGGGACAAAATGGTGAAGAACTGCCACGTCACTCCAAGGAAGACTAATATCAAAATTAACAACATCCAAGAAATCAAAGAATCAACAGTAGCAAGCAATCGAGCAAAAATCGATAATAGCGAAAGAAACGGCGGACGCAGCGAAATACCTCTAAATCGATATTTTCAGTCTCAGCGACGTGACGCATGATGGAGTGAACAAGCTTGCTCTTGTTGTACCTCTCCTCGCAAGCCTGGATATCCTCCTCAGACACCCTTCTCTTGCTCAAATCGATGTAACCCTTTTCCTTGTCGACCCTGAGAACCATGACGGGCTCGATGCGGCCGACCTTGATGAGACTGCTGACGCTGCGAATCCGGCGGCGAGAGAGCTCGGAGAACAAGATCATGCCTTCGATGTTGTTGTACTCAAGAAGTGAGACGTATGCGCCCATGTCGGCGATGTTCTTGACCTGTATCATAACGGCCATGTCCACTTCCGGATACTTGGACTCGTACATCCGACATTCAAGGTTGGGAGCCATGGTTTGGGTTTCTGAGGCTTTTGATGGGATTGTGGAGGGAGCAAGAGGCGGTTTGGTAGTGGTGATACTGGGTAGCTCTCTCTGTGTGGCCAAACGCAATCTAGGTAAAGGGTTAAGCTGGAAGACGAAGGCAGAAGGCCGAAGTAATAGGTACACCGCTACGTCGTCGTTTGCTAATGGGGAAAAGGAAAAGAAAGATTAACGTGGATTTAAAACGGATTAAAAATAACAAAAGCAATCACGCCCACCGTGGGGCTCGAACCCACGACCACAAGGTTAAGAGCCTTGCGCTCTACCGACTGAGCTAGACGGGCTTGTTGGTGGACTGACAAATGATAAAATTAAAATCATAAACTTTCAGGCATCTGAAACAAAGCCATTAGTCTCGTAGTAACTACTACACCATCGGGTTATAGATCAGCATGGAAAATGTAATATGAAGTGAACATGCAGATGACCAAGCTTAGAATTAAACCCAACTAAATGAAGAAACTTTAAAGTTTTAACCCCACGTAATGTGGGAAAAAAACTCAAATTTAAAGATCTAAAATTATGAGATTCACAAACCTATGATTTTTAACATGAAATTTATTTAATTAATTAAATTATATTAAAAAATTAATTAATTTAGTTAATATAATATATTTTTATTAAATAATTTAATCGCCTTCATTAACTATATACCTTAATCTTTAGTTATTATTGAGGGAGTATTAATAAGAGTAATTTAAAAAAAATAATAAATATAAGCAATATCTATTATATTTATAACTAAGATCAACTATCTAATTATATCTTATATTATAGACCGAAGGAATACTTTACTTATAGCTTCTTTAATCTCTCAAAATTAATAAAATATATCTTATATTAAAAAATAATACAATTAAATTTTGTAAATATTAAAAAAAAATATGTAATTATATCTTTGAAAAGCCTAGTATGATAAGAGGGGTTTTGAGCCTCTCCATTGAAGGCCTTTCATTTCTCTCAATTTATTTAAAATTACTTAGTTTTAGTGCTGGATGTTATATGTTAAACAAATAAAATAAAAATAAATAATATCTAAGTAGGACATCATCCATAGTCACCAATTGTTCTCCTCAAACTCTCCATCACCATTAGACATGTGTTTTTTTAATATCTAACATAAAAACTACGTAGTTTTTTTTTTGTTCAGAGAAAAACTACGTAATATTTTTTTGTTGCCCACCCGATTCATCGAAACTTTGCCCCGACTACATCCGGATTCGACCCGCGTCGCGCACCTGGCTATAGTGGGTGAGTCTCCCAACGGAGATTTTTTGCGTATGCCAAGGCTCGAACTCGAGACCTCGCTTAAGCGATATCGAACCGCTTACCACTCGAACTAACCTCCATTGGTTACGTAATTTTTTTTTTGGTATACCTGGTTACGTAATTTTAAATAAATGGATGGCAACCAAGGGGCCTCTTCACCCAAGAAGAGGTAGAAGCCCAGCTGTCATAGATTTTGTCAGGCTCATTTTGGGTCCAATGGCCCCATTAAGAGGTTGGGCCTAACTTTCGACCTCAAAGTGCCGGACATGCCGAATTTATAAGACCAATAGGGTGGGCCCGTGAATCCCTAATAAGAATGCTTCCTTCAAATTATTTAAATTTTTTTTCGTTAATCGTGAGTTAAAAAATATACGACTATTTATAGTGTGTTTTATCTTTAGAAAGTATTACTTTATTGTGGTTCCAGTCGCGACACTTAGAGAGGCATCATAACTCATGGGTGCTTAGGTTTACTCCTAAAGCTAATAGACGGTTGGCCCTGCCTGACATTAGTATCGCCTAGGAGGAAAGGAAAATTCGTCATGCCCTTCGATCGTAGGTGAACTCAGCCTCTTTCCAAAAAAATTTATAAAAAAAAAATTATGTTGATTAATATGTTGACATTTCTTTGGAGCAAGATATATGGGTAATTGTTGACCCGAAACAAAACCCCCAGTTTCTTTTAAATGAAAGAGAATGACTTAAATAAGCAAGAAAGATATCTCTACATCCTAAGTAGTTGCACATAGGCCTTTTAATCTTTGCGTGTTTACTGTATGCTCAGACAACTTATTGTTTATATATAGGACAACTTTCTATATAAGAGACAGTGTTACTTGTATATAGGACCCAAGGGAATATGTTAAACTCAGTCCAATTTCAAAACTCACCATCAACTCTCTACGAATAAAATATTCTCTTCGAGTATTTTTGTTTCATTGGCAAAAAAAAAAGTATTTCTGTTTCAAAAGCTTAATTGTTGCCCCCACAAAGTCACAAAAAGAGATATATATATATATATATATAATAGGTTCATTTAATTTATATTGATAGGTAGCTATGTTTTTTTAAAATCTCTTGAGGCATCGTTGTTTCAGAAGCTTCACTGTTGCATTGCCCCACAAATTCACAAAGATGCCCTTGCATTAATTAGCAGTGAGATTACCGAAATAAAACCTTCTTAAGGAAACCAGTCACAATGTCATTGGTATGTAGAAGACAAAAAGCATCTCGAAAATGAATCTGCTTTTATCACCACGATGCTCATTTAATGCCCCTCGTTGGAGATCTCATGTTTTTCCTTGTAACGTGGTCAAATGTTTGTTCCTTCACCCCTTATTATTATTTTATCTCCTTCTTCTTCAAAGTTGCAGCTGATTTCCCAGAGAGAAAAACCAAACGCGACAACTTTCTCAGATTAGCCTCACCTTCAATGCCCTCTCGCCTTCCGAGGGATTCAACCCAGCTTCTTCTAAACATGCATGCATAAAAAACATCACATATAACGGACATATATTCATGTTTTCCTTCAAGGGTCTACATTTAATTATATTATCTGCAAAACCAAAAGCAAAAATGCTAAACCTTATATTATATATTCCTCTCATTTTATTTATAAATCATTTATAGCATATTTCATATAAACTAAGGAAAACATTAAATCTCATTAATCATGCATTAAAATTCAACAATTTTTTAATTTTATCCCTATTAAATATACATTATATCTTACGAAAATAAAGTCAACATAATAAATGAAGGGCACAATTGTATATTCATATAAAAAATTTAATGAAGTGACTTATAAATAGAACAAAAAAATTCTTCTCTCTCTGGCCTATAGTATATGCTGTGTGTATTCTTCTGGTCCTATTTATAGTATAGAGAGATAATGTATATTTTAATCCTATTTATAGGGTAAAGAGAAAATTTTTATATAAATATATTATTTTACCCTTTATTAATTATCATGTTAACTTTATTTCTATGAGATATAATGTATATTAAATATGGTAAGGTTAAAAATTTGCTAAATTCTTTGATCTATGTAAAATATGCTGGATGTGATTTATAAATAGAATCAAAGAAATATATGTGTGTGTGTGTGAGAGAGAGAGAGAGAGGGGAGGGGTTAAGGAAAATATAATAAACACTATTGAGAAGGAAAAATGCATGCATGGGTGAGCGTATGGCCATTAAAGGAAAGCTGTTTTCGTTTGCAAGACAAGAAAGGAAGCAATGGAATCATGTGAGGGCAATTAATGCAGAAGGCCAGGAAGCTTTTAGGGTTTTCAGCGCCCACCCTACAACTCATACAAATTTCAATATTAATCTCCTTCTTTATAATCGAGCTTCATTTATAATAATAATCCCTACAAGTCTACAACTTAATCGCATGTCAGGAATCTCATTAATATCTTTGGTGCCCTACCTCTGTTTTCTTTGTTTCTCTTCTGCTATACTGATTTCTGATTATTAAAACAATACTTCTGCTGCAGTTTTATCACTTCCAATTCCTCACTGTTTACTTGTCTTGATTTAAATTTTCATTTTATTTCTAAATATATGTAGAGTGTCACAAATACTTCAAGGAAAAAAATGCTCTTCAACTTAAGATCAATGCGAAGTTAACAGTAAACGTAAATATCCATTAGTTAGAGGTAATATTGTAAACATCGCTTCAATAAATAGTTTAAAATACTTGGTGATCTTCTCAAAATACTTCAAAAGGCAAAACGTTTTTTATTAATTTGAATAGTTTTTTTTTATGAACCCTTCATCTCATAATTGAAATAAAAATGCATACTTTAGTTTCGATGCTTTTTTAATAACCCCTTTAGCCACTCAATATTCAACATTTCTTCTAAATTTTATTATTAGGTATTCGAGTAGCTGATAACTAATATAGATTTAGACTTTATAACTATAATAATGTCTTATTTTATGAGTTTTTTTTTAACAAGGTATGAATAAAATCTCATTTTTTTTATGATTTAGGACCTGTTTGGATAGGATTTTAAAAAAGTACTTATGAAAAAAAAGGTTTGTGGACCACTTATAGAAAAAGGTTTTTAGAGAAGGGTTTATGGAAAAAAATGGTTTTGAATAAATAGGTGTTTGGATAGTTATTTTTAGAATGACTTTTTATGGTAGTAAATTACCAAGTATGATTTGATTTAAAGTAAGAGAGAGTAGAGAGGTAGAGAGAAGATAAGAGAGAGGAGAGAGGGTAGAGGAAAGAGAAGAGAGGGTGTAAGAAAAAGTAGAGATGAAAGAAGAGAGAGGAGAGAGGAGAAGGGTAGGGATAAGAGAGGAGAGAGGGTGTAAGAAAAAGTAGGGGTAATATAGTAATTGGATAGTCCATAAGCTCTTTTACTGTTGAAAAAGCTATTTTAAATAGCTTATTCAAAACCATGGTTTTGCCCAAAAGTACTTATGGACAAATAAGCCTGTTTATTTTGAAATTTCCCCAAACCAAAGTCTTGCCCAAAAAAACCTCTAAAACCTTAATTTGGAACCTTTCCAAACACACCCATAGTTGGTCTACTAATATAACAATTACATTGGCTACTTCAGTTTTGATATTTAGTAAAAAAGAATGCGGATTTTTTAAATACTATGAAAATGGAGAAGCTCTCTCTACCTTTGCTAGCCAACCCTTCAAACAAGGGATGCAATTAATAAATTGTATTTAATGCCACAATGAAATCCGTATCAGGGTTTTCATAATTGATAAAGATAGAAGGGAAACTCATGTGACGAGTCTTCATTCAAGTTGTGAGAAAGAAAATAATATATAAAGTGCTTTGGTTTGGATGGTTAGCAATTTATTGATATGGAGGATCTGATATATATATATATATATGAACAACTCATTCAAAGTTGCCTCGACTTCTTATAAATGATATCAGTCAAGAGTTGAACTAATCAATGAATCGTGTTGATCAATAAGCATTTAATGAAAGAGAGAGAATGGAGAGGAATAAACAAACATTCACATTGAGCCTAGCTCCTCAAGTTAATTTGTCTTGCTTTGAACTGAGAGAGAACCATGCACAAGAGTTTATAATTAGTGAAAATTTTGTTTCTCCACTAAAGAATCTTCAACATTAATGTCCAATATCTCCCTAGCTCTTCTTATTCTATTTATAATTTATTTTTAGTATACTTTATAAAAAAAATTTATTAATTCTGTTTTAAAATTTAATATTTTTTTAACTTTATCTCTATTTAATATATATTATATCTAATAAAAATAAAATTAACACAATAATAAATAAATGATAAAATTATAAATTCATATAAAAAATTTAATAATATCCTTTATAAATAGAATAAAAAAATTTATTCTATCCCTACATTATAAATATAATTAGAGGAGTATGATATATTATTTATCATTACCTTTTACGCTAGCTTCTCAATATAATTAATCTATCATCCAGCTCGAAACAGATGCATGATTAATCTTTAAGTGATAAGGATTAGTGAAAAATTTAATTACATTACAGTAGAGCAAGCACATGGTAAGAGTAGTCCATAGTCTATACTTTTGTGTGAATACAAAAGGTTGTTCTGAGTTAATTACCACATACTCTTCTCTAATCTTAACATTATCACTTTGAAGCATGACGCATGTCACGTATAGCATTTATATATATTATTATTTATAGAATAATACTACAAGTTTTTGAATTAATTAATTAGTAATTAATTTTGAACAACACCCCCCCCCCCCGGGCCATGAATTAGAATATAATATAACGTATGACAAAGGATTTCTAGTGTGTGTATATATCTTTGAAGAAATCTAATGACCAACCACTGTTGAAAACGTGTCCCAACCGATTTCAATCAAACGCTTCACATGACCGTATATCCCTAATACTCAGCTATACCTTAATCAAAATATGGACCAGTACAATATATCGCAATTGAATAGTACCAAAATCATTACTTTAATCACAAGTTAACAAAAATATGCAATAAATCACACTAACACCAATACAATTGTTTATTAGATCACATTCAGGAATCCCTTTCGTTACGCTGTGCATATGGATTTCTAGCCCAATATATTTCCTTTAATATTTAATATAAAATTTAGTTAATTAAAAAAAAAAAATTAATTATAACTAAATTTAACCCTTTAAAATATATTTATATTACATAGTCCTTAATTTTTTTAAATTAATCAATTAATTTTTATATTAGTTATAATTAATTAATTTAATTTTTTTTAGTGTATCTAAAAATATTTTATTACTGTGTAATAATTCTATAAAAACTAACTCTTCTATTATATTAAAAAATATGTAATAATTCTATAAAAACATTTTAATCATCATTTGTTTTGAACGGCCTCTTGGTTAGCATCTTACCACCGTGTCATACCATTTGTTATATCAAGTGAAGTTGGTTGATATGTAAATAATAGATTAATAAGCATTTTTCAAAAAGGTCACAAGAAGTCTGACATCAGAAGTGGTAGCCCTCTATAAATAGAGAAGCTATCGTTCTCATTTTGTCATAGCTCTGTTTTTGTTTTTCCTTACTCTGTTTTTCAAAACCAAACTCGTTCGTTCCAAATGGGAGGCAATTCGCCTTGTGCTTCATGCAAATTACTTCGACGCCGTTGTGCCAAAGATTGCATCTTTGCTCCTTATTTCCCTTCCGATGACCCTCAGAAGTTCGCCATCGTTCACAAGGTCTTCGGCGCTAGCAACGTCGGCAAAATGTTGCAGGTTATTAGTTACCTCCTACCTTCCATGTTTCTTCCTCCTCCTCCTTTTCTTTAATAACAGAGAAGAAGGGGACGAAACTGATTATTTTTTACGTTTCGCAGGAGCTTCCAGTTCAACAGAGAGCAGACGCAGTGAGCAGCTTAGTGTATGAAGCGAATGCAAGAGTTCGAGACCCAGTTTATGGTTGTGTTGGTGCCATATCGTATCTGCAGAATCAAGTTTCAGAGCTTCAAATGCAGCTCGCAGTGGCTCAAGCAGAGATCCTCTGCATCCAGATGCAGCAGGAGCCGGAGCCGGTAGTGGTGCAAAACCCGGAATTTGACCCGAATCAGAAACCTTATTTTCTCCAAAACGACCAGTACCTTAACTTTTCGTCTTCGAGCAATAATGTAATTCAGGACTCTCTTCAGAGAGAGAGCTTCTTCGGACACGACATGGTTTCTTAACTTGAATTCTCCTCGCTTCGTTTTGGTTCCATGTCTTGTTCCATTTCTATGAGATATGAATATGGCTTCTCCGTGCAGTTCTTCATTCTCCAAACTTAATTAATTACGACAGACTCGTTATGGGTCAACTCTAGCATGTGATTTAAGTGCAAGTGAAGTAAATTACAGTAGGCTAACAATTAATTAAAGCTCTTGAATAATTACAAACATTCTGTTGATATTGGAAAAGAAGAAAGAAAATCACAAGTCTAATTCTGATGACATGGAAACCATATTCAGAATCTATTCTTTTACGTTAACGTAAGTGTATGCATTTCTTGTGCTTTGTTTTTGTTTTCCAGCCATAATCTGTGCTGTTTAGCTTACTTTCACGATGTCTTCTAAGCTGTCAATTGTCTTAGAAACTAGAATATAGATATTAATAAACGTCAGCAACAAGTGTGCTCAATATTATTCAGATAAGTTTCTTGTAGCTGGTTCACGTGGGTGTTTCTGCAAGAGAGTACTTATTAATTAATTAGTTTATGGAAAGAATTATATATTATATGAACTTGCTTTAAGTAATTTTGCTTTTTCTAAATCCATCTCTCCAAACAAGTGTATGTCCTAATCAAGGGACTATTCTAAAATAATGCAAAAGATAAAACTAAGTAAGCCAAAGCCGCAACAACCGACTTTCTTTCTTTTTTTTTGGGATAAATGAAAGTAAACAGATAGGTTAAAAATGAGCTAAGGATTTCATCACCAGCTGTCGTTGAAGCGATATATTGGTCAAACACTCACGGAACTTGGAGGAGGAATTGTAATGAGATTTAATATAAAGGATTTAATTATTAAATTTTTTTAATAATAACTAAACGAGAAGTTAACAATGATAAATTTTAATATATGAATTAATAATAAATTTATATTATTTAAGACTTTTTAATAATTAAACTCCTTCTTTAGCATTTTATAGTAATTTTTTTAAATTTATATTTGTTGATTTCTTGTTTTCAAATTAGGAGTAATCTTTGTCGATAATAGTCACCCAAAACTCTATATAAGCAATATGATAAAGGGTTCCCTTAAATTTGACCCTCAAACAATGGTGTAGGTGGCGATATGGTAATAAAATAAGGAAAAAGTGCTATTATCCTCGTTAAATCTGTCATGCTGCAATTAAAAGGTGCTCCTAAATATTAGAATAATGTAATCATACTTTTGATGGATTAGACTCATGGCAATGAAATTGTTATTAATAAAACTTGATTGATCGATTCATTTCCAATGGAGCAAGCAAACCTCTTGTTTGTTTGCCTTTGTTTTTCCTTATATAACTGAGGAATGAAATTCTAATAAGCTAAATTCGCAGCAGAAGGAAATAAAATAATAATATGGTGGAGGGATCGCTAGCCGCCCAGACGGTTCTCATCGTAAAGGAGACAAATACAGGTCTAATCTAATTGAATAAACTTCGATCTGTGGGATCCAAAAAAGAATAATGGTGGGAGAGAGAAGGGGATTCATATAACCAAAGTAAAAGGAACATGGCACGGCAAGTTAAACAGCGGCAAAAGTCAAAATCATGTCACTATTTATCTGTCATCATCAATCTCTTGCTCTCTAACGAGACAAAAAAGCAAGTGATAGTGCCTCAGAGACAATCCCCCAGATATTTTAATGGAGGCTTCCAGCTATCTATTACGATCAAGAACAAAAGATTTTCTTTAATTTTGAGCTTCAGATTTCATTTTTCTGTTTTATAATCTATCTTCCTTCCTAATCAAATGCTGAGCAAGGAATGTTTAATCATCCAGTATGCTCAAATTAGCCAATAATAATAAATATGCTCATTGCAGGAGAATGAGGAAAACTTTATTCTGATAAAGCTTACATGGAGAAATTACTAAATTGCATTCTACCAGTTCAAATGTCAAAACTTTGGCAAGCTTAGCCTCAGATTAGGCGTAGCATTGCTTCGGATGGGTTCCAAAGAGAAACAACGTACTGTGTAAAAGAAAAGATGCTTGCATGGTTAGATTACTTCCCTGGACTTGACTGCTTGCTATGCTTTCTGCTAAATCTGACACTTCGCAAAGATTAAACAAACTATATCTAAACTAAATTATTAATACAAATTGCTGATTAAATAAGAGGTACAAGTTTTGGATGGAGTTTATCATCGGTGCTGACCCTTGATAGGGATTAACACCAACCTCTCATCCAAACTGCAGCTTGATAAATGTCTGCATTATGTAGCTCTTTCATTGTACAAGGTGTCGTTGATCTTCTGTCCATTGGAGCCCTATCCGGATGATCATCTCCAAAGTGATCCAAACACCATTACAAGCGTCAACAATGAAAGCAAGATATGTCCAAGATCCTTTCCGGCATCCCATGATGTCCTAATCAGCGTATCAAAGGCAAGGACCTTCAAAGATCAAAGTAATTCTTCAGTGCCTGTTAATTTAGCATACTCATCCTCATCTATAGTTCCTTTTTTCAATTTTTTCCACAGCCGATATTCTCACATAAGCTCATCCTCATCTTCAACTGACTGCTGAGCACGTCTTTGTTTAGCTGTTTTCTTCCTTGTTACAGGGGCAGTTTTTGGGGTTTTGTTGGGTTTCTGAGGCTTCGTCTCTTTCTCTTTGGCTTCTTTCTTTGCTTGCAGGTTTTGCTTCCTTTGCTTTTCACGAGATTTATCCCTAGACAATAATGATGATTTATGAAATTAGCAAGAGCTAACAACAGGAGAAAAGTGCGAAGTGTTTTAAAAAATACACAAAAAATACTTGTACTAATTCCAAACACACACCGGGATATTTGAATCTTGCATAGTGATAAGAGTACTTTTTATCTTTCTAATTATGAAGCTTAGAATATAATTTAGAGTTATGATAAGGTATATAGTATCTGAATACCATTTGAAGTGTCATACTCATATCTGATACAAATGTCAAATACGTATCTGACACACTATGCCTCTATTTTTTAAGACTCAGTTCTTTACAGATTGTGATCATAGAGTAAATCGAAGAGAGGTTACACATTTAAGCTACATATTCATTTCGTCCCCTCAACTGATATTGGTCCAGATTATGCTTTCAGCCTCAGAAGGTTTAAACTATGAATAGGAATTTTTTTTACCTGTACTTGATGTCCTCCAAATTAATGTCTTCAACTGGTACAAAACCTTCCGTGGACAATGACTGCTGTTTTAACTCTGACATTGAAGGAAGCTGCAGTAAGCCATATCCCACGGCCAACTTACCAATTTCAAGTTCTTTCCACCTATAAGGAAGAGTGATTACATACGTTTGATAACAATGCCTTATGATGACGAACAGAAACTGCTTTGTAAACAAACTATAATCACCTAAAAATATAGGAGCAGTGATGCTCTTTATAAGCACGAATATAAGAAACAAATGCCCTAAGTCCTTTTTCCATTACATCACGATCTTTTTTGGCAGCAGAACGAATCTGTAACAAGTTATGATTTAGAATATTGGGGTCACAATGTTGAAAAATTTTAAATTGCATATATCAGTATCCCATTTGTGATTTGAGAAAGATAGAAATGGTAAATGATTAGCTTGGAGCTGACCTCAGGAACAACATCAGATGCATCATTAGAGCAACTTCTCTCTTGGAGGGGGACTCTTCTTACGCGCAGGAATTCCACATAAGATTCTTCCTGCTTATAAAAACAATTGTTTTATGGTGGTAAAGGAAATGTAAAATTATCAACAAAAAAACAAAACGGGTTACAACAAGTATATACATCTGACCATACCTTTGGCAATAAGAAGACAATAGCATGTCCTTGTTTACCCAGCCGAGCAGTTCGCCCAACTCTATGTATGAAAACATTTGGATCTTGTGGGGGATCATACTGTACAGGACATTGACTTTCGTTACATATTGGCTATCAACGCTAAATATCAAGAACAGCATATGTATGAAAACATTTGGATCTTGTGGGGGATCATACTGTACAGGACATTGACTTTCGTTACATATTGGCTACCAACGCTAAATATCAAGAACAGCATTTCAACATCATTATAGAATTTACTTTGACAGCAATAAATAATGGCAATTAAACTAGAGAAGATAAAGTACAGTCTACAACAAAAGGTAGCATTTACGTGATTGCAAATCTACCTGCACTATACAATCAACTCCAGGTATGTCAAGTCCACGTGCTGCAACATCTGTACATAGAAGTATTCCAGTTGAAAGAGATGTAAATGACGCCAATGCCTTCTCCCTAGCAGCCTAAATGGAAAAGTATAACAAACAAGGAAGCACGCAAAAAGTTAAAATTATAAAATAGTGGACAATGAGGAGAACAACAGTGACACAAGAAATACTGAACTTCAACAATGACCAATGGTAAAAGCCAATTTTATACCTGCTTCATCTTTCCATGAAGAGGGATCAAGGAAAAACCTTTCAAAGTAGAAAGGCGAGGAAGGACAAGTCCCCAATAGTCAACACAGGCACAGGTCATGAAGTATCTATATGGGAATAGAAATAGTGAGTAAGATGACTAGTTCCATCATTCAAAATTTCAAATCATATTCTTATAAGGTACATATCTCACATTATCATTTTTTTGGAGCGGTTCTTCATTAAGATATCAACAAGCTGAGATGGTTTCTTTTCAGCCTCGCATTCCATGTACTGCAAACTCAAAAGAAAAGAAAGAGGATGAATTTAAAAGCATAAGATCAATATAGCATATATCAAGCATCTTCTAGCCATTCATGACACAAGATATATGGATTTCGGTAACAATGCAAGAGGCCCAACCCAACGATCAGTCCTAATTATAGCTTAGCAAGCATTGTACCTCAATTTGAAGTCCTGCAGGTGTCTTTGAAGAGGTTGGTTGTTGTGATGCTGCAGGGTCATTTACTGATTTTGACTCTGCACGGACTTCAACCCTCACAGGGTTCCTCAGCCCCGCTTTAGAAAGCTCTTCAACAGCCTCAGTTTGAGTAGCAGAGAATAGACCTGTTCTGCGAAGCTTTGGTAAGAGATATATAATGGAATTAATCTGCTTCTGGAATCCCATATCCAAGAGTCTATCAGCCTCGTCTAAAATTAAAATCTGAAGAACAAAGGTAATTCCAGTAATCTCTTCTGACTAAAGGGAAGGTAAAACACCAAATGTAAGGTATGATTTACAGTGAAACATATACCTCCAAGCTTTTAAAATCCAATATATCCATTCGATTCATTATGTCATATAGCCGCCCGGGTGTGCCAATCAATATATTAGCTCCTTCTTCCTCAATTTTCTTCATATCTGCTTTTACGTCTACTCCACCAACAAGGAGCATGGACTTAACATTAGCTAAAGTTTCAATGAAAGGTTGTGCAACATGGTATATTTGGGATGACAGCTCCCTTGTGGGAGATATAATTATTCCAAATACCTACAGATTGAAAAGGGGGGGGGGGGGAGTCTTTAGAGGCAAAAAAGCAAATTAAACCAATATTAGAAATCTCTCAGTGATTTTTCAATGCACATGCAACAAGCTGCAATCACATTTGTTGCCCAGATCTAAGAACAGATTAAATGGCAAGGAAATTCACATTCTCAAACATCTATATTAGAAATCTCATACCAAAACCGGTATTCTTAGTTTTGTCAGTCCATTTTCCTGAGAGATGAGAAGAAATCTCCATATCAACTGTAACCAAGTTTAAAATAGACATATAAAACTATAATTTCCAGCGTATCAGCAACCCAAAAAAAGCGACCTATGCTGTCAATATCTCTAAAGCCAACTTTACAACTTAAACCAATATTCTTTTCATTTTATTCGCTTCGTTTTTTTCCCAGTAGTAATTCCGTCAGTACACAGAGAAAAAAAAATTTATATGAACCTGATGAAGTTTGGGATTGGGACAGGACCGGCGGAGAATCTCAACAAGGGGAACGACAAATGCCAGCGTCTTGCCTGAACCGGTGGCAGCGTCGACGGCCACGTCCTTAAAACTGCATAGCAAAGGTATTGTAGCGGCTTGGACCGGCGTGCAGAACTCGAAGCCAGACTCTGATAGGGCTTCGAGAACCGGTTCAGAAAGTGGTGGGTCCAGCTCACAAAATCGCGTTCTCGTTAAGGCTTTGTTGGGAAAGTCAGAGTCCATGGCTTCAAAGCTCTCCGGCGATCCTCACTGGGCTGCTTGTTCGCACCCGGTTGGAGTGGGAGACTAATTCTGCTGTTGCCTTCGCTGATTTTGTTGCTCTTTCTTTGCTCGCTAGGGTTTTCAAAATTAAACCTTTTCCCGCAAGTAATGGAAAATAACATAAACGACCCTCTCCTACCAATTAGAATAAATTTACAATTACTCACCTTTTTTTTTAACCTATCCTAACCTCCTCCACTCTCACTCTCACACCTAAATGCAACACACGCACTTCTCCTTTTAGTTAAATGGGATTGATCTCCCAACCTCCTCAATAAAAAGGGGGTGGGATGATGCCA
The DNA here is from genome assembly GCA_037074615.1 of Leucaena leucocephala. Taxonomy (NCBI): domain Eukaryota; kingdom Viridiplantae; phylum Streptophyta; class Magnoliopsida; order Fabales; family Fabaceae; genus Leucaena; species Leucaena leucocephala. The sequence goes on from CM073541.1 coordinate 17,376,623, forward strand.
TTTAACTCAAAGCTCATTAGCTATAATTACATAATTAAGCACCTTCAAAACTTTTCTGTACAAGAGCTTTTAAGAATCTTTTATCTTTTATACTATAGATATTTTAGACTTATAAAACTATACCGGTACCTTATTCAAGTTGTATGTCTCAGTTAATTTTGGGTGACGCTAATCTACCTATGGTCTTTTCTTTTATTAAGTATTGAATTATATCATATTAATCATAATTGCAAAGTTAAAAGTTACAAAATAATAAAAGAAGAAGTAAACATTAAAGACAGATAAACCAATAAAATGAGGAAGGTGAAACAATTGGTATATTCATATTTCGTGGTTGATTGTAATGATTTATCTTGACGACAAGTTTAATAATGTTTGGAAAGTTAAAGGATTATCTTTGAGACAGAGGAAAGTTGCAAGGATTTTATCCCAAAAACAAAAATAGTACAGGTACTAAATTATAAATTACCTTCAAGTTTTGTTATCAAGTGTTCAATTTTTTCGTAAAATTCGTTACAAGTTCGTATTTCACGCGATGACGATAAACTTAGTAAACTCTAGTCCAGGGCCCATGAGAGGTACTGAACCGATTCTGAATGATAAAACGGGCCGTTATTGAAAATCCGGACAAGAACATGTAGTCCCCAGCAAATTAGTGAAAGACCAGCTTTAGATTTATAAGCCCAAATACTTTTCGGCTCGAAACCCTGATATTAAAAACTAACTTACGGACAAATGAGAGTTAGCACACATTGATAATAAATGAGCTCGTATCTTATAAGGACGCGAGTTCGATTCTAGCTATTATTATGGGAGTTTTTTTGGTAAGTGATCTCGTAAGTCCCCTGTAAGCGTTCTCTAAACTCTAAGGCTATGCCTTAACCTTAGTGGGGCCGTTGCTGAATCAACCTCAATTTTTTTATATTAAAAAAAATTAATTTATGGGATTGGAATTTTGCTTTGCCACATCCTATCCTATGAAACTAACTTTTTCTATTATATTCAATTCGCGTTGGTTAAACTCCCGACTTAATATATTGACTTAAAAGTTAAACTTGTTGATAGTATATTTCATCAACCACACAAGTAAAGTGGACGTAGAAGTTACTGGCGAGATCGACTCCTTGAATTTATCTGCAGCTCAGGAAAGCCCAACTAGCAAATTGAAGCAAGTAACATAGATGAACATAGATTAGTTCCAAATGTAAGTCATACATATATGTAAGCAGTTAAATGGATTAGGAATCATGCTTGATTAGTTGGAGTGAAAAACCATTAGTTAATTGGAATTTAGTTGATCAATCATGGTCGAAACGTGAATGTGCAGCACAAAATCCGCAAATACCACTAAAGTCCACCTGAGTAAGTTGCAAACGATGGCTAAATTCGACCTACTACATTTTCAGCTGCCACGTGGCTAAACTCCAAACCCACCTTTTTCTTCTCCTTCTTATTATTCTAAATGTTCATATGTTTGTTTTTCCCATTTGTTATTTAAAAATATAAAAATATATTGTGTGTTTCGTACAGTAATTATATTTTATTTTATTTTTCCAGAAAAGAAGTGATTGAGTCAGAGAAGGTGCACTCAAACTTAGCATGAGTGCAAAGCCTTTTCAGTAGTAATTTTGAAATCTAAATTTGTTTATTCAAAAAAAGAATTACTTAATTAATCAATTGCCGTTGATAATCACCTTTTTATATTTCTAAAATTACAATAAAAATAAAGCATCCTCGAGTTTTACGTTAACCCCCACATTCTCACGACACACTGTATACTCCAATATATCCCTTCCCAGGTTGGATAACCATATGGGGTATGTCCCAGTCCTTCTGTTTTATATTATTTCCTTGTTAAAATCTAATAATTAATTATCCCAGCCAGCATGACAGATAGATTATTCCATGCCAATGAGTGGAAATGCAGAAGCATACCGGAATGTAGTGTAACATGTTCACCCAACAACTACCTCAATTATATATGCCCATGTTCGTGCCTCATGCAAGCAAATAATTATCTATTATTCTTTTTTATGATTAATTAGTTCCATCAGAATATCTACATTAATGTGAATTTGGATAACAAGGTTATATTGAAATAATATTGGACCCTCAAGCTGCTTGCGTCTGTCTGTCTAATGGAAAGCCAATATTGACCCTTATTATACTTTTCCAGTCAATGATAAAAGTAAAGTGCTACTATATTGAAATTAATTCATCCTTATCCCCGGAACCCCATTAAATGTCTCATCAAAATTAGAACATGTGGAAGACCAAACGTACAAAATTAATTGCATTATTCATAAGTTCCTATCTATGATTAAGGGAAACATTATTATCAAAGCCGAAAGAAAACGCAAATAACGCCATTATTCTCACTTTTGATTAAATTCATCAACTCAAAATAAAATACTAAAATTCATCGTCTCTTGTATCTCATAGCTTAATGACATGAAATTCTTTCTTTATGGTGTAGAAAATAACAATATGTTCAAGAAACTCATTTATTTGTGAGATTTTTTGGTAATTATATATTTTTTAGAATTTAATAAAGATTTACTAATATAGAGTTAGTCTAACAGTATAACGCAACGCTAAATCCCTTGAGTCTTGAGTTTGATTCATAAAGAATATACTTATATTAGAAAGAGTAGCCACAAATTTTAAAATTAGATAACTGAATAAATAGTATAAAAAATAACTTGTAATTTTTCCTTTCTAAATCTTCGTGAGATTAACTCAAACTCTGATATAATAGGTGCCTGAATTATGATAAAAAGGAAAAAAAATGATCCTATAAATGTATAAAACCCCCTATAATTACGAATATAACAGAGTAAATGAACGATTTAGGGCTACTGGTGTGATATTAATATACGGGAAATTGGGAGGAGAAAGAACACAATAACCCCTAAGAGGCTTGGGGGCTCCATGCAAATGAAGCCTCCGTTTTCTCGCCCTTCCCGTCTCTCTCCACTTCTCTTCATCTTATTAGCTTTCATCCTCTTCGTCTCCGTTCTCTATGGCCACAACCTTCTCTTCATCTCCCGGCAACACCCCAACTTCACCCATGCCCCGGCCGGCGAGTCCCACTTCAACTCAGCCCTCAATTTTCATCATCATTCTGAAATATCAGAAAGGTTTGTAATAAGGCCGCAGCAGAAGGCGGCGCCGTTAGCCGTCGGGAGAAAGAAGGAGGGGTGCGACATGTTCAGCGGGAGGTGGGTGCGGGACGAGGAGGCGAGGCCACTGTACGAGGAATCGGAGTGTCCGTACATACAGCCGCAGCTGACATGTCAGGAGCATGGCCGGCCGGAGAAGGAGTACCAGCACTGGAGATGGCAGCCCCACGGTTGCGATCTTCCCAAGTAAGTGTCCCCATCCAAACCTCTTTCCTGGCCTTTTACTTTTCTTGCTTGGCTTCTGATTTACGGCCATAATCGTCGGTGAATCGGATTCAATTTCTTCAAAAATCCATGGGGCTGACCGGAGATGTGCATGCTTGGCATGTGTGAACTCATGGTCGGCCTTGTGAAGAGACAATATGCTTGACAAGTAAAAGACAGCTACGATATTCAATATTTTCTTTAAATTAAAATGCGAACGCTAACTTTATCTTGAGAGTTTTCATGCCAATAAATCACAAGCATATTTCACGGGGCTTCAATATTTGGCGCAAGTGATCCTAATCCGAAAATGATTTTATTAATTTTATAACTGTTACAAGTTTTGAACAAAATGCAGAGTCTTAATTTTTGGTTAAACTCGTTTTATTTGTATATGAAATAATACATATATGGAATACATTTTTTTCATTAAGTATGAAATTATTTGGAATTTATAGTTGTCTTTTTATGTAAGTATTTTCATATGGGACAAAACTTTGCAGAAGTCTTTCACCACCAAATTCAAATGTGCCTTTGGGTGCATTGATGAATTTAGATAGGTTAGGGGGTGAACGAGCTTTCACCCCAATCAGCTGAGTTTATTTTCAAGTTTTTCTTGCCTTGCCTTGTAATTTAAAAAATAAAAAATCTTACCGCTAACTGATTCATCTATGTTATAAAATAATGTGTATATAAAAATGAAATACTTACTAAGACATGCAAAAAAATGTCTCTTTTTACCCTATCCTTATTTGAATTGAGAGAAAAATAAGAGAAAAATAGAAGATAATACTAAAAAATAAAACTTATAAAAATAATAAAAATTACTTTTTATTAGATTTTTTCTTTCTAATATTTTTTTCTAGGATAAACTCTAGACCAATCACATTTAAAAATTGTCAATGGTCCTCTTGACCTAATGGTACATGTACTTCCTTCGAAAGATTAAAATTGCATATTCAACCCTTGGTGGTAGGTTAGTTCTATTGTGGGCGAGTGTTTGTTTTATTGTCCAATTCAAAACAAAAACATCGCATTAGGGTTTTTATGTGACCTTAAACTCCAATGCTCCCTTGGGTAAGTTGCCAGTTAAGCCCCTCATAACTCTAGTCCAAAGGAAAAGTTATAATAACACATTTGGAAATTTGATTAGGATCTTTCCTTTTGTAGTTTGTATAACAAGATAATGCAATTTTTTCAAAGAATTGTTTAGAGGAAAGTAAGGTGGGTCCCAGTTTTGCCGAAGACAAGTGACACATGGTGAAGAGAATTTAAGGATCCACAGACCAATTACATGGGGTGGGGGCATGCTCGAGGCAAATTCAGTAATGCATTGCACAGTACATGTACTTGGTATAATGGGAAATTACGTGTGGTCCAGTCAAAATGCCAAAAATAGCCTTGGCATTTCCTCAAAATTTCCCCATGGACCCGATCCTATTGAGACGATCTAGTAATGAAGAGATGTGCCTGATTGGGAAAGTAGCACAAGCTCATAAATTGAAGTATTTGGAGACTGCATGTCATAAACTTATAAGTTGATACTATGCTTAAAATCTGCAAATTGAAACATAATTAATGATAAAGGGCTACAGATTTAATGCGAGCTTGATGCTGGAAACACTTCGTGGGAAGAGGATGATGTTTGTGGGAGATTCCTTGAATCGAGGGCAGTATGTGTCCTTGGTCTGTCTTCTCCATCGCCTCGTTCCTCCAGAAGCCAAATCCATGGAAACCTTCGATTCCCTCACCGTCTTCACCGCCAAGGTACGTAAATTCATCCTTCTGGCTTGCTGCTCTGTGTTCAACACACACAGAGGAACACAATCTACATATGTATAATTCTGAATTTTCTATGTTTGTTTAGAATTACAATGCCACCATCGAGTTCTACTGGGCGCCATTTCTTCTTGAGTCCAACGCCGACAACGCCGTCATCCACAGGATAACGGACAGGATCGTGAGAAAGGGCTCCATTAACAAGCATGGTCGGAATTGGAAAGGCGTTGATATCATAGTATTCAACACCTACCTGTGGTGGATGACTGGCTCCAAGATGAAGATCCTGTGAGCTTAATTCCTTCTTTCCTTAATTAATCAACATTCAAACTAATAATATTACCTAGTACTCAACCATTCATTCATTCTTTCTTATATCTAACAATAAAAGTTAACTCAGGCTTGGATCTTTCGATGACAAAGTGAAAGACATAGCGCACATGTCGACGGACAATGCTTATCGCATGGCAATGAAGAGTATGGTGAAATGGGTGAAGCAGAACATGGACCCCAACAACACAAGAGTCTTCTTCACCAGCATGTCTCCTTCTCATTCAAAGTGAGTACTGCATACACACACACATATAAAGTCTATATTTAGTCCTCTAAATTTATATCAAATTTCAGTTTAGTCTTGAGTTTATTATAAAATGTATTCTTAATCCTTTAATGTTTATATTAAAGGATTAAAGTGAAATTTGATGTAAATTTAAAGAACTAAATGTATAATTAATTTAGCCATACATACATCAGCGTAGAAATCGAAGTTCATGTGGTGTTGTCATGTAAAATGTGCAGGAGCATAGAGTGGGGAAGGAGAGCGGGAGGGAACTGCTACAATGAAACGAGACCGATCGAGGATCTGGCGTACGATTGGGGAGGGGACGCAGAAAGAGGCGTAATGAGAGTGATGGGAGAAGTGTTTGGGAAATCCAAAGTGCCGATTACTTTCCTCAACATTACACGACTCTCAGGTTATCGCAAAGATGCGCACACTTCAATCTACAAGAAACAATGGAACCCTTTGACTCCTCAACAGTTGGCTAACCCTGCTTCCTACGCTGATTGCATTCACTGGTGCTTGCCTGGCCTCCAAGACACTTGGAATGAGCTCCTCTTCACCAAGCTCTTCTACCCTTAAATTCAATTGAATACTATTTCTTCCAAAAGTGAATTACTTCTGTATCATAAACTAGCTACTATTTGATTCATTTAATTAAAGAGAAGGATAATGTATAGTGAGAACCGCGATTAAGTCTTAAAAGAGTGAGATAATTAATGACAGTCAGGTTGCTGACAAAATATTTGATTCATTTAGATAATATATTTAGAAATACTATTTAAGTCATGTGCATGAAAATAGTTTTGTTAGTAGAAATAAAACCCATTTCTATATTGGCGGAGAGGGATAGTTGAAAAGCACTTGCGCTAGCTCTCTATAAATGACACTTCAACACCTTCACTCGAAATTTTCTCGTCCGCTTTGTCCCCTCCCATAATCACTTCACAGGCGTTCATGCGCATACCTTAATTCTTACAAAAATTCGAATATCAAATATTTATTATGTTTTTTAGCAAGAAATTTTTGTTGTTACAATGAAATTGGTACTTTGTGTCGGTGCATACATATTATCAACCCCACCGATCGATTCACATTAATAGATATAATAATACAACTCATTTTGAAATTGGCTTTGTGCTTGCTAAGAGCAGCGATCCACACATAAATATATTTTCTTGGTGGTAAATAATAAAAATCTCACCAGCTGCTTCTCTACATATATTATATAAACACAAGTGCTTTTAGGATATTGTGGCTGACAAGGAACGCCACCACAAAATAGCTAGGTTGCTTCCATAGACACCCATGAAAATATTTTATCATATATATATTATTTTTGGTTCAGCAAGTTCAGTTTTATTATATACACAGAATAGAACAAAAGGACAGATTCAAAGATCTTTGCATATACATGTTTAGATTGTTTACTGATATTTTCGTTTCTCTTCAATATATGTCTTCGCTTTTGTGCTGCGCCTTTAATTTAATTAATTACCTCTGGATTCTGTCTTTTCGCTGATAGATGCATTATTATTATTATTATTATTATTATTATTATTATTATTATTATTATTATTATTATTATTATTATTCAGAACCCGCAACTAAATAAAAAAAAACTAGGTAATATTATTGGAGGGAATTAGGAATATAATATTGTATATATAAAGAAGGAATAAATTAAAAAAGGAGGGTTGAAAAACTGAGGGAATGACACGAGGAAAAGGGTTTTTGTTTTAATTATTGTAAAACACGATGGAACATGGATGTGGATGCTACACTCTCCCTTATTGCCCACTTGCACCCCAACTTGCATTCCTTTTATCCTTATTACAACTCACATCTTTGTGTGTGTGTGTGTGTGTATATATTTCCAATCACCACAATATAACTATTAAAATATATGTATATATAGAGAGAGAATATTGGGAAGGAGGCAAAGAATACCTAAAATATATGTATATATGTAATCCTCATTTTTTATATTCCTAATCACATAGGAATACCTTCCTTGCATGCCCTCCCATTAAATCATATTTTTAATATTAATAATAGTAATTGTAATCCCTCTTCTTATCTATGCAACTACGATATTCATTGCGTTGTTGTGGCCAGTGTCCCCCCCCCCCCTTTTAATTCCCGTTAAAATACCATCCTGTAAGGGCTTCATTTTTTTTTATTTCCAATTAAAAGGTATTATCATTTTTATGTTATTTACAAGACTCCTCAATATCATGTTAAATGCTAGCCACGTCTGATCGATGTATCTCTGAATCTAGAACTTCGGGTCATGAAGTTACTTATTCCTTCCTGTTCTTCCATTGCTATTTATCACTCGCTCTATCCCTCATTTATTGCTAAATAATAATGCTCCCCTATTTCTACTCATTATTCTAACCCTCCTTTTTTAATTTGCTCTCTTCTCCTCTTTGTATCCCACAAATCACTTTAATTTACAACATTAACTCACCCTTGAACATTTAATTAATCGACTTGTCATCTAAATCAAACATACCTAATTAAATGAAGCATGTAATAACACGCACCAGCAGCCTTCACTTAAAACTGAAGACACAATCCTGACTTCCCCATACACACACTGACACACACACACATATGGTATCTTCCGTTTTCAATATACCACACTTTTTTATAAAAAAATTGCTTAATTCTTCCTATGACACGCTTTATAAAATTTAGTAAATGAAAGCATCCACGAATTAATACTAACAATATTCATATATATATATATATAGTAACATTGCCATTTAGTGATGTATAAACTCTATAAGTGGGTGTTTGGATATACACCTTAGAATCATATTTTATTTTACATTTTACATTCTTCAATCCTCCACGTTAAAGTAAAGGCAAATTAAGAGGGTCTCGTAAACAGGAGCAGATGACCTATTAAAAAACTTAAAATTTCCCCAAGTTGAAAATTATTGGCTCCGGTAACATTTTTGGACGGCGAGTTATACCTTCTCCACGTTGAAATATGCACCACTTTACAGCGCTTTTCCCGGCGGCCCTCTACATTTCTCGCCATTAATTCATTGACATTCAATTAAATTAAATTAATACAAGTTTTATCCTCATGTTTCCCGCAATCACTTCTTAATTAATCCATTTGTCATAACCAACTCATCTTCGTTTTTTCTTTGGGTGATAAAGAATGGGGAGGATTTGACATTCAGTGGGACAAATGTCATTCATTTGCGCATCACATTGTAAATTATCTCATGACAGGAGTAAACACAAGATTGAGAACATGGGGCTCCCAATTGAATAATCCGATAAAAATCACTTTAACTTGTAATCATTTTATATAGGTCTACTACAAACCAGAATTTACAGCAACATGTAACACGACATGAGGAATCGATCGCGTTTTGATGGGGATAACATTTTGGGCAAATAGAAGCAATCCTCGATCAGAGTGAATGGTGGAATGAAAAAAAGATGGAACTCTATATGAAACATATATAACTAATTTATTATATATGCACATATATCACATTCAACCATTGTCGTCCGATCGAGAACCCTCCCAAAAAACCTACAGTGATGATCTACCCATTCATTCGTTCCCAATACGGGCGTGTAATGCATGGATCTATGCCCACGCCTCAAGTGGATACAAGATCCGTACCCGTATTTGCAACAGAAAAAAACCCGGAATCATACAGCAACGAAAACTAGAAGAAGAGTTTGAGAATGTGTGAATTTACGGTGATAATGGCGGTTTCTGGGCCCTTCTGGTCATGTTCTCTGCGATCTGAGCCAAGGATTGCAAGTTGCACCGTACGATCGTGTCGACGAACACGCACGTCTCTTCCTTCGTGTTTCCTTGAGGCACATCGACCACGTAAGATTCGATGACCACCGTCTCGTTCCCATGCGCGTGCAAGGTCGTGACCGACCGGTAGTTGCTCAGGCGGTGGTCTCCTCCGACGACGCTGAAGCTGATGACGTGGCGCTCATCGTCAAGGATCTCCAGCCGCTCCGTGCTGGACACGGCGGGAAGGCCGGACACCACGTGGACCTCTCGTACGGCGCCGACGTGAATGCCGCGGCCATCGCCGTCGATGACGTGGCAGCTCTTTAGAAAATGCTTATACGCCTGGGGGTTATCAAAGCAGCGAACCACAGACCAGACGGTGGAGACGGGCGCGTGGATGGACTGGATCACGACGGAGCAGCACTGCCCGGGCCCCACCTCGTGCGCGTGCTGGAAAAGAACCGAGTCGGGAACCGGAGGAAGATCAAGCTTGAAAGAGGAGAGCGGAACGACAAGGCGGCGCGTGGGGAGTGGTGGGGGCTGCTTGGGGCAGTCCAAGGCTGTGCCGGGATTGAAGGGGCGGTGGAGTTGAAGGGAAGAAGAAGGCATGGTGAAGAAGAAGAAGAAGGGTTAAAATCCGGCCGGCGAGGGGTGGGAAAAATGAGGAGGTTGAAGAGGGGAGAGTGGCGTAGATGGGGTTATATGTGGAAGGTAGAGATTAAATTATTTTTGTTATAAGTGCAAGTTGCATAAAGTCTTTAGTACTTTTTTTTTATTATTTTTTATAGGTTGGTTACTTGGTTATGGTCTGGATGTGTGAGAGAGAGAGATGATTTTAAGGAAGGGAAGCTTAGCTTACGCGGGAGATGCAAGTGGATGCTGCAACTTGCTCTTGTTTGGATTTGATTTTTTTATCATTTTCTTCTTTTCCATGTTCTAATTTACTAGTAGCATCCTGAGAATACCGTGGTCCTTAATTATTTGTTTAATTTATTTCCGTTGCGTTTGTTCCGTTCCGTTCTACTACGTTCAACTCCTATCTGATAAGTGCCGCTGCCGCGTGGTTCGTTTTTCTTTATTTTTCTTTATTTTTCAAAGCGAAAACTCGAAAATGTCCTTGGTAACAAGTTGGCTAGCCCGTACGCTTTGGGAACATTTAAGTAACTACCTTCCAGTTGATCTCAACCAAAACATGTGAAGGCTACTAAAGAGTTAATTTTATTTAAAGGTAAAAAATAGGTTATTTTATTTTATCTATCAACTGTGATTAAATTGGGTAGCAAATACTCAATTTTTAGGCTAACTCTATTATCAATCTTACTTGGATGTGATAAAACTGGAGTCTAACTCTATTATCAGATATCAAATAATTATATAAAAAACGTGTTAAATTTTGTTTTAAGTATTATAACCTCTTCTTTTTTGACCTTGAAGAATTATAACCTCTTAGACCCTTTCAAAGTCTATCATTTCAAAAATAAATTTCAAATTTATCTTAATATGAAAATATTATCAGAAAACATTCAAAATACATGTGTAAAATTAAACAAAAAACGTATTTTAAAATAAAATGCCAAACATTCCCGTGATTCTTTAGTTGAAATGCAAAAAATATCATTAAACAGTCCGATGATATTTGATTTGGAGCTTAATCACACGCGAGAGTGAAGTTTAATATATTTTAATTCAAAATGAAGCTGAAAATTCAATATGATTATGGAGGGTCAAAAATTAGACATTCACTTGACTATGAAATTCGATAAAGTATACTTATACATTTTTTTTTTGGTTGCCCACTCGGTTCACCGGAGTTTTGCCCCGACTACATCCGGATCCAACCCGCGTCGCGCACCTGGCTATGGTGGGTGAGTCTCCCAACGGGAATTTTCTGCATTCGCCAAGGCTCGAACTCGAAACCTCGCTTAAGCGATACCGAGCCGCTTATCGCTCGGACTAACCCCCGTTGGTAGTATACTTATACATATTGGATTCATTGAAAGCACGAGGGTTATCTTATTCGGGCCGCCAAAATTTTTATGAAAAAAAATATTAAAAAAAGTAAGAACGGAAACTCAAAATTATACTATTCTTCTATCAATGAATAATATGAATAAATTGAATTTTTCAAAGATGACCACAATAAAACTCAATGAAAGATAAAAAAAAAGAAAAGAAATAAGAATGACATAGTTATTTACCCATGGAATATATATGGATTAATATATTTATATATAGCAATTTAAAAAAAATGACAAAAACTATTACGCAAGAACTTACCGAACCTGTTTGTCCTGAAGAACAAGACAATTAAATTGGCTGAGAAGTCACCCCACAATACACTTTTTTTATCGCAATTTTGTTGCTTATTGGTGCTGTTATAAACTCAACTGTCAAAGAATCTTCGGCCTTTTACATAATATATCTTAAAATATCCTTTTTACATTATTCAAACAATGATTCCATGAGCTCCTATATCATATCTATAGAGAGAGGTTTGAAAAATAACTCATACTATTAATAATAATAATAGTAGTAGTAGTAGTAGTAGTAATAATATGGGTCAAATTACACAAATTTTTCCAAAATTTTGAATTATGTATAAATAAATCCTATCAACCTTTAAAATTTAACAACCAACTTAACTAAATTTTAAACTCAATATAGATAAACACCAACCATTAATTAAATACTCTATTAAATTATGTTTTTTGTTATGAATATTAGAATATAGATGTCCATCTCCATCTCCCTCCACCTCTTCAAATTCCCTAGGTCATTATTCCTTCATTAATTACTAGACTCTTCATTACTCCTCCATTAATTACTAGACTCTTCATTACTAATCCATTAATTACTAGACTCTTCATTACTCCTCCATTAATTACTAGACTCTTCATCTTCAACTTCTATGCCTATAAATAGGGCATGCCATTTGTGTTGTAAGGAAGAAGAAAGTATAGAATATATACTTCTCTCATTTTCTTGTCTCCATCTTTTCTCTTTTTCTAATCTTATTGCTAGTTTTATAATACGTTATCAGCACGACCGCTCTAGCCAACTGATAGTATTATAAAATCTATCATTGGAAGGTAAGTTTCTATATTACTCTCATGTTAAATTGTAGTTTCATATTTGATTATTTTCTAATTACTCAACCTTCTTAATCTAAATCTCCATTCAACTTTTGTTACATTTTATGATAGTATCATCATGTCGAATCTTACAAAATTTGAGTTTGTGGCTCTTGACATTACTGGAAAGAATTATCTCGATTATTTTATAATTCTGCACTATTCAGAATTAGTTCTCAACTGAAACTATGTGGAGAGAAAATTACTGATGATGACATGTTAGAAAGAACATTCTCCATATTTCATGCATCCAATGTGCTATTACAGCAACAATATCGTGGAAAAGGCATCAAAAAGTATTCTGAACTGATTTCTTGCCTTTTGGTGGCTGAACAAAATAATGAGCTTTTAATGAGAAATCATGAATCCCGTCCAATTGGCTCTACTACATTCCCAGAAGTGAATGTAGTAACAAATAAATCATCCCCATGGTTGGGGACATGGACGTGGACGTGGATGCGGCCAAGGCTATATACGAGGTCGTGGTCAACGTGGTTGTGGTCGTGGTTCCCACTCGAGGTGGGCAAATAATGATGAAACCACAAAAAGGAAACTAGTGGGAATGATAATTATATTGAAAATTTATGTCATCGTTATGGTGGAAAAAAGGTCATTGGGCTCGTACTTGTCGTACACTAAGACATTTGGTTGAATTATACCAAGAATCGCTTAAAGGGAAAAAATAAAAATAAAGGCAAAGAGCCAAAGATAGAAACAAATTTTGTTGGGGAAGAAAGCGATTCTGATTATGGCAACATGGATGTGACTCATTTAGATATTGCTGATTTCTTTGCCGATCCTAACGAAAGAATTGATCACCTAATTGGTGATGGGAGTGTCCAAAAAAATAAGCTAAACTTTTATGATTATGTGTGTTTTCTTTTTGCTATAATGAAGTTATTTTCTTTTATGATTATATTTGCTAATATATTTTTATTATAGTCATATGTGTTATTTTCTTATATGTTATTTTAGAAGTATAAAGATGATTGAGGGGTTTGGAAGAGCTAATATATTGTTACCTGGAGAAACACAATTATACATTGATAGTGCATTTTATTCCTCCAAATCTAACAGGAATTTGTTGAGTTTCAAGGATATCCGCAGAAATGGATACTATATTGAAACAACAAATAGAGAAAACCAGGAATATCTCGTTATTACAGATATGATTTCTGGTAAAAAATGCACACTGAAAAAGTTCCCTGCTCTTTCTTCTGGAATGTACTACACATTTATTAGTACAATTGAAACACATGTTATTGCAAACCAGAAGTTTGCAAGTGAGAATAAATCTAATATTTGGCATGACCAGTTAGGCCATCCTGGGACAATAATGATGCGAAGAATAATTGATAATTCATGTGGACATTCGTTGAGAAGAGAATCAATTCCACAATACCATATTTTCTCATGTGCTGCATGTTCTAAAGGGAAACTAATGTTAGACCTTCATCGATAAAAATAGAAAGTGAGTCTCTCACTTTTCTAGAACGTATACAGGGAGATATTTGTGGGCCGATTCACCCACCATGTGGACCATTTAGATATTTTATGGTTCTAATTGATGCATCAACAAAATGGTCACATGTTTGCTTATTATCTTCTCATAACCTGGCGTTTGCGAGATTACTTGCTCAACTAATTAGATTGAGAGCATATTTTTCAGATTATCCTATTAAGAAAATACGTCTAGATAATGCTGGTGAATTTACTTCACAAGCTTTCAATGAGTATTGTATGTCTCTGGGAATCAATGTTGAACATCCTGTAGCACATGTTCATACACAAAATGGTCTTGCAGAATCATTAATCAAATGTTTGCAGTTGATTGCAAGACCATTGCTTATGAAATCAAATCTCCCAATATATACTTGGGGACATGCAATTGTACATGCAGCGATGTTAATTCGTATCAGGCCAACTAGTTATCTTAAGGTCTCCCCTTTACAAATGGTTTTTGGTCAGGAACCAAATATTTCCCATCTAAGGACTTTTGAATGTGCGGTATATGTTCCGATTGCTCCACCACAACGTACTAAAATGGGTCCTCAAAGAAGGATGGGAATATATGTTGGATATGAATCTCCTTCTATAATAAAATATTTAGAGCCAACAACAGGAGATTTATTTACGGCTCGATTTGCTGATTGTCATTTTGACGAATCAAATTTTCCAACATTAGGGGGAGAAAATAAACAGCTGAAAAATAAAGTTAGTTGGAATGAATTATCATTATCTCATCTTGATCCTCATACAAAACAATGTGAGCTAGAAGTTCAAAAGATAATTCATTTACAGAGTTTAGCTAATAAATTGCCAGACGCATTCACTGACCCCAAGAAAGTGACTAAATCACATGTTCCAGCTGCGAATGCTCCTATCAGAATTGATGTCCCTATTGGACAATCTAATAGATCAAAAGCACGCTTGAAGCGTGGTAAGCCCATCGGTTCCAAAGATAAAAATCCTCGAAAAAGAAAAGGAGCTATAAATATAGATGGCCAGGTCGAGGATATTCAACAAAATTTAGTGACTCCAGAAGAGTCATTTGACAACACTAATGTCTCAATTTCGAGAGACATTCAGGTACCTGAAATATATGAAAATAATGAGATCTCAATAAATTATGTTGTCAATAGAATACGATGGGATCGAGATAAAGTCAACGTTGACGATATTTTTGCATATAATGTAGCGCTTGATGTAATAAATGATGATGAGGATCATGAACCAAGATCTATTAGCGAATGCAAACAAAAAGATGATTGGTCAAAATGGAAAGACGCAATTGAGGCTGAATTAAAATCGTTAGAAAAACAAAAAGTTTTTGGCCCTGTGGTTCTTACACCTGAAGATATAAAACCAGTTGGATATCAATAGGTTTTTATGAGAAAACGAAATGAAAATGGTGAAGTAGTAAGATATAAAGCACGACTTGTTGATTTACACAAAGACCTGGTATTGATTTTATAGAAACATACTCACCAGTGGTAGATGCAACTACTTTTCGATATCTAATTAGTCTGGCAGTAA
Organism: Leucaena leucocephala; assembly: GCA_037074615.1. NCBI lineage: Eukaryota > Viridiplantae > Streptophyta > Magnoliopsida > Fabales > Fabaceae > Leucaena > Leucaena leucocephala. The sequence goes on from CM073541.1 coordinate 17,392,298, forward strand.
AAGAAGGCCTCGATTTGCGTCTAATGGATGTTGTTACAGCCATTTGTATGGCTCACTTGACAATGACATTTATATGAGTCTCCCTGATGGATTTGAGTTACCAAAATTATATAATTCAAGTTCTCGAGAACGGTACTCAATTAAGTTAAATAAGTCTTTATATGGATTGAAGCAATCAGGGCGCATATGGTATAATCGACTTAGTGAATATCTATTGAAAGAAGGATATAAGAATGATCAGATATGTCCATGCATTTTTATAAAAAGATCTGGAAATGAATTTGCTATAATTGCTATTTATGTCGATGACATAAATATCATTGGAACTCCTGAAGAGATTTCCAAAGCGGTGAATTGCTTAAAGAAAGAGTTTGAAATGAAGGACCTGGGAAGAACAAAATTTTGCCTTGGACTACAAATTGAACATCTGAAAAATGGGATCTTCGTGTGTCAAGAAACTTACACGAGAAAAGTCTTAAAACGTTTTTATATGGATAAATCACATCTATTATGCACTCCGAGGATTGTAAGATCTCTGGAGAAAGATAAAGATCCCTTTAGATCTCAAGAAGGTGATGAAGAACTACTTGGCCCAGAAGTGCCTTATCTTAGTGCAATTGGTACGCTTATGTATCTTGCTAGTCACGCACGACCAGATATATCATTTGCTGTTAACTTATTAGCAAGATATAGTTCTTCACCAACACGAAGACATTAGAATGGAGTTAAGCACATTCTTCGTTACTTGAATGGTACTATGGATATGGGATTATTTTATTCAAATGAACATAAGACTGACTTTGTCGGATATGCTGATGCTGGATTTCAGTCTGATTCACATGTTGGTAGATCGCAAACAGGCTATTTGTTCACATGTAATGGTGCAGCTATTTCATGGCGATCAATGAAACAAACCATATCAGCCACATCATCTAATCATGCAGAAATAATAGCGATACATGAAGCAAGTCGAGAATGTGTATGGTTAAGATTGATAATACATCATATACGTACTACTTGTGGACTGTCATCTAGTAAAATGATCCCAACAGTTCTATATGAAGATAATACTGCATGTATTACCCAACTAAAAGAAGGGTACATCAAAGGAGACAGGACAAAACATATTTCTCCAAAATTCTTTTTCACACATGATCTTCAAAAGAATGGTGAGATTAATATCCAGCAAATCTGGTCTAAAGAAAATCTAGCAGATTTGTTCACCAAGTCACTTCCAGCAACAATATTTGAGAAGCTCATACATGATATCGGACTTCGCAGATTCAGAGATATCAATTGATGCTACAAAAAGGGGGAGTCGATACACGCTGTACTCTTTTTCCCTTGTCTGAGGTTTTATCCCACTGGGTTTTCCTAGCAAGGTTTTTAATGAGGCAGCTCTGTAAGTGTATCAATTAATTGTGTACTCTTTCTTTTACTAGGTTTTTATCCCACAGGGTTTTTCCTAGTTAAAGTTTTTTAATGAGGCACATTATTAAAGAATGGACATCTAAGGGGGAGTGTTATGAATATTAGAATATAGATGTCCATCTCCATCTCCCTCCACCTCTTCAAATTCCCTAGGTCATTATTCCTTCATTAATTACTAGACTCTTCATTACTCCTCCATTAATTACTAGACTCTTCATTACTAATCCATTAATTACTAGACTCTTCATTACTCCTCCATTAATTACTAGACTCTTCATCTTCAACTTCTATGCCTATAAATAGGGCATGCCATTTGTATTGTAAGGAAGAAGAAAGTATAGAATATATACTTCTCTCATTTTCTTGTCTCCATCTTTTCTCTCTTTCTAATCTTATTGCTAGTTTTATAATATTTTTGTGTATATATAACCTCTTCAAATTTCAAATTATATATATAATCCCCCTAAATTTTAAGATATATGCAAATAAATAATGAATAAAACTATTAGAATTAGAGTTATATACATAAACGTGTGAGAGTTAATATGACTCATTGTAAATTTTTAAAGCTTGAAAAAGTTATTTATATATAAGCAAGGAGAATTATATATAATTTCTATTAATAGTATGGCTTATTATTAATTTTATATTATTCCTCCGGTCTTAAATATAGAATTTAATTACTTTTTTTGATACCCTCTTAATAATAATCAAGTAAGAGAATGATAGAAAAAGTTAAAAAATATAATTAGAATATTTTAAAAAAATATATTATAATAATTAACTTAATTAATTTTTTAATTTAATTAAATTAATTAAATATATTTTATATTTACGACGGAGGGGTGTATATTAATGAGATTGGGGTTGATTTGTTAAGTTGATGGTAAAGTAGAAATCAAAATTAATAAAATATGGAGTGCACGGTACATACACTACCTTAATTATTTGATCATTACATCAGCTCCCATATAGAGCTCTCAAGGCATTAGGCACGCAGAAAACAAACACCTCCAAATTGTTTGGAAGCTTCCTCTGTTTAGAAGTTCTAAGTTCTGACAATTACAAATTAGGATGCAATTATATCTATAATTAACCGATGATGATTTCATATTAACAGTTAATTGTTTTTCAAAACAAATCTTAGTATTTCACATCAGGCACCCTTCTATTTTTTGTAAATATGTTTTGGATGACTTAGGAAAAAAATCTTATCTTGTTTATTATGGAAAGCTATTACTCCTCTGGTCCTAAATATATAACTTAATTAGTGAGTTGATATTAGTTTAAAATATAAGACATATTTTTTAAATTTATCAAATCTTTTTTAAATTATACGTATTAATACTCTCTTAATAATAATTAAATAAAATAAGGAGAAAATGAGTTAAAGAGGATGATTATGATATTTTAAAAAAAATAATATAATAACTAATTTAACTAATTTTTTAATCTAATTAAATTAATTAAATATATCTTATATTTAAAATTGAAGGAGTATTATATTACTTGGACTTATAGAAATAGCAAAAGATGTTTAAAGATCTTTTTCTATAATTTTTTTAGTCAACTAACACTCAATTTAAAAAAGACATTTATTGATGGACAACATTGTGCTGCGCTACTCTTGACTTTAAGGTGTTTAATTCGCCTTGGAAAAAGGTTTAATTTATAACAAAATTAGATGTTAAGTTATAGTTAAATATCATGAAAGTAAAATTTACTTCTGACGTCATGTTGAATAAATTACTTTTCTAACTATGGAAAAAAGTGAGATTTAACTTTTTTGAGAGGTTAAAGTTTTTAGTTTTTAGTGAGATAATTTTATTAGTGAATTTCACTTCACCCTTAATTACCTGCTCACCAACGCATACCTATTTCTTTTGGACAAGACATAGAATGATTGGGAGCATTATTATTTCCTTTGAACAACCCATTCCATCCTATCAAAGCTTTTCTTTTTGGGGAAATCTGAAAAAAAAAATAACACTTGAATTTTAAAATTTTAAATAAATTTATTTACTATATTTTATAAACTATTGATTACTCTTATAAAATAAATAATAACACATTCTTAGATTTTAAAATTCAAGTGATATTTTTTTAGAATTTTTCATTTCCTTTTCTCTATTGTTTCCTTTCCATTTCCTCAACCCATCAAAACCTACCCCTAAACTTAGTCAAGTTTGGATCTTGAATGTAACTTTCCCTTGTTTCCCTTGTTCTTGGATCGAAAGTTTCATCTTTATTTTAAAATAATAGCATATATCATCTTATGTTTATTTATATATATATATCCTTACCAAAGAGGTTGAATTTTGAAGAGAAAGCATTATTTCATGATGGCATGATGCAGCCAATATTGTCGTGGAAGAAATGAAAAGTAATTGAGTGAGTGAGAGAGACAAAGATATTGCGGCCGAGAACAAATTGAAATCACTGATTCACCTTCAACCTTTCAAAAACATCTCACACGCACACACTCTAATTTGTATTCTTCATCAGATTATATGTGGACGTTGTTGTGGGGAATTTTTTTTTAAAGCACAAGTGGGGGAAAAAGATTAGATGTGGACAACAATTCCCAAAAAATAATGTGGACAGTTCAAATTTAATTATTATTTTGTAAAAGTTTTATCAAAATTCTAAATTTTAATAAATAAATAAATGCAAACAGTTAAATTTAACCTAAACAATTATTTTTAAAAAATAAATTAAAATTGCTGAAAACCCTTCTGTGACGATTTGTGTTGTGTTTTGTTCCATGATTGTACTAATAAACGAGCGTATATGTTTTATTGCTCCTTTTCACACTGTTTTCTCTTTGTGGGTTTGGTAATTATACTCATTTTCACTTGAATCATTCGTATCATTGGCCAACAACATTAACCCAATAGACTAATCATAAGAGCATACATAGGTTTTAGTTATACCGTCTATTTTACTCTTCCATTCCAAGTTTTGGTATCATTCCATGTCTCCTTTGAACTTTCTCTTTGGTCCTCTCTCTTCAACGTCAATGAATTAGCCTCCACCAAACTCTGTTTTCTCTCTCTTCTTTCCACACACTTCTTTTGTATGTTTTCTGCATTATATAATTATATAATATGACCACATACACGCACACACATATCCCTTTCAAGAAAAGAGAGAGAGAAAGAGGGAAGAAATCATAAACCTAGGAAGTGCTACTCATTGTTTTTTTCCTTAAAAAAAGAATTCAATTTATATAAATAAATTCATTATGAAGGAATAAAATATAGTGCTCACTTGCTCTCGGAATAAAATATAGTTATGAAGCAATGCATTCATGAGATGCATGAGATACTTCACAGTACAATCATTGCATACGCAGCGCCATAACACTAGTCTCAACCAAGTAGCTTCTAAAATATATAAATATTTTCTTTACACATTTACATAGGAAAAGTCAATCTAATAATATAATATAGGCACATGTTTGAAGCAAAGCAATCCATTGATATTTCGAGAGAAGTTCATGCCCCTGCTCCTTCATATAGGGAAGTTCCCAAGTAAATTACGCCTCAAAAATAGGCCAACAACATATTTACAGTTAGCCAGAAATCTTCACATTACTGCATTGCAGATCTGAAAGGCCAAATAATGAGCTAACTTTGTTTTGAACACATGAAAGTGTATGGACGCAGCTACATGTATGCAATTTAGTTCAAATAAACATAAACTGAGAAAAGATGATGCACATTTGCAGAGCAGGGGGAGAAGATCATTTAGCTTACATCAGTTGGTTGAAGCTTTCTCATCTTTCATTATCCTATGGAATATTTTAGACCTGTCATCTGCAATCATTTCTTGAAGGATATCATCTTCAAGCTTCTCTAGTTGCCATTGGGATTTATCCTCCACAAAGTCCTCACTAAAAATCATCCTTGAAACCCACTCTTTCCAAGTGGTTCTGTTATACTTTTGTTCCTCCATTGTGCCTGTCATCAAAAGCCGATACACGTATACAATCCTTTGCTAACCGGGACGGTAGGCACAGCCGATGGCTTGCCTTGTTCTTGATGGATTCCACTCTGAGTCCAACAAAATCACGCAAGAAGCCGCTGTCAGACTAATGCCTTCAGAACAGGCTGTAATTGAAGCAAGGAGTAACTTTGATGCTCCTTCAGGCTCCTCAAACTTATCGATGACTCTCCCGCGTTCAAAGACATCTTGTTCGCCACTAAGTACCAAAACTTCACGACCTATCTTCCATCCAAAGAGTTTCTCGAATAGTTCTACAAACAATCTCATAGGTGCTATGTAGTGGAAAAAGACGAGTCTTTTCCTCCTTGTAAACAAGATAAACAAGGCTCAAAACAAACCGTACATTTGGTCCTATCTTCAAATCAAACTTGCATTTTTCCAGCTCCCCCCGTTGAGCCTCGGTTAAAAACTTATCAGAGCATGCAGCCGTTGTGATTAGCCACGGATGTATTGCTCCAAGGGTTACCAAAAGCTCCACCTCAAGAGGATATCGATTAGAGTAGGCTAGTTTTTCATAGAGTGCCCGAAAAATCTGATCTTGACCATCAGTAATATTCATTAACAATGTATAAAATTGCAAACCAGGAAGATTATCAGAACTTCCACCATCATAAACATCTATAAATTCGCGTGTATTCTTTCTTAACATGTTTAGACCCTGCAGCCTCTCATCATTATTATCAGAGTCTATTATTTTAGCAATTTTATCTAAGAAGAACTTTCTTGCCCGTGCTTCTATAAAGTTCGGTTTTCTTTCAGTTATACCTTTTTCCCACATGTACTTGGGGTCTAATTCTCTCCGCACTTCATGAACAAATTTTAGTCTTGCCAAGCAGAGAATGTTGAAGTATTCACAGAAATTGTTCTGAAACAATGCAACTGAAAGTAGTATTCTCAATTCCGTCTCTACTTTCATTAAGGCTTTTCTCAAACATGATTCTGTACTTCTAGGATTGTGCCCTTCATCCAGAATAAGAACCCCTGGACTTTCCCTCAAGACTTTAGCCATATAGTTTCGGTATGAAACCTTGGATTCTCTCCCATCAGCCTAGAAAACGAAGTATAACTCATGATTAGAACATTAGGGTAAGACTGCCTCTTCTGTATTTTTCCCAGAGAGTCCAAAAGATGCCTAACATCTCCAGAGGGCTTTGGAAAACCAGGAATAACCATTGGCTTCTCCTTGCATGCTCCCTGGGCTCTACGTTGAGATTGAATCAGATACACTGGTAAAGGAACTTCCCATTTGATAAATTCTTTATACCACGTATAAAGTGTTGTCTTTGGAGGAAGGACCAAAGGTTTCTTTCCTGGGAAAAACTTCGAGTAGCTTGCAAGAAATGCAATAATTGGAAAAGTTTTTCCAGCTCCAGGTGAATGAGATATCACACAGCCACCTATTCTCTCAGATGCTGGTTCCACAGATCCAGAAATATTTTTCCAAAGAAATTTAAAAGCTTTTTTCTAGTGAACATGCAACTTACTAGTAAGTTCGGGGATCAGTCCCCAGATATCATTTTCTTCAGATTCATGCATATCAGTTGAAGTGTGATCTGAGAAAAGATGTAAACTATCATTCTCATCGGCCTTTGCCTCCAAATTTTCAGCATTCCACTCCTTTGCATCTTGTTGCCATCCTGAGTTCTGCAACTGGTAAAACAAACAAAGTTCTCAAACACTTGTTGACAACACATAAAATATTTAACCACAATTAGGATATCATAGTTAAGATGGTAAACTAATTTATATTGGTAGAGCTTTGGCAAGCGCACAATTTTCCTTTGCTTGATAATACTTTTCTATTCTATAATGGTTTTGCAAATCTTACTTTGCTTGATAATCAGTGCATGAAGAAGAAATTGTCAGGATGCATGTTAATAAAAATCAAGCAACCACAACTCATGAACTTGAAGAATATTATCTATAGGACTTTTACAAGTGGACAGAGTAACATGCCAAAATAACATAGCAAAAGACCATAAATGATTAGCCGAGTAGTGTGCAAAGATAACATTGCAAAAGGCCAAAATGATGAACCAGGAAATGTGACACATGGAAACACCAATGCCTCTTGTTCATAAACTAGATGAGTTCTGTTTGGCTATTATCTAGAATGAGGAGAGACTGAAAGATAAGTGAATCTTAGACATTTGTCTCAGCAAATAAGCGAGAACAACGTCAAAATCAAGGAAGAACCAGAACCGCATAAGTACATCAGTTCATGCTTTCATCATTTTCATTACCATTCACGAAGAAAGTTGATCAACATCGAATGGAATAGTGAATGTTTTGCTGTTATCCTTTCAAGTCTAAATCCAATAAAAAGATAACTTCAAGACTAGGCTAAAAAATCCATAAAGTTCAAGGACCTCAACTAAGGGGATTACAAGTTAAAACGATCACTTACAGGTTCAAGACAAATTTTCCCTGAATCATTATCCTGTTGAGGTGCAGATAACACGCATACATCAATTCCAGATCTTAGAAAACATGAGCAATCTGAAAGAGTAGCTTTCCTTGCCCTTATCCGAATGTCAGAATCGGGACCTTTCTTCAAAACTCTTTTTTGGTCATTGGTAAAATGCAGGGTTGAAGTTGCTCCCTCAATTTTTATGAGCTCCACAGCTTTCCATGAGCCAGAGAGAAGTGCCTCAAAGGCTGTTTAAGAATTTTGATGAAAGATAATATTACACAAGAATCTCTACTAAAGAATGTGAAATGGTAGGAAACTAGGAAGAGGAAGTCTTACGGTAAGATTTCAATGGATGCTCTGATTGATGTAAATTCCTCTTTTTGTGCGACATTGATTGTAACAGTTAATTGACTGTGATTTTGTACAGTGAACATCTCTCAAACTCCTGAAAACAAAGGCTTCAACCAAGTTTGCAGAAACAGGCTAAATATTGGCATTATTTTTTTAAAAAAAAAGAACTTTAAAATCTGCAGAAAAAAATATGCTTCATGTAATTCAAATCCCGAAACATTTTCCCATCCCTCATTCACTATGAGAGTTAAAATGCCGTATCCCTAATATTCACATAAATTTCTTCAACATGCAGAAAAAGGCCATGACTTTGGGTTGGGACCAAATGCACAAGTAAATAATATTTAAGTATGCATGAAGAGCTGAGAAAGAAGATAAACAGAACACTATTCAACCTTCCCCTTTCATCTCCCCGAGAAAACCAAACTTCCAAACAGAGGAAATGACGACAAGCACAGAGTTTACCTCTCACGGCATGAACAAGAGATTGCTTGAATACAATTTCTACAGCGCAAGTACGCTTCACCGAGTGATCAATCACCTTGACAATGTCAGATGTTATCCTAACTTCAAAATGCAGAAAAGCCAGAAGAATCTACAAGTTTGCTGGAAATCTCAAGGAGATCGTAGAGAAAACCAGCAACTGAAAGTTCGGTACCAGCTACGAGTTGGGTTTTTTGGATGAATTACTAAATTTAATTACAAGTTGCATTCTCTCAGAGGAGTGAAATAACATCCAAAAGAGGAAGCGGCCAAATTTTTGGGAAGGTACTTTCAATAGATCGTTTCCATACAAATATACTCCGATTGTTTTCATATTTTCTTTTTGGTGGCAGAAAGAAATAATATAACTACCAAAAGCCCCAATTATTATGACTTTTTGATGATTTTATTTTTTTCTTTGAACCCTCCTAAAGATTTTCTTAATAAAAATTTCAGTCATAATGAGGTTTACATTTTTTTTTTCAAGATAACACAAATTTCAAGACAAATGACAAAAAAAAACAGTAAATGCGGGAGCTTGTTGCCTAATTTACACATTAAAAAATAATTTTAAGTCAAACAGTAAATTTTATGTCTAGGCTGCCTATAATTGCATTACTCAATGGATGACATAAATACTAAAAAGGTGATGATGTTTATATAACAAGTTTTCTATGAAAGATTGAGCACTGACACACTCGAAACTTGAGGAAATTTATCAAACACAAATGAATGTCTCTGAGTGTTAGTGTAAGAGCATATAAATACACATACTTCTTGATTGTGAGAGAGCACAAATTGTCTGAAATGATTTGACTATGGTGATTTACACGTATGACTTAATCGGTAAAATCATCATTATCCAACTTAAACTCTAATCTATCATTAAACCCTGACTCTAAATCATTTAAACTATAGATTATATTAAATGTAAATCAATTAAACTTTTTATATAGTCCTATGAACACTTTTAAACTCCAAACAATCCGTAGAAAACCTTTGAAATTCAAAACCATATTTGAAACCCTAACTTCCAACATCTCATTCTTCCACATATATCTCTTGGGTGTTTGGATATAGTGACAGATGATATGCACGTTTTACATGTAGTAGTAGTAATAATAATAATAATAATAATAATAATAATAATAATAATAATAATAATAATAATAAGTCACAGCACAAAACTTACATCAGGGTTATTAGCCTATCTTGGCAAATTAAAAAAAAAATAATTAATACTAATACCAACTACTTTATTGAATGAATCGTACATGTCTAGACTTGTAAATATCACAAAGAACCTTTAAAATTTTATCCTCAATTTTGTGATGATCTAGAATATTACAAATCTTTTCATGATATTTGGGAGTTAAATTAATTAAGAATTTCCAACTTATTATATATATAATTAAAAATCCGGATATTTATATCAACCATAGTAATTTAAAATTAAATTTTAGCTCTAATTCATGGGAGCTCTCTCTAGAGTGCTTCTTGATCGATGGAGTGTTAAAAATTGGTTTATTTCAGGATTTTGACTATATTTGAATCCCCTGCCCACACTAGTAATTAATGAATCTGTATCTTGATATATTTTTTCCCGTTTTAATCATTTACACATATTTCTATTTAGTAGATGGTGGCATTCACTTCTTTCTTAGGGGCCATTCATCTATCAATGCTCTGTTTTAAGTTCTCTCGTAACGTTCGGCTCAAATTAAATCTGTAATGGTATAGCAAGAGAATCACTAGCTCCACGGACGTTCGAACAGTTCTGTAAGTATGCGCGAAACAGTTTCGAAGAAATTAACAACGGCAACAATAATCTCCTAAACTCAAGATCCATCTTTTAAGTTTTTCTGCAAAAAAAAGCTGACAAGTTGGGAACCTGGGAATTAAACATCAGAAAGAAGAAGAAGAAGAAGAAAGAGGAAAAAGAAAAATGGGGGCTCCTCATCGTGCAGGAAATGGAATTATCTCTGTGGATCTCGACGCCAAAGGAAACATGAGAGTTTGCCTTTACGATGACAGAAGTCCAGGTTCTAACGGCATATTCTTTGGGGACAAACCATTCGACTTTTCACTTCCGGTCACCTTATTCCAAGTCTTCTTCATCTCTCTCTTCGCCCAACTCATCTTCTTCATCCTCAGGCCCATCAGAACACCCAGATACATGTGCCAGGCCATTGTATGTGTTCTTTTCTTAATCTCTCTTTCTGTAAAATTTTCATGCAAGACTTGAATATGATATATTGAAAATTTACAGGCGGGCCTTTTGGCGGGGCCTTCGTTTCTGGGGAACAACAGGGTATTCAATGAGTACTTGTTCTTGCCCAGACAGCTTAATGTGTTGGCGGTTTCAGCATTAATAGGAATCATATACGCACTTTTCATCCTCACACTGAAAATGGACGTAATATTAACATTAAGATCTGCGAGAAGAACATGGAAGCTGGGCATATTATCCTCTTTGTTCAGTTTCTCGGTTATGTTAGGGATTCTCTACTTGTATGGCCCTGAGGGCGTCCCAGATCTTGCCAGCGTACGTGACCGAGTCCTTCTCTGTATCAATGTCTCCTTCAGTAATTTCGCCGTCATCTCTCAAGCGTTGCTGGATCTCAACCTTATAACCTCCGAACTAGGTCAAATCGCCTTGTCTGCCGCCATTGTCAACGACATAGCACACGCGCTTTTATTACTGGGAATGTATACCTTTCACAGCAAAGCAGTGGGATTAGAACCGCATTCACTAATGCTAATAGTGATTAGCTTTTTGGGATTCGTGGCTTCTGGCATATTCATTATACGCCCAGCATTGCTCATGATCGCCAGAAGAACTCCGACAGGGAGACCTGTGAAAAAGGCATACGTTGTTTTGATTCTCATGAGTGTGCTGGTTATGGCATTAATCACCGACGTTATTGGTTTGTCTTTCCTCTTTGGTCCAATGTTTTTAGGTTTAATTATGCCCAATGGCCCTCCTTTGGGCACCACTATCCTGGAGAAAACTGAGAGTTTGGTGAACGAGTTCTTTCTCCCTTTGGCCTGGGCTTTCTTGGGCCAGAAGGCAAACGTGTTTGGAATCTGGAATTGGGATGTCGTTTCCAGGATTAACTTCGTCATTGTTGCGGGATACGTAGCCAAGGTGATTGGCTGCATTGTAATTTCACTCAACTACAAAATTAAACCCAGACATGGCCTCGTCCTCGGTCTCATACTCAACATGAAGGGCATTGTCGAGATCATCAATTACACCCGAATGAAGAGAACTGAGGTTTACTTCTTATCGTTCTTAGTCTTTAACTCATTGTATTGATTGCAAAACTATATAAGTGATTCTTCTTCTTTATGATGGAGTAACTGATATGGTACTATTGACCCTGCAGGCCTTGGACGACCAAATATACTATTTTATGATGTTCTCTACGATAATAACGTCTACAGTTCTGCATCCTTTCATTGACTTGCTATACAAGCCTTATACTCGATTGGATGGTAACAGTAAACGTTACCGGCCTATAAGAACGATTCAAAGCACTTTCAGAAACCCCGAGTTTTGCATCATATGTTGCTTACACAGTGAAGGGAATGTTCGAAGCCTCATGACCCTTATAGAATCTTGCAACCCAGTTCTATCAAGCGCAATCTGTGCCTACGTTGTGCATCTCGTCGAGCTTCAAGGTAAAAGCACGCCTTTTCTCCTCCCTGTGAACTTGAAAAGAAGAAGATTCTCTTCATTGAGCTACCCCATCACCCTCCAAATCATGCGAGCCTTCGAGAACTATGCATGTAACACCGATGGTCTGGTCACTGTCATGCCCTACATCAACGTTGCACCCTACAAGAACATGCACGAGGCTGTGTGCAACCTAGCACAGGACAAGCTTGTCTCCTTCATAATCATCCCCTTCCACGAGAACGACCAGTCACGTGGAAGTCTCATGACCGTCACCATCCGCGACCTCAACAGAAACTTCCAATTCTACGCGCCATGCACGGTGGGCATCCTGGTGGACCGGTTCTCACAGTTGAGTATCAGCATGTCGACAGGGCTCAACTTCCACGTGGCCGTCTTCTTCCTCGGAGGGTCCGATGACCGAGAGGCTCTCACATTAGCGAGCCGGATGTTAGACCGCCCCAACATGAGGATCTCGTTGTTTTACTTTGTGATGAGGAACGATTACTTGAGAGATGGTGGAAGAAGTTACAGTAACAGAGATGATGAAAGTGACATGTTTAGTAGTAGCAAATATAGTGAAGGAGAGAGAGAAGAAGAAGAAAGGGCGTGGGACGAGAGTGCGATAGACGAGTTCAAGGCGAAGGGCATAGGGAATGGGAATGTGATTTGTGAGGAGATAGTTGTGGAAGATGGGATTAGGGTATTGGAAACAATAAGAAGATTAGAGGGAAACTATGATCTGGTGATGGTAGGGCAGAAACACAATATGGAGGGTTTGGACGATAAAGGGATGTGTAATTTCATGGAGAATGTGGAGACGTTGGGGATTGTGGGGGATATGTTGGCGTCCGCAGAGTTCTGTAATGGCATGGTTCCTGTGTTGGTCATGCGATGTCCTATGCAACAATTGAAGAGGAATAATAGCTTGAGTTCCATCGCCATCTCCCGCGGCGGGGGCAGTTTTCGTTGAGTTTGTGTGCGCGCGTGCGAACTTGTGTACATACACTAGCTAGTTATTTGTTTTGCCATTTGTAGGGTTTAGATCACTTGTTGATTTAAAGCTTTCTACTTCAACCTTCTATTCGTCTCCCGTGGCTCTGTTAATTAGCTCATAATTGTACATGTTCTTTGATATGGAGTTAAAGTTTGATGGTACTATTTATATTCTTAATATATAGGCTATTTAATTAATTTAATTAGATTAAAAAAATTAGTTAAGTAATTAATATGATATATTATTTTAAAAAAACTTTAATTATCTTTCTTAACCCCTCCATCCATCTTATTTGATGATTGTTAAAAAAGTATCAATAGGGGTAATATAGGAAAAGTTAATAAATATAGAAAAGAGTTTTTATATTTAGGTTTAAAATCAACTTTTTAATTAGGTCCTATGTTAATGATAAGAAGAGTAGTATGATAGATGAATTTTGTTTAAAGATTATAGAATTCAAGGCGATAAAACTTGAAAGCGCTAGCTACTTTTGCATGCTTGAAGCTGATTGACTTCAATTTTTTCAGGGAAAAGGAAAAAAAAAAGAAATTCTAATTGTTCTGTGAGAAAGATTATTTATATAGCTAACAAGAAAGAGAGGCGGGGTTCAATTTCAATACAGCTTGCCCATGTATACCAAAAAAAAAAAATACAACTTGCCCATATACGGATTTCACCTTGATGGTTTTCCCCCATGTAAGGAGCTACTGAATTATTTGTTTTATAAAGAGAGAAAAATTAATTATATTATAAAAGAATAAAATATAAATTAATTTTTGTTAATTATTATTGCTGTTGCCATCTCCCTTTTGTTCTCGTTAATTATTTACGCTTATAATTGTTGTAAGCAAAATGCTGGTTAATTATTGGCAAATTCAAACAAATCTTAAGTAATAACTTGGGTTTCCAGGTAATCAAATTAAATTCTAAGGTAATTATCATTTACCCCAGTTTAGTTGCGCGCGCATACATTTGGCAAAAATAATGAAGTTTTATGCCACCTGGTAACGGTAATTTTTCCAATTAGATGTAGATATCAATCATATGATTAAATATGTGGAAAACTTTGGTTCCTACTCCTAGCTAGTCGACATGTACAATTTATTTTTAGCCTTAATTTACAGTAGTGGATTTATAATTGGAACATCGCAGTGGTCAAAGGTCAAAACAGCAAGATAAATAACGGAAACATGTTTCGCTTCTATTTTCTGTCCAAATCCACCTGTCTCTACTTTCTTTGGACCCCTCGATTTCAGATATTATGTCAAATGGTAGTTAGGTGACAGTTGAATTTGATAATGTACGGGGAGGATCATCGATGTTTTTGTAGGATTGACAAATGAGAACTAACTACTTCTAGCTACACATCTTTAAATGCCCAGGAAAAAAGCATAAGGCCCTGGTTCTTAATTATCTTAACCTCAAGCTTATTAAAAAACCAGTTTTTCCACCCAATGCCTTTTGAAGCGTGGGTAAGATTAAGATTCGGTTTTGTTGTCATTGCGGCTTAATATTCATCATTTATAGACAACATAATCATCATCAGGAGATTAATTATATTGGCGATATGGAGAGTTACAGTTTTACACAAGCCGACTCTTCAATCATAGTCGATTCAGATGGGCAATTAAGTATTTGTGCCAGAAATGATAAACGTGTGGGGTCTCACGGATTTTGGAATGGGGATAATCCACTAGATTTCGTTCTTCCTGTCACCTTGGTCCAAATCGTCTTGGCCATTGTTGCTTCTCGACTCTTTTACTTTCTTCTTCGCCCTTTTCGAACTCCCAGATTTATCTGCAGCGTCCTCGTAAGTCCATTTCATTAGCTTCGCTTAATTCGCTTAATTTCTGTCATAAATTTTTGGACTTTTTCCTTCTTGGAATTTACAGGGAGGCATGTTATTGGGGCCTTCGTTTCTTGGGCACAGCAACAAATTCCGGGACACTATATATCCACCGAGACAAGCCGTGTTTCTGGGAACGGCGTCTACGATCGCTGGTTCCTATTTCATCTTCATCGTCGCATTACAAATGGATGTAACAACAACCTTAAGAGCAGCAAAAAGAACTTGGAGATTCGGTATCGTACCCTTCCTTTCTTCTCTAGCAGTTGTTTCAAGCCTCGTCTATGCAAATGACAGATCGCTCCCAAACATCAGATCTCCGAGCATTCGTACCTTCTTCAGCGCCATAATGTCGTTTAGTAACTTCATCGTAATTTCCGATTCCTTAAAGGAACTCAACCTCGCATCCTCTGAACTAGGCCGGATTGCTCTCTCTTCCGCCATGATCAACGACAACCTGCAATGGTTAACCCTTTTACTCATGTCATTCGTGAGAACCACTGATTTGGAACATTCCGTTGAGTATTTGATCTGCTACTGGTTATTAATATTCTTCTGCATATTCGGCATACGACCAATAACGATGATGATTGCAAGGAACACACCTGTGGGGAAACCAGTGAAAGAAGTTTACATAATGTGTATTCTAGCTGGGGTCTTAGTTATGGCGGCTGCAGCAGATGTGATGGGCTTGTCATTTCTTCAGGGTCCTTTACTTTTTGGCCTGATCATGCCCAATGGACCCCCTTTAGGAACAACATTAATAGAGAAGACTAAGATAGTAATGGCGGATTTTCTCATGCCTCTCTTCTTCGTTTACATAGGAACCAATACAAATATCTATGAGCTTAAGAGATGGTCGGAAATCAAGACGCTTTTCGGGATTGTACTCGTTGGGTACGTAGTGAAGGTGCTTGCTTGCTTGCTAGTCGCTGCATCTTACAATATTAGGGCAAAACATGGCCTAGTGCTTGGCCTCATGTTGAATGTGAAGGGCATAGTTGAACTCATGGCTTTTACTCGAATGAAGAGAATCAAGGTTGACTATTTTAATTTCTTTCATTGTCCATATCAAAGCACATTAATTAATATCCCATGCTCTAACCTGTGCTGTTGTTATATATAATTGCTTTTGCAGGTGTTAGATGAAAAAGGCTTCTGTCACTTGGTGCTCTCTGTGTTGCTGATGACTTCGATCATCTCACCTTTGATTAAAGTGCTCTACAAGCCCCATGCTCGACTGGAAATATCAACCAAAGATGGAGGGATGAAGATGAGAACGATTCAAGACACTGTAAGAAACTAACAGTTCTGCATTATTTCATGCGTATATAACGAGGGAAATGTACACGGCCACGTGGCACTCCTGGAAGCTTGCAACCCAAGAACAGCGAGCCCAATTCGTACCTATGTTGTGCACTTCGTGGAACTGCTGGGGAAAAGTACACCTTTTCTTCTTCCCTTGGATGACAAAAGCAGCAGAAAAACACTGTCCATAAATTACCCAAATACCAACCATATCGTGAAAGCTTTCGAGAACTATGCACAAAACTCCAACTGTCAGGTCAAGGTTCGGCCTTATGTCAAGGTCTCTCCTTACAAGCAAATGCACGAGGCAATATGCAACTTGGCACAGGTCGAGAACGTGCCTTTCCTCATTATACCCTTTCACGAAAATAATCAAACAGTTGGTAGTCATATGATAACGTCTATTCGCGATTGAACTCCAAATTCCAACTTTACGCGCCTTGCACCGTGGGAATCCTCGTTGATAGATACTCCCAAATAAGCATGACGAACAGCTCCGATGATCAGTTCTGTTTCCATGTAGGGATTTTCTTCATAGGTGGACCCGACGACCGAGAGGCACTGTCTTTGGGGATTCGAATGGCAACGAACTTGTCGTTGTTCTTTTTTGTGATGAACAAGGATGGGAATAAAAATCAAATGTCTGATAAACGAGAAAAGGAAGAAGATGAGGAGATGGAGAGAATGTTGGACGATAGCTTCATTGGCGAGTTGAAGGTGAAGAGCGTCGGGAACGACCACATCAAAATTGAAGAGATAACGGTGGAAGATGAGATTGGTGCGTTGGAGGCAATTCTGAGATTTGAAGGAAAATACGTGTCACGTGCGTTGGAGGCAATTCTGAGATTTGAAGGAAAATACGTGTCACGTCCCAAAATTTAAACCGTGACCCGCACAAGAATTCATATTCCTTAAGCCTTAAATTTTAAATAAAACGTTTAAACATTTTCAAAATGATACAAATCCAAAATTTTATCTATAAGTTAGGTGGAGCATCTAATCCTTTAGCAAAATAATACATAAATTTCAGAGAATATAATTACTTCAAAAGATGACGTGCCAAAAACAATTTCTCCGGATCAAACATAAGGCTCTTCACTGCTCAGCTGGAGGAATAGGGTCAACTGCACTATCTGAAGCCAAATAATCTACTCGTAAATAACGTCCCAAAAATATAGTTTGAAATGTGAAAATAAACAATTTTTGCATGTTTAAGTATAAATCATAATATGTCGTAATTCAATACAATTGTTTCAGTAAACTTTATTTCATGAAAGTAAACACTTTATTTCATGAAAAGTATTTTAAAACAATCATTTCAAATCAATCACTTTTCCATATGACTTCAACAATAATTGATTTTCAAAACCTTTAAGCATTATTCATACAGTTTTGTAACTCAAAACGAGTAACTCGGTAAACATTTTCTTTTCAGACAAACCATTTAAACAATCTCTTCGAAATAACACTTTTTCCGTAGGACTTCAACAGAACGAAACAGGCATGGACACACAGTCCACGAGAGTAGCTAACTAATCCGTCGTGACTCGAGGCCACGTAAAATAGGCGTAGGTATGAAACCTACGAAATACAGGCGCAGGTACAAGACCCACGAATAACAGGCGCGAGAATAAATCCCACGAATAACAGGCGCGAGTATAAGACCCACGAATGTCCGTCGAGCTCGGGTTTAACCATGGTGCACCAAGGACTAACAGTACTGCTGTTAGTAACCAGCGTTCTGTATTCCGTCCTTTAAAACCTTTCAAACATGCATGGGGGCCATTTAACATTCAATAATCATAACATTTTTCAATGCAACAATTTCTATTAAAATCATTCATAATCATGGAACCTCCCCAGCATGAACATTTTCGATAAATCATCAAAACATGTTTGTCAATTCATATGAACAAGTATGTAATAATGAAATATCTATTTTCAACATTTAAAATCATGAATTCATATGCTTGCTTTTTCATAAATCATGCTGAAATTAACGTTTAACTGAAATGTCAAATAAACATGTAACATCATGAGTTCGCAACTCTTCTCGTAATTCGTGCCAAATTTCACATTTAATAAATATGTAAAAATTATTTTTCAAGGACGTTATTCACTCACCTGTTGCTCTTTCAACATATCATGATTTACTCTTGCTCTATCCCTCGAAAGTATTTTCTCGAATTACCTAGATTACCAAAATAAAATATTCTATCAGGAAATACCATTTATCTCTTGAATTACCTAACCCTCAAGATAAACATACCATCAATAACTATTATCTATCCTTTTTACACTCTAAGCCTAAAAAAAATTAGTCCCTTACTCAAAAGAATAATAAGTTAACAAATTAACTATTCCACCATTAAATCAAATTCTCTCATCATGAAAGCATATCATCGTCCTTTTCCCTTAACTTTCAATTCCAACAATGCAATCATACAACCTTAACCAAGCATCAAGGTCCAGATTAAAAATCATTTCCAACCTTAATACCTTTGTTTAACATTACCTTTAAGCCTTTATGCTTGCTTTAATAACCCAAGACTCTATTAGTATAACATAAGCTTTCAAAACAATTTCTTAACCCAAAAAGGATGCCAAAACAGCCAATTTTCATCACTTGAGACTAAAGTATAGCGAACACGATAATGCTTTCCCAACAGAATTTACGCCATATGTATATATACATCAAAATAGCAGCCCAACATGTGTCTATATATATATACCTACAGCAGCAACATCATATATAGATATATATATCAACAACAAAGTCCCACGCCTTCTTCCTTCTCTGTTTTCATCTTTTCTTTTCTTTCTTTTTTTTTTTAGCACACAGAACCATATCGATCCAGCTCACTGGGGGAAAAAATGGTGAAGAGAAGTACAGTGAACTTACCACCACAACCACCGCAACACAACACAGCAACGGAATAGGAAAGTGCTGCCTTCCATTCACCTCACACAATAGCTTCAATGGCGGCAATAACGATGGACGCAACTGAAACAGAAAGAAGAAAGACCAACGGAGCTCCCACAAACACCAAACAGAAACGACAGCGATGCCAAAACAGGGAAGAAGCTCGGGTACTGCAGCTGCTACAGTGAAAATTGCACAGAGCCGTAGCAACAGGGGCGATTGGTCACACGGAGACGGCGATAGCCACTCATACGAACGACAGAGAAGAGGGTGAACTCACCGCAGCCATAACCACCCCCTCCGAAAACTTCCCCAGAAATTCCTTCTGCACTCCCCCTCCCCGTAGCTCACTATCAACAGAAATTGAAATGGGAAATGAAGGCTCCAGATTTAAGGGCGTCGACAATAACCCACCGTGCCGTGTACGCTTGCCCCGCGCCGTTCGCCGACTGCACCCTTCCCCCACGCCGTCGCCTGCTCTGCCATCAACTGCTCTGGAGATGGAAGACGCGACACCCAGAAGAGAAATGAGAAAAAGGGGTCGGGAGTAGGTTAAAAGAACAGAAGGGCAGTTTGGTAATTTCGCGTGCCAGAAAAAGAAAATAAAACCTCAATTCTGCAGGAGCTAGGACTCGAACCGTGGACCTCTGATTTACAAACACAGCTTCCAACCACTCAGCTAGTCATACCCTTTGAACTTTTGCTTCAAGAAATAATATTTATACCATAATTATTTACTTAGGAAATTCATCCGGGTCATTACAATACGATCTTGTGATGGTAGGAAGAAGACACAACATGGTGAATTTAGACGACGAGGAAATGTCGATTTTGATGGAGAGTGTTGAGACATTAGGGGTTTTTGGAGATATGTTGTCGTCCACATAGTTCTGCAGCGGAATGGTTCCAGTTTTGGTGATGCAGTGTGGAGGTCACAAGTATGGTCATTGGCTTAATGGCATTCATACAACTTCTCCTCCAAACCTGAATCCTTCTGCAAGTTTCAGCTCTCGACCATCTTTTTTCTAACCCAATTCATCACAATCACAGATTCACAGTATAGTGGAAGAGAATTAGAGTTTAGAAGAAAAAAAAAATTATCAAGATCCCTTTCATGTTGTTTTTTGATAGTGCATCTATCTAATTTCTTTAGGATTGACTGGACATTATTACAATGATGCTGTATATTAAATCTTAGAATATAAACACATGGGGCTCTTTTGATTTCTCTTTGTTATGATCTAAATCGAAGACTCTTTGTTCTGAGCGAATTTATTGGTTAACATTCCTTATTATTGTCTTTGACTACTAGATATTTTAACCAGGGAGAATTGGTGATTGAAATTGCACCCATCCAAATGAAGCCAGATAGGTTCCGTCTCTGATTTGTCGACATTAATGACGATTAACCAAGAACCGTAGAAGTAACATGGATGGTGTTGAAATTTCAGCTAGAGTTTCTTGCTTAAAGAATCAAACAACTGTCATACTCATCTCGAAATCTTTGATCATCTATTCACTTCATGTCTAATTTTTTTTTTTCGAGCTCACTGGTTCGGGATTGATATTTCTGTTCTTGGAAATGTTTTCAAACGAATGCTATGGGCTTTTGAAGCTTGATGTGTTTCATATGTTGTAATCCTTGGGATAGTAACAAGTAGATGCTGCGTGATACTATTCTTTGCTGTAGTTGATATAAAAGTTCTTTAACTTTTTTAACAGATTAATAGAAAGTCAAATAAATTATCTATAACCAAATCTAATTTTTATATATAATTTTATATTATATACTCTTTAATCTATCTAAATTAATTAATTAATTTTTATATTAATTATAATTAGCTTATTTATTTGACTTCTTTAATATATCCAAAAAAATTAACTAGCTCTTATATTAAGGATATGTGATAATAATATTGTAATTCTCTGATCCTTAATATAATATCTAATTAAAAAATTGATATATTAAATATAAGACATAATTCATATATTTTTTTACTTTTTCTCAAATTACCTATATTGATACCTCTTAACAATAATCAATTAAGAAAGGGATAAAGAGAATTGAAGAAGATGATTATAATATTTTATAAAAAAATGTTATATTAATTAATTTAATTAACTTATTTAATCTAATCAAATTAGTTAAATAATTTTTATATATTCAATACCAAGGAGTACTTATCATGGTTCTATAAGAGACTATTTGGTACTACCTGCCTGCATTCTTAATTATAAAATCTATTTAATTAATTTAAGTAGATTAAGGAAGATAGATAAATTAGTTAGTTATAATGATTATGTGTAGGTTTTTTTAAGATATTCTCTTTAATCATTTACATTTGAACTATACTTAATATATACCCCTTAATATGTGTAATTATATAGAGTATATAGGAGAAAAAAATATAATTTTATAAGATAAAATATATTAAAATATTATATTTATGTATAAATCTAACCCCATAGGCTTTGATGGATAATTACAAACACAATGCTATGGATGTTTTGAACAGAGTTAAATGCCAGCAAGCCAAGCATTTTAAATTTTGAAACAGGACAAGTGAGGAACAAGTGTGTGTGTGTGTGTGTGTGTGTGTGTGTGTATTGAGAACTTCAATTTTGATTATAGCATCATCAAATATTGAAAAGAATACGTTGAACAGAATTAAAGCAAGCTGACGAATGCCTATCAGATGGCGGTATGGCCCAACGTATTGAAACCACGTCACCATCTCTGCAAAAAACAATTTAGCTATATAACGGACAAGAAACAGAGCAAAAACAAACTCCCCAAATGCAGGGAAATCCCTAACACTTTAAGAAATATCACAGCCCTCATCATTGGGCTAATCGATGCTTCGACGAAGAATATCCTAACAGAGAGGAAGATCCGCTGGAGGCGGCTCTATGGATTGCAATTTTCCAACTCCATTCTCTACCAAGAACACCATGGCCAACCCCCAGTTTATATGAACATCCAAATGGCAATGCATAATCCAAGCACCTACATTATATACATCAATCACATCAAATTCAACTCCAATTCAAATTTTGTATTAAGCACAAGATGATACACTCAAGATTTACCTGGATTATCAGCAACGAATCGGATCACTGCCCATCCATTCACCGGAACAGCCACGGTGTTCCTGAGAGGCGGATCGACAAGGTTGAATTTCGCGGTATCTTTCTTGTGGTCGAAATTCCCAAATCCTTCTGCTACGATATAGAAATCATATCCATGAAGATGAATCGGATGGTTTTCAGGGGTCACAATGCTCGTGTCCTGCAGAACAACCTGAACCCTCGATCCGTACTTCAGCTGGTACACCTTGGTTCCTGGAACGGGTTGCCAGAGCGAGCGGCTGACGTTGCCGGTGTAATCAAAGTTCACCGGAGGGCTAGCCGGGAAATCGGGGGTGAAGACGCCTTGGACTCCGAGCTGATGGGCCTGGAGGATGGACACGTTCCTGGGGAGCACGAAAGACACGTTGTTCATGCTCGCTGTGAATCGAGTCCCGTTGGGCCCCTGGCATCTCCTCTTTCTGAAATTGGGCGGGCACTTGTTGAGCCCAAGGCCCACAGTGAAGAAGAGGTTCTCGTCGATTTCTGTGGGCACTTCGACTTTTAGCTGGCTTCGGAATTTTCTGCTGAAAGCGGTAACAGTGTTGGTGTCGTTGTAGGCGGGAAGTGGCGGCATCACCGGTTTGTTGCTGGAAGCTCCTTTTGCGTGATGCATTGCGGATTTGTATTGGAGAATGGCGGTGGTGGTGGTTTTATCGAAGGGTGCGTTTTGAGCGGACTGGTAAGCACGCGCCGCCATGTAGTATCGAGAAGAAGGTTGGTAGCCGGTGATGAGGACATCAGTAGTTTGACCAGGTCCTAGCATGAGAACGTTGGTAATGAAGGGCTTGAGGTAGGAGGCATCGGCGCCTACCACCGTGAGCTTGTGGTTGGCAACGGTAAAGAAAAGAGGTTGATTGAGTGCAGCGTTGATGACTCGCAGGAGATTGGTCTCGCCCGAGTCTATCGGAACAACGGTAGTTTCTGCAAGGCGTTGACAGTAACCATGTCAGATGGGGGCGAAAACACTGTAAGAAAGTGATTCATTTTTGTTCTACAGTTAAAAGCTAGTAGAAAGCTCAGTGACTTTCTGGTGTATGAAAAGTGAAAAGTAAAAGATGAATATGGAGTTGACGTGGAAATGCGATAGGTTGACGGAGAAAGAAGAAAGAAGGGAACCTTGGCTAGAGCATTTGTAAAGATCACCAGGTTGACCATTAATGGTGTAAGTATCAGAAACGTTGGGAGCAGCTCCAGTTCGAGTGGCCTCCCTCAACACATCAATGGGGTCTATGTCCCACCATTCCCCTGTATCATCATTCACACCACAAGAAGATCAACCTAAATCAGTATTTTCCCAAGAAAACAATCACAAAATTATATTCCTGTCGTGACTTGACTTTTTAACCCAAACTTTTTCGCGCCTTTATTCTCTGGCTCCCACAAGCTCTTTCATGAACACATTCATTATTGTATGAGAAGAAAAAAGTAAAGCAATGAAAAAGGTAAGGTGGATTAATTCATTACCGAGAAGAATGGGTGTCTCGCGCTTTGGTTTAGGGAAAGGGTAGGGTTCTCCCTCCCTGGGACGAATGATGAGAGCTCCATAAACAGTAGCTCTGAGCCAGGAGCTATGAGCGTGCCACCACAGTGTGCCTTCTTGACCTTGAATTGTGAAACGGTAAGTGTAGCTTCCTCCAGGACGAATAGGGCACTGTGTCACAAACTCTGGTCCATCTGCCCACCCAGTTCTCATTTGTCGAACTCCATGCCTAGTTATCAACATCACCCAACCAATCAATATATCTATATGTGTGTGTGTGTGTATGAAATTTGCATGAACATGCAATAAGAGTATACATATTGTAGAAAGAAATGAAATGTACCAGTGAATGGTGACGTTGTAACGAGCTTTGTTGGTGACTTTGACGACTATAGTGTCTCCGTTATTGACCTCCAGAGTAGGCCCAGGGAATTGCCCGTTCACTGTGATGGTGTTGTGGGTTTTGCATAGCCTCTTCACTTTCGTCGCTTGAACCTGCACTCATCAATTCCATAATACCTCAACTATTAGCGACAGAACAACATATATATATATATATATATATAGAGAGAGAGAGAGAGAGAGAGAACATACAACAAACTGGTGCTCATGAACTCTGGCATTTGCACAAGACAATGCCGAAGCTAGAAGAACCAGAATGAGCAAGAAAATGGTCTTGAGAGCCTCCATGTTTGAGTAAGTGAGGAGCAATAATATGATTATGTGTTGGAGATGGTGTGTGGTGGGAGAGAAGAGGAGGGCTACTTTATATAGAGAATAGATTAGGTTAATAATACGACATGGATGGTCAGAGTGGAGGACAATTTCCTTCAAAACCTATAGTAGCTGTTGCCCCCAGTAGTTCCATGGTCTCTCATGAATGCTTGTTTCACAAGTCTTCATTTTTAAAAGGTTGAATTTTTTCCAAAAGCCAGCATCATTACTTTGGAAAATTTTTCTTAACTAATTAATACCTTGCCTTTTGATTTTCCCTTCCTTCGTTTCTTTTACCCATTCGTTAATTCGATAATGACAACAAACAAAAAGGAATAATTAATTTTCATCTTTGCTCAGCGTGATGAAGTCAAGTTCTCATAAATTATAGTATATACTAGCGACATAGGTTTGAAACGGACTATTATAATATAAATTACCTGCGGCAAGCAAACATAAATTAACCATGTCGACATCGTACAGATGAATCCAAGACATCGAACTTATTAACATTGTGCGCATAATTTTTGGTGTAATAGATATGTACTTATATGACTTAATTAATATTAAAAAACTAGTAGGAAGATGATTTTTGTTAATTCATCATCAAGACCCCTTTAATTTTGGAAGAAATGTTATGTCTTGTGCCAACTGGCAAGCAAAACTAATAAACTGATGATGAAGGGGGATTTAATTGGATCCAACAAGAATTTAATTAGTTAGAGATGCTCATGAAAAAGCAAGTTAGAGCCCTAGATAAGGTGACCTATCACCAAACATTTCACACTTAGATATGATGAATCTGAATACAGACACAAACATGTCACTCTCAAATATCGTTACCTGCAGGATGTATCCACTTATTCCATCACCGATCAAATTAAAAATAAGAAAGGGAACAAAAATCAGCAGGAGGTCACCAAATTGCCACCTATGGATCAAAATGTCTGCTCATGAATTTTCAATTGTATTGTTTGACCCATAAATCAAAGATCTGGTTTGCCAACGTTAAGTGTAAAAAATAATATTGTAGTAACCAACTCAACCGCGATAAACAAGTTATGAAAATATTAAGGTTAAAAGAAGGAAAAGTCACTCTCAAGACCCATACAATAATTAAAGGTACAAAAGGTTCCTTGAAATCCCCAAATAAGTTTAATGTGCAATTTATCAAAATACCCTTGACTTAAAAAAAAATCCTTCCTCCCCTTGTTCGCTGGAGCTACCAAAGTACTTGTAATCATTGAGCCATGTATTGAAAATTATATTTATATATGTATTTATAATAAATTTAGATAATTATCTTTTAAAGAGTAATTATCAATTTGCTATATTAAAGATTAAAGTTGTTGATTCTTGTTGTGTAGTTGTAGTGGAGTTTTCAGCCTAAAAAAAGTAATTATGAGTATAATTGTCATATTTATTACGATATAGTTATAAAATTGTTATATTAAAGTTGTCAACTAGATAGTTGTTAATAATGAAGTTGTTCAGTTGAAAGATATGTGACATTTTAGAGTACTTTAGTAGTTTCAACATTTTTTTTTAATATTTTGAATTGTTATGGGACACTTGAGAGTAATTTTCCTTAAAAAGAATTGATATACCTATATCTTTATATATGTTTATTTTATAAAGCGTCAAGGATACGTAGGTAAGGATGTTGTCAACCACCTTATAAATTAAGAGATACACGTGTAAATATGTATATATCATTGATTTTCAACATTAATATTGATTTTTAGGTGTTTACCAAAGTCAAAATTAACCAGAAATATTATCCATAGGAAAATATAAAGACTAGTATGGCATTTCTGAAATATATATATATATATATTTATATTGATCATGTCTCTTTCAAAGGCAGCTAGTTCAACTACGTACTATGAACTTATAGTTACCAAACCATGCTTTTGACGTCAGATAGCTCCCTCAAGCTTATACAAACAAACGTGTAGTGGGGTGTGTGTGTGTGTGATATAGTATTGGAAAGCCTTGGAATAGTCTATTCTACTTCTCTTAATTACAATGTCCTTTCTTGACTTAAACCACAAGCAACATAGAATAATGCTACCTCTGACAGTTAGTTACGTAGTCAACCTATCTGAACACTTGGAGGATATGGCTATTACTTGTGATTTGATTAAAACAGCCCCACAAATTAAAGATTATATTGGTGAGATTTAATTGACTTGGTTATGTCACAAATCTAACTTGGTCTCTTTGAATGAAAGCATGTCAGACTAATGGAAGAGATAACACGGACACGAAAATGGTTAGTAGTAGTGGATATATTGGTGAACAAGAAAGAACCACGCTTATTGAAATTATTGAGTTGGTAAGAGTGTGTTTGTTATTGACATTTTTATAGATTCTTAAGAAGGAAAACTATTATTAATCACTCTCTCAAGTCTCAAGTAATAAGAGTAAAAATATATCTAACACTCTAAAATAATTTTAGAGGAGTAACTAGCATTCTAAATTATTTAAAAGTATAATTAGTACTTTGAATTAATTTTAGAAGTGCGATCAGTACCTTAAAGTATTTAAGGATACAATTAACACCCTAAACTAATTTTAAAGGTACAACTAACACCCTAAAGTATTTAAATTGGTACAATTTTATCCTTCACTAACAAAAACACTAACTTTCGTTTAATACATGTCACATAAATATTTTATTTTGACATATTATCATTTAAAAAACTATATGTATAATATTATTTTAATAAATTGTATTAAATAAACTATAACAAATTTTAATCTTCATATATGAATTCTATAAAATATCAATTTTAGGGATTATTCAGTATTTTTATTTAAATAATATGACATATGTGCCATTTTAAATAATTAACGTGTCGAAATAAAAAATTCACGTGATATAGATCAGATGGAAATATATGTTTCTATCAGTGAAATAGTGAAATTGTACTAATTTAAATATTTTAAAAAGCTGATAGCACGTTCAAAATTAATTCAGGGTACTAATTGTATCTTTAAATATTTTAGGGTGTTGATCGTACCTTTAAAATTAATTTAAGATACTAATTATACTTTTAAATATTTTAAAGTATTAATTAATTTTCTAAAATTAATTTAAGTTATAGATGTACCTTTACTCTATTAATAATAATGTCAAAGAGTGGTGAAAAAATTGACAGAATAGCAGAAATTGCATTATATTGTTTTCCAAGTCAAATTTTGCCGGTGCCTTGTTTGCTTAAATCTTCCCATCTTTGTTTACTAATTTTTAGTTTCGTTATTTGGCTTGTCAATATTTGAGTGGGCAGTTACAAGTAGGTGCTTGTAAATTTAATTTAATTTAATTATCACCGTTTTCTGCTCTGTATGCTGCATAGGCCAATTATAGTGGTACGTGGAGTCTCTGGTTAACATTTATTAAATGAATAAAAAATATCTTATAATATGTGGTAATTTTTGCATCACACAAAATTAGATTATAAACCTTCTACCATGTGCAATTGATCAAAATAGTAGTTATATAGCTTTATTAATTATTGTAGTTTAATTTCTAGAACTTTGGCTACGTCCCTGTTAATCACATGAGATAATATTATCTATAAATAGGTAAATTGGAATGTAACCTCCCATTGTGGGCTTCCTCCATTATTTCTTCATTTAAATAAAACAACGCGGTTTTGTTATAAGGTGAAATCTCAGCCATTGATTTTTAATGATGAAAGATCTGAGTCTTTTCTCTCCAATTATCTCAAATAATGTTTAAGATTATATATTAAAATCAATGCTGAGACCCATTTTATAACATAACGGGGTCATTTTATTTAAATGGATAAACAATGAAGGGAGCATAGATAGATTTTGCTAGGGGTGTTCATTATACTCGTAGCGCAGTCTACTCGCCCGAGCCCAAAAAAAATTACTTAACTAGGCCTAAAAAATATTGTAGGGCCAGGCTAAGTGTCAGGCAGGGTAGGATATCGGGTAAAATATATAGCCCTGCCCATTTGGCCCGGCTCTATAGATATATTATTTTTTTATTTTTTTCTTAGAATTTTATTTTTTATTAACTTTTTCTATTTGTAATTCTACACTTTTCACTTTAGTTAACAACTCTCTTTACTCATTTTCAAAATTTTGAATATAAATTTTATATTTACGCAGATACCGAAGTTGCTTCTATGTTTTACTTATCAAGCATTCAATTATTAATATTGCAATACATCTACAAATATCCGACTCTGATACAGATGTCAAATTTTTTATATATATGTAATGTACTTTAAGACTTTAATTACTATCTTTTTATTACATTATTCTTAATAAATTATGGATATTATTTAACTTTTGAATACATAAATATGGTATTATTTTATAAGTTTATGATTACAAATTTTTTTTACAATATAAGCAGGACATCACAATTTGGGCATGCTCA
The DNA here is from genome assembly GCA_037074615.1 of Leucaena leucocephala. NCBI lineage: Eukaryota > Viridiplantae > Streptophyta > Magnoliopsida > Fabales > Fabaceae > Leucaena > Leucaena leucocephala. The sequence goes on from CM073541.1 coordinate 17,421,480, forward strand.
ACCCCCTCATGCCCAGCCCAAAATGGTTAGGGCTTTTACCGGGTAGGGCCGGCATCGGGATGCAAAATACAGCCCATAATTTTTTTGGGCAGGGCACCGGGCAGGGGGTTGCCCTGCCCAGCCCTGCCCATACACACCCTTATGTTTCGCGTCGTAAATCATGCTCTTCCAGTTATAATAACTATAGGAGTTATTTAGAAAATTAGTCTTGATCTTAAATATAAGACCTTAATCTATTTTATTTTTAATGTTTATCATTTTTTTAAAATAGCTTATCTAACTTATAAACTAATATATAATATAATATTATACATAATTATTTTAGGGAGATCACATTGATTTTATTATAATTAAATAATTTATCTAATTTTTTTAATCTATCTAAATTAGTTAAATAATTATTATATATATGCGATTAATTTACGCGATTCTTTATCATTTTAAAAAATTAAGTACATTTTAGCCTCATAAAAGTATCAAAAAAATGAATTGAGGTGCTGCTTGAATTTTACCCTACTTGATAAAGAGAGGTAACCCCAAAATCAATGATTAAGGAGATTGCATGAGATTGAACAACAAACCCATAATATTGTCGTGGTTCTGAAGATGGGGCCCTATTGAAGATCACGCTCAAAATTATATGCATTATGGGGTTTACTTTCTGTGGGATTGCACATGTTATAATATATAATTCCTTTGAATTTTCACACTTACAAGTTCTTCATCAAATAGCCCTGCATGTGGCCCTGATCCCATTGAAAGGTCGAAAGAGCTATATAATCTGTTTCATCCACTTTTATTTGCACTCAAGGGATCCAATGTCTTATCCTATTGGCCGCATGAGTGCCAAAAAAATTTACCTTTTAATTCTCTCTCTCTCTCTCAAGCATTGATGATGATCAGTTTAGAGTGAGTGTTAAATTAATTTGTAAGCACATTAAAGTGACTTTGTTGGCATGCAATAATCTTCAGAGGTTGCTGAACTTATGGTGTGATAAGAAGTGACATTAATTATCTGTGAAAAGAACAATGCTGATAGTAACTAGAAATTATCCAAATGAGTGTGGCATGTTACACGATAATTCCTGTGGAAACTCTTAACGATTCATCCACGTCCTAGTCATTCATTTAACAGAATACAGTAGTTATCTCTTTCTGCATGTTTATATGAGAAAGGTTAAGATTCCAAGGCTTACTTCTTGTATTGTGACAATTTTCTTTGATCATGACGAAATCAGATGGGTGAAACTGAAATTTACTAATCCTCGTCTTTTTTACATTTCCTGTCTGAGACTGATGCTGCATTGGGTTATCCAAGTTAATTGCCTTAATATTTATTGCACCTTTGAACTATTTCACTGTTGTCACATCTAGGAAGAATTTGCTCAAAGGTCTCATACTCCATTCTAGCTTCAATGTCCTGGAAAAGGATATTCATTGGCTATTTCAATCCTTTTTCAGTTATTCTCTCTATAAAACCGATGTATTACTAATTCCTCATTCCCTGGACCCTACTATATCAAGTTTAGTTGTATAATTTTCTTTATTGTATATAATTGATCATTTTATCAACATATATATATATATGAGTTTTGACTCTTGAGTATCTTTTCTCTAGTTTTCTTTTCTTTTCTTTCACTCTTCGTAACCTATGACACAGAAATTCTCCATTCCTCATGATATGTTTGGGTTTACATTGACCTATTTGAGTCTTCTCAGAAGATCATTTTTGACGAAACAAAAAACAACCAACTAATAGTTGTCATACCAGTGTGACTTTGCCTCAAAATATTCACTTTATGTAGCAACAAGTATTCTTAGCTAAAGCACACATATATATAGCTGCGGGCTACTTTTCAAGAGTGACAAAAAACATTCAGTGCCACATGGATGGTTGATTTGCAGCATATCGTTCAGTAAAACTTTAACTCGAATCTTTATAAATTGGGAATGAATTAAAATCACAGCACTAATCCTTCATGCGCACAAAATGCCAAATTACTCAGAACTGACATACAGCTTGTGTTCCATTAAATTTGAATTTGAACTGTGCTTGATTATTTGCTGTCTGATCAACAAAAACAAGTATCATGATCAGGTCCTTGAATTCTCTTATGAGAGGATTGAAAGTTCAGTTGTGCCAAACTGTCAAAGACAAGTATTTCAAACATGTTTTCCTTGGAATACAAGCAATCTTCCAAAATCCATATGTATGTATGTATGTATGTACGTACGTACGTATGTATGTATGTATGTATGTAAGTATGTATGTATGTATGTATGTATGTATGTATGTATGTATGTATGTATGTAATTCAGTTGAATAACAAACCTGCATGATTAATTATTCTTAGGGATACCAGATTTAACTTTTGAGTTTGATCTTAATTATTCCCTTAAGATTATTCTACTGAACATAACGAGATGTTACTTCGTGAATTCACATGGCATATTTCTCTGAAGTACAGTGATGCAATTATGTAAAAGCCGGGCACCAGACTTTTTCTCCTCTGTTTCAGAGGCCCATGAAAATGACGACAAACTTTACATATATGGGACCTGAAAAAAAAAAAAAAACTGGCACTTTACCCTTTACAGTGACCAAATAGGGTAATAATCAAAAAGTTACAATAAACTACAATTTCTACTTTTAACAACCTTTTGGCCTTTTTCACATTGGCCTTTTTCACACTAACTTCAAGAAGCAAAAGTGTCCGCAGAAGGAAAGCTTCCCAAATCAATTCATATCTGGAGAACAGTGTTCTGTAGAAGAAACGGAGTCTATTGTTCCAGATAACCGATGATCTCCTCCTCTCGTCGGCGGAGTCTTTCAGTTTCAGGTCTGATCAAACCCTCAAATCCTCCTCTAATTCTTTCAGTTTCAGAGAAAGAGTTGAGCAATTTACTCTTCCCTGGTAGATGTTTCCAGTTTTATCACCACATGTTTCAAGTTTTCATTTTTCTTATTTTAATGGTTTCATTATATTTCTAGTCAACATTGACCTTGCAGGCTGAATCTCTTGTAAAATGTAAGCAAGACATTAGTGAAACAATGGGAAAACGAGGGCATAATTTTTGTTGGTCACCTTGAAATTAACAGTGCCAGTAACCAACAATGTATTTTCAGACCGATTAAAGTCATTACTGAATGATTAAACACTTGCATCAGAAATAAGCCATTAAAATTTCTGACAATATTGCTAAGATTTGTGCCGAGAACGAATATGATCAAATCATGGTAACTTGCCTCTTCCTTTTCTATAGGGATCTGTAGGCTGCCTGTATACCCACTTTCAGAAGAAAATGACTTTTTTTAATATGTTATTTGACATATGATATGTTATTTTTTAATATGTTAATCAAAATTTGAATGCTTTTGTCTTTATTTGCTTCATTTCCCTATTCAATTATTCAAGCTAATGGATGTATCACCTTAAAATTTGAACACTCTTGTACCGCAAAAATGACAACAATGTCCATGTTTCCTATAATGCAGCTGTATCTTTGTGATTTGATTTACTTTTATACGTCATACATGGCTAATTCTTAGGCTCCTTAATTCTGTCATTTGACCTCTGCTTCTTTTGATCCCTCGTTACATTTATATTGTCTTTGAAGTCAAGAAGTGATTCACTTGTTCACGTCAATTCAAATTTATAGAGCCTTAGAAGCGGGAATCGTTTTCATGGAAGATTCTGTGGAATCTTTGCAGGAAAATAATAGGAGTGAACTTGAAAGAACTGTAAAAGAGGGACATAATGACTTCAGATTCAGAAGAAGCATGCTGCCTACAGTTTGTGATTCAGAGTAAATAATGGAAAATCATGCCCTGCTCTGTAAATGGAAGTGGCTTCTCTCCACTACTTAGTGACTCTGTTCTCTATTTGTTTTTCTATTGTTTCTTTTTCCAATGGGAAATGTGTGTGGGGGGCAAAATATTGGTTTGAAAAAAAAAACAGAGGAATCCAGAAGCTTGGCAAGACTTTCCGTGAAAAAATGGTGTTAAAAGTGGAAACAATTGCTGATATAAAACACAGCAATATTTACAGAAAATAATAATGTCTGTTCCTACTACTCTACTAGTACTAAGCACGAAAAAGAAGTAATTTAAAAAACTAAGTTCCTCCTACTACAACGGCTCCATCATCCCCAGATCTTGCTGATCTCTCTGGTCTAATCTCTTCTAATTGGTGTAGTACTTGCTGAACTTCTGGTCGTGCTGATGGAGAAGGATCAACACAGTGCAAAGCAAGCTTCAATGTGTTCAACAACTCATCACCAATGGTAGATGCATCTCTCATGAGCTCCACGTCGAATACTTCATTCGTCCATTCTTCTTTCACAATGGAGGCAACCCACTGAGGCAAATCCACCCCATCCCTGGCCTCACCAGGTGATTTCCCTGTTAGGAGTTCCAACAAGATCACACCCAGGCTGTATACATCAGTTTTTGTGTTTGCTTTCTTCAGCTTCGAGAGCTCCGGCGCTCGGTAGCCTAAGGCTCCAGCGGTGGCGATCACGTTAGAACTAGCAGCGGTTGTCATTAACCTAGAAAGACCAAAATCTGCGATTTTAGCATTTATGTTTTGGTCCAGCAGGACGTTGCTGGATGTAAGGTTCCCATGTATGATGTTCTCATGGGAATGAAGGTAGAACAAGCCACGAGCCATGCCTTGTGCTATTCTCATCCTTGTTGGCCAATCAATGGCTGTTTCTGGCCCACGAGCTGTAGCATAACAATAATGGCAATGCATGAATCAATAAAGTACTAAACTTTGCAAAAATTTCATGAAGCTGATGATTGGATGTTGAACTCACCGTGTAGGAAAGCAGCAAGACTTCCTCTGGGCATATAATCAAAAACCAGAAGCTTTTCCCCCTTGGGTCCCAGATAATATGCCCTCAGTGCCAAAAGATTTGGGTGACGAATTTTCCCAAGAATGTTAACCTCAGATTCAAATTCTCTCTGGCCCTTTGTGATCTTTTCTCTCAGTCTCTTCACTGCAACCTCACTTCCATCCTCCAATGTGGCTTTGTACACTGTTCCGTAGGTGCTCTTTCCCATTATCTCTGCGGTTGCACACAGAAGATCATCGGCTGTAAAGGCTGTGGGGCCATCAAAATAGACTAGTTTCCCTCCTGCCTCGCCGGCGGCGGCCTCAGCTGCTCCGGCAGCTGCGGCTGCTGCTGCTGAAGCAACCCCTTTTTCGGTTCCAGCAGTACCAGCTCTTGCCTTTTTCTCTTCTCTAGATGTTGCTCTTCTTCTGATCAAGAAGAAGACCAGGATGCAACATATTATTACGAGGAGTACGAGGAGAGCCCCTGCTGCTAAGAGAATTATGTCTTTAGTATGTAGTTTCCGAAGATGATGGCGTTTCGATGTTCCAGAGGATGGAGCAGAGACAACCTCGGATGGTGCTGGAGAAGGACATGGGATTGAAGGATCGTACCCACATAGTTGAATATTACCCAAAAACGAGCTTGAGTTAAATTTTTGGGCAAGTAGAGAAGGAACCGGACCAGATAGGTTATTGTAAGAAACATTGAAGAAATCAAGGCCACGTAAATAGTCAAAAGAGGATGGGATTTCACCCCTGAGATTATTCAGTGACAAATCAAGCTGTTTAAGGGAGGAAACGTTGCCAACACTTTCAGGAATGTGACCACTAAGTTGATTTCCCCTCAAACTAAGAACAGAAAGATTACGTAATCTACCTAGAGATTCTGGGATTTGGTCATCGAGGTGGTTGTTCTCAACATTCAACACAGTAAGCGAGGACAAATTAGAGAGACTAGCAGGCAAACTTCCGTTCAGGGCATTATTTGAAAAATCTAACGTTTGAAGTCTAGAAAGAGTCCCACCCCATGAGTTTGGGATAGAGCTAGAGAGATTATTGTGTTGAAGAGAAACGAAGGTGAGAGAAGGTGAGCGAGTGAGGGAAGCTGGTATTGAACCAGAGAAGGAATTAAAGCTCAAATTAAGCCAATAAAGCTTAGAAGAATTGAATAGGCTATCAGGGATTCTCCCTGAGAGTAAGTTATTACTTAAGTCTAAGGACTGAAGCAAAAGGCAAGAACTTAGTGAAGGAGGGATGGAGCCTTCTAGACGATTGTTGAATAGCTGAACGCCTCTGAGATTAGGAAGGAGTCCCAATGAAGAAGGGATCGAACCACCAATTTGGTTATCATGAAGACTTAGCTTTCGAAGGCCTTCAAGTTGACCTATCCTCTCTGTGATGTGACCTTTCAGTCCCTTCCATGGAAGCTGGATCACTATAACCTGACCCTGAGCACACTTGATTCCAGCCCAACCTCCAGAACAAGTAGTGAAACCACTGTCATTCCAGCTTCTCAAGAAGCCTTTGGGATCAATCAGCTCTTGCTTGAACGCTTGAAGTGCCAAGAAATTTGATTCTGTGACAACCACTCCATCCCAACGATCTCCTTCACCCAAAACTGGCTTCAAACAAATGGACAGCACAAGAATCCACAAACAAAGGATCCAGGGAAGCCATTGAAACTTCCATTTCTCTCTCTTCTTCTCCAAAATATAGTGCCAATCTAGAGCATTTCTCTTCTCCATTGTTGTCGAAAGGAAGAGCAAAACAGATTATCAGTGAGGATGCATAAAAAGATAGGAACTTTGGAGGGAGAGTGGATTATTTGCTCTATTGCGACATTTGTGTTGACAGTGAATGAACAGAAGAGCAGAGAGCACATAGAAGGAGGATTTTGTACCTTGAGAATGAGTGAGAGGGGTTTTGAGTTCTGAGAATGAGCACGTGATGGTCATAAGGAGGATGCGTGAGTGTGTCGACGCGCGAAGGAGCGTGAGAGAGAGAGAGAGAGAGAATCTTTGTGTGTCTGGACACAAATGTCAGGTGGGAGCAATAAGATTCAGAGGCTCCCCCTTCTTACAAGCACTAACGGCTAGTTTTTTCTTTAAACAATGCAATAAGATTCAAGTACCTGGTGGCCTTTTAGTGCTGCCTCCTCACACCCCGAAGTCCCAACGGCTACTCCTCATCACTTTGGGTAGGACCCGCCGCACATCTTCCATCTGCATCATTCATGGTTGCTTCATCTCAGTTTTGAGAGACTCACTCCATTCCAAAATGCCTGAAACTGCCGAGTTTGGCTCATGATGACGTGGCTTCTTCCCACTTGCTGGAAACTGCGAACAGTGTTACAGTATAATACCCCACGAAGAAGAGTATATTCATAATCAGACTTCAACCTCCAAAAAAGAAGGTCAATTTCAGCATTTTTTTAGCATTAAATGATGAACCCAGTTAGTAAAGTTCAACTTGGTCATGGTCCAATACATGTCAAAGCGGTCCCGAAAATATGATAATGACTAAAGTCGTCATCCTTGTGTTAAAGGGACCACTTCGGTATTACTATTAGCACAAATGTGGAAACATATCATCAAATATTTTAAATGTCACGAGCAGCTCAGAGCGTTTAATTCTTTATATATTGTGTAATATATGAACAGCTTCCCTTTTTTTTTTTTGGTTAATTGTGTTTCATAATTGGACGTGGAATTTATGGTAAATATTTTTATCAACAAAAAAATCATATATTTGAAATTTTTTAATCTAAAAATGTTAAAATCTGAACAACTAAAATTTTCCTTAAATTGAGTTTTGGTTGTCTCAGCGGCTTACACACTCCACGCTCCAGCTATTCGTTAAAAAATGAACACGAAACGATAATATGAAATATCAAGTAATGATGAGAGTATAGACTAGCCGAAATTATCAACACTGTAAAGCAAGCGTAAAAGTGAAAGTGTCGCCAAAATGAAAATGAATCAAAAGGAAAGACAATTTTATTTTATTTTTTGCCAACAGAATAAGAGCATCGCAAGGAGGTGGGTACGAAACGATATATCTATAGAACATGAAGGACTCATCATCAATTATATTCATCCCATTAACTTAAGGGCCAGTTCTACTTTGCGAAGTTCACCAATGATAGATCTTTCTTCCAGTTAAACTAAAATCCCAACCCATTCTCTATTTTCTCCCCTCCAGCTTTTGGATGCTAAGCCTTTAACGCTTTTTTTTATAAGTTCTGTAGTGTGTCATACTGGTTTTGATGTTAGTTTATAGATATTTTGGTTTAAGTAACGTGCTTATATCCCATAAGGATACGAGTTTAATTCCTACTGCCATTATGAGAACTTATTTGATGATCTCGTAAGTCCCTTATAAATATTCTCTGAGCCCTGGGGCTATGCCCTATCTTTGGTAAGAGACCGATACTTAATCTACCTAAATTTTTTTTTTTATAAAAAAAAATAGATATTTCGGTTTAAACATAAGGAGAGTTATGTGGGCTTTCAGGTACATGGCCAATTTGGGCCAGACTTGAAAACTGACAAAATTTGGGGTATCCAAATTTACGGGTTTGAGCCCATATGGAGACCATAACAGCTGCCCCATTTAGACAACTCTATATGCCGATGGGTGGTAAACGGCTCGATATCGCTTAAACGAGGTCTCGAGTTCGAGCCTTGGCGAATACAGAAAATCCCCATTGGGAGACTCACCCACCATAGCCAGGTGCGCGACGCGGGTCGAATCCGGATGTAGTCGGGACAAAGCTCCGGTAAACCGGGTGAGCAACCAAAAAAAAAAAACTCTATCCCGATGGTGCCCAAATTCAGAACAAAAAAGCTTCAGGGACATGGCAAGGTCTCATCTATTGCCATTATTTACCTGCACTTTAGGAATCAGAACCCACATTCTATCACTTAAGAAAAAAAAAAATTCACGCAGATAAACCTAACTCCCTTCTAAAAATTTTGTATAAAAAAAAAAAAGAATCAGAACCCACTGTGAGACGATGGCATACCGGGATTGAACTATTGCCATTATTTACTAAGTTCTTGGGCATTCACAGACCTCAGAATGGAGTTCTTTGAAGAAATTTTCCTCAGGTGATCACAAAGGCAGATCAAGGCGAAAACGTACTTTATTGATGAAGTGCTCCGGAGCCCGTTCCGTTATATTACGACTAGTCCAGCCGTCAAGCTAATTATATTATTACTTTTTTTAATGCTACCAGCGAGAGACTTAAAGAAAAAACAATCTCATATCTTCTAAAAATATCAGTGACTCCATGCAAGAAGTATTTAAGCACAAGCTTCGTTAGAACTAGCAATCTTATTTCGGTGGTGAGCCTCTTCATAACAAATTCTACAGACGTACATATACTTACTTCCTGGTGGAAGGTGCCAGAAAGCATCTTGCTGGATGGAAGATTGGCTGCATTTTCATGACTGGAAGAATCACAATTATTTCTTCACAACTAGGGTATACTCATGATATTTGTACTATACTGGAAAGAACTGAAGGAAATTTCATTCGGGGCCACCAAGAAAAATTCAGAAAACCCTACTTGATCAGCTGAAGCATGATTTATCATCCTAAAAGTTGTGTCAGCTAGGGTATCAACTACTCAATGAATTTGCCAAGGAATGACACTTGATGAAAATTGGACCTCAGAGACCCCTGCACTCGAGTTCTTTAAGGCCATTGTACTAGGGGGAGCAATTGGAGAAGGAAGCCTATAACCAAATCACAAGAAGCCGGTCAGTAGCTGGGTCGAAGTTAATACTGATGGCGCTCGTAAAGGTCTTCAATCTAGTGGAATTCCTAACCCCTGTATTAACAAATGAAAGGTGGCTGTCACATGCACTACATTCTTCCAGTCCCTCAGTTTAATAGAGTGGAAATCCTCCCTCGAGTAAAATTCATAAACACACAGAGGAAGCCTCTTCGTTTCCTTAAATCTACTGAAGCTTTAGTGATAATGTTACACTATAACGGCACAGCCCAAAAAAGTCACAAATTTTCCTCACCAATTTCTACCCCAAAATAACCTACCTATCTTACAAGCACCATAAGGCTTGAATGCTGCACAAATCTCATGGAAAAAAGAACTGGAAGAGTGGAAAGATACGTTTGAAAAAGTAGAGTTCATATATTAATCGTTGAAATGCCGTCTTGTTCTTTAGTCCTACATTGGCAATGGCTAAGTAATTCAACAATCGGCAGAACCTAAAAATTTCCACTGAATACCAATTATTACCTACACAAAGGATTCTTTAGTAAACATTATGTTCAAGAATAACAAGAAGAAAATTCACACGTAGGCCTTATGTTCAAAGCATGCAGTCAGATGAGAACTTCCACGACCATCCCTTTCTCTAAAGCTGCATTCGGTACATGGAAATGGGACTTGAGGAGAGAAAATGTGAGAGAAAGTATTGGTCGGTGGCAAGGTTCATGGTGGAAAGCCCCATTCTCATTCCCTTTCCTATTCCCATTTTATACCAATCCACCTAAAGAGAAACCAAAAGAACATAGAGACAACAAACAAACAAACAAATGCTGAAATAAACAATCTCAAACGAAATCGTGGCAACGAAACAAACGAGCCATCCTGAGAATCAGGGAAATGAATGAAGACAAATTGATAGCGAAGGTGACTATTATAATCAAAATCAAAATTAGATTCTAAACTACATAGATCTAAAGCATATTTTGCTACTGATAAAATGGCGTAAAGTAATTCAATCTGCAAAGTTTTCAGCCAAGTATACCTCGGGAAAAAAATATCCTAAGCAATTTGCTTTGGATCATACAAATGAGCAAGAGAAAACGTCCTCCTATCAAGAAGGTAAGTAGCTTAGTAAGGCAGGACAAAAAGATTGGTCCGAATAAACCTCGTGAAAGTCCAACCAGCACACATGGGAGCCCCGATCCGTTTACACATGCGAAACAGATGATGCAGCAGCCGAAGAGGCAGCGCCGCCGAGGAACGACAGGAAACCCGAATTCATAGGTTCTTGATCGTCCAGAAACAGATCCTCAGGGATTCTGAATGCACCGTGAGCACAGACGATTGCCAACCCAACCATCAAAGCCGAAATCAAGAGAGATCCGACGTTGGTGAGAAAAACAACGAACACTGTCAACACCACCAGAATACCCAAAATTTCGCGATCCGTGAAGGTGCGACCAAAAAGGACAAGAGGCTGATCCGACGGCCGGAAGAGGTACATAAAGGCCCATGAGCCGAGGAGGCCAAAGAGAACAACGAGCGAGAGCGGGTGGGAGATGAGAGAGATAGCCAATACTAGGGCAAGTAGGGTTATGTAGTTGACACGGAAGTAGGAGAAGTTCTTGCGGATCCGAGAATATGCTTCGGAGAGAGAATCCGGTCGGGACATTGCAGTCCGATCGATGAGCTCCGACCACGGGCGGCGCTGGGAGAACCCCTGGCGGACAGAAGAGGAAAGGCGTGTGATGAAGGAACGAAAGGCGGGCGTAGCAATTGGAGGCTGAGACTGGGGACCGGTGGTGCCGCTGTTGGATTGGGGGGTGGAGATCGGAAGTGTCGGTGGAGAAGCCATGGGTGGAGCGTGAATCTCCGACCACCGCGTGAAGTTATGCCACTGCAAGAGAGGGAATGGCAAAGGGGAAACACGCCGATCAGCTCAAATTAAACTTCTAACTAGTTCGGCGATGCAAAGACAGAGAAGTGTGCCTCGGGTAACGTTTTTTCGCAGGTCCCATTGTGCTCCTTTATTACTATAAAATCATGGTTTAAATAAAATGATTAAAATATCAATTAATCTCCATGGTAACTTTTTTGAACTTTTTTATTGGCTATAATTTTTTTACTTGCAATGCTAACTAAGCTAATTTTGATGAAAAAGTAGCTTAACATGTATTAATAAAAGTAGGTATATTATTTATGTTGGTTTCTGTAGGAGTCATGAACTGGTAGTCCGTGGTGTAATAGGGACAATATTTTGGAAACAATATACTATAATGATTGAATATTAATATTAATGTTGAACAAAAAAAAATATTAATATTAATGAGGTTGCCAAAAAAATATTTATATTAATGAGAATGATTTAATATTGATTCATGGTGCATTTTGCAGATTTCTTGGTGGCCACGATGTTAGATTAATGTAATTGCCACTTTTGAGCTGCGTGATGATTTGGAAATGTTTGATGAGGTTACGGTGGTATGTTAGCGACGTGTGTGTGTTTTTTTTTTTCCACTCAATTTATTGGAGCTTTGTCTCGATTATATTTAGATCCGATTCGCGTCGCGCACTTGACTATAGTAGGTGAGTCTCCTAACGATAATTTTTTACATAGACTCAAACTCAAGATCTCGCTTAAGTGATATCGAATCGCTTATTATTCAGACTAACCTGTTAGTTATGTTATAGTGTTGTTTTTGGGGGTGAGATGTAGTGTATTTTTTTGGGCTTACAATGGCAGTTTCAGCCTTATTGGGCTTATATTCCAATTGGCGGCTATGGAATCCAATAGATCACCTTGTAATGTTGTGGGTCATTGGGCTTTGGTTTTTAAATTTTTTTATTGAATCTCACTTTCTATACTTTGGGCTCATTTGATTTTATAAATAGTCAAAAAATCACTTTTTTTAAAAAAAAGAAGAAGAAGAAGAAGGTGGTAAATCCTTCATAAAGGGTGGTGCATATGGTTTAAACCTTAATAAAACCTCTGCCGTATGGGAGAGAGAAACACGTTTGAAGTCTCGAGAGCAAACATGGTTTAGGACATCTTGACCTTTTTTCACTTTTGTGTTTACTAAATTAAGATGGATCTAGATCTGAATTTTAGATTTAAAATCTGTGCTATTTAAAACTTTTTTGTTCAAATAATGCACCGGGTTAGAGTATTGATGAGTAGTATTTGAAATTTTAGAGGATTGTAATAATAAAATTTATTTGAATTCTGCTACCTCGAGTCATTAATATAAATTCCACCATAAATTGAATAGTATATTAAGAACTGAAAGGAATATTTATTAGTATTGTCACAAGTTTATATGCACCCTTATTTTTAAATGCGAGACTTGTATTTTCAAATATTAAGTGCGATGGAATTAGCTGCACGGATAAAGAACTTTTAAATATTGAGAAATTGGAGCCAATTGATCCCTGACAAACTAATTTTATTGGGAGTAACTTAAATTTAAAAAAAAAAACTGCATGAGAAGAACTGAATTAAAAATTGAGATATGTAAATTACAAAAAAGAATGAATCAATTTTCCCATTAATATCGTAATAAGTAGATTGGGGCCACGTGTGGGATTCAACTATCGAGATTATTCAATCTTTGGTTTCCAATGTTTGAAACGTGAATTTACAATTTTCCAGAATGCCCAAGAGTATGGCGGGTCTCTTTCTAGCTTTTTGAGGGATTTGAAGTCTTTTCAAATGGGGTGTTATACTATTTGTCCTCTTTTCTTCATTTAAATTACGTACATTAATTTGATGATTCTCGAACAGCTGTGACGTAGCAACCAAGTGTTGAGCCTCTCAGTGAGCAAAGCAAATCCACAGATAATCCACGAAGAGACATAGGCGTAGACAAAAGCATTGAAACTTCACTTGAACCAAACAATCCCTTAGCACTCAAGGTATCAGCCGGAGAAACCGCAACAGTGAGCTTGAAACCATGGAAGTTCGAAGAATCCATGAACGGTTACAGTGCGAACCTTAACTTGTTTCTTCGTGACAGCATGAACGGCAAAGTGTTCTCGTCCAAGCCTTCAAAGTGTGCATTGCTTAACCCTAGGTCGTGGTTCACAGACGGGTATTCGAGTGCTTATAGGTATTTTAGGAGGCAAGGGGGGATCATATATGCGGGAGATGAGTATGGAGAATGGAGATAGTGTTCTGTGGAAAGTTGTTAAAGGTGCTACTGGGAAGACGATGGAGTGGGAGATTAATCAGGGGTTCGATTTGGATGACGTATTGGCCTAATAAACACACAACTTTCCACAGTGAAACCGTCAATCTCCACATCGCTTTCAAATTCATGGTAATGATTTTTATATAGCTTGTTGCCAGTAAACTTCTCATGATCATTTTATAAGGGGAAAATTACTGAAAAATACCCCACTGCAGAATTTATTCACCAAAGATATCTAAATACGCGTAACTCTTTTTGAACTGCATGTCATATATGTAAATATATTTTGTTTTATATATAGTTAAAAGATAAATTACAAACGGATAAATAATAATTATATTTGTTAAAAATAAATTGTACATAGGTTGTTAAATAAATTTCAAGTACTTTCCAATGATAAATTTTGTAATGGAATATCAAAATCTTCTATTTTTTCCCTTTTAATATCACAAATTTACAACAATACAACTTTTAATGAAATACTTATGAATTGTTGAATTTTTTTTTTGCCATCATGAATTGTTGATTACATGATATATAAAAGTACAAATAATAATATTTATCTAACTTCTAATATTACTATAAGATGATGAAACACATTTCACGCATATTTCTGTTTCCCCCCCCCCCCTTTTTTTGTTCAAAGTTATTTTTTTGTTCCTGAGAAACCCTGTTATGAAAAGCAAAATGATTGACTCTCTGGTGTGTGTTTTTTATACATAATGACAAGGCGTTTTCTTGGCCAATCATAATGATATTTCTTCTTTATAAGAAATCTAGTTATACATAAAAAGAAAACTAATTGATTTGGTGTTTTTTCTTGTATATATACATAACTACTGATAAGGGTTTTGATTTTTTGGGCGAACCATAATGATAAAGTATTTAAATGTAAAGTTAGTTTGAATTCAATAAATTTGGATAAGTATGATTTACGTGAGTGAGTGGTGTGTGTGAGTAGTCCTCCTATGGGGAGGGTCTAGGATACGGAAAGGAAATATACGAGGCTGAAGGATCGATGTGAAGGAAGAACAATGCCAAGATATCAATATTAATTACCATTCTTTGTTTTGGCCAACCCATTCATATAAATAAGTACCATACTATCTATTCAAGTATAATACAGCTTTTACCAACGAGGATTGATTCGAGTAGTAAGCGGCTCGGTATCGTTTAAACGAGGTATCGAGTTCGAGCCTTGGTGTATGTAGAAAATCCCCGTTAAGAGACTCACCCACTATAGTCATGTGCGCGACGCGGGTCGGATCCGGATATAGTCGGAGTAAAGCTCCAGTGAACCGAGTGGGCAACCAAACAAAAAAAATCTAATACAGCTTTTCTGGGCACATCCTATCAATATTTTCAGGGCCATGATATATATATATATATATATATATATATATGTTTGATCGTAAGCCATAAATTCTATACATATCATTAATTAGACCATTGTTCATCAATATACCAACATGCATATAATAAGGTACATGAGAAGCTTTTGCTGATCATAGAAAAAATAAAATTATTTACCTTGAGTTTCATACAAGCACGATCCTCTAGTTTGATATTAAAATTAGGCTTAATATTTGATCTAGAATCTTTTAAAAACTTGTTAAAATTTTGAGTAAATTTATATAACGCATAAATAGATTAATATTAATAATCATTTTGATAAATAGTAAATACGGTTCAGTGTTCACCCATTTTACTCTTATATAATATACAAATGGCTCAGGATTTTATATCACAAAAATACAATTTGAAAAATATATCAATATAATATAACATAAAAAGTGTCACAGAGATTATGTACCGCTAACAAATCATATACAAGTCCTCCCAGGTAATAACATAAATAGTGACAAGAATATTGGAAGGGAATATAATTTCCCGCGCTAAGCTGGCAGTGAAACAAATTAACCAAACCTGAGGTCCCAAAAGAAAACAAACAGATCAACGAAAAAGGGGCCCTCAAAGAAAAGTTCCAACCAATCAGCTAACTCCTAGCATACGCGTGGCGATATGCATAGTAGGAAGCTACGACTTCCCGTAGGAAATCACAATCCATGAAATCTAACACGGCGCATGTTAGCGTTTAGTCAAGCGAGAAGTAGCTCTGAGCGGAGAAAACGAGGGAGAAGGCGGAGATTTCCAAGATATAACATACACATTAATTCGCTAAAAGAATTTGCTCCTAATGTTAGGATCACTGCACTCCACCTGTCCTTGCCATATCTGATCTCTGCAACTTCGATTCCATCTCACTTACATGGATGCCTCGGCTGCCATCCTATCCGTTCACTGTATGTCTTTCTTTTCCTATTTTCTTCTGTATTTGCTTATTTTGAATGTATTACACACACTAAATGCTAGTGCTAGTTGCATGGTTGTAGGTAATTTTAGATAGGTTGGTTTGAGCTTGGCGTGCCACTTTTTCTTTTGGGAGGGGGGGATTTGGTGGATGAAGGAATCCGAAATCATTGTGCATTTTGTTATGTTTCTAGATATGTTATCAGAAATTTCCTTACAATTAAGGTGAGCTGTAACTTCTTTCGCGTGCTGTCTCTCGGTTTTAGTATTAGATTTCTTTCACTTAGTTATTGAACCAAAGGCAGAGTCTACCTTACACTTTAAATTGGTTTTGGAATTCTAGTTCGGAGAATCTAATCTTAGAGAAGCCTTCTGATTTAGCTTTGGTTGTTTAATCAGTAATCATATGTTGAGCTTACGATAAAGGTTCTGGTTCAGCTGTTTTTACTTCTCATGAGTGATAAGCACTCGGATAGATGTATCAAAGTAGAAAACTTTTGGCATTTAACGAATGTTTCATCCCAAAGAAACTACACCTCTTAGCCTGGTCTCCTGGCTGCTTCTTGGTGTGGTATACAGAGCCTAAAATGAGTTGGGAGTTTGAGAGGGGGGATGGGGAGAGAAGAATAAAAACAAAAAGGCAATGAGCAGGGAGTTTGAGAGGTGGACAAGTAGAGAAGAATAAAGACAAATATACTACCTTGTCCTGACACGCACTTTTCTTCTCAAAGGGAGCTACCCCCATAGGGATAGAAATGAATTGAGAGCTTTATTGCATTGACATTCTTTTTTCTATATTATATATTCTGTCTATACACTTTCTAATAAATAATGTTCATCCTCTTATTAAAATAAAAAAATATACGTTAGGCACTCACATATATGCATGCATGATTAATTAAGGCTCTGTACATGCTAATAACTTTTTTATAAAAGATCGTAGGGAAAACTTTTGCAATCATAAGCTTGATTATTGTTTTTGGGATTTCAGATCCCATAGGAACTATGCGGCAATTGCTGTCAAATCCTGAGAAGCCAGGTATTCCAATGCATAATGCTGGATGGAACTCTATGAGTACGCTCTACACACATCGCTTGGACAATGATAAGAGGCACATCAGTTCTCGAATGACCCGGAAGCTAACACGAGTGTTATGTGCAAATACAGCTCAAGATACCCAAACTGGCAAATCAAATGGTTAGTTATTTTTTATATTGGAATAAATTTATTGCATCTTTTTCTTCGTTGTAGCTGCTTGTTAAGTGAGTCTAAACTATTATACTCAAGAAATTAGATATTAGAGTAGAGACATGGTATATTATTCCTTGGTAACTGATAATTATATGATGATGTTGCCAGCTTCTTTGGACAGCACTCCACAAAACTCATTGGCGAAAAAGCATGCGAAAAATACTTTTCCTAATGGATTTGAGGTCTAAGCTAACCTTTCCCTATAAAAATTTCTGCTGAACTTCTTAACTGCATTTCACTTCTTACAATGACTGGACATGGCTACATCCTATCTACTATTATACTTCCTGCTCTTGTTTTTTTCCTCTCTCCTGACTTGAACCATGTCTACATTGCATACCAGGCTTTGGTATTAGAGGTCTGTGATGAGACTGAAATTGCTGAGCTGCAATTGAAGGTTACCATCTATCTTTGTTTTTTTTTTAAAGGGTAGTTTGTTGACCTATTCTATTTTTTGCCACATCTATAAAATTTATGGTGGCACACATTGTTATTTAAATGTAGTAAGAAGGATGGTAAAATCCCACTTCATTGTGCATGCTTATGAGCTTGAGGTTGCACACATAGGTTATTGACATGGTAAACGGCTTTTCTTTCACGTGCGCGTATTTCTCTACTTGCCTTTGAATATTTAGGAATTTCAGTTCAAATTTAAAATCTTTTCTTTTTCTCTTCTGAAATTAATTATTTGAATTCATATAGCCCTCTATTCTGGCATCTGCTTTGAAACATTAGCCAAAATGATGAGTATGATTTACACATGGCACAACGTAGGAAATGATTGGAAATGATTTTGGTGCTTTAGGACCTCATGTCTTGTCTGACCTTATCTTTTCCTTCTTTATTTGGCAAATTTGAGTTTGACAATAAACAGAAGTATCAGTGTAATATTTGATGCGACAATTTACTTGGCTTGGATCATACTACATGAATTTCATGTGCTTGGGTCATCAAAAGAAGCAAGTCTTTAGCCGTGTATATTTTGTTGAATCTTGTGCATAACTGCTGATGCTTAAGGGGGGGATCTTTGTCCTTGGTGAACACCCAACATTGTTATTTGAGTTTTACGGTGATAGGTTGGAGAGTTTGAAATGCATCTCAAGCGAAACATTGGAGCAACAAAAGCCCCATTGTCCAACATTTCACCAATTACTCCACCACCTATTCCAACTAAACCCATGGTTGAATCAGTACCCGATGCCCCACTGCCATCACCACCAAAATCATCTCCAGAAAAGACCAATCCATTTATAAATGTTCCCCATGAGAAATCATCAAAGTTGGCAGCATTGGAAGCTTCTGGAACTAACGCGTATGTTCTTGTGTCATCTCCTACGGTATGTCATCTAGTAATTATGTACTGAACTCTACTTATATACTGTTGCTTTATCTGGGACCATGTGAAGTTTGCTATCACTTCCCTCTCCCCCTTCAGGTTGGTTCATTCCAAAGAGGTAGAACATTGAAAGGGAAGAGGCAACCTCCAATATGTAAAGAGGTAAATATGCATGCTTTTCTTTGTCTATCCTTCACAGTGTATTTCTATGTCACAAACTTGCTATGATCATTCAGCATCCCTTTCATATCGAACTTTGCATATCAATTATTGGTTTTGTGCATTTTATTTCCATCTTTTATGGTTTGCATCAATTAATACTACGTAAAGCAACTAGTCTTAAAGACATAGGTATATGCATGCTGTGTAATTGTGATTTATTCTTACGAATAAGAAATTCTTGCAAACAGTCATGTGTGAGAGATGAGTTTGATTTTTCTGTTTTGATGTTCATATATAGGTAAGTAGACCTACATTTCTTTGTTGGGGATGATTGTATTGATGCTTTCTACCCATTAGATTGTGTCATATAAGGATCTCACTTTCATCAGACTGACCGCAAATCACTGTCAGCATCTTCCAGCCTTTCTGTAAAATCTTAATTATCTGTTTTCAATTTTAAAATCTACAGGGTGATGTAATAAAAGCTGGACAAGTCATTGGGTATTTGGATCAGTTTGGCACTGAACTTCCCGTTAAGGTTAGCCACCTAAATATTTTTAATAGTTGGTCCCCTCTAAAGTTCTGCTTTTGCTGACTGTTTTTATTATTGAATATTGCAGTCAGATGTGGATGGAGAAGTTTTAAAGATACTCTTTCAGGATGGAGGTATAATTTCTCTGTCTAGATTTGTTTGATATGTCTTCAATTGTATGGAGCTGCTGATCAGGAACTAGAAAAATAAAAATAATGATACCCACAAAGATTGGTCTAGTTGTTAAGAATTGTATACCCAATAAGTTATGGTTTTGAGTCATGCTGCCAATGTGAAAATATCATTAGTATCATTACCAGGTATTTTGTAGCTATCTTTATAAGCACTCTTTGAGCCATAAGACTTGTTCTATCCTTGATAAACTCCCAAGACTCAACTCATCAAAACTCTTTGTGATTAAAAAAATAAGAAAATGACGGTAGTACCACTCATTTGTACTCAAAATAGGGAATGTAGTAGAGTGTCTCCAGTAATGAAATTTGGAGAATATTTCAATAAAACTCGTGAGAGTTCTAATAGTCTCCAATTGTAGTATTAAGGATATTTCATTGCAAGAAAAGACAGACACTAAAACTAGAGGAAAATGGACAGCATAATGGTCAATAGTCAATTTGTTTGGAATATAAACTTCAGTTCTGGCGCTCTGGCATTGGTCCACCAAACTGGCTTAAAATGCCAGCATACCAAAAGCCTGATAGCTTTCTTCTGGGTTGTTTGCATTTTCGGATTTGTGTTTTGTGAAATTATGAGGACCACAGGATACGCATGAAGACTAAAACACGGTTCTTTGTAATTCATCATAAATGGTTGTTCGTGGCACATACAAATTTCCTTGAGTTTTTGAACTATTGACCTTGTGGAAAAGTTTTACAAACCTCTGATGGCTTAATTTATTTGTTATTTTGACTGGTCAACTTGGATCTCTGATTCTTTTTAGACTGTCGATTTGCAATGTTTGCTCATGCATGATTGTGACGGATTCTTAAATTCTCAATTGAAAATCTTTTTGAATTATGATTTGCAGAGGCCGTTGGTTATGGAGACCCTCTTGTTGCTATCCTTCCTTCATTCCATGATATCAATATCATGTGAGGTCGCATTTTCCCCTTGTTGACAATTGCCACTCGATACTTATTTGTTGGCGGTCTTTGAGATGTGGAATTTACTCCTTAGTCTTTTCTTTTTCTGTACTACAGAGGAGGATGTGAGTATTATTGGCGATAGTATCTAGTATGATTAAAGTATAGATTGTCCATGTGCTTGGGGACGAATGGCCCCGTGAAGGTCACTATGTAAACTTGATTAAGTAATATTCCAAATTTATCGTATTATTATGTAACTGAAAAATTGATTTGTTTTGTAGCGGTGAAATCTGTCAGTTTTTAGCATGTGATGTTACATTGTAGCTGGCATATACGGGGGAAAAATACTACTACTATTACTGTTTTACGAAGACTGGTAGTACGAGGTCAAATGAGATTTTTCCTTCCAGCACGTCAAATGAGTTTTACTACTACACAGCGCTTTAATATAGAAAATATAATTAATTTAAGTAAATTAATAAAATTAATTATATTAATTATTTGTAATAAATATATTTTGATTTTCTTAAAATGTTATCTTTTATTATAACTATTTTAGATAGAAAAATTTAATTTGTACAATTAATAAGAATATTTTAGTCTTTATCAAAATAAAAATAGAGATATTTTAAATAAAAATTTATAAATTTAAAAAATAAAATATTATATTTATGATTAAATTTAATCTACTAATTAACTATTATATTAAATAAAGGAGGGAGGGAGTATTTTATTATTTCTCGTTAGATCCGCGACCAAATGTAAAAGACTGATTCCATTACTCAATTACTCAACAATATCTCTAAGAATGAGACTAGCTCCCAAACAAAAATTAAAGTAAGTTTATATTCCATCAAAATATGAGTTCAATTTTTATTATTATGAATATTTTTTTTAGTAGATGATCTCGTAAATTTTTTGTAAGCGTTCTCTTAATCTTAGAGTTGTATCTTAATTTTAGTGAGAGATCGATATTGAACTTACCTAAATTTTTTTTTTATGAAAAAAAAAAACAAGCAAAGGAGTCTGACTTACACCTACTCGGATAGTTTTATCTGAGAAGTAAGCTCCAAAGCAAGTCATAAGAATATTTTTGTGGAGAGAAACATAAAAAATAAGAGTATTTTTATAGTTAGCCTTTAATAATAGACTTCTAATTAATGCTTGGAGAAGTCATTGGTCTTCACTATCACTTATGTGCCCATGTGTAATTATGGATAGGAGAATATTCTACATATTCTTTGAGATTGCACATATATTAAGAGGTTTTAGTTATTTCTTATAAAACTCAGGTTTTGTTTTCAATTCTTTTTTGTTCAATTATATAACTGGTTTGCTCTCTATATGGAGAGATTTGGAAAAGATTAGAAGTGTAAATTGGGATCTCATTTAGGGTGTTTTTATATAGAAATTGTGGACATAGAAGAATAATTTAATTTTTAATGATGCTTTCCAAAAACTAAGAGAACCGGCTGTTACTATTTTCCACAATTGAAAATCTTTCGTATAAGTTAATAATATTTTGGATTCCAATGATAATTTCTCTTTTAATGTGACAACAGTTTGGCAGCATCCACCTCTTATATAGATAGAAATAAATGTTGATAGTGCTGGGATATCAACAATTAACAAGGCAAGTTATGATAGAATTCTTAGAGACTATATACAACTAGGTTTTCACATAGTCTAAGTCAGTGTTTTTGAGGCTAAAAAATAGGTTAACTTAGCTTGGGATTTAGGTTTTAACAAAATTATTTTTAAACATAATTCAAAGAATATGATTCACATGTTCCTTGACAATCACAAACATAGTTATTACAGTTTGATTTTTCTACAAATTACATTGATGATGAACTACTGATAAGAATTGTAATTTAAACATATCTACAAAAAATATTAATTATATCGTAGATGTTCTAATAAAATATAATTTATCCAGAACAATTATTTTATACACATGCTTCGCTCATCTTCATATATTTATAGACAAAGATACTTTATAAATTATTTTCCCCAATTATTTCATTTTCTGGCACCGCCCTCATTTGTATAAAGAAAAAAAAGCAAGTCATAAGAAACTTCAAAACGGAAGATCCACGTATACATCCGAAGGTGCCTCCATATAATTTATGGTAATTACTTGACAAAGAAATTAAGAGAATATTATCCGTATAAACTTTATTCACCAGCCACAGAAATAATACAAGTAAATCATAAATCTATTTTTATTTTTTTTCTCAAATATTTTACCTTTTTTATTGTTTATGTAGGGGTGGAAAATAATATTTTTTAAATCCTAAGGGTGTGTGTGGATTAACTTTTGGAGAATAAATTTTGGGAAGAATAGATTCTGGAAAATAGATTATGGGTAGAATAGATTTTAGGAATAATAGATTTTGGGAATAAAGATGTTTGGATGATTAGTAGTAGAATCATTTTTTACATTGGTAAATTACTAAAAAGGGTATGGTATGATTAAAAGTAAGAGAGATGAAAGATGATAGAGAAGAAAAAGGAGAGAGAAGAGAGTGTAGAGAGGAGAGAGAAAAAGAGAGATAAGAGAGGAGAGAGAAAAGAGAAAAAGAGAGATAAGAGAAGAGAGAGGAGAGATAATAGAGAAAAGAGAGGAGAAAGGGTGTAAGAAAAAGTAAAGGTATAATAGTAATTGGATAATTTAAAACTTAAATTTTAAAGAAAAAATTATTTTTAATAGCTTATTCAAAATTTAAGTTTCAAACCGAGGTTTTGTCCAAAATCAATTCTCAACAAAAATTATTATTTGTGTAAAAAAATTTCAAAATGAAATTTTGCCCCATAATCTATTTTAAAACGTGGTGTCAAACAGACACTAAATAAGATCATATATATTGAGAAAATTCTGAAAGGACCAACTCCACGTCAAGTTGAAAGAATTCTCGAAGATTTATGATAAGAGCATGTGACCAATGTTTATCCGGTTTTATTCAGCACAAAAAATTGTTACTTCTATTTTCGTGTCTCTCGAGTTGACACGTGGATTATATGGCTGAATCTAATACCAACCTCTCATCACTGAAATTCAACGAGTGACTCTCTTCCTGTCTCATCCGAACAATATGGCTCTGGCTGGCGGGTAAGGGGACGCAGTAAAGCCAACGAAGGTCCATGAGGACCCAAACCCACGCTGCTTGTGGCAGTGGGCCACCACGTATAACCGCTTTTCGGCGTGGCAGCCCGGCTTCTGCTCCACCGGACAAATTTCTGCTGCCGCTATTCGACGCTGGTAACCATGCTTCCCGGAGATTTTGGACCTCTAAATGCCGCCGTACGGTCAGTTTATCTGCCCGCCCCTCTTGCATCAATGCCAGTAAATCTGACGACTCTGACTGTAGTACCAGAAGGGAAAATTTAACTGAAATTTTGGAATCATTGGATGGAGCTAGAATCTCCAGGAGACAAGTGCTGGTCGCGCCAGTTCTAGCCACGGGGGCGTCATTTCTGCTTGCGGCGACAACGAGGGCCGATGATAAAGTTGCTGTCAATGAGACGCCGTCGCCGACGGAGGTGAAGACAGCAGTGGATTTGCCTGCTTCTAAGCCTGAGGAGCAGAAGGTGGAGGAGGAGGAGGAGGAGGAGGATGTGATAATGTCGAGGATTTACGATGCGACGGTTATCGGAGAACCATTGGCGATTGGGAAAGATAAATGGAAAGTGTGGGAGAAGTTGATGAATGCTCGAGTAGTGTATTTGGGGGAAGCGGAACAGGTTCCCGTTCGAGACGATAAGGAAGTGGAGCTTGAAGTAGTGAAGAATTTGCACAAACGATGTATCGGGAGCGAGAAACGATTATCATTGGCCCTTGAAGCATTTCCGTCTGATCTGCAGGAGCAGCTCAATCAGTATATCGATAAAAAGTATGTCCTTTACTTTAAAAAGGAAAGGAGTTTATTCCTCTTATATATGGTTATAATTGTCCATTTGTCATGCAATGCCTTTCCATGTTATCTGAAGACTCCGAAAATTATAATCTACTTGTGGAATTTAAAGCATATTCTGATTGAAAATTAGTTGGCTGGTGTCATATTATTTTCATCTGATCATTTTTGGCATTTGGATACACGAGACTTAGTTTAGAATACTCACCGATTCGCGGTCTTAGTCTCTTACTCTCTTATATGAATTAGTTTTGCGGCCTGTGTTAATATGGTTAATTTCAAATTATATGCTCATGGTAAGATTCTAGATAGTTGAGTTTTCCTTCCCCTCCTTGACTTTAGCCATCAACCTGAGAAGTGGAGGAGGTAACGGCATTATTTATTTATGTCAGAATAGGATCAAGAAAACTGTAGGTACTGTTCTGTTGTACGTATTGCACTTGTAGGCTTGATGTTGAACCGTCAAGTGGTCTTATGCATAGTGTAGCCCCCTCTATATGTGTTCCCATGTAATGAGTTATCCATCTAAAGTGCTGTAATGTATGGGACATGAAAATGGGTGAAGTGCTGCTATTTGCAGTTTAAGTGTGCAAAAGGTCATGTACTTAGGGATTAATTAATATTTTAATAGGAATAAGTTAAGTTTCTGTATCCATTTCATGTGAATAGAATTTTAGTGTATAAATATATTGTATACTACGGACAAAGTCAGTTTCTTCCACGCCTGTTACAGAATCTTAAGTTGTTAAAGATATACAGTGACCAATCTGTGCCACTTTTTCCCCTTGCTCCCTACTTTTTAAGCTTCTTTACTGGCCAATCTCTCATTTATCTAAGTCATAATGTTTCTCACAATCCTGCATTATTACATCCTGGATTTCATGGCAGGATAGATGGAGAAACTTTAAAGTCCTATACATTACATTGGCCACCTCAAAGGTGGCAGGAGTATGAACCTCTTTTTAGCTACTGTCATGATAATGAAATTCGTCTCATTGCTTGTGGTACCCCACTAAAGGTATACTTCTGTTTTCATCCAAGCTAATGCAAATCCTTGATATGTTCCTTTTGGCTATGACATGTCCGGTGTAGAGTATATTGGGAACTAGTGCAAAAAATAGAAAGGTTGTGATATGTATATCTATTTAAGGCAATCATTCATTGTTTGGCCTAGAGCTGCATGGGCAGATAACAACATACAATGTGCCTCTTGCGATGGGCCAATAGCTTTCTATATGTGCATTGATAAAGATGTATAGAAGGTTTGGTAGAAAGGAGAAAGGATGAGACAGAAAATAGAATGACTTCATAGGAACTTTTATATGTTAAAATTTAAATTGAACTTATAATAGGTGTAAATGTTTGGTGAATCAAAGAGCATCTCCCACATGGCATTCCTTAAGTACACTTAATCTGGGAGCTAAGTATTTAAATTTTAAATCAGACAGAAAAATACAATTCTTAGTTCACAGTCATTGAAGTTTCGCAATCATATAATTTTATGTTATCCTCTAGATGAAGATTCTCAAGGATGATAACTGAGTTCACCATTTTCACACATTCAATATCTGTTTTGCATAAAATAAAAATATGACTAGCTAAGTGCTCATTATGTGTGTTAACTATGATAACAACTGTTGATGACATGGTAACTTTCTTCATCAACAGGTCTTAAGGACTGTGCAAGCAGAAGGAGTTCGTGGGCTTTCAAGGGCTGATTGTAAACTTTATGTTCCTCCAGCTGGTTCAGGCTTCATATCAGGCTTTACTTCGATCTCACGCAGATCATCAGGAGATATGACTAATCCAAATCCGTCTATTCCTTTCTCATATCTATCTGCACAGGCTAGAGTAGTTGAAGATTACACTATGTCTCGCATCATCTTACAAAATGTTCAGGAGGAAGGAGCTGGTGGTATGTTAGTGGTTGTGACTGGTGCAAGCCACGTTACTTATGGATCTAGAGGAACTGGAGTGCCAGCAAGAATTTCAAGGAAAATGCAGAAGAAAAATCAAGTAGTTATATTGCTTGATCCCGAAAGGCAACTCATTCGTAGAGAGGGAGAAGTTCCCATTGCTGATTTCTTGTGGTATTCTGCTGCCAGACCATGTAGTAGAAACTGCTTTGATCGTGCTGAGGTTGCACGGGTTATGAATGCTGCTGGTCGGAGGAGGGATGCCCTCCCACAGGTTGGCTATTCATGTTATTAATTAGTACATCCACTTTTTTTCCTAGTTGCCCTTCCCCCCCCCCCCCACCCTCCTCTCTACCCCTTTATATTTTGTTGTGTATATCATAGAGATAAGTGCTTGAAACATTCTGAAAATTATTAGGTGTTACATATCAGTACTTCTTGTAGTATTTCCGGTCTTCCGTATGTCATAGTATTCTGCAATCATTTATAAGACTCAAATAAATTAAAAATCATAAAGTTGTGGCTAAAAAAATGCATTGCTGATATTTCTAAAATTTTCTGTTCTATAATTTGGATTAGGAATCAGGGCGTATAAGTATGTAGTCACAAGTGGCACCATGTGTAAACTGTTTGTGCTTTCATCGTCAGATAATTGGAGTGGTTTTGGTTCTTGTTCTTCAGGAATCTGTTTTCACCTTTATAACATCATGTTTAGATAGCATAGTATATAACTGTAGCCTTATCTTATAGATATAATCAATAAATTTTCCATTTATTTTCAGGATCTTCAAAAGGGCATTGATCTTGGTTTGGTATCACCTGAGGTGTTACAGAACTTTTTCGATCTAGAGCAGTATCCACTGATTTCAGAACTCACTCATCGATTCCAGGTATTTCTAGATTTAAAACCTGAATGCTTTGATTTTAATCATGCGGTTATTTTATCATTTTGATTACTCATTTTCCTACATCTCTATCTGGCTGTTCTGGATGCAGGGATTTAGGGAACGATTATTGGCGGATCCGAAATTTTTGCATAGATTAGCCATAGAGGAAGCCATATCAATAACAGCTACACTAATAGCACAGTATGAGAAGCGAAAGGAAAATTTTTTTGAAGAGCTTGACTATGTTATAACAGATGCAGTCAGAGGAGCAGTTGTTGATTTCTTCACAGTGTGGCTTCCTGCCCCGACTTTGTCATTCCTTTCATATGCTAATGATATGAATTCACCTGACAACATTGATGCTTTGAGAGGTCTTTTGGGCTCCATCCCAGACAATGCATTTCAGAAAAGTCCTGTGGGGACAAACTGGAATCTCAATAATAGAGTTGCATCTGTTTTATTTGGTGGTTTGAAGCTTGCTAGTGTTGGGTTTATCTCAAGTATAGGAGTTGTGGCTTCATCAAATGCATTGTTTGCAATTCGTAGATTCTTTGATCCAGCAGTTATTTCTAATCAACGGGTTATAAGATCACCAATACTCAAAACAGCAGTTGTTTATTCATGTTTTCTTGGGATATCTGCAAATCTTCGTTATCAGGTATAGAGAGGGATGGACCAGATTTGACTTTGTCCAAATTTTAATATTTTGGCTGTAGCCAATGTGTCATGCAAGTGTTCAATCAGACCTACTCTTTTGTGGCAAATGCCATCTTATATTGCCATTTTATTGGTTTATTCTTTACTAATGTGTAAAGCTGTTTCTTTTTTCCCATATGTGATTTATTGAATACTGGTTAATGAAGAGTTTGAGGTTTTCAATGAGTGGTGCTGTGTTAAGAATTCTAAAGAAAACCTATTGATAGGTTTTTTTCTAAAATATTTAATATGTATATTAAAAAGTTCTGGTGAAAGACTAGTTCAAAGATAACTATGTTTCCAATGATTTATTCTTCTCCATTGTACTTCTTGCCCTGCTGACTAATTTTTCGAAAATATTTTCCTTGATAGTAATTGCAGCTAACTAGCTACGCTGTTATTTTATTTATCTTGTTGAACGAAGTTAAGGTCTGTGATTGTCTCCCAGTGTCGGATACTGAAATCATAACAATTTTTTTTGCAGATTATAGCTGGAGTTGTGGAGCACCGGCTTTCCGAACAATTTTCATCCCAAACACTTCTTGTTAATATGATATCCTTTGTTGCTCGGACAGTCAATTCTTATTGGGGAAATCAGGTTAGTATACTTGTTTTTTTTTATTATTATTTGTATTTTCTATGATATGCTTATTTGCATTTACTTGCATCATGCCCAGTTGTCCACAATTCCATCTTCAGAAGGCTAACTCTTTTTTCCTCAGTTAAAAATTGAATCAGTGATTTTGAAATATCTTTTTCCCCACCTTGTGTGGGCCATTTCTCATCGTAGTGCTCATAGTAATGAGTATTCTGTAAGGTAAAATGATTTAGTATAATCTTATCTTGGTGCAAAACAATATTTAGGGCCTGTTTGGATAGGATTTTAAAAAAAGACTTATGGAAAAAAAGGGCTTATGGACAGCTTATGAAAAAGGGCTTTTAGAGAAGATTTTATGGAAAAAAAGTGGTTTTGAATAAATAAGTGTTTAGATAGTTATTTTTAGAATGACTTTTTATATTAGTAAATTATCAAAAAGGGTATGATTTAACTTAAAGTAAGAGAGATGAGAGAGGTAGAGAAAAGAGAAGAGAGAGGAGAGAGGGTAGAGAGGATAAAGGAGAGGGTGTAAGAAAAAGTAGGAGAGAGGAGAGAGGGTAT
The DNA here is from genome assembly GCA_037074615.1 of Leucaena leucocephala. Classification (NCBI taxonomy): domain Eukaryota; kingdom Viridiplantae; phylum Streptophyta; class Magnoliopsida; order Fabales; family Fabaceae; genus Leucaena; species Leucaena leucocephala. The sequence continues at coordinate 17,450,507 of CM073541.1, forward strand.
AAGAAAAAGTAGGAGAGAGGAGAGATGGTGTAAGAAAAAGTAGGAGAGAGAAGAGAGGGTGTAAGAAAAAGTGAGGGTAAGATAGTAATTGAATAGTCCATAAGCTCTTTTATTGTTGAAAAAATTAGTTTTAATAGCTTATTTAAAACCATGGTTTTAAACCATGGTTTTACCCAAAAGCACTTATGGACAAATATGACTATTTGTTTTAAAATTTCTCCAAACCAAGGTTTTACCCAAAAGGGCTTCTAAAACCATGGTTTGCAACGTTTTCAAACACACCCATATGATTGAAGTTTTGTAGGAAAAGCTTTTGGCCGCTTTAGAATGGTGGATAATGTGTTTGGATTAGTTTTTAAAGAATAGTTTCTTAAAAAAAGTGATAAAAGTTATTTTAGTAGAGAATAGCTTCTGAAAAAAAAAAAAAACATTGGCTTCGCGGAAGACTATGGTTTTGGTATAGATAATCAATTATTGAATTTTATGAGGTGTTTTGGATAATTTTTCCCAAAACCATGGTTTTGGTTTTAATAAGTATCCAAACAAACTTGAATTCTTTTGTGCAATAATGCTCTGGAAACCACCTCAACCACGAAACAGTGCTCTATAATATTACAGTTTATGATCAAGTTTCATCTTCATCAAGCATCCATATATTACACAAACTAATTTTTGCCATTTTTCCTTCTTAAATTGCTGCAGCAATGGATTGACATTGCCCGGTCTACTGGACTGCAAGTTAAAAAGACCGAATCATCCTCCCTACAAGTACCAGATTCTCCCAATCAAGCTTCAATTGTGTGCAACGAAACAGAAGAAACTGGCGTTGACGATATCCAAAGTAAATGAGGTGAAAATACTCCTGCCACATTTTCATTAGTTTGAGCTACTGCGTGAAAACTTATATACGATTCTTTATATTTTTGTTATCGGGTTACTCAAAAGTTAACAAGTGTATGGTGTTTTGGTAATAACAAGACTGTTATTGTTTTTATATTCAGCATTACATGATTAGTTTTTTATTTTTTTGAAAAAAAAGGCATAAATTTTATAATTTTATTGGAAAATCTGGTAGCAAAAACATAAAGAATTGTATTAAGTTTACTTTTTGTACAATATAATATACACAACCGAATAGGATTTCTTCGTTTCATGTTTATTTGTTTCTTTGATGAACACAAAAATTCCTTTCACTGCTCAATTGTATACCTTTTTATATCATTCTCCCAGTTTTGTGAATGTAGCAGCAAACATTATAGTTGCGAGTTGTGTATGAAAATAATAATAGTCTCAAAACAGATATTATTGAATTCTAGCGATACCTCTTGATAAATCTTATTCCTCCAGTTATAAATATAAGATATATTTAACTAATTTGAGTAGATTAATAAAGTTAATTAAATTAGTTATTATAATATTTTTCCTTAAAACATTTTAATCATCTTCCTTAACTCTTTCTTTCATTCTCTTATTTGATTATTATTGAGAGAGTACTAATATGAATAATTTAGGAAAGAGTTAATAAATTTGAAAAATATGTCTTATATTTAGGGACTAAGATCAACTCTCAAATTATGTCCTATATTTAGGATCGGAGGAGTATTGACATTGGATTATCCAGTCTACGTTTGAACATCTTTATCCAGCATTATGAAGCAGTGCACCTTCCTATAGGTTGTAGAAACTTTTAGTGATGCTCAGATAGCATTACAAACTAGAATGATAACAAGTGATTAATTTAATTACTACCTCTAATTCTTAATATAAGATCTAATTTGTAGTGTAATTTGTACTACAAACTAAATGTTATATTTAGGAATAGAGGTATTATTATTGAAACTCACCTGAGTTCATTTGAGTTTGATTCAAAAGCTGCCCCATTATGCTGTAGTCATTTGTTTAGCCTTATGCAGAAGCTTAACTTGCAACCAGAAAACTGAAACCAGGTCAATTTATAGTACAAGGATCTTTTACAAATCTTGATGGTAAAGTTCTTGCAGAGTTCGGAAATAGTGTAACATAAAAAATACTTGTGCATAAGAAGTTTTCCCCCCTTTCTCGCGCTTAACTTTTTCCCCACTAAACCCTACAAGAAATTTATTTAGACTAAATACGTATGGCATTGGAAGGGATTGTAATTGGAGAAAATGGCATATAGCTCAGGAATGCTGCTAAATGGTCAACAATACAAAGCGTCAACATTCAGTATTTTCTTGCTCCTCATTCGCCTTTTGAATCAGCATCTCCTTGACTTTGTGCAAGGCGTTTTCAAGGTTTTCCAGCTGCATATTTGTCAGAAGTCAATATGAATGTTTAGTTCCCTGGTTCAGTGATTTTAATTTTTAAAGAGGGAATAATTTTTTTTAATATCAAATGTTTGGAAATAAGCGACTGGCAGGCGGTTTCATACCTCCTGTCTGGCAAATCTGTTATGCGTGAACAATCCAGTGAAGAGGTCAAAACTACTGCTCATGACGGTGTCCTTCTGCAATTATGTCATTATACATCAATTAGTGTTATATCATTAACCATTTTTCAATTTATATATTCTTACACCCCTTTAGTACTCAATACTATAATTTCACTAGAGTAAGTTAATAAATTAGTGTCTGAAAAAAAAATTAGGTTGAGAGATTAACTCATGCCACACAAAAAACAAAAAACTTCAGGTACTAAAACTAAAGAAGCATTTAAATTTGGAACCAAAATAATATTTCATTCTTTTAATTTGAATATCATTCTCGAATAGTAAAATATTTTTTTTCTAATTAATTATTGTGGCCAAAATTGGACAGAATAGAGGGAAACTTGAGTAAGAAGAATGGGGAAAGTGGATAATTGAGAGCATATATATGTGTGTGTACGTGTCTGGTGTACCGTTTGAACAAGTGTCTGAAAGCCCTTGGTGTCGATAGGTGTGGACGTGATTTCCATCTCTCCCAATGCCCTACTCAACGAGAAGTCAAAAAAGGAATCTATCTGGTGAGCATTTTATGCCACTTGTTCATGATAGATAATTAGATGTGTAGAAAGCTCCATACCTGCCTATGGCATGTGTGATGAATTGGCTCCTGGCTGCAAATCTATCATGTTCCTTACAGGACATTTCCAGCATTCTGCAACCCTGGATAACACAGATTACTGTAATATATCTTCTAATTAACCACCTTGGATAATGGTAAAACATTCATCAATGACTCCATAAGCTGCAATAAAACCTACTTCGCTTGCAAAAATTTGGAGGAAATTGGAACAGGTATCTTCATTTCTGATTCGAACTTTTTCATACATGAAATTGAGATCTCTCCACCCATCCTTGCCACTAACTGCTCCAAACATTGGGTGCGTGCAGAGGATATCCGATTCCTCCGGCAAAACCTTACAAGCAGAAACACAAAGATGCATCAAAGAAATCAAATCAAGTGAAGTGAAATCACTGATACGAAGCAATGCCTGTTTGGTATACTTGTAATAGAAGTTTTCTTGGGTACTCTTTGACTGAAAGTACATCAACAAAGAGCACAGGTCTCTTGAGTCGATCCAGTGGCATAAGTCTTAGAACCTCTGGTAGGGAAATAATGGATGTGCTGATGAGTACGACGTCGTTGTCGGCTTCAAGGAAGGCGGTTAAATCCCTGCATGAAACGGAGAATGGTTGCAGGAAAGATTCAAGTGAATAAAAATGATAATAATTAGAGACGGAGGGAGGTTTTATTTATATATATGATGCAAAAACCTGAAGAAATCGATGCCTAATTCGGAACAGAGTGGAGAATAATCAGAGCGAGAAGTAGCACGAAGAGTGTGGCCTTGTCTGATAAATGTGTTCGCCAGAAATTGCGCGAAGGGGCCAAATCCCACAATCCCGATCTTCATGCTTGGAGAAGATGACGACGATGGCGGCGCCGATGGAGTTGACTTCAGATTCTAAAAAACGAGGCGCTTTACAGTCCCGATCTGATAGGCAAGTGACCTTCGTGGTTCATACAAGGCTTATTTTGGTCTTCTCCAATAACCCTCTTCATTTCTTAATTATTTTCATCTATAACAAGCACAATTTATTCTGTTTTTCTTTCCATCTCCTCATCTTGCGCATATCATGAACTTTTAGGTATTAGAATATCATCCGTAATACTCCTCTCGTCTCTAATATAAAACTTATCTTAGTAGATTAGAAGAGTATCAATCCTTAATATAAGATATATTTAACTAATTTAATTAGATTAAAAAATTAGTTAAATTTAAAACACCCTAATCATTTTTCTTAATTTTTTTTCCTCTATCTTTTACGTAATTATTATTAACAGAATATTAATAAAAATAATTTAAAAAATATACATAAATATAACAAATATATCTTATATTTAATATCAAGATAAACTCCTTAATTATTTCCTATATTAAATACAAGAGAAGTATTTACATTTAAATCTATATGAAAATTCTCTTAATATATACAATTTGTAATATTTTTCTTTATCCTATGCTATACACCCAGGGAGAGATTGCTGAAATGACAAAAATGAGACATTATGTGAAGTATTAAAAACGAGACAAATTATACATAATTTATGAATAGTGTAATGGCATTGCTATTTGTTATAAAATTTCATATGGATATTGATGATTTGGAACTGATACCAAGCAAGTCATTGTCATGTTTTTCCCTCAAAAATTCATAGAGTGAACTTCATGCAAAAGAAATCTTGAATTTAAAAAATAAATAGAATTTTTCTTATCCATCACGTAGTAACTGGCTCATTAAGAGAAGATGAGAGCTAAAGAGGCAGCTAAAGTTACAGCCTACAGTTACATTTGCAGTGACCATATAATATAGGAGACTCGGAGTATAAATAAATAAAATTTAAGACAGAGAATTCACAAGAGAACAATTACAAAATCTTGCCGGATATCATACAACATGACAGCATGTGAAAATAATGCCCAACAGGTCACTGCAAAAAATGAAGGATCTTGTATCAGGGATAAAATCACAGAAAAACACTTGGATCATTCTAGACACACTTTAAATATGTTGAAAACCAGCATCAAACACAATGCAACTCTTCAAATTGCCCTCAGCACATCAACTTTCATTACAGACAGCACTATGAAGAACAACAGTATACACAAGATCTTAAAGATGATGTGGATATTATAATTAGTAAGCACCGGTGATAATTAAAATGTAAGCTATCCGGTAACTATTCCAGAAAGCTAATTTGAAATAAACAAAATTGACAGTAGGAAATTCCAGAGTCTAATCACTAGCCCCGTTCTTACAAACTTTGGAGGAAGACAACTTCATCTATCTTTGTTCTCCATTTCATCCGAATCAGAGTCACTTGCTTTATAACCTAAACAGAAACAAAGTAAATTGTAACTAAAACATGTGAAGCCAAAACTAATATATCCAATAAGGGAGTGAGAGATTACCTGGATGCTTTTCGCTAGCTTTCCATACTGAACTTCGAGTCGTTGATGCTTTGCTAATCCAAGCACGTCCCTTCATTACAAGTTTATAACAAATTCAATTGTCAGAAATTCAAGATCATTGGGCACAACGGGAATCACAGGACTTCATTATTATGTGAACAAGAGCAAACCACCCAGAAAACTTGTAATGTCCCTATTGATTGCCCAATCATATTGAACGATTTTATAACTCTAAACAAGCTATTCAATTCAATCATTGTATTCAAATATTCAGGAGGAAGAAAAAGATCATCTTGGTTGTAATGTTCAAAAGAAAACCACAAAACTTGCCGACATACTATCTCAGCTTCGTCTGTGAGGATTCAGATAACGAGAGAACACAGAATGGTATGAAAATTAAAAAAAGAAAACAGACCTTTCGGGGGTCTCTGGGAACACCATAGCCAGAGTTGTACATTTGGCCAACCAGGACCTGCATATTACTGTCGCCGGCCTTAGCCTCCTTGAGAGTGTCCTGGAACCACCGCTTGGCGCAATCGGCGACCACGTGGGCGAGCGGAATCCGATTCCGCTCCCGTTCGGAGCTTTCCATCTTCAGCTGCGATGCCTGAGATTTGAGAGCTGCCGGGGCCGCAACACGATTCGGCGATTTGGGGAGAACTTTGTTGGGCTTAGGGGCTTTGGCGGACGAGAGAATCCTCGATAACTCCTGAAGCCTAGCCGCAGATTGCAGTGATTTTCCCATCAAATCATACAAGAGGGGAAAAGAACCCAGAGAAATTGTGAGGGAAGCGATGGAAGAGGTTTTGGCTCAAAGCCTTCCTGTCGGCATTTGGATTTCTAATTTTGATGTAAACAGAGTTTGGAGGAACTCTTGAGATGGCAATCTATGAGTCCACATAAATTCGAAAACAGCGGAATCCTTGAATCCTAGGTGTGCCAAAGAATGCGACGAGTACAGGGGAGGATGAAAGATTTTAAGAACACCCTTATCGTCGTCAAAATATCATCAAATTATCTTTAAAAATTATAATCCTTATTATAATTATAAGAGAGAATTTAATTTTTTAATTAAGATAATCTAAATAAATTAATTATAATTAATATAAAATTAATTAATTTGAGTAAAAGTATATAAAATAAATTTATCTAAAATTTTATCTTATATCATAATTAATTAATTTATTTAATTTTATTAATATATTAAAAAGATTATTTAATTTTTATAATTAAGACTAAGAAAGTATTAATCTTTTATTAAAGCATGCTATTGGCAAAATAGTTTTTTGATATGGGGGTGGTGAATTCTTCTCCTTCAAGCTCAAAAATACATTAATATTTAATGAGTTAAGGTGATGATAAAATCCGTAATAGGAGAACAATTTTTTTAAAGAAAATTTTAAAATGAAGTTAGGCTCACTAACTAAACTCACGATAGGTTGGAGAATAATTAATTATGTTGAGGCCAGACGAAATCATTTTTGAGTGCAAATGTTGAGCCTGATCATCCTATAAGCAGATGAGGCTTCAGCCCACCTCTGCTGCTTCGCAATATTATTGGAAACCATGGGATCAGCCCAATGGGCTCTCTGAACCCAGTACGGGCCCATCTTTCTATTTGTCGGTCTCTCCTCCACTTACAGACCACAGCATGCAAACGTGGCAGGTGTTGGGTTCACCCTACAAACGGGAGGCGTAGGACGCAAAGAAAATTTTACCTTTTCATTACCTTTGTAATCTTAGATGCCATTCAAGCAGTTTTTTTTTTCTCTTAGTATACAAATTTTTTAAAAAGAGTTGGACTCATTTACGATTCAGGTGCAAAACAAAATCTCTTTTTCTCCTAAATGATATCAATGTCGGGTAGGACAAGCCGTCTATTATCCTTAAACATAAACCTAAATACCTACGAATTAGTATACCTCTCTAGACGTCGCGATTGGGACCATAATAAAGTGATACTCCTTAGGGTTTAAATACGTTCCAAATGGTCATATGTCTCACTTTTTTACTAGTTAAATCTATGAACGATAAGTTCCAACAATTAAATTATATTGTTTTACCATTTGCATCATGTAAGGGAAAGGGACCCTCAGGGCCTTATCCGTTGATTCAAAAGTCAATTCAACATATCTATTGCCAACACCTTGGATCTGAAAATCATCAAGCTATTAAATTAAGTACGGAGACTTTAAGGGAATAATTGAGTTAATTAGCTACCCAAAAATTTACCATTACCTTATTACTGATTAAGTCAATTTTTGTTGGCGCCTAAATTCTACGCTTTGACATGAAAACTAAACTACGAACAGTGTATAACTCATAAGGAAACAAACAATTTTTTTAAAGACCAACCAAACGGAGACTTAACGCCCCTGCAACTGCGAGTGTGCAATATAAGCAACTAGCTGGATCTCCGGATATATTCAAACCCTGAATTGACCTCATCTCCTATGGGCTCCAGCGGTCCATTTGTGGAAATTCGACCGATTATTTATCACCTATAACTAATAATAGCTTGTTAGTGTCAATTATAAATTTTAAAAAGAAAATTGGACATTTTAAAAAGAAAAGAAAAATTATAGAATTTGAGGCGGGCATGTTTAAGTCTGCAAGAGCAATTATAAGGAGGAATTCTTCGATGCCTGGTGATTGGGGGTTTAGATTCTCTCGTTGGGAAGTTGCATCCTCTTGTATGATCACATGGCCACATCATCGGCAGAGAATATTCCCACGTGTACCAAAGCATGATTAATATATTATAATTCTCCCATGCATTCTACAATCATTCATCAATATTCTCTGTTTGTTGCCACGTGTGTGGATCCTGTGTCTCTATATCGCACACAATCCCTAGTGCCCTATAAAGCATCCCCCTCCTTCTGTCCCCCCACTCATGTTTACATATAACTTCCCCCCTTCTATGTATAGTATATACGGCTCCTATTTACCTAATACGATAAAATGCTCCGTCGGTACGCTTGATTTTTTTTCTTTTTAATTTAGTTGAAGAGTATCTATATCTCTTTCAGTCAGTGCATGTTTGGTTAACTAAGCTAAAAGTGTTTTTAGGCTCAAAAGTTGCTAAACAGAAGTATTTTTTTTATCACACCATAGTTTTAAAAGTTTAAAATTAGGGTTTCAAATAAATTTATAAAATTAATTTTTGAGTAGGTAAAAAAAAAATTAAATTGTGTAATGATTATTTTATCTCTATTTTTTTAGTATTTTATTACATACTATTTTCCATAATTTACCTATAAAAAAATATTTTAATAATAATTATTTATTTTTTAAAATTATTTTTCTCTCAAAAACTATTATTTAGAATCACTTTTAAATCATATTTTTCTATAATTTTTTTTTCCATGAGCTAACTAAACAAGCCCAAAAAACAACATGTTTTTATCTATTCTAATGGTTGAGGTGGTAAGTTGGAGCAAATTTGGGAGATTAAAACTGGGTAGGAAATTAAAGAAACGCAACACGCAATATTATCGCATCACAATTAATTAATTATAATGGAAAACAACAAATTTCAATGATCGACAACATTCAACTGCTCTTTTATATTAGTTTTCTTATCCTCGTCATCATGTATGTATTCCTCCCTCCATTCTTTAATATTAAGATCAAGTTAATTTTTTTATAAATTAATATAATTAAATAAATCAATTAATTATAAATAAAATTAATATTTTAAGATAAATTTATATTATATATTCTATTATTCATATTATATATTCTATTTATTAATTAAATTTTATATTAGTTATAATTTATTTATTTAATTCTTTTAATTTATAAAAAAATTAACTGGATCTTATATTAAAAAATAAAGATAATAATAAATTAAAATGCGCGTCATTCTAAGGAATATCAGCCAAAGAAGATTGCATATTGATGGTGATCGATGCGTATATTTGGCCCAGTTGGCATAATAATTTTTATCTTTAAGGGAATCGAATTTTAATTTGAAGTATTCCTTTTGACACCGACTACTTTGCAACAAGAAGAATCAAATTCAGCAGCGCTTTGTTTGGAATATTCCCTAGGGCATGTATGCGCTAATGCAATGTCATCAGGTTTCTTGTCGACGGGGTATCTCTTATATATTATTCTCCTGAGTTTATCCTGTCGCTAGATATATTAAATTCTGTTTTTGTTCTTGAGAAATAGGAGGTTCTCCTCCTTTTCTTTTTAATCTATACACATGAAGCGTAATTATACTTTAATTATTAGATTCCTCGCCTCGAGTGACAATAAACAAATCAGATTCGATAAAAATTCCACGTAAGATCTTACCCCCCCTACCTTATTGCTGGATCATATGACATTTTCTTCGTGAAAGCCCTGTCGGAGCATCGTTGTTTACACTTGTGGCTATAACTCTCTCATTTCTTACAAAAAAATATTGACTGACAAACAACTTACAGCCGCTTCTATAATTTACTGCAAGACGGGTCAAATAACGTCATATCATAACTCAACTTTATTGCTCAACATTATGGATCATTTTATTTTATCATATACTTATTAAACTCAACTTTATCCCACTTCCCACACTTCAAACAGAAGTCTCTCCTGCAATCTGAGTCAATCCCGTTTTGGGATTCATGCACAATTATGGGCTTTTAACAACATATTTTTCAAAGAGGTTTTGTGCAACACTGGTTCTATAAAATACATGATTTAATTAGTAATTAATTTTAATTAATTTATGAGAGTTGTAACATTGACTCAAATTCATTCCCAGATATTCTAATATTATTTTAATTTTTAATATTTAACATATTTAACTAATTTAATTAGATTAAAAAAATTAGTTAATATGTTATATTTTATTTAAAATATCATAACTATTTTATTTAATTCATATTATTTTTCTTACATGATTATTGTTAAGTGAGTATCAACAGGGATAATTTAAAAAAAATTGATAAACATATAAAATATATCTTATAGTTATGATTAAAATTAACTTTAAAATTATATTATATATTAAAGATAGTAAAAATAATTTATTTACGCAGGACTCACAAAAAATGTCAAGCCTGCCGGATGCCTAGAGAGCACACACACCTATTAATGTGATTAATAGGACAAGTGATCATATGTATGGTGAAGGTTAGCTTCATTACATGTAAAAGGGTTTGTAAAGAAAGCTTTAATAATACGAGTCAAATAGATATATATACTTCACCATCAAGATATTCTGATCCATATATATATATAAAGATTCATCCAACAAAAGAAAAGTTTATCTTGCATAAGGACTTGATTGATGATTTCTCCTTACCTATCCACTAGTTGACTTGTTGGGACGAGGAGGGAAGAAACAGATTCAACCTCATAAATATAGGAGAGGAGTTTTTTAAATAAAATTAGTAAGAAAAACACTTTTTAAATTGATATTAAGGTTTTCCCAAACACACACAAAGCAATATTAGTGACGACCAATGAATTACGTGATGTGTGCGATCTCTGTCGTTAAAATTTAAAAAAATTTCACGGTGGTGGTTTGGTGACGCCGGAGGAGGAAGAAGACGAGGTGGGCCCTCCTCTGCCACTCCCTCATTTTCAGCTTAAGCGCTTACGTCCGTGTTTATCACTTTTTATCAGAGGGGGAAAACGGCCTTACCTATTTTACGTTGTCAATTTTTGGCTTTTAAGTTTTCAGTTACGACAGGAATATACACCTGACATCATATGTACTTTCATTGTATTCGTATGTGTATGTTTCTCAATCAAACCACGTTGAATATAATTTTTTTAATAATTGCGTGTTGTGCATATAATTTTAAAATAGTTGAAGTCGCTTATCATTAGTGATATTAACTTTTTAAAATATAAGTATATAATTTCTGACAAAAAATGTAAGTTTATAATATAATTATATAATTGTTCATTAAATTATAAATATAAACTAGCCGTGTTATCATGAAAATTATATTTAGTTTGTTGTATTTTCAATTTCAAAACTTAATAATGATAATAAATCATTACCTAAATTTGGACTACATCAAAATTATAATACTTTTATCACTTATAGCAACTAAGAAAAATGGTAATCCTCCCAAGTAATGGGCCCGATATACTGTCTCCAATTTAGTTATTTTTTTAATATATCTAATAAATAAAATAAATTAATTATAATTAATATAAAAATTAATTAACTAATTTATATGAAATAAAAAATGTGTAATATAAATTTATTTTTAAAAAATAAATTTAATTATTATTATTTAATTTTTAAATTTATAAAAAAATCAATTAAATTTATAATTAAGATCAGAAAGAATAGTAAATTTACAATGACATCAAAAGCAGCCAACTCACATCATCCTGCTTGAATTTTATTTCTCCAGGACAATCAGCGTCAAATGGTCCCCACGAACTTTTTTAACGAAAATAATTTAGTGTCAATTAAGCCCCACAAATTTAATAAATTTAAAAAAGTCGCTTAAAATTGGGTTGTCATTCTCGCCGAGTTTGTGAGTGAACTATTTGTGTTCATGTCATGATTTACTTATCCAGTTCCAAAATTGATGACTTATATATTGGTATTTACAAGTTATTAATAAAATTTTGTAAATCTATTTTCAACTCTTCCTTTCATTTTTACGGGTTAATTCTTCAAAGCTTATTTAGTTATTTATATGTTTCTTCAGTTTTCAAAAGTTTCAAAATTCAAATACTTTTCATGCTAGAAATTACTTGCAAAATTTGAAGAATTTGTAAACTATAGCAAAATATAAATTATACTATTTTAATAAAATATTATTAATTATTTAATAATAATTCCAAATGATCTAAGGAGAGCGGGAGGAGAGTGAATGAAAGAAATGAGAGTTTCGTCATTTTGCTTGTGCAAGAGATAACACTTTAATCTTAAGACTTAAGAGGACCACATTGCAATTAATCAGATTTATTTGACGTTAAACTTAACCTTAAATGGGACAAAGTTATGATCTCACATTTCTTAATTAAGACAATAATCTAGTTAAAGCAATACTGCCCCGATTTGCCATTTTGCCCTTTATCACAAAATCGAAGTGATTTCTCTTCAGTTATTAAATTAAAAACACAATTATTTGAGACATTGGTAGAATCTGTTCCTTGCAAAAATTGCATCCCCAATCTTACGCTTTGGGGCATAAGTAGAAATTTAACAATAATTTTTTGTTTAAGGCGCTGAACATTATAAATTTTTTTAATACAAAAATACTTAAAAATTATCAAAATTAGAGCAAAATTAACAACACCGTTAAAACCAATTAACTTTAGTGAGTTTCTTTTGTAGGGAAAGCCAGAGATTTTTTAATTTCCTTTTCTACCCCCTTCCTCTCCTTCAATTTTCACTCCGTCTCACACGATCCTGACCGCCAGCCCACTCGACAGCGAGGGCTCACCTAGCAGCGGCGTCAAACATCAACTCAACGACAGCGACGGTGACGGCCTTCGAACAACGGCGGCTGTAGCGTCAAGCATCTCTTCCTCTCTCTTTTTTCTAATCCTTCAACAAAATCATCTCCATCATTCTCTTCTCCGATGATGCAGTGAACGTTGAACCACAGTAACGACAACCTCCTCCAACAGCTGTGACGGAGGCCTCCTCTGGCGACAAGGAGGGTGTAGTGGCGGTCACCACGATGGCAAGGGTGGCGGGGATATAAGTTTGACGGCATGGAGCTCACGATTTTTTATCTCCTCATTCTACGTATTTAAGTTCACTGACTCTGGCGACGGAGAGCAGCAACTTGGCAGCGGAGATCTTTGTTGGTGAGAGGCAGAGATCTTCAACCATGCAACTTCTGTCTTCTCATTCTTGAACACAGATCCGTGACGAGTGAGGCTGGACACAGATCCGTGAGTTTTGCTGCACGATTTCATCATATCCAAATTTTTGCAAGTTCACTACTTGTTGGTGATGTTGTTATTTAGTGTTAAGATTGCTTCATTTTTCCAGATTAGCGGTAGATGGTTGATTATTGTTAGATTGATTTCTCTCCAGGTTGAGTCTTGGAAGAAGACAAATGAGTTCATGTGTTGTTTTGGCAAGATTTTTTTTATAATTTTGAAGGATATTTTAGTATTTTCAGATTGTAATAAACAGATTTAAGTACTTTTGCCCCTAAACACCTTAAACAAAAGTTTATTGTTAAATTTATACTTTTACCCATTTTTCCAAGCATCATTATGAATTAGATCAGTATCAGCCATCGTCAATTCGCCCGTTCAGATAAACAAGGTTAGAATCCAAACACAGCAACATTGCTGCTAAATCTGTCACCACACATCTAGTAAAACAATCACACGCGCATTTTATTATTGGAGCATCCAAATACCACATTACATATTCGTAAGGATACGATATCCGGGATATCCCCATCTTCGTTCCAAACAACCCTTTGAAACTGACAGAAAATTAAAATACAACCAGACACCCGGAAATGCAGAACCGGAAAACACATCAACGAAACGACGAAATTGGTAGGGTCTCACATCTCTCCCGGTCCACGACACACCAGGAGACAGGGTCCGGGAACCAAGCGAGTCAGAGACAGACACGTAGGCACGATTCAGTCCTTTATTTATTATTATATTATATTATTAAGATGACGCGTATTTAATTTATATCGCCAGGACGAGACCCGGCACGGATTTTCCGACCCGGTGTGAGAGGCTGCTTTCCCACACGCAGGAAGGATGCGCGTCCGCAACGGCAGTGATCTCCGACGTTGGAGACGAGCTAGAATCGCCGATGCGGGTGACGGTGAGGGAAGTGTTGAAGTACTCCCTGATTTGGGTGATTATCCCATTAGTGACGGTCCAGGCGTGAATCCACGAGGTCGAGCGGCTATTGTCGCAGCCCTCGACGATGACGATAGGCCCAAAGGAGGCGAACGATTGGGGAACGAACTGGAAGGTATCCCAGGAGTGCTCACCGGTGAGCATACGCATCAAATACTGGTCGGACGGCGGACCATGGAACCACCACTCGAGGTCAGGTGCAACTAGCTTGACGACGGTGTCTGTATCTCCCGAGCTTAAGGCCTCATATAGCTTGAGAACCAGCTTATGATTGCTGGAATCAGAGTCCAGACTTACCGCAGAGTTAGCCAGTTCGTGGGGAATGGAAGCTGATGGAGGTTTCTAGAGGGAGCGAGGGCGAAGATCTCAAGAAACGTTTCGAATATGAAACCAGGATGGTCTGGTTGAGATTTCAATTCCTGGTCGAGGAGGGGTTTATATAGGAAAGAGGGCGGGGCGAGCATGGGATCCGCTACACCCGGGTGTATGATACCACTTGTCTGTTAAGAAATGGAAGGAAACGTGGAAGCAATGCCATGATGGAGGGAACACGTGGAACATCGGGTAGGGTTTGGGTATTACGGGGATCGAACTTTGCAGTGCAACACGTGTCGAGGAGCGATTGGGTAGTTGAAAAGTACAGCATATATCGGGATCGGATATATGACGACGAACGCGGTTGAATACTACTATTTGGAAGAAGTTGAGAACAGAAGAAACCAAGTTGGAGGGTAGAGAAAGATAAGAAGTCAAGCAAACCAATTTCAATTTAGAAGGACCCCACATCGGTTAAGGGTTACGTTATCGTGTTAATTCAATACGCTAACACTTCTTCTGCAAAAGTTTTCCTCGTTGCATCTTGTCACTTTGGAGGAGTCAGTAGCGCTCTGTCCCCTACTTCATGTTTTATCTGAAACATTAAAGTGAATTTGAATAAGTCAAATTTAATATTATACAAAATTATTATCAAAATACTATGATATTAGTAAATGAATAAATTTAAATTTCTACAATTTAATATAAACAGTTGAAAATCGCAGTGAACAAAGAAAAAAAAATAATTTATAAAATATTATACTCTTCTTGATCTTTAATATAAGATATAATTAATTTATTTATATATATTAAATAACATAAATAAATAAATAAATTATAATAAATATGATATCATCTCTCTAAAATATTCATAGATAATATTATATTATTTATAAATTTATAAATTAATTTAAAAAAAATAATAAATATGTGAGATAAAATATATTAAATTTTCATATTTAAAATTAAATCTAACATTCTAACTAACACATATATTAATAATGTGATAGTACCTAAAACGGTTGAGATGAAAAAAATAGTGAGCAGTGAACAAGTGAGGAGGCTTTATTTTTTATAATGAGTTGTTTTCAAGTTTATTTTAATGTATTTTTTATTCTTATATATTTTAGATGATATAATATTAAAATTATAGTTATTTTCGGTTATCAAAATTACGAAGGAGCTATCATTGAATTAGGGGTGAAAAATAAAGAAAGGCAAATTGAGAGAGATTGCCCACCAAACTTAAATTTGGATCACTCGATGGGATCTAATTACAACTGTTTTGTGAAAAAAGGGTAAATAGCATACATTTTTTATGATACTCGTAGTAATAAGAGAAAGCAGTATTTTCAAAATGTATAATAATGCTGGGATGATTATTCCACGAGATAGAAAATTCAAATGAGCAATGTGAATTGTAGTGTTCCCGTGAAGGTGGGAAATAGAGTGCTACCAGGGAAGAAAGCACTGGGTCGTAGGAGGCAACTATATCTCCCCTCCCCAGTCCCCAGTCCCCACACCCGCGAGTCCAATGAAATGTGATGAGATGACAGCATACCACTCCAAGAATAGCATAGTGCGTGAATAAATGAAAACAAGGGAGCGAGCGTAGGTAGGAGTGTAAATATACTAAGTTTTTAATAGAGGCTTATAGCCAATTTAATAAAAAATAACTTTAAACTTATTTAAAAAAATGTTAATTTAAATATGTTATTTTTTTTTAAATTTAGCTTGTTTAATTATGTATAAAGTGTAAATAAATTTAAAATCTATTTAAAGTATTATATTTATAAATATGTAGGATTTAAAATTTATTAAAAATTTATATAAATATATATTTTAATGAGATTAAAGTCTACTTACATCTTTTGAACTTTAAAATATAAAATATTTTTAAAAACATATATAAGCAGGTCTTTACAAAAATTTTAGACTTAATAAACCTCTCAAAGTCTCACTCCAAGCCTAAAAAGTAGTCTGTATATAATTTTAAGCTCTATATTTTTTTTTTATCATAGACTTATATCAATTTTTGACGTGGTTTGATCTATTTCAATTCTTAATGATGGGTGCGAATTACGGTGCGGAAGCGACAAGTCAAAGTTACGGGTGACAGTAAGGAGACCTGGCCCCACTCACGCCCCACCCCCATTTCCCCAAAAACCAAACAAAAATGTTACATTCATATTTAGCTTGGCATGAATTTCTGAGTTTAGAATTCAATCTCAATTATAATTTTGTTAATGTCTATTTTTTTAAAATAAAAAGAATGGTTACATTAATTTTCGGCTTTGAACACCCTCCCTGCGTGCACCCGAGCCCAGTGACCACACCTTTCGGCCTCTTTTTTCTATTCAACAGTCGGCACCGGCCGCTTCAGACAAATCGTCACACTCCGATACTTTTTTTTTTTTTTTTTAAAAAGAGGAATCCACAAAGGAAGGAATCGGCAGCAAAATTTCCTATTTTCAATACTGCCCTTCACTTTTAGCTCTCGGGGACCGCAGAATCACAAGTCCGAAACGGCGGCTGAGAAAATTAAAAAAAAAAAAAAGCGCGAGTTGAGAAAATCACCATGTTGAGTGCAGAGCGTGGACCACTTCCCCCTCTGTGGAGCCCACCCATCCCAATGCATCCAACATGTCTTTTCCTCTCTTCCTTTGAGCATCGGAACCCCTCCCTCAAATAATTTAATGTTTCGTCCTTGATGCGATCCATTTCTCCAACAAACTTATTGAGATAATAAACAACTTTACTCTAATAAATCTCACCAAAATATATAAGTTTAAATTTTAAAAAAATATACTTGTTAAAATAAGTAAAAAAATTGTTATAAATTTTTAAAAAATTAATCTTTAAATCTAAAGTGAGTTAGAGACCCTTTAGTTAAATAAAAAAGGGAACTCGCCCAATGAATGACAGAGGAGTAGATTTTCATTTCATGGGTGTCGCCAGGAGGTCTCAGCTATACAAGCCACTCAAGTAATTTTATAAGAATGGATGTTTCCTAATAGATTATCTTTTTCCTGAAAGTTTTCAAGAAGCTAGACCCAAGAGTTGGATAGAATTCTTGTTGATGACGACTAGCACTACCACTTAGCGCACTAGTGGTAGATTAGACTTCAGGTGGGTCAATATTATCTTTGGCAAATTCCCCTAAGCATTAAAAAAAGTAGTAAATTTGAAGATTAAAGTAATAGCTGGGATATAGTGGACCACGTCGGACTTCATTTTCCACCCTGCCTAAAAAATGACATGGATGTACTATTCCCTCCATCAGATCCAGCAAAACTAGGGGCGAAAACTGGTATATTGATCTGTGACCACATATATATAGACCCCAACCCCACAATGTTATGGGACACATATCGCACCATTCATTGAGGCGTACGTATGAAGATTAGGATAGGGACGTAAAAACCAAGTGCACTGTATTTAAACAAAGGCTTCAGAACAGCCTACATGCCTCGCTGTTCTTAAAGCAACATTATAGGGGTCCTTTTTTCCTGATGGGAGACCAACCAGTCGCCCGTGCTCCAGCGGATGCTCTCGCTCACCAACCTTGGTGGTCGGTGCTAAAGGCCCGCACGTTTGATTGGGCCCACTCTGGGGCGTGTCACCTCTTTCGACACAAATAAACTAAAAGGCCTTCTCAAGCAAATGAAGATCAGAATTGGCCCAAATAAAGTGTTAATATAAACAAGCCTTTAATCATCAATATTCATGTTATCTGCTTATGACTTAAATAAAGAATGTCACAATATAATATAATTGCATGTGAGATTCTCGTCTTATCTTTACATCCATTGTCTCTTTCTGTAAAACATTCAAACTGGTATAAGCAAGCCACATAACTTGACAATCTTCAATTTCCCTCAGATACAGGGTTAGACAAACACGGTTACAGTTTTGTAATCATCAATGTTACATATGTGTTGTTTAACTTCCATATAACTTCATTGTTAACCCAGAAAAGGGTGCATAAAGGAGACAGTAAAATGTTAATATTCAAAATTCAAGGGATCCTCCTATTCAAAGTCACCTCAAACAAGTGAAACAGATCTCTTTCAGCATTTGTTTTCCCAATTCCTTTGGTGCCTAAGGGCCATCTCTTCTTATAAACACTGGACTTGGTGGGGTCATCGTTCTATTTTTACCTGTTTCAAAAGCGTTGTCATTTACAGTGGATAGCGGCATATCTGAACTTAAAGAGTTGTTACCCAGAGAAGAACTTGTGTCAGACGTGGTCAACGCTCCATCTTCTTGCCTGCAGAATGTTTCCTCTACAACATCATAGGAATTCCCAGTTCTTGCCTCCTGAGCAAGAGAGCACCAGCAACAGCAGAGCCACATTGTGCAGTCAGAAATTGAGGGTTCACCGAAACAGAAGGTATAAGCAGGTAAATTGAACCTCTTTCTCATTTGGATCCTCCAAAAGCCGCCATACAACAAACCAAGAAAACAAAGAACAATCCCAGTCGCCACTAGAGCCTCTCTAATATTGTCATTATCAATGTCGACAGCAGCAAAGATAAAAATCCAGAATGGAGCTGAACAGAACAGAATGAAAGTAGCAATATGAACATACATGTTTCCAAAACCAAGTCTCTCTATGTTCCTGCCAAACACACAAAAAGTGCAGAAGAGTGAGAGATATGCAGTAGAGATATCCTCCCAAATATCAAGTATTCCTCCTCTCCACTGTGGTTCATTCTCAAACACCCTATTATGTTCATCTCTTGTTGCAAATGAATATTTTTTCCCCAATGGCTTTTCATATGAAGTGGTTTGAACCTGTTTTTCTTCATCCATCTCAAACTCATAATCCCTACCAAGAGGGCTAAGAATGGTATAAAGACCAGCAATTGCAGGTGCAGCTATTGCAAAAGATATACAAATTCCAACTCCTATGACTGGTCTCTCTGATCTTTTGTACCCCAAGTTTAGAGCACAAAGTGCATATTGAGCAACACAGTTCAGATGAAGGAGAAGAACCACTACCATCATATGTGCCCATTCATGTGGTTTATAGGTTCCATTCTTGCAGTATACCTTTCTAAGTGCAAAGGTATCATCTTGTCTCCATCTGCACAAAAGTACAAGATGATGGAATCTTTTGGGATGCTGGTATAAACACATAAGTGTAAACAGTGCATTGAGTATTTGATTGTTAATTTCAAACCATGTGTTTCTCTGAGACTTCCTTGGAAGCACACTGTTCAACATTCCAGTCATGACAAGGAAGAGAATTGCACCAGAAATAGCAACACAGATGATCCACCCAAAAAGGGCCATGTTCATTGGGTTCCTAATCCATTCCTTGAACATATTCTTGAGGGAACTCCAGTCAAGTTTGTGTGTAAACATGCCACTAAACCGTTTTCTGAAGCTATATGCACCAGAAGAAGGCATAGATTGTGAAATCTGGTTGCTCTTGGTCATGGATTTGACTAATGCGGAATCAAATTTGTGAAACTTAATCCCATTAGAAAGATGAGAGTTCAACGTGTTTCGGAACTTTCTCACAGGATTTTCACCGCCTATAGTGGTCTCTGGAGAAGCTGAAATTTCAATTTCAGCAGAATCCTTTATTCCAGTATCGTTTGTTTCCTCGATGTCATAATTGGGATTGCAATTATCAACTGAAACCATTCTCAGATGAAGTCTTGAGTTTTCCAACCAAAGTCAGAACGGTGTCATCAAGGATTTATATTGCAAAAATACTGCAAAAAGGATACAGGAAGTCTATGACTCAGCTGAGTTTTCAAAGACAAAAAAAAAAAAAATGATAGCGGGAAGCAGAAGGAAATTTATCTGAGCAATTCAACAACGAAGGCAGAGACTTATTGATATTGACGGTGAAAGAATCAAAACTTGAAGAAGGGGGCGAAGAAAGCTGAACATACCTATAAAGAGACTCTAACATCAGAAAGAAGCAAAAGAAGGCGGTGAATCCCAATAGCTTCGTCTGAACTATTTGGTAAAGCTCATATTCCATAAGATTTATGGTAGTTGAACAATATGGACCAAGAGTGAAACTCCAATTGCAGGTAATGAGTTGGCAAAGGAAGGATGATAAGCAAATAACAACAGAATGCATAGGATTGATTCTCCAATGTATGAAGAAGACTCGTCGCTTTCTGCAGAAAAGAAATACTTGTTTCCACAAAGCAAAAGAGGAAAGCAAGTAAGGACAAAATAATATGGGAAATTTTCATGCAAGGAAACCTTATATTAAATAATTCAAATTAGTCATAGAATTTTTTAATAATTAAACAAAATTAACTTAAGGCTTTGAATGAATTTTTTTTATCTCTTGGAGTGAAAATTATAAAGAAAAATCTCAAAGCAAAACAAGAATGAATATATATAATTTATTTTTAAATTTAACTATATTATATAAAAAATTCTAATAAATTTTTAATATAATTATTTAATTGAGTTAGATTTAAGTATTAATAAGTTTAATTAGAATAATTTTTTAAAAATATTTTTTATATTTATACGAATTTAAATTTAAAATTTTATGTTTAGCTGCTATAATCCTATCTACTAAAATTAAAATATATTGGTAATATTCAAATAAGTTGCATGCACATGCTGGAGTTAGCCCGATTACACCGAACATCAGACATGTTTCATGTGTGACAGAACCCTCTCTTTGATTCCGTGCTCCTAGCGGTCCACGTTACCGTCAGTCATGGAAGTCATGGGCCTCTACTTTTTACTCGTGGGAGAGGATCACTGATCATTATTCATTAATCATCAAGCATGCTTTTATGTATTTCCTCTGACCATAAATATAAAAATTAATTAATTAATTTATATAAATTAAAAAAAATTAAATAAATTAATTATTTATAATATAAAATATGTTGGTTTATCTAAATACTCTTATTTTTAATCCTTTATATAAAAATTGGTTAATTGTAATAAATTAAAAAATTTAAATAAATTTTTTAATCATAATACATGTGATCTGATCTATTTAAAATATACTTTTATAATATTAGGTGATATATCAATTTTATAGATTACATAAATTAATTTTAAAAAATAATAAATATTAAAAATAAAATATATTAAAAATTTATATTTAAAATAATATTAACTTTATTACTTATATGTAAAAAAAGTAGTATGGTTATTACACACATTAATAATG
Organism: Leucaena leucocephala; assembly: GCA_037074615.1. Lineage (NCBI taxonomy): Eukaryota > Viridiplantae > Streptophyta > Magnoliopsida > Fabales > Fabaceae > Leucaena > Leucaena leucocephala. Next base: position 17,472,240 of record CM073541.1, read on the forward strand.
TATACAATTAATAAATTAATATAGGTAGTTTAAGAAACATAATAAGTATAAAAGATAAAAAAATTAATATCTCATCTTTATGATTAAAATAATTTTTTTTAGTAACTCTAAAATTTGAACATAATTTTTAAGAAGCCTGTGAATCGGGTGCTCATTATTTTATGTTTTTAGTCAGATTTCTATTTGAATTTTAAATTAATATTAATAAAATAAGGAAGAGTAAAAATAACCAAATTAAAATGATCCAAAACTTCATTCGTTACCCTTGGATGTAAGATTATATGTGTGTTTAGATAGAATTTAAAAAAAAAAAGTTTATAAAAAAAATTTGGATAATTTTTAAAGAAGAGCTTGTAAAAAAATAGTTTTGAATAAATGAGTATTTAAATAGTTACTACTAGAAGAATTTTTATGATTGATAAATTATGATAAAAGGTATAATTTTATTAAAAATACGAGAGAGGAGAGAGGAGAAAGGGTGGAGGAGAGAGAAAAGAGAGGAGAAAAATATAAAAAAATAAGGGTAAAATAATAATTAGATAATTCATAAATTCTTTTACTATTTCAGAAACTAGTCTTAGTAGCTTATTTAAAATTTAATATATTAATTTTAAATTATAATTTGATCTAAAAATTTAATTGAATAAATATAATTATTTATTTAAAAAAATTATTAGATTAGAATTTTGATTTAAAAAAATTTCAAACAAATCTTATATTCATTGGTCCAAAACTCCATATAAAAAACGTGATTTTGACGTTTAGAGTTTAGACCACCGCCTCATTTGACCAACAAAAAAAAAAACACCGCCGCCTCATCGTTCAGGTGGGTAGGCACATGGTCCGGAACCTCTTTAGAAGAAAGGTGAGGACTGAGGAGAACGAACAAATCGAAGGAGTTTGAGCAAATCAAACGAATAACAAGCCACACGAGCAGCGTTTGGGCTACAGATATATTCTACACTTCCACACTCCGTCGCACGTCAGGCCTGCGTGGTTGTTCTCGAGCAACTAGTGAAGAAGGTTCGAACCCTAGGGCTTTGCATACTCCCAGAATCAGGTGAGATTGATTTGTTCAATCTGGCTTTGAATCTAGTTTTGATTTGTCCAAACCTCTGGATTTATATGATGATGTGTCCCATTGATGAATTTGCCATGATGTAGCATATATTTGGTCTTAAATTGGGTTCAAATGTTGTTTAAGACATGGTTGCTGTAACACTCAATTTATCATGACCTAGAATGTATTTGATCTTAAATTGGTTCGAATTGTTGTCTGAAAAATGCACGTTGTCCCATCTTTAGATGGAATCAGCATTGGTTGTTTTAGCTTTGTTTTTTAGAAAAATATTGCATTAGAATTCCCGTTGCATGTCCCTCTTATAAGGATGGGGGGCTATGGTTTGGCATGAAAATTCTGGCTAGAGGCGAGTGCATGAATTCTAGAAAATGCTTTTTGATCTTACATATTGTGCACTATGAAAGAAATTGATTCCTAAATCCATGCTTTAGTTAGTTAGTCATTTATTTTAAAATGATGTTTTTAACCTGATCATTATATTCAGTATCAGGACAATTAGGGGGTTCTTGTCTCATCAGAATAAGAATGAGCACCTCTCTAAGCCGTCTGCTTATATCAGCAATAAATCTCTCAGCTGCCAATCATGCTCTTCACTGCACCAAAGCCCAACCACTGGCTTGCTCTGCTTCTGCCTCAGTGACACGCTTCATCTGTTCTACAACTCAACACTTCCAATCGCAACAGGACAATTCGGTTAAGGAACAAGCAAAGGCTTCGCAGGAGATTCACACTATTGGTGATACGCAAGGCCAAGAAGAAGAACAAGATGGCGACGATAACCATGATGTCGATGTGAATGAAGAAACTGGAGAGGTAGGTGGGCCCAAAGGACCTGAGCCTACCAGATATGGTGATTGGGAACGAAATGGTCGGTGCTATGATTTTTGAGCTGTCCTCTAATGAAATGGTCGGTGCTATGATTTTTGAGCTGTTTTGGGTTCTGGATTTCCTGTTTGTAATAGTGGTTTGGCATCTTTCTCTTTTCGTGTGTCACTTTGGTAAATTATATGCAAGTGAACTCGATCCATTATTGGGAATTCAACCCTGTATGAAATTGAAGTCTTATAATAAAAGGTCAGGTGTTATCGGGCCATGGCCGTAAGCTGCGACGTAGAAAGTGGGAAACTTTTTGTTTATCTTCAACCTTTACTATCAACTATTTGCATAGAGGGCAAGAGCAGGGAACATGTGAGTTGATATATGTTTTATCTTGTATTTGGGAAGCAAAGATTTGTTTTTTTTTTTCGAAAGGAGGCATGATACCACAATTTTTACACACGAGTATTATTTTTATTATGAAATTAATTACTTTATATGTTTTCTTGTGTTTATCCAAACGTATGTAGAGATTTCATTATAACGGATGAAGTAGTTGTGGAAATTAAAACATTAATCGATGTTTTTCCTAAGGTAATCAATGTGTTCATCGTCAGGCAACTTGACCAAACAAAATAGAAATATTACTCATTCAGAGCAGTGAAGAGAATACGGGATAAAAACCCAAATATAAAGTACAATTTATGAGTAGACCCAGAGGCAACTGCCCGTATAATATGATAATACAATGCAACCCATCAAACATTTAAGTCAAACAAAAACAATAGAGTGCAAACAATTTAGGTGAGATCGTCCTCCTCCAGTTCTTTAGATTTCAGCTTTTCCTTCACTCTCAAAAGGAGAGTTGTCTTCCAAGAATCCTGCACAACATTCAAGCAAACAGGCGATGATGTTGGCGTGCCAAGACATTTGATAATTTACAGAATAAAGATAGATGACCACTACTAATATGTTGTAAGTCGATCAAGTTCACAACTCATAAATCAGAAAAGAAAAAGTGTGACTGGAAACAAAATGAGAAGCATAACATCCAGAAGCAATAACTGTTGAGTAACCAATATATCTATATATAATATAAAGTTTATAAAAAATCATATTATTCATAAGCCATGAACAATACTGCTCACCTCAAATTTTATGCAAAGCATTAGACCCACAATCTAGTTTCCTTCTAACTTTAGAAAAACAAATTAGTTCTTTTGTTTCCCATAAAAGACAGCCAACAAACAATTCAGACCACCAGCTGAAATGTCCGACTAAATAAGCATTTCACAATTGGTATATCAGGATGAAAAATGGGGTCAGTTCTTCAGAACTGCAGGGGCACTGTCCTACTGTCCAGTACAACCATTCTATTCTGCTTTAAGTAATCAACCCATATATTCTAGCAGTTAAACTTGAAAAAGCTACTTTCTGTTTTGGGTTAGAATGAACAGTGCAATATTATACTAATAGTGACAGTTTCTCACTAAAAGCATGCCAAAATCTTTCAACTTTTGAGGCTTACCAGAGGGGTCATGCTGTCAAACTCCTTGACAACATCAGTAAACTTCCCAACATCTTCTTCATCAATTGAAGCAGCAATATCCTGCCATAAGGGGGGGAAACCTTTAATGTGAGTGTTTCATTTGTTAGTCACTTAGGTTTTGATCATCCAGTGTGTTGATCAAAATGTTGATCTAATTTGAAACAGAATGATTTTAAAAAAGGGTAATTATAGTAACATAGAGAACATTAGTAAAAATATTATAATGACGGAAGACACTTCTTGAAGGTCCCCACATTTTAATCCAATTTAATTGGTCATAAAAATCAAAAGTGACCAACCGCCAAAAGTCTATATTCCCGTGTTCCTGAAAATGTTGGATCCAATTCCTGCAGAAACCAATACATATCCAAAAAAAATGAGCAACTAATGAATGTCCAGACTTTACTAATGAAATGTTAATTGTTCAAAAATCATGGACCTGATATCGCTCTAGTGCATTGGTGATGGCAACAACATCCCCTTTACAGAGTTGGCAAATGCCAGCATTAAGAAGATGCCCTTTAACTCCATACTTCAACAAACTACTGCCTAGAGAATGGCGAGCTATTTCTTCATAAATCTCTATTGCCTTCTGATACCTAGTGAAATAAAATAGAAATAGTTAATGTTCAGTTTTACCAAGACAAAACAGCTAAGATAGCATTCCTTCCATGTTAGAAAAATGAATCAATCTTTACATCAATCTTTAAATTTTTGCTCCATGTGGAGCATATCTCCCAAATTATGTGGGAAAATCTCTAACAACGAACATTAAGGATTCATTATCTTTGATACGGAATTTTTTTTCTGTATATTTTTTTCTAAAATTCAAGAAATATATCAAAATAAAACATTCATGAAACTGCCACCACAAAACAAATTGGACATCATCTAAGCAATGAAACTGGCATGGATCCATGACACAAGAAGATATATTGTGTTCGAAGTGCCGCATATGTACTGTACACATGGCTCAGTTTTGAAGTACCAGAGCTGCTTAGATCATCATACTTGTCATTGTATGACCAATATCCAATACCAAAAGCAGCAATGAAGTAACTTCTTGTTTCCCCCTTTCTATTCCCAACGCAAGGGGTTCAGTATAGAGATAACATCCCAAAATTAACAAGTGAAAAGTTCTGAATATGTAATTTAAAGTGGTCCACAGCCCTAGAGATCTTCAATGACAAGCAAAGCTAAGCTGTATTAAACATTGGTAGAGTTCAGTCAAGATTATAGGCAAACAGATAAATTCCTAAAGGAAAAAAATATTTACATTCACTTGACCAGATGTAAGTGGGAAGCATAAAGGAGAAATATGCCAGGTTTGCTTCGCATAAACCAAAGGAAGGCCACGAAGAAAAATTGTACAACGAAATACCCAAAATAAAAAAAATAAGTTTAAGAAGAAACAAACATAAACTAAGATGAAAAACTATTATTCCAGCCTTCGTAATTCATGGCAAAAAAAAAAAAAAAACCGATAATATAACAGAAATCTTACTGTTCAAGCTGAGCAGCAAACTGAGCAACTTTTTGCTTGCACTGGTTAGCAGAAGTTGTAACTTCTTCATTTGCAAAAAAATCAGCTGCTTTTTCATAGTAAACAATAGCCTGCTCAATGTTCTGTTCGGACTCATACAATTCAGCAATTTCCTGTATGTGTAAGAAATTAAAACCTTGTTAGGATATATTTAATTTTTTAGTAACTTCCGTGACCTCAATATCTATGATGTAATAATACTATCAATATCTAGGAGCAGGGGTATTGAAAATGGAATGCCACACACGGGAATATCTAAGAGAAGGATGCCATAATTTAACCAAACATGCATTCCAAAGCAATTAAATTGAATGATCATACTGAAACAAAAAATTAAAGGCTGACAGTGCAGTGATTAATACCTTAAAATATCTAGCAGCCATACTGAGTCTTCCAATTTCACAGAAAATGTTCACTGCTTTGTCCAAGCAGGATACGGCCTCTGCATATGAAAAAGAACCACCAAAAAAAAAAGAGCTCAATACGCAAATTTCTGACTTTTTCCATAAACGCAATCGACAACACAATATCATTCTTCACGCTTTAAAACTCAACATAGATAATCATCAATACCATAATGAAAACCAGTAAGTTTATGAGAAGACAACCAATCAAAAGATAACTCATAGACAGCAAAGAAACAGGCAGATTAAATCAAACTGACAAATTGCACATACAGAAATTAATTTCAGCACCTCACTTGAATAAAATGAAAGTACGTACCCATAACTTTGAGCTCAGTCCATTGTATAGGTGACGACAAGAATCTAAATTTAATTAATGGAAATGGAACACTCAGAGAAAAGAGCAAATTTACTAAAAGCATTTCACAATGCATAAAGGCTGCAACCGTTTTATATGATTTACATTGAAAGTTTGCACTAGAAAGTAGTAAGTCTAGGAAGAATCGATCTCCATGGAAGAGGCATGAGCACCATTTAATGTATAAATCAGAAATAAGTAAAAGGATTCCCATATGTTAGCAGTGTTAAAACGGAGTAGTGCTGTTGGCAGTGAGAAAAGAATACTAGTGTATATATCCAATAGCATACATACCAGCTATATTTGTCTTTTTATAGCAATGAGCAGCATCAACATAAGCTTGGGCAGCTTCATGCTTGCTTTCCACCTATAAGCATAAGACAACATTGCCATTATAGGCTTATGAATGAGAAGGGATGCAAGAGGGATACAGCTGGACAGGTGACTCTAAAAGGGGAAAGGCCCATCTACCTTGAAGTAACAATTTGTCAACTTGATGTATGCCGAGCCAGCTTTATCCCCTGAAATGCCACAGATAGAATGACGAACAAATTGCAGAATTAGTTTCGAGGATTCATTCCATTTACATACAAACTAAATCGGTTACCAAGGTGACGCTGATTGATCATAGAATTAGCAGGCTCAATTGACAGCAGAACTAATCAGTTACAAATAGTAACTGTACCTAATAGTGATAAAAAAAAGTTTATATCAAGTAGCGAAAATCACTGGATGATCTCCTCAAATCTTTAATCCTCCCATGACTTAGTCGAGATCAACCTATCCAGCTTTCTATGATGTTATACAACCGATTGATCGATTAAAAAAAATTGCTCTTTCTTCCAAAAAAATCAGTAGTTTAATTGAGACACTAATCCTGGATAAGCCATTTCTGCACTCGGTCCAGGAGAACGTAATTCAAACCGGAAATAGGCCATTTAACAGCAACAAGAGTAAAAGATGCGAAGGTACTTCTGATCGGTGTTAAGTATAAGAAAATCGACGAAATGCAGGAGAAGAGAACGAAAAAGAAAATTCAGTTACTCAAAAGTTCCTCGGAAGGCAAAGACGGAGCGAAATAGAGATAGAATAAGAAAATTACATGATTTGGCAAGCTTGTAGGAATTGGCGGCTTTATCGAAGAGATCAGCAGCATCCTCATATTTGGAGCCGAACAATCCCCAGCTATTAAGCTTCTTTTCTGCTTTCGCCTCGAATTCTTCAGCCCTTGCTAACTGATCCGCCATTTCCCTGATTTCTTCCAGTCTTCCGAGAATTGATCAATTCCAGATGGTTGAGAGTTGCACGAAAAAATTATTAATATGGGAGAAAGCAGGTGGTAAGGAAGGAGAAAGATTTTCCTTTTCGTCAAAACACAAAAGGAATGTTCTGTAGTTTTTTTTTTCCCGAGTAGACTGTTCCGGTAGTTCCTTGTTTTCGCCGTGTAGGAGGAACCGGTCCGTAGAAAACGATCTCTTTCTCAATTTGGGCTGGGTTTCATTTATTTTGGAAAAAAAAGTAAAAAAAAGGGTATGGACATTGGACTGAATGAAAAGTAAACGGAAATAGAATGAGAAAGGGAATATTCTTTGAAAAATATAAAGGAAATGTATTGCAAATATTGATATTTTTAAGAGTAATAGATTCCACTAGCTCTTTTTTAAGTATCGAGTTCACTAAAATTAAATATTTAATAATAAGATTTAATAAAACATTTATCATATTTTTTTTGGTTGCCTACCGGTTCACCGGAGCTTTGCCCCGACTATATCTGGATCTGACCCGCGTCGCGCACCTACCTATAGTGGGTGAGTCTCCTAACGGGGATTTTCTGCGTATGCCAAGGCTCGAACTCGAGACCTCGCTTAAGCGATACCGAGCCGCTTACCACTCGAACCAACCCCGTTAGTAACATTTATCATATTTATTCGGCCTGAAATGATACCCTCCCAGTTTGAGGGGTGGGCTTATTGGCATAATGGGCAAGGCGGTATTAAGGAAGGCAGGATGTCCTATGGCGTGAACATCTGACCCCAAACTAAGGGCCCGACCCATAACCCAATTATATACAGTTGCTTGATTTTTAATATTAATGTAACATTGATGCAGAATGTATTTTTTTGACATAAAAACAATGTGGTTTTAAAAAATGATGCAAAAAATGTATCATTGAATAGAAAATTTTAAGATTTTGAAAAGGAGTCAATACCCTAGACTAACGGCTTGCTTAATCTTTTTTGTCTCATTTTTCATTTATAAACCAATCTTTTTCAAAATAAAATTAGTTTGGTTATGTTAATTTGAAGACAGTTTTAGAATTAAAAAAGTTGACCAACAATGGCGGTCTGCAGTAGCTAAAGGTGGTAATTTGAGGAGGAAGATATGATCAAAATTAAAAAATTTGCAGTGAGTTTTTTGGATTTGAACGGTCAGGTCAACTTGTCACGAGGTCAAGAACAACCTGACAAGGCACTCTCTTGCCCAAAAACCAAAATGACAAGTCATTTTTTTGGCCTGTGGGAGGTATTGTGTACCATTTAGTGAAACGTAGCATTTAGATGTCCTAGATTGTGATTTGTCTAAATTACTTTATGATATCTTTAATATAAAAATTAAATAAATAATTTAAATAAATTAAAAAATTAATTAAATTAATTATTTATAATAAATATGCGATAGTTTTTCTATAATACACTTCCCAACTATATGTATAATAATTAACTTTTGATATAATTCATTTATCATTTGTAATTATTAGGGAGAATTTAAAAAAAATATTATAAAAATATGAGACATAATAAATTGATATTTTTTATTTATAATCAAAATAAATCTTTTATTTAGATATTATATTTAACATCATATTGATTTTGTTGTCTTAATTTGTTGCGCACATTCTCCTAATTCATAATTAAATGGATTTGTTTAGAGTAAAAGCTAGCTAGAAAGTTTGCAACATAAAGAGGGTTAATTCATTTTGTTGTTAGATGGGGAATTAAAAAATCTTATTTTTATAAAGAATAGAATATAAATTTAAATATAAAAAAATATAAAAGAGACGACAAATCTTTAATTAAATAAGAAAAAATTTCTTTTTAACTATTTTCTTTTTTATTGTAGAACAGTTTTGATTAATCACAGTTATCTGTCCATTTAATTTGGATTATATTATGCGGCCAGCGATTGAGGATGCATATATATATATATACATGATATAAAAATTTAAAAAAAAAAATTAAACTTACTCATGATCTAAATATAAGACAAAATTTCTTTTTTTTTAAGTAATATTAATATTGGGCAGAACGAGTCATCTATTATTTTTAAACATAAATTTAGACACTTAAAAGTTATAATATTTTTTTAAATATTACTACTAAAATATAATAAAATAATATTTTTTAAAAATTAAATATTATTATCTTAAATAATAATATATCTTAACTTTTCACACTGCCCATAATTTGTTTCTCCCTGCAACGCAAATGTCTCTGTCGAGTTAAAGCTTTATAACAGGCACTAGCCACCCACCACATAAAATATTGGACCCTCCTCCAGTGCCCCTGTCTATTTCTATTCCAAAAACAAAAACGTGGGATATCTTCTTCCTCCGTAGGATTAGCTGGTGAAAAAAAGAAGTGATATAATTATTTAAAATATATTTAATTTTAAAAAAATAATATTTTATTATAATTTTAATCATGATATTTAAAAAATTATTTAAACTCCTAAATATTTAAGTTTATATTTAAAAATAATTAATAATTTATCTTATCTAATATTAATATTATCTAAGTAAAAATAAGACTTTGTCATAATTTTAGATTATAAATAAACTTAACCTTCTCTAAAAATTTTATAAAAAAAAGAGATTATAATATTAAATATATTAATTTTATACTTTCAAAATATAAAATCTAAATAGTCTATGGATATAAAAAAATTAATTAAAATTATTTAAAAATAATAAATACGTGAGATATTAAAAAAATGAATAAGATCTAATTTTATTTTCCATCATTGACGTTAAATTTCCATTTAAAATAAATTTATAATAGTGAAGATCATTTTCTACAGCGCCCATTAGGTACAATGTATTTTCCCAAAATATATATTTAGTAATGACGATAATAATTTAGAGTTAATGAAAAGTATTATGAGAATGAAAAGAGCAAAAAGAGTTGTCGAACCAAAGGAGTCGCTGGCCAAACAAAGAACCAAACAGACAAGTTTTAGTCAACGAGATCATTCACGATGATATGCCATTTCCCGTCCACATTCACTCTCTCTGTTTAGTTATTAGACTCTGATGCGGCACTTCCCTTCTAGATTCTCCACTTATCCTCCAGCCTGGCCACCAAAGTGCCGGGTTTAATATTTTATCCCAATGTTGCCCTTCTCATATTTTCACCTCATCGACTTTCACCAAGTGCATTTTGGTAATTCAATGCCCAAAATAATTGAGGTGCTTCAATTATTCGCTGTATATATAGTGTGTTGTCATGTTATGAACTACAGGACAAGACGATTCTCCGCGCTCCTTCTCTCAGTTCATAAATTCGCCGCCGGTATGTCGCCGGCCAACGGAGTGCACGTCCCTCTCTTGCCGGAAAGCAAAGTTTTAGTGAAGCCAGCCTCCGTCTATGGTGCTGTCTTCAATGTGGCTACGAGTATAATTGGCGCCGGAATCATGTCGATTCCGGCGACCCTGAAGGTTCTGGGCGTAATCCCGGCCTTCGGGATGATCCTTGTCATCGGTCTCCTTGCCGAAGTTTCAGTGGACTTCCTCATGAGGTTTACGCATTCCGGCGCTACCACCACTTATGCTGGCGTGATGAGAGAAGCTTTCGGGCCGGCCGGAGCACTTGCCGCCCAAATTGGTGTGATGATCACAAATCTTGGGTGTTTAATTATGTACCTCATTATCATCGGTATGTATGCTTCTTCTTTTTGCCTGAAATGCACTAGACAACTATAAGTCAAAGAAAAAGACAAAATACTTGATTCTGAAGAATAAAGTTTCTTCCAAATCTTCAATCTGAAAAGCGGCAAAAAGCTGATTGAAATCTAATTCTTAGCCCCTAAATCAGTGGCAATCGATATTGATGTATGCTAGCTTGTGGGCATTGGATGAACTGAACAGGGGATGTTTTGTCTGGAAATTCACCTGGAGGCGAGGTTCACTTGGGGATTCTGCAACAATGGTTAGGAATTCACTGGTGGACTTCACGGGAATTTGCTCTGCTCGTGATAATCATCGCCATGCTTCCACTGGTCCTGTATCGCCGTGTGGGTCAGTATTATATATCCCTTCGTATTCAACAACAATTTCCTTCTTCAACACTGGCTTAAAGTTAAAGATCATAAACTGATGAAATTCAATGTCGTGTAATTGTTTTCAGAGTCGTTAAGGTTCAGTTCTGCAATATCAACTCTTCTAGCAGTGGCATTCGTGGGCATATGTTCTGGCATGGCAATCACAGCTCTGATCGCCGGAAAAACACATCCTCCGAGATTGCTCCCTGAGTTCAACCACCACACCTCCTTTTTTGATCTTTTCACAGCCGTTCCAGTCATAGTCACTGCCTTCACCTTTCACTTCAATGGTACTTACTTTTCAACTTTTCTTCAAAGCAAGCTTTGATGAAGTGTCTTAACAGTGGGTTTAATGAATTTCATTTGCAGTGCATCCAATTGGGTTTGAACTTGAGAAGCCATCTGATATGGCAGTAGCAGTTCGAATAGCTTTAGTTCTATGCGGTGCCATATACTTTGCGATTGGCCTATTTGGGTATCTTCTGTTTGGGGATTCAACACAATCGGATATACTCATAAACTTTGATCAGAACACTGCTGGTTCTGCAACTGGTTCGTTGCTCAACACTCTGGTTCGTTTAAGCTATGCTTTTCACGTGATGTTGGTGTTTCCTCTCTTGAACTTCTCTCTGAGAGCCAACATAGACGAGCTTCTCTTCCCCAAGAAGCCTCTCCTTGCAACAGACAAGAAAAGATTTGTGATCCTCACTCTGGTGCTCCTCGTCTCCAGCTACCTCATCGCCATAGCTCTCCCTGATATCTGGTACTTCTTTCAGTTCGTGGGATCAACCTCTGCAATGTGCCTCGCCTTCATCTTTCCTGGTTCTCTTGCTCTCAGGTAAGTACTAAAACTAAATGCATCTCTACATTATCGTCACGGAAATTAAGGTAACATTTTTGAGTTTGTCCGATTTTCTTTTTTTAATTTCCTAATTTTAGGGATGCTCAAGGAATATCGAAAATAAGAGACAAGATCAAAGCACTAATAATGATCATCCTGGCTGTAGTAACAAGCGCGATTGCCATTTCTATCAACATATACAACTTCTTCGGTAACAAGTCATAGAATTGTTTCCCCCCCTTTTTGTGTGTTGATACAAGTTTTGATCAGTGAATTTGTAACTATAGTACACTTACATGGATTTATTACGATGCATCTTTGTTTCCTTTGGTATATGTAATGGACAAGAGAGAGATATGTGTAGAATTGTTAGAGATGAAGCATGAATATAATAATGGATCCTGATCATATCCAGACGTTCGGCTCTTAGTAAATTAAATTTGAATTTTTTTTGTTATATATATTATATAAGAGAGTAGTAGTAATATTTAAATGTACGTACTCCATGATTTGATACACATGTATGTGATGCCCAGTGTTGCATCATTTTTTTATACGTGGCATGCATCTACACGTGGTATTATTGCATGTATACCATTTCAATTTTCAACATGTCACGTGCACGTGCTAAGTTAACCGGTGTTTGCTATAAAATAAATGATATTAAGAGAAGACGCATGTGCTTTTTTCATATTAATGCTGTTTTTTTTTTGGCTGTTTGGTCAAATTTTTCATATTAACATTTGGTGAACGAAAACGCTGCTTACGCCATACGTGGAAGCTTGAATTTTTTTCTTATATTGTTGGGTCAGTTTAAAAAGAATCCTTATGGTTCAGAAAAATAAAATCAATTTCTTAAATGTGAAAATGATAAAATCTAACACGATTACATAGAAAATAATAATTTAAAGAAAAATTAAAAAAAAATATTACAATTGTCGAAAGACCAAAGTTATATATAGTCATTAACGGTAAATATTACAAGCAACGCAAAGATGAAAGCATAATCTACGCCTTCACTGATTTTCACTGTATACCTTTCTCTGTCTTTGAGGAAGCTTCTCGAAGGCAAGCCTTCCGTCACCTGAGCTATGACACTATCGCCTCTGTAAACTCTGCAAGAAAGATCAGAGTAAGTCTTCACAAGTTGAAACCTGGACGACGTGTTGTTGTTATCATCGTCTCCGTTACCAATATTATTTTCAGGCATGAAGACGTCGAGGCGTGGCTTCATTTCCAGAGGGTGCGATCTTTCGACTCTGAATATGAGATCCTTCTGGTCGGAGCTCTTTCCGCGATGAACCATCCACCGGTGCCGGAGTGTCAGCAGCTTCACCTTCTGACGCATGGTGAGGATCAGAGAGCCTGAAGCGTCACGCATCAGCCTCTTCTTATGGAGGCTCAGGCTTGATCCTTGCACTTGAAGAAGCACATTGCCATTTGTATCAGTTAGTTCATATCGTTGGCGTGTGAAGAATCTGTCGTATTTCTTCTTCACTATGATCTCTTTTGTGTTGCGTTCGCAGAAGCTATCTGCAACCACACTCGTCGTGCGAAACCCATCTTCTTCAGATTCAGGAGCTGCTTGCTGCATTGATTGTAATTAACTGATGAATTTGTTAAAGTGGATAGATTAATTTCATACATTGTTCAGGAACACTGAAGTTAATATATAGGATTAGCCAAAGTGGTCGTTCATCATATATATCAGGTTTCTCGGAAACTTACCTCTCTGAATTATTGGCTGCCTCTACTTAACGCGGTAGCAAAGTAAGACAAGGGATTAGATCAGTCTACCATTTGGCCACGTGTGTGTCTATATATATATATATATGAATGTTGTTGTTTAAATATAATCTTTTCTCACAAAATTCTGTTTCTGACTCCAATATACTGAGTGGTATACAATGCAAATGAGTTCAAAAGATCCTAATAAGCTACCGTATGTTTAACTTAATCAATGCTGAGTTTTAGCACAATTTATAAAGTAATTAAGTGTTGCTTATTAATTCATGCATGATTTTGTCAGTTGGAGAAAATTGAGATAAAGACAATTCATTATCATTAATACTTAATCATCCAATTCTCTCTTTTCTCATATATTAATTAATTGTTTATTCGCAATAATATTTTTTATTTATTGATACTATTTTATCTCTATACATAAATTCTAATTATCATGAGTAATGAGTATCTTAAAAAAGTATTACAAATTCCTTTTATATAAATTATAAATAGCTCACTTAACTTTTTTTTTTTTTTTTTAATTCTACATCACCAGACACCAAACACCTTGTCACTTTGAACGTAAAATCTAAATTACACAGCCCGTTTAAGAGCCTGAGATTTTCTAACGTCAAACCCCGCTCACTTATTAAAACAAGGTTACCGATAGTCTTATTTGAAATCTTCTATCGAACACACATTCTGAATTTGGACCAAGTTATCTAGAAGTCTCAAATAATTCGTACGTAAAACAATTAAAAAACTACTTTGTCATAAATGTTGAGGTCAGCTCTTCTTAAATAAGTCTTTAATGTTTAAGTTTCTGTTTTTTTTTTGGGTGGGGGTGGATTTCAGGTAGAAAAGATGGACTCTTCTTTGAAGAAACTCATAATATAAACACATGATATATCACTTTTCAACGTTCAATTGATCATTTGCTGATCTTATTCTCATCGGAACTGCTAAACTCCTTTGGTTTCTTAGAACCAACCATTTACTCTAACATCCATTTAAGTAGCTCGGAAATTCGATCGCTAGGTACTTCAGAAATTAGCATGTAGAGGGGGAAAATCATGACAAAATCTGAAACTTCTCATGAATTCGTAGTCACACTATTTAAACTTCATGCTGTGTTAATTTTAAATCTCTCCAACAATTTTGATATGCCCACTTTTATATTTTGTAAATTCTTGGCGATACTGAAAACTTTTTCATACAGAAAATTGTATATTGTATATTCATATATGAAGCTGCTTACTGCTTATAAAACTTTCAGTACATAAGAACAAGATGGTTAATGGCATACCTCATATAAAGCTGAATCAAATTAACATATGCAAAATTCTGAGGCCTTTTCTTTAATAAGAATTTCAGAGGTTTCAACCATCAATAGCAGGCACATTTAAATTTGTATGTTTGCTAGTTTCTTTTGGTAGAGTTACAAACATAAGTTTCAGCCTAAAGTGAAACGAATGGCTCCAGCCTCCATGTCAGTGTCACCCTACTATCACATGGACAAGCCAATAGAACATGAACTATCCCATACCATCAATAAGAATGGGCAACCATTAGCTTTATTAGATTTGAATTAAAGATATATTACAGATTGCTTGTCCTCATCCCCGCACTCATGGCCAGCTCATTCATTATATAAATATTAAACGCTTTGAGCCTAACAAAACCCAGGCAACCACCTCAGCCAAGAGTCATGATCGCCCATCATATCTCTGATCTTGGAATCTTTTCATCAAGGTGAACTTGAATCTCTCAACATCCGCATCCTCGAGCGAATTCGGAACTGACCTAATAATTGTGATTGCTCCAGCACGATATAAGGATACAAGAACTTCTTCTACAACAATTAAGTACAATTAGCTGAACAGAAAAAGAAGAAAATACTAGCAGATTCTACTCTTGCATGTCTCTCAACCTCATGATACCCTTTCAAATGAATTATTAGATACTCTGCTATATATTGACAAAAGCAGTTACAGGTAAAGCATGCAAATTATTTAGAGCTCTTGCCTCTTACAGACTTAATAATTCAAAATCAAAACAGAAGTATTTGTCTTCCTCTTTATCGTTAAATGGCTGTATTAATGAATCTGGATGACATTACATAAAACATGTCAAAGCTTTCTAAATTCCACAACAAACTTGGTTCATATAACTGGTTCCCAACAAAATTATATGAATAAATAACTAATAAACCGTTGCAACCATGGCTGGCCCTAATAAGCAAAAAAGAAGCCATAACTGAAAACCAAAAACATTCGGATTTCAAATTGTTACCTGATTGTGAGAGTGCATCAAGAGCCTTCAAAGCTGCTTTCCGTGTTCGGTCATCACTACCAGTGTTCAACATGTTTAAGAGCCCTTGGACTCCACCCATCTCAACTATCTTCATCCTTCTATCATCTTTTCATCAAAAGAGAAAGAAAGCACTTATTGATGTTAGATATGCAGGTATGCAAGAGTCTAGAATCTAGAAAGTAAACAATCATCAAGTGGAGAGGATGTAACAGGAGGCTCAATAAGAATTATGAAAGGCTCAGACTAGCTGAATAATGAAGGAAATTCTGAGTTCCAATTTCGAAATAGAATTCAGTTTTTGGTTATTGGAATGTCAATTCTAATTTCTAAGTCAATAAAGAACTACAGTTTACAATAAGATAGCCCTTTTCCCTTTTCAGCAGCCAGACTTCACAATAATGGGCCCATAAACAGGGGGATGGTGATAAAGTTGTACGTGACTGGTTTAGCCAGTTTGGAGTCCGGAAGAAAACTGGGTAGTCTCTGTCTGTGATGCAACCGTTTTAAGCATCAGACATGTATTATATGTAGAGGTGGTTATGCAACAGTTTTGAGAGTCATTCTGCCATTGGAAAGGTTTAAAAGGGTAAAAAATGAAAGGAGAGGCGGCACATTGTGAATTCTGCAAAAGTATCAGGAAGATTTTTAGCTTCTCAAATAGCTAAAGGGAATTTCTTGAGACGCTGACTCTGTGATTGTCAGAATTGTTCTATTTATCCTATATATATATATATATTTCAAAATAAACTAATCCATTAAAGTTCAATATCTAAGAACAAAGTCTACTGGCAGAACCTTTCTAAGTTCATAGTCTACAATCTACTAACTCAAGTCACCCGTATTTTGTTTTTTTCATAAACTATTTGAGATTGCTCCAAGCTTTAACTAATATAAGCAGAGAGATAATGAAACAGCATTGATATACCAGAAAAAAGAATATGTTTAGGAAAGGGCTATCTAACACACAGAAGTGAAGAATAGTTCACATCACAGAGTGCTTCAACATTATTCCCAAAGACAATACATGCTATAAGCGTAAGTTTGTGATATTAATAAATTTAGCAAGCAATGTCTTACAGAAAAGTATAGAAAGCATAGATTACCATCAACTGCAAATCGGGCCAATCTAGACGCTCCCATCCTTTTAAACAGAGGATCCTTGACTTGCAAAAGAGATACAGACTGTTGCATCAAATTATCTCCTATAGTTATATACAATAGCAATATAGTCAGCTTTGATCCAAGTGCAAATGCAGGCGTTACAGTAAAAAATTACATCTAGAATACAGATACCCATGTAAGGAAAGAACTGGTATGCCAGTACAGATGCTGTCCCAGCAAACAACAGTTTTAAGAGCCATCCAATTTTTCTTTCAGCTTCTTCTTCAACGGTTAGCTCTTCTGGAAATAAAAAATGCTACAGGTGAGATTGTTCCAACAGTGAATAACATAATTGCGGCATAACAAAATCAAATACCCAAAAAGATTTTCTATTTATATTTCATATTTGTTGAATCTAATACATGGTTCAGTCATGATTTCTTGTTGTGATCATAACCTTTTTCGTAGAATTATCTTACAATAGACAATTCCTATAATTTCTGCATGTCCATATCTCAGTATAGTGTTCTCCCAGCTGAACGACTAATTGTTTATGGCCTCCTAAAAATTCTGTTCTTTTAAGGAAAATACGGGCACAAATAAGGGATTAAAATGAAGAAACACAGAATTACCCCTGCCAGATGAAAAAGTGCGAGATTGTAGACTGACCCCGGCTCTTCTTCTATATAAATACTGCAACATAATAGAACGGATACAAGTAATTAATTAGCAAAAGAGAACCCAAAAGAGGAAATTATCTATCAAGCAAGTTGTAAACTGGCATATGAAACGAAACGATCTAGATAAAAGTTCAGGTGTTAAACATGGGAAATACAAAGATTAAATATCACTTTACGTTAGAGAGTTGAACTGCTATGGCCCGCATTATATGAAATCTCAGTCCGCTCTTTTCTTCTACGAAATTACGAGTTCGTCAAGCAACCCTTGGGTTGAACTTCCACCAAGGGTAGGACCAATAATTTTCGATTACGCGAATTCACCCGGCGAGATAATGGTGAAATTGCGAGAATGTATCGTGTCGTTGAATACGGCGAAATATTGGCGGCAGCTGTTGCGAGGGCTGTGTCTGAACTCTGAAGAAGAGTCAGGAAGGCCAGGGTTATCGACAAACGATGTCGTTTTGATTGATTTTCTTAAAACAAATCAATATTAATATTATATTTTAGAATTTAAATAAGGAAATCAGGGGCGTTCATACTGGGGTATGGAAGAATGGAAGCTTACCTCTCGTCTCCGGATGACGATGCAGAACTGGGCGACGGCGAACAGGACCACGAGGGGCGACGATGATGAAGACTTAGAAGAGCACGATGGGTCACGGCGGGCGACAAGTGAATGAAGAGGATTTCTTCCCACGCACACACCTGCAACCTGCAAATTTTTTTTGGAGGCATAATGAAGACTTTCCCGCTCGGCTTGAGGTTGTTCAATGGGGAAGGGAAGGAAGATTTTAATGACTCTGATTTTCAAAAGCCAAATGAATTATAATAGAAAATACAATATGATAAATATATATGTCTAAATAATATTCTTATAAGGAAGAGGTTGATCTTAATTTTAAATATAAAATATATTTTATATATCTATTAATTTTTTTAAATTATTATTTATGTTTATTAATTTTTTTAATGATAATTAAGTTAAAAAAAGAGATAAAGAGTTAAGAAAAATATTTATAATATATTAGATAAAATATATCATATTAATTAATTTAATTAATTTTTTAAATTAATTAAATAAATTATATATTAAATATCACATAAATGCATTGCTCACAAGTTAAATGATAAGATTTATATTGGGTTATCCAATTTTAGGAGATGTTTTAAATACGATAGATGGGGTTAAAGGTATCAAAATACCAATCAATGTTATGGTAAAGTTGTAGTAACATGGATAGGGTACTCAAGAAATATTCTTCAAATTAAATATACAATAATTAAAAATATTTTTTACATTAAATATATATATCCTCTTATTAAAAAGTAATTATATTTAAAATATGATCGATTATTAAATATAAATAATTTTTTTAATAGAGATTAAAATTTTAATTTGTTAGAATAATTAATTTTTTGTTTTAGATTTATTTTTTTTTTGTAATAATTAAAAGTCTATGGTTGATGGGTAATAACTAATAAGGGGATTGGAGAAGTCCTTAACATGTTCTTTTATTGGGCTTTTGTCCAAGCCCAACTAGCTAAAAAATAAAAATAAAATAAAAGAAAGTGAATATCGTTAAATTATCTTGTATATTTAATCATTATTATCAAAGAGGAACTCGAGTTCTTTTTCCTCGTAAAAAAAAAATTGAGTGAGTTGGATTTTGGAGAAATCACAAATGTCAGGCATACCTCTAAGTTAGAAGAATTTTTATAAAAATATTTATAAATTATCTATCAAAAAATTTTTTATATTGATAGTGAACTTATGGGTCAACTTCGCACTAATTGTATTAACTTTTGTTGACAAACTCAGAAGTTTTTTATTATGCACATATATCTTTTTGTTGAAGACAATTTTATTCAAAATACTATTAGAAGTACTAAATATAGATACCTCTTATAATAAAAATTTAAATCTTAATTCATATTATAAAAAACTAGTTCTATGGGCTATACCCAACCTTCATTGGGGATTCAAAAGTTTTATAACATAAAGGTGGAGGCTAAAAGTCCTCGTTGATTGTTCGTGGCCGATAACGGTACTAATGACTTCTTATCTTCAAGGGAGATTGTGGGTTTGACCTTCCACATTAATGTAATAAGTGTGTGAGTTGCTCTAGTTGAGTTGAAAGATAGCAAAATAAAAAGCCAAAATCCTCACTATTGATTATCATATAGTAAACTTTCTTTTTATATTTAATCATTACTAATTAAATAGAAATTCAAAGTTTTTGAAAAAAAGGGTTAAGGCCAAAAAGTCCTTTGGCAATTGCTTTGTGACTTAATAACACTGATAAATTATAACCTCCTGTAAGTGGCTCTCAAAAGCGAGGTTACATGTTCCACCTTTCATGAATATACATACATATACGGGCGTGTAAGTTGCTTCCATTGAGATAAAGATTAAAAAAAAAAAGAAGACAAAGAAGTCAAAATTCTCATAGTAAATAATAATATAATGAAAGTCACCTTTTAGAAATTAAATGAAGTCTTGGTCTGGTATGGGCATTACTAAATATCCAAGACTGAGAGTCCTCTATATATAGTAACCAAAGAGATTGGAAGCGCCAATATTATGTTGGTTTTATTGAAATACTAAGCAACAAGAAACAAGTAGACACAAAGAGCTGGGCCTTGTGAAGCGTCTCTCTCACAGAGAAAAGATGTTTTGGAAGGTTTCATCTTATCTCATCTATCTCTGCTGGCTTTCTCTTTTACATGTGAACGTGAAGAAGCAGAAGAAGGGACAAAGAACATCTCATATATAATTAAACATAATATTATTATTGTAAATAATAATAATGAAACTGTATGCATGGGAAGATTGTGTTGAATGGGTGCCCCGTGAAGGCTCAATAACTGGTATATGTATTTTGTCAGCATCAATGGAGTTCAACACGCTCCTTCACGGTGTTTTAATTTGTACCTTCTTCTCCAATCTTGCTATCACTGCTTCGACATTGACCTCATCCTTTCATTTGTCTTCTGCTTCCATACATCTCTCTGTATCTCCCTTAGCTTCCTTTGTTTTCTTCCCATGTTCACCAACATTCATATGTGTTCACGGAGTTTAGATTCAATCTAAAGTGAGTGTACCTTCTTAAGATTTCTTGGAATCAAGTGACGCTATCAATGTTTTGCACTATAACAAGTATTTGGCGAGTTTTGAATCCTTATTTATAATTGTTAATTACCGTCGATCTTTGATGATTCAACTATATTTATGAGGCATTTACATTTTGAAAAATAAGATGTAGCTAGATGCATGCATAACCGCAGACAGGAGTATTATTATCAGAAAAGAAAAGGGTAAAATAAAACTCACCCTTTAATTTTATGAGTCGACAGGGATGGCGACTTTTATTCTGCCTCGAAAGAAAAGAAGGAACTCAGGAGACCTGAAAGAGAGATATAGAGAGTGAGTTTTGCTTCCTGAAAATGACTTCTCTTCCAACCTCTTTTAAATTTTGAATCAACAACAAAAGTACACCTTATTTCATCAAAATATTTAAATATGCTACGGATTTGCTTCGAGGTTAATACTCTCGTTACATTTAACTCTCATAATTTATCCAACAAAACACAAACATTTTCAACTCATGATTTTGATAATTTTTAAAAGGAATAATCACGGGTTCTAAAGTAGATGAAGTTGGAGAGAGACATAATATATGCATTGCAACTTGTATAAAAGAAGGTTAAAAGTGATTTGGAGGTTAAAATAGGAGATAAAATTATTTCATAAGTGATAAAATTAAGATATTTGGCATCAATTAAAAATTGATAGAGATGTTACTCATAATTTAGTTTAAAGGGATAAATGTTACCGAAATTATTTATGATAGGAAAGTATCTAATGAGATTAGAGGGAAGTTTTATAGTACTATTATAAGACCAACAATATTATATAATAGTAAGGGACAATATGAGCATTAAATTAGGATAATTGAAATGAAGATGTTGAAATGAACGTGTGATAATATAAAAAAAATAAGATTTATAATAAATATATATGAGGAAAAGTTAGAATGATATCTATTGAAGAGAAAAAGGTAAAAAAATTATCTGAGGCAGTTTGAATATGTATAAATAATGACATTGAATAAAAAAGTAAAGATAGTAGATTAAGTAGTATGAAGTTATTTAAAAAGAGACAGAAAAAGACCGGAGAAAATATTGAATGAATTTATTGAGTGAAACTTTTTAATTAATAATTTATTTAAAAATTTAGTTATTAATAGAGTATAATATATATATATATATATTGGCCTCACAAGGACTCGTGATCATATTGCATCCGAATATCCTGTCTCGTTTTTATATTATCTACGCGCGCGCGCACACACATATATATATATATATATATCGATTCTTGAATTACCAACACCATGCATGCACAACCTGTCCATGAACAACATGCATAAGCACTTATCACACAAATGAATTTTTGTTTCCATTAGTCACATATTGGCATGTGAATGTACTTTTCCAAAGTGCCAACTCACGTGAGTCTTCGTCGCTAGCTAGCATCTCACAAGAATACTAAGGGTGTGTTTGGATTAACTTCTAAAAAATAGATGTTGGGAAGAATAGATTTTGGGAATAAAGATGTTTGGATGATTAGTAGTAGAATCACTTTTTATATTGGTAAATTACCAAAAAGGATATGATATGATTAAAAGTAAGAGAGATGAAAGATGATAGAGAGGAAAGAAAAGAGAGAAGAGAGTGTAGAGAGGAGAGATAAGAGAAGAGAGAAGAAAGAGAAAAGAGAGATAAGAGAAGAGAGAACAGAGATGATAGAGAAAATAGAGGAAAGAGGAGATATGGTGTAAGAAAAAGTAGGGGTAGAATAGTAATTGGATAATCCATAACCTAAGTTTTAAACCAAAAGCTATTTTCAGTGGCTTATTCAAAACCTAGGTTTCAAACCAAGATTTTGTCCAAAATCAATTCTCAACAAAAATTGTTGTTTGTGTAAAAAAATTTCAAACCACAGTTTTCGCCCAGAATTCATTCTCTACCGCTATGCCAAACACGCACTAAAATACCATGCATTACAATGAATTCTCTCTGTTCTCTTATCTCTCTTTTTCTCTCTCCTCTCTCCTCTCTACACTATCTTCTCTATCATCTTTCATCTCTCTTACTTTTAATCATATCATACCCTTTTTGGTAATTTATCAATATAAAAAGTAATTCTACTAATAATAATCCAAACATTTTTATTCCTAAAATCTATTCTTCCCAAAATCTATTTTTCCTAAAATCTATTCTCCAGAATCTATTCTTCCCAGAATCTATTCTCTAAAAGTTAATCCAAATACACCCTAAATATATATATAGCGGTAAAATTATATATACGTGTGTACAGAGCCATATAGAGGCCACAGAAGCAAGAGAAATTTAAAAAGAGAACAGAGAGATAAAAAGAATATATGTGGATAATTTGGGTGCAGAAAGATCAATATTGGTAGACGAAGAAGTTGATTTTAATTATCCTTGCCACACACACATCTGTGTAGTTTTGGTGTTTGAGCAAAGTAGATAATATGTGCAGGCTGGTGGCTCTGGGAAAAGTGTGAAGAATTCTGAAACAAATAATAATGGGTTTCATTTTCACACAGAGACAAACTTTCTGAGATTCATTTTTACAAATAATTTGGAATGTCACGAGAAACTTTTCTGGATTAAGATAGCTAGAATTTCTCTGCATAATTGGACCCCCTTCAATATTTTCTCTTTCTGGTTTTATTCCTGTGCCCCATTTGGTCACGTGGATACCAAAAGAGTACAGGTCAGCACCATATTTTATATCCATTATTATTGCTATCCTACTTCTGACATATCACTGCCCAATTCCATATAATTTATTCACTCATAATAATGTTCCTGCACCCTATATATATATATATTCTGTCGGATATATCAATTATATATATAGTATCTATTTAATCAAAATTGGCAAGTCATATTCATCATGTGACATGTGAGTAAGTGTAAGAACAATCAAATCCAATCTCAGTCTGTGAAGGACCCTGTTTTTTAGTCCTTAATCTCCAGCTGAAAAGGTTCAGCTAGGACCCAGGTGTGATTATTAAGCCGAATCAGCATGATAAATAAGAGTTGGTGAGGGTGCAACATATAATATAAAATAGCAAAACAGATTAATTAAGAGAGGCTCATGATTTTAATTAATATCATGATTTTTCATTCACTCTCTTGAAAGAATGTACAGCAAGTTTAAAGTAACTTTCATATCGATGATAATCGATCATTAACTTCAATATGATCCAGCGGATTAGATCATGAAACGCCCAAGTTTTTTATATCGATGAATAATTATCCAGGAAATTACCTACTCAATTATTGATGATTTTGATTGAAATGAATCCGAATAAAGATTCGGTGCGCGCTGTTAAAGTTGATAGAGTAGTTGACCGGGGAAACAGGCTCCTGAGATGTGAGGACAAACTTCGCTTACCTGTATGGCTTTGTATTTTTTGGTAAATTATCAGAACATACCATAAAATATATACATATAACGACTTAGACGCCTTCATTCGACCTTGTATAACCTCAGTATTGTCAATTTTTTTAATGATGTGCCATTATCTCCAGCACCTTCCTTTTGTGGTGTAATTAATATTGGTATTTGCTAAAAATTAACCATTTAAAAACATTAAAAACTAAGAAGAACCTACGATTAATGTCTTCAATAATCATGAGCCAATAATGTGTTACGAGTCCCACGTTCGTTGGAGAATTGTCAAATAAGTGAAGTGTGATTTAACATGCATACTAATCTTTTGAGATGAGCTCTCTTTTAAAAACTTGGTATTCGTATAATTCGAAGCCATATCCAAAATCTGCTTTAATTATTTTTGATTCAGGCTTTGTTCTTTGATTATGAGCTGAGCATGGAATGATTAACGGAATCTAGAGTTGATTATTAGATGAGTTTGAGAGAAAGCTATAGGGCAGAGAGGGAAGGGACAAGGAAGTAGCAGAGTAAGAGTATGGAGGATATTGTTTTCTTGTGATAATTGATGGGCACGCATGTGAATATAGCTAGGTCGGTACGTGATTTGTCCTTGTGGCGATGCAGACAATATCGGAAGCAACAACAAGATTTCACCACCTCCTCCTCCTCTCTTCAATGCTTACATTTGATACGACCGATCCATGGAATTACATGTTCTGCCCTATGTTTATGTACTATATTGTATTATATATGTGTGTCTGTCTGCATTTTTTACGTCATATCTTCGTTCTTCAATAAACAAAAAGCATAAACGCATACAGCAGTACAGTTGGCAAATCAATGAGTAAATTGATTAAGTAAATCACGGAAAAACTGCTGAACATGGATCATGCAAGCTTGGATCCATGATGTTTTTTTTTTAAAATCATTGAAGTAACTGAGAGTAACTAATTTGTTTCAATTAAAAAAATTAATTAAAATAACATATTTTTTTAAAATACTTTAAATATCTTCTTTAACTCCTTCCCTCTCTTATTTGATTATTGTTAATAAAATATTTATAAGGGTAATTTAAAAAAATAGATAAATATATGAAATAAATTAAGATCAACTCAATTGAATCAAAGTAGTAATTATAATTCATCTAATGAGTAAAAAAGTGAACAGTGACTCAGTGATTTAATTTTGAATTTGATTGATATCTTCACAGGAATATCTCCTAATCGATCAGATTATGATGAGTAGGGGAACGTACGATTACATCTGAAGCTTGGAACATAATTGGCAAATAACTAAGATAATTATATAAGAAATAAGGGAAGTGAGATCTGTAAACAAAAGAGTTATGGGGTGGATATATGGCAATTTAAAATGGGGATTGAAGCGGGAAATGGAACAAGAGAGAATCAAAGTAGAGAGTGTCTTTTTCGATGGAAAGGGGAAGATTGGCACGTGTGAAGAGAGAGAGAGAGAGACCCGTGAGGTGTGTTTGGGTGCATTCCAAAGTCACAACCAATCAACAACATTTTGCTTCTCATTCACTTCTTTCCATGGCCTATTTTTTTCCCCATATCACGAGCTCATTATTTCTCTCCCTCTTCAAAATCTTATTGCTTCAGCATAATTTAATTTCCCTCTTCCATTTTCCCCATTATATCCCGTTTGAGACAAGAAAGAAAAAACAACAACAAATAACTTTGAAGGACCAGATACTTATTTCCACGCTCATATGTATTATAAGGAGGGGATTAATTAGTTTAGTCTGAAGAGTAAGACTTGATACCTTTTTACCTCTCTATTTTATTAATAGAGATTAGAGATTGATTTTCATGTGTTCTCTTGTTAATTAGAAGTCTTAATTATTTAATCATTCACCCCAAATTCTATATAGAATTCAAACAATTAATATTTTCTTATATTATAATGGTTGCAGTACATTAATTTTTCAAATGTATGGAGAAGAATAAAAACAATTGGGGTATATGCTAAATAATCACAACTTTTTTCAAATGAATGGTTTATATAAATTCTACAATTTTTGAGAAAGAAGGGCATCAAATTAAGAAGAAAAATCTGAAAACACATAGGAGATCATAAGGGCATTTTTGTAAGTACAGCAAGCTCTAAGTTTTAGTTGCACTTGTGAGGAAACTGTAGGAGTGATGAGAGGAAGAGGAAATTAAAAAGGTAACCATATAGACATATGAGAGCTCATTCATTCCCTCCTTTATACCTCAGAGCTATCAGCAGAGGTGAAAGAAAAGGAAAAGCACCAGAGAGAAAGCAAGGGCTCATCAAAAAGCTAAGGAGAGAGAGAGAAAAAAGGCAACATGGTTTCTAATAAACAGCACAAAAGAGCAGCTCTGCATGAGAAGCTTCAACTCCTTCGTTCTATTACTAACTCTCATTCTGTAATTATTCAATTCCCTCTTACACACACACACATATATATGTATGTATGTATGTATGTATGTATATTCTCTTTTCATTTGAATCTTCTTATTAATGAAACCAGAGAGAGACAACCTGCTAAAACAATATCCATCTTTCATAGATTGTTAATTACCTCCCTCTCTCGTTCGTCTCTTCCTATTTTGATTCTTCTTTTGTCAATGGAATCATGGATTACGATATGCCTTACTTATCCAAAATTATCCTCAACTCTAGTTTCCATATATATATATATATATATATATATATCGATTGTGTTCTCTTTTTGATTCCCAAATCTTTTGCCAACTGCTTTCTGGGTCTGTCTTGGATAACATCTGGGTAAAACATTCTCAGCCTAATCAGTTAATTTGCAATATGATAAACTGATAAACTGTACTGAGATTTGACAGTTGGGAAAAAGTTATTCATGAGTCTGCTTTAGACATGTGTATCTCTTTTATCTCGTAATAAACTTTAAGCGGTCCAATAATCTGCTATCAATATATTTTATATGTGGTTCTTATTTTTTGTGTTCTTGGATTATTAATATATGTAATTTTTTGGGTATATTTACTGTTAATTTCATGGCAGCTAGACAAAACCTCGATCATATTGGACGCAACGAAGTACATCGAAGAGCTAAAGCAGAAGGTAGAAAGACTGAATCAAGACATAGCCCCTGCAGAAACTTCAAAAGACGACCCAAATCATCTGCCTATGGTATATTTTCTTGAATTCGTAAGTTTTAAATTAACCTACAATAATAATAATAATTAATCCAAAATATGATTGAAGTATTACTAATTGTGTAATGTGATAATGGAGTTGTGAAGGTTACAGTGGAAACCCTAGAAAAGGGATTCCTGATAAATGTATATTCAGCCAAGAGTTGCCCAGGCCTGCTAGTTCCCATATTGGAGGTTTTCGAAGAGATGGGCCTCAGCGTCATTGAAGCTAGGGTTTCATGTTCAGACACTTTCCGGTTTCAAGCAGTAGGAGGAGAAGTAAGCGATGCATGCTTCATTATACATATATGGTGGAATAATAATGGTTGAAGGAAATTAAGTGTTGTGTAACGAACTTTGTTGTAGGAGGAAGAAGAAGGGGATAGCATGGATGCAGAAGCAGTGACACAAGCAGTGGGAAGAGCCATAAAGAATTGGAGAGAGAGTACTACGAGTCAACAGTAATCATATGTTGAAGGGTACTGTGCTATTTCTCTGGTGCTTAAGTGCAGTAATTAATATTAATGCTATTGCGATTAATTAGGATCGTTTTTGTTTTTGTATGATATATATATATAGTATCGTTTTCTCTTAATGCTGCTGTAAACTTCTCTCCCAATGTGTTGCTCCATGATCAACGCTTGGTGGAATCACCAACGCATTGAGCAGCAAATAAACTAAGTGCATGATAAAGAATTCTCATGAGCAAAATGAGAAAAATAATTACTTGTTCTATTTAGTTAACAGCATCTAAGGGTATTCATCTTTTTTAATAAATAAATTTTTTAAAATTTAAATTTATGTTGTTCTAGCTAGATATTACTTACCACCTTAACTAATAGTTTATTAGTTGAGAAAAATTATTACTGCTAATCAAACTGGTGTATTATATATATATATTTAATTAATTCCTTGTGTTCGTTTGATATAAATGTTTTTTCACGGAATCAACCCCCAAAATCCCAATGTCACTGACAATTTTAACTGGCAAACGTACATGTGCATGTCCACCTTTGTATATCTAATTTCCTTTTTGTTATCTAGGAAGTCCGAATGAATGTTCAATAGGCCAAGAAAAAGTTAAAACGTGACGTACTCGCAACCTGTATTAAATTATATTCGATAATCTTTTTGTTTAAATTACTTAAACTAATGCCGAACGATTTGATTTGACTTTTAATAAAATAGTAAAAAAACAAATGTGTTTAAGTTTGAAATAAATGAAAATTATTATGCAAAAATAATTAATTTTATTTATATGAAAATGAATTAAAATAAAAAAGAAGTAATAATTTTTAAACCTAAAATTAACACATAGAATTATTATTAAGATTTGCAATCGCGTATGGCATAGAAGTAAGTGAACGGGTAATTGATAAGAACAAGACAAATAGTGATTTTTTATTTAGTCAAAGTATTATAAATTCACTTTATACTTAAGACTACTTATTTTTAAAATTTAAAATTAATCCAATTTTTAAAATTTAAAATTATATTCTTCTATTTATAGAAATAAAGCTGGTTACTACTTTAATCAATTTTGTTAGTTTTATTGTTTTTATTTTGTTGCAACTGTAATGCAAGAGAAGAATACGTAGGTGAATTTCAGCTCTCTAGCTCTTGGCGGTGAAATTTCATTTGTAATAGCGATGTCACGCATGAACGAACTAGTTTCAGCAATGTTGGCCTTTGAGTGTGGTCCAATTACACATGTATGATAACAAACAAAGTATTGTTGGGAAGATATGCCCATAGAAACTTAATTGAACTCATCCATATCAAGAAATTTAGCTACAATATGTGATTTATAAATATTTTTTAAGCCAGAAAATTATCATAAATTTGGTGAGCTTTCAAACCCAATTATTTGTTGCTCCTCTAATTATAAGCATATTGAAGGATATTAATTAAATTTGTATTATTCATATTCAATTTAAGAATAGCATCTCCCCTAATTCACTTATAAATATTGAATTTAAAACAATTTATTAAACTTCGTTCAGATGAGAGATGTCGCATGAGAGACTATTCACTCTATATATGTACATCACAAAGTATATGTGCCTAGTTTGAATGAAAACTATAATTTTAAAAGTGTTAGTTTAGGATAAAAATTAAATAAATAGTTATCAAATATCTAAAAGTATTTTTAGACTAAATTATAGTTTTAAGGGTTTAAAATAATAGTTTTAGATAAATTTGTGGGACTAACTTTTGAATAGAGAAAAATATTTTTGGATTATATAATAATTATTTTATTTTCTATATCATTTTACCCTATACTCTATCTAATAATTTTTCTATCAAAAAATTTATTATAATAATAATTATCCAAATACTTATTTCTTCATAATTACTTTTATTTTAAAAGCTATTACCCATAAACTCTTTTATAAAAATTAAATCAAACGGCATATAGAAGACCTTAGCTAAGTACATTTCAAAAATCCCACCCATCACAAACTAAAATTATGACATCTATTCATTTCCTTTACTTCGGATATTTTTTTATAATATTAATAAGATATTATTATCAAGTGTATTAATTTTAAAATTTATAATTATTCTTTTTATTACATGCATCTCCTCTATATTTTAGATATTTGTATATATATTTCAAAGTTTCAACTTAGGATGTTTTAGGGATCATCTATGAATGTTACTTTTATATTGACATTTTGATTTAAAAAAAAAATCAATTGATTAGAATAATTAATTTTTTAAAATCTAATTAAAATAAATTATGTTTATCAAACATTAAATTAAAAAAAGCAAACTATAAAAAAGGTGATCACTTTGAATATTCTATGCTATGAGTATAATGTAAAAGGTAGTATAAAAAAGGTATAATATAAAAGGTTATTCAATATTATTGCATATTATATGTTAAATAGAAAAGTGGGCGGTAAAAACTTATATCTAAACATGGATCCGCATTTAATTATCAAATATTCTGTGTATGATTTGATATCAATGGGCGAGCAGGGGGAAAAAACTAGATATTCAAATCTATAAATAAAAAAATACCAAAAAGAAAATACTATCTATTTCGTGATCTTATTTCATTGGATATAGATCGCAGCTCCCCAAATTTCCTTTGCTCCCTGCCTCTGATCTGAGCACTCTCTTTTTCCTATTTCGATTTCTTTACTCATCGCAGCTCCAGGGTTCTTGAAACCCCCTTCTCCTCAATTTCTTTTGCGTTGCATCCTGCCTTCACCAATGGAGGACCCACCGTCGGTCTGAGCGCCGCCGATTCTAAGGTTTCAATCTTTCTCTCTTATTTGGTTAATCCCGTGGATGTTGAGATTCTACGTATTATTACTCGTCTTAGATACTAGTCTTGAATTTTGATGCAGTAGTATTCATTTGAATCGTCTGGTTGATCCTATTCATGGCTTTGCTGTCTCCAGTTGGTATCCATACGAAACTAAGAACTGGGTCACTTGACTTTTGACTGAATTTGAACTTCTTCCTTTAAATGAGTAATGATAGAGAGTTGGTAATGCGGAACGGAGAAATAGACAAGAATCAGATCTGTTGACTTGCTGTGATTAAAACCTGATGGCAAAAATGTTTTATTTTTCAGTTATTTTGAATATATTGGTATTTCATGTGTCGGATAGTTTTGGATACAGTTGATAGAAGTGTTATTGTTTTTCTTGGGATTCAGGTAGTTTGGGGTTTTGGGTGTTATGGATGGGAAATTGGGAGTGGATGCTGGTACTGATAAGAATTGCTGATATTCAGCCCATTGTCTTTCCTACTCATTCTTTTAGGTCAAGCAGGTTTTCTAAAATTTATCATTTAGATTATCTCTCTGAAGATATTCTTTTAGATTAAGCAGGTTTCCATTTATTATGATTTTCTTAGTAAAAATCATGTTTCATTGGTTTCGTATTTGATATTTGGAAAATTGGGATTTTATTCCTCTAAGAAGACTTTAATTCAGAGGTATATATCTGTAACAGAATTTATAAGTGATAATGTTGATTTGTTTCCTATGTGCCCTGATGGATCCTTTGGAATTTTGTCCTGTCTTAACTATTTCTAGAGCTTCATTTTGTCCCTCTCCTGTACTGCAGAGTCTGTACTAGGCAGGAAGATCAATATGGTGATGTTTTTTTATGGCTACTCTTGGGAACCTTTAATTATTCAAAAGCATGATGGGGACCCTTAAAGCCACATGACATTGCTCTTTTATAGTTTGGCGGAATATGGCTAATCATTCTTTAGTTTTTAATGACGCTCCTCTCGATTTAGTAGTTCATCCATTAGTCATCGGCCAGGAGTTTCCTGATGTGGAAACCTGCAGAAGAACAATGAAAGATGTTGCTATTGCTATGCATTTTGATCTTCGCATAGTTAAATCTGATCGCAGTCGTTTTATAGCAAAATGCTCTAAAGAAGGGTGCCCATGGCGTGTCCATGTAGCAAAATGTCCGGGTGGTCCAACTTTTACTGTGAGAACGCTACATGGAGAGCATACATGTGAGGGAGTTCACAACCTTCATCATCAGCAGGCATCAGTGGGTTGGGTTGCTAGATCTGTTGAGGCTCGAATTCGAGATAATCCACAATATAAACCAAGGGAAATCCTTCAAGATATTCGTGATCAGCATGGAGTTGCTGTTTCTTACATGCAAGCTTGGCGTGGGAAGGAGCGAAGCATGGCTGCCCTTCATGGAACATTTGAAGAAGGCTACCGACTTCTCCCTGCTTACTGTGAGCAAATAAGGAAAACAATGTAAGGAATTGGAAGACACGCAGCGGAAATAAACTTTAAAAATTTTCCATTCCTTGCCAGGATCTGCCGTATGTGTTTAAGTCAAGTGGAAAGAATCATTACCCTTAGTGTTGCTCAGCGAATTTCACAGCTTCTCTACGTGGGTGGTGATCTCTTTCTGATCGCAAGAAATCGACGGAGTGTTCCTCAGCGACCTTTACAGATTCTCTCCGCGGACGGTGGTCTCTTTCCGATCACAAGAAGTCGACGCCTCAGGTCGGCTTCCTCTACTGGTATCCACACGAACAGCGTTCCAACCACGAACGACGTGCTAGCGTCTCCTGTCCCTCCAAGGCTTTTACAAGTCTCCGTCTCTATTTCGGCAGTTTCTTGTCTGCAAACCTTTTGCAGATTCCGTTCGGCCTTTTGTGTTCTGTGTTATTTTCAAACGTAGCTCCTCCAATCAGATATAGAGGATGCTATGCGTTTTTACACTTAACCTAATTGGATTTTGGAGTTAATCTTATATTAATTCCGAATTGATACAATATCATATATTGTATAATTTTATAAGAAACTAATTAAATAAAATAATATTAAATCCGTCCCACAGATTTAATTACTTATTTATTTAACTTTAAATAAAGATGAGACTGAGTTATATTTGATTTATTCCCATAAATCAAATTTGAGATATCCTATCAATTTAAATTTCGAATTTCAAACGTGATAGAGATTTAATTTATCCTTATAAATTAAATCTTATAAATATCTCTTATATGAGATATCCTATCAATTTGAATTTCGAATTTCAAACGTGATAGAGATTTAATTTATCCTTATAAATTAAATCTTATAAATATCTCTTATATGAGATATCCTATCAATTTGAATTTCGAATTTCAAACGTGATAGAGATTTAATTTATCCTTATAAATTAAATCTCATAAATATCTCTTATATGAGATATCCTATCAATTTGAATTTCGAATTCAAACGTGATAGGGATTTAATTTATCCTTATAAATTAAATCTCATATATCTCATATATATAATATATATATATACGAATTTATATATATACGAATATAAATATAAATAAATATATATACATTCACCTGGATCTTTCATTGAATCTGGACATGTCTTAGATTCAATGAATCTGGACATCATAGCTCGTGTTGGGCTATTTTGTGTGCGACCCTGTAGGCCCATATGAAGTTGGCAGTGGGCCATTTGCTATACTAGCCCACAAGTCGCAAGCGGTCTCTAGCAAGACATAACAACTACCCAAATCATATGAGGATCGATAAACGATGTAACCTTTTATACAACCATATCATGTCCCTTCTGTCACGCGATATTTTGGTCATGGATGAGGCATGGATAATGTCATCCTCCTATTCCCGACCGTTACTTTCTCGATCCCTGAGTAGTCTGACTATAGAGATGGAACTACCTTTCCATTACAGTATGGCCATACATTTCTCAGACTCACTCATCGAGGGGCCCAGTAATATCTCTCCATGAATGTGAGGGACAAATTCCATCTTGACCATTCACATTCCTCCGCATGAAAAACCACTAAGCCCGAACATAGTCTTTATGATCACTCGGTCAAAAGTGACTTTTGACTAGGTCAAAGCTGAGCGTTTTGTCATATAGGAATCCATGATGATCTCAGGTCAAAGGGCATATTGACATGGTTTGTATATGAGAGAAGCTTATGACGTTACCCATGCAGTTCTCTCATAGCGGGTCGGTCCAACACCCTGTACTCTTACATGTGCTTATGACTTTGATTTATATCTCTATACATCTTCAAAGTCATACTGGTCTTATTTCATCTGTGCTCCCACATAAATGATCGACCAGGGACATTTAGGATAATATCATGAATTATCCAAGGATGGTCATCATAGTAAACATGCAAATAATATGATAACTCAATTAATAAATTCATAAATCAATAATGTTCATAAGACAATGATTGGCCCCTAGGGCACGATTTCTAACAAACAAATCCTGGTAGCATTGCATCGGTTGTTGCCACGGGACAAGAAAATTGTTTCCAACGCCTCTTTATTTCTTACCGTGCCTCAATTTACGGGTTTATAAATGCTTGTAGGCCACTTTTAGAGCTGGACAGAGCACATCTTAAAGGAAAATACTTGGGTACATTACTGTGTGCTGCAGCTATTGATGCTGACGATGCTCTGTTTCCTTTGGCAATAGCTGTTGTTGATACTGAAAGTGATGAAAATTGGATGTGGTTTATGTCAGAACTACGAAAGCTTCTAGGAGTGAACACTGAGAACATGCCTAGACTTACAATACTATCTGAAAGGCCAAAGGGCATTGTAGAGGCAGTAGAAACACATTTTCCAAGTGCTTTTCATGGTTTTTGTCTACGTTATGTCAGTGAAAATTTCCGCGACACATTCAAAAGCACAAAATTGCTGAACATCTTTTGGAATGCTGTTTATGCCCTTACAGCTGCTGAGTTTGAGAGCAAGATTGCTGAGATGATAGAAATTTCACAGGATGTTATATCATGGTTTCAACATTTTCCTCCCCAACTTTGGGCTGTGGCATACTTTGAGGGTGTTCGATTTGGGCATTTCACGCTGGGAGTGACAGAATTGTTGTATAACTGGGCCCTTGAATGTCATGAGCTCCCTATAGTGCAGATGATGGAATACATCCGCCAGCAGATCGCATCTCGGTTTAATGAACAGCAAGATATGGGCATGAGTTGGACATCGATGCTTGTACCATCTGCTGAGAAGCGGATTTTGGAAGCACTTGCTGATGCTCACTGCTATCAAGTGCTCCGAGCCAATGAAGTTGAGTTTGAGATTGTGTCTACGGAGAGGACAAATATTGTGGATATAAGAAGTCGAGTGTGTTCTTGTCGCCGTTGGCAGCTGTATGGCTTACCTTGTGCACATGCTGCTGCTGCACTTATTTCATGTGGGCACAATGCTCATCTTTTTGCTGAACCTTGCTTCACAGTAAAAAGTTACCGAGTGACCTATTCACAGATAATAAATCCTATTCCAGACAAGAGTCAATGGAGAGAACTCGGGGAAGGAGCAGAAGATGGGGATGCCAAGGTGGACAACATCATACGTCCACCGAAAACACGTAGACCCCCTGG